>JAITYX010000048.1:0-1290000 GCA_021018815.1 Talinum fruticosum | reverse complement strand
GACAGGATATGACATATTGTGTTCATAAATGTATGATTGAAATGGTAGCCTTGAGGCTTCAGCCCATCCAAACCCAAATGGGTAAAACACCAAAAAGTGCATGAGCATGACCCACTCAGAAATTGCAATTCTAGAACCTTCACAAACAAAGAGGAGGCTCTCTGTCTGGATAGCAAATAGCCCCCGACTCAATTTCCCGACCTTCTAGGGTTTCGTTATCCTTCATCATCTCCTCTCACTCCCTTAAGTCACTCTTTGTGCGCTCTTCTCCTCTCTCTCTCTCTCTCTCTAACCAATATCTTTTCACCAGTGTTAGGTATGCATTTCAATGCATTTTCATTTATAGAACTTCATTTTCTGAATTTGCTTAGTCTATTAGCCCCCTTATCAATTAGTTGCATTTCGGGGTGTTTAAAGTATTTGCTTTTCATAATATGCTTCTTGGATTAATGGGTTTTTGGCTAATTTCGAATTCAATTTGTGGATGTTGCGATTTTTTTATTGAAGCAGGGAAAATGGCAACCACCCATCTTACAACGGCCACTGTTTCAGGCAGGAGTTTGCCCACATTTGAAGGGCTTAGACCTTCAACTGTCAAAATTGCTGCTTTTGTACCGTTGAAGCAAGGGCTCAGCCAGAGGTCCTTCCGCCCTTTGGTTGTTAAAGCTGCAACTGTTGTTGCCCCCAAGGTGCTCCTCCTCTGGTTGTTTACTTATTGTTTTGATATTCTGACTATCTACATGTATCTTCTATGTTATAGAAAACTGAAACAAGTTTTTTGTATTTTATCGAATGTGATTCTTGACTAAAGATTGATGCCAAAATGATTATTGTGCATATTTTTTGTTATTAGTGTTGGTATTGGATGTGAGAATCATTGTAGGATGGCTATTGTGTACAATGTGGGAAACCATAATTATGTATATAGTTGTTGGTTTGTTTCTCATAAGGCTGTGAGTTTTGTAAGTTTGTTCACGCATTTGTTTTTTGAAATATCAACATCTTGGGGGTTCCAATTTTAAACGTTGTACTCACTGAACATGTGACAACCAAAGAAAGTAAAAATGTGCTTACTGAAAGTGTGACCACCGAAGAAGTGTAGTGATCCATCAAAAACTATCCTCTAGCTCTGCAGTGACTGTGAGGCTATTGAGCTGTGATGTTGGTTGTGTTTGTTTCTTTAGAATGGTTTCACAACACTAAACCTAAACCTGGAAGCCCCTCATAGGGTAAGGTTTGGGGGGGAGGGGTTCAAATTAAGCCTTGCAGTTGGTCTGCTACGAGATGACTTCAGTGATAAATTTTGTGTTGCTTTACTATAATTTGAAGGTCAAACGCCATATAACTATCAGCTGCGTTGAAAGTTGACCTTTTGTGAAGTAGTAATGGGTATTATTTTGCATTCTTTATATGTACCCTAATAGAAACCATGAACTAGAAAAGCTTGATGGGTATGGGTGTTAATCTTAAGAACCCATTGGGTACGGGCGTTATATTTGAATATGGGTATGGATGAAGGTTTCCATGTCCTTCCTTGGACCAACAGTAATCTTAGGGTTATTATATGTAAAATCTATCACCAGCCAAACTTTGAGTTCTTGGATCAAAGTGCTTTTAAACTTTTCGATGAATGCAGTTTTGCCATTGAATTATTTTTTGTTCGAATATGCCTTTAGTTATTGTAATACATGCAAATGTGCCACTTGTGCTCACAAGTAACCGACTAATGCCAATTTTTTACGTACTCCTTTTTTTTTATTTTTTAACTGCTGGTTTTAGTGAAAGAATAAAAAGGAAAATTAAAATATTAACACTCCCCTCCCCTCCGGTTAGTTTAAAAATATTTTCATTTTCCTTTTTCTTCTTTCACTAAAACCAGAAGTTAAAAAAGGAAAAAAGGAAAATGTAAGAAACCAAAATTAGCAAGTCACTTGGGGGCCCTGGTGGCACATTTCATTTATTACAATGATTAATGACAAATTTGAACAAGCAAATAATTCAGTGGCAAAACAGCATCTATTGAAAAGTTTAAGGGCACTTTGATAAGAGAACTCGCCAAACTTACAGCCAAAGTGGAATCTGAAGGTGTTTGCGGCTATAGTTCTTGCTTTTCAGTGTTGTGCTGTGTTGAATTCTGGAAAATGTAGTGGAACATGGAATGTCGTCAATTGAATATTCAAGGGATTTTAGCTTTTGTTCCAGTTCCCATTTCAGATATATGTGAGGTGCGAATTGGTACAAGGTACATAGGGGGATCAAGTGATCTAGTAAACAACTAGAACTGGCCAATTTACAACGTTCTGTTTTGCATTTCTGGTATATTTTTGCTTATTGCAAAAGGTTCTTGCTGCCCTTTTTTCCCTGTCTTTTAAATGTTGTGTTTGATGTTAATGTCCTTGAAAATTTCTTTTCTTTTGGTATTGTTCTTTGAGTCATCGGGCTAGTGAAAGGGATGGTTATTCCTATGATTAATGAGGAAGTCATCTCAATGTGAAAACTAATATGTAGAAGTTCTGGCTCATCTCTTGAGCAGTATACTTCAATCAAGCCTTTGGCTGATAGAGTTCTACTCAAGATCAAGGAGGTGGAGGAGAAGACTACTGGTGGAATTTTGCTGCCAACAACTGCCCAAACTAAACCCCAAGCTGGTGAAGTAGTTGCTGTTGGAGAGGGCAGAACTGTGGGGAATAACAAAGTAGATATTAGTGTCAAGGTACCATTTTAGCTATCATTAGTTGCCATTTGGGGGTCAGCACTATATATGAGCTGGCTATCTAACGCCCTTCCATATCACACCCCACCTTCTTGCAGCTTGGTAGCCAGGTCGTGTATTCTAAATATGCAGGTACTGAGCTGGAGTTTAATGGGTCAAACCATCTCCTAGTGAAAGAGGATGACATTGTGGGCATTCTAGAGACAGATGATATCAAGGATCTTAAACCTATGAATGAGAGAATACTTATTAAGGTTAGTATCTTACCTATAAAAGATTCCATCAACTTTGGATTGTGTTTGGGTATGTTTGAATGTCCTCACAGGATTTGAACTTGAGAGCCTAATTTTCATTGTTCTGTCAGTTTTTTTTACCAATTCCAATGCATTGATCACCTTTTGTATTATCTTTTTGTTGTGCTGTCCTCCTGTCATGAAGTTGGTGATGAGCTGAAGTGAAAAGGGCATATTCATTATTTGTGCATATTTCTTTTGTTAGTTGTGCTATAGTCGGCATCTACGATTGGTGAGATATATACATGAGCCTAACATGGAAGGACTTGAATTTCACCCGAAATCTAAGACATTTTGAATTTTTGATTGCTTTGCTTCAGAATAAGTCATTCTATTATGTTATGTTCTCAAAAATCTCCAACTGACACAATTATTATATAGGTGGATACAGCCCTTGATTGCCTGTAATTTCCCCTTCACCAATTAGTGTTGTATATAGAAGCTAAACGTAATACTCAGAAGTCTGAACTTTTTGGTTCTTGTTTATTATATAGGTTGCCGAGGCAGAGGAGAAAACTGCTGGAGGCTTGTTGTTGACAGAGGCAGCTAAGGAGAAGCCTTCAATCGGGACGGTAAATATCTCCATGACCTCCTTTTGGTGCTTCTCAATTTTCGCAGTTGTCCTACCAAAGAGCTCTGTGGAATGTGTATATCTTTTTGCTTATATGTCCTTGAATGATGGGTGGAATAGGTGATTGCTGTGGGGCCCGGTCCTCTGGACGAGGAAGGGAACAGAAAGCCGTTGTCAGTTTCAGCAGGAAACACTGTGATGTACTCAAAGTATGCTGGGAACGAGTTCAAGGGCAAAGATGGTTCTGACTACATAGCACTTAGGGTTTCCGATGTTATGGCCGTGTTGTCTTAGCCACACAAGAAGCTAAAGCGAAAGAGATGGTTAGGTTAATCATTGTTTTTGTGGGCAACTAGAGGGACATCATGAGTACTCAGACACATAATGAGGATGTTTACAACTTGGAAGTGTCCACATGAAGTTTTCTTGAGCTTGCAATTTTGATTGATTTGATTTCCGATCCCTCTTGAATCTACTACGAAGATTGCCCTTGTTGGTCTGATTAATTGTGTTATTGCATTTAGAAACACTTATTTTTGGGTGAAATCTTCTCACGCCCAAACAATAATATTCCTTTGTCTCCAAAAACTTATTAAATTTTTAAAAATAAAAAAAAGGGAATATTATTAAAGGTTATTGAATGTCAATTATTTCACCTTTTAAATTGATATCAATAATTTTACATTTGAATGTATTCAATGTAAATAATCTCATCTTTTAAATTGAGTGTTAATAATTTCATTTTTAATCGTATTTGTATTTTATGAATTATCTACTAATTAAAAAAGATTTGATGAGGCAACAACAATAATCTCTAATTTTGGAAATATTCCATGCTCTTAATTATTTTATTTTTTAAATGAAAATTTGTTCTCACTCCAAATTTTTTTAACGATACTTAAGAAGAGAATCAAATTGAAAATTTTTGTCAACTTATAGAGGGAATAATGATAATAAAAAAAATTACAGGTATAAGTAAAAGTAATTGGATTATAGAAGAGGCAGAAGATTATTCCATGCAAGATGTTGTCCAAATATTGTAGTAGTCACAAATTCAGGATTTTCTGAATTAATCAAATTAGTTTAAACAATTGGAACACTATAAATTCCAAGTTCATGGATATTAGACACTATTGATCCATTTGGGAAAGAGACCCTAATGCTCCCAACTTTAAGGGTATTTGCTTTCTTCACACCACCATCAAGAGTTCGGGTTACCGTGACTCAGTGGTCAAATGACGTGTCAACGTTGAAGGTTGACATGACTAGTGATCTGACTAAAACAAGTTAACATTTGGCATTAACATATCATCAAACCACCGAGTCATGGTGATCCCCTATTAGATGACAGCGTAAAGAAAATAAATAGCCCCAAAGTTACAAATGTTGGGGGTTTATTTCCTTAATTGGAATTAGTGGCGTTTGATGCCCCCAAACTCGAAATTTATAGCGTTGGACAACCCAAGATAGAAGAAATGACGATTTTCAATGGTTAGGACTTAAAAAGTGATAGCTTAGCAGTTTAGTTTGGATTATTGTGAATTTGTCATGAATCATGAAAGACTAATTATCTTGAATAGGACTAGTGAAATTTTTTACATGAGTAAGGATGTTCCTGAATGCCTTCACTTTGATCTTCACTAAATGGAAGTGGCAGAAGACAAGAAAACAGGAAGTGAAGGAGATGCACATGAAGCTAAGACATTTTCCTGAACTGAAATCCTGATTCTTGCCGACAACAGTCCAGTACCGGTGTAGGTTTGATGCTTTCTGTAAGGATACTACTAACACTGATAATCCAAAACACAAGATAAAGACAACGACATTACTAAACATAAGAAGATAATCTTGTAATAATGAATTCTCCAGTCTCTTTTGTACACTGATAGTAAGTACTTGAGCCTAAAACACTTCTGTGCCTAAGAAATAAGAATCATTCTTTGCATAATGAGAACTACAACGTTACAAGATTCGTAAAACTGCTTGATAGCATTTACATTGGCATCATAATCACTACACTTGGTGTCAAGTAGTGCCACCACCTATTGACTCTTAATAAAAACAACAAAAGACCCAGTCTGGATCCTGTCAAAAGCAGTTTCTGAAGTTAGACCTAACACATCTCTACAATCTATAACAACTCTAGCTTTACAGATAGGTTGCATACAAGTAAACCCCAGAGCCAGAAGATAGTTTCAAGAACCAATAGTTCAGCTTTTCTAGCTTCTAGCCCAATTTGGGTATAATGTGGAGCATCGAATGTGCTCATCCAGGATGAAGCGAAAATATAGCCTAAACGAATTTGGGGCGTCCAGCGCTTGAAAGCAGAGGCTTGACTGAAAGGATTGCAACTTTTGTCAATGGAAGACATCATGCTGGCAAGTCCGACCATCTGGACTGTGATCCCACTTGGAATGAAAAAAGACCATCCAAGTTTTGCACTTTCCATCTTTGATGATTTTTGGAAGGTAATGATGTGGTCTGTAAGGCTTCTGTAAAGCACTATGAAAAATCTAAGAAATTCCCGTGTAACAGTAATATATGAAATATAAGCCTCTCATCGGTTGAAGGAAGCAGCTGAGGTATCCTCATAGTGCGCTCTCCATACATTGCCACTGTCAGTCCCACTAGAAGCTTGATTGGGGATTGGTCCACTGCCCAAATCTCCATCCAAACTCATCTGCTGTACTTCAACGGAAGATAGTATCTTTATGCTTTGAACACAGTTCACGAATTCACTGTCATTGATAAAATGGAAGTTAGGGACTATAAGATTAGGATGGCAAATGCAAATTCATGAAAATATAGTCCTCTACTTACTCCCACGGGTCATCGCCCACCAACAGTATGTCACTTTCATGATCTACATATACAAGCTTCCACTCTGTCCTCTGTGGATCTTCCAGCTGTCCCTCAATACCAAACATGCGAGCAAGATCATGCCTGAGCTCATCATACCCCTTGTAACGTGTAACATCTATGCATCTACCAACTGATCCACGCTTTTGAACCTTTTGAAAGTTGGGAAAAATTATAAATAAATAAGCCTTGATATCAGTGAAAATTGATAAATTTGCAGATCAAAATATGTTACATGCATAAACAGCATCATAATCAGTTAATCACTGTATGTTAAAGCAAGGTTTTTCTACGCCAAACACCATCAAACCTGTAGGTTTTGCTTTTATTTCTTTTAGGGCAAAAGTTAAAAAAACAAGCATTCACTCCTGAAATCCATTGAGGGTTCTGTTGGACATTAGATTTAGAAAGTTGTAAAGGGGATTGAAGCCATTTTTATGGGACTTGTTAAAAAAACAAGCAAACAAGTATAATACTGAATCCAATGTGTATGACTAGTTAAGATGTCTCACAGCAGCGGTCTTAAGTATCACATTTTTCAGCTAAAGAAAAATTTAAAAAATCTTGAATTCTTACTAAACATGTAGCGTACAATAAACCCTTAAGGCACAAGATTTTTATCCATCTCATGAAAGGTTCACCCAAAGCAAATCTAGATATTGAATATGCATAAAATCTAACAGGTGCATGTTTATATAGGTTATCTTGCAAGACAAAAAGCATAAATCCCATTCAAGCAATCACAAAGGTGATGACTTGGGATATTCTTTTAGTTCCTTGAAGCATTTAATTTAGGAGACAGCTGAGTCTAATGTTTACATCATCCTTAAATTTGCTATGGGCCATTGTTCGTCAACCAAGAATTTGTGTGTGTAAATAGCAAATGTATCTTGGGTGTACCAGCTTGCCTAGATTGTGTGAAACATATCCTTTATACAAATTGCTCCCTGTTAAAGTATAAAGTGTGCCCTGTTAAAGTATACATTGAACAGCCCTCCGCCCCCCAAAATAACAAATTACAAGGCTTCAAAATGCACTTGACCATTGAACTACTCCATTGCCAATTACTCCCTTTGTTCCAAAATAATTGTGTCCCCTTTAACTCCCAAAAAGTCAAGTTCCTTTTTACTACTATAAGTATTAAATTTTTTCTCTTCTAAAATCAATATAAAATATTCCCTCCATTTCAAAATACATGTCGTTTTAAGATTACGAGGGAATACCAAGGAAATACAAAATTCATGGCAAATTTTATGTTAAAAGACTAAGTTGCCCCTATATTTTATTGGAAACGAAAAATTCAATGAAAAAGAAGAGAAACAAAGCAATTAATAAGGGACAAAGTTGGTAAATTAGTAATTAATATGGCGTTGGAATTGTAAGTGACAAGTATTATGAAACGAGAAAAGTAAGTTAAAATAACATATATTTTAAAATGGAGAGAGTAATGCATTAAAGAATGTTCCATTAAAATTTTCATTCCGTAGGCGGGACGGTTATTTTGGGACAGAGGGAGTAGTTTTAAGACGGAACCTTACTTGGGTTTGTATAAGATTGGTTGATTTAGGCTTTTATTAAACTATCAATGTTTAATATTCCTCATCAACGCCCGGCGCCAAAAATAACAAACAAAAAGGATAAATAAAAATAAAACAATAAGCACAAACCATAAGCAGGAGACTAACCTTTGTGTATGTCCTTATACGTGGAGTCTGGCTTGGCCACATCCCCCCACCCAGAACAGCCGGATCATTAACAGCAACATCATTTGAACACCCTGATTTGAAAGGGATATTAGGCATCCCAAATGACTGAGCATTCATGGCAGCAGCAGACAACTCTGTTTCAATATCACCAGGAGCACCATTATAATTGGAAAACACATTGTGGAATTCTTTTCCTGAATCAAAACCCGTTGACAACAATGTATCAGGAGTCACATCCATAGCTGTTGACAGTGGAAGATTGCTTCTAGGGTGAGACTGCACATCACCATCCAAACCAAAACTGGGGATTGATAGATTCTGTTGAAGAACATTGGGATCCAAACCATATGAAGTAACAGACGAGGATGCTTCCAAAGGATCATGGATGATCCCATTAAATCTCGGTGGTTCCACAACTTTTGAGCCAGGAATTTCATGCTTGATCCTAACATTAGACTTATCGTGGAGATCTTGAACCAAATTTCCATTAGGCTTAACAACTGGATGGTCAACTAACATGTTTTGCACTTGCTGGTTGCGATTCAAGAAACTTGATGTGGGAATCTGACAATTATTTGTTGAAGGTGATGTGGAACATGATGGAGCATCTCCGTCAGTTGGGCCCGATTGAGACCGAACCACTGCAGCTGTTTTCTGCATCCCCTGGAGTTGGACAGCCGGGACTTCGGAAGAATGCATCAGCGATGATGTTGCAACACCATTGACACTCACTTGTTGCGGCTGATATTGAGCCAAAGGATGCTGTTGCAAAAGCTGGTTTTGTTGAGTAGCAAGCTTCTGGGCTGTCACTTGAGACTGGACTTGTGAACCAACAGGAGACAGCAAATTGTGTGATTGCTGCTGCTGGTGCTGGTGCTGCTGCTGGTGCTGGTGCTGCTGCTGTTGCATCTGTGGTTGCTGCAACTTCTGCAAAAGCTGGTGTTGAAGCTGATGTTCTGAGAGGTTCTGTAGAACAGCAGGCCTCTGAGACAGGCTATCTTGCAGCAACTGTTGTGATGAGGACTGTTGCAAAGGGGCCTGCTGCTGCTGTTGCTGCTGAAGCCTCTGCAAAGCAGTGCCTTGCTGTTCGGCTTGCTGCTGAAACTGCACGTCTGGAGGTAAGGATGTCAATGGAACAGACTCTTTGTTAATTGGGAGATTTTGTTGGGCCGGATTATTGCTTGCCAGTAATTGTTGCTGATGAAGCTGGGTATACATGGAAGGCTGCTGTGAGTTCTGACTTAGATTCTGATTAGGGAAACAATACTGCTATTTACAAAGGTTGATTGAGGTATTTGAGGCTTCTCCAATGGTGCCTGTGTTTGCTGCTGTGGCTGCAATTGTTGTTTCTGCAGCTGCTGATGCTGAGGCTGCTGTTGATGCTGCTGCTGAGGCTGCTGTTGTGAGCTAACTGGATTTTGCAATAATTGCTGAAGCTGTTGCTGTTGAGACCAGGCTGCAGGTTGCTGCTGTAATTGACCCATTTGGGTCTGTTGGGCTGGTTTATTGAATTGGATATTTGGCATAGACAAAGACGGAGCTTGAAAGTTCAGCAACTTGGATGGATCATCAGCACCAAGACCGCCTTGCAAGGCAGATGCAGAAACCATGGATGGGAAGAACCCAGACTGGGCACCAGGAAACTGATTGTTTTGTTGCATGCTCATCCATTGAACAAGGCTCAGGCCAGGAAATATTGAGCTGGGAACATCCTTCATGCCAAATTCATCTCCAAGCCAGGGCATGCTTCTCTTAAATATGTTCTCCATATCAGATTCATCATCTGTAAAAGAAGTCCAACATAGCTGATGAGTGAAATACGAATACAAATAAAAAGAGTAACGGAATGTCGAGCCCTTCAAATATATCGACTGACATCGGTTCTCAGTAGTCATTACGTGAGTACAAGTTACTTAGAGCAATCTCAGAGCTTGCAATTAACTAAATTTTCTGGGAGGATAGCAGCATACCTGGTAACCCTGGTTGCTTGGGAAACTTAGGCCTGAAAAACGGGGAGGGCATATGTAAAATGGTGTGACAACAGGCTCTATGTCCCAAACTGAGACTCGGCTTGGACGTTCTCCAGCTGTGGATTCATCCCAACCAACCTGGAAATGATAACGTGTCCATGAGGAAGGAAACATTATATTAAATTTGCAAGAAATTCAACATAACAAAAAATCAATAAAGACAAATAACTATCACTAGTATAACTAAGGAAAGCATATGACAACCTGGAAATGATTAACGTGTCCATGAGGAAGGAAACATTATATTAAATTTGCAAGAAATTCAACATAACAAAAAATCAATAAAGACAAATAACTATCACTAGTATAACTAAGGAAAGCATATGACAACCAGCATGCTACAGACTTACAGTTCATTAGGGTATGCATGAGTGAGAGAAGATACACACAGTACTAGTTCCAACTATATCAAAACTATACTTAACCCTCCCCCGGCAAAAAAAAAAAAAAAGAAAAACAAAAAACCTCAAATTTCTTTCCTTTTTCTTTTTGTTGGAAGAAGTAGACATTGCAACAGATATGAAAGAAATTCAACCGAGAAAGGAGTAAGATGCATCAATATGTTGAAAGGAGACAGGTTTGCAATCATAAGGACTATAAGTTGTGCTCAAAGCTTTTAACAAGGTTCCCTTGAAAAACAAAGTTATACCTTAATCCCAAACGTACAGCATTAATTAACAAAATGGCACACTAAGTACCTGAAGATTACGCCATTGTGAGTTCTTCCAACGGACTGAATCAAGGTCACTGATCCCCGTTATAGTACCCATATATCTACGTACTCCACACTCCTCAGTTTCAAACATCATCCTAAATCGCATGCCAAGAGAAACTTGGGTGTACATAGCTTTGTTATACTTGGCAAAAGGAACTACAAACTCAGCAGGGCTAGCCCTGTCAAAATCAATCAAATCATATCAATATTCTTTGAATAATATTGGATAAACCATCAAATAATGCAAGATGTATATGCAGTATATTGTTCTTACCTTGGGTTATAAAATATTGTGAAGGGACTATTATTGGCTGCAGCATGAGCTGCAGCAGCAAGAATTCCAATATGCATGCTATCACTGGATATAACAGACGAAGCAAGGGCAGGTTGCTGCCTATTTGCACGCCGTATACCTAAAAGAAGTTGAGATTTTTCATCCCTACAAACAAGGATCAAGCAGCAAAATCAGCTTAGAGATATATTCTTCTACCATAATCAAAGCAAGTCCACATTTAGCATCATGTAGCACTAGATACCTAATAAAGAGAACAGAATCACCCGCAAACAATCTTTTTGAGCTAACAAAAACACTCCAACCTGTAGTGAGCAAGTGCCTTTTTGGCTGGCCTGGAATGAAAAGAACCATCATCAGGTAACAACATAGTTATATGTTAAACGGGAAAAATGGTAAGTCAGTAACAGACTAACAGTACAAACCCTTACTCTTATGACGAAAAACTCCATGATACACCAGCATTATATATGCATGCTTGAAAACACAGGAAAAATTTTACCAGAGCTGATGTTAACAGAATCAATTAATCTTTTCAATTAAAACTAGTACTAGTAGTATATGCTGAATAGTTTAGATATATTTGCCCATTCAATTAAAAGAGCTTCTTTAATTTTTACCAAAAAGTTGTGCCTACAAAAACAATTGGATGTTCAGTCAGAATCTGCTTGACTAATTAGAAGGATTATGTTAACAACCTGTTGATACATGGCCAATGGTGGAAGTGAATGAAAAAGAGGCTCAATGTAATAATTAAGTTCAGAGGGGAAATAATAAAAATCCAGTTAGGTGTTTGCAAAAACCACATGGTACAACCACATGGTATCTTTAAGTATTTACACATTGTCCGATTTGAGCAAGTGTTTGGCACTAGGAAAAGTGCATGCTGCTGATATTCATAATTTGCTTTACTAACTGAAAACTGAAAAGGGTGCTAAACAATTTAGCCCTAGCAGCTTGGTGAAGGAAAAAGCTTCACAAAATGAGCAATCCAAAAGTGAACATGATAAATCATAAATGGTATAATAAGCTCAGGTGGTTGTAGACTGAAACATACCCCGGTAGATATGCCTGAACGTCCATGAATGACCGTGTAAATCTTTAGCAACTAGTTCTTGTGCGGGAGGTTGCATAGAAAAGTCCTATCAAACATCTTTCAGGTAAGCACAATGATAAGGCGGCTAAAATTGATGTGGGGGCAGAAACAATTTCAGATTTTAGGAAAAAGAAGGAATCTTTCTGGATTTGCACTTACTAGAGGTGGGAAGATCTTCTCCGCTGCCCGTCGTGGCACAGAAAACCCACCATGTGTACTTGTGTCACTAGCAGTAAGAGTTTTGCAGAAGAACTCCGTAGGCTGCCGACTTTGCTTAAGGGCCATCTCAGATGCAAGCAAAGCATCCCTGTCAAACTGTGAGATCAACATGGAAGGAACTATTACAATAAAGAAAAACCATTACAATGGAAACAATTTTCGATTTCGTATTGATTTCCAAATAAATCACCACAATACCTTGTTAACTGGTTGAAGGGTCATCTGTGCATATACCTCATCGGTATCCGGATCAGCCTGGCGTACAAAGAAACATAAAACAACAGGGGGGAATCAGTACCAATATAACACAGAGCTTATGTAATCAGTTTCAACCAATGTCACAATGTCACTACTCACATCTTTGAGGTCATATTAAGGCATCTAAAGAAGTTGGATTCAGATCAATTGTTCATCAAAAAGGTTCAACAATATAAAATTTTTATAGCTTCTAAAGAATATGCCACTAGGATGACCTGATCCCAGGCAAACCAATGAACAAAACAAATAATACTGAATATATCAACATACAAACGATCAAGATTGTTAAGAAATATGGCAGCAACCATACCTGTAGCGAGACATTATGGAGCATACAAATCAGCTTTGACGGTAGATTTGGGTAGCTCGGAATACTATCCATCTCCTTTTGCATCGAGGCTGCCACCTGAGAGAATCAATATATTAGTAACTTGCATATGTTACATCAAGAAGTTGGCCTTCACAAATAAACTTGCATAAAATCCAACTAACATACTTGCTCACTGTGGCCTTGAGGGAAGTAGACCACAAGACTTCCAACAGGAGGCACATTAACAAGTGGTCCAGCACAGGCATGCCACAACTCTGAACTCACCACCTTCCCTTCTATTATCATTGAGAGAGTTAGATGGGGTGTCTAGGTGCCAAAAACACAGCAGAAATCAAATCGAACAAAACGGAAAACATATTTTCAGAGCCACCGAACTCCAATATAAGAAATCATCAAGCCAGCACACTAACATGACAGCAGAAACATATTTTGCAAAGGGACAAAAGAAACTCAATACAGTGCATACAGAAGAACATATATCCATCAAAACCCACTTCTAATTAAAGCTAAATAAATAGGTAAGAAGAGCCATTGCCCAGATTTGGGAGCATAAATTGAATCATGACCAAAGCAGTGAATAAAAGCAGGAGTTTCAGACACCTTATGGTATAAGGACAGGAATGTCAACTTCAGTTCAAATAGAAAAAAGAAAATATGTAGAAATCATCATCTACACATCTTTGCCACTTGAAACCATACCAAAAGAAATGCAATTTTTTTTTCATTCAGCACCCCCTTCTGATCACAAAATAAACCAAAGAATTTTTTCGTTTTGAAAAATTAATTTTTCCTTTTTTAGCTCTCAGTACAATCATTAAAACTTCTTGGAAAGTTGGGTCGAAATAATACTAGAGAACAAGGAAATCAAACATTAACGGCATCACCTTCTCCAGGGTTGGCCATGAAACCATTTGGAGGAGCCTTCATCTTCGCAACCTCACGGAATCAAGCACTTTCAACAACTCCAAACCCCTCCCCCTTTTCTAGAGCTCCTCCCACCCAGCAGCAGCAGCCATAGAGAAACCAAATTTTCTCTCTCCTCAAAATCACATATACATCAAAACCAGCAATGCCTTGACCAAGTTTGTACAATTACACTTCATCGAACAGCCGCATTCAATCGCCTCCAGATTTCTTCACAGGTTTAAGCATTGCAGTCTCCCAATTGCTGCGAATCAGCCACTGATGAGAGAGAAACCAAAAACCCAACAAAAAGAAAGGGGTCCTCCGCGAAGAAATTGTCCCAGAAATTCCGGGATGGTCAACCAATCGAATTCAGACACTTATAAAAACCTTTTTCTGAGGTCTGCCCAAATCTTGGAAATTCCAACACTTGACAACTCAAAACTCAGAAAAAGGAAAACATGAAGTAAGCAGGCTCTTCAAAGTCTGAGGAGAGGCTAATAAAGCGCAGAAAAGGAGGTGTCGAAGGAAGAGATGAAGTTTAAATGGTGGGTTTCCATGAACGGGAGAAATGGAGGTCCATTAGAGGAGAGAAAGTGGAAGGTGGTGGAGAGAGAGAGAGAGAGAGAGAGAGAGAGAGAGAGTGGGATAGTGGAGGAAAGAGAGGAGGGAGGGCGCCGGGAAATCAGAAGGAGAGAGGAAAGGCAGCTTTTGAAGGAAGACGAACAGGGAAGAAGCCGACATTGAACAGACTGGACTTGGCCCCCTTGGGATTTTAAACTTTTTCTTTTTTTTTTTTTTCCTCTCATTCCTTTGTCCCTTTTTTTCTATTGATTTTAATTGTACTCCTTTGTGATTTTTTGTGTTTTGAGGTGATATTAATTTGGAAAATTCGTTCTAGTGAGAAATTCCTAGCAAAATAATTTCATATCGACTTATATTTGGACCAATATAATTTAATTTGGTTTAGTTTTTGATTTTAAGTCTAATTACTTTTATATTAGGTTGACTTTAAGTTGACTGATATTTTATCTAATAAATTTGTCTTATAAACAAAAAAAAAAAAAACTTTAGAGGATAACATTCGAATATGTTTGGTTCAACTTGGGTTAATTTCGGTCTCGGATCCGCTTTAAATTAACTGTTTTCGATGTCGAGTCAAGCATCGATTCAGGTTATTCAAGATATAACAGCTTTTTCGACTCTAGTAAGATACTTGGAATATATCACTAATTAGTCTTACTCCACTCCCGTAGTTTAGCAATTTCTTCATATATAGTCTTCAGTTTGTTGGTCCATAATTTGAACCTAATCGTATAAGGATCATTACTTAATTTACACTTTCTTCTTTATTCACTCGAATCTAGTTCGAGTTTAGCAATTGCTTCTTTATTCCAGATTACTATATCTATCGTTGAACACAAATCTAATTTTCTCATATTATTACCACTATTTGAAAAATTAATAACATAAGATATAATTAATATATATTATCGATTACAATCTTATATATGATGCAATGTTATCTAAATATATATTTTATCTGAAAAATTTTAGGAAGTGGATAGGCAGCAATAATGTGGTTAAAAGAGGTTATATTAGTGAACAAATTATGAAAAGAAAATGTTACCTTGATTGGAAGCAGAGTTTCTAAATTTGTAAGCTTTCCTAGGGCCATAAGAAATGAAACTAACTTTGCTCCTTTTTCCATGTTTCGATAATCATTATCTTACTTCAATTATTGTGGGAAGATTTCAGACAATCCTTCACTTCATCAGCTAATTACTCAAACTAAGTAGAGTATAATTTTTATTTTTATTTTTTTAAAAAAATTGAGTTTATATTTACTATCTTTATAAGTAATGTTAAGACTCTGTTATATGAGATTTTTGTTTCTTTTATAATTTGATCGTTTCACATACCTCCTTTTACAATAGTCATTGCGTGGTTTTTTTATCTCACGATTTTTTGGAAATACTATTATTCAGTTATTTTTCTTTCTCTAATGGCATGACACAGAAATCCAATTATTTTTCTGAGTGACTCTTGACATGATATTGATCGAGAGTTTATTTCCAATTAACAGCATCTTTTTTTTTTTTTAGATTTTTTGAATGGGAACACCACTGCTCATATATATCTACCAAAGATGTCATCTCAAATAGAGTGAAGTGGATTTGGATTTGTCGTGTGAGCACATAAGCCATGATGTATTCATGAGCAAATTATCAATTTAAAAAGATAAATAAGGTAAGAAAATTGAAAATAAAAAATTTAATATGTAAGCTTAAAAGGAAAAAAATAAAATAAAAGTTATAACCCAAACCATGGAGCAACATTGAGAACTCTTTATGGATCAGTTTTAGCCATTTGGTAGTCTATATTCTTCTTTACTTAGTAAGCAAGTCATAGCTCCAAGAGGGAACAAGAAAAGCAAGGATTAAAGATTTATAGCTTAAACAGGTTACTGTAAGTATTTTGACATTTTTTTCTTCTAAATAAGGTTTTATAAGTTCGAGTTTTGGGGTTAAAAAACATATGATAGAAAATCTCTAGTTTTTTATACGCCAACAATAAATAGCGGATAACGACAAAAGAAACTCCCAATCCTTTTAACTCTCATGGTTTCGGTTTGCCTAATTAATAAAGTTTTTTAAAAAAATTATTATTTCATATTTAGAATACAATTATGTCTATGTATTCCCCTAGCTTAAAAAGAAAAAAGAAAATAATAATATTGAAAGGGAAAAATATTCTTCTTGACTAGCTACGAATACATGTTAGTGTAAGTGTTTTTAACACTTTTCCCTGTTAAATAAAGTTTAGGGTTTGAGTCCTTGAATTGAAAAATCTGTGATGGGAAATCGATGCTTTTATGGGGTAACAATAACTTAACTCCAGTAAATAGAGAATAGTGACAAAAGAAACCCCAATCTTTTTAACTATGATGGTTTCAATTTGCCTATTTTTTTAAAAGGTATTACTTAAAATTTATATAATTATGTGATATATCCCCGGCTTAAAAAAGGAAAAAAAAAAATATTGATAGCGAAAAATATCTAAATTAAATATTTAATTTAAACAAACCAGTAGCGTATATAGGAACCGTACATATAGATAGACATACATGCAATTAATATAGGCATATATAAAAAGTGGGCATCCAATATCTTTATAGGTGGAAGGTGATAATACACCATGATAATCGTAGCTCAATGCAATCAAAGAACTTATGATTCATACACCATGACAAATGATCACCAACTGGATGGTTAAGCACGGTTGTGTTGTGTAGAAACTATATTAGTTTCTTTCACCCTCCTTGTAGCGATTTTTTTATTCTTGTTGACAGCAATTTAGATAGAATTTTGGGTGAAAAATTACTTAATTTTTTTATATACTTATCTTTGTTTAGAAAACAGAAAATAAAAGAATAGCTCAAATTAATTAATGCATTTTTTCGAAAGAATAATAAAACGTTACTTTTTTTCGAGGAAGAGGGTGGGGGTGGGGATTTTTTCTTACTTATGAGTTCAGTTGGTAATGGTGCATATATAAGTTTGTCTTTGTTAGAGACAACCTATACTGTACTTTAAACATAAGTACTCTTAATGGGTGATATTTTTCACATATATTTGTTACATAAGTTAATTTTAATATGTGTGTTCATATAATTTATAGAAATATATATTACTATGATATAAAAATTGTATATATGTATGAATATACATATTAAAATTTCAAATTTAGCTTTTTCCCTACCAAAATGCACGTATGGTCCTTTTTATAAAAAATATACTCTATTTTAAGAAAAAATAGCTTAAAAGTATAAAGTTCACTCCACTTTTTGGGATTTGTAAGGGGTCAACAATTGAGATAAAAATGAATTATAATATTTAAATTTATATATTTTTATAGTGTCATTCCGAATCTTTTCCCTTTTGAATTAATAATATGATGTAAGCTTTTTTTAAAAAATAAATAAATAATGTGCTAGGGTTTAAGTTACCACCCTTTTCTCTCTCGTAAGCTCAAAGCTCAAAGCTCAAGGATCCAAGTCTTTATTATTTCATTCATTTACTAAGTTGATTCCAATCCTATAATTTTGGATGCGACGTGAAGTGGATATAATGTTAGCTGAGCTGTATTGGTACAAGTTGTGCTATTACAAGAATTACATTAAATAAAAAGAACCTTTCAAATCAAATTACAATGAAAAAGATAAAATTTTTAAAATTTTGGCAGTTTTTGGGTACTAAATTAATTTTATTTTGGGTGCTTATAATATTTTGGTAATTTCATTAATGTATGCTGCCATATTTTCAGAACTTATATCGTGGTTTTGGATCCATGAACCCGAGTCACATGTTAGGCCATAGCAAGAAAGGGAGGCACAACAACATCAGCTTCTGGGAGGGCATAGACATGTGTCAATTTTTATTTTTTGGTCTTTTATGTCCTAAGTTTCGGAGGCAGAACCAGAAAATTTTTCTAGGGAGGCCGGGTAGTAAAGTAGAAAAATACTATTTATTAGGGGTGAAGTTTTTATTTGGTCAACGAGTGCCAAAATAAATTGTTAGAGTGTATAAGTAAAAATTCTCAAAAATCCGCGAAAATGTTAAAGGGGACACCTAGGGATGGGCGTGGGCGGGTACGGGGATGGTAAGGCTATACCTGTACCCATACCCATTTTCGAAAATCATCTCCATACCCATCGGGTTTTTAAAATCTATCCCCATACCCATACCCATCAGGTATTTCGGGCGTATCGGGTATTATTCGAGTATATATAAATGTTAAACAATAATATCCATCATGTAATACCCATCGGGTTTTATACTACCGCAATTTGGCATTAGTGATAAACAGCTACAAACATCTCTTGCATCCATCATAAATTCGTAATTTATACATCAATAATACAAATAAAATGATAAAATATATTTAATTGATCATTGCTCACTCGCTACCCAACAAATTTTATTTTTTAAAAAACATTCGGGTATGGGTTCGGGTTCGGGCGGGTGAACCCTATACTCGTACCTACCTCATACCCGAACCTGCCCCATATCCGAAAATATTAAATTTTTTAGACCCATACCCATAAAAATCGAGGCGGGTTCGGGCGGGTTGTTCGGGTCCGGATTATACTCACATCCCCAAGGACGGCTATAAAAATAATTAATATTTATAAATTCAATGATACTAAAAAAGAGGCACCACTGAATAAAATTTCTAGTTTTGCAATTACTATTTGTATAAGTTATAAAATAAGTTATTATCATATATCAACATTAGGTATAAGAATATTATGAACAAAATTTGTGTAATAAATAGATAAGAAATTATACCTCACAACTAATAATATAAAAATTATCCCTTGAATAATAATCACTCACAAAATCTCATAGAGTTTGAGAAATAAATTAATATTAACTAATACAATAATATATAATTTAATAATAATCAACTCACTAAAAGAAATATAATATTAACGCAAAACATATCTGGTATTTGAATTAGGAGTTTTGGAAGGCGAAAAAATTATCTTTTTTTTGAAAATTGCTAATTGGGAATGAAATTTACACTACTTTACATTAAAAGATACAGAGAAAAAGTAGTATTATAACTTATACGAAAACATATTAATAGGTTGGAGAGAGGGAGGAAGGATGACAGAGAGATAACAAGAGAGATTAAAAATAAAATTGAGACGTCTATATGTATTATCAATTTTCCATTGCCTATACCCTAACTTTTTCCATCCTAATTTATTAAATTCGTATAAAATATGTGCAAAATATTACATAAAAAATAATACATTTTATATAATAATTATATAATTTTACCTTACATCAAAAATGATTATGAAAAATTATTTTACTTGGTGAGTTAAAAAAATATGAAAATAATTTTCCTAAATAACTTTTTTTATTTTATTTTATAGGATAGATTTTACCAAAAAAAAAATATATAAGGCTTTTGGATTAAAACAAACTGTACTTTAGGGGTATTGGACGTTTATATACCAAATTATAAAGTTGATTGATCATGTACCGTATTTTGGAGGTGATTTTCTTTTCTAAACTACGATCGATTTAAGGGGCGATAATTCGGTTATTTTATGATATGTCAAGCTGAAAATAATTGATTTAATGGGGTGTAGCACAATAATTCCCCCTTTTTTTTTAACTTGATACCTCATAAAACAAGCGAATTGACGCCCTTAAATAGGTCATAGTTTAGAAAAGAAAGTTACCCCCAAAATATGGTGCATGAACAATCAACTTTATAGTTTGGTATATAAACGTCCAATACTTCTAAAGTATAGTTTATTTTAATCTAAAATCCAAAAAAAAAATTTAAAAAACAAGGGGATCACGGCCTCCCTAGCCCCCTTGTTCGGTCGTTGTTGGGTTTAGAGACTATTATATTTTCAACTTAGAACAATAAAACATTATTAATTAAGTTCATACAATGTATATAGGTCTCGGGTTCAATTCCTCCATCCCTTATTGTATTGTATTGTATTACTCTTTGTGACTCCTCTACACCAAAAAATATATATATATTTAATTAATATTAGGATAATATTTGTAATATATACATGGAATTTACTAATGCTTAAAATCTATATAACATTGTATCATTTTGGATCAAATTTATTTCTAAAACAATAAAGTATATTTTTCGTTGCGGAAACTAAATGCTAACACTCTAATCACCCTTGTTCTTCCACCCACTTACTATTTCATGATGCTACTTAGCAAGAAAAATCTATCTATTATGAATTATCACAAACTATATTTGAAAAATTAACATTTTAAAAAAATCACAATGCAATCAATCAGTAATCCCCAAAAATCTGAAAAACCTGAAATTATATAACTCATATTGAAATTTCTAAAAGAAGAGACAATACCACTACTTGAGGACAAACACAAAAGGAGAAACCTTATCGAAATGAAAAGAAAACACTACTGAAAACATATATATTGAAAATATTTACGTTACTATTGGTAAAGATGTCAATAATAACTTGTTTGAATCAAAAAAAAAAATGGCGAAGACGATTCTTTGAAGAAAAATGAGGGATGTGAGAGAGGGGTTCATAGTTTATGTAATTTTTAAGAGAACTTTAATTTAATCGCAACACTAAATACTAAACACTATTTAAAATGTTATTCATAATAGAAAAAATAATTCTACGTAATTAAAAAACTTACAAAAATAGCCTGATAATATTTTCAGAACGTACGAGGACATTTATGCTGTTATACAATTTAATTTTTTTTTTTGGGTTGTTTTATAAATGGATTTGCATCCAGAATAAGAATGTAGGGTGTTATATAAAATTAAAATAAAGAAAAAAGAAATAGAATGATGACGCGACGAAGACGGCACTTGGCGCAAAACCCGGTGTTGGAGAGAGAAAAAGATAACTCCACCTTGGTAGTCCTTCCCGACAGTATTAATATTTTTATAATAATACTACTACTTCTCAGCTTTAATCCCTTGATTAGTTATTAATCATCTCTCATTAGTATTGCATTTCCAGCTCTTTAATTAATTTTATTTAAACCCCTCTCTCCCTCTATGTGATTAACAACCTGGACTGAGGGGATTATTCCCCCTTAGTATAATTCGGCTACTAATTAATACTTGTAGCTTTAAAACAGCTTGAAAGAAGAAAGTTTAGCCTTTTATCTCTTCACATTGTTATGGATTTATGCTTACTAAACAGTAATAGCATTAATTACTTAGATTTTGATTTTGCTATTTATATTTAAATAAATGAAGTTATAATGATTGTCAATATATAATCACTACCATAATTCAAACAATCTAAATCTTACGTGTGGTATCAACAAATCTTGACCACTCGGATCAACTCATAAGTCCATAACAACTAAATTATCCTCTATTGGGAGGGGCTACCATCAACAATTGTCAATTTAATTTTAGGTTTCATCGAATAAAAATTTGTTCTCATTATTTGTAAGAGTATTTTTACCTTTTGATGGGAGTGCTAGTTTATCTTTATACAAGAGTTATGATTAGTTGGTATGGTTTAGGATAATGAATGAAAATTGACTTTCAAATCACTAAACTACGGATTGTGCGGTTCTCATAAATATGAAAGATACTTGAGTTATTGAAAATTATCCATGAAAAGAAGTTTGTCATGGTTTAAAAGAAAAATATAACTAGTTAATCAAATTCTTTTTTGTTTTTTTAACCGTTTAAAGGTGTCAATTGAAAGGGTTTGTAAAATTTTTGAAAGTTATTACTAAGTTGGAATTTTTGCCCACAGCAATGTTTGTATCTTATATGTCAAAAAAGAATCCCCTGCTTTTAATTTAATGTTTTTTATCTCCACTTTTTAATCCTGAATGAAGATGATATTGGAGAGAAAAATTGAAAAAGAGGTGTTCATTATCATAATTACTCATACTGAAAATCCTATTGACCCAAATATAGAATAGTCTCATTGATAATTTTCTTATCCTGATATTGCTTTTTTTTTTTCCTCTCTATTTTACCCCCATTTTAATTAAGATCTCTCAATACGTTAGCAAAATAAACCCGGTATAATTAAATAAAAAATATAATCATAAAAATAAGAAATTTGCTTTAATTTGCTGACTGACTCCAAAAAAATTCAACAATTTTGCATTTTCTTCACAATTTTGGACATCACAGGTGAGCTGATCTGTCCCGTGGTACGGCACCAGGGACTCCTTAATTTGCTTCACCATCATTAATTATATCCACCAAATTTAATAAACTATCTCTACATTAATTAATTTATACCACCAAAAAAAAGTTTAGGTTTTTTTAAGCTTCTAACGTACCCG
Organism: Talinum fruticosum; assembly: GCA_021018815.1. NCBI lineage: Eukaryota > Viridiplantae > Streptophyta > Magnoliopsida > Caryophyllales > Talinaceae > Talinum > Talinum fruticosum. The sequence continues at coordinate 1,267,156 of JAITYX010000048.1, read as the reverse complement.
ATTATCAGAGTTTGTTGAGATCACGATTTTTTGGGGGGTATCATGCAATTTAATTTTTAATAAAAAAACAAAAAACCCCTCTGTAGTCTCTATTACAACTAAAGATCTTGCAAAATTGACTAATCAAAAAATACAAAAATGATTCATCAACTATTTAGACTATAAATGTAGGCATATATATAACTAATAAGAGATAAAATGTAGCGTCAACTAGTATAATTGATAAAGTCGTTAAAAATTGATATTAGGGTCTTGAATATCGTAATTTTTAGAACTTTGTGATAAAGCTATTCTATTAAAGATGAAACGATACTATTTTAAACATTTAGAGTTTGATATATTTTCAGGAAAATGGCAATCAAAAAATGAGTTTGAAATCATAAAAAAGTATAATTAAGGATATTCTACTTTAATATTAAGCATACTTGAAGCAATAGATTTATTGAATTAATGGACACTCCATATGTAATTAGTCAGCTAATAACTTGGAAATGAGAAAGAGGTGCCTTTTTATCTCCACTTAAAGAATACATCTACTACACAGATTCTATATTTTAATGAAGTCTATCATATTGCTTTAGTTTGAAAAATATCCAACAAAAAAATTGTATTATCAATGTTATGGAGCTAGTGTTATATTATCGACCCACGTAATTAAAAAATATATATCGATTTTGAGAATTGGGCACATATCCTATGTAAAAGGTTTCTATTTTTTTACCGACTATGACAACTTCTGTTAATAGAAATTGCTCTTATTAAAAAAAAAAATAGAAATATCTCATAAAAAAAAAAGATAAAATTAAAAGTTGTGCATTATCTCTAGTACTCACAGGATATTATTCCTCATGTACTAGTTCCTATGTTTCATTTATGGACAATTTAACATAAATTTTGGAGATATTATAAATATGACAATTTTGTGATACAAAAACAAAAGGTGGTAATAATTAAAAAATGATGTGGCTATCTTTTCTTAAAAATGGTTTTTACAAGGCAGGGGCGGACAGCTTATTAAAATGGCATCTCCACTTTTGTCACTTCCAGTCATTCAAAGATGGAGAAGGGGAAGTGAAATTTTATTAAAAACCAAGTGTATATGTTACTGTAGGACATGGACATGGACATGGACATGGCCATGCAAGTAGTAACTTTATTATTATGGTACAACAACGTTTCATTTCTTTCATAGTCATTAATAAATATGACAAGAATAGCATCTTTTGGCTTTTCATTTATGTCTTGTAACCTATGCTTTTCATAGTTCAATTTTTTTGAATGTTTGCTCTACAAATTTGTACACTAAATCTTTATTTGTATATTTATTCACAAACACAATAGAAATTGAAAAGACGATTAGTAATACGATTTACGTAAACATAAAAAGTGAAATTCTTTTACTGCTTTAAAAAATATAATAAGTGTCATGACAATGGCTAAGGAGAGAAACAAAGAACAACGGGATGAAATACAACGTTGTTAAGAAAAATCATAAATATAAAATATATATTTTTATAAAGAGGTAGAATAATCGATTAGATTTTTCCATGAAATAATCTTAAGACATATATTTACATAAAATAACTTTATTTGGTATTGCTATCCTTAAATAGAAAAGAAATTTCTTAATCTCTATGCCATTTTTGGAATCATTACTTTAATCGTATGGTTGTTAAGAAAAATGTTATTATGTGGGCAAAACAAACATCAAACATCAAGTCAATTAAAAGATAGATCACTAATCAATCGTTAAGTACAACATAAAGACAACGTTGAACACCAAACAACGTTGGGTTAATTTTTAATCATTCACTGTTAATGAATGATTAGACAAAAAGAATTAGAATTAATTGTGTTGCTAATTTGGGATTAAGGGGAGTCACGTGGCGGTGGACACGCCAACCAAATGATGCCTTGTTTGGCTTCCTCATGGGATTCAAAAAGAGAGGAATTAGGGAAACAGAGGTGAAACAACTAAACACAAAATCAACTAATTTTTGCCCTCTTGTTTAGTCTAATTAATCTTTTTTTTTTTCATTGATCAAACAACAAAAGATTCTTATAATTATCGACGTTGTGCTTAAGCTAATCATGGGATTAATCCCTAATTGAGATTCCAACATTTGTCGTAATTAATAATGTTTGTTAATTTATAGAGCATAAGCACTAAATTCAAGGGGAATTTTGGGATTAGACACAGAAATTTAATCCAAATGTGATATGATTGTCCCCCAGTCATGGGCACTGAAAGACAGAAGCACAAAGTGAGATGTGTTAATGTGTGTTTGTTAGTCAAAGCACAAAGTATATTTACTTTTCTCTATAAATTGTGCTCCCTTTGATTCCTTATCATCTCCTCTTATGACTCCATTTTATCTTCTGCCACTCCTGTTCTTGTCACTCATTCTACTCCTTTCACAACTAATAATTAATTTACTCCCCTCCCTCCTATCTATCTTTCTAAATCTTCATTGCTAAATATATTAGCTAATAAAAAATAATTTGTAAAATTATTAGCCAATAATGTATTTAATGACTAGTTAAGAATATCATTTTGAAATAAAAATAATTATAAAAAAATTGTAAGGCACGGACAGAGTAATTTTTACTCCATAAAACCTTTGATTCAAATTTTAGAGAAACAATGGTTCATAAATATGATTTCAATACATAGGAAGCAACCTTCAACCTTTAATTAATATCAGCATGTAAAAAGAGTTTATAAACTAACTAGTCTTATGTATGATACCGAGAAATATCCTTTGTATTAGATACAGAAAAATTATAGAAAATAAGGAAATGTATTTTTTTTTTCAAAAACAAAACCTAATTTTAAAAAGGTTTATTCTCTTTTTCTTATTTGTGAATTAATAGTATATCCGTAGTAGTGACTATTCTTGTAAGGACATGTACTTTTAAAGTGTGCTTTCGAAGAAAAATAAAAAAAGAAGTTCATTATGATCTAATTAGTTACATGTATTTTCTTCTAAGATTGATGTCTATAATTATAGACATCTCTCTTAAAGGTAAAAAAATATATTTTAACGTATTTTGTACTATAAATATCTTTTTCTAGCACATTTTAAAGTGTTTTACCATAAAATTAAAGTGAAATGCCCTCCATCCATCCATCCATCCTCTCCTCTCCCCTCTTGAGCTAGAGCTATATCATTCTCATTGTTACATTAAATATATAGTTTTTAAAATTTTAAATGAGATATTTGATGATTTTTATTGTGTGTATATCACTCTTGATAGACATGGGGAATAACTTTTTGTATCTCAAAATTTTCTCTTTATCATTTTTCCATACTTCAAAACCATCCAATATGTTTTGATGCGCATGTTGTGTTGATTGATAGGCAAATGGTTTAAAAAAAGGGCCTCTTTGAAAATGGACCATTCTACTGAAATGTATCAAACCTTTTTAATTACTTATAATCCTGCTATACATAATGTCTCATCTAACAAGACGGATTTGTTTTTTTCAAATTATATTTTGATGGATCTCTTGGTATTAATAACATAACTATAGGATTTCAAATTATATTTTGATGGATCTCTTGATATTAATAACATAACTATAGGATTCATTATATAAGACGAAAATGAAAAGTTGTTGCACCCAAAAACTTCTAACCTAGGTTCCACTTTTATATTGGTTGGTGAAGGTAATGCCCTAAGATTTGAGTTTCAAGCAACATTTAAAGCATATTATCAAAAATTATACATCAATAACAAAAATATTATTGATGGGATATAAGGGAGGCTCAAGCCTCCATGGCAAGTCGATTTCATCATTAAAGATATCATTTTCCGCATGAACAAGTTTACTTGTTTTAGGATCACATAAATATTTCGAGAAGCCAATCGCGCCGAGCTCCGGCTTGGCTCCGTTTCTTTTTTTTAATTTTTTAAAAAGTTTCTAAATTTAAAGTTATGGTCGAAATTAAATTTTATATTTTGATATTAAATTCAAGAAATAAAAATCTAAATATAAATATTTTTTAAAAAAATTATTTAGCTTAAACCGAGGAGAGTCGAGCCGAACTTTGTTGAGCTCGGGCTCGACTCAGTATACCTTCGAGCCGGCTTTGTGCTCGATTTGACTCGAATCCGAGCCGAGTCTAAGTGCTAAACGAGCCAAGTCAGTTCTAGCTGTGAAGTACCCCAAAGTATTGTCCATAAGTAAAAATATTAGAAGAGAGAGAAGATGTAGATGGGCAGTAGGGTGTCGATCCAGGTGATTCAAGAATGTCTACGTCCAAATAGGAGTGTGAATTGAGGGTTGTGGATATCTACTTGGAAAAGAGAAAAAGAGACCCATCCATCCTCCCCAAACTATTTCATTTCAAGTGATTTTTTCTTGGGTGGGTCCGTCCAATGCAATGCAAGCTAGGCCATTTTTACATGGCATGGCATGGCATGGCACCACCCACCACTATCAATTTATGATGGAAGGTGGGGTTCCATCAAAAGTCTAATCCCCCATTTCCTTATCTTCTTTCTTTTTTTTTACCCTACTATTTGTTATTTTTTCGCATTTTCTATGTTTATCTACTGAGTTAGTCGGCCAAATAGTCTCCCCCTCCTTTTTTTTTTATTCCTTATTGTGTGTAGGTTGGTAAATGGAAATATGAATGTTCGACTTTCTATAATGTAAATTCACTTTTATTCTTCCAAATAATCTCTTGTTTCTTAATGATATTGGAAACAAACAATATGAGTTGTCAACTTTTTCATTATTTTTCTTTCTCATGCTTGAATGACATTTTTGGATTGAGTTTTAACTTTTCAATTATCTATTTTTCCCAAAATAGATAGAGTTAGGTTTTTTTAATTTTTTAATAGAACTTTCTATAAATTTTAAAAGTTGTAGTCTCTCTAATGTATATCATACAAACCCTTCCATTCTTTAAGTCAAACAATCTTCAATTTAACCTAGGTTTTTTAGAAAATTTGATGAAATAAACCCAATTGGACGAAAAATAAATTAACCTTTTTTCTTGCACGTGAAATAACATGACCTTTAAGGAATATTTTTTTGTTAAATTATTATTGAGTTTGACAACTTTTGACTCACTAGGAAACTAATGCGGATGGTACTTCCGATTACATGGATAGTAGCCCATTATATTTTCTTGAATTCTTTTGAAATTTGGTAGACGTATCAAATTTAATTTGACACAAAACTATTTTTCTAAAATTAAATTACCCATTTAGTTCCCCCTCCTAAAGTTAAACCCCTCCCACTCACCGAATAAATTCTTCTTTTAACCAAATTGAAAGAAGGAACCCTAAAAACAATTAGATATGTCCTTAAAGTGTTGAAAAACATGGGCGTGTTTGGCACTAACTTTTAAGGTAGTCTTTAGTGTTTTAGAGAGGTAAAACACTACTTATCTAAAAATGTAAGTGTTTGTCAAATGTCCTGTTCGACAAAATGAGCTATTTGGGAAACCGATAATCTGTTTGAGTAGTCGATAGTCGTTCTATTTTATTTGTTAGTTGATAGTTGTTTAACTAGTTTTTTTGTAAATAATGTGTTCGGTTAAATTAGTCTGTTGAAATTAGCTGATGAACATAAAATGACGATAAAGAACATGATGTTATTATTATTATTATTATTATTATTATTATTATTATTATTATTATTATTATTATTATTATAAAATGACAAAAAAGTTATAAGAAAGAGCAAACCAACCTTTTATGCATAAAATTTCACACGTTAATCATCATGATTATTCAAAAAAGAATATCAATTTATCAAGAATATCAAAAATGAAAGTGATTCAAGAGATTCTTCAAAAAAGAAAGTGTGATATATGCATTCAATTTTCATAAAAGCTTCTCTACTCGATACATAAAGATAAGATAAGTTGCGTAAAAGAATGTCACACGTTAATCATCATGATTATTCTCATCATGCTTTATAAAATTTTCTCAGAATAAAATATGGAGTACTAGGAGTGCTCAATCTTTTCAAGCATGCCATTGCCAAAAGAAACAGCAAACCAACCTTTTATTCATAAAATTTCATGGGTTTAATTTGTAGGGCATATAGGTTTTTTTTATTTTTTTAATATTGTCAGGGAGATATATAGTACTAAGTAAGATAATTAAGGATGGACCTCTATATACGATGAGGGAATCAAAAAGTTGTAATCTAGTTGGATAATTTTTTTTTTTTAATAATTTTTATCCAAATGAGTCACGAAGGGTAATGTAATACAAAATGGGAAGGGGAAACCGAACCTAAGACCTAATGTGCTCATGGTCTCAATCTTGATCACTAAACCTGTTAGGAAAAAACAATTGATTTGGAGCGTAGAAAGTGGAAGATAGAAAGAGGATTTAGATATTAGAGAAGTAATAGGAGAGACTAACCAGATAGAAAGGACATCGGGATTTTTTACTTGGAAATCCAAAACAGGAAAAAAAACTAAGGGCGACAAATGACATAAATCCGCTATGATGAACACGAGTATGCAAACATCTTCGGGGTCTAGATTCCCAACGAGATCAATCATAAAAATAGACACCAACAAATCCCAAATGAAATGAAAGCACAACGATATAATATAAAATTCTCTCAACTAATTCTCAATATAATGTGAAACGAGAAAGATAAAGATCGAGGCTATAACTTGTATAAAAACGCCTCATCAAAAATGCCTACAAAGGAAGATGACAATCTCGAATGCCACAATGGTGAAGGAGACTACCACAATGGTGGGACAATGGCCACTCTTGGTGGGAGCAAAGCCACAAATACTTAATTAACAAGGTTGAAGATCCACCATATATACAGACTTGAATGGTGGTAAAGAGGCGATCTTTGACATATTTGAGCTGAATATAACTCCTCATAAATTCCATATAAACGCTCAACAATAAACACCCAGTTGAAACATCTCATAACCAAAAGTGACTTGAATAACCATAAAACAATATTGAATTCTTGAAACTAAGCAACATGCAGCGACAAGATTTACGCCCAAAACAGGTCGTGTCAATGGACCCGGGCAGCTCCACTACTACAGGAACCATTTTTAACTACGATTAACCGACGTCGTGTATTTGATTGTCGTTGTATGTAGCATCTTTGACTACGGTTCAAAACCGTAGTCATAGGTCAATATATGACGACGGTTCAACTGGAAAAACCATAGTCATAGGTCAATCTATGACGACGATTTCTTCATCCGAACCGTAGTCATAGACCTTCCTCTATACTTGAAAAATTATTATAGAGCACCTATAACGACGGTTCAAGTGAAGAATCATAGTCATAGGCCCCCAACCGGACCTTTTACTACGGTTTCCTTAAGAATCATAGTAATATGTCTGATTTTTTTTAAATAATTTTTCTCGTGTTTGCTTGCTTTCAGTACAAGTACAAATCATATACTGCCCGATACATTCGGAATATAAACTACAATCCAATACGCTCTTCACCATAATATATACAAAGCAACACACTCATCACATTTTGTATATGCTACAAGACAGTGTAAAAATATATATACCTATAATCGTATAAATATTAAAATCACAAACTTGACCAATCAAATAATGAAGAATAACTGTAAATGTATACCTATTTCTTTATACGGTTATACACAATCTCTCGCCCAACCTCGTTTTAACTTGTCGATCACTTCATTTGTATAGTGAATGGATGACTTCTTTCCCAGAAAATATTGTAACCAATGTTGTAAAAGACATAATAATTAAGTCAAGTGTAAGGGTTAATCAAGCGGAAAAAAATATAATCAATTACAAGTGCAAGTACAATAGTATACCTCTTTGGGACTAGAATTTAAATGGAGTATGGTCACAATCTCTTTCATATACTTGGAGAATGTAGAAGTCGCACTCAACGTTCCCCTGTTGTATATGACACTAAAATAATAAAATAGATTCTCAACACATAGAAAATTAATTAGTACTTTATGTAATTAGCAAGTAATATGAAATGAAAAACAATTAAAGTAGACTCTAATAACCAAGAGAACCCCACCTTGACGGGGACAATTAGTGCCTTTGATTTCACTCATTTGACTTTGACACCTCCGCCATAATAATGATGAATTAGAGCACTATTTTTTAATCGAAAAATAAAATTCAAGTTAGACATACTATTGAACGATTACTAATTAACAAAACAACATAAAATGATTAAAAGTATGAACTCACGATTCGACGACGTCCTTGATATCTTCCCTCACGTCATGACCCATAGGATCAAGCCGGTAGGCGATACTAGCCCTTGGATATATGGCAACAAGCATTCAATGGTGGCTACATAACCACAAATAACACATTTTTATATAAGTATGTGTAACACCATATAAAAATTTCAGTTAATTAGTTCATTATTTATACATTTACCTCTCATTGGACAGTACCAAGTATCATGTTTTATCCTGTGCATTATGTTTCATGACATCGAAGATATAGGTGATTCGTTCTTGACGATTATGCCCAACTCCTTGAATGGAATTAGGGTTGAGAAACCGAACGAAATCCTTTCCAATCTCGTTCAACCACCTTACATATTAATTGTATGTAGTTAGAAATTGAAATTAATAGTAAAAAAAAAGAACTTATTATGAATATATATTAACTCACATAATGCCAAGCATAATAACGGATACGCCGATATCGTCTATATGCAAAAATTGCATTATATCGTTTGGGAAGACATAGACGGGCATATCCCCTTCACGTTGCCCAAACACGTGACTCGGGCACGCTAGAGATGTACAGTTCCTTTATTGACAAAGTTTTCACATAACTTTCCGGAGTAGCATATCAATCCGTGCAAGACTTCTCAATGAATACGAGAGGAAACTTCTTCGGACGACAAACGGGGGCCGCTGAACGTTTGTTTGTGCCACCGACGCCCTTTATCCCACTCTCGGATCTGTCTCCGATATCCTAGAGAATAATCAATACAAAAATAAAAAACATATACACTTGAAATTAACAACAGACTAAATCTAATATTTTAAATAAAAATGAATTACCATAGAGAGGATGACCAAACTCTTGGGCTAACGAAGAAAAGCATTAATTACGTCGTCAACAATGTGGAGGTCCAGTCCTCGGATCGACAACTCACACTCGCCTTCCCGTGCATGACCTCTTTCACACTCACCCTCACCTCATCAGCTGCAAGAGGAATCCTGTGAACGACAATATTTGACCTCCACGGGAAAACGACATCCAATGCCACAACATGCTCTAGGGAGGGTGATGAGAAGTTAGCTTGCACTTCGCCACTGCATAACAATAAGTATAACAATTACAATCATGGGATAACCTTTGACATAGAAGTTAAATAACCTAAAAATCTTGAAAATAAATGGACAGAGTTTCCCCTTCAAAGTAAATATTTTCCCAAGATAATAGCCCTCATCCGAAACAACAAAAACATACTAAATAAGTAATTACTCAATGGCCACACGCCAAAGTTATGCAACAACCACACAATATACACCATTCATTCAACAAGATTATACACTAATTAGTCAAAAATATAAACATGCATGTAAATAATGGCACTCATCCAAAACAACCAAAACATCCATTATAAGTAATTATTCAACAAAATTATACATTAATTAGTCAAAATTTAAATCTACATATACATATAATCGGGTTGCAAAACCGAATTACCTCCGCTGGAACTTCGAATTGGTCTATGGGTGAGCTCGCGTTCACGCTGGCCGGTGTATGGGGTGATAATGGACGTACATCATCAAAGTGGCTAGGTAATGGCATACCCATGTACGAAGTCATTCGGGCCTTCATCTCTGCTATCTTTGCAACCATTTGGGTCTGTTGGGACTCCATTTGGGATCTCATTTGAGCCATTTCGGCCTTCATATACGTTTGGCTGGAAGTGACGGAGTGCCTCTTCTTAACCCCAAAGTGCCCAACTATCTCCACCCGCCTTAGTACGAATCGAACATGACCGGGATGATCATATCTTTCTAGGGCCAAGGCTAGCTTGTCCATCCTTCCGGTGGTGTCGGCGACTTCCGAAGTCGATGTATGTGACAAAGACTCCTGTAAGAAGAAAAAAATATTATCATTTGACAATTCATAAATTTTAAAACCAATAAGTTCTCAAAATAAATAAAGAAAATAGTAAAAAAACTCACGAGTTTTTGCACAACAACTTCTACATCAGCCGTAGTGAAGGTTCCATCTTTTTCTTTCTTCCTTCGACCCACAACTCGTCCCTATGAATAACAAGTTGTGAAGTATCTATGCTTGGAACCTTCGCCGGATGTTGTTTGAAATTGTCCAAGCTTTTGTTTGGACAACCTCTCCTCCAACTTCGCGTAACCCCCGGGACATCACATGAGGGTACACATTACTCTTAATCCTCTTCCGATTGGCTTCACCAATCGCTCGTGCAATTAATTAAGACAATAAAAATATCGGTGCATAAGACTTAAAGTGAAACCAGATTGTATATATCATCGATAATTTCTTCCTTTTTATATCAATTCTACAACGAAAATATTAGTGCATAAGACAACTCCTCATTGTCCTCTAGATCCGCCCTTCTCAAGTAGATATCACCACTTACATTTATAGAAAAATAACATCACACTATTTTTATATGAGATTGTCTAATAAATATTGAATGAAGTGGCATACTATTCAAACCCTCTATTTTCTCCTTAGAGCTACCCATGAATTTTTAATACAATCATTTGATGATGTAGTATCAAAAAAAGGTATCAAAATAATGAAAATTGCCATGTATTACGGAGAGGTGACATGTGATTCAAACGATCTCCGAGTCCTCCTCGGTGATACAATTGTAGACCTCCCGGGGTCTACCTTGTTGTTTTATCTCGCCTTATTTTGTACACCCATATAGCGGCAATGCGATATTTGAAGTATCTAAACTTTTCTACTACCGTCATGAGGGTCTTGTATTTCACAAAGGGGATCTCAGATTCATTAACGTTCAAGTTGAACGTTTTCGAAACTACAAGAACAATATTCATTAATATATATACATGCATTAGTACATATATATTAACCATTTACAATATAAGTTGCAATACTAATTAAGTTGAGATGTAGTGCATTTACTCGAATATCATTCCACGAGGTTGTCTTTAATGAAATCGGGGATATTGGTCCATTTTCTCGTAGTTGATGTTCACGTATAAGCGCCTTACCGCTCCAACATAGCTCATAAAGAGAGTTTTATGCTTACCTACAATATTTTCGTGCCTATCAAAATCGACCCGTTTAAGGATGGTTGGATCGTCTCTACTCCGGACCAACTTTTCCTTGTTCATCATAGTTCGCCCCTTCGATTTTTTTGTACTTTTGGAAGAATACATTTTATGCTACAAGCAATTATACAAATCTTGATAAATAAACATGTACAACAATTTTCATATTCTATCCATTCACATTCCTCAATTATAAGATTAATCTACAAATTTTCTCTAAAACACCACAAAATATAAGACTCCTAAATTACATTTTCGAGTTTAGATTTGAAATTGGAAAGAACTATCTACACTTTCAAGTTTCATGAAAATGACGAAAAATGACAAGGCAAACAATAACATAATTAAAAACTCGCAATGGAATTCATGGCAAAATGCTAAAGATAAAGAGAAAGAGACAAATCCGGTGGTGCCCCGAAAGAGAAGTCGGCGAGAGAGTGGTGCAGCCACAACCGGAAGCGCAGAGAGAGTGAGTGGGGGAGTGCAAGCACAACCGGGAACCGTAGAGAGAATCGGTGGGAAGCCAACGGAAACCACCGGAAACCACCAACAACAGCTGAGAGAAGAGCAACCGAAGAGAGTGAGTGTGGGACTCGAAAAGAGTGAAAAAGTAAGACTCGATGGTTTTTGTGCGGAACTTTAGACTACGATTCACTACCAAGAACCGTCGCCTAAAATTTCTTAGCCTACGGTTCTTTTATCGAACCGTAGTCTAAGGTTCGAGTAGAAACTTTAGACGATAGTTCTGATGTTGAACCGTTGTCATATATACATTAAAAATCGCATTTTTACGAAAATGCCACCGGTCCATTTTTCATGACGGTTTGTCCTTTTAACCGTCGTTAAAGACCTATTGTTAAAAGTGATTCCTGTAGTAGAGCTCGTATCGGCTACTGAAAATTCACATTTCTGAATTTGGGACAAAACACCCAACAAGACCAAAACCTCGTTGGTATCGAGTTGGATAAACTTGCCTATTAATTACTACTCTCTTATGTACTTGTGACAATTTGTAATTATAACTAATAAACTTTTGTTTTGTGCAGAAGCAACATCAACTCTGTTGACAAAACTGCTTGGAAGGTAAGTAACTCTAGCTACTTCTATTAGCAAAATGTTTTTAAGATTCACTAAACTTTTCTTTAATAAAAGTTGTTTAAAAATCATCAAATTTTGAAAGAACTTTTATGTCAATAGAGTGTACAATATAAAATCGATCATAAGCGTCCTATATTATGATTAATTAACTAATTAAGCTATTAATTAATAATAATAAAATAATAATGATTAATTCCTTCACATATGATTTCACATCTATCTATATACTATATAATAGCAATCTTTTTAAAAGTATGACATGGCGACCTAGGAGTAAATTTAGGAGTTTCATCCAATAAAAAAAAAAGATAATTTATTCTTGAAAAAAAAAGGTTTTCACTTATATATGGACTCTCTTTGACTCCTTGCCAAAAAAAAAAAAAATAATTATAATAAAAAAAAAAAAAATAAATAAATAATAATAATAATAATAATAATAATAATAATAATAATAATAATAATAATAATCTATATACTATATAATAGCAATCTTTTTAAAAGTATGACATGGCGACCTAGGAGTAAATTTAGGAGTTTCATCCAATAAAAAAAAAGATAATTTATTCTTGAAAAAAAAAGGTTTTCACTTATATATGGACTCTCTTTGACTCCTTGCCAAAAAAAATAAAAAATAATTATAATAAAATAAAATAAAATAAAATAAAATAATAATAATAATAATAATAATAATAATAATAATAATAATAATAATAATAATAATAATAATAATAATAATCTATACAATATATAATAGTAGTATTTTTAAACCGGTCAAATTTTGCGAAGGGAGTGATTGTAGAAGTTTAGGGCAATCTTAACCATAAAAATTATATGTCCATTAAATATGAGTCGTTGATGTAAATAATTAGATAAATAAAAAATATAATTTACCAAAATAAAACATTCCTTGTATAAGTGGACTCTCCTCTCCTTTTTTTTTTGTGTGTGATAATATAGTCTTATTAGTATTTTTTTTCTCCTTCATATGTTGAAACAAATGTTGAATAATGGTAATTAGTTTACGTGGAGTTAATATTTCACCTTTCACATTTTTTTTTTTTACAGTTTCAAAATCTTAATTTAGTTTATTTTAGTTTTAATTGTTTGCGATATAAACATAATAGAGTCATCGTTTAGGATTAGAAAATTTAGGAATAAAAAAATGACATATTTGTTAATAAATAACAAATATACAAAATTATATAATAAATTAAATCAAAAATCTGAAAAAATATAAAAGTAACCTAAAACCCAAAAATATTTTTTTATAGTTTTCTAGAAAAATTAAACAAAATTAAAAATAATAAAATAAAAATATAATCTTAAACAGAAAGTAAAACAAATCATAAACTGCACTAAATAAATGAGAAAATAAATAATTAAATTATTTTTTGGACCTAAATATATCCTAAACACATAAAATCAAAATGAAAAACTAAATTTATAAATTTATTAAATTAAATACCTGCTTTAACCTAAATTAGAAAAAAATCTAAAAATTCTCAAATCAGTTATAAGAACTAAGAAAATTAATACTAATAGATTAAAGACTCTAACTAAACCCTATAATAATATAAAAATAAAATTAATTGAAGAAGACTAATTTTATTCTAACTTCTAACAAACTGACTAAAAAATAATAATAACGAACAGAAAAGTAATCTGAAAATTAAAATATATTAAGACATAAAATAAAATTAATATATATAATTATGTATTTAGTTATTTAGGGTTTGGATTGTATATTAACTCTCATTTATTTTTATGTATATTGATATTTAATATTGTGTTTTTGGACTTGGTGCCATAAAATTGTATTAGTTTAAAATATATTTATTAAAAGAATTTTTAAAATTAAAATCAACAGGAATATGTTATAAAAATAATATTTAAATATTTAACTATCTAAGAAGGTAATTTGGTTATTACATTCATCCTATGTACAAAATGATTTAATAAACCTTAAGAAATCTTAAATTAATATAATAAAAATATTACAACTACATATATACTTGATATTAATAATTAAAAATACCTACAAGATAAAAAGTTATGATTCAAATATGTTCTGGAATAAAACGTAATGAATAAAAAGTTAGGAATTATATTACTTCAGTTCGTAATTTGTGTTATGTTTAAAGGATTGCAAACTTAATATGCCAACTTCTATTAAGCCCATAGGATTTCGAATAAATTCATTTGTCTCAAAATTTTTGCACAACATACAGATCATTTTTTTGTTACAAATACGAGTTTACCTTAGTTTCTTCCTAACATGTCTATCTCGTGACTTATTATTGAAAAACATATTTAAATCATATCTTTTACTATTATAAGTTTTCTAAATTATTAAAGATGAATATTTGCCATCAAACCTCCCCGCCATCTTGAAATAGAACTTTATGTTACTCTTATTATATGTTAATTAATTGAGAGGAAGAGTTGTGTCTCGAGGGAAGCAATTGGTTGTTAATCGAATAAAACATATAAAATCTCAATTGTATCAATATTTTTGCCCCATTGATTCACTACTAAAATCGCGATCAATTTTCAATATAAGTACAAAACATATATGATTTTATTACCCTACGTCGCGAATTGACCTATCATACCCTTTATTATGATACAAATTACCTATTATTATTAAATATATTTGGATCACTTTTATCATTATAATATTTTTCACTATTAATCTCAATATAAGTAGTTATTATATGTTTAATTATCTTTGTGTGCAGAGGTAGGTAAAAATGGATAAATTATTATATTTACCTTATAATTTTTAAAAATGAGATCCCATTAAGGGATATGTATACTTTTAACAGTTCGTGTAATATTTAAGGCAATGATGTTTTAATAAGTTGGTTGCTTATAAATATTTATCTAGGCATCAATTAAATTAAATTAGTATTGATTTTGTAGAGAGTTATGAGTTATAAGTTTGATATTCTTTTATTGATTTGATGTACTTTGTGTTGTAATATTAATTTGTAACATAATGATATTTATTGTCATCTATAGGTTATCTAACTCAATATCTACCAATCATATATTATTCCTTTTCCTACTAATATTTAACTTTTGATGACCAAACATATTGTCACACTATTTCTATAACTGTATGAGTTAGGATTATTTAAATTGTTTGATTTTTAGAGGGTCCGACTTCTTAATATTCCAAATCACGAGTGTAATCTTAAAACCTTGATGATATTTTTTAACATTCTTTTTTATTTATTATTTTAGATTATTTATTTATTCTTTTAAAATTTAGAATGATTCGAAGATGAGTTGGGTTTTGATTTTTATATGTTGGGTTCGATAACTTTGATGAGTCATAAAAGTGTTTTCGTTATGGGGGATAACATGTAGAAGAATGATATTGAAAGTGAAACCATACAATAAAATCAAATGATTGAGAAAAAGAAATTCACAAGTACAACATCGCTCCGTATTTCAATCATTTCTAAAGTTATGTATTGTACAACATTACTCCGTGCATAGCACGGGTCCGGACTAATTTAATATAATTGATATCTCTTAATGACTATCATATGAGCATCTTAAACAAACAGCGAAAAAAGCAAAAATTGCATTTTCATAGCTTTGCATAAACCCCTTGGACTCATTGTAAGGTGAACCCTAAGAAGAACGCGAGTAAGCACGCAAGGGATCACAGCAAGTCCCATGATCGACCTCAACTGCGAAACTCAATATATTTTTAAAGATTTGGATCCAACTTATAGGGACATAATCTGTCATTTAAGATCATACATCGATTAGTGTAGATTTGGATACACTAGACTTATAGGATGAGTTTGGATTCAAATTTTAAATTGGTACAGTGTTTTGACTTGAAAAATTCAAATGGATATCAATCTATGATGACTGAACCCGTTGCTATCCTATACTATACCTATTTTCACGAAGGCCGGAAAAAAAACTAACCTATAATGTAAACCACCTAGCTCAACACCTAAAATAGTTAAATTAAAGTGGCCTCGAGACTCAAACCGACCCAAATCGAACCCAATCAAACATTGTCCTTCAGAATTATTTTCCTTTGTAAGATAAGTTTATTCAACTTTAGATTATTCGACCTAAAGTTAACTCCAATTGAAAATGAACTGATTGAAATGAAGTTGAACCGAATCTCATTGACTCAAATAGACCTCATATGAAGGGCATGTTCACTTCAAATTTACAAGTAAAGTTTGATGGTTGTCAATGTTTATTGACGTTCATTAATAATGATTAGTTTTAAACAATATTTATCAAGATTTAAAGTTAGCTGTTAACTTTTAATATTCATTGACCGACATTTGACAGCATTGAAGTTATGTTTACACGATATTGAATCATCCTTTAACAATATTTATCGACTTTACAATTAATCTTGCGAATATTTTACAATACTTATCGTCCATTTCAAATTTCATATTTAGTAAAAGAACATTTCACAGACACAAAAACATAATTGACAAGTCCTAAAAAAAAAAAAAAAAACTTTGGTACCATGTAAGTGTGACTATTCAACTATTATTACAGAAATCTATATTGTTGGGTGAAGTTAATAGTGAATAATTTCGTTAAGTATTCAAATAAATTTACCATTTGAGAGAGGCCAACATCAATTTCCTTTTCATTTTTTAACGTACAAATTTCCTTTTATATGAATTCAAATTTGAATTGGAGAAAATAAATTGTAGTATGCAGATATTAGCAAAATCAATTTTGAAGGTGATTAACAAGGTTTATAAGCGATTGCGATCAAGGTTGTTAAAATCGGGTTTTTAGTTAGATTAATTGGGGGATTATCGGGATCGGGGTTTTATAGGATCAAATCGAGAATTGTAAGATTATAAGAACAAAGCAAAATTGTAATCTATAAATTTATTTTATTTTAAAACAATAAAAGTCAAAAAGGTCAAACAAATCCCAATGATCCTCGCCGATATTCTAGTACTATTCTAACCGATTTTAATGTAATAAAGTACAAATAATTAGTATCGGAATGATCCTAACTCGACTATTATGACCAATCCTAATCCGATCCCGGTACAAGTTTTGGATCGTAGGAATGTACGATCTGGTCATAAGATCGCGGTTTTGATAACTTGGGTTTGTGATTAGCGGTTAGTGTTAATCGATATTATCAACTATTAACATTTATCAATATTTACGATTGGTTTTTATTAGTGTTTATTAGCAGTTAATGTTTGCAAACAGTATTATAAATGTTAAAATGAACATAACTGAAGTCGACTCAACCTCGAACTCGAAATGAAGGATCCATTAACTGGTTTATTTCCACCCATCCTTTCAACATTTTGGATTAAAATAATACAAATTTTGGCGATATTGGACAAAAATAATGTAAACTTTTTATTTCTTTGATGGCAATAATATGAACTTTAATCTTATTTAATGCAAGCAGAAAATCTAAGCAATGCTTTAAAAAAATTAATTAGTGTGAGTGAAACTTAAGCAATGTAAATAAAATATGTAAAGAGAAAGGAAGCAAGAAAGCGAGATTGACGGGTTGAAGCAGGAGTTGAGGGAACCTTTCCCTGCATTTTGTCACCCCCAGGGAGAAATAAATTACACTCCAATAATAAACCAGAAAAAAAAAAAAGAATAAACATCATCGTTCTTTCTGCCCCCTCTATTTAATTTCTATGCAATTACATAACACAAAAGCTCCTCCTTGTCATTGTAATAACCAAACAACTCCTGTTGGCTTATATATGAATTTTCACTAACAAAAGGTGTGTTATTATATACATTAAGTACTTCCTTACGGATCGCCTCTTAAGGGTAATTTAGTATAGGATGACTGATTTTCATACGAAAAATTAGGATTTGAATTTTTCTAAATTGTGTGCATTTGTTATAATTTATCTATCCAAAAATAGTACTTCTTAAAATATTAGTAAAAATCACGTAAAATTTGGACTCAAATAAGTTACAAAATGAAGTATCTAAATTGATTCCAAAGCAAATTTATACTCCCTCCATTTCACAATATATGTCACTTTAACTAACTTTTCTCGTTGCATAATATTTGTCATTTTACAATTCTAATGACATATTAATTACGAGTTTATCAATATTGTCCTTATTAATTGTCTTGTTTCTCTTCTTTTTTTTTTTTTGCATTGATTTTCTTCATTTCCAATGAAATATAGGGGCAACTTGGTCTTTTAACATAATATTTGCCATGAATTTTATGTTTCTTTAGTATTCCCACATCACCTTAAAACGACATATATTTTAAAACGGAGGGAGTATTAATCTACATTTCATCATCAAATACAAAAGAATGTTTCTCAGTGATATGAATGGAAGAATTCTTATTATAAAGTATCATTTCAATTTTTTTTTTGGAAAGGGTAAGTACAACAACTAATAGGTAACCCTTCTCGGAAGTGTTCTATCTAAGTTGTCCTTCATTAGAATGAAGAGAAAAGAGGAAGAGGGGATAGAAAACCAAACTAAAGTAGAATAAATATAATGACCAAACTTGACCACCCATTCAACGACTCAATTCCCTTCCCTACATGTGTGCTGAATAAATACTTGATTGCACCTCCGAAGAAAACAATGAGTGTCTTGAATAAGTGTCTGAATTTTTCAAGAAACCTGAATTTTTCCTTTAATTGCTATCGTTGATATCATTTTAATTGTCATTAAGCCAAGATGACTTAACTTGAAATATATTGTGTATTTATTTGAATAAAAACTTTTATATATAAATTATAGATGAAATGGTCCCATTTATTATCGGCAAAACTTATAACAATTGAAAATAGCAATAATCACCATAACTAAAAGTAATCTTATATATTTAATTCTAACCACTCATTTCTTTAATTTAGATAAAAATTGTAAAATGTATTAATTCTTTCAACTCAAATAAAATATTTTGCAGAATTGAAGAGAATATTATTTTTAAAATTTGTTTAGTTGTTTTCAATTCATCAAACTAATATGAAAAAGAAAATGTAAAAAGTTGTAATAACCCACTTCACTGTTACTTCTAAGGCTCTCAACCCACCGTATTTTTTGGCATAAAATTCGATTCTTTTTCACATTTTAAGTAATGTAGAAATTTATAACAGTAACGTAGTATAAAAATTCCTTATATTCCTTGAAAGGATGATTTCATGTTTTAAATGCTTATAACTAATAATATTTCCTATTTTATTGTATTTGTTAGACTGAAAAATTGGTACACTTGAAACCAACGCCTTCAATTCGTTATTGGTACTAATACTTTGATCCAAATCCTAGATTGACCATTTTAGATCACTAGTGTACATTTCGTGGTTCGCACGGTCATGAGATAATATATATCTCGGATAATTTATTGAGAAAAATCCCCTTTTAATTTTGCATGGATGTAATAAAATTTGAGTAAGGAAAATGAAATAAAGAAATTTTTTTATAGAGAAACCAAAAACATATTATTATTGGGAGGAAAAAAATTAAACATGTTAAAATAATTTGAATTTATTATTTTTTGGTTAGTTGAGATAACTTAGAAGTTAGAACAGTTTTTATCAATTAAGGTCATCTTAGTACTTACCATCTTTTCATATCTCTTTTCTCTAATCAACTCCAAAATTAAATGTTATATTTTGGTGCTAATGTCATTGTCAACCACACATCACTAATATTAATGTTAGAAAAATAATATCAAAACTATGATAATAAGTTTTTTAAAATTTTAAATAAATCATAAGTAGTGAGTTTCGTAATACAAAAACGTACTCAAGTAATGACAACAAAAGGGAATTTAAGAAAATATAATAATTACCAATGAGATATTGATACGGGATACGCTAGGCTTAATGTTTGGTTGCCCCCGCCCCTCTTATTCCTCATGACAAAAAAAATAATAATATATCATCGTAATTGAAGGTTACAAAAAGGGTTAGGGCGTGACTTTGTGGATAACAATTAGTTCAACTAATAAGGCCTCTTGAAATATTACTTTAGACTTAAGTTTGAACTCTACCTAAAAATCACTGTTATATATTATTTGTATCAGAAGAATAATACAAAATAAAAGGAATGAGTTAAAACATACTCCATATGCATATGTAAGATTCAACATCTCACTAATCTTCTCACCTATTGCCATGATCAACGAAAACCAAAAAACATCTTGATGCTAAAAGATAAATGATGTATAGACAATATACCACAATTTATTTAAAAATTAATATTTTTCTCACCATCTAAAGATATGAAACCAACCATTTGATGGAGTTAAGCTCTGAAATGCATTATGATAAAAAAATAATTGAAGGTTACAAAATTAATATCGTCATAAGATTGAATAATATTTCTATTATAATAATACTAAACATTCATATAAGTTTCAGTTACATTAGCCAAAATTTGTTAAACACTTCAATTTAATGATTATTAAATTATTTAGTTTTTATATATATTAACGTTACTATAAGAGCTTAAGTTGCTAATTATTGTGATATTTATAGTTGACTACAATTTATGCTAATATCTACGTTGTACAATATCATAAAAAATAAATCTCTTACCATTGTTGAAGTAAAGATCAATGAATAAATGTCTCCATTGGTTAACGTCTTTGTTTGTTCATACTCATCAAGTTTTTCTTCCCAAATGGTGAGTTGGATTTTGTTGCTCCTTAAAACAAAGAAAGTTAGAATTTATAATTTTAATTTATTTTATAAAAATTTAAATTTATGAATCTACGCAATTTACATACCATAAGTCTTCAATCTCAATAATCCGACATCGCTTAGGTTTGCCAGAAATATTCTTACTTTCAATTGGTCCTTCATTAACCAAGCGCCTAATCACATCTAACAATGAACCATAATTGTTAGATAACATTGTCGGAAAAAAGGAACTTATGGATATGAGTCTTTTATAAAATTTACAATATTACCTGTTAATACGGAGTCATTTTTCTTACGAAGATGAAGATTCTCAAAATCAACAAAATAAAACTTATGCCTTGGAATATTAGTACAATCTTCTTGTAGGCCTCTCACAATAGTAGTCGGGTGGAAATAAAGTATAATTTTGTTGTCACTAACCACACGATATTCATCTTTATTTTTGTTGACCTTAAAGTTTTTAAAGAAGTAAACATGACCCTCCACCAATCTATCCCGAAATTTATGAGAAATATTTCCCTTTTATTACTGCATGGATGTAATCGGATCGCAATGGAAAAATACGTAATGAAAAATATTATATTATTAGGGGACAAATAAAACTACATAACAAAAAAATTGATCAATTTGGTTAAAAGAAAACTTAGGACAACTGAAAACTTTTTCATCAATTAAAACCATCTCAGTGCTTATGATATCTTCTTTCTTTCGGTTACTTTTGACATTCTACAAACGTGAGACTCGTGTCTTGATTTTCCAATCTTCCTTCTCCTGTGTTAGATCTTTCAACATTGCGTAATTTTTAATGGATTGTGAAATTTCTTGCCAAAACACCAAAAATTGAAAAAATATTAATAAACATGTATGTATTGAAGCTAATGGAAAGACACATTTGTGACTTACAATGAAGATGATGATGCCATAATTTATTGAATAAAAAGAATTGTCAATTGTAATAATGTAGAAAAGTTAAGAGGTAGGTGTGTTATAATTTGAATGACTTAGCTTTATATATAGGGTTGAATGTGGTGAATGCCTTATTGTTAATATTATTTAATTTTCAATGTAAGAATGTTATTATTATTATTATTATTATTATTATTATTATTATTATTATTATTATTATTATTATTATTATTATTATTATTATTAAAGGTAGCATTATTGAAATTGTTGGGGCCCAATTACATTTTTGTTTATGTTAAAAAAATTACATTAGTTAATTGAAAATAAAATTGGAAGGAAACATCAATTAACTCCAACGTAATAATAATATTAACTTTTAAGGTTCAGTGGTCAGCATTTTACTAAAAAAATTGTAAATGTTAAATTTCAATATTAATATCAATTAATTGTGTCCAACGTATATAATCTTGAATATTAAATTTCAATTTATGCAGAATTTTTAAATGATTTGCAAGTTGCAACTGATATTAGTGTAGTGATGATTTGCAAGTTTCGACTGATATTAGTTTCAATTTATGCAGAATTTATGCAGAATTTCAATTTATGTTGAATATTGAATTTCAGTAGGTTATTTTAGCAGTTATTATTGAATTTTAAAAATTATAACTGTTAATTTTCAATATTAATTCCAATTAATTGCTCATTTTAGTTTACATTAATTTTCAATGTTTTTCCAATTAAATGCTCATTTTAGTTTAAGTTAATTTTCAATGTTTTTCATTTCAGTTTGTATTTTGCCAATGACATTTACAATTGAATGTTAAATTTCTCATTAAAATAGAAGGAAACAACCAATATCCTAAAATGGAAGATAATTTTAAAATTTTTATGAAAGGAAATATTATCAATTTATCGAGAATATTGAATATTTTTAGTTAAAGATCAGTGGTCAGTTTTTTTTTTAAAAAAAAATCTTGTAATATTATGAGTTTATATTGAATTTTAAATTTTTTTAGTTAATGGGTCATACTAAAATATTATAGACATTTCAATTTATGTTAAATATTGAATTTCATTAGGTTAGGTTAGTGGTAAGGTTTTTTAAATAAAAAGTTATAACTGTTAAATTTTAAAATTAATTCTAATTAATTGCTCATTGACTTATATCCAATACACAATTGTCTAATATTCTAAAATGATGAAGCTAATTTTAAAATTTTAAAATAGAAGAAAATAACCAATAATAGTGTAACATTTGTCGATCTCTTAACCCAATGATAATGTGACATTTATCCATCTCCCAGCAAAACATTCGCTTTATATATATATAATCTAGCTCCTTCGAATTTTTTAATATAATTCTAAAAAACAAAAAACAAACACAACTGAGAGAAGTCTCTAATAATAGTGATTCTTCGCGTGGTTGATCAAATCAGAACAATGCTTTCATTGGAGATACTAGTTACTGAAATACTCCTCTAATTGCCACTCAAATTCATTTGCAAATTCCTCAAAACCCTAATGGGGCGTTTGATTGGATGTAATGCAATAGACGTGTAATGTAATCAATTATGTTATGTAATTATACATGCAATATAATGAGATAATAATTATATTACCATGTTTGGTTATATAAAAAACAAAGGTAATGGATTATTTCAATGGCAAAAAATAGTAATTAAATTATTATAGTGGAGATAAATGTCATCTAAATAAAATTTTGAGCTACATATTTAGATTTTAACTTTTAAAAGTATTTTCTACCAAATAATTAAGTTTTATTTCTTTTATGACAAATATCAACTAGATTATTTTGATGGAAATAAATATTGTAATATAGATAAATACTATCCACATGAAAATATTTTAAATTTAAAATCATATTTTAGATTTTTTATAATCTTTTCTATCATATTTCCTAATTTAGAATTATTTTGGTGGCAAAAAGATCAACCGGATTATTTTAGTGGTGATAAATGTTTGTCATAGTGAAGATAAATGTTATCTAGATAACAAAATTTTAAACTCTAAATTTATATTTAAGCTTTTTTAATCCCTTCTATCATATAATTAAGTTTTGGATTTCTTTCACTAATAAAAAAATACCAACTGAAATTATTTCATTGATGATAATATTTATTAAATTAAAGATAAATGTTAACAAGTAAAAAAATTTGATCTAAAAGTTTTTTTATCTTTTTAATTGAATAGTTAAATTTTAAATCCAAAACATTGAAGTTGAATTTTTCTCTTAATGACCAACCGATCATATTATATATTAAGGTAATAGAAGAAAAAAAAAATCAAGTTCCTTCTCAAATGGATGATTTTTTGCTTGCTAAGGAGGAGGGACAAAAATGATATGGAATAGAGAGAGAGAGAGAGAAAATTATTGCAAGTGTACTAAAATTTGATCACAAGAATAGATGTAATCATGATTGTTTAGTAAATGTCTAAGTAATTATAATTACATAGGTAAAGGTTAATATGATAACAATGCAATTTTAATTGCATTACAAAGTTGTAACCAAACATGATAATATAATCATCATTATCAATGTGATTACATTATCACTTTGATTACATCCAACCAAACATGCCCTAATTTCAAACTCCCAATTCCATTACTTGAAAATAAGAGAGTTGGGAGCTTCACAAGTAATGGTGAAGATGTTAAAAACTTTTTAGGTTTCTTTTCATATGTAAGGTTGACGAATTTGAAATAACCAAATAAGTTTTAAAAATAATATTTTCTTCAATCACATAAAATGATTTTTAGTTGAAAGAATACCGTTTACAAAATAGTTTTTTTTCAAAAAAAAAAAAAAGAATACTATTTACAAATACTTATTTAAATTAAAATTAAATACAACATATATATGACTAAGATTACTTTTAGTTATATGATTATCAATAGCGATAATTATGAAAGAAAAAATCTACCATATGTAAGTAGTCCTTTTGACGTATTGCCTTTTGTTTTGTTGATTGCAAGTGTTTGCATTATTGATGCTCACATGAGGAAGCCCATTTAAAATCATGAGTATGGCCTAATAATTGTATAGTTGCACATCGCTAATAATAAGCCAATAATTATTTTAATAAATGGGGGATTTATGGGTTGGATTCGAAATTCTGGTATGTTGCTGTTGGCTTGATGAATGGTGGTATTATAGCAATAAATTAAATTAATTTTTTATGGGGTTTTTTTATAAAATTTTTTTCTTTGAATTGAGGACACCATGAACATGAATACAAATTGCACTAAAATATGTCAACTTATTTTGATATGTATTTTATAAATTTTTAACTTTAAAATTTACCTATAATTGGATGATATTTCTCCAAAATTATCACATTATGTTTACATTGAATCGGTGTAATTTCTTTTGTTAGTGTGTTTAAAGTAATCTATAAAAGATTTAATGTTGATTATAAATAAGATTTTTATAAGATATGTTGGCTTAATGTCCACTAAATTTTAGATTAACCATTTTACTCAAATAATGGGGGTGAGATAATGCAAAACGCCTTATACGCACCTGAGATTATCTAGTTCTCGCCATATGTCACAAGATGGTTGGACGAACGGAAAAATAGGGGATTTTGTTGGCCTAATCTTTCTCTCTCTCTCTCTGGGAGTATATGCTCCCGGGAGCATTTCAAAATTTACAGAGATAATGGGTATAGGATGGAAATCACGTTTATTTATTTGGCTAAACAGGTTGGATGGGGGAGTAATAATATCGAATATTTGTGTAACCTAGTAAGTTTATCTTCCATACTAATTTTAAGTATACTATTATTATTGTAAAGTGATAATTATTATGAAACGAGAAAAGTTAGTTAAAGTGATATGTATTTAACTAAATTAAATAATAATCTGAATAATAATTTATTTTATAATACTTATCATTTTTTACTATGAGAGAATACTAAGGGAACACAAGTCTCATGATAAAATTTGATTAAACAACCAAGTTACCCAAAGATTTCATTGATAATGAAAAAGTCAATAAAAAAATTAATAACAATAAATTTGGTACACTAGTCATTATTATGCCACTCGAATTGTAGAACCTAAACTATATAACACATGTTGCGATCATGATTTCTTTTTACAAACTCTATAAAATTATTTTCTCTTAAATTCTCTATGAGAAACCTTTTCACATTTACTCTCTTCGTTTTAATTTATTTATTCGTTTAACTAATTTTTTTATTTTATAATATTTGTATCTTTATAATTTTAATGATAGATGTTATTAATTAGTTTATCAATTATACCCTCATTAATTATTTTTCTTATCGTTACTTTCCTTATATCTAATAAAATCTTAAAGACATTATAATTATTTAATTAATAATTTATCTTAAAATTCCCTAAAAACTCAAAATGATAAACAAATTAAAACAGATTGGAGTTGTATATATATATAGCATGAAAAAAAGGGAAAAGATTAGAATATTATGTTGATTAATTATAGTTGTGACTTTTAGGACCGTACCTGCCGTGGTACAGCCTGATTAAGAGCATTAATTATCCAATTAATCAGCAATAATTCAGCGAAAGTACAGCAAATCTTGATCTCATTTTATTCCATCAGGCAAATCATGAAAGAAAGGGGCTGCCCTTTTTAATGAATCAACATGAACCCCCTCTATTTTTGTGGTTTTCAATAAAATGAAATTTCCTCCAACATTCCTTCAATTAACACTCGAATGCATCTTTGTGCTTGTGATAAAGTTTTTCCAGAGTTTTTATTTGAATATTTGCTTTCAAATACTGCCTATATTAATTGTTATCTTTTATAATTATACTTGTGTAAATAATATTGCAAAAACAACAATTTTATCCTATTTCTCATGAGAATTTCAATACACATAGATTAAACTGTATACTATAAATCTTTATATTTTCTATGTGACAATATAATCTCAGTCTCACTATGCTTATTAAACTTCCGATTCGGATTTTACGATCCAAAAATCCTCCATCGATCCAACTCCCATTAGAATCTTAAATGTATTAGAATCTTACGATTTAATTTAGTCAAAAAATATATAGTAAGATCATAATAGTGTGCTTTTGACAAAATATTTGACAAAGTACACTTAAATTAGATTTCTATAAATCTTTATAAATGTTTGCTAGAATTTTGATTCATATAAAAAATTTTCATTATTACAAACAAATATTAAAATCTTACCATCCTCAATACGATTGTACAATTTCAATTCTAACCACCCCGATCGATTCTAAATAGGATCACGATTCTAACAACCTTGATTCTCACTTCAAAAATTTTCTATACCCAATTGCCCATCAATCATCATTATTGTGTCAACTTTAAACATATCATCCTAAATCCTCATAATCATACCATTTTCTCCCTTCTTTTCAAAAATAAAAAGGACCACCTTCAGGTGCTCGAATTATGAAATTCCACGTTCATATTCTCTCTCCTCCTTTTCTTTTTTTTTTTTTTTTGGGGGATCCTGATTAACACTTTTTTTGGACCACAGCTTGGCATTTTTTTAATAATAAGAAAAAAAGGGATGGAGAGGAGGAGGAAAAGCAAATCCTGACAAGTTTGTTCCGACAGAGCTTGTCCAAAAATGGGCCCAGTGGGCCCACATTTGATAATTATTTGGGCCTCATAAGCCCAAATAAGTCCTTGACGTGGGACAATCCGAGCCACATCATCATCATATGTCAACTCCAAATGATATCGTTAATGTCCTTTTCTCTCCCTGTTTATGGATGCTGATGGGCCTTGGGTTTTTGGAACCCTAGCTTGCACTATTCCTTCCTTCCCTCCCAAAATTTGGCCTTGTCTAACTTCTCGTTGGGAGTCACTGCTGTTCATTTCATAGTCATAGCCCTAGAGAGATCACCCACCACTTAGAATGGGATGGCGACAAACGGTGTCGAGTCTAGGTCAAATTCGACTTCTCTATTCTTTATTAAATAGTTCATTTATTGATTAAGTTAATTTTATAAATTATCGATATAGATATCTCATGTCAACTATATTCACGTTCACTGTTCTTAAATTAATCCTTCGTGTCACTTATTGTGAAACGATTAGTTATATAGCACGTAAGTTTAATATTTTGTAAGTGTGTGCTCAATAATGGTTCGGTGGGAGGGGCGCATGATGAAGCAATTAAATAGAGACATGACAAGCTAAAATGTTAAGATTTCATTTGAATCTCTTTTTATGAAATGATGAAGAAAATTTATTCGTTGCTCAAGATATTAGATTTGGAGTGTTACAAAAAATAAAAACATCTAGTTAAATGATAATTACTATTACTACATTGACAAAGTTGTCTCACAATTTTACTAATTATTTTCCTCTTACAAGACAAAGTTGTGGGCAATTTCTTTAGTACCATAAAGGTATTTAAAACCTGCACCAAAAAAATAAAAAAATGTATTTAAAATCGTGATTTATTTAACTCGGATATTAAAGATTTTTGAAGAATTATAGAAAGAGGTATTACTAATAATTTTCTTTCGATGAAAAATTTAAAACAGATGATTGAATTAAAAGGAATAGACTCTCGAAAATAAGACAGGCCATGTTGCTTATATAATAATGACAACGACAATAACATCAACAAAAAGGAATGGTAAAGAGGTTAGGCACCTTTCATCGTCACTGGTTATTTAAACCATAAACTAATTTTATAGCTCTGGTATCAAAATTGAAAGATAGTAAGTAGGACAAAAATAAAAGGA
The DNA here is from genome assembly GCA_021018815.1 of Talinum fruticosum. Lineage (NCBI taxonomy): Eukaryota > Viridiplantae > Streptophyta > Magnoliopsida > Caryophyllales > Talinaceae > Talinum > Talinum fruticosum. Next base: position 1,238,459 of record JAITYX010000048.1, on the reverse strand, counting down.
GGAGAGAGATTTCATTGAACTAGAGAACGTGCCATTCCACATCCTTTGCTTGCTTCCGACTTGTCCACAGATAAAACATGCAAGAGGTATCTCAACATTTTTGACTCCGTTCATTTGCTTTTGCTACTAATCCGTGTATTAAAATGCTAATAATCAAGTAAATTATAATTCCTTGTTGTGGATTAATAGTTATAGTAAATTGATGATATATATATATATATATATATATATATATATATATATATATATATATATATATATATATATATATATATATATATATATATATATATATATATATATATATATATATATATATTAAATTGTGTCGTTATATGTCACAATTTTAACGTTTTAAGTGTCTATAAAATGGACAAAAGGTTTTTAAATATATGATCATAGTTTGCTAAAAATTGTAAGAACAGTATATAAGACAATAACATAAGTTATATTATAATATGAGAGCCTTTTAACTTTGTATATAAGGTTAAAAAAGCGGCAACACAAAGAAAAAACAAAGTAAAAATGTTAAAATTTAACTTGAGAATTGAAGCACTCGTCATGTATATTAAGTTTTAATAAATACTCCATATATTATTTTTTTTAAAAAATCATAATTATTTGAAATCCTATATAGATAATGCATCACATTAGTTCCTAAGTAATAGTAATTCTAGCTAGTTAGTAAGACATGACTTGAGAAGACAACGTGTCATATTATTGATAAACTGCACTCTTAAACTTTATTGAAGTTGGGATCTAAAAAATGGACTTTAAGATATTATTATGAACATTAAAAATCTAACTATGATAATAAATTATTGTCTTAATCAATAAATAGAGCATCTCTTGACAAACTGGATATACTATATTGTTGTCAATGATTAAATTTATTTAGACGTAAAGAATAATTAATCAGTCCCATGAGTGACCCTAAAATGAATTTAACCGGTCAAAATAAAAGGTTCTATTTAAGTGACTAGTAGGCGTTTGAGTCTTAATAACTCAGTGTCACCACAGTACACTCAAGCATTATTTATTTATTTTTTTATCGTTTCCAACTACCTACAATCCATACTAGAAGTGAAGCTCCACAAGTCCAAGGTAGAACAAACATAATTGTGATTCTAAAAACAGATACTAAAGTTTAAATTTTATTTGATACATATCTTTCATTCCTATAAAAATAATTTTTTAATACTTTTTTAAAAGTTTTTGGATCATCCAACAAAATCATTGTTTTTGCTAAACTTTTCTTAAGGCTAGACATTATCCCTGCAGAAGCATGAATTACGTGAAATTTAGTCGTAAAAAATTAAAAACAACTTAATTGGTTCCAAATTTCAAAGAAGATTGTGGTAGGGATTCCAATCATAGATGGAGATGATTGATGAATCAACACTGTCTATGATTTTTCAACAATGCCCTGCCGACATTCCTAATAATCAAAAACCAAATTAAAAATATTTTGCAGAACTGAATAATAATAATTAAATAATAAAAAGATTTGTATAAATAAATTAGAAAACAAAAAACTGGCAGAAACATTCCAGATTTCCAATCAAATAATTTTCAAAGATACCTTATAGCCTAGCTAGTGAAGTGAGTAGTGACCACAGCCCTTCTCTAACCTTTTTAGCTGTGGGCCAAACTGATAGATTTTGTTCCCAATAATGACAGACAGTGAGAGATGAACAAATTTGTAGGGATACCCAGAATTTAAAGGCACAGTACTCAAAAGGATAAAACTTTTTCAAGTTGAGGGAAAATAATAATAATAATAACTTGGCCTTACTTACACTTAGTGTAGTCCCTTTCACTAATTTGTTCACTAATTTGAAGTCTAGGGCAAGGGACCCTGCATTGGCTATTATGTTACAAAATTGGACACATTGCAATCATATGACTTTTGCTATATTTTTGCATTTGCGTTCTGAGATATCAATATCCCGGAGATGGGCAAGGAGCTACATATTCGGAAAGCCACAAGTAATATACGTGTCTTGTTTCCGTGTTTCATGTTTATGGCAGATGGATGGACGGATCTAGACTGCCAGCAGATGAAGATGCCAAAGCGGGGTACATGGCTTCAAGTAGCTTTGGAACTCCGCTAAATCGTTTTCATGCCCAACCAACATCCTTTAATTGGTAAAGAACAAAACTAACCTGTATTTGATTATTCAACTTGTACAATTATAAGATTATTCGATCGACATAACAAAATTACGTAATACTAATTTTAACTCTAAACTGATTCGAAAAGATTAAATATTCATCTTAATTTAAGTATATATTCACCATACTGTATTTTCTTCACATAAACCTACTAGTAGTAAATTGGTTAACTAACCGTATTCCAGTTAACACCGGATGATCAACCAAACTCACATATAAAAATAGGCACAAAGCCGATATATACATATTAAAATTTAAATCATTGTAATTGTAAGAGATTTTACCGGCTAAATTAATTACTACGGCTTATAAATTGAAAACGACGGATGTGAGGAAAAAGGACACCTGACCAGTTGGAATTGACCGAATCGAAGACATATCACATGCCAATTTGGTGTCTTATTACAAAGATAAACCCATCAGAAATAAAGAAGGGGAAGAGCTGTCAACAGAGCGATGAAGAAGATTTGGTACCTTTCCCTTATGTCATTTCCTTAGCATTTAAGTTAGAATAGCGACGTTAGCTTCCTCGGATCTTCTTCAAGGTAACTGTCCTCGACCTCGGCTTCGCTCGATCAACTCGATCATCTCCTCTTAATCTTAACTCCTCTTCTTCGACTGCCTTGTCGGCCGCCTTCCCGGGCCAATGACAATGAGGGAGGGTTTCCTCTTAGGATAAGAACTCTTGGCCACTTGTCGAAGAGGTGGGAAGTGGGCCGATTCAGCTCGTAACACCCAGCTATGGCGGTTTTCCTGTCATGAGATTCAGCTGCACCGACACGTTGATCCCTTGGAATAACGTAACTCCAGTGGTCATATAACTATGTACTAACTATAACTAGGGTCATGTTTAACATATACAATATAATATACTCTAAATTTTAAACTAGGAGAGAAGGAAGTAATTTACTTCAAAAGGATAAGTCATGTCGAAGAAATGTTGAGTGTTAAATATAGATGTTAAAAGTAAGATAAAATTACAAAATTATAATTGATATCATAACAAGAATTAAAGCGAAAGCGTTTATTTAATATTATGAATTTATTACTTTAAACATGAACGAAGCAGTATAACATATCATTGCCAAAATTATCTTTTGTCCTTTCAATATTTTAACTATTCTATTGTTTTCATATTATGAGTGCAACTGTGAATAATAAAAATTTCTACTATATATAGTAAAAATGAAAAATTCGTAGATATTGGTATACCATTTCTAGATGCTCATACAAACATATAGGATACTTGTCACTGCAATTATGATGTTTGTCGTTGAATTTATTGACAAGACATCACTACATATATATAGTAGATAGCACAACTTTGACGAATACATTTTATTTCTTTTTTTTTTTAAATTGCGATAAGAATTTTTACATGCTATAGATATATAGTTATAAATAATTTTCTCCTATTAAGACATTTACATAAAGCTGCCAATCAAATCATTCAATTTGGGTTCGGTTCGAGTCAATTTCGGGTCGGGTTCGGTTTGGGTTTGGGTCAATTTCGTTTCGATCTCTTTCGGGGTCGGGTTTGGTTTCGGTTCGGGTCAACTTCGGGTCGATCTCGTTCGGGTCGGTTCAGATTCGGGTCAACTTCGGTTGAAGTTAATTTGGCTCATTTTCGATTCAGGTTGGGTCAATGACGGCTCGAGATGGTTTCGGGTATGATTTAGGGAACCATATAGAATACTATAAGGTCCACTACCATCCTTTGGTATGGATCCACTTGAATAAGATTTGAGGTCGATCAAAATTGTACTACTACAAGCACAAAAAGTGTATCTTAAGAGACCCACCAAAAAAATATAAAAATTGCAAGTGACCCATCTAATGTGGATTGGGTCACACTAGAATTTGAGTCGGTTTGGGTTCTAATCACTTTTATTCGGATTGAATCTGTTCGGATCTAATTCGGTTGGGGTCATTTCGACTTCGGATTTTAATCGGGTCAATTATATTTCAGGTCGGTTCGGTTTCGGATTAGGTCATTTCGGTTCGAGTCTTAATCGGGCTTATTAAATTTCGGGTCGATTCGGTTTCGGGTTGGTTCACTTTCTGTTTCGGATCAAAATCGGTTCAACTATTTCGGATGTCGGTTCGGTTTGAGTTTCGAGTAATTCAATTCGAACCGTTCGATTCGAGTCAATTTTGCAGGATTACATTTACAAATACTCCTACAGGAGTCTAGCTTGGCATATCTGTGATGGTCCCCAAAAACTCAGTGTTGATCACACATATGATATTTCCCAGCTGAAGTCGGCATAGTTAAGTGCATCATAACAATAATTCTCACTGTATATCGACTTTTTGTAAAGTGAAAATATTATAACGATCGGATATTTGAAGATGAAAGTGTACTTTATTAGTATATGTTTAGTCATATTAAATTAACATCATTCGACTTATAAGCTATGGGTTTTGCTTTGATATAAAGGTGGGCTTGTATAATGTCTTCTTAGCGCGCTGATTGGATTTTAATTCATGGAGAATGGAAGGGAGTTTAAGAAAGAGAAAGGGAATCTATGCCAACACTTAGGCTCTATTTGATTTGAACAAAATAAGTTGGAAAGAAAATTTAAATGAAAAAAAAGTAATGAGGAAAAAAGTTAAGGAAAAATTAATTTTTTTAACCTTTTTCTTGTGTTTGGTTCAAGGAAAAATAGAGGGAAAAAAAATAATCATTTTCCAACTTCTTACCCATCACTACATTGTGATGGAGAGGAGAGAGAAAATACTCAATAAAATTAATTAATTGAGACGAGAGAGAAAATTCTTAATAACCTTTCTTAATAGAATTCTCTCTCTTTTCTTCATTTCTCTCTCTTTGTGAATTTTTTCTTCCATTTTCCTCTCAATTTTGGAATGAACATATCATTGACCAAATTGATAAAATTTTTCATGAGTTTTTCCATCAAACTTTTTTTCTCTCCTTTTTCTTCAATTCAAACAAGGAAAAGAAATTCATTTTCCACATTTTTTTCTTTCCTTCTAATTTTCTTAGAATCAAACAGAGCCTTAGTTCGCCTTGAACATGACCCGAGCCGAATTTTTCTTTCAAATTTTCTCCGATAACGATATGAATATAATTCAATACTGGTTAGGGAGTTATTGCTAAAAATTATTCCATCCTTTTCTCCTATAAGCATAAGTATAATATCAAATTTTAATTAGTTTTGCTGAAAATAAACTTAATATAATTGCATTCCATTAACCAAGTTTGGTCCCCTAACATAACTTCTTGATTCTACATTGATTTCAACTTTAGGTGATTTATAATCGTTATAGAGTAGATAAGCGAGTATGTAATGTATTTATTAAGTTTTGATAGTATCCTGATTATTATGAACAACTAATTATCGAAAGAAAATATCGGAGGCAATGATATAAATGAGATTCTTGGTTCCATTTGTCATTATATTTTGATATTTTATCCGCTTTGCCATTATGTTTCACTTTTTCATCTCGGTGTCACTATGTTGCAGATGATTAATTCTAAATGTCACGAATTTTAAATTTTTTAATCTTAAATATCACTAAGTTTTGATTTTTTTATTTACCTTTAACCGAGTAAAATATAAATAAAAAAATTTAGGAATGACACTTTCGATAAAAATTTTACAACACAGTAACACGGGTATAAAAAATAAATATAGCGACAAAATAGAAAAAATTTTCTTCTTTGCCCATTAGTATCTCACAAGGGTTTGATATGTTGGGCCGTGGAAATTCTTTGTTCTTTGCCTTGAGCAATTCCAGTGAATATGATCATGCCCTTTAATATTTTTTGGGTAAAATAAAAGAAATAGTATGAAATTCCAAGCTGAATGTTGACACGAGGAATCAGAAGAATTGGGCCTATGTGTGATTGATAAACCCCTGGCCCAATTCACAAGGTTATTATTTGAGTTTGAGCAAAAACCTGGATGAGAAAATATTTTTTAACGCTTTTCAATTACTTGAAAGTTGGTTCCTTTGGGGTAGTCTACTACGACTAATTTTTAAAAGAAAATTAGAGTTTGATTTTTCTTATACCGTATGCGTGCCTTAAAAATTTATCCATCCCCAAAAAACATGAAATTTATTTCAGAAAAATGTGATTTTCTTCAATAATGTTTTACGGATTGCATCCATAATTTTTGTCCATGGAAAGCTTTATTCTAAGTGATATATGTATTAATTGTCTGTTTAATATTAGTTTTCTACAAATAAAAATTTTATCTCTTCATCTGTAAAAGTTTATTATCTCTTCATATGATAGTTAATATTAATCGGTATAGTCTAAGACATTGGATGAATGTCGATTTTCAAATTATTATGAGATCCTCCATCAATAACAAAGACATAGAGTCATCGAAAGTTTTCTATGAGAAAATTATTATAGTTTCGAAATCAATTTTAGTAAGATTTATATTAGTTATTTACAAATTGAATTTTGTCTTTATAATTTTAATTTAGAATTAATTGTAAATGTTGTTTGACGTTTCACTAATGAAATCGTTTTATTTTTAAAAAACTGAACGACAAAATTAACAAAAGGTTAATGTAAAGCAATGAGATGGTGGTGTCATATTAGATCAAAGTTTATAGTTAGATATATATTTGAACACTCAAATACATGGTTATTGGTGTTGAAGGAGCGAGAACATGAACCGTATAATGTTAAATAGTAGGATTAAGGGGGTGTAGTTGAATGAGGCGAATTTGTGAGTCCTCTTAAGACAGGTCACTTCTAGTTTACTAAGCTTGGCCCATGGCAAACTTAAACCAAAACCAAGTTATTCGGCTTTGTTATCCGAGTTGAGTTTGAACCTTACGAGTTTGGGCTTTGAGCTCCCTAAGCTTAAACAAATCTAAACAAGTTTTCATAAGCCGTCATAAGAAATAAAACTAAAGTTACATAACCATAATTATTTTGATTAAAAATTATTTAGTTACGATAACATTGTTGCAATAACACAAATATCATATTTTAATCCACAACAATTAATTTTTCCCCATCGGCGAACCCTAGCTTCAGCGGGACAACACCTTTGTGGGAACTGCGTGCCCTCCTCCAGTAGGGATTGCCGTTGTCGGTTTTGCCCGACCTCGAGCGTAGGTCCTCTCCGGCCCCGAAAGTGTGAATCTCCCTGGTCTTTGGTGCTCTTTTCTTTCCGTCTAAGGTTTATTGCAACATTGAAGATTTCCCCATGGCATCGCACTTGGACTCGCAAATGGCTCATCTTAATCTCACCGAGGAAGAAGATGAAATCCTTGATTTTGCGGATGGAAGGGAGGACGTGGATGCTCAGATTAACCTTTGCCTAGTCGGAAAAATCTTGACTGCGAATAATATCAATTCCGAGGGATTCAAGGCAGCCATTAGGAGTATCCGGAAACCCTCAAAAGAGATGTTGGTGAAAAACCATGATAAAAATCTATTTACCTTTCAATTCTTCTCACCTGCCGATAAGGAGAGGGTTCACGCGTGATAGTCCATGGTCCTATGACGATTGCTTGATCCTTCTTGAGCCTATGGATGGGAATACTCTACCATCCGAAATTGTTTTTGACATAACATGCTTCGGGTTAAGGTGTGTGAATGACCTATGAAGAAGAAAACTCTTGCTTTTACTGAACAATTGGGTGCAAAATTGGGAAAGTTCATAGAAGCCGATAAAGAGGATATCCTAACTCCATCAAAATATCCGAAAATCCGTGTTGAGGTAAACATCCCGAAACCTTTGAGAAGGGTAATTCGGATAGTGGCGGAAGGAAGACCTAAATGGATTGAATTGAAATACGTGAAACTCCCGGACTTACGTTATACCTGCAGCCTTCCGGGGTATGTGTACGAGGACCGAGAAGTTTGATGGTGTTACTCCCGAGGAAGAACTCCGGTATGGCCCGAATATCCGTACGTCTCCGATCAAAAGAAAAAGAAGGGCCAGTGAGGATGAGTGGAAGGAGGATAAGCGAAAGCTTCTTGAACTACGTAGTGGGGTCAATGCAACTAGAGTAAAGATGAAACTAGCTCCGGAAGATACATCTACTATAGCTGGAAGTGGCAAAACGTTGGATGGTAAGTAAAGAAACCAATATGCACATGCTTATTGATGCTAATGACACTAGTAAATGTAAGTTAAGAGACGTAAAAAGGGGAAGGACGGTGAAAGGAAAGTTAGGGGTCGTTGATGGAGCTAATGATGTGAACCTAGAAGTGGCACAGTCGTTAATCGACCCCGCCAAATGCAATGTGTATCCTATGTCTAAATTTTTGGGGGCTCGGCGACCCTGGGCGGTTCTAAACCTCCACAACTTGTTAAAGAGGTATAAGCCGACCTTGTATTCCTCTCGGAGACCAAGCTTAGTGGAATAGAGTTCAATGCTAAACTCGAAGCATATTAGGAATTTTAAATCTTTGTGTGTGGACAGTAGAGGGCGGTCGGGTGGCTCTGGTGTTGCTTTAGGATGGTGATTCGGAGGTAGAGGTGCTCTCGTCCTCTCTTAATCACATAGATGTTGAAGTGAAGTGGGGAAAAGACGGTAACTAGTGGCGTTTTACGGGATTATATGGTTGGTCGAAAACCAATCATAAGCTTAAGACGTGTGATCTCTTAGTTGATGTAAGGGGAAATTCTTTATTACCTTGGCTGGTAGGAGGTGACTTTAATGAAATCTTTTACAATTTTGAAAAGACGGGTTCCGTTATAAGGAGTCAAACTATTCTTGACACTTTCGGATTGACTTAAGAAGACTCGTGAGCTTTTCGGTCTCAATTGTTCTAGTCATAAGTTTACCTGGTGGAATGGGAGAGAAGGTGATGAATTGGTGGAGGAAAGGCTTGATAGGTTCACTGCTACGGCTGAGTGGTTGACCCTTTATCCATACGCCCATGTAACTCATTTAGACGAGAAGTTGTTGGACCACCTTCCTATTTTGTTAAGAACTGTAGGGGCAAGCTAGGAAGAGCCGAAGACGGTTTCGTAAATGGTTTGAACACATGTGGGCTACCGATAAAAGATGTGGCAAGGTGATTAAGGGGGCTTGGTCTTTGGCGAGTGGTAAGGCAGCAGTTGCTCGGTGCCTCACTAAAATTGACAAATGCATGGATGCTCTCTTACACCGGAACCGGAATGACTTTGGCCAGGTTTAGAAAGAGCTAGCGGTGCGCCCTCAACAACTCTCAATGGCCGGGGAAATTCACGAGTGTAACACCTTGTTGGAGGAGATTGCTATGTGGAGACGTAGGGAGGAACCGCTTTAGCGGCAAAGATCCCGAGCAAACTACATTAAATTTGGGGACAAAAACACTAAATGGTTCCACAAAAGGCGAACGCAGACGTAAGGTTAACTTCATAGAAGGACTTAAGGATGGGGATGGAATTTTTCATACTAATAAGGACAAGTTGGACGATATTGTCCTTACCTACGTTGGTGAGCTTTTCAAGTTGGTGGGCACGTATAATATTGAGAGAGTTGTTGGCGTTATACCCTCTGTTGTGACTAGGGAAATGAATTCAATTTTGTGCAAGCCTTACACAGTGGACAAGATAGAAGAGGCTATTAACCAAATGCACCCGTCTAAAGCTCTAGGACAGGGTGGTACGAACCCCTTATTTTTTCAAAATTATTGGGGTATTGTGGGGAGTGATGTATCCGATGCGGTCTTGGCTATCCTTAATGGGGATCCAATACCGGAAAGGCTTAATCATACACACACATGTGGTTCTTATTCCTAAAAAACACAAACCCGATCATACTGAAGATTACCGGTCGATTAGTTTGTGTAACGTGGTGTACAAATTGGTTACAAAGGTTATCTCTAATTGGTTAAAAACCATCCTCCCTAACATAATTTTGGAGTTTCAAAGTGCTTTTACACCGGGCATATTTATTTCGGATAATATTCTTGTGACTTTTGAGATCTTCCATTCTATGCACTTGTTCTTCGAAGCCGAGTGGGGATATGGCTATTAAGCTTGACATGGACAAAGCTTAAGATAAAGTGGAGTGGGTGTTTCGAGGAGAGTCATGCTGAAAAAGGGGTTGCTCCTAATTGGGTTAACTCGATTATGAAATGTGTGGAATCTGCTACACTTTATTTTGTGATTAATGGTAAGCCTAGGGGATTTCGAGTGCCCCGAGAGGACTCGAGACAAGGGGATCCTATCTCTCCGTACTTATTCCTCGTTTGTTGCGAAGGTCCTTCCTATATGCTTTCGACTCGTTCGTAGAGGTGTTCTTAGTGGTCATCGTATCCGGATGGTGCCCCGATGATTTCTCATCTCTTGTTTGCTTACGATACGATGATCTTCCGTGAGGCTATGGAGGACCAAGCTGCAATCGTTAGGAGTATTCTGGAATCCTATGAATCTGCGTCAAGTCAAAAAATCAACTTTCGGAAATCTAGTGTTTCTTTCAGTAAGGGTATTTGTACTGAGCGCAAGAAAGCTAGTGCTATTACTCTTGATATATGGGAAGTCCTTGCTCATGAAAAATATTTGGGAGTCCCTACTAAAATTGGTAGATCGAAAAAGAAACCATTTACGCCAATTAAAGATCACATCGAGTAAAGGTTACATGGTTGGATAGACTGTCACCTTTCTTAGGCCGGTAGGGAAGTGTTAGTAAAGGCCGTGGCCCCAGCAATCCCTACCTAGGCAATGAGCGTCTTTTTGTTCCCAAAGGAGTTGTGTGACGATCTTCAATCTATGGTGAACAGATTCTGGTGGGGTCATTCTGAAATCTCTAGGAAGATTCATTGGTTAGGGAGGAAGAAGTTATGCAATAACAAAGCTGAAGGTGGCTTGGGTTTTAGAGATTTCAAAGACTTTAATTTAGCGTTGTTGGCTCGGTAACTTTGGAGACTTGTCACTAATAGTGAGTCGTCGCTTTTAGAGTCTTAAAGGCCCGTTACTTCCCGCATTCCTCCATCCTGGATGCCTCCCTTGGGTCTCGACCTAGCTACACTTGGCGTAGCCTCTTGAAGGCAAGATGGGTTATTCAAAGGGGCTTGCGGTGGAGAGTTAGTGATGATTTCTCAATCAACATCTTGGAGGATAAATAGCTCCCTAGACCTCATTCGTTCAAGGTTATAACCCGGTTTAATCAAAGGTACGCTCTTCTTTGGGTGGGGGATCTTATTGATAGGGATAATTGTTGTTGGAGGGATGACATGTTGCGCTTAATCTTTTGGCCCATTGATGTGGAGTGCATAAAATCAATCCCTTTGAGCCAATCCTTCCCTCCGGACCGTATCTTGTGGAATTATTCGGCTTCGGGGAAGTGATCGTGAAAGACGCCTACAACTGCATTCGTAGGTGGAGTTGTGAGATGGAGTCTAGCTCAAGTAAAGGAGGGAGTGCTAAATATTGGAAGACGTTGTGGGGAACTTGTCCGCCACCCCGGTCAAGTCTTTTGTCTAGCCGGTGTGTGCGAGGTTTCTGCCGACTAGTGTTAATCTAGCCAAATGTATTCCCGGCTTCTCGGCTGTCCGTGGGGTGTGCAACCAAGTGAACGAAGATGACAGTCATGCCCTCTTTCGTTGCCCCAGAGCAACGTTAGTTTGGGCTACTAGCAAATCCGGGTTTCACCTCCGGGAGACAAATTTTGGTTCGACTTGGGACTTTATTTTTAACTCCAAGAATGAGTTGAGTGAAGAAGATTGGGAGGAGTTTTTTGTTATAGCACGGGAAATCCGGAACATCCGGAATCGTAGATTGTTTGGAGATGGTAACGTTGAAGTGGGTAATATTTGGAGTAAGGCAACCAGGGTAGCAAAGAGTTCCGAGAGCCGTGCGTGACCTTGTCCAGCAGCTTATGTCCATCTTCGAGCAACTTGGAAGCCTCTTAGTGCGGGACTCGTGGAAGCTCAATGTGGATGGGGCGCAGCTCGGAGAATGGGGGCACGAGTGGGGTGTTGTGATCTCGTAATTGTTCGGGTCCGGTAGAAATCGCGGTGTACACCAAGGCAGCGAGTTTTCTAGGTGCCGAGATTGAAGAAGCAAGAGCCTACCTGTTTGGTCCGAAGCTTGTGTTGGAACACGAGTTCTCGAAGGCCTTAGTTGAAGGTGATTGTGAATCTCTTTTTGCAAAGATTAACCGAAGTATCGCTTAGCATTTGAAATTCACTTATTCATTTTCGACATTTTAGATATTTTTAATCGTTTTGATTTCGTTCCTTTTCCCATGTTAGTCGTGGGGGTAATAGGGTGGCCCATTTGTTGGCCCACCTCCAACCGTACGAGCTATCTTCTAAATCTTGGATAGCCGATGATCCTCGGTCCGTACGTAATTTGGTAATCTCGACATTACTTTGATGACTGAGTAATAAAATTACCTCACTTTCGTATAAAAAAAAAAACACAAATATCACATTCATCTCTTAACCCGACTTTTCTCTTATTTTTCCTCCCCTATCTCTTTAGAACTTTGTTTTTGTCTTCTCAAATGTCCATGTAAAGGCATAAGTAGAGCAATTGCATCGCTTTTGCATGCTTGCACCCCAACCTTAACCCCCTCCCTCCCGCCCCCAATTAGCTAATGATACATACATCCCATCACTTACCAACAATAGGCCATTGGCCAATGTGTAGTTGCTACAAGATTAAGTATAGTCTAGTTATCCTTTTGTATTTATTTAAGAGGCTCATAATACATCTAAGCCTTAAGGAGTAAGACCTATATCCAAATTTTAAAAGACAAGTTTATGTTTGAGCATCAAACTTAGACTTAAGTCTTAGATTATAACAACCCGTCCCTAAATAAAATATATTAACATAATACATTGACTTATAATAAGCGCGTGCATTTCAATTTCAAAATATTTTCATATCATATATATATATATATATATATATCAAATTTATTTTTGCAAGACCCGGATGTGAACAACGACGATGGATGATCAATAATTTTATTTATAAATCACAAACTATTAAATTCAATGTATTATTTAGTACTTATATACACATAAGTCATATCCAAATTCTTATAAATTCCATGAAAATTTAAAATATATATATAAAAATTAATATAATATCCAATACTAATCTTAAGAAATAGCTTTGCTAATAAAACTAACCTAATTTAATTATAACAATCAAATACCAAATAAAAATAAAAATGGCAAAAATCATAATATTAGCAATAATATAATAAAAATAATAATAATTATGATAAAAAAATACTAAAAATAATAATAAATAATAATAATAAAAACGCTGATAATATTAATGATAATAAAATAATAATAATAATAATAAAAGTGGATTAAGATGATTTTGGGGTCAAATAAAAACTTAACATCAACCTATACTAAGCATGCTTATAAATTTGACAAATCACCATACTTAACTTGCACCATTAACAAATATCAAGTAGAAATTAAGTTAATGGACAGCAAAGCCATGCAGATTATTATAGAAATTAGTATAAATAGGAGGATTAAATCAGAAAAATCCATCCTAAAAACTACCCTAGCTCACTTTCTCTCTCCTCCCTCACCTTTCCCTTTCCCCTACTTTGACCGCCATTACGGCCACTCACCGAATTCTTCCGCCACCCACCACCAGCTAGACTCGTCCACCACATTGCACTATACCCACCGCCACCTTCGGACCATCTCACCGGCCACCCTATCGTCGAAAAATACCCTCCAAAACCAACCTAATCACCAACTTTCCACCATACCTTTGATATCCTCACCCTCACTTTCAACCACCACCACAACCACCATCGACGCCACCTGTTGTCCATTATCGGCAATTCTCGCCGGCCAACTGTCGCCACCCCTACCGAAGTCACCGGACCACCAAACAACCACCACTCATACTCCCCTCAAACCTCCAAAACTTAAAACCATCACACAACTCTTCCATCTCTCCACCACCACTCCGACCGCTGCCAGTGCCGTCAAGCCCTTCCACCGCCTACAGCTGCCAACCACAGCCACCGGTTCCACCATCCACCGCCATCTCAGCCACCCAAACACACTCTCTCTCTCTCTCTCTCTCTCTCTCTCTCTCTTTGTCTTTTATGCCCTAAAAATACCTTCTTTAAAACACCACACCACCAGCCACCACCGACTGCCGCCGAGCATCGCCACTTGCCACCAAGCACCGCCCTTCCGCCACCAGTCTACACAATCAACCATCACCACCTTTATCTCCTCCACTCTTGTTCTAGGTAAACCCTAACCCTAAATTGTTATAATTTAATCTTTAGCATTTAAGTTAAATATTTTCTTTTATAGATAAAATTTAAAATTAACAGAAAATACAATTATGTTAGCAAAGGAAATAAAAGTTATTTATGCATGCATGATTTAGTTTAAAATAATTAAGGATTTGTGGTTAAGAAGAAATAAAAAAAATGGCATTGGTTCATTAGCAAAGAATCCATGTAATGCATGTTTAAATATTAATATAGCTATACTTAGGTGATTAATTAGCTTCTAAATGCATGCTAAATAAATAAGTTAGTAGTGTTATAATTCATGTTTAGATTTAATAATAATCCATAGTAAAATAATTATGTGTTAATGAATAAGGTGACTTAATACATAATTAGAAATAATAAAGTAAAACATGAGCAACTAATTATTTAAACATAAATCATGTTAATAGTAATATAAATAGACCATAATAAATTAAGGGTATAAATAAGGTTGTTATTAATAAACTTAACCAAGAAATATGATTTTTATTTAATGAAATTTACTTGTAAAATTTATTTTTAAGGCTATCGATCGACGTTCATTCGGGGTTCTGTCCAAAATAAAGCAAGTTCAAGCATCAATACACCAGGTACATTCATTGTTTATGCTTTTTAAGTTTTCATTCAAAAATTAAGGTCGAATATGGCCACCATTAACAACCAAAAAAGAGTCATGCAAACAGTATTTTCTATATAAAAGTGGACTCGCTCATCAATACTTCACCATTATTCAAGTCGGTACACCATAACCGTGCCACAACCAACCTGGACTTTCCGATCGGTCCGAGTGTGTACACATTTAGGGAAACTCGATGATCGTAAGGGTAACCACATAGATAATCAATTAGCAATCGTTTTAAGTTATGCTCTCTCCTTAATTTATAAAATGAATTGAAATGCATGTGCTCAACCCAAAACTTCTAACTTATATATTTTACTCGCATAATGATGAGCGTATTGAGTTTCGACTCACTTTTCAAAATGTTTTCTTGTTTTGTTTTAGGTAATTGTCGGAAAGTTGTAAATGCTCGGACGTAGCGGCTCGCAGATGGGACCTTTGGTTGGGTTTTAACAATTTAGGAAACATTGTTTGTCGAGTCAAGAGTTATGTTGTTAATACAGTTTGTAAATATTTACAGTTTCAGTTGTACTTTTATTTGTTACCTGTCGTTAACTTATATTTAAATTTTAACTTTATCGACCTAAGCCTTGCCCTGTCCACGGACAAGGGCGGCGGTAATGACTCTCCGACCTTCCTTTCCGCTGCACTAATCATCGGTTAGCGGCTTGTTTAATCTAAAACCGGTAATTACGGGTTGGGGCGTTACATAGATGAGCTAAATTTAGTCTTGAGTCTTACACGGATTAAGTTTGAGTCCGAGTGTGAGTTCACAAGTAGAGTTTCAAGCTTGGTAAACTCGAAAGGATCATCTTCACGGAATTAATGTAAGTCAACCTATAGAACCACATGTAATATCAAGACTTGACTAGTTGTTTCTAAGTTTATGGCTCATAAGATCGACATTCTACTTGCTCAATTATTATGCATCAAGTCTTAATTTCTATTTTGTAAGCATTTTTGTTAGTTTTGTTATGTTTATATATTGTGAGATTTGACTATGATTTTGATTTTGATCCTTTATTTTAGGGTTATTCATCGGTCCTGGATCGATTAGACCGACCTGGATCGAAGATTGAATAACAGAAAAATCGGGACCAAGGACCGAGCCGATTAAAATCTAGACCGGACTTGGACTGGACCGAACTTGGACCCATCACCTGGATAGAGAGAGATGACCAAGCGGTTGGAGTGTATATTACACCATACACCCCCGTCCTTCTCACGTGCAGCTCACACCTATCTTGTAACATACACTCCCTTCTCACATGCAACTCACATTACACTCTCTCTCTCTCTCTATCTCATATAGCTCTTGCGCTCTTCCCACTACTCCTTTTTCAAAGCTCTTTTCAAAGTTTTCAAGCTCTCTCACTCGACCAATAACTCTCTCAATATTTCAAAGCTCTCTCGGTCGATCTTCCATATCAAATTCTTGCAAACCATTCAATTTTTCTCTCTCCTAGGGGTTGCTTTCTTCCTTTCAATTTTTCACGTAATTAACAATCTTGTTCATACTATTGTTTGATTTTTTCCGATTTTCTTCGAATTATTTGATGCTATACTTCATTTGTTTTGCAGGGTTCTTTGTTGAATTTCGATTAGTAAAGATGGTTTCGACTTCATATGCTCAAGCTAGGTAAGTAAATTTTTGTTTAATTTGATTTTTTCATTCAATTTTTTTTTTAGGGTTTCGCCATTCCTTTATTGTGGGTTGGATTTCTCCACTTTTGCCACTCTGCTTCTTTGTTGTGGCAAATTAACCATCATGGTGGATTGTTTAATTTGCCCTTGTAGAATTGAAGAAGCTCACTTAAAGCTAAAGTAAAAGGGTTCATGAAAATGATTTGTTAGTCTGTGGAGTCTGTGTTCTAAGTCTGTCATTGTAGGGATTTATTGCCTTTTCTTTGAAAAGGATGTAGCATGTGACATTATTTTTGAGTTAATAAAGATATTGGAATCTTGTGGAGTTTGCCATTTCTTGAAGAACACATTGCTTTAATTTGGTCAGACATCATACTATTTTTTATCCCTCTCGGATTGCAATAGATAATCCATGTACCAAGCATCTCCTATTATTTTCCCTCTATCTATATGGGTGACAAGCCGCAAGCGCACGGTGTATGATTATAGCTAGTCAAGGTCGATCCCCATAAGGACTCGATCTAGTAACACACTAAACTAGTCCTCTACTCAATTGCTAAGCTAATCGGGTTTTTGGAGTTTGCTTCTCTAAACTAGTTCTAAATATTAAAATCAAGGAAATTAATCTAAACTTAAATCAATGGGTAAAAACATATAGGGATTTGCTTTCCTAATAATGAGTTTGATTATTTAAACATAAATTGTGCAATCATTCTTGCTAGTAAATCAAGGATCGATAATCACAAAATTCTACCGCTCTTTCGATACTTAATAGAATTGCTCTAATTAACCTATCAAACAACTTTCGTATGCCTTTTAAGTTAATCAAAGTTAAAGATTTCAAATTATCAAAGTGATCCCCTAATTTACTATTCTTTTCTCAAATTTTATAAACTAAGTAGAAAAGTTGGTTGTCGGATTATTCTATTTCACTTTTCAGTACATGATAGATTAATCTCTAAACACAAGTATTCTAGGCCTTCAAAACACTCATGAACATGATTAACACAACCTCGCTATTCATCAAAATCGGAATTCAAGCACAAATCATGGAAAACTAACCAAACTTCATTGTTTCGGATTACAAATCCCTAGAAAAACTAAACTACTCACACATGATTTATTGAAAGCTTAAATAAAATCCAATACATTGAAATCAAACCTCAAACAGAAAAAAGAAGAAGTAGATGATAGACTTGAAGTGCTCCACTTGAATCTCTCGACTTCAAATGGACTCCCACAACTGCTTCAATCTTCTTCTTCGATCTTCAAAAGTATTTGGTTTGATGTGGATGAAAGGAGGAAGGAAAAAATGGTGATGGATGAGTATGAAGGATGAATGGTGGATTCTGGACTGGATAGCCTCAAGATCGGACGAAAATCGGCTTAAGTAAGCCATTAAGAGGCAATCAAGAGCTGAAACCGTCAAAATCGAATAATCTCGGCAGAATTTACTTCCAACACGGGCCATGTCCTCAAACACGGGCTGCTCGTGTTGGCCGATGGATAATCAAAACTGGATGGAAATGCTAAAAGCGGGTCGTGTCCATCAACACGGGCTGCCCGTTTTCTATGCAAAGGCTCGACCTTCAACACGGGCCGTGTCCTCCGACACGGGCTGCCCTTGTTGGTTGCTTGGGAGGCATGTGTCAAACTAATTTAGTCATAACTTCCTCGTCCGATGTCCAAATGATGCGATTCTTGATTTACTGGAAATCTCATTGAGTCCAATTTCTAATTCTTTCATCATTATTATTGTTTCATAAGTGTGGGAAAAAACATGATTTAGAGAGTAAAGAAGTGTCTCATTACCGCACCCCTTTTAACTTTCCAACTCATATATTTTCCGTTCCTCAACGTAATTGAGCTTACAATATGTCATCGGAAAGCTCTTTTAATAAGGAAGTTAGAAACATAGACTCAAAATAGTTTTGGACCAAAAATATGACTAAAAATCAGGTCCAAATCACTAGGAAACTGCAGAAACATACCAAAAATGCAAAACCCAAGTGTAAAGCATAAATGGGGCATAAAGTACATAAATATGAATATAAATCCCCAAAAATGACAAGCAACCTCCTTTGAAATCTAATACAAAAATGGCACTGCGTGTTTTTTTTGGAGGAGAGGTGGGGGTTGGTGTGGTTTTTTCCGAGTAATCTAATGATTTTCTTTGGTGCAAAAGTTGTAGATTTTTATTGAGGGAATATGTCCTATATGTTTTGGTTTCTTCTATTTCATTGTTAGTTTACAAAATGAGGATCTAATTTGAATCAGTTAATTCAATTTTTTGATTCAATTAACCTTCTTGGCAAAACCCTAGATTCTATACTTGCAAAAGCTGAATGATCTGTTTGTTAGTCGGTATAGTTACGGTGTTTTTGTTAGTATTTTATATTGAAGGGAGGGCAATGAATATCCTTTTATTTTTGTTTTACCTCGACTTTACTTTTGTTTTGCTCGACATTTGTTGTGGAAAATTAACCTTCATGGTGGATTGTTTAATTTGCCCATGTGGAATTGAAGAAGGTCACTTAAAGTTAAAGTAAAAAGGTTCTTGGAGAGGATATGTTAGTTGTGGAGCTGTGTTCCGAGTTGTACTTGTAGGGATTTATTGCCTTTTCTTTAAAAGGGATGTATCATATTTTTGAGTTAATAAAGATATTGAAACCTTGTGCAGTTTGCTACTTCTTGATGAACACACGACTTTAATTTGGTCGGACATCAAACTGTTTTTTTATCCCTGTCGATTAGAATAGATAATCCATGTACCTAGCATCTCTTGTTATTTGCCCTATGTCTATGTGGGTGGCTGCATATTGTTTTTTTTTGGAGGGGGTTGGTTTGGTTTCTTTCTAATAATCTAATGATTTTCTTTGGTGCAAAAGCTGCAGACTTTTATTGAAGGAATACATCCTATATGTTTTGATTTCTTCTATTTCATTGTCAATTTACAGAATTAGGATTTGATTTGAATCATTTGATTCAATTCTACACTTTTTTATTCAATTAACCTTCAAGGAAAACCCCTAGATTCTATACTCGGCAAAAGCTAAATGATCTATTTTTTTTTTTTTTTTTGGTAATGAGTTGGGAGATTTTTATTACCAATACTACCCCCTTTTTCCAAAGTGTACAGGGGTGAGTTTCATTGTAATACAATCCTATCCAGAGTAATCAAGTACCATGCTTCTCCAATTACATAATGCTTTACATTGCTTTGCCAAAAATCAAACCCGATGCACATGTCTAGTCGTATGTCTTGACAGATTTGGTTCACATCCCTCGGTTTGCCATTGAAACACCTTGAGTTTCTTTCCAGCCAAATATGGTAGTGAAAATAACATATTTCGAGAACAACGAGCACCTCTGGGTGTGCTTCCATTTAGTCTCCAGCAGGGTTGTGTGCACTTCTTCCAGATTGTTTGCATGGATATTACTTTGTAACCATTCATTAATCTTGCCCCACACCATCCTTGTATAGGTACACTCGCCAAAAGATATGGTTTCGTCATCTTGCTCCCCTTCAACATTGCACAATTTGCGGTTGAGATTGATTCCCTGAATATACTGAGCTAACTTCACAACAATGGGGTTCTTTTTGTGCATAAGTATCCACATTGCATAAGAAAATGATCTATTTGTTAGTCGGTATAGTTATAGGTTTTTTTGGTTGGTATTTTGTATTGAAGGGCAATAAGTATCCTTTTATTTTTGTTTTATCTCAGCTCTACTTTTGTTGAAATCGAAAAGAGAAAATCATTTATTGGTCCTTTAGCTTTCTTTGATACCTTAGCATTGGAAATATCAATATAGTTATCTTGTAAGAAACTCCGGAACTCTTCGAAGTTATCTTCTGTTGGATGATAGTGGCCAATATAGGGCCATATAGCCTGAAACTAGACACATTAATTTTGCTATCAAAAATGACATATAATTCGATATTACAAATGCAAATGACTACTCGGTTTCAAAATTGACAAACACTTTAAGAACCCCTTTATTGGCAATTAATCTTCTAGTGGTATTAGTGTTGGATCATGTCTATGTCTTGTATCAATGTACGTGATTCTTAGCCCCACAAAGATACTTCTTTTAAGCTTCATTCCTTATTGGACTTGTCTTCAAAGTCCCAAATCATTTTGCATGGATCGATCTTGGGACCTTTTCTTGTTCCTATTGGACTAGTTCTTAGCATTGATTTCTTGTTTCACGTTGTTGCAGCATCTAGAGAGTAAAGTTAAAGGTTGATCCATAATTTTCATTTTAATGTTGGTTAGTTGATGCTATTCATCTTACTTTATACTTTGCTACTCGGATTAGGCTATTAAAACATGAAATTCAAATGCTAATGTATTCTTTTGTTCTTATGTTATTAGTAAACGTAAAGTTCGAGTAAAAACTCTTGCAAGAAAAAGGACAAGAACATATGGTGTTGGTATGTATTTATTTCTTAAAATCTTATTATAATTTGTTAAGGCATATGGTTATTGTGATGAACCATTGCTATGTATTTTATGTATATGTGCATCCATACTTGAATATGTTTTGTAGTGAACCTTTTCGAACATGAACAACAACAAGAAGAAGAAGAACATGAAATTTCATAACATGATGCAGATTATGAACCTCCGTAAGCGAAATATGAGAAGAACAACAACTTGAAGAAGAACAAGAGCCGGAAGAAGAACAATGGATAGAAGGAGTTTCCAAATTGTGTACAAGGATGTCTCTCGAATGGTTTGGTAAACTTCATTGCTGATATTTCGGATAATCAAAGGAATGATATCATTTCTATTGGATTTGGTTCACTCGTTGAAGTTGAGGATTGATGAAATTCCATCTAGGCTAGCTAGGTGGTTAGTTCAAAATTTCAATACTTATAGGCGATTAATCAGGTTGGATGGAAATGATAAGCTCCACTTGACAGAAGAAGATGTGTATCTTACATTAGGATTGCCTAGAGGATTAAATTAGTTTTCCGAAGCAAAGGGTAAAAGATCAAATGGTTACCAAAAAGTGTTGGCTGATTGGAAGAGTCACGGGATGCCAAGTATCCCAAGACATTTCATGTTTTGGAGAAGATGAAGCAACAAAGGGAAAGGGGTGACATGTTTAAGAGGAATTTTGTGGTATATGTGGTGTCAACCCTCCTTAAAGGGTATCAAAATTAAAATACCAACCATTTGATTTTGAATTCATTAATTAATTTAGAAGAGTTGAAGAATATGGATTGGTGTAGGTTTACATTAAATAGCTTGGTTATATGTACAGAGAAGTGGAAGGGTCGTTTATATAGAGGTCCAATTTTATTTCTCATGGTAAGGTTTAAAGTGGCAGTACTTACAAGTTTTCTTTTGTATTGTTTTTATTTTTATTTTTTTATTAGTAGTAGTACTTACAAGGTTTTTTGTTCGTTATTTTTCAAGCTCGTTATGTTTATAGAGTATTGTTATAAGACAAGATTGATTGGAAGAGAGTTCCTCATCTTGGTAAATTGGACTAGTCATGATTTGAGAGTAAGAGAGAAGTAAGAACACTTGACTGGTTTTGGTAAGGGAATTGTTGAAGGTAGAATCAAAATGCCTCAATTTCCGGAAATGTTTGTTCAAGATAAAGCGAGATAAAGATATGAGGACAAAAAAGGTACTTAACTTATCTTTGAAATTTTCAATGAACAAAAGATCTGTTTCTAATAACAGTGAATTTTTATTTTTTATTTTATGTAAAGAAATTTTTCTCATTCATGGAAAGCTCAAAACTAAAACTTTGTACATCCCGAGAAAATAAAACAAGAAAAAAATGCACTTGGTGGAGTGTTTAAAGTATAAACTTTCATGGTAGAGTGTTTAATAAAAGACTCTATGATGAATTTTATTATGTTATTGACATTAACATTGGTGGAGTGTTTGAACTTTTTGGAGAAATTGTCAAATAACTATTAGACTAACAACTAGTTAGTAGACTTTCATGTGTAAGCCTTTGTTTTCAAGGTGGGACATTATCAATCCGACCCATCTTCGGAAATTGTTCAATGCGTAACTTGTCTTGAGTGTGACATAATAACTCATAATGTGGTGCACCAAGTTTATGTGACATTGTCTCGAAAAACTTGGGCTTGTTTAGTTTGAGAAAGGAAGAGAAGTAAACAAAATTAAGACACAAATGTTTGGTTTAATAAGAAGAATTGAAATTAAGTTGAATTGTAGTCCTTTACTCTATGTTGTCTAATGAGATAGGAATAAAGGAAACGAGACGAGCTTCTAAATTTTTTTATATGCATTGTGTATCTTATATATAACATTTTTCTTATAAGTATTTTCTATATGCATTGTGTAATTATGTTTATTGTGTGTTTTTATGAAGCTTTGTCTACAAAGAGTTTTATGTGCATGGAAGACTTTTCCCATGTTGTGGTTGAGGTTGTTGATGCTCGTTTGTGATGTACATCGTCTATTCCCTGCAAGTGTCTCAATGGACAATGTGCAAGCTGTTATGTTTTGAGATTCTTATGCAATGTTCAAAATTCAAGTTTGCAAGGATTCTAATGATCATGCAAATGCTTCTACTCATCAACATGCATCCTTTTTTGTTCAAGATGATAGATTATTCAATGAGGATCCTGTGGTTTTAGAAGCTTGTGTGGAACCGATGAAGACGTATGAGAAAGTTGTACCTAAGTCTGCAGGTCAAAATGAAGATAATCATGAACCAGCTCATGATGAGAGCAATGGATCTAGATGAAACAGTTCTCACTACCATGATCCTCATGCAACGCAATAAGTTGATGAAGAACCGGAACCGAAACACCAATAGCGAGATCATGAGCAAGTGCAACCTATTCTTGATGAAGCCAGTCCAATATTAGGAGTTGTGTTGGGATCAATGGATGAAGAACAAGATAAAGGACGGGGAGTGAGGGGTAAAAGACCGACGTTATAGTTGAAGTCCCCATACTTTCGAGAGGAATATTCACTTGCTCAACAATTTATGTGCAATTGAGCAACAAGTTTCTCATTGAATTTTTCTTCCTTGTGATGAATTTCATATTGAGAGGTATTATTTTTATCTTATATTATTATCATTTGTTTGTCGTTTATATGAGCATCCGAATGTTTATAGATATTTGTGTTTTTATTTTTTGCAGTGAATTGTTTATAGATGTTTGTGTTTTTATTTTTTGCAGTGAATTGGTGTTTGTTGATGAAAAGTGTAAGGTTCCCAAATTATAAGAACTCTAGGTTGTGGAGATATGGTTGTTAATCAAGTTATTAATTTTTTTGGCTATTTGTTGAATAAATATGAAAACTTGAAGAGTAATACTTCATCTTCTAGTTTCTTTTTCACATGCAATCCATATGTAAGGGACCCTTTCTTAAGTTTTATTGATATGTTTTATTTAAGCGAATATTTTTATGTCCGATGGAACTTTTTTGTTTTTATTGATTTTAGTTGGAGATTAATGTAATATGTGGTGATGACAAGTTTTCGCCAAATAAGTATGAGAAGTTTAAGGAGGTTGTCAATCGTGAGATTAATATATGTGGTTGGATAAATTTTAATGAGTGTGATTTTGTAATTTTTGCACTTTTTTGATGAAATGTTTTATAGAATAATAACTTGTGATTGAAAAATAAATTTGGTAGTGTATGTGCATTTTTATTTTGTAGATATTTTCCCGATATATACAAGTCAATATTACTTTGTTCTTTACTTCAACTTGTTGAACACAAGGATAGAAATTATTGATCATATGAAGCATGAAGGTACATCCGATGATTTTTGATGATCCCACCTTGGTATTGTTGGTAAGCTTATCTTATCTTCTTTTTTTTTTTTTTTGAAGTTTTCCTTTCAGTTCTAGTTGCAAAAGATATTTTAGTTTATATAATACACAAACTATAATGTCCTAGAAGTTTTTAACTACTCATGGGATTATATAGTCTGAATTTTGTTTAATTACTCTAGATATTGCTACTTGTTTTTCAAAATTTTAATTACTTTTTTTTGTTAAGAAATTAGGAGCTTTTCATTTCCAAAACATGTCAAAATACTCGACTTGGTGGTCGGTTAGTTACAATCGGTGCTATATGTTTTGCCTATTCTTTATCCGTCAGCCGCTCTGGTATCCTTGGAATTTTTTTTTCTTTTGTATTACAAACAGACCTTGTGTAAACGTTGTCCTTGACAAGTTGCGGTAGTTTTGGCAAAAGTTCTCTCAAGTTTGTTGAAGACTACTCCATTTCTATGTCTGGCATATGTGATATAACATAACAACGAGTTGTAGCTTGAATGAGTTTTTCTTTTGCTTTGGCCTTTTCATGTCACTTCAACATTTTGCATGAGGCTGCTAGGTTTGCTATGCCTCGTATACATATAACACAACTCTCCATGCGTATGAAAGGTTTTTGCTCTTCCGGTTTAGATTTATTTACTTTTTTTATACTAAAGGAATTTGTTTTTTTGTAGTCCATGTGTTTCATTAAATACATGAAGAGGACGTTAATGGCAAGAAGACAAAAGGTACAATCTGATTCAATCATGATAGAACAACCTAAAATTGCCTTGGTCTGTCATTTGCTCGTTTAACTCTTATCGTGATTCGAGAATCTATGTCATGCATCATTTGGAAACGTACAAAGGTTCTTTGAAAAATTGGGATATTGGATTGAAGAATAGTGTAAGTAGTTGTTATATTTATAATTCTCTTTTTGTTTAAATTTTGCAAGTTAAATAAATTGTTTAGCCTAAAAGTGACTGATTTGTTTTATTTTATTTTTCCGAGGTTAGTATGGTGAAGAAGTGTAGAGTGAAATATTACTCTTTCATGGTTGACAATGTGTTCAATTCTATTGCTCCTGAAATTTTATCAAAGGTGAAGTCTTATCAAGATGAGTTGAGGAAAACTTTCGAGATGGAAAAAGGAGTTGAAGTTAGAAGCGAGACAAAGTCAAAAGTTAATTGCGGGTGTATCACATTTTAAGAAACATCTAACTTTGAAAGATCATGATGGGGTACATTTCATGGTTAACAATGTATTATCAACTTATGTATAACATATTTGTGCTTGACTTGTAACCTCAATTTTATTGGTATAGAACCTTTTTAGTTTTTCAAGGAACATTTTTTTTATTATATAGTGAAATGTTTTTAACATAAAGCAAGGTAGTAAGTGTCTTGTTTTTTTTTTAAACCTTTTTTGGTTTGTAGTAAACATTTTTTGTTATGCAGGGAACCTTTTTCATTATGTAATGAACCTTTTTCAATATAAAGTATGACTTAAAAAATATATAACCTAAACTAGCAGGTGACTTATACAGATGAACCTTGTTGAATATGAAGCATGACTTTAAAAATATAAAGCCCAAACTAACGAGTGTCGTGTTTTTTTCTTAAACCTTTTTTAGTTTGCAGTGAACATTTTTTATTATGTAAGGAACCTTTTTATTGTGCGAGAGAACCTTTTTTAATATAAAGTATGGTTTTAAAAATATAAAGTCTAACTAGTAGGTGACCTTTTTTTATTTGCGAGTGAATATTTTTTATTGTGCAGGGAACTTTTTTATTATGCGGTGAATCTTTTTCAATATAAAGTAAGGTAGTAGGTGTCTTGTTTTTTTAAACCTTTTTTGGTTTGTAGTAAACATTTTTTGTTATGCAGGGAACCTTTTTCATTATGTAATGAACCTTTTTCAAAATAAAGTATGACTTAAAAATATATAACCTAAACTAGCAGGTGACTTGTGCAAGTGAACCTTTTTGAATATAAAGAATGACTTTAAAAATATAAAGCCCAAACTAACAGGTGTCATGTTTTTTTCTTAAACCTTTTTTGGTTTGCAGTGAACATTTTTTTATTATGTAAGGAACCTTTTTCATTATGCAGTGAACCTTTTTCAATATAAAGCATGATTTTAAAAATATAAAGCCTAACTAGCAGTTGACCTTTTTTTTTTCTTGAATTTTTTTGGTTCGCAGTGAATATTTTTTATTATGTAGGAAACCTTTTTGATTATGTAGTGAATTTTTTTCAATATAAAGCATGACTTTAAAAATATAAAGGCTAAATTAGCAGGTGACATTTTTTATTATGCTTAAGCATTTGAATATCTCTTGCATTATGCCTTGAACTTTAGCTCAAATACATAGAAATATATATATATGTCAAGTATCATTCAAATATCATATATGAAGTAAGGTTAATATTTCATGACAAACAATTATTCAATAATATCTAGTAAACTAATATGTCTTGTATTTAATATTAAAACTACTAAGCTTTAAAATAAACTATACCAAAAACATCCAATATCACCAAATAGACCTAAGGCTGAGAACAATTTGTCACAAATGTTTGCGAGGTTGTAGTCGATGATGGGTGAGCACTCGCTTCTTGGTTGTTGGTTTGCTTTTGATGATGATGGAATAATATGACTTGTTATTTCTCCTTTATGTAAAATTTTGGTGCAAATACCACAAATGTCTACTTAAGGTTTATTTAATTTAAAATTTTTCTTCATTTATAGGAGCGAGTATGATATCAAATTCACTTAAATGAATAAGTTTAGTACCTTAGCTGCAACAATAATAAGGTTGGTTACGATAAGACTGAAACTGTTAGTTGCTTGCCTAGCAACATTATTTTTATGTGCCTTCACCTGGTTGCATTTCTTTTACGCAATGCTTACCTTTCTTTTATTTCTTTGACCCTTTTCTCTACTTCCGAGTCGAATTTTGAATCACAACTCTTGAACCACCATCATCATCTTCAGATTGAGAACTATATATGGGTCCAATGTCCTTTTCAAGTTCTTCCTTGGCCTTATTACATAATTCTTCCCAAAAAGCTCGTGTTTTTACATGTGAGGCGTAAGTCTGTGATGAGAGTATTCAAAGTTCGTAGCATTTGTAATCTTCAACTGAAGAAGAAGTAGGAGGCTTGTTGGCAACTTGTTGATTGCTATCATCATCATTAAAATCCTTGACACCTCTCTACCATTTCTTCAATATATATTTCTTCGGTATTTTGGGAACATACAACAAACTGAAAACTCTCAAGATATGGAAGTAAAAAATACCCATTTCTTCAAACTTCTTTCAAGTACTAGTGACAGTTTTGTTGATATTATTGATGTCAATCACATGGCAAAATTCATCAACCTTATCTCTCCAAACTCTATATATCAAATTATCATCCGTTTCTTGGACAGTTTGATGCATACAACTTGTTGTAATCTTGAATTGATGTTGAAATAAATGATATACCTCAACTGTGTATACTTCAGTTGCATGATTTAGTATAGAAACATGTGCATAAAACAGTTCGGCTTACCGTTCCATGAATCATAATCTCCTCCATTTTCCTTACTTTTCCAACCGGATATAACACTTTCAAAATTATTATAGAAAGCACCTAAATATGTGGTGACGTGCAACCTCTAAGATATTGATCGATGAGTTGTTTGGACCCTTTCGATGCCGATTGCCTTGCCAAATGCTCGGACACCAACTACTTCTTATTTTATATAGATTTTTTAACCAAACATTCTCTATACATTGATATTCTGAAACAAGCCTAGTAAAAAGATAGGAGATCAACAATTAGAACATAATAATGAATGTAATGCACCTTTTGCAATTTGCAATGCATCTTTTTATAGTTGCGAGTGAACATTTTTAAACACATAGCAAAAACGAAACTATAAATTAGTAGGAAGTTATACTTGTTCCAATAATGGTTAATCTCCAAGTTTGTATCACAATGCATAAGAACATGGTTAAACTTGTTGACAAAATGATTTTGGCTTCTTAAACTTCTACTATGAAGTCTTGAATTTTCAATCAGATGGAATAAACACAATCTGTGTTTTGCTTGAGGAAAGACCATTCTTATGCCTCTAACAATTGATGGTGCTTGATCGAGTCATAATTGTGTCGGGGTTTTCCTCCCATTAACTTCAAGAATGTTTGAAATAACCAAATGAATGATTCAATCCTCTTATCCTCTTATTCAATATGAATCTACATCCAAACATAATGTTTTTATGTGGTGATTCATACCGACAAATGGTGCATAAATCATTTCATACTTGTTCATCCTATATGTAGTGTCAAAAATCACTACATCTCCAAAAAGATCATAGTCTTCTTTCATTGTCGCATCCCTCCAATAAAGGGAAACTAAGTGTGCTTCATCACTTAACTCAAAATCATAGTAGAAGTTAGAGGTGTAAACGAGCCGAGTAGCCGGCTCGAGCTCGGCTCAGCTCGGTTATAATTTGGCTTGGCTCGGGCTTGGCTCAAAGCTTACCGAGTCTTTGAAGTTTAGGCTCGGGCTCGGCTCGGATGGCTCAAGCTCAAGCTCGAGGCTCGGGCTCGGCTCAATTTCTTTTTTTTGGATTTTTAAAAAGTTTTTAAATTACAGGTTATAATCGAAGTTAAATTTTATATTTTTGTATTAGATTCCAAAAATAAGGGTTTGAATAAAATTGTGGTGATTTTAGAAATAATTTTACACTCTCTATACAAGTATTTTAGAAAAAATAAACTATTTAGCCTAAATCGAGCCTAATAGAGTCGAGTCGAGTCGAGCCGAGCCGAGCCTTGCCATGCTCGAGGCTCGACTCAGTATACCTTCGAGTCGGCTCGGGCTCCGCTCGAGGCTCGGTTTGACTCGGAGCCCGAGTCGAGCTTTGACCGAGCCGACCCCGAGCACTCAACGAGCCGGCTTGGTTCGTTTACACCCCTAGTAAAAGTTGTTGTCTTGAACCTTTCTTTGCTTTAACTTCTCAAGTAGTGTATTAGAGTTAGTGTCATCCAAATACTTTTTTCGGCATCAAAATTGTTGTATGCATCCTAATGCAGGAGAACCACCTACCTCTTTCTTGAGGTATCTTAGTGCATCGACAACTTTTATACCACATTCTTGGAGTAGTTGCAATAACTTTAATTGTTTTTGTTATTTTTCTTTGCGATATCAAAAGATGCCGCCTCTTTAGTTTGCAAAATGGACGATTGTGGATCTTATCATGCCTTGTAAGTGTCTATATGTCATTTTTATCAATGGAAAATTGAACAAATGTTTTGCAATTAACCCTGGTTGCTTGCTTTACATATGCTCGGTGTTGGGTTCATTAGTATTCACATACTTTGGGCCATGTTTATTGCATACGCATCTCTTCATGCATATTCCACTCCCATCACTTCTTGGCCTCGTTTTCTCTCGACGGATGCTAAATCCAACTCCATTACATGCTTGATATACAAATCATATGCCTCTTGCTCACTTTTTACTGTTTGCCTAATTATTTCGAGTATCGGTTGGACGATTGGGTCTTCATTTTCAGCACTTGAAGCTGGAAATACAAAACTATTTTTCAGTGAATATTTTATATTATGTAGGGAACCTTTTTATTATGCGGTGACCCGTTTTCAATATAAAGTATGACTTTAAAAATATAAAGCCTAAACTAGCAGGTGACTTTTTTTTCTTGAATCTTTTTAGTTTTTCAGTGAACATTTTGTATTATGCAGGGAGAGTATTCGGATTATAATGCCACTAAATTATCTCGAAATGTCAAAAAAGCCACTAATTAATTTGATGACCAACGATTATCACTGAACTAATTATTATGGGTCAAAAATGTCACCGATGAAATTTCGTTCATACACGTATCATTAGATTAGTGGTGTAGGAACGGATAAAATGAGCTATAGTGGCATTTTCGATTCGCAATAATTAGTCTAGTGGTAATTGTTGATCATCAAAATAATTAGTGGCATTTTTGATATTTTGAGATAATTTAGTGGCATTTTAATCCGAGCACTCTATGCGAGAGAATCTTTTTGATTATGTAGTGAACCTTTTTTAATATAAAGCATGACTTCAAAAATATAAAGTATAAACTAGCAGGTGACTTTTTTTTCGAGAATTTTTTTATTTGTAGTGAATATTTTTTATTATATAGAGAATCTTTTTGATTATGCAGTGAACCCTTTTTTATTTATGCTTAAACGTGGATATATAATATTCATATGCTTAAACATGTGAATATTTCTTGCGTTTTGATGCAATAAAGTAAAGAATTGGATCGTACCTTCATTAATGATTATTTGGTTTGCTTGATTATCATCCTCGAGTATCGTCGTCGGTATCGGGATTAGAGTCAACATTTAAAACATTAAGTTCGGATATAATGCAACATTCTTGCTCGAGTACCTATAAAAATTTGGTTGAGAAATTTCATCAAACACCTTGAGTGCAATTCAACATTCAAAAATATTGATGAACATAAAGTACTATGATGTTTAGAAATTCAATATGAAATACACGTTTTACCTTTTTGAAGAGTTTCTTGAACATTATCTTCAATTGAAATCAATCTAATGACTCAACATTGATGAAGTTTACTTCTCCAACTATGGAACACTCTTACTCATCCTTCTTTTCTTCTGTTTTGGGAAGATGAATTCGAAAAATTGTTGATTGAGAGTAAAGCTATGGAAAATTTGTTGATTGATGGTGGAGACAAATTCTAGAAAATAAACGTTGATTGAGTGTTTATATTTGCTGCTTTGTTTTAATTAAATGGTGGCTATGGTTATGTGGTAGTATTTATAAAATATATTGGGCTTTGTATTTAATATGGACTGGGATGTATGATACAAAATACACTTGCGTTTTAATTACATGGTGGGCCGCGCCTATGTATGATGAAGGCGTTGGACAAAGACCGCACACTGAGCATTAATGGCGGCCAAAACTTCCATTTTCTATCGCCTCGCTCTTGCCATTTTCTTCCATCCAGCTAAGCCCCTCGACTACCCGGAGAAACTAATCGACCTACTTTCTTCGATGACCTTCAACTCCAATGTCTATCCTTTGCCTTTTATCCTTCATCGACTTTCTCTCTCCTCCCTCCCTTCTCATCTCATTCCCTCGCCGAAAATACCCATTAGCTCCGACTTTGTTCGTTATCGGAGATTCCTCCATAGATTTCGGCAACAACTTTTCGGGACTTTTACTCGAACCGATTGTCTTCCTTATGGCAGAGACTTCGATATCGATCGACCATTTGGAAGGTTCTTTATAATCAAGAGTTTCAAACTCAATTTTTTTTTAAAATTAATTTTATTCGGTCTTCGGTCCTAACCGATAGACCGACCCAAACCAAGTGAAGATCGAAAGCGGAAATTTTAGGACCAAGCACCGGACTGAGCTCTTTCGATCCGATCCAATTCCCATCAATTTTTAATCCGAGTCGATTTTGAATTGAATAATGCATAACCCTATCCTATTTAAATTTTCCATTGAGCCCCTCCCCACAAAAATTGAAAAAACCCAGTAATAAGCTGCGTATCACAACTGAAACCGTCAACGAACAAGAAAGCAGTCACCTACCGGTCTCCTCCGCGTCAACTCGTATCCGAACACAATTCTCTCTCTCTCTCACTCTCTCTCTCTCTTTTCGAATGCCATTCTTTGGCCCCACGTATGGCGCAACCGGTCCCAAGAAGCCGCTCTCCAGAAGCTACAGTCTTCCCTCGACTACCATTTTCTCTCTCCTAAAAATACCTTCGAGCCTCTTCATCACTCGATAGTCAGCAAACACCTATTCTTCGTTGCATTCGTCCATTCTCAAACCATAGATTGATTGAGAACTTCCAGATTAGGGTTTGCTTCTCGTGATTGATTGAGATGGGGACGAGCGATGCGGTGGTGGAAATCGAGAGTTTAGAGAGGGGTTGTTGTCGCCGGAGAACGGAAACGGCGACGGAGATGGTGATACGGAGGTTCTCTACGTCGCCTCCTTTGAGGAAATGGAGGAGAAATTCGTCAAGTACCAAACAATTCGATGGGTCTTGTATTCTTTGCTGTTTGTATTAGCTTGGGGAATTGGATTCTTCATGTTCTTGTATCTGCCGGTGCGGAGGTATATACTGCGTAAAGATATTCAGTCGCGCAAGCTTTATGTCACCCGAAATTCAATTGTGTACAAAGTAAGTTGGGCCTTTCCGCCATATTTCGTTTGCTGATTTTGCTTTGTATATACTGCAAAATGTCGGTTGAGAAATTCGTTGATTGAGGAATTAGTTGGTCTCCGATCGAGGGTCTAATGGGTATATCTTTATTTGGGTTAGTAAAATGTATGGTTATGATGCTCTTGGAGAAGCGAAAGTCCATTCTGTATAACTGTACAGTTATTTGAGATTTGAGGGTCTAATGGGTATATCTTCCTTGTGAAATATTTGACAATCCTTTTTCTTATAAATAAAAGGATGCCTTGTAAACTTAGAGGCTTTATCCAGAAATCTCTCATGGTGTTTATGTTTTCTGTTTAAAATATGGCGAATTTGGGTGAGTGTTAGGAAAATATTGCAAGTGAACTGTAGGTAACAATCAGCAAGTACGGGTCAGTCTCCTCGACGAACTCTCTTTCAAGTACCAAAATCCACTTATAAACTAATCTAGACAATTAAAGTTTGATGAATAATGCTAACTAATCAACTAAACTAATACTAAAATCACGATGTGAGAATTCAAATAATAAAAAGCCTGAAATTGGGATAGCCACACTATCATGTCTCAAATCACATTCAAACTCCGCTTGAGACTTGTCTATCCTTTGCAATTTAAACGGGTGAGTTGCCAATTACCTATCTCTGTCTACTTTCGAAGGTTAAAGAGGAATCTTGTTTATTTCAATAGCCTATTGTCACGGGATTACCAATAAACAAACTTACAAGATACCCTTTTCAAAAACTTCGATTCAAAACCTTAATTATTTTCATATTCAAGTCTTGAATGTTTACAACGTCACTCTAGGAAAAGATTTCATCTTTCAACATTCACAAAACACTAATAAGATTGGATGATTTCTCTTTTGAAACTTTCATCAAATAAGTGGTGAGCGAAGACAATTCTAAGTAAACAAGCATCGAACAACTAAATTAGATATTCAAATCATGATTATCAAGGCATGATAGGGATTAACCCCAACCTCAGTTTGGGAATTCTAGCATCTAAACATGTTACTAAACTAACTCACAAATTTCAATGAACACAAATATAATAGGTATTGAGAAATCACGTAGAGCAAGCATAAAGAGAGAGAATTAGAATTTATCGATTAGAAATCTGAATAGTTTTATTGAAATTAATCCTTAAATGACACTAATAATCTTCAAATTCCCAGGAATTATAATACTAAAACCTTAATAAAAACCCTAAAATATGGAATTGAAAAGTTCTTGCAAATAAAAGCAGGAAATCACTCTATAAAGTTGCGGAATCAGACTTCGCACGGGAGTGCAGATCTCACTGCCTGGGTAGGTGTTCTTCGACGATTTTGCACGGCCGTGCACTGGTGCCCATGTGAAGTCTGTGGACTTTCTGACCACTTTCTTCAATTATTCTGCACGACCGTGCGAGTTTGCATGGGTGACTGTGCACCCCTTTCTCCCCTTGTGCCTTCCTTCGTCTAGAAGTAGCGCATGAGTGCAACTTTGCACAAGCGCCTCCTCGACTTAACTTAGTGAATTTGTCTCATTCTTCTTGCTTCCTCTTAAGCTTGAACTTTTCTCTTCATCATCTTTCATCAAGTTCACCTCGAATCTCCTATATTTATGCTCAAATACCTATAATTGAGAGTTTTAAATTTAGATGACGATTAAGAGGGACTAAGCAAAAACCGATGAGATCTAAAAATAAATTCTCAATATCATCATGGAAATGGGTGAAATAAAGGGGTAAAAAGTAGTGATACGAGGTCTAACAACTTCCCCATGTTAGCTCTTGCTTGTCCCCAAGCAAGATTATCAATTAACGAACTTGGGAGCAAGCCTTTTATTCACCCTCCTCAAGTGATGTATTAATAATCCAACCAATGAGCAATGACCACACACAAAGAGAACCCATTCAAAGTATAGTATGTTTTGTGAAAACTCACTTAAAAGCTCTCGGTTACAAAGTGCAACTATCCCAATATTGACTTACATAACATTCATGATACCCCCAAACAAATGGTGAACTAGCGGTATAACCTCACTTTAGGGGATGTGGGTCGCTGTAACTCACGTGGAATTCGGTGGTTCTCTCAATCTCTCTTCTAAAAATGCAACCTACCTTAAGTTTGTTCCTACTCTCATTCTCCACCTCAATGGAGGCAAAATGTACATGTAATTAAGAGGACTTCCAAATGTTGTAATAGGGTTATGGTTCATGGTTAAGAAGGGGAATGAATTTTGAAAATGTGGAGCTAAATAGTTAAGTACTAAATTAACCGAGGAGCCTAAACACTTCAAAAGTATGAATAAAAACTTCTTCCCATTTTACTTCTTTAAGCACAACAAACTCCAAGAGAACCTAAGGAATGAGCATAACACCTTTTGAACTTTACTCATGCCAATGACTTTTTTTTTCTAACTCTTCTAAATTTCTTTCGATTTGTCTCCTTTTTTTCATTTTATTTTTTGAACAAATACCTATTGGCATAGGAACCATGAACACGAGCTTAGTACCAAAGTGTCTATCAACCACTAAGGGATACATCCAAGTTTTCATTAATATAAATTCCCCTTTTCAAACCATAGAAGATAAACCTGTAGTTCCAACCTTGGTGTAGGATTGAAAAATGTGTTTAGGCAAAGGGTAAATGGATATAGGTGGAACAATAAAACATGTCAAAGCTCGACAGGCTAGCAAAAAAGGGTATATATATGGTCCGGTGGCTTTGTGGTTGAAGTAGTTTCAAAACAAATGAATGCCTCTATCTTATATAATGCACATGCCCACTCTTGTCTCAAAGAGAGATAGAAGAAGTTCTAGAGATATGCATTAAGGAAGAGTCACACATGAAATGAATAATAAGATTAAAAATGATTAATTGGTCTATAAGGCTCAAAGTCTCATAGGTGAATCCACCAAAGGCAAATCCACCAAAGTCATACAACTAGTTCGAAAAGATGACCACTTGCTCCAGCTTAAAGCAATCATGCCATGAAACTCTCTAAGACAAACGACATGCAATGGAAATCTCCACAAACGAATTGATTCGCATGCTTATTTCCACAAAAATTTCCACCAATATCAGGCAAACCAATCGTGTATAATCACGCCTATTAAGCAACTATTACATATTACATCATCATCATAGGAGGGTTTTTTGAAGATTGATTTTGAGATTTTTTCAATTTTTTACTTTCTTTTCATTTTTTTCAAAGCAATAAAAGTTAACTATAGAAACCTCACAAGGAAGCAAACAAAGGAAATGGTGGAATGTATTTGCCTCAAGAGCTTATGGATGCGACACGGATTTGAGAGTTTGGGAGGTAGTGTCGATTTGGCCACTTGGTTATTTTGCTTCACATTTTCAAAATTGATTCTCCTTCTTGCCCATGAGTCTTAGCTCCATTAAGTCTTCTTAATTACATGTGCATTTTGCCTCCATAGTGGTGAAGGATGAGAGTATGATCAAGCTTATGGTAGGTTGTGTTTTTGGAAGAGAAATTGAGAGAACCACCAAAAATTCCACATGAGTTAAGAGTGATCCATACCCCTAAAGTGAGGTTATACCAATGAAGCTAGTTCACCATTTGTTTGGGGGCATATGAATGTTATGTAATTCTATATTGGGATAGTCACACATTGGAACTCAACGGGTTTCATGTGAGTTTTCATGAAGAATACTATACTTTGAATGGGTTGTCTTTTGTGTGAGCTCATTGCTCATTAGTTGGATTATTAATACATCACTTGAACAAGGTGAAAAAGAGGCTTGCTCCCGAGTTCGTTAATTGATATCTTGCTTGGGACAAGTAAGAGTTAAGCATAGGAGAGTTGTTAGACCGCATATTCACTTTTTCCCCTTTATTTCACCCATTTTAGTGTGGGACTTAACTTAGTGAATTTGCCACATTCTTCTTGCTTCCTCTTAAGCTTAAACCTTCCTCTTCATAATCTTTCATCAAGTTCACCTCGAATCTCCCATATTTATGCTCAAATAATCGAGAGTTCTACAAGTTTAGATAACGATTAAGAGGGACTAAGCAAAATTTGACCAAATCCAAACATAAATTCTCAATATTATCATGGAAATTGGTGAAATAAAGGGGTAAAAAGTGGTAAATATGAGGTCTAACAGGTAGTAATGCATTATTTATTTCCTGTTCTGGGAATTTGATTTTGCCCATTTAGAAGCAAAGTTTCTTGGTTTTGGAGGGACGAGACAAATTTTAACATAAAGGACTTTTATTGCGACGTGCAAGGCTTCTATTGTGATATATATATGTTTGGGGTTTGGAGAGGATTGACATAAGTATTTTGGATAAGGTTAGCTACATTTGTATCTCTTCTTACCCTATTGAGGGTCAATCCATACTTAGTGGTGGTGTATACATGTTTCAAAATCTTGTCACAAAATTTACTAGTAGCAGTGTAGCACCGAAATGTTTTAGCTATTGGCTTACATGGCTTCCACAATTTTCTGTCTACCATGCAGCCCGGCAGGCAATCCCCCTCCCGTCTCCTCCCCCAAATATTGGGAAAAATATGCAGTATTTTGACTCTGGATGAATGTTCTGCTCTCTTGAATCTCTTATTCTCTTGGTGAACTTTAGTTTTATTTAGTTCCTTGATCTTCGAGCTTGGCTATAATGTGATATCTTGGTTGTGATTGTGGCACGAGAAGTCGAGAACATCCTAATTTCCTCCGTGTTTTTCACCTTTTTCTGTTTTGACACGAGGACAGTTGAAGAATAGCAGAAATTGTTGCCGTGTATCAGTGAACTTATTCACATATATGTCATTAGTTCCTAAGTTTCCCTCAAAGACTACCTTCATGTGTTTTATCCTTTTAATGCAGGTTACTAGACCAGTAACATTCCCTTGTTTTGGTGTAGCAAGGAAGGAGAAGTATGTGTTGCTGCCTGCAGTTGCAGATGTTGTGATTGAGCAAGGTACGAGATCTTCACACGATTAAATAACTTGCCATTGACAATGCCCATTAATAATTTGTGTTTATTTCTTATTTTTTGTTCTTAATTTATTAATTGTTGGGGAATTAACTTCTGGTATATCTTGATATGGGTTAGTGATCACCATTGGAGTGGGTTGGTCTAGAGTAAACCAGACTCACTTCGCCAGACACTTAATGAGCAAGTGTGTGGTTTGGCTTGAGACAAATTGTATCAATCCACCTGTCCAGAATTGGGTTTATCCAAGCAGTTCCTCCCCCACCCCAACCATTCTTAGTTGATTCCTTTTCTTTTTTTTTTTTTGGAATTCACGAGTTGATTAATTGAAATTTGTAACTTTTACAATTAGAACTTTCTTCAAAAAGTCAGGACAAGGATAAAGATTCCTTCCGGAAATGGAAAGTTCAAAAAGCAATTGAGGTCCTTGTTACTATTACTATTAATTATGCTTAAGGACAAAAGTATGGAGGTCATTGATTAAATCCTCTCTAGAATTCCTTTGTATTTTCTTTCGGTTGAATTTCTGGTTGGTGAGGTGAATTTGCTTAAGAAGTAGTTGTGAGATCTTTTGTAACTGAGATTTATCTGTGAAAGGAACCACTTACTGAGCTGGGACTTATTGATGTACCGAGGGACTGAGAGGCAAGGCGAGGAAAAGTGGACAAAACCACAAAACACAACCTGGCTAGAATTGGACCTTCTCGGTAGCAGTTTTGGTAACAAGGATGGTTGGGGGTCTTTTATTTGGAGTTTGGTTTGAAATTTGTGGTGAAGAGAGTTAAGACTCGGGAAAGAAGAGGGGGAAAAAGAGAGGCAGCCAAGATCACGTTCACCCAAAAGAGAGGCTTACAAGCAGCCTAACCACACGGATCTCAAATGAGACACCTTCTATTGATTCTGGAATAGGGAACAAGATAGATCTTGGTTTGGGCTGAATTTTGGGGATTAACAACTCAACTTGCTGGGGAAAAAGTGGGTGAAAGCGTTTTGGAAGTTAAGCTAAAAACGAGGTGATATGGAATTTGTAACAAGCAACAAGATAAAGCTAAAATCAAATTAGGATAAGACACACCACCTAATCAAGTTTTAGGGCCTCTAATTATGCATTAATGGATAAGACACACTACCATTAAGCACAATTAGTTTATTTGATCACCACTTAATTGGGTCAACAATTAAGATAAGCAAAGAGAGAAAGAGAGAGAGAAAGAGAGTCGACGGTTTAAGGAGCATGGTTCAACTTTTATACATCATCAACTGAACTTTACAAGCTAAGGGAACTTGCTCATATAGTGCCATCTTACTAGGGTTAATACATAGCATCCAAGGGTCTAAAATACATAACCATCATCCAAGTAATTACATTTAGCTAAGTAGACACTAAAGCATAAAGTTAAGGTATAAAATCGACAAACACAAAAGGGTGAAAGCGACGGCCAGTCCCTTTCAACTAGATGCGCTTTTCAAACGGCCACATCTTCATTGGTAATCTTCATTGGTAAGGCTCCTTTTGCAGTTCCAAAGTGTTGGTTAGAAAGCTTATGATATCCCCTTTCCAAGCATATGCCATTTGCCCAATTTGACCCGGAGATGAGAGAGATATGACTCATGTAGTTGACAAACGTCAACTGCTGCCCGGTTCCTGCCGACTTTGACAATGGTGGACATAGACCAATGGGTGACAGCATACTACAAGCCCAAAGCCATCCAAAACAAGATTGAGCTGGGCAAGACTCGTTTTGAGCCTTAATGCAAGTGCTAGAAGCTTCGGCCTTCCCGGTGCTTCAAAGGCGGGATGTTTTGGCCGATTAGTGATAAATGGAGAAGAGTTTGCTTCCCAATTTTGACATACAAGTACTTTAGGATGTCCTTAAGATCATAAAATTATGGGCATCTTGAGTTCAGAGCGGAGAAAATAAATTAAGTGACAATCAAGTCTGCAGTTTTCCTCACCCGGTTTGACCAATTCGGCTTATTGGCTACATATCTTTAAAACTACAAGCCCAACAGGAATGATCAACATATGTCCGGAAGGCTAAGTCAATAAGCTTTGGAGGGATATCTCATTTGTTTCATTTGACTCAATTGGAGTTGTGAGCCGGAAGATATGACCGTTAGAAGTCGGACCCAAAACGCTAGGGAGAGACCCAGTTTAGGCGCATGCATAACTCTTTCCTAAAAGGTATATCTCCGGATTGAGAAGGGATGGGGATCCCAAATTTTGCAAGGAACTAACTTGATGAGTCCTGTTGGGGGGGAATCTTGGTTATTCCGTTAAAATTTGGAGATAATAAGTTTTGGGCTTTTTGTCAAAGTCAGCCGGAAAGGGCGGCTTGGCAGTTGACCTTTGTCAACTACATAAGTTATATCTCGCTCATCTCCGGGTCAAATTGGGCAAATGGCATATGCTTGGAAAGGGGACATCATAAGCTTTCCAACCAACACTTTGGAACGGCAAAAGGAGCCTTACCCATGAAGATATGGCCGTTTGAACCTCCCCTAGAAAAGCGCCTGTAGTTGTGTGACTGGCGTCGCTTTTTGTGTTTGCTGATTTTGTGCCTTAACTTTATGCTTTATGCTTTTGTGTCTACTTAGTTGAATGTAATTACAACCCTTGGAGATGGTTATGTATTTTGGACCCTTGGATGCTATGTATTAACCCTAGTAAGATGGCACTATATAAGCAAGTGCCCTTAAATTGTAAAAATCAGTTGATGGTGTATGAAAGTTGAGCCATGCTCCTTAAACCGTCAACTCTCTCTCTCTTTGCTTATCTTAATTGTTGGCCCAATTAAGTGGTGATAAGAGAAACTAATTATGCTTAATGGTGGTGTGTCTTATCCATTAATGCATAACTAGAGGCCCTAAAACTTAATTAGGTGGTGTGTCTTATCCTAATCCGATTTTAGCTTTATCTTGTTGTTTGTTACAAATTCCATATCTCCTCGTTTTTAGCTTAACTTCCAAAACACTTTCACCCTCTTTTTCCCAGCAAGTTGAGTTGTTAATCCCCAAGTTTCAGCCCAAAAAGATGTGTCTTGTTCCCTATTCCAGGATCAAATAGAAGGTGTCTGTTTTGAGATCCGTGTGCTTAGGGCTGCTTGTAAGCCTCTCTTTGGGTGAACGTGATCTTGGCTACCTCTCTTTTTTCCCCTCTTCTTTCCCAGAGTCTTAACTCTCTTCACCACAAATTTCAAACCAAAACTCCAAGTAAAAGACCCCAACCATCCTTGTTACCAAAACTGTACCGAGAAGGTCCAATTTTGGCCAGGTTGTGTTTTGCGGTTTTCTCCACTTTTCCTTGCCTTGCCTCTTGGTCCATAGGTACATCAGACAAAACGGCCCAAAACTTATTATCCCCGAATTTATGGAATAACCAAGATCCCCCTCCCCTAAGAGGACTCATCAAGGTAATTCCATGCAAAATTTGGGATCTCCATCTCTTCTCAGTCTGGAGATATGCAACTTAGAAAAGAGCCATGCATGCGCCTAAATAGGGAGATCTCTCCCTGGTTTTTTGGGTCTGACTTTTAACGGTCATATCTTCCGGCTCACAACTCCAATTGAGTCAAATGAGACAAATGAGATATCCCCGGAAAGCTTATTGAGTTAGCCTTCTAGAGATATGCTGATCATTCCCGTCGTTGGACTTGTAGTTTTAAAGATATGCAGCCAATAAGCCGAATTGGTCAAACCAGGGGAGGAAAACTGGCAGACGTGATTGTTGCTTAATTTATTTTCTGCGGCTGCTCTCAAGATGCCCATAGTTTTATGATCTTAGGGACATCCTGAAGTACTTGTATATCAAAATTGGGAAGCAAACTCTTCTCTGTTTATCACTGATCGGCCAAAACATCCCACCTTTGAAGCACCGGCGAACGCTGAAGCTTCTAGCGCTTGCATTAAGGCTCAAAACGAGTCTTGCCCAGCTCAATCTTGTTTTGGATGGCTTTGGGCTTGTAGTATGTTGTCTCCCATGGGTCTATGTCCATCACTTATGGTGTAGTTCTAAGTCGAAGGATGGTTTTGATGGCCTAGAAAATCAATTCGATTTGTGAAATATTTGTAGTGGTTACAGTTTAAGTATCGAGTGGTTGGGATATGAGATTATTGGTAAGGTGCGAGGTTAAAAGGATTATGGTTGTGCTTTCTCCAAGGAAGATGCTTCTTTGTCAAAAGGCTTCCTTGCCTCATCCAGTGTTTAGGTTTCCACAATGCTCCTAGCGATGGGAAGGTGCAACTTTCATTTTTGCGGAAGTACCTATTCTGAAGCTAGAGAAACTGATGTCCTTGCTGGATCCTTTCGACAGCTGTCTGATTGATGATGAGAGTGCTTGGGGTCTTTAAGGATTACCTATAGATCTTGTTACACTCACCTAATTTCTTCTCTCGTCAGTCATCCCTAGCCTTTTCCTCTTTCTACATTTATTTGGAACTTTGACCTTTAAGGTGGAAGTCTTCAGCATGCCAATGGTTTTGGTTAGATGTATAGATACTTCCTTCAGGTAAAAGAGGCGGAAGACTTGCCAAGTCTCTCCCACTTCCATGTATGTGCATGTTATACCTCGGACGACGAGTCATTATGCATTTATTTTTCCTTGGCTTTCAGCCTGTGCTGCTCAACTGCTCTGGAGGAGTTGGTTTGAGATTAAAAATACAAGGTCAGTGTTGAGTACGAGGAGGTACCTTTCTTTGAGTGCATTTTAGCTCTTTTACTGTGTGTTTACATACATAGGTATGCCATCTTCAGTAGAATGCAGGAGGTGCTAATCTCCACCTGGATAAATTCTTGGACAAGTTCAAGTTGATTTGTACAATTGGGATATTGTGTTTTGATAGGATACATTTTCCAGTGCATCTTGCGGTGGGCTTTTAGGAGGGGGTTATTTTCTGACAATTTAAGTTGTATTTAGTAAACCTGTGATTCTTTGATTCTGTTGGAGGCTGGAGTATACAGCTTTGTGTAAGTTCTCTTAATTTTGAAGCTAATTAATAACAATTTCTGTTTTAAAAGCGGTCCATGTTTGACACCAACTATCAAGAACTGGGGTGTCCTAATCATCATGGCCAGTATACAGAAATGTAACTAAGTGAAGGCCCGCCTTTATAGTGCTTACCCCCCCAAAACCTTTTATTATGCTAGGCCCAATGCTTATCCCTATTGTAAAGTGTTCCTTTCATGCAGAGCCAAACAGGTTTCACTCATTTTTTTCCGGTTTTTTCCGACATTTTATGCTAGTTATACTGTTGAGATCTTGTGACCTCGATGAGGTTTCTCCCACAGCTTCCTGACCATTCTTTTCATGGATTTAGAATGGTTAATGAAAGCTACGATTTAGGGGCTGAAAACAGAGGTCTCAAATGTTTAATTTGGTGAAGTTCTAATAAACTAAGGGTTGTATCTGTCTGTTTGTCTGCCTTTCTCTGTTTGGTGATTTATGATTGCTACTTGCACTCTTTGGCAGCAAAGCACCATTCACTACGAACTTCTTGAGTTTTGGGTGGAATTTTCATTTAATGGGAGTTCAATTATACCCTCATTGTTGGCATTAAATCTATTTCCTCCCTTCTGATCTCATATCTTTCTTGTCGTTATCAGGGTATTTACAGTCTTTTTTGGTGTTCACTCTATCAGAATAGAGAATGCTGGTGTGAGAAGGCCACCTAATGATGATCTTCAGATTGTAGGTATTGCAAATCCTACTGCCTTCAGAAAGGTGAATGTTTCTCAACTAAAATGGCTGCTGGCATATTTACACTTGACAGTTCGCTTCTATCTTCTGATCAATACTTTTTGTTCAGGCTGTTCTAGCTCAACTCGCGAATGTGAGAACTGAGGCTCTTTCAAGACAAGTCTCGGTAATTGATGATGCTCCAACTCTGAGAACTGGCCATCCACGAGCTGTTGGGGTATGCCAAATCAACAAGATTTGTAGTAGCTGTCTTAGTGCCTTATTTCAGTACTCCATTGACATTTCAAACATCAACCTATTTGATGGGATAAATCTTTTGAGTGGCTCATATTAGATGAATTTCCAAAAAGTTTTTAGTGTATGCCTCTTGCAAAATTTTTTATACACGTCTAAAAACAATAAAAGTAATGGTTTAGTTGAAGGTAGATGTAAAAATGGTGTTAATATCTGAGTAACATTATTGGATAGTTGGATAAGTAAAAATTGCTATGTAGAAGAGTCAACACAGAAGCAATAGATAGGTACTAGGTAGGTCTTGCACTACAAGTGAAGGGTTTAATAACGATTAATAGGATTCAAGAACAGCATAAGATCAGATGACTGACTAGTTCCATCTCATGGTTCTGTGATCTTTTTCTGGAATCTAACATCTCAGACATCAAAGTTTTTTGATGATTATCTACATTCAGTAGAGAACTGGAGGTTGATATTGCCACTGTTCTCTCTCTCTATCTGTGTGTGTGCATGCTCGCGCACACGCGCATGTATATGTGTGTTGATAAAATGAAAACCTTTCTAATTAGGCATTAACATTGCTTGGGAGGGTGTATAACTGATGCAGCTTGTTTTCTGTACAAATCCATGCATCCTGTCCGTCATCACATTCTATGCCCTGCCATCCCCCATTTCTGTTTCATTTAAATTCATCTTATTACAAATTTGCTTTCTGAAACTTTAGACGAATTCATGGCAGATTTTCCATTATCTTATTCTCTGCCCCCAGATATATTCCCCCACCCCGTAAAGCTTATCTAGTTACAAATTTTGTTTTTTTGAAACTTATGGCAGTTGTCTCCTTCAAAATCTTCCAAACATGATGCTGCTGCACCAAGCGAATTAGTACTTCTGCAAAAGCTAGAAGAGGTTGGGGCTTCTGTCAAGGTATTTAACATGCTGACTTTTTTGTGTTTCTGTTGAAATGTTAAAACTTATTAACATGGTTCTGACTGTGCATAAAATGGGTGTATTCGTATACTTTTGATCTCAGAGACTTGAAACACTGATAGAGGAGCAGCAATCTGAAACATCGGAACCC
This sequence comes from Talinum fruticosum, assembly GCA_021018815.1. Taxonomy (NCBI): domain Eukaryota; kingdom Viridiplantae; phylum Streptophyta; class Magnoliopsida; order Caryophyllales; family Talinaceae; genus Talinum; species Talinum fruticosum. The sequence goes on along the minus strand of JAITYX010000048.1, from coordinate 1,193,836 downwards.
GTGGGTTGAGGTGGACCTTTTACCGAAACTACATCATGTTTCTATTGATGATGAAATGTGATTAGTAGATATTTGCATCATTTCAGGCATTATTTGCTAATAGAGGAGCCGCTATCTAAAGCATCAAACCTGTGGGTTGAGGTAGACTTTTTACCAAAACTACTAACTGTTTCTATTGACAATGATGCGTGACTCTGTGTAACAGATATTTGCATCATTTCATGCATTGTTTGTTGCATAGTGGTTCCATACAACTCAAGCTGGGCCCTTGTGATTACTTTTGTCTATTTGACTAGGCTAACTAGACATAATTGTCACAACATGCATCCCTTAGATGGTGAAATGACTTGTTGTGACTTGTGAGAAGCTCTTTGATGTGTAGGGACATTGTCATTGATAAACAGCCATATGACATATGCACTGAAAATAGTTAAATGAGAAAAAATCTAAAATATAAAATAAATCACTCTCTAAAAGACGAATTGTAAACATTCTAGTGCTTGCAAACCATCCCATTATCCTTGCTGCAAAAATTCTTTTATGTCTAGTTGTCAATGCACCTTTCTAGAATACCAATCTAAATTGAAGCCTGAATCGAGATGATCTTTTCCAACCAAGCTAGATCTAAATTTATTTGGAAAGGCCTCATATGTTGGACTTATTACAGCCAAGAAATATGCCCACCTTCGATAGATGAGTTCAGTGACAAATTGGTCTTCTTCAACAAGTCATAGACTTTCGCCCAAAACAGGAAGCTGTGTAAGTAGTATCTTGAAAGGCTGCTTTGTGCCAGACTTGCTCGGAATTAAGTGTGGTATCTAATTCCTGTAGCCCCTTATCTGGCACATATGCTGTGTATAACTATCCCTAGTTGAAAAATGAACAGATTGCAGTCCAATTCTTTGATGATAAGATTAAGATCCTTCATTGGCCTTTAATCATTACTTACGATACTATTCATAGCCTCAACATTGATGTTAATTTCAGTGTGTAAACTTCCCTAAAATTTATCCAAAGATGGTATTGAGTGACCCCCATGATTCAAGGATTTCCCTAGAATTGGACTGGGAATATTTAAAAATTTATCAGGGGAGGAGGGAGCAGTGGTGGAGCTTCATTGACACCGTTGGTGAAAAAAAATTGTTAAAATTTATGTGTAAAATCCTAAAAAATTCAAAAAATTGTTAAAATGGACACCCATAAATGATAATTAATACTTATAAAATTCAACAATTCTAAAAAATGGACAATCATAAATAGATTTTCTAACTCCGCCATTGGGAGGGAGAATCTTGTTTGGTGAATCATAGTTGGTGTTTACGTTATAGAAGTATTATTTCCAAGTGGAATTAACAATGGACAACTAACTACTTGATTTATGATTTCAACTTGAAAAACTTTGGAATAAAATTGAAAAATGATGAGTCATCAAAAAGGATTGCTAGATAGAGAAATGGGGGATGAAGTTCGGAGTTCAGGTTTAAATTTGGATTTGTCCACCTTGAATGGATTCATCCAAGCTTCAGTGTATCATAAAACTATTTCTGAACTGTCGATTAAAGTGTTCAAAGGAGTTTAGTTCGGGATCCCTTGTCAGATCAGGGATCCTCTGAATCTCTTTTGAATTAGCAAGACTCACATCTTTCGCATTTCTTAATATAGGATGAGCATCATTTTAAAAGAGTCCAATGTTACTAATGAGGCATGGCTGCCAAAAGATTAGTAGTCATGTAGTATTTAGCTAGCCTATTCAATCATACTTGTAGGAGTGTATTTGAGCGGAGCCGAGGTCGAACCTGCCAGGCTCGGAGCTCGGCTCGTGAGTATTGATTAAAGTGTTCAAAGCCTCGTAGAACTCGACTCGTCCTTGACTTGTTAGTTCAGTATGCTGTTTTTAGGTTGAAAGTCACACTTTATATACCTGAACTTTATTAAGGCTCATTTTTTCTCAACAATCACAATCTACACACTTAAGAAAATAGTATCCAGGCTCGTTTAGGCTCGTTTGTTCAACTCGTTCGTTCGTTTGACTCGTTTGTAATTGGCGCCTGGAAACTCGGTGAGCTGACGAGCTCCAAAATTGCAAGCTCGAGCTCGGCTCGGATAACTATCTAGGCTCGGCTTGGCTCGGCTCAGGCTCACCGCAAGCTCGGCTTGGCAAGCCTTTATGCAAGCTGGCTCGGCTCACGTGCACCCCTACATACTTGGTATTAAATCATTGAGAGTTCTAGTAGCTCAAATTAGTTCATCTTTGAGAAGGAGCCGTAGTAATTAATTTTCCGCTATGCCTTTGCCCCCAACATGGCAACAACATACAGTTGATGTGGTTTGTTGCATGATGCAGATTGCTTTGATTCATAATTTCAATGCGATACTAGTGTTTTGTTGCCATAGCTCATTAGAAATGGTGTGAGGATTGGATGCTGCAGCTAAGCCGTATGTGCCAGATCTGATAAGCCAACCAGCAATGATGTGTTCCGCCACTCTAGAACTGGCAACTGTATGTATCATAGCTTTGATTGTTATTTTTCTTTGGGGTGTAAAATGTAGAATATTGAAGTATTTTATCCCTGGTGATGTATTGCTGTCTTATGTTGGATTCCTTTCGTAAATCGTTGGTTTGTTTATATTGGAAGCTTCTGATATTCTTTTAATTGAATTCTGTTGTACACTCAATTTATTTGAGAAATACTCTTATGTTTTGCGTGTAACATTTGTAGTTGTAATAATCTTTTGAATCACCTCTTACCTGGTCAAAACTTGGCTTGGACTTATTTTAACTAAGCTCATCTTGGGTGCATGCTTAACCCGAATGCTTAAAAAGCCTAGGAGGCCTAGCTTGAATACATCCCCAGATTGGGGCAATGGTCAAAGGAATTGATTTGATGAGTGACTCGGTTTGAAAAGTGGGTTATTGAGTCGATCGATTTGATAGTTCTATCTGATAGTTCTATCGGACTGTTGGATCGATTCAATCAAATTGTATTGATCAACTCAAACCTGATCCACATTGTTGTCAATATTTATATACATTTTCTTACATTTTATGTAACATAATAGACGGACTACTGCTTAAATGCTAATGAAAGCAAATTATTGACTGAAAATGAAATAAAACCTTTTAAAGGCCAATCAAATCACGATTTCAATTGCACCATTTGCAACACCACCGGAATAAAACAAGGAGGACGCGGTGGCAACGGCGAGAGAAGGCCCTCGACGATAGCGACGAGGGGGTGGGCTACTCCTTTCTCTCTCCTCCTCCCACAACCTCACCACACTCCCGTCTATGACTCTTATATCCTGGTACACATACCACCCTAATTCCCCTGCTCCCGCCCTCATCTCTACCTTCAACTTCAATGCTCTTGCTCTGCTCCACCTCTTCACCACCGCTTCATCTCCACTGCCCTCTAATACTTGATCATAATTTTCTCTGTCCTCCTTGAAATTGACCCTGAAGAGCTCCTTGCTGCTAATCCCCTAGTCAGCACTCCCTCCTCCTCTTTTCTCTTCGAGGGGGTCGTCTGAGGTGGTCCCTTCTGAATCTGATCCTCTGGTTTCTTCGAATGATCTTTCGTTATGGTTGAAATGCGGGTCATGGAATGACAAGACGGCGGAGTAGGGAGGCGGCAGAAGTGGAAGGCCGCGGAGAGCCAAGCCCAGAAATTGTTGAGGGCGGCGGTCAATAAGTTGACTGGGTTGAAGGCCATTGCCTCCATTAATGGTGAATCCTGCGCGTAGTTATTCATTGGTTGATGATATAGAGGAGTGCTGTGATGGATGACTGACTTGGGTTGGGTGAGTGTGAATCGGAGTCATGCATTTAAATTTGAAGGAGACAGAGAAGTGGCAGAGGGAGAGCCTTGGAGGCAAGTGAGGGGGATCGAAGGAGGAGATGCTCAGAATCCAGAGTCTAAGATGCCAAAATGTTTGTTACAAACACTCTCTACCCCACGTGTGAGTGTGAGGCCCAGCTGCCTACAGTTTTCCTTCGTCACGTTTAGCCCTTGTCACCAGTCATCTGGTTCGATTTTGGGTCTGATTAATTTCAATTTTTGTTGATTTTGAGTCTGATTAATTTAAATTTTTGTCGGACTTTAGATCCAGTTAATTTAATTTTTTTGTTTTCGAATTATAGAGATCTCAATTTAAGTTCAATTTAGGTTGCCATAATTTTAATTTGTGTTAATTTAAGGTCGATTGATGTTTGATTTAATTTATTATATTGTCTTATAAATTAAAACAACTTTTGAGAACAAAGTTTGGCTCAGTTTAGATTAGTTCAAATTTAGATTTAAATCAAACTAAGGTATTTTGTTTGACGATTGAGGCATGATTTTAAGTGGATAGATTTAGCTTTTGAGTTTAGGCATATTCATTTCGATGTTCTTCAATTTTAAGTGAATAGATTTAGCTTTTGAGTTTAGGCATATTCATTTCGATGTTCATAGCTAACCGCTAATAGTAATAACTAGTAATTATTAATCATAACTATTAATAACACCGATAACTACTAACCGTAAGTAACCGTTAACCTATAATCTTTGACCACTAACTATTACATTGAAATAGACATGCCGTTAAGTATTTCGAGTTAGATGTAAAGATTTGTAAAGTTAGTAAAGAGTTGTAAGGAAAAGCGTAAGGAGTTTTAAAGAGTTATAATATGGTTGTAAAGTTAGTTAGAAAAGTTCAAAGAATTATAAGAAATTATAAAGCTGTAGCTTTTATGCGACATATATGTTAGCTTTCTACACATGCGACTACGGCTACGAGTGATCGGCTTGATGCAGGGCCACCTCAGTTGCGGCTTTATGGGATATCCTTTGGAGAATTCTATATGCCTTGGGGGTGGGCGATAAGTTCCTGTCTCTGTCATGTGGGAATGATTTAAATTAGGAGCTAAAATTGGCCAAAATCAGTCCATGTATTAATTTTTAAATAAAATTATGTCGTAATTTTTAGCCTATCTAATAAGATAGATTTAGAGATATAAATTACTTTTTTAAATTAAAATTTTACAAATTCTGACCGTCTGTAGTTTTTTCTTTTTGGTCAATACCGTCTGTAGTTTGTACTAAATATATTTTTAATGCATCTAAAATGGGTGCATGTACCTTCAAAATCTTTTATAATTTATATTTGATGAGCTGCCCCATTTACCCTTGCAACATTAAACTCTCATTATAAGTTCAAATATTCCAGTCGAGAACTTTTTTTTGGTAAATGATGTATATGCCATTAATTAAACCCCATCAAGTTGGAGAGCGTGAGTTTACAAGTGGCCCAACTTTTGAAGAATGAAGTGAAATAATATAATTTAATAGTAATAATTTTTATAAAAGATATAAAACCGAGCGACAATATATCTCAATATATTTTGTACATTCATAAATAATAGGGATTGATAGCAATATATAAAAACACCACTATTACAAAATAGAGGACATTTTATGATTTTATCTTCAAATTATGACCGTAATGTGGAGTTTAGATCATTTACATTGTATTAGTTTCATATGGGTTTAATTCAATTGCTTATATTAGTTGAAAATGTTATCTAATTCAGCCAAAGGCGACATCGAGGTCCTTAGTCCAAAAGTCTCATAGGATGGTAGAAGAAAGAATACCAGCTTTCCTCGACCTATGATATGACCACTCCAAAGATCTTAAATCGTAGAAGCGGAATCTAAATACCGTAAAAAAAAAAAAAAATCTTCTCACCTTTCACTCTTTGAAAAAAAAAGCCCTATCCACCTTCTTCTATATTAATGAGGGATTGCCATAAGCCATAATTTCTTATAGTAAGCTCCACTTTTCTCACACTTAATTAATTTAATTGGTGATTCCTTTGTAAGTCTACATATATCTAATATCTATACTATAATTGAAATGTTTTTTTAATTGTTACTTGCACCACATTGAATCCCACCGAAATAAGCCCTCTTAAATTGCTTCCCTCCTTTTTTTTATATTCTTTTTGTAATTCAAACTAAATTGTTTTTATTTTATCAAAGATTGAAACATAATTTATGAAAAGTTGATATATTACATTTATATCCCTCGAGGTATTTGGAAATTATTTATAAACCCTCTGGGAATTGGTATTTATTTTTACCCACACTGGATTTAGAGATAAAAATTATTTAAGATACAAAAACGGCGAAGGGATAATCGGAATTGTAAAATGACAAGTTTGTCCCCGATTCTTAAAATAAAATGACTTTGTTACCCCCATTAGTAATTGGCGCCTTCAAAGAGAAAACATCATATGCTTCTTCCCTTTGTTTTCTTTATCGCTTTCACCTTTCGAAGTGAAGAACTTAATCTCTTTATCGCTTTCACCTTTCGAAGTGAAGAACTTAATCTGGGTTTAGGGTTGGAGAGGAACGACACCATTGAAGATTAATCGAGCAAGCTTCTCTTTCTCCCTTTTATGAAGTGGTCAATCGAGCTATTTCAGCGAAGAAGCAATATTGGGTCTCTGCGGAAGGCGGTTGTGGAGTGAGATCTACATTCGTGGTTGAAACTTCATCCGGGTTGTAGAAGAAGTGAATTTTGTGGATCGATTGCACATTCCGAGGTGAGTATTTAGTGTTCCATTATTAAATTATGAAGTTTGTGCTTGTAGTAAAAATTTAGGGTTTAGACTTTCACGTGTTAAGTTTAAATTTTTGAAATGTGGGTTTAATGGAAGTTTCTTGTTGTGATTGTGAATGATAGTGTCATAATTGGGTTTTTTTGTTTCCAATTGTTGATGTAGATGTCATCCGAATTAGTAGTGTTCTTAAGGTTTAAGGGGTGGAGACTTAAAGTAGGGAAGAAGGATTTTGACACATATGAGGCAATTGATTTGTATAGAGATACTTGAGAGTTTCTTACTAGGCCTATTGTAGAAGGTGCTCCTAGGTATTTTTTGTAACTTCATATTCTCCCGAGATAGGCCTAGACAAAGATGGCCAATCAATACCGAAAAACAGCTTGTCGAAATAGCTATAAAATGGCATATGTTAAGGGAGAGATTGAGTTTGTCATACTTGAAAGGAAAGCTCCAACTAAAATGAGTGTGATTGTTGAAGCACTTGATGGAGAGATTGTGAATGTTGAAAATATTGGACGAGAATGAGGTATAGTTGGTGCATGTTGGTAATCCTGAAGCAAACTCGTTGTTAACCCCGATTGCACAAGCAGAGGGGGAGATGAAGACTCAATATGGGATGGGATCATAACATCAATTGATGAGTCTGTTTTCAATGTATTTCAAAAATGTTGTTACAAATAAGTAGTCGTTACATTAAAAGTGGATCGGTTCATGTGGAACCAAACCCCTACTTCAAAAATTGACAAAGGGAGGGGAAAAATGGACTATGAACCCAAGAAAAACAGAAGATTCCGCAAATTGGGGGCAAAAGGGTATTATCATTCACGATCCCGAGCATTGTGGCCAACCCGATTCTGATTCGGATGATATTAACTACGAAGACCCAATAGATAGTGATGAAGACTTAGATATTGATGATCCTACTGAGGGTGTTAATGAGACTGGCTCAAATTTTAGTGATAGTGATTGTTCCTTGGTAGATGAAGATGAAATTTTGAAAACATGTTTGATGAGGAGGTTGATCCAAATGAGAAAATGTATGAGGGAGGAAGATGGTGGGTACCGAAGTTGATGGTCAAATAGATGTAAGCCAATGGGATTTGTTTGAGGACAAGAAATGTTTCCTTGATATCATTAGAGATTTCGAAGTCCAGCAGAGTTACTATTTTCAGCACTTGAAGAATGACAATTATAGACCATTGTCCAATGTTTCCTTGATTGTAGAAGTTTAGTGCAATCTCAACCATAAAAATTATTTGTCCATTGCATATGAGCCATTCCTAAAAATTAAATAATTAAATAATTAAATTTATCAAAAAGAAACAAAAAACTACTCCTTTTATAAGTGGACTCTTCTCTTCTTTTTTTAAATTTTTTTTGTGTGATAATATACTTGTTAGTATTTTTTTCCCCAATGTTTTTTAAAAAAGAAAGAAAATTTTCCTCAATTTAAAAATTTATTCTTACGCTAATAAAAAAAATTATAATTACAACTTTTTTTGCCAACGGGGCTGATAATTTATTAGCACATTTCTCATCCTTTGAGTTAATCAACAATTTATAACCCAATAATTGATTATAACTATAATTATCAATAATATGATAAGATTTAGCTCTTTTAATATATAAGTTTAATTAAGTTCGATTTAATATATTTTATATCACTTAACTTAAACTTCCTATGATGACCATGTGCGTATTGACCGGTTGATAGCTCGTAACGGCTCATATGCATTCGTTGAGTATTTGTGAAATTGATGAGTTTGTTGGGAATGATTTTATGAACTACTAAATTTTAATAGGTTTTCTTAAGCAGGGACTACTTCTAAGCATTGCCCCTGTTTTTTTAGTGTTTTGTTTTCTTGCATTACATTCTAGGTTTAGTAATTTTTGTTCCTTAGATTGTGTACAATTTGACTATCTTTTGTCAGTATCAATGTTTTTCTTATTTTCCTCCTCAACTTTTCTCATGAGTAGTGAATTGAGTAGTTTCTCCACTTCACTCTCAAATACCATTTTTAAAATTTATTTTCTTCTTTTAAGAGAGAAGGAAAAAGTGGTCGTGATAGTGGTTTTGGTTATTTCCCTGCAAGAGTTGTGGTGGCTGATAAATTTCTCAAATTTTTTGTAATTAAGCTTGTTCTTCGTCCGTTCTTTCTCTCTCATCTAAATTCATTGTAAACCTTCCTCTCACCTCTCTTTTTCTCTCTCTATCGTAAATTGCTCTAATGGAAGAGAAGATAAAGTTATGGTTCAAGCTTGAGAATTTAGTAATTGGCTTTGGTGTTGAGTTGAAGATGAAGCAAATGAAGAAGAAATGGCCAATGCTACATTTTCCCCTTTGTAATGGTTTGTCCTCTGTGAAGAATCTTGAAGTGTATAAATGAGGCTTTGTTTATACAGAGTCGTAATATAATCTACAAACAAGTGTTATCGTCTTTTCTTTTTTTTTCTTCTTTTTTTTTAATTTATGGTTTCTCGGTGAGGAGGGAGAAAGAGGCTTGCAAAGTCGGAGAGATTAACTCTTTGTGTAACTTTAGTACTTACAGTTGGGTTAAAATATGGTTGAAAGGTGTTTAGAACCAGGTAATGAAAAAAGATAGCAAACATAAAAGATCAAACAAGTAATGGAGGATAATTCGTATTCCCAAATGTCGTTATGACATGACATTACCCACACTCAGTGAAACTTGTCCTCAATATTGACCATTTGATGTTATCTCATTTTTTTCAAATAAGTAATACTTGAGTTGGACTCGCATGCTTAAGGCTGATGTTTGAGAACATAAGGAGAATACAAATAGGTCGACGTGCTAAGATAACTTACTAACTCCCCAAAATATTTACATTACGAAGTGGTTACTATCTCGTTTAACTAAATGGATCCTTATTTGATTTTTGGGTGATCATCACGTATTTTTGTTATCATTACAAGGGGTGATTTGTACTTAATCAACACTTCCCTCTTTTCTTTTATAGAGGTTGCAGTGGAGAATTTGTCATAATATTTGTCATGGACAAATTGGGTCTTTGTAGTAATCATGTCCTTGGCAGTATTGATTTCAATAACAAGAATTGGACATGTTGCCGTAAATTCATCCTTTTTAATTTTTTGGAAAGAGAAAGGAAGTTTTAGAGTTATAATTTTAGGGTTATTGTAATTTTATATGTTTTTGATTTTATACTATTTTAAAAGAAAAATTCAGAAGTTATATTTATAAGTGACTATTTAAATTGTAGCATAATTACATATTTGTTTATTATGAGTTATGATTAACTGAACTTTCATTTATTTTTGTCTATATAGATATATGATATTATTATAGCTGTGAGATATAGTAAGTTCTTCAACGTTATTAATAGAGTATTAGAGATATTATTGTACATAAAATAATTGTAAATTATTTTTCTAGTATTATCTCAAATATATATATATATATATATATATATATATATATATATATATATATATATATATATATATATATATATATATATATAATGCGACTCCCATATTGGTGAGTCATTCCATCATATATCTTTCACATGGCATCGAGCCAAAGGCTCAATTTAAAATCTCTCGTTTTCTTCTTCCTTAAGAAAACCCCTAATCTAACCCTAGCAGACAACCTTAGTAGCCACCCATTGTAAAAAAAAAAAGCCCTGTGGTTTGCTCACGATTGCACAAAAAAGACCTAACTCTAGCACAACCACGTTTCTCTCTCCTTCATGGCTGTCCTCACCCCCGACTCGCCACCGGCCGCTTCGCCGTCATCGTCTCGATCGCCTGCACTGCCCTACCGTCGGTACCTTCTCCGTGAACCTCTCACTGGCATCCAAGCTCCTTTCTTCTCCTGTGGTTCCTACCCCTGTTTCGGTTCCCCTATTATGGGCTCTGTCGCCTACACCGCAGCCGCCTTTAGGTTCGCCTTCCCACCTCTGCCGCCTCTACCAAGCGATGGGCTCATGCCGCCACCGTCGGCGCCTTTCACCGGGGCTCCTATCCGGAGCATGCCATCTCCATCGGTTCCTCATGATCTCTTCACGTCGCCCGTGCTCTCTGCCCCTACCCTCGCCACTGGTCGTCTCCCGGTCACCGTGGATGACTTCAACGTCGATACCTTTGCTCCACCTCCACCTGGCCTTTTCCATCATCTCTTTGGGCAGTAAATATCACAAATTATTTTTCTATATTATCTCATATATATATATATATATTGGTCGATCATTCCGCCATATATCTTTCACAGCTTATTAATAATTTTCTAAACTTTCTTAATTATTAATTTTTTAAGATATGTTATATTACTCCGTGCATATCACAAGGTCCAGACCAATAATAATAATAATAATAATAATAATAATAATAATAATAATAATAATAATAATAATAATATCGACAATGATTATAATAACAACAACAAAAAAACAGCAACAATAATAACAACAACAACAACAACAATAATAATAATAATAATAATAATAATAATAATAATAATAATAATAATAATAATAATAATAATAATGATAATAACGATTTTAAAATAGAAACGAATATAAATGAACGTAAATAAAAAGAAAATAGAAATAGATGATGATTTTTATATAATTTCGAAAACACCCGTATTTATAAACCCTTTAACTCATCATCGTAAATATTGAGGTAAGTTGATTCATTACCTACGTAGTATGAAAGTTTAGTATGACTTCATAACAAAAAAAGTCATGGGATTTTTGCACTTTCCCCTTTTTAGAAATGTGACATTAATTAATTCAATTTCCATTTATTTTGATTTAATTATGCCTTCCTGACTGCCACTAATTATTTAAAGTACCACATATGTCCGGTTAGCAGTAACATCTTATATGCGCTTGGGAGTATTTACTCGTCATCCGTGAATAGATGGTTGGACAAATGAAAAAATATGGGAATTTTGTGGGCCTAATTTATCTCTCTTTTGAGAGTATATAATTCTAGAAGCATTTAAGAATTTGCATCTGGTTAGGAGATGACGGTAAAAAACAACATAAAAGTGGAATGAATTGTCAAAAATACCCCTTGCTCTCTCTCTCTCTCTCATGTTTCTTCTAGGATTTTTTAAAATAAAAATAAAAAATTATGTCATTTTCAAAGTAGATTATTTTTTAAAAATATTTTGTATTTTTCTCCTTTAGATAAAAATTAATTATTTATATAGTAAATAATTTTTAAAAAAAATTGTTAATGAAGAAATTATTTCACATTTTAAATTTTAATTTTGTTATTCATTTCTCTCTTTTTGAGTGCTATTATGCATTTCTCTTATTATAAATAAATTAATTTTTTTCATCCAAAAAAATTAATATATTAATTTTTATATATCTAATTTAAATAAAATCTAAATTTAAAGTAAAATTTTAATTTTAATTTTATTATTATAAAATTTTAATTTTTTAGTTTTAGTTTTTTTCTTATTTAAAAATATTTTTATATTTTTCCGATCAAAATAATATTAATAAAAAAATACACCTACATAGGATTTTATACCTTATATATGCCTAGAATTTTACCTATCGAAATATCAATTAAAAAATCGTGAGATTACAAACTCTCATTTGGGACGTCATTTACAAAATTCCAAGATTACAAGGTTTTATTGTGTTTTTTAGTGAACTTCTCTTTCTTGAAAGGTGGTGCTAAAGTGAAGCTTAAATAGAAATGAAACTCTTATTCGATCATTTAAGAACGGTACATGATACAATTAGCAACTCAAAATTGGCTTTGGAAAGAGTGCGGGTATAGTGCTTACCGCTAAATGGCAACCATAAAAAACCACCGTAACTCCTACAATCGTAACCATACATGTGGCATTGTTCTTAACCGTTCAATTTTATAATTTTTAATTTGAGTAGAAACGTTTTTAATAAATTGATAAAATTTTAATTATTAAACAGAAATGTAATTATTCTTGTTGGTGTTTGGATCTAAAATTTCATCACCCTAACTCATACAAAGGATTAAAGAAAAACAAAAAACAAAAACCATTAACCCCTCCTTTGCCCCCTCACGCCATTCCTTCCCATGCCCTCACCATTACTATCCCCAATCTGATAACACTATTCTATATCTAACGACAGTCTACCTTTTCCGGCACTATCCCATCTAGCGAGAATGAACTCAAATTAACCCATATTGCCATATTTCAGGCATGATACATTGCCCTAACTCCATGCCCTTGCCGTTCGACGAGATCTCAAGGGTCATGTTTATTGTCTTTTTGTTTAGTGCATTCTATTTCATCCAAAAAGATTACTTTTCCAACTTTTCCTAGTATGTATATTTAGAAAAAATCTATTTTGGTCAAGTTGTAATATTTTCAAAATTTATTTTCAAATGTTTCCAAAAACAATGAAGGTCATGTTAGGGCCAAACATAAAAACGGAAATGGGGCTGAAGAAAAAGGCCATGTGGGGGGGATGGTTAATAGAGACTACATTTGAAGGGACTTAGCAAAAATGGAGCGGGAGCAGCACGCCGGAAAAATGGAGGGGAAGGAGGGTGCATGAAAAAATAGATGGGGTAGAAGGCCGCTGGAAAAAATGAAGGGGGCTGGACTACTCTATGATATGTAGAAAATGTTCTCAATGTCTCATGAAATTTTCTATATTTCTATCTACAATACTACATAAACCACTTTTAACAATAAATCTTTAACAATGGTTAAAAGGACAAACCGTCATGAAAACTAGACTGGTGTCATTTTTGTAAATAACCAGCGTTACGAAGCACATATAACGACGGTTCATATAACGACGATTCTTACATAAGAACCGTCGTCATATGTGTTGGTTTGGACGATGGTTGAATTCATTGAACCGTCGTCTTATGCAACATATGATGACGGTTATGTGAAAGAACCATCGTCCAATGGCTTTCAAAACAGATTTAAAAAACCCGAGAACGTACCTACTAATTCGACGCCCACTTTATCTCGTTATCTATTCTCGGCCTTATCGTTCTCCACCATTCACTTTCGTCCACAACTCGGATCTAGATCTACTCGTAGTCACCGAGTAAGTAATCAGCGCCGTTGTTCTTTTTGTTGTTTAATTTTTGTTTTCGCTTACTCATCGTCTCTCCTCTTTCTTGTAGCTACCGTAGTATTGGTTGTGTGTGTCACCGTTGTTTTCCTCTTTCATTGTCGTTGTTGGTTTCGTCGTTTATTGTCGCCGTTGTTTTCCTCGTTATTACGGTATGAATCTTTATCCACTACTACAGAAATCACTTTTAACCATGGTTAAAAATGACATTTAATGACGGTTAACAGAGCGTCGTGTATGTGGGCGTCGTTGTATGTACAACCTTTGACTACGATTCTAAAATCATAGTAAAAAATACCCTATGACGACGGTTCTATAAAAAACCGTAGTAATAGGTAATATATGACGAGAGTTCTATAAAAAGAACCGTCGTTATATGTGCGCCTATAACGATGGTTCTTCATCCGAACCGTCGTCATAGGTCCAATTTATTAAAAAAAGCAGAGCTCCTCCAGTGTCCGAAATCGAAGGAGCTCTAAAATTTTGAGATCTAAAAATTAAAAATGAGGAAAAAAGCGAAGAACTAACGAATGAAGAAAAGTAAGCCTTAAAAAACTAAAGAAATACACATCTCAAAAACTAAAGAATACGGATCTAAAAGGAGTGAAGCAATACCAATCAAAGAAACATGTAGAATACAGATCTAACAATGAAATTCAAACCAATTTCTTTCCACAATACAGATCTAGAGAGCAGTGGCTTCCTCCTCTATTTCCTTTAGCCGCTTCTTCATCTCATCTAGCTTTTGAGCCACGCATCAAAAAACAGCACCAAACGTCTTCTCGTGCTGTAACACATGTATAGAAATCCATCATCGTCCTTGTATGATTCATAGACAAAATCCATTAAAGAGGCTGCATACACAAGAATAAGGTCGAATGTTGTATTCCATGTAATCTTCAGAACAAGACATGAGATTAACATTACCGCAAGCACATTAAATATACACACATGTTTGAGGCAATGTATCCTTGACAAATATAAAAAAGCCTTGCTAGGATCAAGCTGAAGCCTGCCACTTAATATGTGGATGAAATGTCCAATAGACATGTCTTTGGGTACTAAAAACCCGATATGTAGAAGAAAAGAAGAATAACATTCATAAGTATGATAACCGCATCTTGAGCAACGGAAATATAAGATCCACTATCCATTATTCGCAATAACTCAATGCAAAAGAATTTCGGAGAAGTCCAATATCCGCAAAGAATGCATCCATCGATGAAACTCTGTCACGATCGTTGCCAAGCATAAGAGGGAGAGGGAGGTAGGGTGCGGTGAAGGATACCAAGATAGAGTCAAGTGAAATTAGGGGAGAGAGAGGGAAAGGAGGAAGTGGCCAAGAAGAGAGAGGAACCAGGTTATGAAAGTATAAGAGAGAGAGGAAGCGATTATGAAGCGGCCAAGTAAAATTAGAGTTTTTTAACCAAATTTTTTTGTGCTATGACAGCGAGTTCAATGAAAGAACCGTCGTAAAAAATTTTCACTGAATTTTTACGACGGTTCTTTAATTGAACTGTCGTCATATGTACATTAATCATCATTTTATTTACAAAAATGCCATTGGTCCATTTTTTACAACAGTTTATCCTTTTAACCGTCATTAAATATCCATTGTTAAAAGTGGGTTCCGTAGTAGTGATCCTTTCTTATTTTTCCACTTTAAGTTATTTACAAGATTTAATATAATTAATTGGTGAACGTATTTGGGGTATAGCTTTTAGGATATTAACTTGGTATGTATAGGTTTTTGAATTATCCGTGTTGAACAGTTTGAGAATAATATGATAATAGGTTGTGTGGCTATTATAATCTTATCATAAATTTGACAAGATATCACGATGCTCATTTTCCCTCTCGTTCTTCGGGTGCAATTATGATGACGATGGGTTTGATGTGTGTGTATTTACTTCGTTACCGAACAATTAAGTAAAGATATACACATTGGACAATTTGTTTTCATATGTTGTACTTGAAGAACTAAGGGAAAATGCTGCCGGAATTTTCTCAAATGTATGATAAGATTTTGTTACACGGTCTATGGTTATATTATTCTTGAATGGGTTTAGGACCATCTATCCCTGTAGAAGGATCTTGGGCTCATGTCATATTATTTATGCTTAATAAGAACGTATTTCTCCAACTATACGTGGTGAATTGCTTCTCGTGTTAATGGGTAAGGTATGGATCGAGTGTGGGTTTATAGCGATAGGAGGAGTGTACAATATCGTGACGGTGTTAACAACTTTCTAGAGATTGCCGTCGAATATGCCGCCAAATTCGGAGAATAGTCCATATTCCGTCCGTGTTTAAGGTGTTTCAACTCCTCAAGATTCCCCTAAGGTTGTAAAGGTTACCTATATCAACATGGGTTTGACACAACTTATGAGGTATGGGTATGGCATGGGGAAGAGGAGTCTCGTGAATATACCCGTACGAGAGGAAGAGAAGGGTACGATGAAAATGAAGCCAGCGAGTAGTATGGAATTAGAAGATCAATCTAAAGATCTAGTTCGTGGAATAGAACGTGATTTAGTCGATCAACCACACGTATTGCAGTAATTGTTAGCCGATTCGGAGAAGCCTCTTTACCGGGTGTGATAAATATACCCGTTTATCGGTTGTGTTGAAGTTGATGAACTTGAAAACGGCTAATGGTTAGAGTGACAAAAGTTTCACGGACTTGCTGGGTGTGCTGAAAGATATACTCCCGTAAGGCAATATCCTTCCCAACCATACATATGAGGTGTAGAAGATGTTGTGTCCTATGGGCATGGGGTATAAGAAGATACATGCCTGCCCTGGCGGTTGCATATTATACCGAAAAGAACATGCACATAGACATGAATGTCCTAAGTGAGGTGTACCTCGATACAAAATGAAAAACATCGATGGAGAGAGTGTTGAAGGACCTCCCGCAAAGGTGTTGTGGTACTTGCCGATAATACCGAGGTTTAAGCACCTTTTTCAAGTGCAACTAATGCAAAGAATTTGACGTGGCATGCTGACGAAAGAGTCGGTGATGACAAGATACGTCACCTCGCCGATTTTCCTCAATGGAAGAAGATCGATTCACTATTCCCGAAATTTGGTAGGGAAGCATGGAATCTACGTCTAGGTCTTTGTACGGACAGAATAAACCCCCACGGTGACCTAAGTAGCAAGCACAACTGTTGGGCCATTCTCTTGGTTATCTACAACCTACCGTCGTCATTGTGTATAAAGCGCAAGTACATTATGTTGTCAATGCTCATTTACGGGCCTAAATAGTCGGGGAATGATATAGATGTTTACTTGGCGCCTCTTGTTGAAGATTTCAAGCTTATGTGGGATGAAGGTGAATCGGTTTATGATGCATACCATCAAGAACAATTTACATTGCGAGTTACGATCTTCACCACAATCAATGACTTCCATGCGTACGACAACTTGTCCGGATACACCGTCAAAGCACACAAGGCATGCCCCATTTGTGCAGAGGGTACTTGCTCCTATCAACTCAGGCACGGAAAAAGACGGCCTATCTTGGACATCGAAAATTACTTCCCTTTTCCCATCAATATCGTAAGAAAAAGAAGGCTTTCAATGGTAAAATGGAGATGGATTCTCGCTCCAAATCCATTAACAGGACATCAAATATATGAGTAAGTGAAGGATCTTGATGTGGAGTTCGGCAAGCCATATTGACGTCAATCCGAAAACGGTGTGTGGAAAAAGAGATCAATATTTTTTGATCTTACATATTAGAAAGAGTTATATGTGAGACATAGTCTTGATGTAATGCATATAGAGAAAATCATATGTGAAAGTCTCATGGGAACTCTTCCGAACATATCGAGGAAGACCAAAGACGAGAGAAAGCGCGACTCGATATGTGAAATGGGAATACGGGAGGAATTAGCACCACAACCAAAGGGGAAGAGAACATATTTGCCTCCGGCGTCTTACACATTGAGTACAAGGGAAAAACAACGTTTGTGTGAGACCTTGAAGATACTCAAAGTGCCACGAGGATATTCTTCAAACATTAGTAAACTCGTTTCGATGTCCGATTATAGACTAATCGGTCTTAAATCTCACGATTGTCACGCTTCGATGCAACAAATACTGTCGGTTGTTATCCAAGCCGTGATGCCGAAACATGTCGGACATGTGATCACAAGACTTTACTTCTTCTTCAATGCCATATGCGAGCAAAGTCGTTGATTTGGAGAAATTGGATGATCTTCAATGCGGCGTGATCGTTACGTTGTGCCAACTTGAGATGTACTTCCTACATTCTTTTCTTGATGTCATGGTTCACTCGTTGTCCATTTGGTGAGTGCAATTCGTGGCCCGATGTTTTACCGATGGATGTACCCTTTTGAACGTTTCATGAAAATTCTCAAAGGGGATGTTAAAAATTGGTACCGATCGGAAGCGTGCATTGTTGAGGCATACACAACCGAGAAGCGTGTCGAGTTGTACTGTGAATACTATCCCCAAATGGAAGAAGTTGGTATTCCCAAACATCGATTTATGGGGAAGATCGGTGGGCAAAGGAAACCGGGACCGACGGTTCTAACAATCAGTCGGGATATGAGGGATCAAGCATATCTTTGTATTCTACACAACAGCGATGAAGTGCGAGTCATTCATTGATGAGCACAAATCCCTCATAAGGAGACAGTACCAAGGAAAAAATGAGACATGGGTACCGACTCATCATAATCGCACATTTGTCAACTGGTTCGGAGATAGAGTGATCACTAGCCAATTGGAGGAATCACGAGAACATATCTTGCAAACATTAGTTAGCTTGGCTAGAGGGCCGCAGTTGGAAGTCATATCTTACCTTATGTATGACATCAATGGATACTCTTTCTACACAAAAAGTCGGGACAATAGAAGCACCTCGCAAAATAGTGGGATCACATTGGAGGCTCATGCACTTCATGTGTCCAGCTCCAAGGACAAAAATCTCGTTGTAGCTAAAATGACATATTACGGTGTCAATGAGGATATATGGGAATTAGACTATGTTGACTTCCATGAGTGCATTTTCCGACGCAAATGGGTAACAATAACAATGATGTCCGAGTTGATGAGATAGGATTCACGATGGTCGATCTCACAAGAGAAATGCCTAAAAGGGATCAATTCGTTATGGCATCCCAAGCAAGACAAGTGTCCTACGTTGAGGACCCGGCCAATGATAAGTGAACTATTGTTCTTCAAGGGAAGATGCACGTTGTTGGTGGGGATGGTGAAGATGTGTGTGAGTTTGTTGAGGAGACCCCACCCTTCTCTTTGGGAATGCCTGTCGAAAATAAGGATCCCAATTTTGAAGAACCATATTTAAGGTTTGACCATCAAAAGGCATATATATTGAAGATAAGTCTAAAGGAGGGGGAAAAGGCATAAACCATATAATTATATCAACTCGGTAAGAACATTAATTTTATTCCGGATGATATCCAATATTGTTGCTTGTTTTAGAAGCTACAGCGTGCTTGTCATTATTTTTAACTTGTAGTATTCATGTAAACAAATAATTTTGTTCAATGAGGATCAAAATAAGGACTAAGTTGTCCAATTGGAAGGGTAAAAGATCATCATTCAATGAGGGACATTATTCAGGTAATGTATCTTGTAATGTTTCTTATGAATAATTGTTGTTTAACACTTAACACTTTTCTCAGATTTGGTTGCTAATCTCACTTCCCGCTTAATGTTTTCCTTAGTTTTTATGTTGTAGAACAACCTCTACCTCTGCACGAACTCCAAGAAGCAAAATAAGGACTAAGCTCTCCAATGGAAGGGTAAAAGATCCTCATTCGATGAGTATAAAAAGGACTAAGCCTTTCGGTAAAGTTTTTTGTGCATATTTCTTGTGGATAATTGTTGCTTAACGCTTTTCTTAATTTTGGCCGCTAATATCTGCTCCCGCTTAATGTTTTCCACAGTGATTAAGTTGCTTATATTCCTTTTTCAAGAAGAGAGATGAGGTATTATGTTTTTATGATTATATTGCTTATTTGGAGTTCAAATATGATGTAATTATGTTGTTCAAGCTACCTCTGCAACAACTCTAAACAAGTAGCTATAATATATTCTTTGCTTGAACTTTAGATGTGAAATATAGAACCGTGTTGCGAACTTATTCGAGATGGAACTTTGTTGTAGTTGTAGTAAGTTGGAAATGCTTGTATTATTAGAAATTCTTGTATTTATGTTTGAAAATTGAGGTCTGCTGGTTTATTACTGTGTCGGTTGTAATGTATTTTGGAGTATATTTTGTACGGGGGAAGGAAAGAACAAAAAAACTATTAAAAATAAATAAATACCTATTACAATGGTTCGTACATTAGAACCGTTGTCATAAGCTCGAACAAATTTGGCTTTCAGGCGGGACCTATGACGACGGTTTGTCAAAGCGAACCGTCGTCATATGTAAATATAAGACGACTGTTCTCTTTGGAAAACAGATTGTCATATAGGTTCCTCCGACGACGGTTTTTCATGAAAACCGTCGTCGGAGATGACCTATTACGACGGTCGTTGAACCGTAGTTAAAAATGTTATATACAATGACGCCCAAATACACGACGCCTATTAAGCGTCGTTAAATATCGTTTTTAACCGTAATTAAAAGTGGTTCTTAATGTAGTGCTACAATCACCGTAAAGTAATACCAATTTGTCTATCGCAAAGGTTCTGTAAATAAAAAAGGAACGATTATTGTCGGAAAATATGGAGCCGGAAAAAATAAAAGTACGTAATCAGCGTTCATGTTGTTCTCTCTTGATTTCTCTCCATTAAAAGGAATTATTTTATATCCAAACACCACTCAAGAAAAATATTTTTTATTTATTTAAACATATTTTATAAATAATTAAAAATATTATTTTAATGTTAGTTAAATTTAAATAAATCGATGGATGAGATTAAATCAAGACACATGTATAGCTCATATATCGAAGTTATCGTGGTTACCATGGTTGCCATTTTGTGGTAACCGTATTACCATGGGCTTCTTTGAAAGAGATAAGTAAAAAGTTCTTTCAAATACATTAATAACTTTTATCTAAAATTAAAAAATATTTTTATTGTTTTCAGTCAAAAATATTTTAATTAAAATAATAAAAAACTAAAACTGAAAAATTAAAATTTTATGATAATAAAATTATAATTATAATTTTTCTTGAAATTTAAATTTTATTTAAAATTAAATTATAAAAATTAATAAGTTAATTTTCTAGTGCGGAAATAAGTAAAATTTATTTATTTTAGAAAGAAAGAGAAATTTCATTAATAAAAAATCACACTTGCATTTACAAAGATAATTTATAACGAAATAAATTTAAAATATAAAAACAGATCTCTATTTCGATAAAATTAATGATAAATATATTTCCATTCGGCTCTATATTTGCAGCATCTATATGGTCACAAATCGTATTTTTCGACTTCAATTTGTGTTTCTTGAAAATCGACAAATTATTGTATAATTTCTTAGAATAGATCTATGTGTAATATAATAGATCCAACTTGAAGGAAAAATTACTTTAATTGAGCCATATGAAATTCCTTGAATCATTACCAATTAAAATCAACGAAACTGATTGATAAAAATATTAAAAATTAATCAAATCATAACCCTAATAAAACTTACATGTATATTTTGTTTTTATTTTAAAAAATTATGCTAAGAGAGAGAGAGAGACACGGGCCCAAATGTATGTTGCCCTTCATTAAATAAGGGCAAAATGGTCACTCTATGTCATTTTTTCCTTTTCTTCGCTAGAGTTGTATCGCTTTTAAATATTATCATAACTTTAAGGGGTATAAATAAACCGAAATAATTACAGATTAAATTAATTAATATTACAAATTTGAAGGGAGGAGAGTGCCAAAAAAATAAAAAAACCCGAAAGTCATTGCCAATCGAAACCCTCGTCCAAATGTATATTACGATGTTGTTTGGTCCGGTTTATAAAAAAGTATTTTTGTTTATGAAAAGCAGTTTTTCTAAAAGTGTTTTTGAAGAAGTTATGAAATGTTTGACCTAATTTATATGAAAATATTTTGATTTTTTTATTTACATAATAATTGTTATTTAATATTTATTTTTATATAAGATAATATTTATTTATTTGTTAGAGTAAGAGATAAAGATAAAATAAAATAAAAGAGAGAGAAAGGAGAGAGATAAAGATAGAGGAGAGAGAGAGAGAGGAGAGAGAATAGGTAAATAATGTAAAAAAAAAAAAGAGGAGAGAGAGAGAGTGAGATTCTTGACGGTTGTTAAGCGGTTTCTTCATAAACTAGAAACGAAATAGCTATTAATGTTTCGTTTTTGAGAAGATTTTTTCCAAAATCACTTTTGAAAAATAATTTTAATTTTTTAAAAATTAGTGTTTAACCTAATTTCAGTTTTTAGAATCTAAAAATAATTTTAAAATCTAGACCAAACACCCACTAATTTAGATAGTTAATAATTTAAACACATTGTACCAAGAGTTACGCATTTACACACTCTGAGACAAATAATTTAATAGACACTCTTACTGGAAGGGTGCGAAAAATTACATTGACTGTAATCAAGATTTCAAAAACAATATTCTCTAAAACTTTTCCTGCAATCTCGCCTTAAAAAGCTCTAAAACCCTGCGTTCCACGTTATATACCATTGACCGCAGGGCAAAAAATTTGGCTTCAAATAAAACCCAGGATTGCATTCTACATATAAACCTCAAGAAAAACTCCATGCATTGATCTTCCTTAATTTCGTAGTGCCATTATTAATATGTTGAGTGTCTTAAATCTCCAGAACGATATCTGCAACAAAGATAGAGATTTATTATAATCCTGATCATTGATGATCTCTATTTACCATTTTCCAAAAGGTTTAGCAATCAAAAAATGTCACGATCAAGTTCCATATTACTTCATAAGCCTCATATATGCATGGAAATTGAATGATTATTTAGGATTCATTTTCGTTTCGATTCAAACTAATACTACATAAGCCTCATATTTGTATGGCAAATTGAATAAATACTTGTGTCATTCATTTTTGCTCGGTTTAAAATGTGTTAATATTATGTTTTTAGGTTGAATCGATTTAGGTTTCTTTCATATTTTAGATTTTGAGAATTTTTAAATACAGAATGTTACTAATTAACTACTCATACCTGGCATATATTTAACGAATTGGGTTAATAGGAAGTTGAGCAATATTTCACTTAGGGTGTCATTCAGGCAACTATAATACAATATACAATATGCAGAGACTGTAGAGTAGAAATACCATTGCATATTTGTAATCATGTTTTGTGAATATAGCTAAAGTAAGCATTAAACATTGTTGAAAGGATTTTTAACCAATAAAGATAGTGTAAACTTTTTGGAAAAAGCATATTTTGACAATGATATAAGATTAAAGAAATGAATGTTCTTGACAGTGAATATAAATAAGATGAGGTAATAACAGAGAATATGCTTACATTCTGTGTCGGTCTTGACCCATTTGGATCCCTCATTTCCTTGATCACGATCATAATCATAGTCATCGTCGTCATGATCATGATCATCGTCCTTGTTGCTGCTCGCGATGTGTCTGGTTGCCAAGTATTTCTTCGTGGAGGTGGGTGGGGATGGGTTCTGGGGATATATCTTCTTCTGAAGTATTGCTCTTAATATCTACATGATATAAATTGACATCTATATGATCAAGGAGTGTACATATACCACCAAGAAGAAAATGGGAAGAAGATTCAGAGAGGGCAGGTCCATGCATCTGTATAATACACTTGACAACATTCATCTTTATCTAGTTAATAACTGAGTTGAAAGCCTAGTTACTGATTTGTCATATCTAATTATTTAACAAATATACTTGGTAAATTTAATCTGAGATCTAAAAATATAAATTGAATCATCCTTATCTATATCTGATCCAACACCTGAATTAGACTCAGCCAAAAAGGATTTGAAACATCTTGAGTAGAACCCGACTCAAAATTTCTTCCAAAGTTTATTTATTTTTTTACAAAATAATTATTAGACCAAAAAACATGAACTGACTTTAAGTTGATTCGGATTGAAAATTACATGACATGAACCGAAACGCAATTGACCTAAAACATGACATGATTTCGTACCAAATTCAGTACTGGTCTTTTTAATTGTACTTCTACTTATTTTAAAGAAGTTAAGATGTACAATTCCTACAGTACCCTTGTTCCTAGGGTGCTTCAACTATTTAGTACTACCAAAATGAATGAGTGATGTGAAATTCAGTTGGGATATATATGTACCTTCTCCATTCTGGTCTGAGGGGGCGAAAGTATAGGATCTCTTAGACTAGGCGTCGGTCCCAACCCAGCTCCACATATGAACATCTTCTTCAGAAGGAAGGACACTGATTTTTTACTGATGGCATTATTATTGTTGTTTGGAGCAATCGTTGCAGAATGTTTTTGTTGTTCAGTAGTTTCTTCTTGATCACCACCATTGCTCTCTCCCTTGGCTGATTCTAACGCCGCAAGGCTATCAAGATCACAGTTCGAAACCAAGGCATTCAACTCCTTCTGAAGCTGCCTAACCTCTTCTGATGTCAACTCCTGTGTCGTCTGAATATTATTATGATTATTTTGCACTTTGGTTTCCTCCTTCAAATCTTTGTTTCCGAATGTCCCAATTGATAAGAATGCTTGGGGCCAGTCACTAAACTCCTCTTTTGATTCATCTGAAAAATTAAGATTGGTATGTGTGACTTCACTACTCTTGATAAACCAAGGAACTAACACTCTGTTTGAATTGACGATAGACGGGCAAAAGAAGGGAAATTTAACTCCTTTTTACTCTTGTTTGGGATAATTAAAAGAGGGGCAGAGAGGGACCGTTCGAACCCATTATCTCAGCCCCCTAAAAAGGTTGGATGCGGTGAGAGGTAGAAGTTTAATGAATCTATCCTCTTTTCCCATCATTTTCTCTATAACAAATTCAAATAAGATAAGATTTATCACCTTCTTTTCCTTCCATCCTATTAACCTCCTTTCCAATCCCCTAGTAGCTAATACATAGAATTTAAACAAGAAACCAAAATGACATATCAAATTTCAAAAATAAAAAGGGAGAAATTTAAATTGGATAACCCTTACTTTTATAAGGTGGAAAAGTATTTGTTTTGTTGCTCCCTTGTTTTCCATTAAACTTGTTGTGCACCCAATTGAATAACTACACGAAAATTTCAAATTGAGGAATTATTAGCAATGCAAAATGAAGAAAAAACATCCAAAATAGTTTTAGACAGACCTTCATGGATGATGGCAAACTAAAGTACTAAGTACTTGCACCCAAGAGTGGAGAAGTAAGATTTGGCGTGTAATATGATGTAATTGAGGTGAGAATTGATTTTGATGGAATGGGGGGAATTGGGGGTGTTGAGTTATATAGATGTTAGCAGATGAGAGGTGCAAATAATTGTGGGAAATTCCATAGCCAAATAGCTACTTGCTGACAGGTTCAAGTTCCCAAGTGCGGCTTTTTGTCCGCTTTCAAGCACTTTTGCGACCTACCCTTTGTTTATCTCAAACTACTAGGCCCCTCTTTTCTCACTAAACACATGATATTTCACCGATTTTCCATGTCATATCTTATTTACACCTTGCTAAATCTTTCCTTCCTTTGTTGAGGTCGAACGGGAAGGTCTACTTACGTACTTTTCAGCCCTTAGATTATCTGTAACAGTCTTATACATTTACCAGGGACTATTATTCATTGTTATCCATGTAACGTATTTGTAGAATTTTATTTCTTTTTCTAAGTGAAATTATAATATGAAGTAATATTTCTTTTTACGCATATTTAATTCATAATACAAATTATCAGGAAATTTTTTTTTAAAAACCCATCGTTTCTTATATTTACAATTACTTTGAAAAGATTTTTAAAAAATTAATTTTATGAACAATAGCTTTTGCGAACAAGAGCTCTGTGGCTCATGAAAGAACCTTAGTCTTTTAGCTACCTAAAGGCTAAAACAACCTTCTTGACAAAAATAACATTAATTAGACGATGATCTTATAAACATATTTAAGGGGAATCTTCAATTCCTGGTATACTTCAATTTTGAAGCAAGTTATATACTCTGCTATTGCCTTGGTGTATATCATGTAAAAAGTAGTCATTATTATTGTCCAGTTTAAATCATATATTTTAGACAGTACAGTTTATAATTATATAGAATAAATGATGATCATGATTAATTATGAAATGACATCGACTCAAAGATTACATCAGCTCATATGATGCGCAACATATATAAAAACACTCTAATATATCGGTAGCAATTATCAAATATCAAACGACATCGACTCAAAGACTATATCAGCGCTTGTGATGTGCGACATATATAAAAGACACTCTAATACAGTAGCGATGTTAACAATAAAGTGTTACTTATGCAATAAATTTCGGATAAAATTTTAGTGCTTTTAGCAAGTACTGTGCAATTATTCATTGCTTTAAGTCAGGGAAAAAAGGTACTATGATTTTCACTTTATCTAATAATAATATAAATTATAATACTTTGCTGCATGGTTAAATATGCAGTTTAAAGGATTTCATATGATTTTCATATCACCAAAAGTTGCGCCTTTCTCTTCAAAAAAATCAGTCTTAAGGAGTCTACTATTAGATTTTAGCGTAGATTATTCTTGCTATTTGGATTTTTCTCAAATAGCATGTAAATAAGGACAAATGACACCGGAAATACTTGTGGTGATTTGTAAATCCAACCTTCAATCATTGAAACCATCAATAGTAACCGTCCAGAGCTCGGGAGGGAGTTGGGGTGTTACTTTACGATTTGCATGCAAGAACTTTCAATTCCTACTCCTAAATTCCACCGATAAATGCCTGACTAACTTGAACCATAACCTTTTTTTCCTTATTTCGATGGGCATTATTTTGCATCTGATATATAATCATATGTACATACTGGTCTTTTGATGGTCAGAAATTAAAAGTTATAAACAGCTGAAAACCAAAGACAAAGAGAAAGATGTTCCAATGAGCAAGGGTTTGAAGTGGCTTTCATATTCAAGCTAAGATGATGACATCCAGAAAGCAGTAAAGAGGCCGATACAAACCAGCTCATAGACAATGCTGTACTAGAAATTTTAGGATGTGTGTCCCATACTGAATAATGAACCTGCCCAATTTACAACTAGTCATATATATATATATATATATATATATATATATATATATATATAGAGCAAGGAATTTAATTAGTCATGGCAGTAGTTTATCTATGTTTACAGTGTAAAAAGTTGACAGCTTAATTATCAAAAAAGATCTTATGGCACAATATTTGGGACGTATGATTAAACACTTATCCTTAATTTGTCTATATATATAGAATTGCTTATCACACTTATCTGATGAAGAGATCAACGATACAAAAATATATCATTTTTCGTGACGAAGGAGCTTTCTGAAAACATAAAAGATTATAATACTTCGCAGCAAATCCTCAAAATCAAAGAAAAATTTGTACTAACAGGATACCTCGTGTCACTAGAACGAGCACATAATATTCCAATAAAATTAGATTTTTGAAAAAATTACTAGTCATGTTGTACTTGGGATATATATTTCATCATTCCAAAAGAAAAAAACCATCTCCATAAATGAAAGTGGTCAAGTGGCAGCTTAGTAGCCTCAATATTTAAATCATTGGGCTTGGAGGGATCTATTTAAATTTATCTAACAATTCTATTCCAAAATACAATTGTCTCAGAATTGAAGGATATATATATATATATATATATATATATATATATATATATATATATATATATATAATATTCATATGGTTGGATTTTCTCATCTTTTCTTCTTTTTTTTTTTAAAAATCTGTTGAAAAATTGATAATAGTCAAAGATGATATGAAGTGTATAATCAACAACTAGGAAACCTACAGGATATTGCCAAAAGTAAAGTGTCTGATCTTGCTAAGTATTAACTATATATTTTTTCCTCGAGTTTAACATAACTATAGGTTATTTTGATTAATCTCTCGTGCATTATCTCTCTATTCTAAATATAATTATGAAAATAATTTACCTTAAGGTTGCAAGAAATAATGTGCAACCACAATATCATCACACCGATAATACAATTTATCTACTATTTTTAACTTTAGGCAAGTTGATTTCATAAGATAGCATTTAAATTAGGAAAAAATGAAAATAATAAAATAGAATAATTGAAGTTGTAGTAGCTACAGGGATCCAATTTGGACGCCATGCATGTAGAAGATAATGCATTGGATGTCTGCTCACATGCTATTCATCCTCTACTCACGACATGCACCTCCTAATTAATTTTATTTAAATTAATTAATAATAATAATTAATTAGTGGGTGGAAGAGAGAGAGAGAGAGAGAGTTACATAAACTGGAAATGAAATCCAGATGTCGACCGACCACACTGTTGATGAATTGTTGTTTATGGTTGCAAGACGTGTGTTCCCCCACGTACATATTCTATGTGCCCACCACAAAAAGCGTTTTATAATTATAATGTAATTATACAACCGGAAATTTCCTCCAATGCCGACACTAAAGTTACTACCATGAACCTTCCATCTCACATTTGATCAATTATATTGTTGTAATATTATCATTTATAATTATTTTCGGTGTTCCTAATGGAATGTCATCAGCGGCAAAAACCTCGCCGGAGACGGAAGGGAAATTCACCGGACCGGGGGCGGGTGTTTGTGGAGAGACAGATAGAGATAAAGCTGGGGAGGGCAAGTGAAGTTTGGACAGGAAATATGGACGGGCTGTGGGGTCCTGGATTGGTTTGTATTTGGATGATAATATCCGATTAGCAAATTATATCATTTTGTAATTTTTTTTATATTATCTGTTTATTTAGGAAGCTGTATAGGATTATACGTATATGTTTAGTTTCTTATCTTATCTTCTTGTAATGTTTATCTCTTTATTTTATCTCAAATACATTGATCATGATTAGGGTGAGAGTCAAACAATTAGTCCAAATCTGTTTTCTGTAGATTGTATCAGAGCCTAAATTAATTTAGGAAAATTTTACCTCTAAATCCAATATAAGCTGAGGTGGGGACGACAAACTAAAAACAACAAACGAATTCAATCCCAATGATACAAATTCACCATATATCTTATCAAGCTCATGCCATCCAAGGTATGTCATTAATCCTGTAATCTCAACCGGGCAAAACTATGGCAATTGATCTTAATTAGTGATCACTGCACTCAAATCCAAGAAAAATTTGGTTTTGTGAATGAAAAGATCACAAAACCAACAGTTGGTTCAATTGAAGAAGAAGCATGGGAAAAATATGACTCCACGGTTACAGCTTGGTTGCTCAATGTAATTGGCCAAAACATTCATGGCTCAGTGACATCCGCATCTCATGGCCCATGCAATTTGGTTAGGAACGCTACTCACAAGGTAGTGTCGTTCGTGTTCATCAAATCAAACAAGACGTTGCTCACCTTACTCAAGGAGACTCTTAGTTACAGAATATTTCATCAAACTAAAGAAATTATGGGACGAGATGGACACATACCTGAATTTTCCTGCCTATACCTATGAAGCTGCAAAGGTGTTCAACAAACATCTCAAGGACCAGAAAACACATAAGTTTCTGATTGAACTTGACTACACCAAATACGAAATAGTTTGTTCCAATCTTCTTCGACTAGAACCGTTGCCAAATTTGAATAAAGTGTTCACTGTCATCACCCGCAAAAAAACAACACTCTTTCACTCGATAAATCGTAGGAAAACCTCTCATGGAGGTGTAGGAGACAGGGACCGTCCCTGTAAGGAAGTGGCCTCCCAATGAAGTGTCGGTTTTTAGGTGAAGTGAGGCTCTTATTAAGTTGATTTTTAAATTAGGTTTTGAAATATGTCTACCGAAAAGGTTGTGGTGTTTTTATTAATTATTTTATTATAGAAATTAATGTTTAGAAATCTCGACATATTATTTCTTTAGGTAGAGACATCAGGAAAAAAAAACGAATTGTCACAAAGTTGTTGGACCAGGTAGTGAAACTATATGAACTAGAAGCTAAGCCCGGATAACGGTCGGGGTTGACGCTCACACACCGTGACTGATGTCCGGCACCGGCCATATGGTTGGGACTGTCGAGTCGGTCTTGCCCGGATGGCTTAACCTCGTCGGTTTGTTTTCTAATTTTTCTTATTTTTGCAAGGAAATGCTGAGAAACAATTTTTAGAATAAAAAACCTAAAACAAGGGAGTTTCCAATTACTTTTAGGGATAAAAAAAATAACAAAAATAAATGTCACTTCTCTAATTTCGAGTTTACCGAAGAGACTATCGAAAAGGGACAAAACTTAGAATTTTGAAAAAGTTTTCAAAAGGGACTCCTTCGGTCAAAACTAATAATCCGGTGTACGGGGGTGATGGTACGAAATAAGGAGGTCACTCCTCATTCCGCCCATCAATATATACGATCTTTACTAATTCAAATTGTGAATCTAAATTGCTTTAAATAAAATAAGCAACGAACATATGAAGTGCGAAAATTAAGCACTCAAAACATGCTTAAAATGATAAATAAAAGCGATAAAAAAAACAATAAAAGAAAGCAAAAAGGAAAGCGAGAAATACAAAAAATTATATCGGACGGGGTGCAACAATAAAATGATACAACATTAATCCACAATAAGAAAAATGATAAATACAAAACTTAAATAAAACTACAACAAACTTAAAACTAATGAAGCGCGCCGTCGAGTTGATCCACCTGCTGGACTTAAATCATTACCGAATTTCGGCAGCGTAAGGGTAGGACAATAGTGTGAAAAAGCAGTAAAAAAGACTTTTAAAGGGGTTTAGAAATGAAATTTTGAGTAGGAGTGAGTGACAGAGAGAAGAAAGCGTGGGAGAGAGATTTTCATCATAAATTGAGGGTTTTCCGACTGAAATTAGTGTGTAATGAAGGGGGAAAACCCTAAAAATTACCTCAAGTTGCCGGCTACCGAGATAGAACTGGGTCTAAAATTATTGGAATAGGATAAAGGAAAAATCGGAGAGCTAAACCAGTCAAAATGACACAGCTCGGAGGATTTTGGGGTCCAGACACTGCACCCAATACAACGTCGTTTGGATGTTTGAGAGCACATGCCGGGCTCGGTGGCTGAAAGAGGCAAAACACTATGTTTTGAGTAGCTGGGATCCACGCCCAATAGTCCAAACCTGGCTTGGGTTGGTCGAAGCATTGATCTACGAGCATACCCAATCCCGGAAAAGTGCTCTCACCGTCACAAATTGGGACATGAGAGGCTTGACCAAGCTTGCAAATGAGACTTGGTTTTCATCACCAGGTTGAAAAAATAAATAAAATAAATAAAAGATGAGGACGACACATTTTCGGTGTCTACAGGAGACTACCACCCTCAAATAAACGTTTCAAATAGATCGAGCTGCGGAACGAGGCCAAAGTGCTCTCACCGTCACAAATTGGGACATGAGAGGCATCAATGTTTTGAATTGATTGGATATCCAACTAATTGGGGCGGCTGTAAGTCGAACCGGGAAGGCCGAAACTAGTCCAATTGGAGCAGCGGTCATGGTGCTGG
This sequence comes from Talinum fruticosum, assembly GCA_021018815.1. Classification (NCBI taxonomy): domain Eukaryota; kingdom Viridiplantae; phylum Streptophyta; class Magnoliopsida; order Caryophyllales; family Talinaceae; genus Talinum; species Talinum fruticosum. The sequence continues at coordinate 1,162,498 of JAITYX010000048.1, read as the reverse complement.
GCACGACGATGGACAAAGCTGGAATGATGGACGAGGTGGTAGTCGTGGCATCGACAATAGGGCTGGTGTTGGACGGAGTAGCGGGACGACGGACCAACAAGTGTTGTGCACCATGTATTCCTCACTAATGCAGCGATAATGGCAGCATGGGGAATAAGAGAAAATGACAAGCAATATGAAAGTAGGTTGAATAATAGTAATTCGTATGGGTTATTCACTACCCAAGTGGATAACTTATTTTCTCTTTTCAAAAATAGGGAAAATAAGAAAAAATTAATGGTAAGGTCCTAAACTGTGAACTATGTGCCTGAGTACTTGATACAGGGGTATCTCATCACATGACACCTTACTTGGAAGTTATTTTGACAAATATTTTATCTCTAACATCTTTTTATGTTACTATTCTGATGGTCATTTGGCATTCATTACCGAGCCAGAACTATCAAAGTAATTCGGAGATAATATTGTGTAACATGCTCCATTTACCTAGTTTTGCTTGCAACCTTATCTTTATTGCAAAACTCACCAACGCTTCAAATTATTTTGTTAGTTATGGTGCTAATTACTATTTTATCAAGGACCTTCCATCAAAGAAGATAATTGGAGCTGGTGATTTAAGGAACAGAGTTTATCATTTGAAGATGGTGGAGGAAGGACATGCGTTTGCAACTAAGGAAAGCAACAACTCAACTCGTTGCATCAATGTCTTGGACATCCATCCATTGGAGCTTATCCTCATCATCTAGGATATGTGGTTTTAGTTTGAATAAAGAGTTATCACATGGGTATGATATATGTCATATGGTCAAACAAACTCGGGTTGTGTTCTCGCTAAGTGATTCCGGAGGAGATAGACCTTTTTCTTTGACTCATTGTGATTTGTGGGGAAATAACCTTTTCCATCTCTTGGTGGATGTTACTATTCTCTGTGCATTGTGGATGATTTTAGTCGTGTTATGCGAGTCTTTCTCTTGATAGATAAGACCGAGATATGCGAGAAAATTATAAATTTTTGTAATATGGTTAAGACCCGGTTTGCGTTTACTATTCAATGGGTAAGAATGCACAAGGGGATTGAATTCACTAAGGGGAGTGTACAAAAATACTACTTGGATCATGGGATCATTTGTGAATCTTCTATTTTGGATACACCTCAACAAAACGGTTAGGTTCAACAAAAAAAACCCGACATTTACTTAATGTGGCTAGAGCCCTTAGATTTCATGCCTCACTTCCTATCCATTTTTGAAGTAAGTGTGTTGCTGTTGCATATTTAATTAATAGGACCCCTACCAAAATCAACCATTACAAAAGCTCATATGAGGTCTTATTTGGAGACGTACCTTCTTACCGTTATTTGAAAGTATTTGGGTGTTTATGCTACGTTTACAATCATGATAGAAATCTTGATAAATTTGATTCACGATCCAAATAAATATATTTTTTTGAGGTATCCACATGGTCAAAAGGGATGATGTTTATATGAATCAAACATAAGGTGTATATTTACATCTCAGGATGTGATCTTTTATGAAGATGTGTTTCCATATGCTGAACCAAATCAACAAACTTTGCCTTCCTTACCTAACCCATTTTAAATGAACCCAATGCCACCCTTTTTTTTTTGATGCATTTGCTACTACCCCTTATGAGACAACCCATTCACAAAATTCATTAGCTTCACAAAGTATCTAGTTTGACGTCCTGTTCTAGCCCATTCCTCTGCCACCTATCCAACCGGACGCCAAGCCAACCCACCTCAGCGACTCTCTTGTGCCTGGCCCAACATCCCTATCCAGCCTCTTCTCCCTTTCTACGACTAGCTCAATCTCCAGCAAGCCCATAATGTTGTTTCTGCTGTGATAAACCCTCCTCGTCACTTGCCTCCCAATGCTTCCTTAGGTACCTCTCACCCTTTATCCCATTTTATTCTCTATGATAAGTTTTCACCTCCTCTCCATACCCTTTTAACTGTGGTTGCTTCTAAAAAAAAAAAAAATTAAAGACGAAAATTGATGAAAGACCATGGCTTGCGAAATTTCTGCTCTAGAGGAGAATAATACTTGGGAACTTGCTATGTTACTCGTAGACACCTAAAAAGTGTCATCACTTTTCTCTTTTATTTATTTGTTGGCTTAATGATAAAATTACGGTTCTATTTGTGGATTTGGATCACGGTCGGTGTCCGATTGGCGTGATGGAAGTCGAAAACCACAAAAAACACTTTAGCACAAAAAAAACCTTTTTGCCTTGGGTCGGTCTAAAAATCCATTTTCTTCAAACGGTTCAAGCCCGGGTCAACCTTCCAAAGTCAACAATGGCCCGCACCGCGTACAAGGCCTTGCTGCACTCAAAACGCCATGTTTCATCATTAGTGTCCAACAAAGACACGAAGCCAAAACTCATCCATACGATGTCGTATGGTCGGCGCCGCGTTTCATGGTAAAAATACAAAAACGTTGCGTTTTTCTCCAAAACATCCAATCGAGACAAGAAGCTTATTTTTTACAAAACGACATCACTTATGGCCTACGCCGCGTTTTAGGGATTTTACCCCCAAACATTGCGTCTTGCCTCGGAGTTTAGATGTAACATGAAAAGAAGTTGGAGCCCGTACAACATTGTTTATGGTCGGCGCTGCGCACCACGACACGATTCCTGGGATTTGGTCCAAGTCTGATTTGGTCCGATTTTTTGTGATTTTATCATCCGGTTTTTTGCTCATTTTAGTCGGCTGCTTAGGCTAAAACCCTAGGTTATTTGTGACCTAATCATTTCCTATAAATAGAGAGCTTAGGCTCTCATTTTGCATATGACTCATCCATATGCGTTATGCTATCGAAGCTAAATTAAGAGCTACCGAATGCATCTTCTTGTATTCCGATTACTTGGTTTCTTTTCATCCTATTCTTATTATACTCCCCATACTTATTCCCTAAGCCTTCATCAGTCATCAACATCAACCTACCCTCACAAAAATTCACAAAAGGCCCCATCCAGTCACCGCCGTCACGCTTTCAAATCCAATTTGAGATTCGGATCGTAGATGAGACAACATGAGGGCGCCAAATCGGCCTTTGAATTACGGTTATTTAATTTAATTATTTATCGTTTTTGGTATTGTGGAGAAATATGTAATCACCTTTAATTCTTCTCCTCCCGATGTAATCTTTATTTTCGTTTTTGCTTTCCTTTTGTTTTTCTTTTCGTTTTTTATCGTTTTCATTTATTGCTTTCATATCTTCTTTTATCGCTTTCGATAGCGTGCCTTGATTGTTTAAATTTCACATCATAATATGTTGTATGCCTGGCTTTAATGCATTATTTAAACTCACTTCTCAAATTAGTAAAGGTCGTCTTTTGACGAGCGTAACGGAAGGGCTTATCCTTACGTTTCATACCTTCGCCCCCAATCTGGATTCTCGATTCTAGACCGATGGAGCCAGTTTTAAACCTCTTTTAATTTTTCCATACTAAGATTGGAAGAATATTTTTTATTTTATTTTTATTAGTTTTTGTTCCTAAAATTGACTAGCGATTCTATTTTTTTCTATTTATTCCTCCTAATTTTTCTTCTCAGCATTTTTGATTGAAAAATAACAAGAAAAGGGAGTTTTAGATTTGATAGTTAGGCCATGGACAGAGAATGAACACCTCAATTCAAGCCCATGGATGGCTCCACCAACTATACAGCGCTGGCTCTCGCCGGCGTCGGATAGTCGGCGGGTAAGGCTTCGATCCAAGGCGATCTTTTCACACTGGTTTTGCCCAAAAGCCTTATGACAAAATTAAAATAACCCTAATTTATTTTATTTTTTAGTTGTGATATAATATCTCGGGTTTTCTGAAAATAATTCTTAAAATAAAATGATTAATAAAATCATCACTCACTTTTACTTAAATTATTCCAAATCGGATTATAAAAATCGGAAATCCTAATAAGAGACTTATCCCCACTTTCAAAATTTAAATCATTTCCATTTCAAAAAGAGAAAATCCCGCCAATTCATGAGGAAGCTCGAGCCTGGTTTTCGGACAGGGACTGTGATTCCTACAGTGGCAACTCCACCGGGGACTATCACTTATTAAAAGGGCGAAACTTGAAAGTTTGAGTAGTAAGTTTTCCTAATGTATTTGCATTAGGCATCCTGCATTTAAGCAACATTGAACATAGTTTTTTTAATTGTTCAACCTTTAGACTTCCCCTTTTAGGACCAATTTTGTGGAAGAGGTTCGAACTGTTAACCGAGATGAGCCCAACTAGGCTTGATTGTCGGAGGGCTGGTACATCTTCCCTTATAGCATGCTCTCTTCGGAGGCACCGATGATTCATGTTTTTCCCTATCGTGCACCCCACAGAGGACTAAATGCTCAAACTATGAGACACCATGTATCCGACCTAGAATTAGCCCTCTTGTTGACCATAGAACTTTGACAGTCTAGATTGTCCTCTCATTTCTTCATTTGCATGCTTGAAATGAGTGTGGTTGTTTTTAATATTTAACCCTCTTTTTGTGAGTCCTTAACAGTTTAGTCGGGTCCACTAAATAATGAACCTTTTTAGTCTGTCCAATTTGTGCATTTTACCAAAAGTCCAAATACCTTCCCTTTTTATATGGGTCCAATAATTGCATTTTTTATTTACATTAGCCAAAAATAAATTTCATCTCAAATTAGGTGAGTCCATTTTTGCATTAGCCAAATTTTAAATTTATCTCAAATAGGTGCGTCCATTTTACATTAGGCAAATTTTAAATTCATCTCAAATTAGGTGAATCTATTTTTGCATTTTGCCAAAAATAAATTTCATCTCAAATTAGGTGAGTCTTTGTTTGCATTCATTGCTAATTAGGAGAGTCTTTTATTTGCATTTAGTCAAAATAAAATTCATCTCGAATTAGGTGAGTCTTTATTTGCATTTAGCCAAATTAAAATTCATTTCTAATTAGGAGAGTCTTTGTTTGCATTTAGCCAAATCAAATTCATACCATCAAAGAGACTCCATTTGCATCATGCATTTCTTTTCTCTTAGGATTAGTTATTCCTCGGATTAAGCACTTAAGTCCCATCTCCCTAAAAAAAATTTCACGAGCCAATCCCGAGCACTTACTCTTTTGGGACACAGGATAGAAAATCCTACTCAAATAAGGAATCCTAACATGAATCATCTAAGAAATAAGAAGTCTATTTCAAAACCGACACATACCACACCGAGTACGTTCGACATCTTTACTAGTAATACCAATACGCCGCCCAAGGTCAAAGTAAAACCTTCCTTCAAAAATGGCCAATAAGGCAAAACAAACTCCCATCATGACTTTGTTTAAGGAGTCTACTGCAAAGATAGAAGCTAAGATTGAGGCCTAAGATTAGATCGATTCAATATCCGAAACCCTTGACCTCATACTCAACGAACTAGAAAAGAAATCAAAAGAAGGAGAGTCCCGCCCGAACCTCAGCCCAAGCATCAATTTGATAAACGAATAGATCGAACAGAGAAGTTGTTGCATGAGTCGTCAATGATTAATGACTAGTATCCGGCCCAGATTCACTTCAATCCGTAAAGGCAAGTTGCCTCCAAAATTCACTATGTCCGACATCAAGTTCCACGGGAATGAAACCCCGACCACCACATGAGAAACTTTATAGGGGCAATGACCTTAGAGAATATACCGGAGGACACATACCATGTCGACTTCCCATGTATGTTTGACAAAGACATCATGAAATGGTACAATGTTGTCAACTTACACAAGGTCACAAACTGCCGAGATCTTTGCAGGGAGTTCTTACACCAATACTCCTACAATATTAATCTACCAGTCACTCTTCGTGACTTAGAACCGATCAAGTAAGGAGATAAGGAGAGCTTCACCGACTTCCTCACTCGTTGGAGGGCAAAGACTACCCACATGGCTGATCGACCTTCCGAAAAGGATCAGAGTTAGGCTCACCATAAAAAACTAAAGCCCGCCTATTAGCAACACTTGAAGTTTTTACCTTTCATGGACTTCAAAACACTCGGAGATGCTGGCATGCTTATAGAAGAGGAGCGAGACATCCACAAAAGTTTCAACAAGTTAGAAGATCATCCAATGAGCCCATCACTCATCAAGGATGCCAATAAAGTGCGTATTTCCCTTTTTTCAAATCCATTCTATGTCTATTTTCTTTTCATATTTTCCAAAACAGAAAAAAACAAAAAACCCAAATCGGTATTCCGTTTTGAACTATGAAGGCTCGATTTCCGCTATAGCGGATATGTAGAAAGCTTATGAGGTCCGGTCCCGTTCCTAATCTTGATCCCAATTTCTATTTCCAATTTTCCAAATCCAAAGCCACTTTTCCATACTTAGAGGAGTAGATATCAATCAGGAAAAGACACCGAATCATCAAGAAGCATGCCATTCCGATTCAACATCAAACCTTCAGGTTCACGGTTCACCGCCAGCAGAAGTACATTACAGTTCAAGTGGCTTATTTTTCTTTAGGCTTTACTATGGGGAGTGGGGGCTAAAAGTGCAATTTTGTCTTTGTCTTTTGAAGTTTTTGCATCATCTTAATAAAAGAATGTATTTGTTTTTAGAATAGAGTCTTGCATTCATCTCCTTTGCATGAATCGAAACTCTTGAAAATACAAAACTTAATAACAAAGCACCCTACAAAAAAATTCAACCAAGAATATCGAAACTCACAAACTCTCCAACATTTGAGAAGAGCTAGACACAAGCACCCAAGAAGAACGGAGAGGAGGGCTTATAATCAAAAGGGTCATACAACAACTCCAAAAATACTCGGGGAAGACACAAATCATCTACCTTACAAAAGAGCTATTAGCACACGGACTAAAAAGCTCAAATTAGAATGGGACACATAATCCCACTCGAACATCATATTTTCAAGCAGTGCTATTCCCTAGATTTCAGGTGATCCAACGACCAAGTCTAGGCAAATATTTTTACATGAAGATATGTATTTATCCCTATTCCGATAGAAGTAGATAGACGTCGAGCTTCGGACCTAATAACGAGTCAAGGTTTGGACACCTCGGTTGAGTCTCGGACCCAAGCAATCGCCAAGGTTTAGACACACTCCGAGTCAAGTCTCGGACCTAGCAACGGTCAAGCTTCGAACACCCCGTCGAGCTTTAGGCCTAATAGCGGTCAAGGTTCGGACACACCTCGGTCGAGTCTCGGACCCAACAGTGGTCAAGGTTCGGACACACCTCGGTCGAGTCTCGGACATAATAGGAGTTAAGGTTCAAACACACCTCGGTCGAGTCTTAGACCCAACAGGGGTCAAGGTTCGGACACCTCGTCGAGCTTCGGACCCAATAGCGATCGAGGTTCGGACACACCTCGGTCGAGTCTCGGATCCAACGACGGTTAAGGTTCGGACACACCTTAGTCGAGTCTCGGACCCAAGCAGCAATAAAGGTTCAAACACCCCGTCGAGCTTCGGATCCAACAGGTGCTCAAGGTTAAGACACACTAGGCTAGCTTCAGCCACTTTATGGCCAAGTCAAAGTAACATGTTTGAAACATGATATGGATATAGAGCATTTTCTGGTAATACTTGAAACTATTTATATTCGATCAACTATTAGTGCAGAAAGTTTTAGCCAAGCTTCACACCAAGAAACGGTCAAGTTTAGGCTGCTTATCCGAGCTTTAGGACATTGATCGAGCCAAGCTTAGGATACTCCATTGATCTTCAAATCCAAGGAGTGGTCAAGTTCGGGCACCTCGCTTGGACTTTAGACTTTACCACTCGAGTCAAGTTCAAGCCCTCGCCAAGCTTCGGACTAAGTATGTGGTCAAGTTTAGGCACACCAATCCGAGCTTCAGGTCTTTAAGTAACCAAGTTTAGGAATCAGCCACCCGGACTTCGATTCCGTTAATCAAGTTTAGGCTCCTCGTTAGAGTTCAAGTCAAAAGATACCTAACTCCGGGCACATTGATTTAATGGGCATCCGAAGCGTAAGTAAGTACCCTTTTAGACTCGATCAAAGTGGAGGATAACCGTAGACACCTAAATAGTGTCACCCATTTTCTATTTTATTTATTTGTTGGCCCGATGATGAAATCTCGGTTCCGTTTGTGGATTTGGATCACGGTCGGTATCCGATTGGCATGATGGAAGCCAAAAAACCACAAAAACAAAAAAATAAACCTTTTTGCCTTGGGTCGGTCCAAAAATCCATTTTCTTCGGATGGTCCAAGCCCGGTCAGCCCTCCGAGTCAACGAGTGGCCGGCGTCGCGTATAAGGCCTTGCTGCACTCAAAATGCTATGTTTGATCATTAGTGTCCAATGAAGACACGAAGCCAAAACTTTTCCATACGACGTCGTATGGCCGTGCCGCATTTCATGGTAAAAATACCAAAACGTTGTGTTTTGCTCCAAAACGTCCAATTGAGACACGAAACTTATTTTCACAAAACGGCATCACTTATGGTTGGCAGCGCGTTTAGGGGATTTTACCCCCAAACGCTGCGTTTTGCCTCAAAGTTTAACCGTAACACTTAAGGAAGTTGCTTGGAGCTCATACAACGTCATTTATGACCGACGCCGCACACCACAACATGATTCCCTGGATCCGATCCAAGTCCGATTTGGTCCTTCTTTTATGATTTTATCAGCTGGGTTCCTGCTCATTTAAGTCACTGCTTAAGCTAAAACCCTAGGTCATTTATGGCCTAATCATTTCCTATAAATAGAAAGCTTAGGCTCTTATTTTACATACGGCTCAACCCTATGCATTATGCTCGTTGAAGCTAAATTAAGAGCTACTCGAATGCATCTTCTTGTATTTTGATCTCTTAGTTTCTTTTCATCCTATTCTCATTATACTCCCCATACTTAATCACTAAGCCTTCATCGGTCATCAACATCAACCTACCCTCACAAAAATTCAGAAAAGGCCCCATCCAATCACCGCCCTCACGCTTTCGGATCCGGTTCGAGATCCAGATTAGCAGGTGGGACAACCCGAGGATGCCAAATGGGTCTTTGAATTACGATTATTTAATTTCATTATTTATCGTTTTTGGTATCGTGGAGAAAGATGTAATCGCCTTTAATTCCTCATCGCCCAATGTAATCTTTATTTTCGTTTTCGCTTTCCTTTTTTTTTTCTTTTTTGTTTCTTTATCGTTTTCATTTATTGCTTTTATATATGCTTTTAACGCTTTGGTAGCATGCCTTGATTGTTTAAATTTCACATCTTAATATGTTATATGCCTGGCTTTAATGCATTATTGAAACTCACTTCTCAAATTAGTAAAGGTCGTCTTTTGACGGGCGGAACGGAAGGGCTTATCCTTATGTTTCGTACCTTCACCCTCGAATCTGGATTCTCAACTAGACCGATGGAGTCAATTTGAAACATCTTTCAAGCTTAGTTTTCCCATACTATGATTGGAAGAGTATTTTGTTATTTTATTTTTGTTAGTTTTTGTTCCCAAAACTTACCGACGACTCTGTTTTTTTTTCTATTTATTTCTCCTAATTTTGCTTCTCGGCATTTCGATTAAAAAGTAACAAGAAAAAGGGGTTTTAGATCCGATGATCAAGCTATGGACTCGGATTGAACACTTCAGTCCAGCCCCATACCCGATACCGTCAATTGTGCAAGACTGGCTCTCGCCAACGCCGGACGGTCAGCTTGTAGGGCTTTGGTCCAAGCCGGTGTTTTCACACCGGTTTGGCCCAAAAGCCCTACGACAAAATTAAATTAACCCTAATTTTTTTTTTTTTAGTTGTGAAATAATATCCCGGGTTTCGAAAATAATTCTTAAAATAAAATAATTAGTAAAATCACCATGCACTTCAATTATTCCAAATCAAATTATAAAAATCAAAAATCCTAATAAGAGATTCATCCCCACTTTCAAAAATCAAATCATTTCCATCTTCAAAAAGACAAAATCCCTCCAACTCGTGGGGAAGCGCAAGCCGGTTTTCGGACGAAGCCCGTGGTTCCTACGAGTTACGTGCCCGTAAAAGGATCTTGGGTGTAAATGGGTCTATCGGATAAAATTTAATGTGGATAGTACCATTGAATGATATAAGGCTTGCCTAGACCCGGCAAACCGACCCAAACCGAACGGGTTAACCCGAACGACCCGAAACCCGAACCGAACCAACATCCGAAACAGTTGAACCGATTTTGACTCGAAACCGAAATGAACCGACCCGAAATGACCCGAACCGAAACCGACCCGAATGCAAAATGACCCGAACCGAAACCGAACCGAACCCAAAATGACCCGAACCGAATCAGATCCGAATCGATTTAACCCGAATAAAAGTGACCCAACCCACATTTTTTTTCGTTAGGCCTCTCAGGATGGACTTTTGTGCCTATAGTGGTACAATTTTGAATCGATTTTGACCCAAAAAGTGACCCGATTACGACTAGATCCGAAATTAACCCGAACCGAACCCCGAACGAGATTGACGCGAAGTTGAACCGAACCGAAGTTGACCCGAACCGAAACCGAACGAACCCGAACGAGATCGACCCGAAGTTTACCCGAACCGAAGTTGACCCAAACCCAAAACCGAACTCGACCCGAACAAGATCGACCCGAAGTTAACCCAAACCGAACTAACCCGAACCGAACCCGAATCGAATGACCCGATTGCCGTGTATAGGCTCGCCTAGTTATATTGGGAAACACATAGGTTAAAGGGGAAGATTTCACTAAGACATTTGCTATTGTTGCCAAAATAGTAACTATTAGACGTTATTGACACTTGCAATGGCACGTGAATGGGATCTTCATCAAATAGACGTCAACAATGCATTTCTCCATGGCAACATAGACAAAGAAATCTATGAAACCTCCTCCTGATTTTAAAACTTCTAATCCAAAATTGGTATGTCATCTTCGCAAATCCCTTTAGGGTCTGTACCAAGCACCTTGCCAATGGTTTTTCAAGTTGGCTTCCACTCTCATAGCATATGGTTGTCACCAATCCCCTTTAAATCACCCCTATTTACCTATGACAAAGATAGTGTTTTCTAAGCTTTTCTCATCTATGTTGATGATCCGGTCGTCACTGGTAAGAACTCCTCTCACTATCATGCTTTTAAAACATATATGCATCATTGATTCAAGATCAAAGATTTGAGTCTTTGAAATATTTTTGGGTATTGAGGTTGCTAGATCTCCAACAGGGCTTTTTCTTTGTCAACGTAAGTCCACATTAGAGATCCTCTCTAAGGCAGGGATTCTTGGCGCCAAACCGAGTCCTATTCCTATGGAACTCGTAGTTCAAGGTATCTATTGATTTCAAAGACCTCTTATCCTGGATCATGCCCAATATAGACGAGTTGTTGGTCGTCTTATTTATTTCACCATCACTAGGCTCGAAATTACTTACTCAATCCATATCCTTAGTTAATTTATGCATGATCCATGTCAAGCACACTGGGACACTCGCAAATGCATTTACTATGATTCTTGAAATCCTCTCTAGGACAAGGGATCTTATTGCATACGTAAAGTGATGACTTGCGACTCCACATATATTGTGATTTTGATTGGGCTAGTTTTCCTATGACACGCCGATCGATTACTGAGCTATGTTGTATATTTGGGCTCTGTTCCCATCTAGTAGAAGAAGCAACCCATTGCATCCGGATCTCGCTTGAAGCTGAATATCGGGCTATAGCTAATGCCACTAGTGAGGTTGTATGGTTATGCAACTTACTCTATTATCTTCATGTTCAACTTTAAGGATCAACGATTAATGCCAAAAATCATTACAAGTTTTATATCATGTTTTATCCCTAGAGTGATCCACAACAAGAAATTAATTGTGGAGTTTTAAAGAGAGCACTTCCTAGAAAGGAAGGTGCACTTTTGGTGATATAAATAATCATGTCAAATTTTATAAATCACTCTTTAACATTTACCGCGATACATTTTATTTTATTAATTTATTTTGCATGGCATCCTACATGGCAATCCTATGTGTCATTTATTCAGGAATTCTACCCAACTCTCAAACTCATCTACATAAGCAAGAGGATCCACAACTAGAGAAGTGCGCGGTCAAGACCGTGCCACTGGGTAGGACCATGCCCCTGCCCATTTTTGCTATAGATTTTGCTTCGTTTCTTGGCCATTCGACTTCATCCCATTTTGGTTTGTTTGAGCTGTCACTTTGGAGTTTATTGCAACTCACTTTTATTACCTTTTGTATTACTAATAATGGCCTTTGCTCAAACGTCTCTGTAAATCCCACCATTTTCCTTCACCAAAATCATCCCAATCCAAGATATTAGCCTATATCATCCACATATTTTGCACCATTTTTACCTTTGTAGATTAATCTCCATTGTCCACTTTTAGGTGTTGTGAGTGACTGTTTGAGAGTATTTGTCATCTCGTAATTCTGATCTTGTTGTGCATTCATGCCCCTTAAGATTGAATTTTATATTCATATTCATTTCAGTGAATTTCTTATTTCCACCCGTGGTTTTCCCTATCTTGGATTTCCACGTAAATCTTAGTGTTCATCTTTTATTTTACCTTCTTATCTATTTTTTGAATATCACACATCCAAATTACTTTCGCTGTATTTCTTGCTTTATTTCCTAACAATGCATACTCCCTATACTCACATGCATACTGTGAAAAGAATTTTCATGTATCTGTTAGGCATGGTAATCATGGGTTGTTTTGCAGGGTTGACTCCTGCATAGATCTTCTAGTGCCTTTTGCGATGCGAATTGGGACGAAGTTTCTCATAGTATATGTTCAATTATAAGGTTTATAGTCTGTTTGAGTTTTAATCTCATAGCTTGACGACCTAATAAGAAGCAACCAGTTCTCTCATTCTTCTATGAGGTTGTATAGAGTGGTTGCTCACTGTTCTGAAGTTTCAATACCTACATGCTAAACAGGCCAACTCACTTATTAACATTTCAAGGAACGAAGGAAGAAAAAGAAATTAACGAGATTTGCCTGAGGTCGATGCACCATTACAGTTTAGCTGAATTTTGGGATGAACTTTAGTGTGATGATTATCTTGCAAAATAACCTCCCAGTATATATCATACATCAAGTGATGTTTAGAGATAATAACTTCTAAATTATAATATAAGGTTGCAGAATCAAGACTTGTTCAAAGAGAGGAAAGGTCCCAGGTGAGTTATTATAATTATGTATATACTGATTTAATGTTTGAATTAATTCAATTAATTTATACAGTTTAAGATTCTTATTTCTATTTTCTCCTATGTTTTTATGACGAATTAATATTTGATGATGGACATGTATAATATCCACAAGGGTGTTCCCTGTCTAAATTTCTCCTAACATAATATTGTGGTTGGTCCACAATGTATGTCGCAGGGTAAGCAGCATATACATCACCAAAGCCTTGAATGAACTCAAAAATAAATGGGTGGGAACTAAAAACTCTTCCCTTTTCGAGATGCAAGTGAAAGAGAAAGGCAAAAGGACTTGTACTTCTCTGCACTTAAACCTATATATATGAAATGCACAAGTTACACTTTACTTAAGGGTAAGGTATAGCCTTTTGGGTTAGGGCATGTAAGTTTCCTAAATTAAGAGACATTCATACTCATTATTATGATGACATTTACTTGGGGTTGGGAAGACATAGAAAAATAGGGCACAATTAACGAGGAGATTGGGTCCTAACTAACATAATTGGTAAAAATTTTTAAATTGGTGCCAAGGTTTTGGGTTTGAAAATCCTACCTACATTAACATTCGTGTTTTACATGTAAAAAAAAAAAAATAAGTAAGGAGGAGAACAACTTTGCATATATTTGTTCTCGTCATATGTACATAAATATTTGAGATTGTATATAACTCGATATATACATTAAAATGATTTTTCTACATCTAGAAAGAGATATGTAAAAACTGATATATGTCATATTTGAAATGACTGTTAAAATTGGTTATTATAGCTAAAATGAGTTGAAATGAGCTAACACGAGCTTAAATGATATGAAATAATTAGCTATTATCGTTGTTATAGCTGTTATGAGCTTATGAGTTATTATAAACTGTTATGAGCTTATGAGTTATTATGAGCTGTTATGAAATTTTTGAATATATCGTTAGTTATATAATTCATTTTATATTTCACAATAAAAAATATTTGGTGAATAATAAATATTTAAAAATAATCAATTTAATTTTTATTCAGTTAGAAATTTATATATTTCTTGAGTAATCATATTTTATTTTTATGTAAAGATTTTCAATGTTTTGGAGTAAAGTAATTTTTTCGTTCCAAATACATGGTATCGAAAATCCTTTTATGTAAAAATTTGCATATCATAACAGTAGTAGCTCATTTCATAAAAATATTTTTATATCTTTTTCATACGAATATACCATAACCGCAATAATGACAATAATTATGACGACGATGACAAATAATAATAATAATAATAATAATAATAATAATAATAATAATAATAATAATAATAATAATAATCATCATCATCATCACAATAATCATAATGATAACAATAATAATAATAATAATAACAACAACGACGACGACAACAACAATAACAATAATAATAATAATAATAATAATAATAATAATAATAATAATAATAATATCAAGTTGCTATCAAAAAAATAATTATAATATCATGTTATGATTAGCAGTTATAATTGTTATAATATTTATAAGTTATTATAACTTAAATGAGTTAAAAGATGTAATAAATATTGTTATAAATATTAATTCGAACACGCCTATAAAAAGGATAAACTTTCGTGAATGGTGCCGCTAATAAATTTTGTATTCTAAAATTAAAATTGAAATGACATTTAGCATACTAGAGATATCACAAGCTGACCGACTATTGATATTAGGAATGGATAGGGCAGGTTCAAGTTGGGTTGAGCAATACCCACCAGTATTTTTGTATATTGAGTTTTGAAAATCTAAGTATGCCTCTATTTATTGAATTTTTTTAGTTGACGAGTTTTATTCCAATTTGGATGTAATAGAAAAAGTAATACTTACATCAACATATGAAAATCGTCTTGATGTCTTGTCATATAAAGATAAAACCATTTTTATTTGTAGGAAAATTATTATTTAGTTACGAAGTGCATAAGTGTCTGTTCGAAGTTACATAAAAATCATTATCTATTTTTGGTTTATGTTTATTTCTGTTCGTTTTTGTTCATTTTATTTGTTTCTGTTCTTTTCGTTCGTTTCTATTCATTTCTTCTCTTTTGTATTACTTGTTTCTATTTCTATTTCTATGTGTTTTTTTATGTAATTTCGAACATGCCCTTAAGTTTTTTTTTTTTTTTTGTTGTACATCATTATATAATGATTGACATACTCATCAATTGTGTTGTAATAAAATTATCAAATTAAAATAGCTAGGTACTGGTCGGATGTGAGTATAGGGCATGTTAACCTTGTACCTAAAAGTAAACACAAACTCGTTATTTCTCCACCAATTCTGTACTTGACTTCTTTTTTTAAACTTTTTTTATATCCAAACCCGTATGGTAAATTAAGTGAACTTTAATTTGATATAGATAAGAAGGCACTCAAGAGTGTGGTGATTTTGATAGAGTTAAAACTTTTATTTCCTCGAGATGCAAGTTGGAAAGCAAAAGCAATGTGTATAGGACATGGATGTTCCCTAACACAAAAACCAAGATATATTATTGGTGCAACTTGTATTCTATTACTCAACTAAACATTCCATAGTTGGAAAATTCTAAGGTAAAGAGACCTCCCCTAAATTGGAAATTACCATAATATTAAAGATAAGCTACGATGGATGGGGATGGGGATGGGGTGAATCAATGGCACATCTCCACACAAAATTCAACCTACCAAATCAAGCAAATCCCTTTTTTTTATTCAGCCAAAAGAAGAAAAGAAAAAACAAATGGAAGCAAGTACGTTTTTGCACCTTTTTCTATACTCGGAAACGTTTTGCATCATCAAGGTCAAGGAGCCATAAAAACAGGAGAAGAAGTAAGCTCCTCTATGAATTTTTTTACTAATATATATTTACCATCGTTATTTTTTTCCACTCGATCTAACATTTTGACTATGTAAACTCGGAATATCACTTATAATATTATAGGATTACAAACTCTTATACAAAATATCGTTTATAAAATCTTAAAATTACAAGATTTTACAATTGTCTTAAGTATATTTTTATAATATGACTTCTACTATACTTCTTGGTTGAAATGACTAAGTTGACAAAATCTTATTTAAAAGAAATTATCTATAATATAAATAATTAATTATTTAATCTAAATTTTTTTAAATTCTTAAAAAATAATATGTTTTAAAAATAAAATATTTTTTATTTTTATTTTAAAATGTTAAAATGTTAGGTTGAGTGGAAAAAAACATGTTATCCTAATATTTTAACTATGCAAATCCGATATAGCACTTACAAAATCACATGATTACAATTACAAACTTTTATTCAAAATATCATTTACGAAATCTTAAAATTACAAACTTTTATAATTGTCTTCACTATATTTTTATAATATGATTCCCTACTATACTTCTCTTACTTGAAGGGATCGAATTGATAAAATTTTAAATGAATTTTTAATTTTTATTATTTTAAAAACTAATTAATATTAAATTGTATATACATTTTCAGGTTAACACGTATGAATTTATATATTATAAGTAGTATTAATAAACACACTAACTAATAAGATAAATGTATAATAGTACCTTAAAAAAGAGAAAAATAATAAAACTAAAATTTAAAATGTTAAATAATTTTATCATTGAAAATTTTTTAAAATATTATCTATAATATAAATAATTAATTTTTATGTAAAAATATAAACTCTTTATAAAAATAATATACTTTAAAAATAAAATAAAATTTTATTTTTATTTAGAAAAATTATTTTAAAAAATAGGTCTAGGAAGATTAGAGAGATTGGGGAGGGGAGGAGAGAGAGAGTGAGTGAAGGGGGAGGAGAGAGAAAGACTGACAGAGAGAGGGGAGAGAGGAAAGAGAATGGGATTAGGGCATGTATGGGGTGGGTAGAGATATACCCTCACCCATACCCGTTTTTAAAAATCATCCCCATACATATTTCCATAACTGTTGGATTTTCATAATTTATTCCCACACCTACATCCATCAGGTATTTCTGTAACGCCTCCGACTCTTAATTAGGGACGTCACATCGGCAGGACCCTTTTCGAGGATCATTAAGGCTAATCTAGGGAACGACTTGACAAACATAACATATTTTTTAAATTATTAGAAGTTGAGTTAGAAATCCTTTTTTTCGATAGACAAGCTACGATGAGGCTTTAGCCCACAAGGCCTCATGTTAAACTTTTGGGTTCATACAACCTTACACCATAAAATAGAGTACAATAAGAACGGAGTCTTGATGGGGACCACCGAGGCCTAATTACCAAATAAGTCTTACATATCATGCTCAAAAGATACACAATTAAACATAAGTAATCAATGCATTAAAGTTCCTTGTACCTAAAAGGGCATCAAAACGACCTCCTAATTGATAACATTTTCCAAGAACCTTATTGTTGCTCTGGATATGAAAAAATGAAAAAGTAGGGGAATGAGCAACCACAATTCAATGGGAGTCCTTCGCCTCCCAAAACCAAAATAACTTTGCATGCATACATATATATAAATATAATAGCAATGAATACTTAATAACCTTAATATTAGTAATCAAATCGCATCATAAAGATAATCTTATCTTATTTCACCCTTAATCGAATGGGAAAACTATAATGCATTAGAACTCAAGTGAACCACATTTTCTTCACAAATGTGACCAATCAATTCCCAATCTGGAACTTAGCTTAATTTCTATCATCTTTAATTTATTTGGGCAAAAACTAGTACCTTGGTACTCAATCGACGCCTGTGAGCCAACCCAACATACCATGTTACTTCGATTCAGAACCACTCATGCATGTGTGCAAGTCTCCTATTCAGGGGAAAGAAGGGGAGAGTTGTTACTCCTACCTTATAATCTAGGAATGAAAGTCGCCGTCCTCAGGCTGGAATAAATCACCTTCCTAGATTTTGTATTTCCGACACTTGTGAGCCGACCCAATGTACCACGGTACAGGGATTTGGAACTACTCACGCGTATACCCAAGTTTACTACCCGAAGTATTGGTAATCTAAGAGTGAAAGCCGCTACTCGTGGGCCGGAATATATCACCTTCCTAGAGTTGATATTTCGACGCCTGTGAGCCGACCCACCGTACGACGGTATAGGGATTCAGAACCACTCATGCGTATACTCAAGTTTCCTATCCGGGAGGACTCGTAATCTAGGAGTGAAAACCGCTGACCTCAGGCTGGAATAAGTCACATTCCTAGATTTTCGTATTTTGAGGCCCGTGAACCGACCCAACGTACCACGTGCATCGGGATTCGGAACCACTCACGCGTATACCCAAGTTTACTACCCGGAAGGACTCATGATCTAGGAGTGAAAGCCACTAGCCGTAGGCCGGAATATCATCTCATGTCACCTTCCTAGATTTCGTACCGATAAAGTACTCAAACCTAAGAAATCAACTTCCCATTTTACGTTATGGTTGTTATCTCTATCATTTCTTCACATATGTGTTTAGTAAATTGTTTCATGAGGCCCAAAGTCATACTTTAAGTCTTAAACTCGCTTCTCGACACAAAATACAAAGTTTACAAGTATCACGGGACAAGACCCTCGGGTTGTGTGGGTCCAAAATTTGCTTTGGAAACCACTACGAACCTCCCCACGGTCAGTAGGGGTCAATGGTTGGCTCTAGAGGTCATCAAGGGACTTCCCACGGTCAGTGGGAATTCTGGTGGCCACAACGAGCTACCCCACGGCCTGTGGAGCACCCGTGGTGGGTGTTTTCGCCAATTTATGCTGCTGGCCACCATGGCCTTGTCCACAGGCTGTGGGAACGCCCTTGATGGGTGGTAGTGACTCCTAAACTCCATTTTCTTTTCTTGTACATATTTTGTCTTTGTGAGATATCTATAAAAGGTTTATTTTATAAATTTTTCACCATTCTAAGTATCATATTAGCTCAATAAAACCAAATAAAAGCACATGCAAGATAATTACTTCTCATACCAAAATTTGGGGAAACTCGAGTTAACATTTCCAATCACCCATCCTTAATAACACCACACCAAGTATATTCACTAGAATATTTTAAACCTCAACCAAAATCATGGTTTCACAAAGATCTTAACATGATTAGTATATTCTCATATTCATGCATGCAACTATAACAACTAAAAAGAAGCTCAACCAAGTAGATAATGATTATATTTCTACTTCTTTTTCCTTTCTAACATCCTTCTAGCATATCTATATCAATGAGCGACTCCCAAAAATACATGCATGCAACAATTTCTTACATTTTTTAGCATTCAAAGTTAGTCCACAAGCAGACTTACGAAATTCATTTTAGTTGGAAAGTAATATACAATGGGGAGGAGAAGGAAACCCATCTTAATGAAGATGGTTAGAGCTAAGTTCTTGTTGGTTGTTGTAATCTTGAACTTTCCTTCTACCCCTCACTAGGCTCATGATCTGAAGATCCGGGTTCGAATCCCGGCCTCGCCTAAAAACTGGAGATGCTGGGCCTCACCTTTGTTCTTGGCTCTACTCTTAGTGAAGATGTTTAACAATGGAGGTTGAAATTCGAAATGAATGAGATTGAAAAAGATGAAGTTTCCTTTATTCTCTCTCTCTCTCTCTCTCTCTCTCTCTCTCTCTTATTTGGAGCTTCTAGATTTTACATGAGGAAATGAGTCAGAATTCAACATCACATTTGACTTATGTATCAGATTTAGAGGGGCTATAATTATTATTTGGAGTATGGAGTAGATAGGTTCAGTGTGTCAGATTTGAGGAGGGGAGTGGTGTTGCAATGATGGTTGGAGCATGGTGGTAAAGGTGGAGTGTAGCGATAGACAAAGGTGGAAGGAGAAGCAAATAGATTTTTTGCCTAAATGCTGAGGTTTAGATGAAAGGAATATGTTTTGGATGTTCAGACATTAGGAAGATAATCATACTTTAAAATTTATTTAATCCAAGCAACTAGCAAACCAAATGAATATTTTCTAAGCTTACTCCTAATATTATTTCCAACTAAGTTAACCGCTAACTAACAAACTTGTAAATAAATACATATACATATATATAAGATAAGTAGCACATTATATGAATTTTATTATAACCAGTTATTAAATTAAGTTGCTTAGAGAATAAGTCATATATATTAATCAAATATTTTTTCTTAATATTTTTTAGGGCGTTACAATTTCGGATTTTATTCGAGTACTTATAGATGTCAAAAATAATACACATTGGATTTTATTCTCAAGTAATTTTTATTTATATAAAATATTATGATGCATTTGGATCCCATATGAGATTTTTGGGGATGAGTCATTATTGTTCACTCATGAATAGCCACATAACATTCATCCTAATTTACCCTTACCCGCGGCCAGCCCCATACCCATATTTTTAAATTTTATGTACCCATATCCACTATATTCGATATGAGTCGGAGCGGATTTATTAGGTTCGGGTTATACTCCCATTCCTAGAGACAGAGAGTTAGAGAGGGGTAAGTGACAGAGTGAGAGAGAGAGAGAGAGAGAAGGGGCAACACAAATTAATACCAATTTGTCTAAAAATTTATGGAATATTGGATTTTAAAATCCCGAACTTTGGGGTTTTTTGATGGGAATATCCCGAAATATTGATTGGCATCACAAAGCATCTCGAATTTAAACTCTAACATTTTTGGATATCCCACCACCGAGTTATGGGTGAAAAGAATCGGTGGCGATATGACGTGGGGGTGGAGGTAGTGTACGTGGCTTTTTTTTGCAAATAATATGACTGCTTTTTTCTCTCTCTCACTTAATTCTCTCTGGTCTAAGTCTCTCTCTCATCCGGGTATTCTCTCTCATCCGAATCTTCCCGGCCATTCTCAAACTATTTCCTTTTCTCTCACTTTACTCCCTATCCTCTAGATCTTCTTTCTCTCTCTATGAATCCTCTATTCTATTTTTGAAACCACAATTATTTTGGCAAAAAGCAAGATTTTTCCCAGAATTCAAAAATCACGAAGAAACCCCACATCCAATTCAAGGTTTTCGGTAAGATTTTAGCTCAATCCGCCATTGCAGCTTCGGGATTAGGTTTCGTCGATGCAGGGTACAATCAATCATCTCCGTTATAATCTTTTGCATTTTTTCCTTATTGACTGGTCCATTTGAATCTGAAACAAAGTAGTTTTCAGAAATTATATTCTTATCAAGTAGTAGCACAAAACAAATTTTCAGAAATTAATTTTGCATTTAACTCGATTTTGCGATTTGGTATTTTTGATTTTTGGTTATCTATAGTGGAGATTGGTCAAGGATTGGGGTAATCTCAAAGGAGATTGAAGATGTGCTCAAGGTTGCTACTTTTATTATAGTTCCGCTCTCTTTGTTTCTTATTTTTTGGCTCTCTAAAAACCCGTGAAAATGAATAGCAAATCATGTAACATATTTTTGAAGGCATGATTTTATTTTATTTTTTGGGATGATGTTTCACCTTGGATTAAAGCCCCAAATTGAATTTTTTTTTCGGGAGCTTAAACAAGGCCCAATTAGATTTTTTTTTTTGCTTTAATTGCCTTTTAAAATAAGCCCCTCTAGTTTTAGAGTCCTTTAATGAGAAGAAAATGATGATACAAGAGTTTGATTTTATGTTGGGATGATGAGATTAATGTGTCAAGTGTTAATTGAAGAAGAGTGAAAGATTGTGTGTAATGAGACTTGAGACCCCCAATCAGATTTCAAAAAAGGGACTTCAAAATTAGAGGTAATAAGGGAAGGGGGAGAAAGAGAGGGAGATATGATAAGTGATGCATATAGAAGTTACAGGAAAGAGAGAGAAAGAGAGTTATGGACAAAGAAGATGGAGCCACTGGAGGAGAGAGAATGGCTGAGACATTTGTGGAGGAAGAAGATGAAGAGAGGTAGAGGAGGAGAGAGAGTGATAGGTAGAGATGGGGAAAACTAGTTAAATTTAGTCGACATGTAAATTAAAAAATAAAGTGGTCAAACCTTCGCCGCCACGTCATATCGCCACCGATTCTTTTCACCCGTAACTCGGTGGTGGGATACCCAAAAATATTAGGGTTTAAATTCGGGATGTCTGCGATGCCAATCAATATTTCGGGATATTTCCATAAAAAACCCCAAAGTTCGAATTTTAAAATCCAATATTCCAAAATTTATCCAACACTCTTTGGTCAATTTTCCAAAAAAAAAAAAGAAGCCCCTCTATGAATTTTTCTGCCAATATATATTTAGAATGGTCGGTTTTTTTTTGTTAATGTAGAACGTATGTATTAGGTTATAATTAATTTGATCACATTTAGTGTATATTTTGTATTTAATTTATCTAAATGTATTAATGATTAAAAAATATGTAATTCGTCTATGTATTCATTTATATTAGGATTTAATAAGGATGGCAACGTTTAAAACATATATATATATATATATATATATATATATATATATATATATATATATATATATATATATATATATATATATATATATATATAAACTTACTATCGTTCAAAAAAAGATTATTAAATAATGTACTGTAAATTGTATTGCTCTCCCCCTGCACACAAATAATGAAATTAAAGGGAGTTGCAATGTATTCCTATCTCTAATGTTATAAAACCAAATTCATATTTTTTTCTATTATCATCACTAGAGTTATACTTAGCAAGGATATTAATTGATTTTTTTATAATTAATTTTATAATTTATTACTTTTAACTAATTTATAAGGATAAAAACTAATAACTTATCTCTAATGTCAAGGGATTACGAGAACCAATGATCGTGAATCTTTCATGGTGGGGGAACGAGAAGAATTGTTCCTACAGGCATATTTCAGCAACCATATGTAACAAGAGAAAAACTAAATGATCAAATCCCAACTCATCTCATTAGCTTGTTGTATACACAATTTTTCTGAACAAAATATATTCATGGTATGCCGATATCTATTGATTAAAGGTGACTTACCCACAATAAACAAACAAGTAACCTGAGACAGCAGAAAAACAGAGTGCTGATGATTACAGTAGAGGACTGTTGTACCCAGCTACCAAAATGCTCATGAAAACTCTGATTGAGTCCATGAGACAAGCACCTAAAAATCACACCGACTCTTCTTCGAGTGTAATTTTGATAACCTGAAGGCATAAACTAATAAACTAGGAACCTTTGCTTTCTCCAAAGCATGCTTCATGGAAACATCCACCGCATCCACAAATTGTCAGTGCAGCACAGAGCTGAGTGAGCACAACTGAGCATTGGTTGTTCGTCTTGGAACACAATTTTATGCAGCACAAGCAACAGCAAGCTTTACAAATCTTGTTGCAGAAATTTGATGCTGCCTGAACTATGATTTCAGCACTATCTAACGGTCTAGGTTCCACCAGGCCTGGACGGATGTTTTCAGCAGTTGCTTTGATGTCTCCAAACCCAATTCCAAGGTTTATGAACTTTTTACTTTCTGGGGCTTAGGCTCTTCTTTAACTGCTTCAGATTTTGTTGATGTTTTTTTCTGCTCATGGACAATCATTGTTAGATCTTTTACACAACATTGTTTTTCAAAAAGAAAAAATCAGTTTCCCACCTTCCGTAAATGATGACATCAAAATTGGCTCAAATTATGGGGAATGCTTTGTAAAATTTCTGAGTCCTGAGATGCTATTTTTAGGAGTATTATTCGGCCAGGATTAAGGGGAGGTTAGGAGAATTTATAGTTGCATTATGAAGGTGTGACAAGACCTGATTCCTGATATCTTTCACACCGAATAAACTACAAGTTTTGAGATAGAATTAACCAGTGAGTAGTCCTTGTCATGGGCAAAGACAATAATTAGGCCAAGACAATAATTTACCTTCACCAAAACTTTATGCTACTTGATTCTTGTTATAAAATTAGGCGAAGACAATAATTTACCTTTGCCAAAACTTTGTGAATGCATTATTACACCTCAAGGAACAAGACCTTGTTCTTGACAAGCCCATTTTAAGGACTGAACCCAACCAAACAAATAGCCCAGAATCCATCTTAGGGCATGGCCCAAGCTGGGGGATTGGCATTTACTCAGCCTTAAGGTCCTTAACCCCCAAGAATTGATTACAAAGATATGGTTTCTGCTAGATTCGGGAAGCGTCATCCTAAGGACCAGTAATGAGAATAAGTTCCCGGCTTTAATTGGGTTTAAACTCTATATAGTTAGTGCTGTCGGCCCCAAAGTATTTAATTTGTCTCCCATTCCCTGTCACATTAGTTTCCAGCATAGCCACAGGAAGAATTCTTATAATACCTTCTTAGGTCTTGCATCTGCTTCTCTCTTTAAGGTATCAGTCATAAGTAAAACCATATATGTATATTCAGAAAGAATGCTATTGTGGATGCTCACCCTTGCAACCTGACAGTTACAGAAAACAGAGGAATTTCTCAGACAAATTTCACTTAAAATACTGGTCTAACATGCAATTAGAAAGTTCTTCAGTAATTAGTGCACCTTGCATCATTAAATACAATAAAGAAATGTGTCAGTTTCTAGAAAAGTTCAAAAGAAAGTTACACTAGGCAAAGAAGCCTCATTGTCTGAGGCCAACTTACTCTTTAATTATCAAGTTCATCCAGCATCAAAGAATTCATCAAATTAAGAAATGAAATGAATGCACAATATCAATGATATTTGTCCAGATGTCATGATTAGCATAAAGAGCTACTTTAGCTGAGGTGGACCTTACAAATACAAATCTCCAACTTAACCAATCTTTAGAACAGCTCATCTAAGGTTCTACAAAAGGTGATGCCATATTTGTCTCCTTCTCAACCATGAACACATATCTGTCAGTCTGGATGAACATCAGCAAAACAACACTAGATCTTTTCCAAATTTTGTATAAAATCATGTTGACTTGATTTTCACAAGAGCAAAGTCAATTAACTCCAATCTGAATTGGATCTGCTGGAGTGAGGACACAGAAGAGGTTCAAAATGTGCCCTCCTTAAAACTTATATCACAAATGGACCAATGGAAAACAGCTGCATCAATACATTGAAACTTCTCTGGTAGTTATTTCTTTCACAGATGGCAAACTCATTTGCAAACATTTGTGGCTGTTTGACTTGCAAATTGCGCGATACCTATTAGTTCCATTTGCCACCCGCTATTATTCTCTTATGTGTTTCCCCAACCCTTTTCTATGCTAAATTTTATTTACCATGCCAATATTTATTTTATGATACTTGCTATTATTATCGAATGCTCCAGTTTCTCAATGCATTTTTCCCCACTTAAGTTACTCACAGAAAGGTTTTAACTCTGACCACACAGAAGAAAAAGGTCTCAATCCATCAAAAACATTTTCCGCAAAACTTTTTGTGGGCCTCTTGAAATCAGTCCCTCTACTTGTAGGGGTAAAACTATCCACATCTGGATCTCCTTAGCCCCCACTACAGCAGGACCACATTGGGGTGTTTGGGGGGAGGGGGATGTTATTGGCAACCAGTTTTCCATGATAGTCCTTGGTTGAGGATAATTTGCGAAAGAGAAACACATGTATTAAAGACCCTCAGGGGGATAAATATTAATGAGCATACATTTTTAGAATCATACCCATTGCCATATATCACACACTAAGATGTGCAAAAGCAAAATAGTATACCTTTGTCTCAAGTTGTTTATCTTCTAAAAGCCATGCATGAGCTGTGCACATACTAATTTGATGCATGGCCAATACCTGTGGCATAGCAATAGATCATCAGATAGAAATATGAAAGAGCTACTACAAAAACATTTAGTCATCATTTCAAGGCATTCGTTGCACCCACCACACCAACAAATATATTTTATACACTGACATCAGCTACAGTTTTTAGGCGTAATGTTATGACATAAATAGAAAAAATACACATTTTGAGCTCAAGTCCTCCAGTTAAAACTTGAATCAGCCATCAAGCAAAGACAATACAGGAACAATGTGATTGCTATCATAGACAAACATGGTAATACTCAATCTGATGTGGTGGGAATTCAAAAATCTTCTTAGAATTCTATGAAGATTTACTTGGTACTACTTCACCTGTGAAAGAGGGGATTAACATCCAAGTGGCTAATATGAGGCCAGTACTGGATATACAGCACCAAATAGCTTTGATTAAACCATTTACAGCAGGTGATGTGAAGCAGGCAATGTTTGCCATAGGGAACGACAAAAGTCCGGGGACGGATGGGTACGGAAGTGGCTTTTTCAAGAAAGCCTGGGGGATAATTGGGGAGATGTGACTGCAGCCATACCGGAATTCTTCCACACGGGACAACTATTGCCTGAACTCAACAACACAATTTTGACGCTAATACCCAAGTTGAGCAAGGGAACAACAAAAGTCCGGGGCCGGATGGGTACGTAAGTGGCTTTTTCAAGAAAGCCTGGGGGATAATTGGGGAAGATGTGACTGCAGCCATACTGGAATTCTTCCACACGGGACAACTATTGCCTGAACTCAACAACACAATTTTGACGCTAATACCCAAGGTGAGCAATCCTCTTACAGCTGATATCGCCCAATTGCTTGTTGTAATACACTGTATAAGTGTATTAGCAAGATGATATGTGAAAGGTTAAAAGGAGTGTTACCTATAATTGTGAATGGAAATCAAGGGGCTTCTGTGGCTGGGAGAAGCATAATAGAAAATATCTTGATAAGTCAAGATTTAATTCACCTTTATAGAAGGAAAAATGCTTCCCCTAGATGCTTATTGAAGGTAGACTTCCAAAAAGCATATGACTCAGTTGCTTGGATTGACATATCTCACATCTTTACAGCATTCAAATTCCCACCTACCTTTATTGGTTGGATCATTAAGTGTGTTACAACAGCCAGTTTTTCAATTGCTCTGAATGGGGATGTTTTTGGATATTTTGCGGGAGCACAAGGCATCAGACAAGGAGACCCATTATCTCCTTTAGTTTTTGTGGTGATTATGGAGTATTTGGCAAGAAGCCTACAGATGCAGGCACAGGATGCTACATTCAGATTTCACCCTCATTATAAGAATATGGGCTTAGCAAACCTCTGCTTTGCTGATGACTTGATGATATTCTGTAAGGGCACTTATAACTCAGTGGCACTCATGATGAAAGGGTTTGAACAATTTTCTCAAGTGACTGGGCTCCAGGCCAACAAACACAAATCACATGTTTACATAAATGGGGTTAGCCCTAATACTGAGCAACAAATTGTGGATCTCACTGGGTTCTCATTGGGAACATTCCCAATTAAGTATTTGGGCATGCCTACGTCACCTACTAAATGGAGTATTGCAGAATGCCAGAAGATTGTGGACAAAATTCAGGCCAGATCACATTCCATTGCTACAAGGCACTATTCTTATGCAGCTAAGGTACAAATTATAAATTCACTTCTGCTCTCCATGATTACATATTGGTCATCTATTTTTATGCTACCTCAAACCATTTTTAAAAAAGTGGAGAAGGTACGTAAAAAATTCCTATGGGGATATGGGGAGAACAAAGGTTTTGCCTTAGTTTCTTGGGAGAGTATGTGCTGCCATAAAAGGGAGGGAGGATTGAACATCAAGTATTGTAAAACTTGGAATCTTGCAGCCATAGGCAAGCTTATTTGGGCTCTTAGCAACAAGACTGATACTTTATGGGTTAAATGGGTGCATGAGGTATATCTGAAAGGGGAAGAGTTCTGGCAATAAACTCCCCCAACTGGTCTCTGCTGGTATTGGACAAAATTGAACAAAATCAAGGATAAATTCAAACAAGGGTATGAGATGAGAATTTGGGAGAATGTACAGCCAAGCTCTACTCTATTAAAGCAGGATATGAATGGCTTAAATGGCATACTGACAGGTTTCCTTATTGGAGAATAATATGGACCCCTTTATCTATCCCAAAACACAATTTCATCTTTTGGTTACTCCTAAAGGGGAGGCTTAAAGGGCATACTGACAGGTTTCCTTATTGGAGAAACTTGGGGTGCAAGTACAGGACATCAATTGCTTGTTATGTGGGGCAAGAGAGGAAAAGGATACTCATATATTTTTCCTATGCTCTTACAGTCAACATGTGATGACGGGGATTACTACTTGGGCAGGAACCAAAATGCCTGACCCTGACTGGGCTAACAAATTGCTGAAACTCAAAGGGTCAAAACTCAGAAGGAAAGTTGTGTATGCAACTTACTCGACTAGCATTTACCATCTATGGATAGAATGATGTCAAAGGGTATTCTCGGACAGCAAAACGGGAGCAGATAAACTGTTAAAAAATTCAGAGTGATCTACAAACTAGATTCAGATTAGTTCTGAATACAAAAATGCAAGATATTGATAGAAGGATGATAGAAGAATTAATTAGATAGTTTAACCTCCAAATGTAACCAGGACAACCCTTCCTAGAACGTCTTGGGACACAATTGGGTTGTATATATTCTTGTATAGTTATGTTTTGATGAGTAAAGATAATGAAACACTTTCATATCAAAAAAAAAAAAAAAACCTTGAAACTCAGGAACTTTGAACTTGGCTTCAGTTTTATTGTTTTATATCTTGGAATACAAGCTCTATTTAACAACAGGAACTTTTCACGCTTTTCACGCAATTCGGTCAACTTCAATACTTCTAAATCCTTGCTCTCGCAATCTAAAGTCTAACAATGCTTTCTTTGAAAATCAAAACATTTTTTTCTTCAGCAATCTAGAAGCCTAACACACTGACCACCCTTTCTTAATACCTAATAATCAGATGCATGTATAAGCTGTAGTCCACGGTCCTAGATGGCAAGCTGAATGGATTTTATGAGTCACCTCTCCCAGATTGTTGGTGGAAGAAAGATGCAGGAGTCCACTTTGATTGGTGATCGATATACTAGTTCCAGAATCGGATCAGGGATCCTGGTTATTCTATGAACTTGACACTGAGAATGCTTATGAGATTGATCATGTTAATTGGGACTTCTTCTATTTCATGAGAAAGATAGACTCTTAAGGACAAGTGGAACGGATAGATGCCTCAGTACATCAAGCTACTCCTTCGTTGTTCTTCTGAATAGTTTCAACTGTTTCTCTCAGGACTATTTTAGTTTCTGTGCTCTTCTTATTCATGGAAGTTCTGAGCAACATGTTTTAGTCTGCCTCTCCAGCCAGATTGGTTTTGAGTTTTCCAGGGGGAAAATCTTTGGGGCATAAACTTCACAAGAAAAGAACCCCACCGCAACCCAGTTTGAATCCCACCCACCTAAGCACATCTGGGGAGATCTAGATATAGGCAATCTCACCCTACAAGAAAACTTCAAAAGAGCACATGGAAGTCAAACAAATCAAAGCAAAAGGAGTGCATCTTACTCTCTCAATAGGAAATTCATCTGCCTCACGAACCCTTATTTCCATCTCATAGTTTGTCAGATCAGCAAGTGTACCTCTAGCTTTTAGCACTTCCGGAAACTTCCCAATGTATCTCCCTGATATTATCAGTGGGCTTTCTGATGAAAGATCTGGGATCCATGTTGGATATACCTGATGTTTCAATTACAAAAAAAGAAAATAATGTCACACCAAGCTGATCAGTTAGCACTACAGGTGTTAATTGTATGCACGTAAACTGAATTCCCATAGGAGAACATCTAAATATAATCTGGAAAAGAAACATTTTCAAAAGCAGACTAGAGACAATAGGCAGGAACTTTCACATATAGCATGCAGATGAATTAGCTGAAAGCAAGTGGCATTTAGTATTGAAATAGAAAACTTGTTCCATTCAATCCATTTCATACTACTATCTGTTCACTTTAATTGTTTTATTAAATGTTTACGTATTTGTTGAACTTATTAATTATTTAATATTTTATATATTTACCAACTTCATTTGTTTTTGTTTTGTGTATTTTACTTTCTTTGAGTTTGATACTTACAACTAAAGGTATGAAACTGAGACTTGATACCTTAGGCGGATGGCAAATCTCAAATCCCTTAGTATTGAGGAAGACTAGACAACTCTAGTTATCGAATTGCATACATTCCTCTAACCAAACACTAAAGCTCCATTTGATTCTAGGAAAATTAGAAAGAAAGAAAAAAATGTGGAAAATGAATTTCTTTCCCTTGTTTGAATTGAAGAAAAATGAGAAAAAAAGTTTGAAGGAAAAAATCACGGAAAATTTTATCAAATTTATTAATGATATTTTCCTTCCAAAATTGAGAGGAAAATGGAATGAAAATTTCAAATAGAGAGAGAAAGGGAGAAAAGAGGGAGGCTTCAATTAATCAAGGTAATTGAGAATTTTCTCTCTCCTCTCATGGCAATGTTGGATGGGTAAGAAAAATAGAGTGACTTAAATTAATCAAGTCTATTGAGAATTTTCTCTCTACTCTCCATGGCAGCAGTGAATAGGCAAGAGATCCGAAAGGGATCATAATTTTTCCCCTCTATTTTTCCTTGAACCAAACACAAGAAAAAAATCAATTTCTCCTTACTTTTCTTTCGTTCTCACTTTTTTTCCATTTGAATTTTCTTTTCAATTTGTTTTTTAAGGTATAAAATCAATTCCACAATACCAACAAAACATCTCCTAATTGTAGTTTATGTAAAATTGTAAAAGAATTCAAAATCAACTATCCAAAAGACAGGTACATCACACCAAAACTAGTCTTTTTTGAAAACACGAGTTTAAGTGAAAACCCATATTGGGGACAAATTACACGAACCCTTTGTTTTACTTGAATTACTCATGTTGCATAGCCCATACCTAATATGGGTATGTACACTAGAACCTTCATCGTACACTAAAAATACAAAATTTCAAGAAAATGACCAAGCTCCGGATACGAGTGGAACATTTGACCTCCCACATACTTAAATGTTAGCAAACGCAAATAAGTCATGGACAAAGTGTTAACAAGGTTAGAGAAACTGTTCATGTTAATTTATGTGATCCTCCAAAAGCCTTGACCAAATCTACTCACAAGTACAAGAGGTCCATCAAACATATTAGTACCATCCACAATCTTGATCCTAGACTTCGAGGGACAAGACTCTAAGATGAGAGAGGCAAAGTTTTAATGATGTCATCAAGACCATGCATATATATATATATTGTTACAGCCCTAGCCCTCTTGATCCCGCGAGGGCTAGTTCCGAGGATAGAAATCTCGATCTATAAAGTCACAATCATACATGATTTTAAACTATGACAACCTTCTATAAAACCTTGCTCCGATACCACTTGTTGAGAATCTAGGAGATCAAATGGTATGCTAGAAACAACTCTTTTTATTAACTTGAGATAGCAAATTTACAAAACTTTAGATAGATACTCAAGAGTATGTAGGATACTTCACTTGCTCTCTTAGAAGCCCTCACTCTCTTTTATGGTGAATGCTCACATAGGTAGGTCATTCCCCTATTTATAGTGGTTCCACCTTAATGTATGGTGGAGATTTGGCCAAGTGTCAAAATCCTAATGCCCCTAAGATAATTCTGGAGAATACAATAATATCTAGATATTTCCTAGGATAATTCAATAATCATCTAGATATTTCTAAGATCTAAACTTTTTCATATAGAAAATTCTAGATATTATTTTGGTGTCTTGATTCTAGAAAGTGGGTAATGATTTTTCTCTTATTTTATTTTAACACTCCCCTCATTACCCACTTTTCTTCATTGTCGTCCTTGGGCTTTGCTACTAGTTCCCAAGTCTCATTCTCGAATCGTAGCTTGTGTTTCTTCCTCCATTGCCCTTTTCCATTCCATCTTTTGGCATGCTTCTTCATAGGTGCTCGATTCTTTAATGCTCGGTCCTTCTACCAAGCATTAGCATATTTAGGATTTTGCTTCCGTGTCCTCTTGGACCTCCTTAGTTGTGGCTCGGGGCTTCTTTTATCACTGTCTCTTCGAATTGGCTTGGCCTCTCTTCTTTTGGAGAAGCATGATGCACACCTGTCTGCCATGGACTTTTGTGCCTGTGTGGTGTCTCTTCTTTACCTCTTTCTTCTTCAATAACTTCTTGTCGTGGTATTGTCTCGCTTGAGTCTTTCTCGTCATCTTCCAGCCTTTGCTCCAACTTTTCCTTGATCTCTTTAGAGTTGGGAAGTGATATTACTTGTGATGACCACCATGAAGATACTTCGTCGAACACCACATTTCTTGATGTATAGCAACGTCCTGTTGTCAGTCACAACACCTCCATCCTTTTCTTTCATTATCATAGCCCACAAAAATACAAGTGAATCGCCTATTTGTTGAACTTGCTTCGTAGGTGGTCGAGTATGAAGACATAGCATACACACCCAAACACCCCGACATGGCTTATCGTGGGCTTGACATTCCATAAATTCTCATATGGAGACAAAAACCCGAGCCTTGCCTGGGGTAGTCTATTGATGACATAGACCGCAATCTTCATGCACTCGGCCCGAAACGTGGCGGTACATTCTTGGCATGTAGCATACTTCGCAGGTCTCGCAAGATGTCAATTCTTTTGCTCTGCTACACCATTATGTTGCCGTGTGCTAGGACAAGTGAACTGGTGCCATATTTTATATGCTTGTAGGTAATTTGAGAACTCTTCCGAAGTATATTCTCCTCCATTGTCTATACATAAGCACGTTACTTTGTGCCCTACTTCATTTTCAACCTTATTTTTAAACTCCTTAAATTTATCCAACGCCTCCGATTTTTCTTTCATAAAGTCTACCTAAACCTATCTTGAGAAATCATCGATGAAGGTAATCATGTACTCGTATCCGCCGATGGATGGTTGTTTCACTCTTCCAAAAACATCGGAGTGGATGAGCTCAATTGGTGCCTTAGCTCCGTATGAGGACTACTCATAAGGAAGTTGATGCACCTTTCCGTATTGACACCCCACACATATTCTGTTCTCCCGGATCTCAAGTTGTGGAAGACACTTCATCATTGACTTCCGCATCATCACCTTCAGCTTGTGATAACTCACGTGACCGAGTCTTGCGTGCCATAAATCGATTCTTCCTTGTTTTGTCAATGTATCATCTTGGGGTGACATTACATAGACCGATTTGAGGCGTCGTCCTTCCATAAGTGACAGCGACGTAGGCTTGAGACTCGCGATATACCTTGACATCGGTGGGACTAAAGACCACATAGTTCCTCGAATATGTCACCGATACAGACATGAAGGTTCTTCTTCCTACCAGGCACATGATAGACATTTTGGAGCTGCACTTGATGCGGACTAAACCGAGGAGCAATCAATGTATTGCCAACATGGGTTATTGGCACTTTAGAGTCGTTAGTCTGTTACCACGACCCGATTTCCTTTATATTCGATCGTATTGTGTAGCTTGTTCATATCTCCTGTCATGTGGTTCGAGGAACTCGAATCCAATATCAAGTCATATTGATAGTTGATGGATTCATTACTCATCATGACAAGAGCGGTTTCCTCTTTCGGCTCCTCGACACATGATATAGCTAATTCTACATCGAGTATAGCATTGCTCTCTTCCATTGCAAAGGATGCGTATAAGTCTCACTCTTCTTCACTTTCATTGTTTTTGAAAGTAACCGTGTTACCTTCCTCTTGAACGGATCTAGAGTCTCGAGCATTTGTAGCATCGGTCCTCTTGTCGACGATACTTCGATTCTTCCCAATCACTTCGAGCTTGGTGTGTTCCCCTCGAGATGGACCCAGTCCACGTTGTGCTTGTCGGTACTTTGATTGCCTCTTTTTCGAGTAATCTTCATCTGCGATATATCTTCTCCCGAACTTATCTTGGCCTTTAGGTGCTCTCCTTCTTGTAAAGAGAGCTTTCTCTTCCTCCTTTATTGAGACCTTGGACATTTGTTTGTCTAGGTCTTCTTGATTAGCTAAGATACTTTCTAGTTCCGTCAAGTTGGGTTGAATGGCCCATCCCCGAGTTGCCGTAATAAGGCCGCTATATTGGGGTCCAAGCCTCGGATTATAATTCGACGCATTCTAGGCTCGTTGATTGCACTTTCGGGGTCTACCTTCTCTATTTCACCACATATAAATTTAACTTTTGTGAAGTATTGGCTTACCGTCATATCTCCTCGTTTGATGGACATGAGTTCATTCTCCAGTTGGTGTAGCTTGGCTTCATTCTTCTTCGTGAAGAGTATAGCTAAGGTATCCCATGCTTCATGTGGTGTTGTGCAATCCTTGATCCGATGTAGGAACTCATCCTCCATAGTGACGGACAAAACATACATAGCCTTCCCTATCTTGATCTCTCACTTCTTTTTCGATCGTGGTCCGTTGGAGTAGCTTTCTCATCACCACCAACGATACCCCACAAATCTTGCCCCTTCAAGTAGTACTTGATAAGTGTGCACCAAGTACTATAGTTGCTCCCATTGAGCTTCTCGAGTGAGCTAGCCGATGCTGATAAATCCGCCATAACAACTTGGTAAGCACCCAAGCACTTAACTAGCAAAATGTGGTCCCAAACCAATAGATTTCACAGTCCTCACCGTGTTGGCAGAGTCTCTTCTATAACCCGGTCCCCGACCGTGTAGACAACAATGCTAGCTCAAGACAAGGTCACTAAAACCCCGCTCCGATAACACCGTTGAGAATTTAGGAGATCAAATGGTATGCTAGAAACAACTCTTTCTTATTAACTTGAGAAAGCAAACTTACAAAACTTTAGATAGATACTCAAGCGTATGTGGGATACCTCACTTACTCTCTTGGGAGCCCTCACTCTCTCTTATGGTGAACGCTCTCACTTTTTGTGGATGCTCACATAGGTAGGTCATTCCCCTATTTATAGTGGTTCCACCTCCTTTATGTATGGTGAAGATTTGGCCAAGTGTCAAAATCCTAATGCCCCTAAGATAATTCTAGAAAATACAATAGTATCTAGATATTTCCTAAGAGAATTCAATAATCATCTAGATATTTCTAAGATCTAGATTTTTCCATATAGAAAATTCTAGATATTATTTTGGTACTTTGATTCTAGAAAGTGGGTAATGATTTTTCTCTTATTTTATTTTAACAGAGGATAACTTGGAGGCCCCCTCAACTACCATGGGTGAAGGTAAATACAGATGCATCATTAAGCACCGAGGGATGGGGGGTCTAGGAGCGGTGATCAAAGACCACCATGGCGAAGTGCTGGTAGCTGCTTCCAAACAGGTGCGTGCTAGATGGACAGCAAGCATGGCAGAAGGAAAGGCGGCACTGTTTGGGCTCAACCTAGCTCGGCGCTTTGGCTTTGATAGTATTATTATGGAGTCTAACTGTTTAACTCTTTTTGCTAGAATTAGCTCTATAGTTTCTTTTTTGAGTGAGTTTGATTTGTTAGTTGGAGACTTGCTTGCTTTGAGTTGTAACTTTCAGGAGTGTGTGTGGGCTCACGTAAAGCGAGATGGAAACGGAGTTGCTCATTCACTAGCTAGACTCGAGCCAGTTGGAGTTTTATCAAATTTGGTTGGGTGTTTGTCCTAGCTGGGGCGGATAATCAATGAATTAATGCTTGGGTTGATCCTCAAAAAACAAATAAATAATTAAACAAAGAGAAACATATGTACAAGACTCACGTATAGATTACTTGGTGCTAAATAGAACACCCAAGAATGTTAAAATTTTTGGAGGCACCAAGATATATATATATATATATATATATATATATATATATATATATATATATATATATATATGTTAAAAGTTGGGTAGAATTTTTGAATAAATGACACATAGGATTGCCATGTATGATGCCATGCAAAATAAATTAATAAAATAAATTATTAAATTATATTTGAACAAAGACTATCCAACTACCAAAAACTCTATACTTGTAATAATTATTTGTATGTCATAAACAAGTAATTAAGTAAATTATTATTGAAAATGGAAGTATACAAATTTATAAAAAATAACCGATTGTAATTGTAATGAGAGCAACAGATTTAAGATTTTTTATTCATAGAATGTAATTCATATTGCTATTTAGCAAGAATGATAAGGAATCTCGATATGTTAATTATCTTTAATAATCCCCTTGATGTGAAGAAAATGATACTTAGTTATAGCTCTCCCACAATTGCACATTAAAAAAGTTCATACAGTAACAATTGAATTTAAAATAAAAAATATTATTATATTTTATAAATAAAAATATTAATAAAATTAGAAGAAAAAGATTTACCTCAAACAGACCTAGTACAAAGGAAAAATAAGTCAAAGTTCACCAGAAGATGAGATATACCTCAACGTCCTTGAGTTCTTCTAAAGCATCAAAAGTTATATTTGCCAATACAGTAGAGGAAGCTCTATGAATTAGTCTCAGTAAGCGAGATTTTATCAAATCTGAAGAAAACAAAAAAACCAGAAACTTAGAATCATAATCAAGATTGTCTTCAAGCATGAATGAAACTGATCAAGGCTTGGAGATTATCTTCTACTTTACATAAGATATATATATTTACCATTGTGCGGGCATCAGAACATGTCATAGTTGACATGATAACATCCAGAACTAAGAATATTGCAGAAGAAAGACGTTTTTACTTTCAACTTCTTGACTACTGTCACCACATATGAAGCACAATTGACAGAAATATCATCCACACAACTTATTATAGACTTCCTTCAATTTAGTATCAGCAAATTTGGATTTTGTAGATAGAATTATGCAAGTCTGCGTGAGAGATTGAGAGCATATGATTTTTGTACTTGCCCCTTTTGTATTTGGGTGTCACCCCTTTGGTAACTCATTACTCATCGGAAAAAAAAAATTATCCATCCAATTCTAGTTCCTGTTGATTCACTAAAGAATGTTAACACGACAAAGGAAAAAGGGATGAGAAAACAGAGAAGACTAACAACCAAATAAGTCTAGTGCAGCAAGTTCAATATGACAAAATACTCGTTCCCGCCCCCTCCCCCCAACCACAAAATGTAATTTAATTAGAATGATAAGTAAAACATAACACAAAAGGGTAAGCGACTAGCTAACATACACTACAAACTATGAAAATAGATGCAGGCACTCAGATTCACTAGCTTATTCTAGTAAGCTGGTTGGAGAAGATCATATTGCTTGATGAATTCATGCTCATAAGAACTGTAATACAAACCAGTATCATAGGCAGCATCATAATGCCCTTTTCCAAACATTGCCAGCATTCTTAAGAAGTAATGATTGCAAAATGAACCTGCATTTGTCACAACGGATATGTCAAGAGATCGGCCAATGAACGAATAGATTGATTGCAAAAACAGGAAAAGAACCACGATTTGTCTAGAGATGTGCTCAAAGAGTTGCTTGTCACAAAGCATTCTACTTAAAACTAGCAACCACCAGTAAAGAACGAAATAAAAAGGGGCTGAACTTCTTTTGCAACAACAAGAAACACAGAAACAATAATTATCAGATGCATTCAGAAGAAGCTAACATGCCATGGACCATTTCCTTGCACCCAACTACATCTTACCGATGGGGCAGTTCAATTCAATTTTAACACACACTGCTGTTAGTGCCAGCGGCAGATCAAGAAAGTTTCTCATAAGAAGCACTTGTCAAAAAAATAAAAAATAACCAAAGCATATTTTCTACTAAAAAGGATACACAGGTATTCTATTACCTAATGGAGCACAAATTACATAGCTGACTGTTCCTCTTTCCCCTATGCCCATCCATGCTTCCTGTGTCTTATCCCTTGAATATGTATTGTCCATTAGATCTCAACAAATAAGAAGATATAGCAGTTTATTATTAGATTCTACTATGTGTCTATGTGGTTCTATTAGTCCATTATCAGTAAAATAGTATAAATTAAGAATAAGATTACAATTAACAATGTTACAAATGACAATCCAGATCTGTTGAATAAAATAATAAATGAATTTCATTAGGAACTTCAAAATTTTTAGGTTTATGTTCCCAATATAACATAACAATAGAAATCTGCTTCACTAACATATAGGATCAAAATTTTAAGCTAGGAATATAAAATTTTGTTAGAAGCAATTAGATCATAGCATAACCTTTAGATGGCTAAAAAGTTTGAACAAGTTACACATCCACATAAGGGGTATTAAACAAATCAATAATTGAAAGCAAAGAATAAAAAAAGAGAAATAAAGAAAGGAAAGCAGAACTGAGAACAACAAATCCGATTAACGAAGTAAAATATCCAGAAAAAGGTGAAGTGAAAATTGTTCCATTGTTTGATACCTAAAAATCATTAAGAAGCCAACTGCAAATAAATAAATAAATAAATAACTTTTCTTTTTTATTTTTACTGGGTGTGTGGAAGTGGTCTGTGTTAGGGGCACCAAGTGATTTCCATAGGATGGCTCCAATAAAAGTTTTACTTTTGCTTCTAAAATTTACTGATTTAGCATTTGCTCCAGAAGGCAAAAGAGGCCCTTACCCTAGTTACTTATTTGTGCAGCCACCAAAAGGCAGTGCCCATCATACAACAAACGCTATGTACTTATGCGCACTAGAAAGAGACTAGACCCTCAGTCGTAGGCAAGATGGCTTAATTAATTTGGGCTATAAACAGCTGCGTCCAGCCCCCATCATACTAAATTCATATAGAGGGATTATTTACATCCATTCCTTTACAATGATATAAATCTCAATCCATTCGCTAGTCAGCGAGCCCCGTCCCCAAATAACTCAGTTGCAGTGTTTCGTGACCATTAGCAGGTTAAGGTTTGATTTTTTTATAAAAAAAAAAAATCATTTCCCTCTGAAAGCTAGGTTTCCTTGTGAGCAGCAGAAACAATCCCAATATATTTGCTTAAGATAGAACTCTAAATCAGAAATTGTTTATCTACCAATGCCAAAAGTATGAATTCGAAGACGTGCTGAATTGGACAAACGATTCTTTGCTGTATCACATATGTGTCTTTCATCTTGAACAGCTCCATCAGTGATCAGGAAAATCATAGACAAGGAGTTAGACGTATCTGATAGCATCTCCATGGCCTGAAAGAAAAAGGATCACTTAATCCCAAGTGTTCTGCCTAATCTGGAAGCCATAAATGTTTGCAGAATGAAAAAAGTTCCCAAGTTTTATTTCTTTTTAAAAGCACAAAATCACTTGGTCTTCACTATGTATGCATATGAGAAATAAAGGAAATTCTTTCTCAACTTATTTGTTCCAACATATAACAAACGAAATCTCCAAACTGTCCGATGCTTCCCCTCTGTGGAGTATTAGGCAATCAACGTTTGTAATCCAGGGTCTAACAGATCAGCCTCTCTGCAATTCAGGGGTAAGGCTGTTACATCCATCTCCCACCCCCTCCCCCGTGCCCCCAACACACCTGCCTCAGTGGGATTTTTAGGGTAGGGATCAGGATTTGGACATAATTAATGAAATCTCGGAATGTAAAACTCAAACTGCTTTGTATTGGTGACAACCAAATCGCACGACATGAGATATGAACCAAATCAAGCATGAGAAAAATACACAGATCTACACTACATGTCCATTTGGCCGCAAATCTAGGGAAAAAGCTTGATTTTGAAGGAAGGCAAACCTGGTCCAGCGCAGAAGAAATATTGGTACCTTCCCCTGCAACAAAGTTAATGCCAATCCACTGTATGGCATCTTCAATTACCTCCTTGGTAGCAGATCTCAAGGATGATGAGAAGAGAAAGGTCTGCCTATTGAAAGCAATTATGTTAAATGAATCTTCTGGATTAAGCTCAGAGAGAGCTGCACACAATGCATTCTTGGTATCCTCGACCGGCTTCCCTTCCATGCTTCCACTTATATCAATAACATAAACAATTTTCCTGGTAAAAACCTGGTAAATCAAGTGGAACATATTTGAGATCATACATTACAATCCCAAATAGAAAGACTGAATTAAACAATAACCAAATCACCAAATTATGCGAATGGACAATAGCATGTGATTTTAAGAGAGGCATGAGGTCAGAAAATGGGACTAAAGAGATGAATATTAAAAACTGAGCAGTTAAATCCATATGCTTCAACTTATTATACACCCACACCCAGAAACTCTCCTTCGTGCTTCTTTCGTGAACAAATTTTAATCTCTTCCATTGCAAATTTCCTACAACTATTGCTTTGAATGTTCTGATGATTCATAACGAACTTCAATCACATTAATGCATGTGCTATTTTATGTGCCAAGCAACTTTGTTGTAGATGGCATGATACAGCTTACTCAAGCATGAAACATAGGTTTAATACCCAATGTCTGCATTCTGCTGGTGATGGATGACTTATGGACCAAGCTCTTTGGGCTTAGGCCACACAGGCTTGTTATGCACCCCGAAGCTTGTCTTATCTTATATTGAAATGATTGATTCTCTTTCCAAACCGACAGCTTATGAACATATTGCGAGTGCCTATTTCCTAGAATCATATCTTCAGCAACAAACTACCACACAAAGGATCTTCAACACAAGTAAATGGAACTACCTGAATCTTCATTTTTCTCTTTTTAAAAACAAAGACTACTATCAATTTAGCAATATGATACTCCAAGTTCATACCTTTTTTGTTTGCTCACTTCCCTGAAGAATATGTATGTAAAACATCTTTCTTTGATCAATATCATCGACCGACGGAGATCGCACAACTACATTGCCAAATGTATCACTTGCAATAACCTAGCAAGGAGAACATAATTTTAGTACATAGAAATTAGCTTTGGCACATACATGCATTCTCCAAACATCATGTTATGCTCTACTTTCCGCTATAATATGATACACACTTGTTAGGCCGGCAAAGTAGTGATTCATTCAGGTTCAGGTAGAGTTAGTTTCATGTCAGGCCATGTTCAGCCTGATAGAAGTTCAGGTGACATGAATTCAAGTTCAGCTTGTTGATTCAATAAGTTTATCAAGAAAGTAGAAGTAATATAACTCAGGAAAATTCCATGTTATTTCAAGTTCCTGTCAAAATCTGGTTATCCTATGTTGTTTCATGGGCTGGCATTGGTTTTCATCATTCAGGTCAGTTTGGTATGCATCATATTTTCCATGCCTGTTAAAACTTATTAGTTGCTTCATCACACTTTTAAAAATATTAAGCACAAAAGCATGATTAGGGTAGAATCTTACACTGTACGAGAAACTAAAATCTGCACTTGACCAGGCAAGAACATCTAACTCATACAAGAATGAGAGATTTTCCATGTCTCGTCGTTGGTCCTGGAATTTAAGAGTAACTTATAAAATACACCCTGTATATTATCAACACACCTAGATCAAATGAGAGAATATTACCTTAAGAAGGTGACTAATACTCTTACACAAGACTTCGTTTCCATCTCCTGGATGGACATTGAGCTTTATCTTCTCCTTCTTTGGTATATTTTTGCTTGCAGAAGCCACATACTCAGGGAAAGAGAATGGTACAGAGAGAGAAAACTCCCTATCATGATACACCAACTTCTGCGACCAATTCAATCTGATAGAAAGATTGGTTCCCCCATCAATCTAATAAGGAAAGAGTATAATACCTGGTGAGTCAAAGAAAAGATAACTGGTTTAAGAAAGTTAACTGGGTCAACTGCTGACCTGTGGAATAGTTAACATAAATACATCAGGCTTCAAAAATACTCCATTCTCAACCCCTAAGGACTTATCATCATCCTGTTTATCTTCCATGGCAGCTAGCTGAGTACGATACGATTTTCTTGGAATATCAACCTCAACACCTAGAATTGAACCCTGTTAGCCAAGTAATATATTGTTTGAGAACAAAAGGACCAATAAAGCTGAATATCAACAACAGTTAGAAAACAATACAAAAAATACAAGAAGTTGAAAAAATAATATGGTGACAGGGAACAATAGAAGAGATCAAGCATAAGAAGCAGATGACCTAACCATTGCACAAGACAGCTACGAAGCCACGACGGAATGAACCAACAAACTTGTTAATGACCATACAACACAACTTCCATCGTGCAATAATGTGAAAGGTGTAGAGTGCCTAGAGTAATACCACAAGGGAAATTAGGATGGTGAAAAAGTATCTCAGTGAAGAAGATCCTCATTGAAAATGGGACTATTTGAAAGTGTTCAAGCAAGTCAAGCATATGTACAAATTAGAAGTGGACTTCACGCTCAAAGATGGAACTTTGGGAGTGGGTTTATAGGTTAGAATTAAGGGGATATAAGAACCACACAAATCAATCATTTCAAAGGGAAACAGCTGCGTTTTATATAAGAAAGGATAATGCATTTTTATATAAGATACTCAAATGATCCAAAGGAATGAATGCTAATCAGTCATCCTAAAATGAAGTGAATTATTCCAAAAAATGCTATCAAAAAAATCAGTTATATCAATCAAAGAGGAGTAAAATTCCCTGCTAAAGCAGGATATGCACTAGGTGATGTTGGTGTTGCTGCTGCTGCTCGCTGTTGCCGATGAACAAAATTCCACCTCACAAAGTTGTAACTTCTTGAGTTTGTATTTGATAACACTGAAAATCTGCCTCTATAATGCACATTAGCTCAAATTACATGACTCTTATTGCAAGCTCACATTGTAACAAAGCACGCGGAGTGAAGACCATGACTATGGACAATGTAGATGGAGGATGAGACAAGGATCAACCGGAATGGGAAATTATGTAACCGGCAACACAAGAATGACCATACGGTCTCACCGAGAAAGTGATGGAAATGAAATTACCAAGAATATGGGCAAATGTAGATGAAGAATGAGAATATGGGCCAAGTGGAATGGAAAATGATCTCGTCAAGAGTGTAACAAGAATGAGCACCGATGGTATCAAAGGGCTCTTTATGGGCTACTAAAAGCATTACGATTAGTTACAACAGTTCAACAAGCGAGAAAGGTAGATCCCAAATACCATGTCCCACACCAACACATGTAAGCAGGGAAATGAGGTAGGTATTACCATCTACCACAAGTTCATTCTAATAGTAGTCCGGAGGAGGTGAATGACTACTAGAAAACTTTGAATCTTATCACTTCCGCATGTTCTAGAAAACACTTGTGAAACTTGCGTCTCTAGAAAAATGATAGAAATTGGAAGCCCATGCAACCAAACAATCACCCAATAGACTAAGACGCCAAATAGGAAGCGTAATTGAACTTATTGGTGTATTCCCAAATCAGTGACAAGGTCTAATTTAGAGAATTAACTTGAACAAACAAGACAAGTGAAGCATATCCTCCATCTTAGGGTCGGGATACTTAACAATTTTGTTGCTAGCTTTATCGTCACATTTTCCAACAATAATCCTTCTTCGGGCAAAGGAACAGGAGTAATTTTTCACCAACCCAAATTATGGCAAGCAAAAATTTAGACAGTAATCAAAACCCTATTTACTTCCCAGCTCACAAGAAGTTATAAACCATAAAAAGGTTGGTCGCCAATTTTATACCAAGTACAAGGTAATAGCATGCTGAATATCATGAAGTGGGACACCTCTCTAGGAAATTCAAGAAATTCGAAGAATATTCCCAACAAGCTATCAAGACAAGATTAGTTCAAAGTAGTCTAGAATGGAGCCAAAACTAAGCCAAGACCACAACAAAGTAGATAGGAGATGAAAATAGCACCATAGGAATGCTCCCATTTTAATGCCATAAGTTTGAGCTCAATCATGTTATTCTATATGAACACTTGAAATTTCTATGACAAAAGGCAAGGAGCGAAATAGTACCTTGAGTAAGTGCATGAGTTGAAATAGAATTAGATAATAGAGGAGATGGCTTCAACATTTTGAAGTAAGAAGGTCCTTAGGCTAACCAGGTGATGTTCTACAGGCTACACTTAAACTGACAATAGGAACCAATTTTAGACTTTGCCAACTATATCAGGAGCTCAACCCAAGTTCACAAGAGCCACTGTAGCTCTCCTCATGACTCAAACTCTTAAGCCAAGCCATATTCTGGCCAACCTGGAATTTGAGGTTTAATTCAAAGCAGCTCTATGTATTTGGGGATGTTTCCCTCATCATTTTGGAGGACCAGGGGTCCTCTAGGGGATCCTAAACTCATATTCAAGCTGAATGCCTAGGCAATAATAAAAATGGGCAGAATACATAAGTTGCTTCTATTTGGCAGTTCATCTAGTGCTTGATGTCCCAACTTTGAGCCACCTGCACTTTATGATCCTCATCGCTTAGGATATTTTCATCACCCGTGTCAATTTCAGAAAGTAAGAAGTTGGAGCAAATTTGGAGGTCA
Organism: Talinum fruticosum; assembly: GCA_021018815.1. Taxonomy (NCBI): domain Eukaryota; kingdom Viridiplantae; phylum Streptophyta; class Magnoliopsida; order Caryophyllales; family Talinaceae; genus Talinum; species Talinum fruticosum. The sequence continues at coordinate 1,118,151 of JAITYX010000048.1, read as the reverse complement.
TTTGATCCATCGAAAGCATCCTCAAAGCCAAGTATGCACTCTGCCAAGTTCAGCACTGGTGTGTAACTTTAAGCAATTATTTCTTCATCCATTCCAACTCATTTTGAGAGAATCTTGGCTTGAAATAGGGACAAAAAATATCAAGATGACAATAAAATTCCCAGAATTATTACTCCAAGGGATTGCCTTTAATCAGCAACAAATTGGGAGGAATTCTTTCACCCAAGAAATCTGCAGCAGCTTACAGTTTGCTTCTCTTTTGGCTGTTCTTAAGTTGTAATAAGTTACCTAGCAAGGTGTATTGTCATATGTATGCAAGCTGCTTAGACACACTTAGGTATCTTGATCGGCCAGTCAAATTAGGTGTCAAGCTTAGGAGTAGTTTTTGTCATTTTCTATTTGTTTGCTAATGTTTCTAACTAAGCTAGTTTTGGCTGGTATTTGAACAATGGAGTGTCCACTGCCTATAAAAGGCTCCCCGTCTCTGCTGTTCCCTGTCAGACTTGATGAATAAATTGCAAACAGAAAGCTTTCTCCTGTACAAATTCTCTCTTTTCTCTTTATCCTTGCTTCGATAGTGACTTTGAGTTGTTCTTTTTATAGGAGTTGCTTGTGGTCATATGGCTAAGCGTTTAGGCTTCTCTTTGGTGGATCATCAGTCTTAGCCAACGGTTTTCCTTAGGCCAAGTCATACCTTGTTCGAAAAATTTGCCATTAAACTCCAGGAAAGCAGCAACTCCCATCCACGCATGCTCCACCAAAGTAAACTTTAGCTACTTACACACAAATAGTTTCCCAATAGCCCCATCCCTCCTTCCGACCCCCGTCCCTGCCCCTTCCCCTTCCTCCTGGTTAGAGCCACCACAGCTCTTATTTTCCACTAAATGTTAAAAACATCTTTCGTTTGTTTTTTTTTCGGAGAAGAAATCTTAAACAGCTTCAATCACCAATTTTATTTTCATTCCCAGGGAAGCGGCTCCTTCATATAATTGGAATTGTTAATCATCAAAAACAGCAAGCTTTCCCTGTCTGTGCTGACTTTATATCAAGAGATGAAAAGAACCCATAAAGTACATTACACAGTCACAAATTTCAAGCAACAACGTTGACATAAATCCATAGTCAGAGAGAGAGAGAGAGAGAGAGAGAGAAGGGGGCACCTGCTCGCCCATAGGAATAGCAATGCGGCAATCACAGGACTTGCTGCCCTTGACACAATGGAGGCGCCACTGGCCAGAGACCCTAACAAAGACGTTATCCAAATAGCAATCAACCTCGAGGGTAACTCCGAGCATCTGAAGAGGGATCAACGCCGGAGGGTCCAACTTCCCATGGACGTAAGGCTGGTAGCTGGGAATATCCGGGTTATCGACGATGCCCGGATCGTAAACTATGGCGTACACCATCGGCGCCGTCGGAAGGTAATAATTCGGCGACCTTGACATCTGCGGCGGCGGACTCGGCGGCGCCACCCACCTGTCTTTGCCATAGTATATCCTCTTTGACAGCTTCAACCCTTCTTCCACCGCGTTCATGAAATCCTCCACCGACCCCATTTTTTCTTTCTAGGGTTTCCGAGGGAGAGAGAAAGAGAGAGAATGAGATGATTGAGGGAGGTGGGTGGGTGGGAGAGGAGGGGGAATTGGGCTTTGGGCACCCCTCAATCCTCACCCGCATCCAAAATTCCTGCAATTTGTGTAGAGAGAATGAGAAGGAGAAGCAGACCCAGATGGCCATTTCCATCAAGTTCTGCTTCTGCTTTCCCGAGTTATCGGCTTTTTCAGTGCCTCAGAAACCGAATTTTCGGATCTCGTCTCTGAAAACTCGGATGAATTTCCAGTTTGGCATTTGCAAGAGTTGTTAGTTGTGCGCTGAAGGAGACCAACGGAAAACAAGTTGGCGCGCAAATGAGATTTTCCAATAACCTTTCTTTTTATTTAAAAAATCATATGCAACAACTTTTTTATAGGTATTTATAGGAAAAAAAAATTATTTAGGCTACCATTTTATGAAAAATTATTTAGTCTCTAAATTTTTAAAAATTTACTGTTAGATATTGTTCATTGTATGTAATTAATTTAAGGAAGATAAATCGGAGATTTTAGGGAGATAATTCAAAATATTTTATGACAAAAGTAACAAATCACATTTATAAAGCCGGTAAATTTGAGTAAATAGTCCAGAAGATTTTATTCAATTGTCAACTATCCTTCCTTTTTTTCAAAAAAGAAGGCAATAGATTAATGAAAACACAGACATAAGAAGTTCAAGTACAAGCTAAACATCAAGCGAAGAAAGTAGCGGCAAGGCTGAAACCCAAGCATCTACATAGCAGGTACAAAAACCCTACACGGACTGAAAATTAGCTAGATACATAACAAGGAAATGGAGGATACTCATGAATCTCCTCCAACAGATCCCTCTCGGAGGCAGTCATACATCTTCAATGCTTCGCATCGACCTCCAATATCCATTTGACTCGTGGGGGTGGTAGTGTGTGAATTCCGAGCGGCTCCATCTAGTCTTCATTCAGCTTGGCCAAAACAAAGGTTGCAAGGTTGACTTGTTTGATAACATGGTTCAAGCTAATCCTCCAAGTTCTCTACAATAGCTCCCCGACTCTAGCAACAACATAGTCGATAGGGTTGCGGTTGCTAGATTCACCTTAATTCCTAATCCTTTGAATTGCCTCAACCTCAAGGTCAACTTCAATGTTAGGGATGTCATACTCTACAGCTTTGATCGGATACTCCTTAAGACCTTTGAGCATAGCCATGACCTTGTCATTGCTGTGAACCACCACGATAGTCCCAAAGAGCCAAAGGTTGCTCATGGTGTGTAGGACTCCCGCTGCTATGAATCTCCTTCTCTCCTTGTGCCAGTAATATCCCGGATTCAATTTAAAGCGAGCCTCCTTTGGAGGTGTCCACAAAATTTTCAGTGTGTTCTTAAGAAAATATGGTCCCCGCAACTTGAAGCACTCGATTAAAATGAGCAATGGAAAAGGAGATATGGTTCCGAAGGATTGGGTTATCCGGCAATAACTAGAAAAGACGAACAGTCCATAACTCCCAGCAGATGATGAGGAACTTACTAATCTACCGATTGTCCTGTTTAAAGTTCGGTTGAATCCAACCTAGCCAATCCATGTTGAAAAAGTGGGCAACAAGTGAAGAATTATCATGATGCATAAATTTGACCTATGTAGCAATTCAGAATCGGACAATCACAAGCAAAGGTGTAAGTGGCTTTTCTCGGGGTACCAACAGGTGGGGCATCCGGGGTTAAGGTCGGAGATCCAACTAGCTATCTTACGAGCCACAGGAAGGCCCTCATAGTAAGCACACCACATTAAGGTTTTCATTTTGAACGACACTCGCTTTTCCACAATTTATTCTAAGGGACAGGAGGGGCAACTTGAGTTGATACCGGCGCCTTGTAAAGACTACTGGTGCTAAATTTTCCATCGAGGGTAAGCAACTAGGAAATTTTATCCTCCTCTCTCGTGGTCGAGGGGGTAATTGCTTAATGAGATCTCTAATATCCGGTGGCAACCAATTATCAATTCTCGACCAATGCCAACCACCTCTATTAGTAACAACCTCGAACCCTCAAGTGCTCCTTATTAGTCGAGATCACTATATCTTTCCTCCGGACCAGGGGGCCAACCGGGAGCCATTTATCAAACCAAAGAGAAGTTTCATTTCCTGAAGATATCTTGACAATGGAATGATCAAGAATAAGACCCTTGGATTTAAGAATGCTACGCCAAGTGGGAGAGTGAGAAGCCTTAGGGTTGCAAAGTTCAAGCTTGCCATGAGGCATGTACTTCCTCCTGCATAACTGGATGCAAGGTGTATCCTCATTGGTTACTACTCTCCAAAGGTGTCTAGCCAAGAAACATTTGTTCCAATCGCCAAATTCTTTATATTAAACCCTCGAAAGCCTTGCTACCCACAACGTTTGACTAGGGAACCCTAGGAAGGTAGCGTGTAGCATAAGTCTTAGTCCGGAGGAATTTCCTAATCATTATATGCATAACCTCTATCATGTGATAGGGTAGAAGGGAGGTTTGCATATGATACATAGGTAGAGAGGAAAGGACTCGACTTTATCAAGGTAACTCTCCTCGCAAGATTAATGACCTTAGTTTACCAATTTGTCGGATTAGCTCTAAATTTCTCAAGCATATCCAAAAAGTCAGCATGTTTCGGAAGACGATGTGAAATAGGCACACCTAGATAATTCCCAAAGGAAGTAGAGGTTGGACATCCGATGAAAGCAGCAAGGATCCTACGGTGTCTATGGTGAAGGGACTTAGGAAATAGAACTTTCGACTTACCCTTATTAACTCTTAGCCTGCATCAACCGACCAAACTCCTCAAGAACCTCAGCCATAATCCTAAAATTATCAAGACTGGCCCGACCAAAGAGGACAACATCATCACCATAGAACACATGTGAGAAAAAGAGGCCTTTGATTCTTATGGGCTTCCAGTCCCTTAAGAAACCCTAGTTTCGATCATCCCGGAAAGTCTCTCAAGGCATAACATAAAGATATAAGAGGACAAAGGGTCACCCCTACGAATGCCTCTTGATGGCTGAAAGCTTTCCCTGAGTCCTATTCCAAAGAATTCTAATGCTAGTTGAAGCGATGCAACTCATAATGACTTTAACAAGAGTGCGGGGAAAAACAGAAGAACAACAACATGTCATGAATAAAATCCCACTCTAAGGACTCATAAGCTTTAGACAAGTCAATTTTCGGAGCTGCGTACTTCTTTTTTGTTTTACATTTATTAATGTAGTAAGCTAATTCCTTCACTAACAAGATATTATCAATTATATTACGACTAGGAACAAAGCTAGACTGGATCTGGGTTGATGATGCTCTGGTTAAAAAAGCTTAATCTCGTTGACAAGCATCTTAGAGAACACTTTGTAGGATGGATTACAGAGGTTGATTGGCCTTAGGTCACCCAAACATTCCACATTTGGTTTCTTAGGGATAAGGCATATAAAGGTTTCATTAAGATCATTGATTTTTCAAGTTTATCGAAGCATTCTCTATAAAGATCCATCAACCCCTTCTCAAAAATATGCCGATATCTTTTCGTAAAAAAGTTATGGATCCTATCAGGTCCCGGTGCTTTACTAGGGTTCATCTAAGCCCTGAGCCATAGTGGCTTCCATTTCATAAGGGTACGAGTCTTGCATAGGTAAGCTATTGGTTGACTCCTCCACCCGTCTTCTACACTCGAACGTGAGAAGTTTGGAAAATGGAAGAAAAATGGACAAACACCTCCCTGGACAGCTCATACCCCGAGATCCATTGGCCACTGCTCTTTTTAAGGGTGGATAGACTATCTATTTTGTCTAACCCTAACCAACATGTGAAAATACTTAGTGTTGAGGTCCCTATAAAGATGATTGCAGATTCTCGCTCTCTAGCCCCAAATACTTTTTTCCATATCAAGCAAAAGCGAGTAGTGCTCACACAAGTCCCTTTCGAGCTTAAAAGGGAAAGGTCTAGGGTTGGTGGCAAGAGCCTTCTGGATACCCAAGATTCTTGTACGGGTTCTATTAAGATTTGCTCTAAGATTCCCAAAGACATTGTGACTCTATCTCGAGGCGGACTTTCTAAATGAGTGAAGATTATCCAAAAAGAGTTCCTAAGGTTCCAAATTTGTTTGAGAAAGGGTTCAAATTGAGGATGGTGATGCCAAGCAATGAGGGTACGGAAAGGATGCCCGACGAAAAGGCGAGCTTGCCAGGTCTCAATAAGAATAGGACAATGATCGAGTGAAGCCTCGGTAAGTGAGATACCTTGGTTTCCGGGTAAGCTTGAAGTCGGGCAAGGTTAAGGAGAGCCCTATCCGACCTTTCTTGAATGGAACCTGCTCCATCACAGCCATTGGATTAGGTGAAGTTAAGGCCATTAAAACGAACATCAATGAAAGACCAACTGTCCATCCATTTAAAGAAAGAATGAGCTTGAGAAGGGTGAAACTTCTTACATCCCACATCTTTCATTTTGGCTAGTAACGAGTGTTAAGATCTCCCACTATCATCCCAAGAACATCATATGGAGGGGGTCTCACTACTACAGGAAGCACTTTTAACTATGGTTAAAAATGACATTTAACGACGGTTAACGAGCGTAGTGTATTTGGGCGTCGTTGTATGTAGCATTTTTAACTACAATTCAACAATCGTAGTAAAGATCACCTATGACGATGATTCTAATGTAAAAACCATCATCATAGGTTACTATATGACGATGGTTCTTACATTAGAAATGTCGTCATAGGTATTGTTTAGGCAGGTCATATGATGACGATTCCGGTGTAAGAACCATCGTCATAGGTCTATTTTTTATTTATTTTTATTTTTTTCTGTTTTTTCCGTCCCCCTGTACAAAATGCACTCGCAAAATACATCACAACTTACACAAGCAACAAACCAACAGACCTCAATTTTCCAACATAAATACAAGAATTTTCAATAAATACAAGAATTTCCTATTTGTACATATTCCTTTTTCAGGAAGAGATGTGTTGTTATGTTTCTATGACTATATATTGCTTGTTTGGAGTTGTTGCAAAGGTAGCCTAGACAACATAATTACATCATATTTGCAGTCCACGCTACCTCCGCACGGACTCCAAACAAGCAATATATAGTCATAGAAACATAACGAGACATTTCTCTCCCGAAAAGGAATACACAAACGAGACATCTCACTAGCAATCTCTTCTTTTTTACATAAGTATTAAAAAGAAATACACAAAGAGGTGGACAAAATAAAAACTCAATGATCTCGCCCACGAACCTATCAAGAGTGAGCTCGGATAACTAAGTCTACTACAAAAGGATCACTTTAGGAAAATAGATGACTCGAGAACAATAGAAGTGCAAGAATTAGCATAAGTGTCAAAACCGTAGAAAGTAATACAATTCTTGGTCCTCACGAGCAATCTCAATCTTCTTAGTCATTGCCCCAAAGTGATGCTCCTCTTGTGTATTTCTTGCTTGGAGTTCGTGCGGGGGTAGAGGTGGACAACCTCATTTCTTTTTAAGGAGGTTCCTCTTCTTTTCCTTAGGGAGGTTCCTCCCCTTCTCCTTCGATAAGTTCCTTTGGACCGAAGAAGAACTAGAGAAAGGGCCCCGCACCAGTTCACTACTTTCCGAGGGGGACCAAACGATGAGCCCATGCTTGAAATGGCACCTCTCGCTCTCCGGAGGGGAGCAGACGATGAGGAGACAATGAGTACAAGATGGTCAAAGTGGCGCTCTACCCAAACTTCAAGGAGGTCCCGGCCTAAATGCAACACGACTTATTTGAGAGCATGAGCTTTGTCAAAGTCTACAAAATCCAGCTCTATGGCATCATCAATTAGAAGGTTGTAGAATGTATTCGCAACGAGGGATGGGTAGCAATTGGCAACAAGCAGCTTGCTCGGCATAGTCCCTATTGAAGCGTGGACACAATTTCTCGTAACCAGCAGGAAGTGCTCTATAACTCATTTTCGCTATGATCGAAGGAGAGAGTAACTATGTCAAAAGAATTATTCTATTACCAACTCCCTCAATAAAGCCACTACCCCTCATCCCTACCAAGACATAATCAAAACCGGTGTTCCTATAATGCTTATTGTCTTTAACAATGAGGTCGGATTCACTACGCAAGTATAGAGTGTATGTGCAGTGTAGGTCGGTACACGAAGAAAGGAAAAAGAGATAAAGGATTCATCGGAGAAAAGGTGACAATAAACAATCACAAAACTATAATAATTCCCTATTGTTTATCACCATTTTCTCCGATGAATCCTTTACCCCTTTGTTCTTTTTTGTGTATCGACCCACACTACACATAGACTGTGCTTGCCTAGTGAATCCAACCTCATTGCTAAAGAGAATTTAGGTAATTGGATAAATTAGTCCACCCCCAACTTCAACTCATCAAAATAAATAAATTTAATAACAAATTTATCTTTATGACAAGTATTTGAGAAGATCCCTATATCCAAATACATTTCCAATTTTTTACGTATATATTATTAATAAATCACCCTTTTCATCCTTTAAACCCTATATATATATATAGTTTTTTTAACTCCAATTTTGATGTATTATACATTTATCATAAACTAGACATGATTTTTGAAGTTTTTACATAATGCATAAGATAATAATGAAATTATGAATGAAATGTTGAGGTCACCCCTTTAATTTCCTTTAAAAACCCAAGACATAACAGAAACGAAATTCCCTTATTAAAATTACCTTTTGTTTCCATTTGCTCATCGATCCTTCCGCCCTTATTCATCGTCGACTTATGTTGCGGATACACTCCATGTTTTGTCCTGTAAACCTAACTTCATTGTTAATCACAACAAGGGAATTTTGGTTCCTGTTATGTCTTGGGCCGTTAAAGCAAACTAAATGGATGACATCAACATTTCATTCATATTTTATTATTATCTTATGAATTACGTAAATTTTAAAAATCATGGCCTCTAGTTTACAATAATGTATAATACAACAAACTTGCACCCAAAAATGAAACCGAAAATTTAGGTATGGTTTTCTTTTTGTTTTCAATTTTAATGTATTATAAGCTTATCGTAAACTAGATATGATTTTTTTAAGTTTATGTAATTAATAAGATAATAATAAAATTATGATTGAAATGTTGAGGCCACCCCCTTAATTTCCTTTAACAACCCAAGATATAACTTGAACCGAAATTCTCTTGTTGTGATTAACAATGAGGTCGATTTTATAAGACAACACATGAAGTGTACTTTGCAACATAGGCCGATCCACAAATAAGGGTAGAAGGTCGAGGAGTCAAATGGAAACAAAAGGTCATAAACAATAGTCTTGTAAAATCGACCTCGTTTTTAATCGCAACAAAAGAATTCCGGTTTCTATTATATCTTGCGTTGTTAAAGGAAACTAAAATGGTTGCCTCAATATTTCATTCATATTTCATTATTATCTTATGAATTACGTAAACTTCAAAAAAAATCATGGACTCTAGTTTACGATCATGTATAATACAACAAACTTGCACCCAAAAAGGAACCGAAAATTTTGATACCCCCAACTTCATCTCGTCAAAATAAATAAATTTGATAACAAATTTATCTTTATGACAAGTATTTGGGGAGATCCCTATATCCAAATACCTTCCCAATTTTTTACATTTTCACATTTTATATCTTAAATATATAACCACAAATTTTTCTATTTCCTTAAATCCTAAACCATAAGTATTTTTATTTCTCTAAACTCTAACCATATTTGGATACCACTTTTTGATAATTGGATAAATGAGTTCATCTCAACATCACCTCATCGAAATAAATAAATTTGGATACAAATTTATCTTTATGAGAAGGTTTTAAAGGATGATCCTATATCCAAATTATCTTTCTATTTCTCTAAAATCTTAAACAAATTCGGATACACTCTTCTAATCTACCATCCTTACCTATCATATTTCGTTATAATTACCACAAATCCTAAACTCCTAAATCCATTTCTCAAAATCTCAAACATTTAACGAAATTTCAACTTAATAAATCCTAAACTCCTAACCCATTTCTTAACATTTCAAATATTTCACGAATTTCCAACTTAATAAACTAAACAAATGTTATGCTTTTCAATATTCAACATTTCAACAAAGATTCAACATTCCAAAACCTCAAACATTATCCACATTCTCAACATTCACATATTAACACAAATACATTCAACATTTTTCTATATATAAAACATTTTCTAAATAACTTAAAGCGAAAAATAAGAGACGATAGAGATTCATACCTAAGAATCGACAACGGCGAGGGTGAGGAGAGGCTTGATAGCGAGATTTACACAGCGAGAGACGAGAGGAAACTTAATAAAGACGAGAGGAAACTATAAGGAAATGAAAGATTAAGAGAGAGGAGAGGCTTACCAATGCAAGTCCATCGGCAGCGAGGAACGATTTCTAGATCCGATGAGCAAGTTCGTGGAGAAGCAAAGCCGTAGAAAGCGATAAGACCGAGAGTTGTAAGTGGGGCATGGAAACAGCAGATCGCATTTTTATGCTGATCCGAAAGACATATGACGACGGTTCTATGTCACATTTAACGACAGTTCTATTATAGAACCATCGTCATAAGTCACATTTAACGACGGTTCTATCGGAAGAACCGTAGTTAAATGTTTCGAATAACCTATGATGACGGTTCTTGTTTAAGAACCGTTGTCACATGTTCTCGTTATTTACAAAAATCTCACCGATCCAGTTTTCATGACGGTTTGTCCTTTTAACCGTCGTTAAAGACCCGTCGTTAAAAGTGGTACTGTAGTAGTGTCTAAAGATAATCTGGTCCCAAAAGTCCCGACGTGCTTCTTTTTGGCTGAAAGCATGCATGTCGGTGAAGACAACTTTTGGTTCATCCATGTCAAATTTAGCTAGGCAGTGAAAGTATTCGGGCGCCCGTGCACGATGGCAAGCAGTATAGCCGAAGACTTCTAAAAGATAGCGATACCCCCCAGGTTGCCCATGTGGGGAAATAACGGTACTCTTGAAACACAAATTTAGCTCCAATCGTGTAGGCGCATTGGCCAAAAGACTGAGATTCGAGGAGGATGAGGATCACGGGGTTATGCTGATAGATCATATCCATAATAAAGATATACGAGTTCCTAACGGCCGCCCTCCTAACTTTCCAAACAATAATTTTCATGTTAGTGGGAACAACCATGAAGATGTGAAGAGTTGGGTGTTTAATCTTTCTCTTCCTCCGGTAAGTCGAGGTTGACTCCGGGATGCCAATGTCGATTCTAATTTGGTGGGTTCAACCGAAGCCGGTAGACCGGGTCTATCCACTAAGGTTTGACGGCCACCTTGACTTCCTAAACGAACATATGGCCGAAAGTTCACTTTCCTATGATCTCTAGGTTTTCGAACTTTTCTAGTGGGCTAAAGATCATTATCAGCTGGTCTCGAACAAGACAAGTTGGCCTCTACCCCTCCCCTTCCAAGTAGGCGAGATGGGATACGTGGCCGAAGGGGAAGAAAGTTGGGTTGGAACCGGAAGTGAGTGTTATAGTGAGTTCCCTAATCCTTGGTTGGTTTATCATGGCTTTCCGGAGGGACTCCTCTGCTTCCTCCTAGAATTTTAGGTGGTCTTGAGAGAAGGGTAGTTTCGGGATGGTCCAAAGACCGGGAGTGGGGAAAGTTGGGAAGAGATGAAGGACAGGTCTTAGAGGCACTTGGACAATAAATGGTAGAAGGAGGGGAAGTGAGAATCTAGGTTCGAGAGGTCATTTGATCCACCAGGTTTGGTGGAAGGATAGGGGAGGAGGGGAAGGAGAACGACACAGCTGAAGACGAGGGGGTCTTACCGACCTTAGTTTGGAAGGCCTCATTTTGATCGACCAAAGTCGAAATAGCACTAAAAGAGTTAACGACTCTCAATGGAGGCAGATTGGAAGGTATGGAAGCAGTAAATGTCCGACTAAAGTGATTAATGGATGGTGAGTGGGTAATAAATAAACTGGGAGAAGAAGATGCAAGCTCCATAAAAGAAGCGTACGAAGAGGCATTATATGCTTCTGCATGGCTAGCCGTCAAGACACAGCATATTCATCATTGCGAAAATCTTCTTTCTATATTTTCCTTTGGTTGGATTGGCATTACAGTAATCATCATTTATAGCTTGATCAAAAGGGTAATTAGTCGCTAAAGCTTTATTACTCATCCCTTGTTTGTTCTCGAGGCCTGTAGGTGGGCGATGGTACCGAAAGCTTCCACACCGATTATTTGGTCCTGGGCCTAGCCCATTTTTGGTTTGTTTTTTAATTTTTGGGTGAGTCGGGCTCTGGATTCGAGTACCATAGTTGGCAAAAGTCTTTTTTCCTTTATTCCTCCTAATGTTAACTACGATCCAAGAATACAAGTCATTAGTTTTGTCCTTATCCCTATCATCCCTCGTGTGGTTTATTCCATTATTTTGTTTCTTCTTGGTTAGAACATTTTGTGGTCCCTTATTCTACTCTTGCCTTTTAGCATTCCCTATGAAGTCATCATGATGATGATTTAAGGTTAAGATTTTGTCGTTTCCTTCACCACTAATAGCAGTATCCATGGTTGAGCAGACTAGCAATTGTCATAGGGCACTCGCTTTTCAAATGGCCAACCAAACCACAATGAAAGCAAAGATGGTCAAGGTTTTCATAAACCACCTTTTGCCACCCATCTTCTATCCAAATCATAGGGAGAAGAGGTTTGCCTAATTCAATTTCCATACAAACACGAGAATACCTACCTCTTTTAACCGTATCAATGGCATAATCAACTTTGATGGGTTTGCCTATGACTTTAGCTATATCAAATAAGGTACGCTTATTGAAATATTTAATAGGAAGTTTCGGTAACCGTACCCGGATCACCATAAATGAGAATGGGTTCATGGATGGGCGAAAAGTTTGACAGACCATTTGGCTAACATAATGTAATAAGCAAAGACAAACCATGGCCCTCCCAAAAGGACTCTTTCAAGATCCACATCATTATCAAAGCGAAATAGGAATATATCCTTCCCTAAATCAATGACATCTACTGTTCCATTAATCTTCCACATACGATGAATTTTAAAGTTCATGATGTCATACCCGACACTCATTCCTAGCACCTTAACCATGAGTGTTCTCACCTATGGAGCTCGTAATAAGTTCGGTTGGTTGGCAGAGAACTTAACTTTGAAAGGCGTAGAAGGTGCCAATTCATCACCATCTTCATAAACTTCAAAGTTCATGTAAGAGGAAACCTCCAAAATCGGAGGTTGCCATGCAACTTGACCTTGCAGGATGTCCTTAAAAGACAACTTATCATGCTCGAAGTAGTCCCTTCCAAAGGGGACAGGGGGAGGAGGCCTTTGGTGAACCAGAAGTCTCATCCACTAAAATATTATAATGGATGGAAGAAACGGAAGTCAAAGCAAGAAGGAGGGAGGGAGAGAGATTAGGGGTGTCTTTCTCTATCAAAATGGATATGCGTGAGAAATTTAGAGCTAATCGGCACACTCGTCACACCAAGTTCATTAATTTTGCAGGAAAGTTACCTTGATAAAGTTAGTCCTTTCCTCTCTACTCGTGTATCATATGCAAAACCTCCCTTTTACCGTATCACACGATAGAGTTTATGCACATAATGATTAGGAAATTCCTCCGGAATAAGACTCATGCTACACGCTACCTTCGTAAGGTTCCCTGGTCAAATGTTGTGGGTAATAAGCCTTTTGGGGGTATAGATATAAAGAATTTGGCAGATTGGAAAATGTTTCTTGGCTAGACACCTTTGGAGAGTAGTAACCAATGAGGATACACCTTGCATCCAGTTATTCAGGAGAAAGTACTGGCCTTATGGAAAGCTTGAATTTTGCAACCCTAAGGCTTCTCACTCTCCCATTTGGCATGCATTCTTAAATCCAAGGGTCTTATTCTTGATCATTCCATTGTCAAGATATCTTCAGGAAATGAAACTTCTCTTTGGTTTGATAAATGGCTCCCGGTTGGCCCCCTAGTCCGGAGGAATGACATAGTGATCCCGACCAACAAGGAACACTTGAGGGTTCAGTCGTTACTAATAGAGAAATCCGAGGTTGCCATGTAACTTGACCTTGCAAGACGTCCTTGAAAGACAACTTATCATGCTTAGAAGTAGTCCTCTCCAAAGGGGACACCGGGGAGGAGGCCTTTGGTGAACTAGAAGCCTCATCCACTAAACTATCCTTCCTTACAACTTTCTTTTATGCTAGAACTCTCTCTCTCATAGTCTACAAAGTTGGAAAGAGAGATTCATTTGGAAAGGAAAAAGACCACCAAAATTGAATCAAAAGAAGAAAATTACTTACTTTGTGTGGTGTGGTGTACATTAATCAAGATTAACATCATGGTTTGTACAATTTTTAGAGGTTTTAGTGTTTTAATTTTGCAAATTTTCTACCCGAAAGGCCTGGTTTGTATCTCGAAATCACAAGTTTTTGGATTAATTAAAGTTCAAAGCTTTGAATTTTATTTTTTGCTGGGGTTGGATGTCATTTGCTGAAATTAGGGTTGATAAAATTGCATTTTAACCTTTTTCTTGAAAGAATCACAAATTTTCAACTACGGAAATTGAAATTAAGCCATGAAATATGTTTTGAAAGTTAAAAGATAGATGATTTATGTGATTATGTGTTTTGTGGGTATGTAAAATTGCAAAATAATTAGGAGACAAAAATGGTTACTCCTTGTAAATCTTCCCTTGTATCTCGATTGTACTTAGCAATATAGTTGTTAATTGGTTGCTTGTATGTTGAGAATTTCATTGTTTCATTATGTAAGATTCCGTGTGTAATGGGCAGGGGTCGCAAGCAAGAAGGGAAATTTTGTTGGAGATGAAAAATGGTTTAGGCAAGTTAAAAGGACTCGATTGTTTGGCATGACACATGGGTCGTTGGAGTACCTCTTAAAAGCGGGTTTCTTGAGCTTTTCACGCTTTCGCTACAACATTGACCATTTTATCTTTATGATGGGAATGGACGATGGAGACCAATAAAGATGGATGCTCACTTGGAGATCGAATTTAACTCAAGGGCGAGCTTCTACATTGTTAGAGCTACAAGCCATTCTCGAACCTATGCAAATTACCACAAATGCAGTTGACAAAACTTTATGGAGGTCGTATACTAGCAAAGGATTCTCTTCCAAATCATTTGCATAGCAGACTATGAAGAAGAAGGTATAGTATTACCGAAGTTAATAATTTAACAAAGATTGTCCGAATACAATTTCTCCTCTTAACGTTGAACTTATGGTGTGGCTTGCTCTAATGGGAAGACTCAATACTAAATATCTTCTCCATAAGAAAGGGTTCATTCAACCGTAAGAAGAGAAATGTACATTTTGCCTCCAACACCTCGAAGATAACGACCATTTGTTCGTCACTTATCCTTCTTCTTGGTCACTCCGGTGTTTATGGTTTCAACACTCGGAACTTTTCATTACCCATTCTAGGGACTTTGAGAAAACTCTTTGATTTTTGGATTCAATATATAGGAAGGCGCAATGTAAAAAGCCAATTATGGCTTGCATTGTTTTATGCCACTCGTATGGTCCATACGGAAGAAGAGAAATCTCATGATTTTTTAAGGAGAAAGTCGAAGCTTTGATGAAATTGCGGACATAATAAAGCTCGGAGTTGCCCATCTGGGCAAAGGTATGGAATCCTATCTTATCTATTGAGCCAAGTTCTACAACAAGTTGCTTTGATAGTAGAATTTTTCAATAGCTATTGTGCTACTCTCTCCATGGTGGATGTGCTTTTTAGGGCTGAGATTCAGGGCTGAAGCTTCACTAGGAGCAATAGCGGATTGTAAGTGGTGAGAAAACTGTTGAGCTATATGGGTTGTTGAATTGGGCGTGTAGTTTCTTTTGCCCATTTCCTTGTTGTGGACTTTAGTTCACCCATATGTCACTACTTGTATTGGACTCATGTCCTTATATTTTTCTCTAAATATCATTAAAATAAAAAGATATGATTGTGAAACTATTGCAAGCCAATATTACCATATTTTATTAAAAGAAACTAGAAAAAATGAAAGAAAAATTTGCTGAAGAGTAGATGAAGAAAAGGAAGAAATGGCAGATGATAGAGACGGCAAAGAAAGCAGGAAATGAGAGGAGGAATTTTCTAAACAAACAAAAATATGACCGTTGTAAAGGAAAAAGAGAGCAAAGAAAGGCCAAACTTGGTAACTCAAATTCACTCTCAACATTTTCCAACTGATCTAAGTTAGAAATTCATAAAGGCCCCTCAAATTGTCTCCTTTAAATTAAATACACAAAATAAAACAACACCTAACAGTGAATTCTTAAAAACTTGGAGAATGCAAATAGTTTCCAGAAAATGGTAGCCGCCTCAAGATTAGAGTAATTTTTGGTTTCCTTTTTGAGTAGATGTTATCATAAGATTAAGGATCATTCACTCATAAAAAATTGTAAAACAATTGTAAGATTAATTGTAAGCAACTATAAAGAGTTGTAAGTTATAAGCTTAAGGCGAAAAAGAATAAGACATTAAAATCTCACAAATAGGGTACTCGACTTAAGTGAGATAAGTTACGCACGAGTTTCTTACCCTTATACCTGACTCTAATCAAAAAATTAAAAAATCTAATATTGTGAAATGTTTGGAAAAAGAAAACCTAGGGTATTTGATATTGAAGGCTCGCGTCTTGTTTGTCTTATCATCGTCTAAGTTTGTATTGTTTTGGAGTGTAGTTGTAATTGTTCAATTGATTGCTGTACTTGCTCTCTCGAGTGTAACTATTGTGTAATTGATTTTCATTGTAAAAAACTTGTACTGAAGTTTCATTTCTACTCGGCATTTTGGCTGAGAATGTTGGGTATTGATTTTCACAAGGATGTTACATAATGCCTAGATATCATTGTGTTACAAGGTCATGTGTAACAACAGTAAGAGCATAGTAAGAGTCGGGGCGGGCTGGCACCTAATAAAGATAATCTAGAGTTAGGGTTGGAAAAACAGAGCCCAATTTACCCTATTGACCTACCCGTAACCCACATTTTGATCATATCTAGTCGTGGCAAACTGAAGAAGCCCTCATTAGGATTGGTCATTACTCGCTCAAAGCTCAATCTGACCAGAAGTGTGCCATGCTTTAATTTTATATCTGCATGGTTTAATATCAAAACATTATCTTTTACATGGCAGGAATTTCTCCCCAAAAAGGGGCCTTTTTTTGGGGAGGGGGTTCAGAAGATAATATCTCAAATCAAATCTTCCTGATACACCGCTGTGCGATCAATCTCCTTATACTTAGCTTTGGATTTTTTATTTTTATTTTTTGGATGGGGGTGGGGGAGGGAGAAGAAGCCAGCTGTAGAAGTTGACTGTGTGATGTATTCCTCCAATCAAAGCTCATTACAAACCTATAGATCATACAATACATAATCCCAAAACAAATCACGTGGGAATAGACCAAAAATCGTTGAAAAAATGCATTCAACGAAGGAATGCATTAATCACGGATACGACCACCCCGGAATCGAGCAAGAAACTGTCCAGATTACTCCATATACATGGTATATTTATCATAATCATCCAATTCCAAGTCTGAAACTACTTCCATTCAGCAATGTCCCCGCAAAAGAGAGGTAAAACTGCTATTTGAATGGCCAGAGCAGGTGTAAAAAGTGCTATCCAATGTGACTAAGCTAAGCTGTGGGCGCTGTTTTGCCTGCATCTTTTGAACCTAGGATGGGCAATCCACATCTCGGTGTTTTTATGGGCTTACCTGAGACATGAAGCTCAACTGCTACTACCCAACACTTGCATGGGTTGAATTTTTCCTTCTAAATGGAAACAACTGTGAGAAAAGGAGTTCGTTCCATGTATCAGGAATCCCGGGCAAACACCAATGCAAGCAATCCTCCATTCCAGGGCTCGGTCTAATAGTGTACTTGGATATGTGAGCTTCATCTCTAAGCTCGGAAAGAGCTGTAATATCCAAAAATGTCACATTTGTTCCTTTCAGCGCCATAGCAGCTGCTGGATCGCTACTCTCCTCTTTTATAACTTCTTTACCTCTTGATAATGGGGTAGTACTGTTACAAGTCCCACCGGTATTCCAATCTCCATTGAAGAAATGCCGGGGTGAGATGGACCGATAAAACGCTCTCAAGTTAGGACGACGTTGGAGCTGAGAATCCATCCATTTGACTATGCTGTGAATTGTGAAGTTCTTTGCCTCTATAAGATTTTTGTTTGGGTTGGGCACACCTCCAATGTGGATGACCCAGTGATTTGCTTCTAGCTTTCCTCTATTCCAATGGTGCCCTGTATTGAGAACGACTACATCAAATCTATCAAGGTAGAGGCTAAGAAAAGATGGAGGCCGATCAAGGTGCATTGCGACCTCAGACTTGGGGTCAGATTCATCGAGCTTCTGCAAGTCACAAAGGCAAGCTGACCAGTAAAAGAGGACTGTTGTGTTTGTACGAGGGAAACGGTATGCCCATCCATCAGGACGTATAGCTCCATGGGTTTTAACAAGACCATATTCCCACCCCACATCAATGACATTAGACTTCTCTTGACCCCCTGTTAACATGCACATCATTGATTGGAACTGCTGCCGACCAAGGGAATCCCCAATAAAAGCTAAGGTTTTGTTCCGCATTCTGGGAACCAAGAAAAATCAGCTTCAGCATATCATTAGAGATATTCATAATATTTACAAATATAGACTGATAATATTCGGTCTTCTGAAATCAATATATTTTTTGCTTTTCTCATCAAAGCAACAACAATATTATGCATTTATCGATATGTCTTCAATGCACAAGGTTGAAAAAGGAAAACACAAAAGCATTAAGCTTGACTATTTCACTTTTATTAGATTCAAAGTGCAAATTCACTGGTTTCTATTAAGGATGGTCCTAGCCACCATGTAAGAAAAGGAAATATGATAGTTCTAATTATGGTATACAATTTATTTTTTAAGAATATTTGTATTTTTGATATTTTTATTGCATTTTCGAACTCGTTTCAGGGGTATATCCTTAAGTTAGCAAATCTTAAAATACAAGTCACACTATGAATAGAAAAGCAGTAGTTTGCTAATATTATGATACTAGACTCTTTTGATAAGGGAGAGGAAAATTGCATCCGGAAACACATTGCGGAGAAAACATGTGCATATGACACAGAAACAAGGATTTTCAGCTGAAACTTAAGTCAACAGCCGACGAGCCACATTATCAACTCAGTTCACTGAGTTCTACCATTGCATTCTGTTATGGAGAAACTGTAAGTCTCTAATAGATGCTGATGTCATATTGCAGGTTAATATAAATGAGCTATCCAGTGCATGCAATTCATTGGAAAGCTTATCAATAAAATTCTCTCTTAACCCATCTTTCTCTGAGACAGATTTACTAGTGAGCTTAAGTGTAGAATCTCTTTAATCTTGAGTCTTTTCTCCATCAACATAAGACTTCCTAGGATTTACCACGACAAGATGATAGGCTTATAAAGGTTGCTCCCCTTTGTCTCATTTATACCACTGTACTGTAACTCGCAACTCAAAAATATGGGTGACAAACAACAATGCATTCAGCATATATAATGGCCAGCAGTTAGTAGTATAGATCAAAGGTCTACCGAGTATGGTCAAGAGAATAGTACCTCCTTAAAAATTTATTGCCACTAAATTCCTCCATTTTGCAGTCTTTTGGTTGCCAGCGGAATTTTTCATATGCAAAATTGACACGATCTGTTGCTCTACATGCCCACATCTCTGACAACCAAAGTCTGCAACGTGCTCCCGAATAAAACGGCCTACGATCATCTGCAACCCATTTCCCTTTGGCATAATTGCAGACTGTGATATGAATAAAATGACACAGAAGACATTAGTCGAAGAAATCACTGGAATGACGGAAAGAAATTACTCAAGGACAGAAAACCAAGTTATTAGTATACATTTCATTTCAACTAAGGTGTCCCCACCCCCAAAAATAACAAAAGAAGGGAAGAAAAAATAGTACTATCTAGCAAATTGGCCATAAAATAATATAAAGAAAGAGATGCTAACTATAACCACTGATCAAAAGACAAGGAACATCATATAACAAAACATGCCTTCAAAAGCTGGAAAATTATGTAAGTCATCTGATAGTCTATCCAGAGAACACCCACATCAAGGGGAAAAAGATGTGATCTTCACTTTAAGATCCAGCAGGAAAATTAAGCATGTCATCTGAGAGTAGACAATGTCAATTTAATGCTGACTACCAGATCTTTTGCATTTCCACTCCAGAAAACTAATTCTTCTGAGAAACAAAGCTTAATGTAATGGATATTTCTCAGAGCAATTCTTTACCTTTATTGCTTCTTTCATTATATTTGTTGGCTGAGTCACTTTGAGTCATCATATCAGATATCTTCCCTTTATGCTTAACAGATTTCTCACTGCTTGCCGAAGACGACAAATTATTGCCTGCATGCCTCTCTGGCTCTGAAGTAATGCTTGTCAGAGGAGAACCAAGGAAATTATCTGATAACAAGAACAAAACATAGAACTGTCAGAAAAAGAAAACTGAAAGCAGCTAAATGCTTTCCCCAAAACATGTCACCTTCAAAATTTCTTTTACAAAAAGCCTTGGTTGGTAAACATTATGACAAAACCAAGAACAAAATGCTACCACTAGAGATAAAGAGAGATAAACCAAGGGTGTTCTACTATGGAAAGAGTGAGAATAGTTTGACACTAAGGGAGTACATACTTTCATTCATATTGACAAGAGCACTTACAAGGAAGATCAGAGTGTCATTACAGAACTTAAGCAGTATGCATAACGTATTTAAGCAATCAGTCATTGCGAAACTTAAGCAGCATGAATAACCTAGAGCAACTTTCTGAAATTCACCACTAGTATACAAATGTGAAAGCAGCAAGGGGATAAATAGTAGCAGACGAGTAACACACTTTTTTGGTTTTTTTTTTGGAGGGGGAGGGGTTTGGAGAGAGTGGGAGTGACAGTGTGTATAATCAACCACCTGCCTTTTAGGAATTTTAACGCAAAATGCACAGTAAAGCAGTCAGGTGTACTGAAGTTTCTAAGAATCAATATATAACCTGGGTACAAGCTTTGGACGTTGTTCGTGCATCTTCAATTACAAACAAGTTTCATATACTAACAGCACAACCAGGACAAGTTTGCTTTAAAAATAAGCCAATAATTTCTCCTTTCTTGGAAAGTAAAAGCCCCACATTTTAACTTCGAATATGAGCAAATGATGAGACAGCTACAAAATTTTCTTATGCTTTTGACACAATCAATCTTCACTTCAATCCATTCAATCCTACTTACTCATTGCACGTCATTCACAAACTATAGAACACTCAGTATTAGATAATACAACGAAACTGTTATCTGTGATTCGTATCTTAAAACAAATCATTTGACAGTTAACTTGGCTATGTGTAAGGATCCTTCAACTGAAGGAGATGCAATTGAAACAATCTACAGTCCAAAGGCATCTTGCATTAAACAGAATTCTGTAGCAATCTTGCATTAAGTTCTTAGTGACCTTGCTGCAGCAATCACAGCATCATACATTGGCATCAGGATCTAAGGTGACTAATTAATGAATAAACTAGTGAATCCACCATTATAGTTCCTTACATCTAAAAAGAACAGGGCCTTAGATAGACAAACTAACTGCGTGTCCATTGTAACATGTACATTCAATATGCTATTCTATTAGAATTTATAAACATTGGTCCTTTTCTGATCTTCATAAAAATGTTAAACTTCCAAATACCACAGTTAGTCTTCGAAGGTTAAGAAGTATGCAATCTTATTGAAAAGTCTAAACTTGCAAAAGGAATCCTAATTCAGCAAAAACAGAATCCCACAGTAATAAGTAAGCCTTTAACATTCTAATTTCAAAATATCTATCTCAAAAATGCGTTTCCAATCACATTTTTCTTTTTACCACAAAGCCTATTAAAATCATTGTTTTCTCCATTATAGTTTGTATCGATTTCTAGTGTGACTCTACAGCACATGCCTGCGTAATTTCTCCACTAAGTACACACGCCTCCATTTATAGAGCAACTAATATTTCGCTATGTAACTTGGACTCCTTATATCACTTTCGATACTTCACCTTGCGCACACATCAATGCTTAAATACACCTTCATCCTAGAAACGTTCCAAATTTTCAAGAAATGAAACAAATCGCACACCTAGCTCATCCCAAGTACTCAATACTCCAGCAAGGATGCATGGTAGGGTCAAGTCCGAGTAGCATATCTTTTCATAACTACGAAAGTTGCTGAAACAAAATGTTGCACAAATTTTTCATGATAATCTCCGCATACCAGCATAACCTCAAATCCATGAAAGAAACAAGTGGGCTGGGTGAACAGAGAAACAAACCTGGAGACACTTTCTGTAGTTGGTTTTGGGAGAAGAAGGAAACCAGGAACGGAGTTCTGTCCCATCCAAACATAAGAAATGTGGTGCAAACCAGAGTAATGAGGAGTAAAGAGATTTTTGCGACGCTCAGCCCCCCAAAACCCCCTTTCATCCTCCAGTCACTTGGAGTGGCACAGAATCAACTTCAGTGCATCAGAAGACTGGCAGATCAACGTTGCAAGTACTGGGAAGGGAAACCAAACCCTTTTCTGATTTTAACAAAACCAAATAATCACCTCAAAATTCCCACACAGAACTTCTTAAATCCTGTCAAAATAACAATACCTGCCAAAATAATTTTATGGGTTCAGTGACAAGGAGTGTGAAGGGCAATTTCCCGTTAAAAAAGGGACCTCATGATTCCAGCATGACCCATTCAAAGTTGACGTATGCTTAAGTACTCAAGAAATCTCCAAACTATACTAGAAAAACTAAAGCAATATATATATATATATATATATATATATATATATATATATGTTATATATAAAGCCAAGACCCTTTTATGGCTGTATAACTTCTGTTTTGTGCTTTGCATTATATTACAGGTGTCCTGTGCTTAATTTTTACAACTGATTTTTTCAGCCAAAACATTTTTTTGCAATTGATTTGAATGAGGAGTTTTGACCTAAAAGTTGTGAGGTAGTTACCAGTATTAATCCCACATGACAACTTCCCACTCCTCCAAATCTGTCAAGCACTCTCCTCAACCATGAAACCTCTCCTACAACAACTCTCTCCAACAGAAACCTCAAACCTGCATATGAATTTGTGCAATGCTTCGTACTATTTCATAGAATCTTTTTCTAAACTCTCATCACCATGATCATGCTTCTCTTTCTTCAAGTTTGATTCCTTTATTTTCCTTCACTCTCTGTCTATTTTGCAATACAATTCTATTCAATATGGTTCATGCAATTCCCTCCCATAAATGAGAGATCGGTTATCAAACAATTTGCATAATAAGCGAAGATCATGACCCAAATTTGGAATTTGGTTAATACAGAATTTATCAGACCTGAAATTGGGTGATTCTTCCTCTTTCTCTCTCATCATATATATTTGTGAAGATTGAACAACACATAATCTACAAGTATCCCTTCATTTCCAAAGAATTTGAACCAGGACACAATAGCCGACACTTGCTCTGTATGTATTGATTGTATAATCTACAATGTCCAAGTAGGTACACATAATTTTGATTCTGAAACCCTTTTTTGAGTTTTGATAAAAGGGTAGACTCACAAAAAGATTGCAAGGGATGACCAGATGGAAGAGAAAGAACAATGCATAGTTATGATGTCAACTCTATTTTTTTTAATTTTGGGAAAAGTGAAGACAAAGAAAGAGATTGATGAGAGATCCATATGCACACGATGGAATTGAAATATGTACAGTCAGTAGAGATGAAACGGGAATTAGAGGCAGAGGATAAACAATAGGAATTATCAAAGGCTATAATGTCTAATGACGATAATGGACATAACTCCAAATTCCCAAAACATCTCTAGAGCTTCACAACAAAAGTAAAATACCATATAATCAATAGATAAAGAGAGAGAAACCTAGCAGGAGAGAATACAGGGGAGGGAGAATGGAATCTCTTTCGAGAGGCAGAGGAACAGAGCTTGAGCATTGGGGATTGTAGACGTTATGGGCTCCCCACATTATTACATACATCTAAACCTTTCCTCTCGAAACATAAAACATAGTTGTAATTGAACATACCCAAAAACGATGGATAAAGAGGCGACATTTTCAGATCCAATTGAACATACCCAAGAACGATTGAGAGAGCGAGAGGGAGCCGGATAGAAAAAGCGGGCCGGATAGCAAGAGCAAGAACGAGCTGGAGATGAAGATGGAGATTGAGAGCCGCAGAGAAATAGCCCGGCAATGGCAGGGCGAGAGTTCAAAAGCGAAAGGTGGCCGGAGAGCGAGAGGTAGCCGGAGTCGGAGCCGGCGAGGAAGATGCAGAGTGAGTTCAGAGAGACAGAGGCCCAGCAACAGCAGAGACAGAGAGAGAGGTGTGAATGAGGGAGGGCGGACTGCCTGGAGCAACGAGGCTAATGAAAGAATCAGAGAGGGGTAGGGACAGACTTACGGTTTTTATATGGATCCTTTAATTTGTTTTTTATAACCCTCTAATACTTTTAATTATTAAGAGTTTTTATTTAATATATAGTTTATAGATTTTATTTTATAAAATTTATTATTATTTTAAGTAGTAATATTATTCAAATATTTATTATAATTAATTTTCTAACAATTGTAATTATAAAAAATACAATTCACAAAATGGGAAGAAAAATAATAAATTAATAAAAATATGCTTAAACATTAAAAAATCTCATACACTTGAACAATGACTAATCGTACTAATAACTTTATCAAAATTATCCCAAATCTTAAATTTTTTTCTCATCATCAACTACAACCTCACATTTAAGAGTTATAAAATAAAAAAGAGATAATTTAACAAATCTTTTATATATTTA
Organism: Talinum fruticosum; assembly: GCA_021018815.1. NCBI lineage: Eukaryota > Viridiplantae > Streptophyta > Magnoliopsida > Caryophyllales > Talinaceae > Talinum > Talinum fruticosum. Next base: position 1,093,593 of record JAITYX010000048.1, on the reverse strand, counting down.
GCAATATATCATCCTTTCTTTTCGAATTACTTTAAAATTATCTCCTTCCCACTCCATTTCTCCATTTTCTATTCAATGTAACTTTTTACTTAGTTAAACTATAGGTTACCATTGTCGTTGTGATTTATGACCCATATGAGATAAATTTCAAATAAGTAACCTCTCTTTTGTTATTTTATAATTCTTTTTAATCATTTATTTTATTAATTGATTATATGTTTATAGGTTGATTAGTTATATAATTTTAGTAAGGTCATTATCGCGATTACGATTATTCAAGTGTTTGGAATTTTCTATGTTTGAGCATATTTTTTTTATTTTATTATGTTTATCCCCATTATGTGATTTTATTAATGATTATTATTTTTATTGATCCATTCATAAAAAATACTCATAAATTATTACTTACATAGTTATGTATCTTATATTCTCTTAATTTTCAGGCTACTTATATCTCAACACTACTAATGATTTTAATTATATGGACAAAACTGGATCACAAATCTTGCATTATAATTGCTATAAGTTTAGTGTTTTATTTTTTAAAAATCTTTCGCAATTACATAATTATAATTTTACAAGTTTTTTTAAATATTTTTAATAATTAAGATTTTTTATTTTATATTATATGTAATTTATAAATTTTATTTTATAAAAATTTTTATTATTATTTTAAGTAGTTAATGTTATTCAAATACTCATTATAAATTTTTAAATAATTTATTTTGATTAACACTTTTTATTTTATATATAAATTAAATTTTTTTTTGAAAATCATTATCATTATTTTAAGTAATCGGAACTATCATAAGAATTTTGGATTCCGCAACGGAGAGAGAGAGTGAGCGTTGTCAATGAAGGGAGCATTGAATCGAGGATGAAATGGAAATTCTAACTCATGATGTTAGAAAAAACGCCTAATATAATATATATTATATATTGTTAGTATTATTTTTAAATTCAAACCCTTTTAATTCGTTGCACGTATGCTTGCAAATCCAAGCTAGTCATTTTAATATATCATCGGATATATTCTCTCCCTTTAATTTATGACCAATTTTTTGTGTGGATAGACTAAACTTTTAGCCTTTTTCTTTATAGTGGGCAATACTGGGTTCCCCTTCACAATCCAAGTAATACTCTTTTGTACTGCAGATTAATTAATTAGCTGGCAATAACGAGGACAATTAATCCGTTTATTTAATGGGTTGAAAATCTTAACCTATATCCGTTTATATTTTTAACAAGTTGACTTGGTAAACTACTAAGATAAGTTTAGCCCCTTTCACTCAAAATTAAAAAATACTACTGTCTTATTATGATATGGACATTGCATCCAAATCAATCCAAAATTTTTACAAGTCTCTCAGCAAAATAAACAAGAAATGTATAAATGGGTTAATTACACATTATTTCGTGTCGAGATTCCCGAGTCCCAATCGGAGCATAACTTAATTAATTAAACATGTTAAATATGTTAACCCATATTCCATTAAGTTGTAAGGATTCGTAAGGATGTAAGGAGTTATAAGCGGTTGTAAGATAATTGTAAAATTAGTTATAAAAAGTTATAATGAGTTATAAAGAGTTGGAAAAAGTTGTAAAAAGTGGCAAAATAGAGCTAACCTTAATCAAAAGTGTTACAAATCTCTACCTAAACCCCTAATTTCATATCCAATTCGAATCAATAATCGTGTCAATTCGGCTTTTGACAACTCTATTTTATTTAAGGATAATTTTAGTACAACTTTTGAGGGAGAAGAGTCGCTTAATTTTTATAAAACTCCTTTTCCCAAAAAAAATGAGAAAAAAAAACATTGCACCAAGAGAAAAAGAAAAGAGGATGATAAATGATGATTGATGAGTAATGAACGGGTGAGCATGAAGAGATAGACCGATAAGAGTCAAAATTGTTGGAGGGTAGACCCATACATGCCCAAATTTCTTCCCCTCGGAATCAACCAAGGTTACATTTTAACTCAATTTGCTGCCCACTCTACCGCCATTAGCTGCCACTATCCTGTTATGGTGGGGAAGGCAACCGTCGGCCGCCGGACAGAGAAAGCGAGTGTGGCGAAGATTGGGGATGAAGAAATTCAGAATTTGCTATCTATGGTTTGAGGTGAGTGATATATACCTTTAATCCCTATCTATCAATCCGAAATTGGATTAGATGAAAATCTAAACGAACATGATCTATTTGATGTGAGTTTGGGGAACTCATAGAATCTGTGCATGATAGTGTAACTTTGGGAATGATTTTGTGGGTTAGCTCATCCAAGCATCCAATTCTATACTAGCTTGGATTTGCACGCATACGTACAATGAATTAAAAGGGTTTGAATTTCAAAATAATAATAATAATATAGAATATATTATATATTGTTGTTATTATTTTGAGATTCAAACCTTTTAATTCATTACACGTATACATGCAAATTCAAACTAGTATATATAATGACATCTAAATTTCATTACTAATAAAAATAATAAGGGACGATGAATAGAATCCCACCTAATTAGTTGTAGGTAAGCAGAAAGCAAGCCAACTACAATCTACATAATCCAGCACAATTAGCATGCTTTTCATATCACCAAGAAAACCCAACGCCAAAAAAAACATTGTAAAAAAAAGGGCAAGTAAAAAGGCCCTTTGAACGGATCTAGATAATCAAGAGGAAAACATACTCGAATCAATCATGAATTCATCATCACCAAATCTTATGAAACTGCAGTTATAAATAAGAACAAGATTCATTCATACTATTCATTAAAATCACAAACAAATAGAGTTACAATAATAATAATTGAAGCAAGAAAACGGAGGCGGGGAGGGAGAGAGAGACAGACGGACCGGAATCCAAAGACGGTGAAATGAAGTCCGAAATGTATCGGGGACAGATTAGCGAAGAGGGGGAGACAAAAGGAAGCTGAATGTTGAGCTTAAACAAATCAATTCAAGAAAGTGATTTTGTCACTAAGATTTGCTGTCGAGGGGAACGAATGAAAGATGAAGATCGCAGAAATTCGAATTTTTTTTTTTGGCCGAATTATATTATATACTCGTATTGTTGTTGGTAGTTTTCTTGCCTATGAGAAAATGTACATGTGAATCAAGCGTAGAACACTAGTTGTAATATTTTCTGCAAAATTAAATTAATTAAATAATTAGAAGTGAAGTAATTGTTACAATCTGTAAGGCTGGAGCCATTAGGTGTAACCTCATTTCAATGACTTCATCCATAATGACATATGTTATTATTATTATATTATAATAATAATAATAATTATTATTATTATTGTTATTATGACTAATGCATTTGTAGTAAACTCGATAAAGTTTCGGATTATATGACATTTACAACAGGGGTTTTAAGGAGTTAAAAAAAAGGGAAAAAATTAGTTTTTTTCACTCGAAACTATGGATCGCGATAAGATATGTAAATGGTATGTTATATATATATGGGATATGGATTCACAATCATATTTATTTTTAATTTTTTAACTATGTGTATCTTATTTTCTATTTATTAAAAACTATTATAAATGTTATATTAAAAAACATATTACTATTTTATAAGTTGTATACTATGTATTAATTTTAATTTAATATAAACAATAACATTCATAATTATTTATGTAACACTCCTAGACCCACCCTCGGAGTATTACATGCCGGGGTTCCCCAAGAGGAACCCCTAAGGCCGCTTAAGGTCTCACTTGGGGTTAAAAACCCTATCTTAGCTTGGCGGAAGCGCGGTTTTAGGTTTTTGAAGGTTTTTCCGGAAATTTCGGCGAGTTTCCTCCGTAACATGGCTAATCCCAAAGGCTTAAAGCCCTAACCCTGCACGAAACACAATCTTAAACTCAACGAGGCACACGCTCGGAGTATTTACAACACAAACCGAACGAGCCACACGCTCGGAGTATTTACAACACAAACTCAACGAGCCACACGCTCGGAGTAATCACATAAGGCTTTTACATTCATGGTCAAAACTTAAGTTCACATACACCGATCTTTACAAACATGAAAAACATAAGGTACAAAATGAGTCCGGAGAAGTCCTACCCGATGGTTCGCTTCTTCTAAAAGCCAAAAGCAACTCCGGGGAGTCTTAACTTCTTACCCGAAATGTTGGTGATGTCATGAGCTCACTAGCCTAGTGAATAATCCAAACCCAACCCCGGTTTCACTTTGCACATTAATTCATTAACAAACACACGTAAGTTCACAATCTATTCATAACATGCGATTCAAATCATACATGCTTAAGACATGCGAGATTCTAAACTTACCAACTTGCCGAGACACATAATGATATCAATTGCTCATGAATTCGATCAAACATGCTTCATTCATCTTTCTACGCAAGTAAGTCATAGAATCATTCATCATGTAAATCATTCATCACATAAATCATATCTTAGTTCTTATCGCATTCATTTCTTACGAAAACAGGATTCGTTCTTCTTCTTATTCTTCTTCTTGAGTTCAATCATGCATTCATAAATCATTGGTTCTTTCTTGTTTGTCATGCATGATCATACATTTCTTCATATCATAATTCTTTTAAGTCTTCTTAGTTTCGAATGGAAAGAAGATTTATGCTCGCTTTAAAGACCCAGTTCTTGGAGCCAAAATAATTCGTGGGCACAGTTCACGGAGGCATATAATTCGTGGCCTCGAGGCAAAATAATTCGTGGCCTCGAGGCAGCCTCCCTTTCTCGAAGGATGCATACCGTCAATAATTCGTAGAAGCAAAATAATTCATGGCTTCGGGTTGACAGACACTTCTATGGGCATAACTTCAGAGGGTTCTTTAATTCGTGGGGTCTTAGATCAATAACACAATCCTTTCTCCCTTCTTTAGTTCTTTATGTTTCTTATCTTCTTATTACTTATACATAAGATACACTTAATTCGTATAATTCATGCTCAACACGTTCATGCGTAACTTCTTCGAAACAAGCAATTCACATAAGCAAGTTCCAACTCAAGTGCGATCAATTCATTGCACATACGCATGCTTATGTCATTTATAATCAATGTAACTCAGGATAAACACATAATCACATAAACATGCCAACTAGGATTCCTAATCAACGAACTTATCGTTTTCATGATCGGGTATTATCGCGTATAAGTAATTTATGGTTCTATAACTTTTCTTCATCGATATATATCTTTTAATCTAGCCACATAACTTCTTAAATTTCATTTCTTAATTCAGTTACTCATTTAGTTTTGATTTTGCTCAAAACAGGACGTTTTCACTTAAAATTGCATATCTCCCAATCTACTCATCCAATGCATACCAAATTTTACAGGAAATTCTCATAAATTATCAGGAAGTTGCAGTAAAAATTTCAGGAATTTCAGGTTACACATGACAGCACAATAATGCAGACAACAGGCTTTATTCACCGAAAAATCTGCACTAAATCATGAACTCAATTTTCTGATTTTTCTCACTAAACCTATTCAAGCTATTTTCATCAAATTCTCAATATACAGTTCAATAATCATGCTTAAGAATGGTCAATAATCACTAAATTCATGAATCGGACATCAAATTCGCAACATGCTTTTCAATTCGTGAGTTGCTAATTCGTGAATTTAGGCCTCTAGCTTCTTCAATTAACTTAGGGTTTCCAATTTCATACTTCAAATTCAAGTTTAATCCACCTAATTCATTTTAATTCTTGAGGATGAATTCGAATTACTCACCTTAGATTCTTAGAGGTTATAAGAATTTCAGTTTTGGAAGGTTTGAATTTCGGATTGGGGTTTGCTTCTTCTTACGCCTTTCGATTTCTAGTCTAGCTCCTGCTCCCTCGAACCTTCTTCTTTCGCTCTCTGCTTCCCACAATCGCTCTCTCTCGGGCTCTATCTTGTTTTCCTCTCGTTTCTCTGCTCTACCTCTCGTTCTTCTTGCCCCCGGCCTCGTAACCGGTCTTGCTGTCTTCCTCCTCTCGCTCGCCGGCCATCGGCCACGGTTCCGTGCTCACCGTCTCGCCTTCCTCGGCCCTCGTGTTCGCTTCCCCTTCGCGGTCTCTGTCTCTCGCTTTTCCCTTCCTCTTTTGCTCTACTCGGCCTCCCGAGCCCTCACTCTCCTTTGCCCACCGGCGGCGGCGTCCTCGCTGTTCGAGCGGCCACGGGCCGTTGGCTCTCGCGCTTCCTCCCTCTCTCGCTTTCCCCTTCTCCCTTTCTCGCTTTCCCTGTTTACGCTTTCCCGTTCTTTTCTTTCCCCGCTTCGCTTCTGCTTCTTCATTCCTCCTCTTTTGTTCTCAATCCCAATTTCTCTCTCCTCTTCTCCTAATCACACCTAATGGGCTTTGCTGCCTATTTTCCATTGGACCCCTTTCTCCTTACTCTAATCATCTGCGCGATCCTCCTCTAATGCCACTCATCCTTCTTCATTTCTCATTTTCCTTTCTTTTTTATTTTAATTGGGCCCAACTAGCTTCACAAGACCCAATTTAGCTAGCCCATGCTCGGGTTTCAATCCTCGGGTTCTAATTCCGACTCGGAAAAATTCTAATTCACTAGCAAGCAAACACCTGAAATTTCCGGGTCTTACAATTTAATAGTATACTTTTTACACCATATTTGTTTATATGTCTTTCTTGTTAAATAAATATCCGAAAAATACATCTAGTAATTACTTTGGTTTATCATTGGTTAAAAATATTTTTGGCACTTATGGTTTGTTCATTTCAACTGTGAAAACCAATTGTTATAACGTTTATAACGGTTATGAGTTGTTATGAGATATTATGAGATGTTATAATGAAAATGATAAAATTTTTAAATATAATAATTTTTTACAACAACAACAATAACAACAACAACAGCAACAACAACAACAACGAGCAACAATGAGAGCAATACCTTTCCCACCCACCCCAAATCGAACCCCTCCCCCAAATTAAACACCAATAATAATAATAATAATAATAATAATAATAATAATAATAATAATAATAATAATAATAATAATAATAATATGAGATTATGATTAACAATAATAGTGGGTAGTTGTTATAAATGTTATAATTGTTATGAGTTGTTATAACTGTCAAGAGTCGTTAAAGAGTTGCTATGAGCTATTAAGAGTTATTATAAACTATTATGAGTTATTAAGAGTCTGTTATGAGTTATTAGTTAGCGAGTTATAAATACTTTTATAAATATTGATTCAAACATATTCTTAAACTTGTTTAATAATTGAGACTAAGCCATCATAGAATTGTATTATTATTATCTCATTGAAAATCTTAGTTATAAATTTTGTGTCTATCTAGTTGGAAGAAATGTCGCCCCAATGTTGTCAATTTTTGCCGGATGTAGCGTAAATGCTTATACTTGGATATTTCAAAAGATCACTTTCATATCACATGTTTAGAAAGAGAAAATGACATTTATTTATATCTCATCCAATGTTCGTTTTATTTACTCGATATGTTCACTACGAGACTAATAAATGCTCATAATTTAGAGTTGCTTATTAGGAAATATACATGGCCGGATCTATAAAGGGTCTATGGGTATTTACACTATTTTAAGTTGAGATCTTTTATTTATATATGGGACACCTACAATAACAAAATATAAAAGCTTAAGACAATTACAATAATTAGGCCCAAACGGAATTCTCCTCTCCGACTTCGAGCGACTATATTTTGCTCTTCCTTGCCACACTCGCGAGGCACAAAACCTCTCTCTCTCTCTCGTCTCTCTCCCCGGCCACGACTTCGGGCATGGCTTGTCTCCTCTCGGTCCTTCTCTTTCTCTATCCCCATCCACCAGCTTCGTCTCACAACCGCTCGCCGCCCTACCCACTGCCCGGTCGATGGCTGCCCGGTACCGCCTAGATGCCCCTGCTCTCTCACTTGCTCTTATACTTAGTCTCTCGTTGTGTCACGGTGATAAGTGCATAAAATGCAATTGTTTCTTAGGCGTTTTGATGCTTTTCTTTGGGAAAATCGGTTAATAGGAGTGTGTTTGTGCTCTATTTTCGATTTTACACTTGTGTTTTGGTGTTTTGAGATGATTGTGCAGATTTGATCACCAACACCAAGTATTCCCGAGATTAGTGAATGTTCCGAGCCTTAAGAAGAGCAACACGGTCCAGCTTTGCAGTCAAAACGGCCGTTCCCTGGATTTCTCAAAGTTTGCATTTCCAGCAACCAACACAGGTAGCCCGTGGTCGGAGGACACGGCTCGTGTTGGAGGTAAATTGTGCCGAGACGATTCGATTTTGAAAGTTTCAGCTCTTGATTGCTTCTTAATGGCTTATTTAAGCTGATTTTTAGGGAGGCGAGTTAGAAACCAATTCCTGCATCCATCCATAGTTCATCCACCACTCAACCATCACCATTTTTCCTTCCTCCATTCATCCATATCAAACCAAACTTTGAAGATCGAAGAAGAAGATTGAAGCAATTGCGGGATTCCATTAGAAGTCGAGAGATTCAAGTGGAGCACTTCAGGCCTATCATCTACTTGTTCATTTCTTGCAATTTGAGGTTTGATTTCAATGTATTGGATTTTATTTCAGCTTTCAATAATCATGTGTAAGTAGTTTAGTTTTTCTAGGGATTTGTAATCCGAATCAATGAAGTTTGATTAGTTTTCCATGATTTGTGCTTGAATTCTGATTTTGATCAATAGAAGGTTGTGTTTATCATGTTCATGATTGTTTTGAAGGCCTAGGATACTTGTGTTTAGAGATTAATCTATCATGTACTCAAAAGTGAAATAGAATAATCGACAACCAACCTTTCTACCTAGTTTACGAAATTTGAGAAAAGAATAGTAAATTAGGGGATCACTTTGATAATTTGAAATCCTTAAGTTTGATTAACTTAAAAGGCATACGAAAGTTGTTTGATAGGTTAATTAGAGCAATTCTATTAAGTATCGAAAGAGCGGTAGAATTTTGTGATTATTGATCCTTGATTTACTTGAAAGAATGATTGCACAATTTATTTTTAAATAATCAAACTCATTGTTAGGAAAACAAATCCCTAGATGTTTTTACCCATTGATTTAAGTTTGGAATAATTTCCTTGATTTTAATCTTTAGAACTAGTTTAGATAAGTAAACTCCAAAAATCCGATTAGCTTAGCAATTGAGTAGAGGACTAGTTTAGTGTGTTGCTAGATCGAGTCCTTATTGGATCGACCTTGACTAGCTACAACTTATATACCGTGCGCTTGCGGCTCGTCACACGGCCACTCGGTGGCGTTAACTTACACGGATCCCCTGCTGCCTGCTCGCCGGCTGTCTCCGAGATGCGACCGGCACCCACCCTTTCGCCTTCCGCCAGCTGGTTGTCTCCGAGATGCCGCCCACACCCTTTCCGCCGCATGTCCGCCGGTTGTCTCCAAGACGCTACCTACACCCATCCTTCCTTCATTCACTAGTTCGTTTTGAATTTAAGGTTAGGGTTTCCAAATTCCAACTTTTAAAAATTTTTTGCTATTAATGTTATGTTACAATTATATACATTGTGGCAACAGATTTTTTTGTTGTTTGATTGATTTGGTGAAATATAAATTCGTGATTTTTGATTTGTGATTTGAATGTATTATTGTAATTTTGTTTGGTTTGGTAATTAGTGATTGGTGATTATGTTTCGTGAATTATGAATTTTTCAAAGTTAGTTGATAACTTGATATTATTTATATTTGATTGTTGATATTATTTGAGTTGAAATAATATGATTTTTAATTTATAATATATGTTTTGACGTCCCGTAAAGGGACATCTATAGAAAAATATCCTAACTCAGCCACTAAAAATATATATAACAGTCATAAATTTGACTATTTTATATTTCAATAAAAAAATCTGTCGCACGTATGTTTATTTATCAAATAAATGACATCAAAATCTTATTTCGTTGGATGTGGCCTAAATAGTTGTCACATATAAATCCAATTCTTGACCAAGTGTTCCTAATGTTTTCAATTTATTTTTGAAATTTCACTAATTTGTTTTTATACTTTACTGTGCCACTAAATTGATTATTATGTATTGATATGCCACCTGATCCTTGTCATTCGGGTCAAGCCCTGGCCTCTTCATAACAATCTTAACTTCATGCATGGGCCAATCAATTGTTTCCCTCACCAAGTGGAGACTCTTGTCATACACACATTATCTTGTAAGCCAATTTTTTTTTCTTGTACAATCATATATTTTTCAATGCAATACTCATTATTTAGGCTTATTGAATAAAACATATATAGTAAACCACCTTGCAACACACAAATTTTTTTACAGTAAAGAAAATAGAAAACAAGAAAACTCAATTACAGTTGGATAGGCTCAATCATCCCATTTTATTCAGTAGGAAAATTTTGACTTTGTTTGAACCCGACTCATTGCCCATCCTAGGTGTTATGCTTCAAATACGGTTAAAACGGTTTCAAATAAATGAGAATTACAGATTTATAATAAAACTAAAATTTATTTTAATTAAAACATCAAAATTTTACATCATTATGGTAATCTTATTTCTAAAAAATAAAATATTATTTAAGATATGGCTAGGTATATTTACTTCACCAAAAATACAACAATATAACTTGTGTATTTTTAGTATTTTAATATATCATGCCATTTGAATCTATACATATTTTATTGAAATTAATTATTTATAATTTATGTATATAATATTTTTTTATAAGAAAGAAGTTGAGATATGAAATACTATTAGTGTTCGTTTGTAAAAATAATTGTGATAAATATGTAACGTCCCTCCAAATAATGTGATATAATAAATAACTAGTACTAAAAGAATGATAAAATGAAAGGAAAATCATATAATGATATAGAACATTCAATCAACAAGCCAAAAAGGTAAAACTGTTGTTTTTATAACCTTAACCCAATGAGTCAAACGGGTTCGGGTCGGATTTAACCCAATAATTTACAGTGTTTTTGGCTTCGGTTATTTTCGGGTTCGGTCGAGAAAATTGTGTTCAAAACCCAAAAATTTCAGGCGGATTCAAGTCGGGTTTTCGGGGTCGAGTCGGCTTTTTCCAGGTTTAGGAACCACCCTAAAAATGAGAACTACCTTTATTTTGAGAGCTTTTCATCTCAACCGTCTAAATTTAATCCAATGGTCCCGATATAAAGAGGATCTTAAAACCATTCACATGATTTAATTAAGGAAAAACTCAAAAATTCCCCATTTCTTCCCCCTCTAAGCCCGCTCTTCTCTCCAGTCCGCCATCTCTCTACCTTCTTTACCTTCCAAATTCGCCGACCACCCTTAGCCGGTCGCCACCTCGCCGACCACTATAGCATCGGAACCCAATCGCCGGCCACCACTTGCATTTCGCTGCCTCCCTAACCTTTCGCTCTCTGCCCCCTCTCGCTCGCTGCAATTCGCCGGCCTCTACCTTGGTTGCCGCACATTTCTACTTCCCGACCACCACCTCACCAGCCATCGCGCCAACCACCACCACCACCAAACACCCACAACCGTGGAACCCAAATAGCTAAATTGCTCGCTGCCTTTCTCTTAAATTTAGGGTTTGTTATCTTGTCTATATTCAATTTCTGTTTAATTTCAATTGAAATTTTTATTTTGGAATTAGAATCTCAATTTGGGGTTTATTCTTGGATTTTTGTTTGGATTTATGAGATTGTTGGATTTATGAGATTGTTGAATTAGAATCTCCTCAAAACAAAGGCAATAGTTGAACATGAGATTGTTCTTGGATTTCTGTTTGATACATATGTGTTTGATTTTTAATTTCTGTTTTGGAATTAGAATCTCAATTTTTAAGTTCTTCACTTTGTCAATGATTAGAACCATTGTAGTGATTATTGATTGCCCAACCATGAAATTGTTCTTGGTGTTCTGTTTGATGCATATCTCTTCTTGGATTTGGGGTTGGAATTGATGCATTTGGTGTTGTCAAGTGGTTGTTCTTGGATTTCTTAGTTGCTTTTGGGGAAACTTTTTCTTATTTGTCAAATTTAAGCTGTGTAGATGGGTGCAAACTCATTTTATTGGATTGTCTGTAAAGTATAAATCAAGCTTCACATTCATATAGAATTTGAATTCCGTGTGTGTTTGTAAATTGTAATGTATGCATAATTGATAATTCCGAGGTGCTTATAGTAGGTCTGTTATCATCCATTTAAACAAGTAAAGTACATATTTAGTATTAGACCAACAAACTGTTTTCCTCAAATTAGCTTGTTCCGAGGTGCTTATGGCCATGTAGATGGAATTTGAATTCTCTCGTTCTTGGTATTGTCTTAGTGTAACTTGATACGATCGTTGGATTGTGTTAAATTGTGTTTGATTATTGGAATTGAAACAGTGAGATTTACATAGTCCATAAGCTCAATTGGTCAAGCATTTGTGTTTTTTACACAAAATATGTGGGTTCAAATCCCACATGAGCTACAAAGAATGAGTCAAAACCTTGCACTAGAGTGTGAAATGCATTGGAATTTTGTGGTTCCAATTGAAACTCAACTCAAAACATTGGAATCTATGTATATACTTTCCCCTCTCTCTGTGTTCTCTTTCACTCTGCTATCGCTACTAGGAAAAGCATAAGCGGAATGGACATTTTTGGATTCTAAAGCAACATGAGCATTATTGCTTGATCCCTGGTCATCTTTACTAGAAAGCTTACTTGTACTCCTATTGGCCATATAGCTACCGAAGGAATGCTCAGTGTCGGGATGGCTATAAAATCTCATTACAAGAAACCAAACCTTACATACACAATATAAGCACAAGATTACTTAGAATAACAAGAAGCATAATCACGTTGTTCCCAAAACATTGCCTATTTAATATAAGCGCAAGATTCCCAGTCATTATGCAAACATTTCATAGTCATTATACATGTTTCTCTCACCACCTATTCAACACAAAACAAAACCCATATGGTGCATTTGCTTGCATAATACAAAGTAAAAATGAAGTAGATTCTTAGAACACTTCTTCAACTTGACAGATGGTGCATTTTCTTCCATAAGCCTACAAGAGCTTCTAATCCCTACATCTAACACTAGGTGTTGCAACTTCAAACATGTGTCTTCACAACTAGGTTGCTCCCAAAACGCTCCCACGGTCACGTTGTTGCAACTTCTAACATTAGGTGCGGTTGTTGCCACGATCACGTTACTCCCGAAACTAGGTGCTGCAATTTCAAGCAAATAAATAAAAGTATTCAGTTAGTGATTTGAGTTGAAAGAAGTTATAAGTATACGATACAAGAATTAAAAATATCTCATAAGCTAAGACGACCCTTTTAAAGGACAATTTTGGCCATCGTGATTTGCTTGTTGTCTACAAGTTTTGCAAAGTCTCCTCCTCTTTTGTGCCTCTAATACTTGTTCTTTTCCAGCTTTGATTCACTTACCACCACCCTTAGTGTTTGATTGCTTTGGAGGAAGGATCACAACTTGCTCTGGAGCACTTGAGCCAATAAAAGACTCTAACTCCTTTGTCTTGCTTTCGCTTTGCTACCTTTTAACTCCATCAATTGTTTAATGACATTTGAAATTCCCTTCAAAGCCAAAGTAAGTAATTCGGGGTTCCTACCAGCAACTTCCACACAACTCATGGACTCCATCCAAATGTCGAAATTAACTTATCTTCAACATTCATCCGAGAACAACCCTCCAAAACATTACCATCCACATCGAAAATAGGTTTAGTTGTTGTCATCTTTGTCCATCTGTTCAAGATGTAGTAAGTGGGAAGCTCATGCACTTTTACCTTAAAAATACATAATATATGACGACAAGGAATACCTTCACATTCAAATATTTACATCAACAATGTGCCACATGATCTAAAGGGTTATAAATAATTTCTCTATTCTTGCTACCCTTTTGCTACTATCTCGAAACAACTATCAAGAAACCTTCCTTAATCTCCTTTCTATTCTCAATCTCACAATCCAGGCAAGCTACCCATAACTCATCTTGAAATCTATCAAAATTTGAGTAAGTATAGATTTTACCCGCATGACTTTCCAAATCCTCGTTTGTCCTCAATTCGAGTAACGAATTACACGTGTCATTATCTCGCTTTTGACTGACGATGTCTTTGCAAATTAATAACACTTTCCCGATCATTATTACATGGCTTTCATGTCTCTATCCTATGCGATTCTCTTTCTATTGACGAACTTACTACTTTCCCTCCTCTTCAATACATCAATTTTGTGAATCGATTGCTAAAGATCAATTGAGCGAATCGAAGGCTACATATTGTAGTGAGATTGATTTCGAATATGTATATATATATATATATATATATATATATATATAATTTGACAATGGGAGACAGGATCGATTTAGAGCTCGGGGATGAAGCTCGAGGCACTAGGTGTGGTTGAATAGCGGGGAAGTAGAGTGACAAATTAATTTAACAAATTGATTTTACAAAACAAAAGATGAAAATAGGCAATTGAAATAGTCAAATAAAGCGTAATTGAAATGAATGAAAGGATGAATCAAAACTTACTTTGATTAATAAATTGCAATTTGTACAAAGGATTGGATAAAAGCTCTCGGGAGAGAGGTTGGAGAAAAGTAATAGGGATGATTACAAAGGATGTTTGAGAGTGAGTGTAGGCAAGTGCTTGTGATTCTAAACTCTGCTAAGCTCGCCCTCTATTGAACTAAGGGGTGCCTATTTATAGAATACAATATTGAATTACAATGAACACTTGGACGGATGAGAATCCTTGATTTGAATGGAATCATCTTGAAAATATCATTCCATAATGCTGCATTATTAAAATAGTGTTGATTGGCCAAAAGCTTGAATAATGGTTGATGAGTCATCTTATCTTGAACAGTGGATGATGAGTCACCTTGTCTTGAACAGTAGCTTGAATTATTATGCCGACAATCTTGAGTGGAAAGTAGTGACCATGCCTTTGATGATTATCCTCCTTGAATAATGCATCACTCGGTAGTTAGCCACAATTATGAATAATTGACCTTCATGAATACATGCCCCCTATGAATAGTAAGTGAACAGTAATGTCCACTTCCATATATATATATATATAATTTGATATGTTTTATACTATTTATGATGAAGATAGTGGTGGGAATTTGTTTTTAGAAGGTCATCTCCTTTAATCTATGTTTCAATAGTGAATAACTATAAATTGCAGATTTGATTCTTGATTGACCTTACGACGATTCCCTATGCTCTTCATCTTGAAAAAAAAAAATTAATGGAGCATGAAGACTCGGACACCGCACAACACCTTCCGAGTTGTATGAAAGGAATCAGGTATAACAATTTCTTACTTATAGAGTTTTGATTCCAAGGCATTCTCTGTACCTTGGAAACTTTTCTGAGTGATATGGTATCTTCTCTAAGTGATACAGCATTTACTTCATGTATTTCCTGCTTGTTTCTTTGTGACTCGGAAAACGGATATGAGTGCCTCACTCAATTATGAGTCCCTCATTGCTTAGATTTATCGCTCGATGACTAGACTAGTTTTCCGCTCGGATCCGACTTCATGTTATTTGTTTTATCTTCGTTGTAGTCGGTGCTTCTAGTCCGAACCTTACTTAGTCTATATCAAGTTATTTCACTCGATATTCTTTATGTAACTTGATTCTTTGCTTAGACTAAGTCGGATGGAATTTTGAGCTTTATAGATATTAGACTCGTAAAATTCCATTCTTTTTCCGACTCGGATATTTAGTTGGTTAATCATCGTAATTTTTCTTTTTATCTCGTGTCTAATCTTGGACCAAAGTATTTTATACTTTGAGAACCAAAAATTGATTTACTTTTGTAGGTTATGCAAACGAGGATACGCTTTTCAAATTACAAAAGTAACCGAGCTTCAAAACGTCAAATCACCAAGCAGACATGGCTTTTCCTCTTCTCTGTCTCAATTCCGGAAGATTGTGTCGTGGCTGTCTGTTTCCAAATCTGGAAAACTGAAACGCCAAGTTTAATGGTGGTTTCCACCTTATCCTTCAAGACACCGCCAATGGTTTTGGGACTTCCAAGAGAATAAAACCGTTGTCCAACGTTCATATCACAACGGACACTTTCGAGTGTCTCACAAAGCTTCATCAACGGTCACCAAGGACTCTCGGTCGGTAGATAGAGATAACGGCTACTCGCCTGGTCATCTATAAGTAGAAGCCAACGTTCAAGACTTGAAGATTGCCGAAATTATTGTTAATACACGTACTTGAGCAAAGTCATTATATTTACTCTCAATCTTCTACTTACAACTCCCACTTTGTAATTCATTACTTTCGAGTTGTAAGGTCTTGTACTTAGTTACAACCACTTTCTTACTTTCTCTGTAAGGTCCCTTGACTAAGTTGTAAGGGCTAACTCAGCTTAGTTGTCCCTAGCTGTAAGGGTTATCTCAGCTAGGAAGTACTAGATCGGATAAGGGAATTTCGAGTCTAGGAAAACTTGTAAAGAGTTGTCTAAGGGAGCAACTCAGGTTCGATCGGTTCACGGTCTTTTGTGGACTCAAAGTAGTGGATTTGACTTTGTGCTTGGATTAGCACGGTCCGTGGTTTTCCGCCCCAGGAGGGTTTCCATGTAATCTCTACGTGTTTACTTTCCGAGTTCATTCTAGACTCGGACAGTCTCAAAGCCTTTGCTTAATTTGCCCCTATACTCGGACGAGCATTTCTAAGTCCATACTTTTCTAACTCGGTTTTCGACTCGGAATCCGTTTCTGTCTCTTCTTTGGCAAAAGAGCTTGAATTTCTACGAAAATCCTCCATCATCCTATTCACCCCCTCTAGGGTGACTCACACTCTCCCGAGCAAACCTTCAATTGGTATCGAGCCTAGCCTTTCGTAAAGGATCTAACCATCCAAAGGTCTAAAGATCAAATGGCTCGTAACAATGGAGAGTTCGACGAAGGAAGATCTTCCAACGAGACCACCAAAATTCAAAGGATAAAACTTTGGGCACCGGAAGAAACTTATGGAATGTTTCCTCATGGATCATGATGAAGATGTATGGGAAATCATACAACAAGGAAACTACATTCCAATGAAGATAGAAGAATTCAGAATCATTCCCAAGACAAAGGCCGAGTTTACTCCCAGCTGAAGCGAGAAGTTCAGAAAAACTTCAAGGCCATGAACATCCTAATGTGCGCCATCAGCTCGGAAGAATACAATCGGGTGTCCGCTCGTGACTCAAGCAAAAGAAGTGTGGGACACACTTGTCAACACTTACGAAGTCACTAGCCGAGTCGGACAAGCGAAGATCAGCCAGTATCTTCATAAATACGAGCTATTTAAGATGGAGCCGAAGAAAACATCACTCGGATGTTCATTCGATTTACTGAGATTACCAACAATCTCAAATCACTGGGTAAGAAGATTTCCCATGAGGAAATGTGCAGAAAGATACTCGAAGTCTACCTAAGAGAAGATGGGGTCCCAAGGTGACTGCCATAGAGGAAGCTCGGAACCTCTCACTCTTAAAGCCGGACGAGCTAATCGGAAAACTTCTCACACACGAAATCCACCTAGAGGAGGAGGATGCCGAGGGCAGTACCAAAAGGAATATATCACCGAAAGCCTCAGTAATTCAAAGAAGCAAATCCGAGCTCCTCCGACTCGGAAGAAGGTCCCATGGCACTCATTGCAAGAGGCTTCAAGAGAATAATGAAGCACAAAAGATGGGACAAAAGGCCAAAAGAAGAATTCTACAAGAAAGATAAGAAGGACAGAAAAGGTAAGTACTCTTCTCCTTCAAAGTTATCTTTATCTAAGAATTCTGGATGCTTTGAGTGTGGCAGCAAAGACCATATAGTCAAAGACTGTCCGAAAAGGAAAAGGGACAGAAAGAAGAAGAAGGCTATGATGGCAACATGGAGCGATGAGGACTCATTAGAAGACGACGAGGACTCGGACGACTCGAAATGTCCGATGGCAATTCCTAACTCGGAAGCTGAAAGGGAGTCGGACTCGGACTTAGACAATGAGGAAAATAATCCTCAAGAGGTAACTCGAAGAGATCAAAAGGACACTGGTACCTTGAGAGTGGATGTTCACGTCACATGTCGGGAGACGCAGGACTCTTTTCCGAGTTGGAAAAACATAAAGGAGGAAAGGTCACATTTGGAGATGATAGCAAAGGCAAGATAGTTTGGATAGGCAAGATTGGAAAATGATGCAATCTGGTCAGTCCAGTTTATCTTGTCAAAGGATTAAAGTACAATCTGCTCAAGCATCTCTCAATCGTGCGATAAAGGTCAAGAGGTAAGATTCACTCGGACCAACTGCTACATTTTTTATGTTACCTCCAAGGAGATCAAGCTCTCGGGTAAAAGATCGGTAACACTTACATTATTCCTCTCTCGACCCGAGTCGAATTTATCTTGCTTAAAAGCATCTCTTCATGATGACTCATGGACATGGCATCGTAGATTATGCCATATTAACATGCATACCATCAAAAAGCTGGCATCTCATGGTCCGGTTAGGGGTTTACCTAACTCGTGCTTTTGAGAAGGATAAAGTTTGTGAAGCATATACAAGAGGGAAACAAGTCGGATCATCATTCAAATCTCTGAAGACAGTTTCCACATCCAAAGTGCTTGAGCTACTGCATATGGACTTATGTGGTGAAATCCCTGTTAAGAGCCTCAGAGGTAAATCATACATTTTTGTTATTATCGATGATTATTCACGATTTACCTGGGTGTGTTTTCTTAAGCACAAAAATGAAGCATTCAAGGAGTTCAACAAGCTCCGTAGAAAAATCCAAGTTGAGTCTCGGACTCGGATCTAGAGAATTCGAACCGACCATGGAAGGGAGTTCGACTACTCGGAATTCTCATAGAGTTTTGTGACAAAAATGGCATCTCTCACAACTTCTCAAGCACCAAGAACTCTTCAACAAAATGGAGTAGTAGAGAGAAAGAACAGAACCCTTGAAGAAATAGCAAGGACGATGATGGTTGAGCACAACTTACCTTACTATTTCTGGGCTGAGGCTGTCAACACAGCCAACTATACTTTGAATAGATGCCTCATCGGACCCATATTGAAGAAAACACCTTACGAGCTCTACAAGGGGAAGAAACTGAATATTTCCTATTTCAAATCTTTTGGATGTAAGTGCTTCGTTCACAATAATGGTAAGGATCACCCGACCAAGTTTGATGCTCGGTCGGATGAAGGTATTTTTCTCGGGTTATTCTTCTCACAAGCAAAGCTTATCGCATTTTCAATAAGAGAACTAACAAAGTGGAAGAAAGCATCCACGTTGTATTTGATAAGCATGAACAGGAAAAACCAAGCGAGTCTTCATACTCGAATTGAAGCTCAGTAGAGATGATGATGAAATTGAGCCCACAAAGACTCAAACTCAACCGGCTCGGAATGAAGTCATTCGAAAGAAGTGACTCGGAATGAGACAACTCAAGGGCTCGCTCGAACGAACAAGCTAACGAAGAAGATCACTCGTAATAAGCTTCGAAGATCGGGTAGCTCAGCCCACAAATCTCGTGAATCGGAGAACCGGTAAAGCGTTCAAGTTTACTTCTAGTCATCCTCTAGAAAACATAATTTCGATATCAACAAGTAGGGTAAGAACTCATTCCTCTCTTCAAAATCTATGTGCATTCACTGCATTCATCTCATTAATCGAACCCGTGAAATGCACTAGAGGCCCTTAATGAATCCGAATGGGTAAAGGCCATGCAAGAGGAACTCAATCAATTCAAAAGAAACCAAGTCCGGATTCCGACCAACCGACCTTCCGACCACCCAGTTATAGGAACCAAATGGGTTTTCAAAAACAAACTGGATGAGGGTGGAGTGGTAGTTAGAAACAAGGCTAGACTTATGGCTCAAGGTTACAATCAAGAAGAAGGAATTGATTGTGGGGAAACATTTGCACTGGTTGTCGAATCGAAGCTATTAGAGTATTGTTGGCATTTGCATCTAGCATGCATATTAAATTATACCAAATGTATGTTAAGTGTGCATTTCTCAATGGTTTTATTGAAGAGGAAGTCTATGTCGAGCAGCCTCCTGGTTTTGAAAACTCGAATTTCCAAATCATGTTTTCAAACTTCAAAAGGCTCTCTATGGTCTTAAACAAGCCCCTCGAGCTTGGTATGAAAGACTGAGTAGCTTTTTGGTTCAAAATGATTTTAAAAGAGGTCAAATCGACAAGACTCTCTTCATAAAAACCAAGGAGAAAGATTTCCTTATTGTTCAAATTTATGTCGATGATATTATCTTCGGTGCTACTAATGAATTTTTGTGCCGAGAATTTTCTCGAGTTGATGAGTCAGGAATTCTAAATGAGTATGATGGGAGAACTCAATTTCTTCCTTGGTTTACAAATCAAACAAGACAAAGATGGGATCTACATCCATCAATCCAAGTATTCCAAGGAGCTGCTGAACAAATATAAACTTCAAGATGCAAAGCACGCATCTACACCCATGAGCAAGCAGTATAAAGCTTGACTCGGACGAGAAAGGTAAAGCAATAAATCGAAACTCTATCGAGGTATGATTGGATCTCTACTATATCTTACTTCCAGCCGGCCGGACATAATGTTTAGTGTCTCGTTTATGCGCAAGATTTCAAGCTAATCCAAAAGAATCACATCTCACTGCGGTGAAGAGAATATTTAGATATCTTGCAGGAACTCGGAACTTAGGTCTATGGTATTCAAGAGACTTAGAACCGACTCTCACTGGATACTCGGACGCAGACTACGCCGGATACAAAGTTGATCAAAAGAGCACTTCGGAGCTTGTCAATTTCCGGGTCAATCCTTAATATCTTGGCACTCAAAGAAGCAAAACTCAGTAGCTCTATCAACTGTTGAAGCCGAGTATATTGCAGCTGGAACATGTTGCGCTCGGATTCTATGGATAAAGCAACACTTGAGGGATCTCGGACTTTCTTTCAAGTCGGTTCCAATCAAGTGTGACAATCGAGTGCAATCAGCATCACCAAGAATCCAGTCCAAGCACTCGAAGACAAAGCATATCAAGGTCGATATCACTTCTTACGAGACCATTCTGAAAAAGGTGATATTGAACTTGAGTTCATTCCTACTAATCTTCAATTAGCTGATATCTTTACTAAGCCTCTTGGTGAAGATCAATTTTGTTTTATTCGGAATGAGCTTGGTATGTTAAATGCATAACTGTGTGATATTTTTATGATGATATCATTGCATGATTAAGTGTTATGTGTTTTCAAATTATTAATAACCATTAGCTCAGTTGATTCGGTGATACTCGGGTTAGTAGTTATTTCTTGTTTCGAGTCACTCAAAACCCATTCCGAGTCACACTCGGACGTAGAGAAAAATTTGGACTTCAAATTTTCTGAAATTATCTCTAGAATAGTGGAGAGTTTCGGACTATTTTTTCAAAATCTTTTTCTCTCTCTCCCTCGAGCGCTGTGATCGGACGATAGCCGTGGATCTCTAACTGCTAGAATCTTAACCATTCGGAAGAGAACCGTCACACCGGTCTACGATGACTCGATGGACAAGCCGAGTCGAACGGAGTTATACTTAACGGATAGTTGACGGGCGTGTATTTTTTTATAAATAGCACCTATTCATCTTCGTCTCGATACTCTACATTTCTATCTCTCTCAAATGAAACTTTTCGCGGAAGATTTCTACGTACACAATGATCTTTGAACTTCTTCAAGCATCGAAAGAGGCCATCTCAAGTAAGTTTGATCTGCTCTCATCTCTTTCTTCTACTCTTTTCGTTTGCTCTCTTCTACCTCTTCTTCTTTCTTCTTCATCCAAAGTTTCATCTGTTTCTTCTTATTTCTCAAAATGCCTAAGAGAGGTAATCATCCCGACTTTCAGGTCTCTCCCTCCTCCAAAAATCCTCGCACCAAAAATCTAGAGAGCTCTACCCCTCCAAACCCATTGTCACCCAAGCATCTCGCGCTGGACGACAAGTTCTTCCCTACAACCAAATTTTCTTGGTTGGCTCACATATAAACCACCGGAGCATATAACTTTCTGTGCTTCAGTGAGTTCATCTATCCCGAACTCGTTTCGAGTTCTACACTCACCTTACCTCCTTTGAAAATGTTCTAACCTCCAGGGTTTAGAACATTGCTATTCGAATAAACACTTCTCTCCTCCACCGCTTGTTCAAGGTATCCTGTCTCTTCTTGAACAAGCAACCCCATTCCTTTCACTCGAAGTCGCCAACGACTTCTTTGAAAAGTACACTAAAGAGTTTCCTGAGTCACGGAAAATTTTTCGGTGACTCGGTTGAAGTCGAAGCACGCCTTCGTGCTTTCTGCTGATGAGAACCTTTTTCTCTCAGCATTCTAGCAAGGAGAACCCCAACTCCAAGCATCCGAAAGCTCTTTTTGACATTCTTGAGGGCTACGAAGTAGACCTCTTCCCCTCCATAATTGAAGCGGATAACAGCTGTGCCAGCTCAACTCCAAAATAAGAAGAACACCTCCCTTCCCTTCGGTGCTCTTTTCACCCTTGTCTTCAAACAATTCCAAGTTCCAATCAAGTGTGACAATCGAGTGCAATCAGCATCACCAAGAATCCAGTCCAAGCACTCGAAGACAAAGCATATCAAGGTCGGATATCACTTCTTACGAGACCATTCTGAAAAAGGTGATATTGAACTTGAGTTCATTCCTACTAATCTTCAATTAGCTGATATCTTTACTAAGCCTCTTGGTGAAGATCAATTTTGTTTTATTCGGAATGAGCTTGGTATGTTAAATGCATAACTGTGTGATATTTTTATGATGATATCATTGCATGATTAAGTGTTATGTGTTTTCAAATTATTAATAACCATTAGCTCGGTTGATTCGGTGATACTTGGGTTAGTAGTTATTTCTTGTTTCGAGTCACTCAAAACCCATTCCGAGTCACACTCGGACGTAGAGAAAAATTTGGACTTCAAATTTTCCGAAATTATCTCTAGAATAGTGGAGAGTTTCGGACTATTTTTTCAAAATCTTTTTCTCTCTCTCCCTCGAGCGCTGTGATCGGACGATAGCCGTGGATCTCTAACTGCTAGAATCTTAACCATTCGAAGAGAACCGTCACACCGGTCTACGATGACTCGATGGACAAGCCGAGTCGAACGGAGTTATACTTAACGGATAGTTGACGGGCGTGTATTTTTTTATAAATAGCACCTATTCATCTTCGTCTCGATACTCTACATTTCTATCTCTCTCAAATGAAACTTTTCGCGGAAGATTTCTACGTACACAATGATCTTTGAACTTCTTCAAGCATCGAAAGAGGCCATCTCAAGTAAGTTCGATCTGCTCTCATCTCTTTCTTCTACTCTTTTCGTTTGCTCTCTTCTACCTCTTCTTCTTTCTTCTTCATCCAAAGTTTCATCTGTTTCTTCTTATTTCTCAAAATGCCTAAGAGAGGTAATCATCCCGACTTTCAGGTCTCTCCCTCCTCCAAAAATCCTCGCACCAAAAATCTAGAGAGCTCTACCCCTCCAAACCCATTGTCACCCAAGCATCTCGCGCTGGACGACAAGTTCTTCCCTACAACCAAATTTTCTTGGTTGGCTCACATATAAACCACCGGAGCATATAACTTTCTGTGCTTCGGTGAGTTCATCTATCCCGAACTCGTTTCGAGTTCTACACTCACCTTACCTCCTTTGAAAATGTTCTAACCTCCAGGGTTTAGAACATTGCTATTCGAATAAACACTTCTCTCCTCCACCGCTTGTTCAAGGTATCCTGTCTCTTCTTGAACAAGCAACCCCATTCCTTTCACTGAAGTCGCCAACGACTTCTTTGAAAAGTACACTAAAGAGTTTCCTGAGTCACGGAAAATTTTTCGGTGACTCGGTTGAAGTCGAAGCACGCCTTACGTGCTTTCTGCTGATGAGAACCTTTTTCTCTCAGCATTCTAGCAAGGAGAACCCCAACTCCAAGCATCCGAAAGCTCTTTTTGACATTCTTGAGGGCTACGAAGTAGACCTCTTCCCCTCCATAATTGAGCGGATAACAGCTGTGCCAGCTCAACTCCAAAATAAGAAGAACACCTCCCTTCCCTTCGGTGCTCTTTTCACCCTTGTCTTCAAACAATTCCAAGTTCCAATCAAGTGTGACAATCGAGTGCAATCAGCATCACCAAGAATCCAGTCCAAGCACTCGAAGACAAAGCATATCAAGGTCGGATATCACTTCTTACGAGACCATTCTGAAAAAGGTGATATTGAACTTGAGTTCATTCCTACTAATCTTCAATTAGCTGATATCTTTACTAAGCCTCTTGGTGAAGATCAATTTTGTTTTATTCGGAATGAGCTTGGTATGTTAAATGCATAACTGTGTGATATTTTTATGATGATATCATTGCATGATTAAGTGTTATGTGTTTTCAAATTATTAATAACCATTAGCTCGGTTGATTCGGTGATACTTGGGTTAGTAGTTATTTCTTGTTTCGAGTCACTCAAAACCCATTCCGAGTCACACTCGGACGTAGAGAAAAATTTGGACTTCAAATTTTCCGAAATTATCTCTAGAATAGTGGAGAGTTTCGAGACTATTTTTTCAAAATCTTTTCTCTCTCTCCCTCGAGCGCTGTGATCGGACGATAGCCGTGGATCTCTAACTGCTAGAATCTTAACCATTCGAAGAGAACCGTCACACCGGTCTACGATGACTGATGGACAAGCCGAGTCGGAACGGAGTTATACTTAACGGATAGTTGACGGGCGTGTATTTTTTTATAAATAGCACCTATTCATCTTCGTCTCGATACTCTACATTTCTATCTCTCTCAAATGAAACTTTTCGCGGAAGATTTCTACGTACACAATGATCTTTGAACTTCTTCAAGCATCGAAAGAGGCCATCTCAAGTAAGTTCGATCTGCTCTCATCTCTTTCTTCTACTCTTTTTCGTTTGCTCTCTTCTACCTCTTCTTCTTTCTTCTTCATCCAAAGTTTCATCTGTTTCTTCTTATTTCTCAAAATGCCTAAGAGAGGTAATCATCCCGACTTTCGGGTCTCTCCCTCCTCCAAAATCCTCGCACCAAAAATCTAGAGAGCTCTACCCCTCCAAACCCATTGTCACCCAAGCATCTCGCGCTGGACGACAAGTTCTTCCCTACAACCAAATTTTCTTGGTTGGCTCACATATAAACCACCGGAGCATATAACTTTCTGTGCTTCGGTGAGTTCATCTATCCCGAACTCGTTTCGAGTTCTACACTCACCTTACCTCCTTTGAAAATGTTCTAACCTCCGGGGTTTAGAACATTGCTATTCGAATAAACACTTCTCTCCTCCACCGCTTGTTCAAGGTATCCTGTCTCTTCTTGAACAGCAACCCCATTCCTTTCACTGAAGTCGCCAACGACTTCTTTGAAAAGTACACTAAAGAGTTTCCTGAGTCACGGAAAATTTTTCGGTGACTCGGTTGAAGTCGAAGCACGCCTTCGTGCTTTCTGCTGATGAGAACCTTTTTCTCTCAGCATTCTAGCAAGGAGAACCCCAACTCCAAGCATCCGAAAGCTCTTTTTGACATTCTTGAGGGCTACGAAGTAGACCTCTTCCCCTCCATAATTGAGCGGATAACAGCTGTGCCAGCTCAACTCCAAAATAAGAAGAACACCTCCCTTCCCTTCGGTGCTCTTTTCACCCTTGTCTTCAAACAATTCCAAGTTCCTCTCCCCTCGGACCCCAATGCTGTATGCGAGGCTACCGTTGTTGTCGGCAAAAGGAACTCCGAGGGTACGGATACCAGGAAACTCAACCTCGGTGTCCGGTCGCACAACTCGTAGCCGAGGCCTCCTTCTCCGCCTTAGACTCGAAAGAAACCCCTCTCTCTCTCCCTGCTCCACCTGTTGGTGCCTCCACCTCAGGTGCCTCAAAGTCTCTCTCTGCTATTCTGTCCCCGTTTTCATGGACAAAATCAGCTCCGTGTCCTCCGATTTCGGGGACATGCTCCGGTCATTTAAATTTGTTCTTCAATCAATGACCATCAACCAAAAGACCGCCCAATCCCAAATTCGAGAGCAAGCAAACTCGGTTCTTGAGATGAGGGAGCTGGTGAAGGAGCGAAGGAGCTGGTCGAGCTCCTCGGAGAGAGAAGGTCTAAGGCGGCTCAGGACCGTGGGAACTCGGACGCATCCGAAACGTCTTCGAGCCCGGGCCCGACCTCCTCGGACGGCGGGAAGAAGAAGAAGAAGCTGCAGACGCGAGGCAGCAGACGCCGAGGAGCCTGCGGGCTGAGGCGAGTCTATCTCGGGCAAGGGGAGGAACACAAGGAAGAAGCAGCGGGAACTACCGAGGGTCGAGCGCTCCACAAGCTCAAGTGGCGAGTACTAAGCTCGGACAGCGAGTCCGGGTGGGTCGGAAGACCCGGGTCGTGCTACAACAACATGCAGCGGGTCCGCCGGAGCAGCCCCTCCAGCCTCTCGAGGCTCACAAGGGAACCCCTAGATTCACTCGTTACGGGTCGGCCATTCGGAGCCGAGCCCTTGACGGCAATCCCGGTTCTCCCTCCGTCGCGCTCAAGCTCGAGATCCTACCAGTGCTGGCGTACCTCCAACCCCTTCGCTTCCACTCGAAATCCCCTCTCCCTCATAGGCGCCATGCACCGTGTCTCAATTCCAAGTCTCGCGATTCTTCTTTTCGAGGGATTTTTTTCTTTTGTCCAGACATCAAATTTGTACTATCTCGTTATTTTTCTTCCCTTTTTGTTGTTTTTGCTTGAAAGGTAAGGGGAGAATTAACTTAGAAACATTTGTTGTCTTCTTTAGGGGAGCCTTCCCTCTCTATTTGTGTACTTTTCTTATTTTCAATGAAGTAATGTTTTTCTCTTCAATTCTATCTGCGTTTACAGCAACCAATTCCGAGTTAACATTATTTCATTGTTAAAGCATACTTCATGTTACGCTCCGATACACTAAGCTTGCTTTACTCATCCGACTTCATGCGCATTTATCCAAAAGAAAAGTTTCGTCTAAGTATGGAATGCCTTTCATTAAAAAGGGGAGATTGAAGACTCGGACACCGCACAACACCTTCCGAGTTGTATGAAAGGAATCAGGTATAACAATTTCTTACTTATAGAGTTTTGATTCTAAGGCATTCTCCGTACCTTAGAAACTTTTCCGAGTGATATGGTATCTTCTCTAAGTGATACAACATTTACTTCATGTATTTCCTGCTTGTTTCTTTGTGACTCGGAAACGGATATGAGTGCCTCACTCGGTTATGAGTCCCTCATTGCTTAGATTTATCGCTCGATGACTAGACTAGTTTTCCGCTCGGATCCGACTTCATGTTATTTGTTTTATCTTGTCTGTAGTCGGTGCTTCTAGTCCGAACCTTACTTAGTCTATATCAAGTTATTTCACTCGATATTCTTTATGTAACTTGATTCTTCGCTTAGACTAAGTCGGATGGAATTTTGAGCTTTATAGATATTAGACTCGGAAAATTCCATTCTTTTTCCGACTCGGATATTTAGTTGGTTAATCATCGTAATTATTTTTTTATCTCGTGTCTAATCTTGGACCAAAGTATTTTATACTTTGAGAACCAAAAATTGATTTACTTTTGTAGGTTATTCAAACGAGGATACACTTTTCAAATTACAAAAGTAACCGGCTTCAAAACGTCAAATCACCAGCGAGACATGGCTTTTCCTCTTCTCTCGTCTCGGTTCCGGAAGATTGTGTCGTGGCTGTCTGTTTCCAAATCTGGAAAACTGAAATGCCAAGTTTAATGGTGGTTTCCACCTGATCCTTCAAGACACCGCCAATGGTTTTGGGACTTCCAAGAGAGTAAAACCGTTGTCCAATGTTCATATCACAACGGATACTTTCTGAGTGTCTCACAAAGCTTCATCAACGGTCACCAAGGACTCTCGGTCGGTAGATAGAGATAACGGCTACTCGCTCGGTCATCTATAAGTAGAAGCCAACGTTCAAGACTTGAAGATTGCCGAAATTATTGTTAATACACGTACTTGAGCAAAGTCATTATATTTACTCCCAATCTTCTACTTACAACTCCCACTTTGTAATTCATTACTTTCCGAGTTGTAAGGTCTTGTACTTAGTTACAACCACTTTCTTACTTTCTCTGTAAGGTCCCTTGACTAAGTTGTAAGGGCTAACTCAGCTTAGTTGTCCCTAACTGTAAGGGTTATCTCAGCTAGGAAGTATTAGATCGGATAAGGGAATTTCGAGTCTAGGAAAACTTGTAAAGAGTTGTCTAAGGGAGCAACTCAGGTTCGGTCAGTTCATGGTATTTTGTGGACTCAAAATAGTGGATTTGACTTCGTGCTTGGATTAGCACGGTCCGTGGTTTTCTCGCCCAGGAGGGTTTCCACGTAATCTCTACGTGTTTACTTTCCGAGTTAATTCTAGACTCGGACAGTCTCAAAGCCTTTGCTTAATTTGTCCCTATACTCTAGACAAGCATTTCGAATCCATACTTTTCGACTCGGTTTTCGACTCGGAATCTGTTTCTGTCTCTTCTTTGGCAAAAGAGCTTGAATTTCTACGAAAATCCTCCATCACCCTATTCACCGCCCTCTAGGGTGACTCGGACTCTCCCGAGCAAACCTTCGGAGCAAGCTAAGTTTTCTCTCTTATTCTCCATCTCCTCTCTCTAGTTACGTTGATGAATATATAAATTTTATTCATAAATATGTCAATTATTGGTGAGTATTTATTGATAAATATTTGCTCATCTTTGATGAATTTATCTTATATAAGGGAATTATATTTAATTCCTATGATATTTTTGCTGAATTTAAGTTGTTAATTCCCAAATTTTATTGATGGTTGGTATTCAGGTGAATGAGTTTTGAGATAATTACGCTCCATTTGTTAAATTTTAATTATGAATATTCTTTTATTTTGATATTTTTTCAATTTTAGTTATAAATATTTTTATTTTTATTTTTGATGTATTAAAAGAGTTGAAGAAGTTCTGTTTTATTTTTTTGTATAATTTATTTATCTCTAAACATAATTTGGCTTCTCAATTTCTTGTTGAATTTTAAAATTTATCGATGAATTATTTGTTTATTTTGATAAATTTTTAAACTTTAGTGATGAATCGAGAGAGTTGAAGTACGTAGTTATGCTTTGTTTTTATATTAATTTGTCCTGTTTTTTTGGCAAGAAGATTTAATTTTAAATAAAGCTGGATAGCCAGGGCGAAGTTTGAAGTTGTTTCTAATAAAAAAAGAAGAGAAAAAGGTGATTTTCATCACCAACATCACAACTGTTCAAAGGTTGCAAGTAACCTTACTAATTGCCTTTCCAGCTCATATGCAAGCTATTAGGTCAATTCCTACTTATACACTATTGTTGTATCCATATACCACAGTTTCTTGGATTGTAGCTTAGTCACTTTGCAATGCGCCATATGTTGAGTTGTGAATTCTATGTGTACTTCATAACATTGAGGTTTCCAGGATATCATAATTCAACCTCTCTATAGTATGTGACCATTTGTGTGATATTTCCATCCTTTTAGCCTTTTATGAGCAACAACATATTCATTATTAGCCTTTAATTTTGTCTCTTATAAACCCACCAAACCCGTTCTTTGTTTTTTTTTTTTAAGGTAGTTCCTTACATCTACATGTTTATTAAGGTTTTTAAGCCCCCTAACATTCTAGCGTAGAATGTTCTCAATCTAGAGGCTTACCCGTTGGTAAGTGTCGAGTGACCTTATCCACTACTTCTGTCTCTAACAACACCTCAAAATTGTTTGTGGATCGAGTTGGGATTTCCACGTGTACTTTCTTTTACAATTGATCTCCTTGGTCTGCTGAAACCATCTATATCCTATTGAGGCTATTGATCTTGGTTCAGTTCTTGCACTATAGTATCTTGTAGAGTATTATGTTGTGTACAACCCTCCATTCTTTCCTAACACCTTGCTTCTTCCTACAGTCTTGTAGATCATGACTAAACAAAGAACAATGAGAGCATCTCACAAGTTTCCATTCAAAATTTCACCTTCTACTTCACAAGTACCCTATTCTCATTGACAAATTGCACTAACTTATGAAATAGTTCATTATTAAGATGAACCTTTATCAATAATCTGGCATATTGAAGCATAATTTTCTCCATAGTAGGTATGTCAATTTTTATTGGTATGCCCACCATACTACCAATTTCACTAAGACTATCTACTCCCCAACATTTGATATCCAATTTTGCAAATTGTACCCAAACTAGTCGAACTAATTGCATTAACAACAATATCTAATCTGCAATCATGATTTCACTATAAAGGGATTCTTATCCAAGAAGTATATCCCCCTCTTCCTTATCCTGCATAGTAGAGAAACAAACTAAGAACAAAGCCTTCCTGACCGTGGCAACCTTGTCAATATTATGTTCTTTCCAAATTCTCCTTATATATCCATCAATAACATCAAACGATGGATTGAATCTTAATACACTACATAATATAGCAGTACTCAAATATTTAATTTCCCTAGCAATCAATATCAACTGATTCTAATTGTGCACATTTAGATCTATTAATATCCAAAGTGGGAACAAATTATAGTGTATTACCTTCCTCTGGATTAATAGTGCAACATATGAACTCAATTGTGGTTGTGGTGCGCTTATTCTTTCTCCTCCCACCTGAGTTGATGGGGTCTCAACCTCTTCCTGTCCAAAATCTTGTATTCTAGTTCCCCTATTTCCTCTATTCGAGCTTTCTTGTGATGATATTAGTTGATTGGTTACTTCAAGCCTAACTTCCCTTGAATTAGTTTTACATCGTTTTTGCCCTATTGAAGTCTTAGTCAATGTCAATCGAGAAGAACTCACAGTGTTTGAATGCAATCTGGGCCTTCCTCTCTTGCCCCCTGCCATGGCTAAGCTCAAAGCTCATAGCAAGTGAGAGAGAAAATTCCCGATTCCCTTGTTTTCTTTATATTAATTTGTCTTTCACTAGATAAACTTTTCACTCCCTATTTTTTGTTAAAATTTTAAATTTTAGTGATAAATATTTGTTATTTTGATGAATTTTAAAATTTTAGTGATGAATATTTTTTTGATGTATTTGAAGTATTTCACACTGAATAGATATTTATTTTGATAAATATATGAATTTAGTGATGAATTAATATGAAGATTTTTATTGATAAATTTATAAATTTTATTAGTGAATATTTGTTTGTTTGATGAATTAATAAATTACAATGGTAAATATGTTAATTATTTATGATGAATTTTTACTAATTGTTGATGAATTTGTGCAAAGAATTAAGTAATAAATGTCGAGTGCAAGTTGATATAGCAAATGAAAGCATATGTTGAGAAGTGAGATGAATATTTCCATAAGGAGGAAGAATATTGACAACTATAGATCTATTTTTTAAATGTTTATTGTCAAACCTCGTTTTTGCCGGTTTTTAAGGCATTATTTAACCCAATTCCATGATGATTTCAATGATATTTATTTAGTTTTGGGTTAGATTTTGCTCATTTTCTCTTTAACGTCACCTAAGCTCATAAATCTCTTTATTACAGGTTTTTGGGCTTAAATTTGAGAAATTCGAGGCAAATTTGATGAAAAGCGATGAAGAGAAGAGTTCGGGCCCAAGAGGAGGCAAGAAAGAAGCCTAAAACACATCAAGAGAAGTCGCACGACCCCATGTGCGAAGCTGCATGACCGTGCGGATCATCGAGCGAAAGGCGAAGTGAAGGAAGCCGGCATTGCCCCTGTGCGCATTCCGCACGACCGTGCGAGAAGTTACGAAATTGAAGTTGTGCACGGTACCTCGTGCGGAAGCTGCACGGCTGTGCGAATCGTCCGGAGAGTTCGAGTTTTCGCACGGTACCCGTCGCGAGACCTACACGGCCGTGCGAATCGTCCGGAGAGTTCGAGTTTTCGCACGGTACCCGTGCGAGACCCTGCACGGCCGTGCGACACCGCCACAAACCCGCACGGTACTCAGTGCGAAATCTGCACGGTCGTGCGACTCATTGTTTCGGCGATTATTTAAGTTTCCTAATTGTATTTATTGAAGGATTCTATTCGATAATTTGGAGATTGAGCTAGAGTTTTCGAGAGCAGCTACGAGAGGAGACTCAAGAACACTTATTATTGTTCATCTACTTCAAGTTTTTATGATTGAATCGCATTAGTTTTTAATTCGATAATCGTAATTTCTTCTTTTTATCTTTTCTTTACAATTTCTCTTCATTTCTCTATGGCTATTTTCCCCAATCTTTGTCAATTGTTTAGTATCATGTTTAGAGGTTAATTTCTCTACTTAGGTTGCGATTGATCCCTATTATGCCTTGATAATCGTGAATTGAGTACCAATTGAGTTGTTCCATGCTTGTTAGGTTAGAATTCACTTCGTTCATCACTTTTTCATTGATTGCCTCGAGAGAAGACTCATATGCTTTTATTAGGGTTTTGTGAACATCGAAAGATGAAAACTTACCTAGAATGACGTTGTGACCGTTTGGAACTTTGATATGAAAATAATTAAAGTTTTAATCGGGGTTGTGAGATGCATTCATTGTGATTTTGCTCTTTATTAATCCCATGAAAATAGGTGATTAGATTGTGCAAGATTAGTCTTTGACCTTCGAAAGTAGGCGAAGATAGGCTTAATTGGTGTCTCCCTCTTCTAAACTACTAGCATAGGCAAATCTCAAACGGTATTTGATTCTGGTTTCGGGCATATTAGTGTGATTAATCCCAATCTAAGGCTTTTTATTTATCGGTTTTTCTTAGTTATTTTGTTATTAGTTGATCCAAAAACCAAATCATTGTCGAGCTGAGTTCTTACTTAGATTAGAGTTTTTAGGTGGATTTAGTATTTGAAAACGAGTTCCTTGTGGACACGACCCGTACTTGCCGGTTCCTAGCTACAGCCTACACCGTGCACTTGCGGTATAATATTTGTCTCAACAAGTTTTTGGCGTTGAGTACTAAATTTGCTTTAAGACTTGAAACTAGGTCTTGTGTTCTTGTCTCAACACCGATCTTTTCTTGATTTACGCTTGAACCTGTTTATGCTCGGTATAGTTCTTGTTTTTGCATGCGTAGGAAGAGTCAAAGAGGGAGAGAAATTGTCCCGTTTGACCCCGAAATCAAAGCAACAGCAAGAGCAACTAGCGCAGCCGCAAGAAGGCGGAGAAGAGAAGAAAGGATGGCGGAGCAAGGACCGCGGCCGAGACCGCTAGGGGACTATGGCATCCCTAGTGCGTCCAGGGCAATTTCGGCCATCGTTGGGCCGAATGTCGCTGCTTGAGGATTTTGAGGTAAAGATGTCGCTCATTCACTTTGTGCGGCAAGATGCATTTGGAGGGCTCCCAAGCAAAATGCCATCCGACACATCAACTCCTTCTTGCGAAGTGTTGAGCTGTGAAGATCAACAACTTCACCGATAAAGCCCTTCGCCTCAAGCTCTTTCCTTTCTCCTTAAAGGATAGAGCCAAAGACTGGTTACTTGAATGAAGATCCTAACAAGTATGCTACTTGGGAGGCTTTGTCTAAGGCGTTTATGGCAAAGTTCTTCCCCCAAGCAAGACCGCGAAGTTAAAGAATGTTATCTCCACCTTTTGCTTGGAAGATGGAGAGTCACTTTATGAGGCTTGGGAAAGATACAAGGATCTCCAAAGAAGTGTCCTCACCATAGTATTCCCGAATGGATGCTCCTGTAGACTTTTTACAACGGGCTACCTCCCCAAATTCGGATTTCTATAGATGCAGCTGCAGGAGGTGCTCTAATGGCTAAGGGTGAAGGTGAAGCCAAGGCACTTATTGAGAACATGGCTTCTAACAACTATCATTGGGGCAGCGAGAAGGCAATTCCGAAGAAAGGAGGGATGCATGAGATTGATTCTATATCCCTCCTAGCTAGCAAAGTGGAGGCCCTCGGTCGAAGCTAGAACGAGTGAGTGCGGTGTCTACTTCCAGTGGTTCATCAAGAGCTGCAAATGAGGGATATGTATTGTGTGAGATATGTGGAGGACCAGGGCATGTGGCCGTTGAGTGCCAAGTTGACTTCCAAACTGTTGAACAAGTCAATGCTCTACAAAACTTTAATTCTAGACCACAAAATGACCCATACTCTCAAATATACAACCCTGGATTGAGGAATAACCCCAATTTTTCTTACAGGAACAATAATCCTATGCCACCTGGTTTTCAACCTAGTGCCTCCTTCAATCCGAGCACCTCAACCCCCACCTCGAAGTCACATCTAGAGAGCCTCATGGAAAGCTTCATTCAAACACGAGTCTAAAACAAATGAGGCCTTGAGTGAATCCATCAAGCAATTGACTTCTAAGTTTGAAGGCATGTATACCCACCACAAGATCCTGGAGACCCAAATATCCCAAATAGCCCAACAAGTGAGCCATCTTTCTAGACCACAAGGGCATTTGCCGGGCCAACCAAAGATTAATCCCGGGGCCTATGTCAATGCTTGTTCAAACTTATAGCGCAGAGTTAGTAGAGAGTCCTGTTATGATTTTACAGGAAGACAAGCACAATAATACTAAGGTTGATCAGCATAGCCTAATTCGGAGTTCGGATGAGCATGCCCCCAAAACACCTCCTGTACGCCCATATCGACCATCCGTACCATATCCTCGGAGATTATTAGACCCTCGGTTTTTGAAATTTGTTGATATGTTGAAGAAGATCTACATCAACATGCCATTCTTGGAGGCTATCAAGGAGACACCCTCCTATCTTAAGTTTTTAAGGAGATTCTCTCCAAGAAGACTAGGTTGGAGGATGTTTACGTAGTAAGCATGGGGGAGGTGTGCGGTGCGGTTCTCCGGAGCAAGTCGCCTTCTAAGTTGCAGGATCCGGGAGGTTTTTCTATTCCTTGCTCAATCAAGGGAGTGTAGATTGATAAAGCCTTTTGTGATCTCGGAGCAAGTGTGAGCATAATGCCACTTCCACTCTATAGGAAGCTTCAACTAGGTGATCCGCAACCCACAAATATCTCCATTCAACTCGCGGATCAGTCCGTTCGGTACCCCGTGGGTATTTTGGAGGATGTACCTATTCAAGTAGGGAAGTTTGTTGTTCCTTGTGATTTTGTAGTGATGGATATGGATGAGAGCATCCGAGTCCCTATTATTTTAGGGAGACCATTTCTGCCAACTGCAGGAGCTGTGATTGATGTACCTACGGGGAAGATCTCCTTTCACATCCGTGGTGAAAGTGTTGATTTCTTCTTCCCACCACCATCTGTACCCTTGGCTCCTGTTCCCAGCCCTGCAGATTGATTTGATATCCACACATGGGATGAGCCACCCACGCCGACCTGCTCCACCGGACTTTCCCATCGAAGTAGATATTTGATTTGCTCGAGTGTTGATCATGATGAGGAGATAATGAATTTCATGTCACAAGACCATTCTTCACTTTATCCTTATCCTCAGTCCTCCCTGTCTACTGTTTGAGGTAAGGGTCAAGCTTAAGGACCTTAAACAAGCGCTTCTTGGGAGGCAACCCGGGCATTTTTATTGCTTTCAAAAAAAAAGCAACAAAAAAAACCCTCCCTCTCACCCTTATTACAATTTCCCGTTGTTTGTAGGCTTTCTTCCCTTTTCTTTCTTTTCTTGCCCTTTTTCATTGAGGCCAATGCAAGAGTTAAGCATGGGGGAGTAGCTTGCAGCTGTTGGATGATGTTTTAAGGATGGTAGGATGGATTTGCATTCATTTAGGTTGCATTCATATAGTTTCTTAGGATTACTTTTTCATTTTTTCACCTTTTCGTTTATCATGTAGTCCTAAGCATATAGGTTAGAATATTTGCATTACTTACATTTTTGTTCTTCTTTTTGATCTTGGCTCATTTGAGGAATTATGGAAGAGGGAAATTCCTAAACTTTTGAGGTAAACACGCTCCATCCCTTCTTTCATTCTCTTATAGACTAATTCATCAATTTTAGTCTCATGGTTCATTCTTTGTGTGACTCTTCCTTGATGCATACCTCTAGAACTTGCTTTGTTTCTCTTTGAGACCACACTTGGCATGTGCATTGTATAATATCATAGAGGCATTCATTTGTTTTCAAGCTACATGAGCCAAAAAGCCATCCCATTCATTTATACTATTTTGCTACCCCTTTGAGCTTTAACTTTGTTTCTTGATACACCTGCATCCACTTTACCTTTGGCCTTTAGACATTTCCTATACCAAAGCCAGGTCTAGTGGAGCAATACTTATTGGGTAATTTTGGTGTGAATGATGGAGTGTCCTATTCAGTTTGTAGTTTGATTTGGGGATGTGTGTTGAAAAAAAAAATGATTAGTCCCCCTTATTGACTCTTTTGGAATTGAGTAGTGTTTATGATTCCCATGCCAATTATATCTATTCCTAAAAGTTTTGAATTTTTTGAAAAAAAAATGAATGAAAAAAGGGAAGAAAAATTGAAAAAAAAGAAAAGAAAAGAAGTGAAGAAATAAGTGGTTGGCATGTGGAAAATTCAAAAAAAAAGTTGTATGCTCATTCCAAAAGTTGTCCTAAAGCATGTTGTGCTTAAAGAGGTGAATTGGGAGAAAGTTTTTAGTCATGTTTGGAAGTGTTTTTGCTCCTTAGCTGTAGGCCTCGGCTATCTAGCTCCACATATCCCAAATTGGTTACCCTTTCTACCAATGAACCTTGGCCACGTTACAAGCTTTGAAAGACCTCTTGATTTCACTTGCATTTTTGCCTCTATAGTGGTGGAGAATGAGAATACGACCAAGCCTATGGTAGGTTGTGTTTTAGAAAAAGATGTTGAGAGAAACCTCAAAAGAAATTTCAAATGAGATGGAGTGATCCACATTTCCTAAAGTGAGGTTCCACCAGTCAAGCTAGTTCGCCATTTGTTTGAGGGCGTCATGAATGTTATTGTAGTTCAATATGAGACAATTGTGCATTGCAACCAAGCATTGTAGTCATTGAAGTTTTCAGGCAAGTTTTCATGCAAGTATGACACTTTGAATAGGTTGTCTTTGTGCATGGTCATCCCCATTGATTGAGCTGTTAACCCGTCACTGAAGAAGGTGAATGCGAGGTTTTTAACACGGGATTGTTAATTGACGAGTCTTGCTTGGGGACAAGCAAGAGCTAAGCATGGGGGAGTTGTTAAACCTCGTTTTTGCCGGTTTTTAAGGCATTATTTAACCCAATTCCATGATGATTTCAATGATATTTATTTAGTTTTGGGTTAGATTTTGCTCATTTTCTCTTTAATGTCACCTAAGCTTGTAAATCTCTTTATTACGGGTTTTGGGCTTAAATTTGAGAGATTCGAGGTAAATTTGATGAAAAGCGATGAAGAGAAGAGTTCGGGCCTAAGAGGAGACAAGAAAGAAGCCTAAAACACATCAAGAAAAGTCGCACAGCCCTCGTGCGAAGCTGCATAGCCGTGCGGATCATTAGGCGAAAGGCCGAAGTGAAGGAAGGCGGCATCGCCCCTGTGCGCATTCCGCACGACCGTGCGAGAAGTTACGGAAATTGAAGTTGTGCACGGTACCCGTGCGTAGGCTGCACGGCGGTGCGAATCATCCAGAGAGTTCAGAGTTTTCGCACGGTACCCCGTGCGAGACCTACACGGCCGTGCGACACCGCCACAAACCCGCACGGTACCCCATGCGAAATCCGCACGGTCGTGCGACTCACTGTTTCGGCGATTATTTACGTTTCCTTATTGTATTTGTTGAAGGATTCTATTCGATAATTTGGAGATTGAGCTAGGGTTTTCGAGAGCAGCTCCGAGAGGAGACTCAAGAACACTCATTATTGTTCATCTACTTCAAGTTTATGATTGAATCGCATTAAGTTTTTAATTCGGTAATCGTAATTTCTTCTTTTTATCTTTTCTTTACAATTTCTCTTCGTTTCTCTATGGCTATTTTCCCCAATCTTTGTCAATTGTTTAGTATCATGTTTAGAGGCTAATTTCTCTATTTAGGTTGGGATTGATCTCTATTATGCCTTGATAATCGTGAATTGAGTACCAATTGAGTTGTTCCATGCTTGTTAGGTTAGAATTCACTTCGTTCATCACTTTTTCATTGATTGCCTCGAGAGAGGACTCATATGCTTTTATTAGGGTTTTGTGAACAGCGAAAGATGAAAACTTACGTAGAATGACGTTGTGAACGTTTGGAACTTTGATATGAAAATAATTAAGGTTTTAATCGGGGTTGTGAGATGCATTCATTGTGATTTTACTCTTTATTAATCCCATGAAAATAGGTGATTAGATTGTGTAAGATTAGTCTTTGACCTTCGAAAGTAGGCGAAGATAGACTTAATTGGTGTCTCCCTCTTCTAAACTACTAGCATAGGCAAATCTCAAACGGTATTCGATTCCGGTTTCGGGCATATTAGTGTGATTAATCCCAATCTAAGGCTTTTTATTCATCGGTTTTTCTTAGTTATTTTGTTATTAGTTGATCCAAAAACCAAATCATCTGTCGAACTAAGTTCTTACCTAGATTAGAGTTTTTAGGTGGATTTAGTGTTTGAAAACGAGTTCCTTGTGGACACGACCCGTACTTGCCGGTTCCTAGCTACAGCTACACCATGCACTTGCGGTATAATATTTCTCTCAACATTTATCACTACTAAATTAAAATTTATGACTATTGTTATAAAATTCATTAGTTTATTAAAATATTCATTTGTAAAAATATTTTATACACTTATTTTTTAATTTGTATAATTTTTACATGAATAAATGAAAATAATTGTATTCATCAATGTTTTTTTAAAAGAAATTGGAGAAATATATTTTTAAGTTAAAATAGTATCACTTTTATATTAAATTTATTCATATATATTGATAATCTTGGGTTAAGCATAAAAGAACTTCATATAAAGTGCGTAATTAAGCAACTAAATTTTATTTAATTATTTTGCTATGAAAAAATAAGTATAAAAATATAAATCCATCTACATTGTTGTAAAATTATCAAAATACAATATTTCATAATTTTATTATAAAATTTATCAACATAAAAATTCATCATTTTATTAAAAAATTATCGTTGGAGTACCAAGTTAGGTGCTCTAGGAGTAAGATATAATTTTCAAACACACGAAGAAAACGGATCGTCGTCGGTCATGAGATGTCTTGCTCATGTATTGTAGAGTGAATGCGGACCTAATTTTTCCCGTCCACACTAAATTCCTTGGCTGGCTAGATATGGGTTGTGAATGCTCTTAAGCCTTCTTCATTCTTAGAATAACTCATCTAAGGTGATACATGTCACGTTTTCATTGATTCCTATAAGAATAAAGACAATGTCGAGCGGTGTGTGGCCTAGTGGCCACGCACTCTTCATCCCACATGCCTTGCCGGGTTCAAATCTGGGAGGCACAAAAATTCCTCCAGTGGAGGAATTTGTGGGGAGGAAGTTTAGGCTTGGCATGTACCTTCCTTGGCCTGTTTCACCTCTTTGAACTTTCCTAAGATAAGGGGTCCAATCGGGTAGGCCAACTTACCGACAAAAAAACAGAATAAAGACAATCAATTTTTTTGACATGATCCAATTCATCTTAAAGTTAAAGATGAAGAAGGGGTAAAAATCTATTATCAAAAACCGATATCAAAAAAATTAAATGATAAATGCAAGGAATGCATTATAACAATAATTAGACATCGACAAATAAATTGTTCGGTTTGAGTATATATTTGGATCAGGTCATGAGTTAATATAATTTTGTTTCGAGTTCAAATTTAGGTCAAGTGAAATCAATCGACTTTGAGTCAATTAATAATTTGTTTTAGTAATTTATTTTACAAAAGGAAGCAATTTTAGAAAAATTTTTAAATTTAGTTCATTTTGTTAAACTGGCAGTTCATTTCGTAAGAGCATCTGCAACAAGAGCATCCACAATAACAAGATTGCATTTTCATTCCCACTTATGCCACATAGATAAATAAATTAATAAAAATATATATTATAATTGACACTAACAATAATCAATACCAACTAGGATTTTCTCTCTCCTATTTTTTTTGGCTGTAGCTTCATCTTCTCTCTCTCTCTCTCTCCTTTTTGTCTCTCACTTTCTCCTCTTTCTCTCTCCAAGCGAGCCCCCATTATCTATCTTACATTCAGTTCTATTTGGGGGATCTTCAATCCAAATTTGAGATCCAAAATAAAGTATAGGGTTAATTTTAATCCTACAATTCAATAGGAAGTAAGTGGGATGCTTATTGTAATACTCTCCCACATTAGTTCCCTCCAATTGTAGGAAGGCAAGTGGGTATTTTTGTTTGTTGTGTAAAATCAAAAGTGAGAAATGGAGACCTCAATTTGGGATCAAATCAAGAATGCCTAAGTTCCTGATGGGGCCCCACTACATATGGTAATAAATAATAGAGAAATTGGCACGTCAACTTTACTGAAACTTCAACAAGTATAAAATTAAGACAATTAGAGGGCATTGCGGATAACTGCATACGGGTAAACATTTCCTTGTAATTGGCAAATCCTGTAGTGACACGTGTATTATCTTGTCTCCCCCTTTCTGCCCATATATTGGTTTACGATAGATGACTTGTTGTTGTTGTTATTATTATTATTATTATTATTATTATTATTATTATTATTATTATTATTATTATTATTATTATTATTATTATTATCTGATAATTAAAAGTAAATTTTAGCACACAACTCAAATTTTTTTCCTCATGTATTAAATTATAATTGTTCTATTTTTAAAAATATAGTATTGTAATATTTTCAATAGAAAGAAGTTAAATAATGTCCAGAAAATTAGTATGAATTTATTATAGAAAAAATATTATTTTTTAACTATAGAATGCAAGATTTAAAATGTCCAATGAAAAGTAAAAATTTTCTATAACAAAAGATTGTATACAGGGTCTGAAAATTTCTACATAATTCTTTGTAAAAGAAAAAAATTGATTGACATATGTAATTTAAAACAAAAAAATTAAAATAAGGAATCTATGTTAAATGTTATTTGAAAAGAATTAAAAATCTTGATGATGCTGGGAGAAAAAGAAAAAGAAAAAGAATAATTTTTAGTATTTTAGAAGAATACTAAAGGCGAGGAAATACTCGCGAGATGGGTTGATGTTTAGAGTAAGGTATGGAAACCGGTTCAAAAGGAGAGTTCAACATAAGAGCGACTTATAAGCTGCTGCAAGAAGGAAAGCAGGAAGTAAATTGGTGGAAGCTAACATGGCACAAGTGGATACAACCAAAACATTCTCACTTTTTATGGATGGTTTTCAAAACTAGAAGTTATGAAAATAGCTAAGAAATTGAAATTGTAAATGTTAATCTTGCATGAGGTTCCTCTGCATTAAGAACACAGGGAAAGCGCAAATCTTCCAATTTTAGTCCGAAGGAAGACGAAACTTCTAACAAAACATGACTTTCATATCAACATGGATGGATTCATGGGCACCGATAAAAAGATGAAAACTTTTAGAATCGAGTTGCGGAATGCTATGATGAATATTGAGACCAACCACATGTTAGAAATGTTGGATCTTTAAAGAAATGTTTCGGGAAAATAAATAGAGCATGCTCAAAATTCAGTACTTCATATGATAAATGTTGTGATCGTGCTATTAGTAAAATGGCCGAGAAAGATATGCTTGCTATATACATGGAACGAAACAAAGGATAAAAATTCACCATGCAACATTGTATGCAGCATTGTTTAAGGTTACTAAGAGAAAACAAAGTTGACGTCTCATAAAGTTTGATCAACCAAACTGTAAAAGAAGTAAGGTGAATACAAGCTGGATCTATACTTCAAATAAAAAGACATGCCAATTAGTGAGCTTCCTACTGAAGAAGTTTATAAAGTATGTCCAATAAGACAATAGGCTACTAAACAAAAAATAAAAGGAAAAAATGTAGAAAGTGCCGACAATTTAGTTGGACAATTTGAAAGTTCAGGGGACAAACCAACTCCATACCACGGATACAATAAAGGAGTTGGTCGAAGCCAAACAACAACCAGCGAAGCAAGATGTCAAAAAGTAGAGGCTAAATAACAAATGGATGGTTATGAGCTCATATAGAAAAAAATTTCATTTACCCTCCTTGAGGTTTCGATAAATGTTTTTCCACCCCTGAGCTTTTCGAATTATTTTTACCCTCCTTGACATTTTCACCTTGTTATTCTAAAAATTGAAATTATAAAAGATGTCTCATTTCTCTCACTTTTCTCGCCTACCTAACCCTGGTAAGTCCATGAATCTTTCTCCTTATAAAAACCTAACTCAAGAGACTCAATGTCCTCTGTAACTCTCCTTTGGCTATTGTTTAGCGCTTCTCTGTTCACAACTAATGATGTGTATTTGTCTCTCTCTTCCCTCTCAAAGCATTCAAATTTTCCATTTTTGGTGAAATTCGATCACAAATTTTAGTAATTATGACCATAAATCATCAATACTAACTTTAATAACTACTTGTTGCCACAAAGGTAAAATTTTGGGAACTTATGATAATTTGACACAAAGGTGAAGGAAGGTAAATATTAATTCAAAAAGTTAAAGGTAAGGAAAAACATTTACCGAAATCTTGTGGGGGTAGATAAAAAATTTTCAGTTCATATATAAAGATACATCTTACATGAATCTACAATAACGATCATTACATGAAGCTACTTGTTGAAATATTAACGAAAAAATACTTTAGCCAATATAAGATTTTTAGTTTTGTGTATTTCATAATTAAGTGCTTTCTATTTGTGATGTG
Source organism: Talinum fruticosum (assembly GCA_021018815.1). Taxonomy (NCBI): domain Eukaryota; kingdom Viridiplantae; phylum Streptophyta; class Magnoliopsida; order Caryophyllales; family Talinaceae; genus Talinum; species Talinum fruticosum. The sequence continues at coordinate 1,050,839 of JAITYX010000048.1, read as the reverse complement.
ATCTTCTTTTTATGTATTGTCTTAATTAAATGTGTATGCTTCTAAGTAATTAGGTCTTGTTTTGTTTGTTTACTTTTTATCTTCATTTATATTAAAAAGTTACAAAAATGCAAAATCAAAAGTTGCATTCATTTGAATATGTTACACCGAGTAAAATTGTCTTTCTTTTAATGACAATATTGTCTTTAACTTTTCGCAACTACTTAAAAAAAGTTATAAAAAAAAACAAACACACATATACACACAATCTTGAAATTTGTTGTTTAACTTTTGACAATATTATCTTTCACTTAAATGACACTTCACGTGATTGCTTTACACACACACACACACACATACACACATCATTCCATCTCATACTCCCACTACAGCCCCATCTTCTCTCACTATGGCTATTGCCTAGCAATGGCTAAAACATGTCGGTCGCCACAACTACTATAAGATAGCGGCCACCGGTGATCGTCAAACCCCGATTAGAATTCTTTGGACACCGACGAACCCCATCTAGTTGTCGTCGTTGCTTCCCAGCCACTGTCCACTCCCTTAGTATGCGCCATATTTGCTTTAAACACCATTGAATGGTTTCCCAGTAGTGAAGCTGCCGGAAAAAAAAAAAAAGAAAACCCTATCATGATAGCAAGAAAACCAAGGAATAGGGTCAAACCTATTGGGGACGCCGTTAATCTCCGAGTGATGTGGTGGCCAAAGTGACAGAAAATTAGGGTCGACTGAATCACAAAGAATATCTGTTTGAACTAGATGGACAATGGTGAAGCTTGTGACAATGGTAATGCTCCGATGAAAGTAACGGTAGGGCTAGTTGCTTGAGAAAGAGGGAGAGAGAATGGAGTGAAGGAGCTGGAAAGGGGGTGTGGGTTGAGAGATGTGGCTAAATCTTATCCATAAGATCAATTCAAGGGTTAAGGTGTAAAGTTCCTAGTTTATATATATATATATATATATATATATATATATATATATATATATATATATATATATATATATATATATATATATATTTTGCACTCGAGGTACTTGGTGTTTTAGTGTTAATTATTTTTAGATCCCAAATTATTAAAAATTATTTAAGTCCCTTCATGTTCCGTGACAAATATTTTCTAGGCTATTTTTCTTACTTTTTGGCACGTTATTTTTTAAAATTTACATTTTCGACACATAACATGGTAGAATATACAAAATCGCCAAAATTAGGGGTATTTTATGGTAAAGATTTTAACATGAAGAAATGACTTTACTAGTACTAGTTATTACAATCTACTACTTATATTATAAATATTATATTTTTTATGATTATAAGCTCACCATACTTAGCAAAAATAAATAAAACTTAATTAGAGAGTTTTGACCGTTACTCGAACTTAGTTGGCGTTATACCTTGACATTCCTCTAGCTTTTAGTTTATAGAGATTGTTAATCTCAACCACATCTCTTTAGATCAGGTACAACACATTTGTTTCGTTTATACCTAAGACGGTAGTCACTGATTATGTTTTAATCTTTTTAAGGATAGTGAGACTTTAATCAAGAAATTACAATACTTAAGACATAAGGTTCAATTGAATAACACTCCCCACTGGGAAACTTATTTTATTGAAAACTTGAAAGTGGATAAACTACAATGAAATACTGAAGAGGGACTTAAGCTGTAAACATCATCGGAGATGCTTGCTCATAGAGAAACGAAGAACCCCGACTTCTCCTTTTGCTCAAGCTATGCTTAAATGACCGTGTCTCTTCACAATGCCAAACCTTTTCTTGTATAGACGAGATGTGATATATAGGATGCCCTTATAGACACAGTTCACACACTTGTTATAAGATGCCTCATATGCTATAGTAGATGCAATAATACACTCGATGAAAATAAGATATACTGACACAATAATACATAGTTATTTAAATGGTGTTGCAACTTATTTTTCAAAGCACTCAATTGTCATTTATGATTCTGCATTTGTTCATCTTCAATTACTCTTTCCAACTCATCGTCATCAATTTCAAAGTCAAGATATTCGAACTCCATTATGAGAATAAATCATGTAGGTATAATTTCCTTCTTAAGATAAAAATTTTCCAACTCCGACTTCAAATAGATAATCATCATATCTTCAGAATGGCACTAGCATCTCATGACTATTCCTGCCACTCACTTAGATATCCAAATGTAGTATTTCTATAGTGCATCAATTTACGACCTCTTTTAATCATGGACCACATTCAATGATACAAATTGAAAAATCCAATGACTCTTGCTAAAGTAAGATTAGTAATTATCATTTGTCTTCCAGGAATCCAATTATACTCAAAATCCGTTGCATCATCTGAATCAACCACTTGAATTAAATAATAAGTTGACTTAATTTTTCCATCTTCAAATCCGATGACAACACACTGAATACGTATATCAATGCTAGCCTCGTAGAGGTGGTCCCTTTATTTATAGTGAAAATTCAATGGATCTTTTTTAGCATACATTTTTGAAACTTGGTCAATCTTGAGAAAAAGGTTATTAGGTGTTAGAATTCCTTTTTGAAATAAGCTACTATTCCATATTTCCATGCATCTAATAAGGGATCATTAGGTTGAATTGTTTTATATATTTTTAATCCTCCAAGTCTAGAGTTATCACATAAAGTCCAGATTTATCACATAAAGTTATTTGGGATCTCCATGATTCCCATATATCATAAGAATTCCAATGATCAATGACACTTGCATATTATTCTTTGAATTATTTTTCATGGATATATCCTCTTTTTTCGAATGTCTAAGGACTCTTCAAGTAGTGAACTTTCATTTCCAGGAGGTTCAATCTTCAGTTGTTAAGTAGTAGGAATTGGCCATACTTAACCTGTATCTTTTGCTTGAAATTCTATTTGATATGAATCTACTAGAAGGTGACACCCGTTCTAGTAGTGACGACACTTCTTCATTTATCCGATTCCGGTTGGGGGAGTTCGGCTATGTTCGACATACGCTAACTCTTACGAAAGACTTGTTTGCCGCAAAGTTCTTTGATCCTTATAAGTTATATATGTTCAATAGAAAAGGAAAATTAGTTAAGCGCAAACTTCCACTATAATATTTCTAGCGCTTTTCTCCTTATTTGATTTTGAGTATTGCACTCCAATGCACATTGCTAGCATCTATCATCGTTAGGGAAATTAAGAACAAGAAGATTTTTCCATAACTTTTGAAGTGTTCACAATCTTTGTATCATTAGCACTCCAAGTCCAAGTCCAAGTCCAACTTACTTTTTTAAAGCTTCTGCTGTAGTGGCTTTCTTAGTTTATAAGGTCCTTAATAATATCTAAAGCATATGTAAGACATCTTAGAAACCTTTTTAGTTGTCTCTCTATCTTTAAATTTTTCATGAAATTTTTCTATTTTTTTAGGATACACTTATGTACCTTGATCTCTGCGCTTAAAGTGGGGGGGTGTTGTACCTATTGCGCCGGGTTCTTCCCCATAAGGCCCCACCGTCCGGGCATAAGCGCCCTCTTACTACCCATATGTGAGGCGCCGTCTTAGTCTTCCTTGACTAGGATCGCTCCCACACCTGTAGCGTTCGTGATTAATCTCCTCAACTATGTATTGATCGCAAGGCATGATGGCATAGCCCCCAACCAAGGGAGTGGTTACGTCCGAGTATATCCTTCCTTATTCCCGACATGCTATGTCTTGAACAAAAAAGGTTCCAAAACTCAAAATTGTGCTATTGAGAGCTCATGGGTCTTGAATCAATCATTAGGAGAAGGAATTTTTCACTCGTTTACGGGACCAGTGGAACCCTTTCATAGAAATGAATTCTTATTCTTACAAAGCAAATAGCATTTCCTATTGATTTGTCCCTTAGTACACCTATCAAGAGAATGTCTTGAACAAAAAGGTTCCAAAACTCAAAATTGTGCTATTGATAGCTCATGGGTATGCCATATATGCCATACCAGAACCCATTAAATTAGCTCTGGCAGAAAGAAAAGAGGGGTATTCCTCATAGGGGTGGGATAAGAGCCTACCTTTACTGTTAGCTTATCTGAGAGTCTGCCCGATTCGCTCCTCCGATAGTAGATCTTTTTTACACAGGCAAAGGAAAGACTTTGCATTGGATCTATCAGCCGTAAATGCCATTGCATGGTCTTAATAAGCCATGTAGTTCTGGCTGCTTAATGATTGATTCAAGACCCTGATGGAATTGAATACCTACTGCTCTCTCGTATTTGTGCTCAGTCACTCCATAGCCACATGCTTCACTACACCCTTTCTTTGCCCTCCGAAAGGGATAACTTGAATCATAGACCTAGCCGTTACTAGATCTCCATAGGTTGGAGGTTCTTTCACTCCTAAATCAATAATCTAAACTCTCACCTCTCTCTATGCCATCCCCTGCAGGCAAGACTTCTGTCTTGAATCTTTTCCCTTCTGAGATCTGCTATCTTTCTTATATAAAAAAGCAAACAAGTCCAATAAGGATTCGCAGGCGAGACAGATCTTTCTTTAACGGAGGGGAAGAAGAGAACCTTTTTCTCAGCCTATCAATAGGTTCTCTTCTCATTCCTTTCCCTTTGTAGATTTTGCTGTGGAAGATCAAGACTTTCCTAAACAAATCGAAGCCCTTCTCTAATAGGGAAAAGTAAAGACCGGATATACGAGATTTTTTCTTCAGATAGATCGCTGTTCGATAGAAAAAATAGCGGCAGACACAAACTTCCATATAGCTTACTAGTTTTTTAGTAAAAGTAGCTACGGGGCTTAGGTTAGACCAAAAACTCTATTTCATGTTTCCAAGAATAATGCCATGATCCATACATCTTTGTATAGTAGCTAGGGCCTTATTTTTGTGTTACTCTATTGTCTTAGAGAAAATAAGGATATCATCAATATAAACTAAGCAACAATGATTTAGGTCTTTAAAGATGTTGTCTATTCTTCTTTGAAATATTTGAGGCGTATTCTTTAGACCAAATGGCATTATAAGTCACTCATAATGTCCTTGAGGAACACTAAAGGCATTTAAATGGATCATCTGTTTTTATCTGTCAATATTAACTGCTACAATCCATTTTTAAGAACCAAGATGCTCCTTGAATTCTATTAAAAAGTACAATCTGATGGTATTATCATTGACTTTTTTAATAACTAATTGTCATTTGAGCTTTGCCTCTCTTTTCTTTAAAATGATTCACTACCATGAATGTGAGACTTGTGTGGGGACTTTTCACTGTTTCTAATCAATCATTTTTCTAGGAGTTCTTTAATTTGTTTATCAAATTCTTGAATAGCTTGATGTATATACACCTCGTTTCACTCGAATAATGATATTAGGATTGATCGGGGTCATTTTCGTAAATGTTTTAATCTTTATCCCATAATTTTAGAGGATTATCGATCATGATAGAGTTCTTTGCATAATGCTTCTTGTTGCTCAATAATTTCCTCCTCAATGTTTAGCTCAAGGAGAGAAATTTTTAAAATAGTTTCTCATTAAGTGGGTATTACCTTCTCACCACGCTTGATGCATGTAAACCCAATTGTATCATAAGTGTAAGCCTTATTTAGCTTATCAATATAGAGATAATGTCCGTTTATGGTGAATATAATTTGACTTGTGGTTTGTGTGCATGGAGAATATAACCTTTGAAAATTATTGTCAATCATCACATCATATGATGATTGGTTAGTTGCCCATATTATGCATTGGACACTAACTATTTCAACGAAACTTTCTCCATAATTTCATTGTGACTCATTATATTGTAGTTTACTATTCTTACTTGTAAAGGATTCTTTCCACATGAAATCTCGATAATAATGATCTTTTTCAAAGCACACAGAACAACCACTGTCAATATAAACATATAATTCATACTTATTATATCCTTCTAAGCTTATATTTAGTGGAATATAAAATACTCCTAGGATTAGTCTTAGTCATCTCATATCAGATTTCTATGGGAAAAAATTACGTATGGTTTTATTGTGGTTTGATATAATAATTTGTGTAACCCACAATTTTAGATAAATAATTATGTAACATATGAGGTTTGGTTAAAATATTATAGGAGACCAATTACGGAGACAAATATTTTTCGGTTAAAAAGCGATGTGGTAGCTGTAAATTCAGCTCTCAAATCGGTTTTTAACAGAAAATTAACCAAAAATAAAGTTTATCCCCGGAATTGGTCCCTCATAATATCTAATCAAAAATCATATGTTCCATAATTATTTATCTAAAATTGTGAGTTCTATAAATTATTATACCAAACCACAATGAAACCATACGTAAGTTTTTCTTTCCATGCTCATATGGTTTAACTCTTCTTCATAACTTGACTCATTAATAGTTCTTGTCTTATAACCAATGACTTTTCGACCTAAACAGGTGCTTCTATCTACATTCGTCTTGCAATTTCAAAACTCATGTCTCTCATTTCACTAGTCATACTAATTGTGTCATCTTCTTTAGTTGATGAGGTCTCTTCTTCTCATTGAGGTTTTGTACTCATACATCTTGTTAAATGAGGTTTTTCCTCCCATTTTGATCTACTACTCATACTCTTCAATAGCTTGGGGCTTTATGGTTATTTTTCTATTCTCATCAATTTTGATACTATTTTTCTTATTATGATTAATTTTTGTTGGATTGAAGAAGCTATTAATCCAAGATATATGAGTTTTATTTCTTATGGATTTGATTTGATTCTTTAGATCATCTACTTAGGGGTAGGACACGCAAACTTCTCGACTTCTATCATACATACCTTAGTTTTAGGATCTATAGCGTTATCCAATTTATAAATGATTTTTCAGTATATTCTTAAAGGATAACCACCTCTTTTCATGTTTATTCCTACTATCTTTATTTTTAAAGATAATAATTTTTTAACAAATTTATCCTTTAGGCTTACATAATATCCAAGTTGAAAATTAAAACCAACGGAACCATTACACAAATATGTTTGTATTCCTTTGATTATTTGATTATTAGACTTGGTATGCCTAATATCATAGAGTAAAGCATAAATATCAATATCTTTACCATAATATTGTAATAGTGTAATATGCACTTGAACATCTGCCAACATGGATATATTCATATCTTTTATCCTTATTATACTTAAAGATATTATTCTAATTAATAATGAGATTAACTTCACCAACATCATATTCACAATCTTTAATTTAATATCTCCTTCCATTATTTCGCACACATATTTGCTCTTAAGTTGAAATAAAGACTTCTTATGTATCATACTTAGAGATAATTGAGATCACCCAATCTCCTTCAACTTCTTCATTTTTATTTTCATTTGCTATAACGACGTTTTCACCATGCAAATCTCCTAGGGTGATTTCATTACTTTCCATCATGAAACTACTTTCTTCATATTCATTGTCTACATCTTCATCTCCATGACAGTTTTAGTGATTTTTTTTTGTTGTTTTTCAATGCAAGGTCGAATGCTTCATCTTCACTAACTTCAACATAGTGTAAGCTTCCTAATATTTTGATCACCTTGTTGGCTTTTTTGGTTTTACATTTGTTGGCATAATGCCTTATTTCTCTACATGCCCAACACTTACAACTATTTTTTCATGTCGAACAACAAGTAGCCTTTCTAAAAACCTTCTTAGTTTGAGATTTTCAACCGTTTTGTTATAATACTTTCGCTTATATTTTTGCCTCTTTGTTTATTAAAACTCTTTTTCTTATAAAATTTCCATTTTGTTCTTCTTTCAAGTTCTTTTCCCCCATTGATGTGGAGCATCCCAATATATAAGAAATTGTTTCTTCATCTTCTTTTGCTTCTAGATATGCGGGCATCGGTCATCGACCCATTTTCTTAGGAAAGATATTCTTATTCTTAGGATATCTACGACATTTGCCTTTTCGGATCATATAACATATTTTCATTAATTATTGAATTAATAGGCTATGGAATTTTGTCGTAGAGCATTCCTACATTAGTGTCATTGTGACCAATTTTATAATAGTACAAACTAAATTCCGCTATGCAATTCTCCAAGTAGCTCATATCTCATAGTTCTATATTATTAATTTTTTGTGGCCTTCTCTGAAGAATCAATTCTAGCACCTATAAATTTATTTTTAATTTTCTGACATAAAGTTTTAAACATAATAGTTGTAAAATCTATTACTCTCAACTCCTTTGTTCCTTTTTCATTTAATGAATCATTCCAATTGGCAACGATATCGGAAAAGCTATTTCAATATAATTAAGGTGTAACAACCCAATTTTTTCATGAAGTATTATTATTATTATTATTATTATTATTATTATTATTATTATTATTATTATTATTATTATTATTATTATTATTATTATTATTATTATTAATGTATATCTAACACTAAAGTGTGATTAATGCAATTTTGGACATGATAATTGAGAATTTAGCACATGGTAAATACTTTTGGTTGTAATTTTGGCTAGATGCATGAGAAAAAAAGTAAAAGGTCAATATTCTTTAAGTAAGACTTTAATGGTATCGTAATACATATAGTTTAATTGACACTTTAATAGAGACCTTTGAAGACCCTTAACTATTAAATTTGCAAGACCTAATCTCCTTATAAATACCCCCAAAATGCTAAACAAAATACTCACTTATCTCTTCTCATCTCTACTTTTTCTACTCTTCACTCTAGTCTTATCTTGAGTAAAATTCTTCATTCTTAGAGTTTATTAAAGCTACCTAGAGCTCATTTTCCAAGTGCAAATAGCAACGTATAGTGCATATCAATCTCTTTATCGAAATTACCGTCTTTAATTAAAATGTGTGTCATAAGTGCAATGGTTTTAAAGTGTTTTGGTGACAAAGGATGCTCGTATTGGTTATTGTTCATTGTTCATTATTCGAGCAATCACCTTTGTAAGTGCACTTATTAACCAATCATTTATTATCCCTTTTAAAGGAAATCATCGTTCGAGTGTTGGGCCATCCGAAGTTTAAGTATTTTTTTTATCTTGTTTTGAAATAAAATAAATTTACTGAATTGTTATTTCCATGATTGGGTACATTGTGTTGAGAGTTTTCATTCTCACTTTTTAAATATTTTATTGCTTTCGAGTAAAGTGTGAATATATGGGGACAATTAGTTTATCGGAATGCTCACCTAGTTTCATTTTCTATTTGGAATAAGTGTTGAACTAATTTAGTTATATTATAAATTTAGCATGAAAAGTGTGGCTCCAACATATTTTAGTAATTGTTTTAATAAATTATATAGTTTATTTTTCATTTTATTGAAAATAGAGGCCTTACATGTATGTTTAGGCACGTAATATAACACTCTAGTAATGAATCTTTCTAAATTGTATTTGGTTTAAATAAATAATTCCTCCAAAAATTTAAGGTGTTATAGTGCGAAAATTTTCCGCGAGTCTAAGTGGTATTCAGATTTAAGACATTGTTCATTCCTCCTTTTCAATGTTCGAATATCTCTTCTCTATGACGGGTTCCATCCATGTTTGGCTAGTAGAAATGAGGCAAATTTCTTCGGATGCAATTGTTTTCTTTGGAATGAACCCAAAAGAAAAATTTGTTGTCCTTCCAATTGGGACATACTTTTGTCTTAAGAAATTTGTATTTCTTCTATATGATTGTCTAAAATTTTTAAGTTTAGGTACTACATTATTAGCTAAATTAGACTCAAAATCTTCATCATTCAACCCTTCTCCAACCTCATTAAACTCATTGTTTTCTACCACCTTTTGTACTTCTTATTTAATCTTTTATTTACTTCTTCTAAGAGTCGGGTATTAATTTTATTCAGTTTTGTCAAATTCATTTGTTGATAGATTTTTTTCTTTAAGATGGAGATATTTCGTTGTTTCTTCGAGAGATATTGGGTATTTGTTATTTATCAACAATAACACTCATTATCTTATTTAATACTTGTGGATCTTGTTTATTATCAAACATATTTTGATGTTTGCCCAGGTTATACTCTCTAAACTCCATCTTTTTTTCTGAGGTTTCTTCAACAATTGACTTTTTTTTAATTTTTAGGATTTTTAATTCTTGCAAGGGAAATGTGATTTTGTTTTTGGATTTTGAAATGATGTTAAAAAGGTACGCTCTTACCTATATCACTCTTACTAGTGTTATGTGTAACTTTGTTAATTAAAGACAAATGCATTATAGTTAATTGTTTTTTATTTCCTTAATCACAACCTTAACATTCTCTAATTTAATTTTTACTCCAAACTATAGCAGTTTTATAGTTTAATTGCGGAGTTACAGAGATAGATCCTTCAGGGGTGTGCACGATATGAGAAAGCTTCGGAACATGACAAGCAAATGATGATTCAAACATTATTTATACTAATTAAAAATATTAATTATAACTAACTATAATTATTAATATTGCAACTTGCTCTCATACTAGATAAAACAACTCTCTCAATAATTTTAAGACATAATATAACCAATAATAATGCATATAACATTAATGATATAATTAACATAATATATAAACATGAAAAAGTTAAAAAGTTAGGGGTAGCAAATACAAAATTTAAAAAGTTAAAGGTAACAAAAATAACGATTGAGGGTTCTTTTTATAGTTTACCTCAAAAGACGGGGATTTTAAAAATTTTTGAAAACAATGGGTTTATAAAATAGTTTACAACATAACTCTGGGTCCTTTCTATATTTTATCCATATAAACACACATGCATACAGCCTTGGAATTTTTTATTTAAATTTTAGCAATATTGTCTTTCACTTGGACGACACTTCACGTGATTGCTTTGACACGCACTCGTACGTGCACACACACATACACCATTTACCTTTATTGCTAGCAACATTTTTTCAACCTATCTCAACAAAGTTATCACAACTCTACATATATCCTTCAACCATGTATGATTATTACAATACATTCTCCTCAAGCTCTTTAATCCCAACCTATCATGTTCAATTAATTCCCAATCTATCAGATACATTAAGCTCATCAAATTCGTACTACAAGATGAATTGGTTGAGCAATTGATTTCCAATATTTATCATGAAAGACTCAATATCCTTAGGGAGTTATAAAGAAGACAATGGTCTCCAATGTCTAACCGTCGAAGGATAACAATTAGTAAGGGTCATGAAGAAGGACACGAACGCTTGTTTAATGACTACTTCTCTGACACTCTAGTGTAAACTGACACTCAATTTTGACGCCAGTTTTGTATGAGAAAGCACATAGTCCTTCGTGTAGTGGAGACTCATACCAATTATGACCCATATTTTACTTTGAGGTATGATTGTGCCTGTAGAGTTGGGTTATCTCCCCTGTAGAAGTGTACTGTCACTATTTGCATGTTGGCTTATGGAATTGTCACTGATGTTGTGGATAACTATGTGCGGATAGGTGAATCCACTACATATGAGTGCATTTTGAATTTTATAGAAGGTGTGAATGTGATATTTGATGATTACTATTTGACACGACTAATCACATACAATATTAAACGTTTGCTTGAAATAGGGGATGGATGTGGATTTCCGGGCATGATGGGAAGTTTACATTGCATGCAATGGGAGTGGAAAAATTGTTCAGCTTTTTTGAAGGGTCAGTATGTTGGAGAGTTTAAGGGCAAAACAACTATAAAATTTGAAGCGGTTTGTGATAACTCGACTCTAAATAAATGTGTTAAACAAAAATAAAATAATTATGATGAGTATGTACACTTCAATTCGAAAATTTTCATCTTATATTATTCACATATACATGCATATATGTTGCTTTCATTACAGGACTCAAATAACAATAACGATGTGTGGCGCATTTATATATATATTAAAATATAACTCGTGCGATTTAAATCGTGTTTCACCTTCCTTCATTTCTATTTTATTTCATTTCATAAAATTTAAATAAACAAAATAATGTATGAGCACGTATTGACTCAATTGAGAAATTTATAACCACAAGATGAGATAATTAATTGAGTTTTGAAATCTAAATAAATTGTTTGTGGCATAATTTTATTTTATAAAAGAAAATTTAATTTAAAGTTTGATACATTCTTAAATGTATTGTAATGAGATTAGTAGAGACGAAGAGAAAAAAAGAGGGCCATGTTTGGTACATTTTATGCTTAGCTATATATGTGCTTTTAGGGAGCTTATCAAAGGCCTAATGGGAGAGAAGGTTGATTTTCTGCTGATAAAAACTAAAGGAGAGAGAAAACTTTAGTCATAAAATCAAAACACTTAAAATAAACCACACTCCTCTTTTTCTCTCTCCCTTCCACAGCCCATCACTTTCGTCTACCATCCCTGCACCTACTGACTGTCGGAACAACCGCTCATTCGAGCTACTGTCGCGCTGCCACGCAGCCGTTACCTTCGCCAGAGCTGCTAAAGATAGCCGCCACCAGCCACCCCTCATCATCTTTCTTTGCTTCCTCTTGCCTTTCCTTCAAGGAATAAGCTTGAAAACTAACTTCCCTTATTTTGGTAGAAAGTATGAGTTTGAAGTTAGATCATCTTAATAAGGAGTGGATGTTCTCATATTAGATGAATGTTTGATTAGGGGTGAGCACGGTCGATTCGATTTTTGGTTTGGAGCATTTCGGTTCGGTTAATTGAATTAATTGCTTCACAATAATGCGAACCGAAACTATAACGGATAAATTGGTTAACCGATTTTTCAGTTCTCTTTGATTCTCGGTTCATTCGAACCGAAAAATAAAAATCTATTGTCTTCTTTTATTATTTTTTATAGAAAATCTTCTTCTATTATTAACTTTTTTACAGGTAAAATTTCGCAAAAAAATATGTAAACTAAACATATATTCTAGGCATAAATTTAAAAACAAATAAATTCAACTAATGGATAAGTTGATGAGAGTATAACATGATGCATTGATGCTAGTAACCAATTTCATTTCTTATTCACTCCAGGTTGCCAAGAAACAAATGACTAATAAGCACATCAGGCATAAGATCTTCTATTATGATTTTTTACTAGTCCATTAAGCCATTTCACCAAGCTCAAGGCCCAGTACATTGTTTATTGCAAACAGTACAAAATTGCAATTTCCAAGAAACATTACAAACCACAAAAGTAAAATAAAATTCAATGCACATTTTCAGCTTTCAAATTCAAAAAAAAATCAAAAAATTTTATCAAGTCTGTCGGTTAACTACCGGTTTGAAAATCGAGAACCAAAACAATGAATCGGATAAACCAGTTTAACCAGATTTTTAAACTGGTTTGGTTAATTGAAAATTTGGTTAATTGAAAAATCGGTTCTATTTGTCCAGCTTTTGGTTCGGCTTATCGGTTCTCGAAGACTCGGATCTTAACTCTAAATATTATATGAAAGACTCAGGTATAAACTTCTATCTCTCTTAAGTTTTAATTGTAAGTCATTACGAACTGCGTAGAAACTCATATCTAAGTTTTCATCACTGTTATGAGCGACTCGGATAACACCTTATTTTATATCTCCTCCACTAAGGTATTATGATCTACTCGGAATCTACTTGGAACCATCGCCTCATCAAATAATTCTCTTAACGCATTTTTTCTAAGTACTGATCGTGCTTGCTAAAGTAAACCGAATTACAGTGTTAATTCGGTCTTCTAAGTCGGTTTATTTCTCGGATGATTATTTGATAGATCAAGTTCATTTTCTCTGTTGATTGCTCTTCAACTTGATTTTTGTAGGAGTTATTATGAGCTGAGTTTGAACCTACTTGATATTGGACTCGGAATATTCCACTTCTCTAGGCCCAAGATAATTACACTCTTAATTAATCAAATTTAATTAATATCTTTGCCTAACCTTGGACCAAAGTATTTTATACTTTGAGAACCAATGTGGTTTGCTTTTGTAGGTTATTCAAACAAAGCTAATCTATCTTTTGAATCTCAAAAGCAACCGGCTTCTAACTCGTTAAACACCAGCAGACAGCTTTAGCCAATTCGGACAGGACTCGGACATCATGTGAGGGTCTGTTTGTTTCCAAACTGGAAAACTCCAACGCTAGGCTCAACGCTGGTTTCCACCTTACTTTTCGAGACAACACCGGTTGATTGGAACACCTTTTGGAGCAAATAGCCGTTACCCAACGTTTACACTCCAACGGATCTTTTTGAGTGACTCGGAAAAACCCTTCCAACGACTAGTAAAGCCTTCGACCTAGAAATCAGACTCAACGGATACTTTGCTTGGTCATCTATAAATAGAAGCTACTCACAAGTCTAGAAGATTACTGAAACCATTTTTTGATCAATACATCTGTCTAATTCTCTTAGTACATTATTTACTCAATCTTCTACTTACAACTCCAAGTCCGCACTTCATATTTTCCGAGTTGTAAAGTCTTGTAATCGGTTACATACTTCTCTTACTTTCCGAGTAAGGTCCCTTGACCGAGTTGTAAGGGTTAACTCAGCTCGGTTGTCCCTGGTTGTAAAGGTTATCTCAATCGGGAAGTACTAGATCGGATAAGGGAACTTCGAGTCTAGGAAAACATTGTAAGGAATTGTTTAAGGGAGCAATTCTAACGAGTCGATCCTTTGTATTTTGAGGATTCAAAATAGTGGATTTGACTTGGTGCTTGGATTAGCACCGATCGTGGTTTTTTGCTCCAGGAGGGTTTCCATGTATTTACGAGTGTTTGCATTTCGACACCAATCTATACTCGGACTCAACGAGTGATTTCTTTCTTGGAAAAAATTGTCTAAGTTTATTTAAATTTCCTCATCACTCTATTCACCCCCTCTAGGGTGACTTAGACTCTCCAAGAGCAAACCTTCAATTGGTATCGAGTCTAGCCTTTCAAGAAGGATCTAACAATCCAAAGGTCTAAAGATCGGATGGCTCAAAACATTGGAGAGTTCGATGAAGGAAGGTCATCCACCGGACAACCAAAGTTTAAAGAGTCAAACTTCGTGCATTGGAAGAAACCGATGGAGTGTTTTCTGCTTGGACAATGATGAAGATGTCTAGAACATCATCCAAGAAGGCAACTACATCCCAATGAAGATGGAAGGAACAAGATCTGTGCCTAAAGAAAAATTTGAGTACACCAATGAAGAAGCAAAGAAGTTCGAAAGAACTTCAAAGCAATGAACATTCCGATGTGTGCTATCAGCTCGGAAGAGTACAACGAGTGTCGACCGTGACACAACCAAAGATGTGTGGGACACTCTTGTCAACACATAGGAAGGAACAAGCCAAGTGAAACAGGCGAAGATAAGTCGATATCTTCACAAATATGAGCTGTTCAAGATAGAGCCGGAAGAAAACATCACTCGGATGTTTATTCGCTTTACTGAGATTACAAACAATCTCAAATCTCTAGGTAGAAAAATCTCTCATGAGGAAATGTGCAGAAAATTTCGAGAAGTTTATCAAAGAAGAGATGGGGTCCCAAGGTGACAGCCATCGAGGAAGTTCAAAACCTCTCACAACTAAAGCCAGACGAGCTGATTGGAAAGTTGCTTACCCATGAGATTCATCCGGAAAAGAGGATGTCGAGGTCGGCACCAAAAAGAACATTGCACTGAAGGCCTCGAAAGCGAAGAGAAAGTCCGAGCTCCTCAAACTCGGAAGAGAATCGATGGCACTCATTGCCCGAGGCTTCAAAAGAATGATGAAACATAAGAAGTGGGAAGAAAAAGGTAAATATTCTTCCCCTTCAAAGTTATCTTTAACTAAAAACTCTAGCTCTTTTGAATGTGGCAGCAAAGACAACATAGTCAAGGACTCGTCCAAAGAGAAAGAAGGACAAAAAGAAAAAGAAGCCTATGATGGCCACATGGAGCGATAATGACTCATCCGAAAAAGAAGATGATTCGATGACTCAAAATGTCTAATGGCACTAACGGACTCGGAAGATGAATCGAGTCGGATGTCGACAACTCGGACACTGGGGAGACTAATCCTCGGGAGGTAATTGAATACTTTCTCAAGTTCTCCAAAGCTGATTTAGCTAGATATATTTACACTTTGGAAGAAAATTCCAATTTTGATTCTTCTCGGTTCAAATAACAACTTGAGTCTCTTACTTCGAGAGCAATTGTTTGAAAAATGAATTGGAAAAACTAAACTAACCACTGAAAGAACTCAAGATTAGTACTCAGGCTAATGAGACTAAGTCCGAGTCACTCATAAAAGAAAATGAGTATCCGAAAAGAAAGCTCAATGAGTCTCAAGAGCTTGTTTTGAAATTTACTCAAAGCCGAGAAAAACCTTGACATGCTTTTAGGCTCTTAGTGTGTCTCCTTTAGGAAAAAGGACTTGGTTTTAATGAAGAGGAGGAATCTAATTCTTACTCTAATCTTTTCAAAAAGGATTCTAGAACTGTGAAGTTTCGGAAGGTTGAGCAAGGTCCCATTCATAAGAATGAAATGAGGACTGAGCCCGGACCGGTTTATAGGAGAAAACCTTCTTCACTGTTTACAAAAGAAAAGATTTTCGAAAGAAAGAGACACAAACTCGGTTCTCTAGAAAGAAGACTCGGAATCGGACCAAACCCAAAGTCATTCAAATCTGGGTTCCTAAGAGTCTTCTTCCTCGGAAAAGGACCATAGTAAAGGGAGTTACTGGGTTCGTTAGAGGAAATGAGAAAGGTTAGTGTGTTTCGACTTGTAAGTAACTCGAGAAAAGGACAAAAGGTCATTGGTACTTAGACGGTAGATGCTCACGCCACATGTCGGGAGATTCAAGACTCTTTTCGAGTTAGAAGATTTTAAAGGTGGCAAAGTCACTTTTGGAGATGATAGTAAAGGCAAGATAGTTGGGATTGGCAAGATCGGTGAAGGAGACAACCTAGTCGATCCAGTTTATCTTGTCAAGGGATTAAAGTACAATCTGCTCAATATCTCTCGGTTATGTGACAAAGGTCAAGAGGTAAGGTTCACTCGGACCAATTGCTACATTTCGATGCAGCTACCAATGAGACTAAGCTCTCGGGTAAGAGGTCGAGTAACACCTATACTATTCCTCTTTCTAATCCAAGTCGGAATCTATCTTGTTTAAAAGCATCATTGCATGATGATTCTTGGACATGGCATCGTAAACTAGGTCATATCGGAATGCACACTATCAAAAAGCTTGCATCTCATGGTTGAGTCGGGGTTTACCTAACTGTGCATTCAAGAAAGATAAATTTGTGAAGCATACACAAAAAGAAACAAGTCGAGATCATCCTTCAAACCTCTCAAAACTATTTTCACATCCAAAGCGCGTGAATTGCTTCATATGGATTTATGTGGTGAAAACTCCGTGAAAAGCCTCGGAGGTAAATCATATGTACTTGTGATTGTTGATGATTTTTCACTGATTTACTTAGGTTTGTTTTCTTAAGAACAAGAATGAAGCTTTCAAGGAGTTCTATAAGCTCTGCAGGAGAATTCAAGTGGAGTCTCATACTCGGATTAGAAGAATTCGAACTTACCATGGAAAGGAGTTCGACTACTCGGAATTTACAGAGTTTTGTGACAAGAATGATATCTCTCACAACTTCTCAGCACCCAGAACTCTTCAACAAAATGGAGTAGTGGACAGAAAGAATCGAACTCTTGAAGAAATAGGAACGACAATGATGATTGAAAATGATCTACCTTACTATTTACAGGCTAAGGCGATCACCACAGACAAACTACATACTGAACGGATGCCTCATCGGACCCATCTTGAAGAAAACTCCCTACGGGGTTTACAAGGGAAAGAAACCTAACATCTCATACTTCAAACCCTTTGGATGTAAGTGCTTTGTCAATAACGGTAAGGATCGCCTAACCAAGTTTGATACTAGGTCGAGATGAAGGTATATTTACGGGTTACTCATCTCACAATAAAGCTTATCGTGTCTTTAATAAAAGAACTAACAAAGTGGAAAAAAGTATCCACGTTGTGTTTGATGAGATAGATCATGGAAGTACAAGTGAGTCAACCTTCTCGGATCCGAAACTCGAGTAGAGATGAAGATGATCTTGCTGAAGCCGAGCTCGGATAGAGTCGAAGAAAGCAACTCGGAATGAGGCAACACGGAACACTCGTCACTCGGATCGAACAAGCTCAAGAGTCAGCTCAGAATGCTTGAAGGACAAGTGAATGAGAAGACTCAACAAGCTCGGACTACTAAAGATCAGCCGGTTCAATCAACAAATTTGGTGAACTAGAGAACAGGTAGAGCATTCAAATATGCTTTGAGCCACCCACTCGAGAACATTCTATCCGACATTAACGAGTGGGGTAAGAACTCGCTCTTTTTGCAAAATCTATGTGCATTCACTGCATTCATATCATTAACATAACCCAGAAATGCACTAGAGGCCCTAAATGAACTCTGAATGGTTAGAGGCCATAAATGAACCTGAATGGTTAGAGACCATGCAAGAGAGCTTAATCAATTTGAAAGACTCATGTATAAACTTCTATTTCTCTTAAGTTTTGATTGAAGACTCGAGATAACACCTTTCATCAAAAGGGGGAAATTGAAGACTCGAGATCTTAACTCTAAATCTTTTATGAAAGACTCGGGTATAAACTTCTATCTCTCTTAAGTTTTGATTGCAAGTCATTCCGAGCTACAAAAAACTCATATCTAAGTTTTCATCAATGTTCCGATTGACTCGGATAACAACTTGTTTTATATCTTCTCCATTAAGGTATTCCGATCTACTCGGAATCTATTTGGAATCATCGCCTGATCAAATAATTCTCTTAACACACTTTTTCCGAGTACTGACTGTGCTTGTTAAAGTAAACTAAATTATAGTGTTAATTCAGTCTTCTAAGTCAATTTATTTCTTAGACGATTATTTGATAGATCAAGTTCATTTTCTCTGTTGATTATTCTTCAACTTGATTTTTGTAGGAGTTATTCTAAGCTGAGTTTGAACCTACTTGATCTTGGACATGGAATATTCCACTTCTCTAGGCCCAAGATAATTACACTCTTAATTAATCAAATTTAATTAATATCTTTGCCTAACCTTAGACCAAAGTATTTTATACTTTGAGAACGAATGTGGTTTGCTTTTGTAGGTTATTCAAACAAAGCTAATCTATCTTTTGAATCTCAAAAGCAACCGGCTTCTAGCTGTTAAACACCAACAGACAGTTTTAACCAATTATGGACGGGACTCGGACGCCGTGTAAGGGTTGTTTGTTTCCAAAATTGGAAAACTCCAACGCTAGGCTCAACGCTGGTTTCCACCTTACTTTTCAGACAACACCAGTTGATTGGAACACTTTTTGGAGCAAATAGCCGTTGCCCAACGTTCACACTCCAACGGATCTTTTTGAGTGACTCGGAAAAACCCTTTCAACGACTAGTAAAGACTTCAGCCCGAAATCGGACTCAATGGATACTTTGCTTGGTCATATATAAATAGAAGCCACTCACAAGACTAGAAGATTGCTGAAACCATTTTTTGATCAATACACTTGTCTAATTCTCTTAGTACATTATTCACTCAATCTTCTACTTACAACTCCAAGTCTCGTACTTAATATTTTTTGAGTTGTAAAGTCTTGTAATTAGTTACATACTTCTCTTACTTTCGAGTAAGGTCCATTGACTGAGTTGTAAGGGTTAACTCAACTCGGTTGTCCCCGATTGTAAAGGTTATCCAAGTCGGGAAGTACTAGATCGGATAAGGGAACTTCGAGTCTAGGAAAACATTGTAAGGAATTGTTTAAGGGAGCAATTCTAGTAGTCGATCCTTTATATTTTGAGGATTCAAAATAGTGGATTTGACTTGGTGCTTGGATTAGCACCGACCGTGGTTTTTTCCCATGAGGGTTTCCATGTATTTATGAGAGTTCGCATTTACGAGTCCAATCTAGACTTAGACTCAGCAGCTAGTTTCTTTCTTAGCAAAAATTATCTAAGTTTATTTAAATGTCCTCATCATCGTATTTACCCCCTCTAGGGTGACTTAGACTGTTCAAGAGCAAACCTTCGGTTCCAATTTTTTCTCACCCCTATGTTTGATTAGGATATGGAGGCATATATTTAACTTAGTCCTTTCTCTTTTAGTTGCAAAATATACTTGATGTAAAAACAAATTTAGGACAGATTTGGACATTATTATGTTGGGACTTTGAGGATGAAATTTTGAAAATAAAGAAAGAGGGAAAGAAAACATGCATATAGATTATAAAATTAAGTAGTTGTTAATGGCTTCTTGAAGAGATTGTTTAACTAAAACATGAGTGTTGATCATTGCCTTATGTGTGGGATGTGACTCGAAATTTATTAAGTGAGTTTCGCATTGTGGAAATCAAGAACATGAAGAGAAAATACTAATGTGGTCGGAGATTTTCAAATCATGTTTAAGAATATAGGTGGGGATAATTGAGTTGTTTTGCATTATCAAAGGTAGTATTGAGGATTTAAAAGATATTAATTAAAGTTTAGGAGGCTAGTATTTTGGTTTCAAGCCAAGAATAGAACAATTTGACTCTTTATGAATCACTAAAAACTTGGTGGAACCTCCTGGAGTAAGGTTAAATTATGTCATTATTAAAGTACTCGACACATATAATAAGACACAAATTGAGTTGTTCATGAATTATAAATCTCTCCACTTTTTTGAGAATAATGGATGAATTTTATTAGAGTTGGGCAACGAGGCCAGGCCAACCCATTACTATAAATTTTTGGGATGGGTTAGCAAAAGGGTAAATGGGTCGAGTCGGATTATGGGCCAACCGACCACGACCCACCCATGATCTCTCTTATCTCTCTCTCTTTTCAGTGGATTATGCGATTTACGAATTTGAATCACGAGCAAGATAGAAAGTGAGTGATTGTTGGATCTTGTCTCAGTGGGGGTAATTTACTACCATTTTCCTTTTTTTTTTTAATTTTACGCTTGAATTTTATAGTTTCTTGATTGTTTGAGTTTAATTTGATGCTACTTTGGAAATTATAGTTTGACTTGTTTTTTGTCGGGTTTAATTTTGTAACAAGGGGTTAGGTTTTGAATTTGGTCATCGAATTGGAGGAGGATGATACTTGAGTTGTGAGATTTTTAGTTAGGGAGTAAAGAATGAAGAATTGTGAGCGTTTAGTAAATCTGACCTTGACTTGTGTTCGACCTGCTATTGACCCGTGTCCGACCCTTTTTTAAGGTAACCCATCAGACCCTGACCCTTTTAAACATTAAATGGATTTTAACCGTTTTTGTGACCCTGCCCTGGAAGCCCATAGGGCCGCTACCTATTTCCAGGCTTAAATTTCATTAACTAAAAGTCATACGACATCCACAATAAAAATCAAATTCAAACAAATTTATAACTAAAATAACAAAATAAATCTTTCGATTGAAATAACTAATTGAAACTCTTTCGAATGCTTCTATTCCACTTAATCGTTGTTTCATTAGACAACCTTTAACGAGGAAGAGGTCTACAAATCTTGTACAACCTTTGTGTTGAATACAATTATTTACTATAGTAGTCCGAATTTGAGGAATTGATACTCGTGACGGACCAATCCTACAATCAATCAACGATTAAACCACATATAACCATAATACTATGAAAAGAAATAGATACAATCGATTCAAAAGCAAGAGACAATAACACACATTAAAAGAGGGTATAGAGGCTCTTATAAATAGAGAGAAAATAGTTATTTATAGAGAAAATACTAGATAAAACATAAAAGAAAGAAAGATTGGGGCTTACCATTAACAAAAAGCCAATGGCAGCTCATAAGAAAAGAAGGAGATAGGGTTTTTAGAGAGAAAGAGGAGAGATGAGGAGGAGGAGGAGGCGGATAGGGTTTAATGATTCATTTATAAATTTCTCTACTTTAGTTGAATGAATAATGTTAATATGGAGGTCGTAAGTGGAATAATACCAAAAGTAAAGGTGACTTGAGGTTTAAATTATTTTTGGATGTTTGCACATTTTTAAATAAATATCTAATGATGCTAATCTAATGAGAAAGTGATTTGCAACATAATATTCATATGATTATAATAATTTACTATTTTTAAAATAAATTAATCACTCACTTGGAGTACAATTTTATTAATAGAATATATTATTTTAAAATTATGAGTAAGGCTATCAACGTCGACCATCTGTGTCATTCATTCAAAAAGATCAAAGGGAAGAGAAAGTTCAAGTTACCTACAGTACATTTATTACTTGTGCCTTATGAAAACTCACATGTTTTATATAGTAATACCAACATGGTTTTCTTAATGTAAAGAAACCATTTCAAATTATATTTGCCACATAATAATGTGGGCTCAAACCATATCGAGTATTATCATATCATGATCACATCATTTATATTTGATCATTATCAATCGGACTTCTCAATCGGTTCGAGTATATGCATATGTAGGAAAATTAATGATCGTAAGAGTTCCGCTTAGATAATACATTAATTGTTCTATTATTCATCTTCTTATCTTATTTATAAATGAACTAAGATAGGCGTGCTCACCAATAATTTTACGTATTATTCATTTAGCACATGGATACATGTACTGAGTTTCAACTCACAATTTTGAAATGTTTTTCCTTGTTTTGTTTTAGGTAAGTTTAATGCTCATGGAAGCAAGAAGTCAACTTGTTTATTCTAGTCAATGAGACTTAGCGGCTCAAAGTGCAAGTCAAGAATGCGATGTTTGAAAGTCGTCTATTTTCTGGTTAAATAAGTTATAATCATGATAATGTTACTAAACTTGACTTGTTATTTATGTTGTACAAGCTTGGTGTCTTACATATTTTCAACTTTATTTTAGTAAGTAGCGTTCATGGCCTCATGTTTGTAGAATATTGTTTTGGGAGTTGCCTTGCTCTTTGTTTTAGGGTAGCGATAACACTTCTAAGACTTTTTTCGCTGCACTAATTACTAAATAATTAGTAATTAAGCCTAAACTGGTGATTATGCGGTTTGGGGGCATTACATGGTTGCTTCAACTCGACATCCGGATATGACATGTATATTCCGGTATTTCAAGGTCACACAATTATATCAATGTATTAGGTCAATTTACATGCTTGAGTGGGGTGTTGAGTAAAAGAAGAAGACATTATTCGGGAATTAATTTGGAAATTGATTCGGACTACGATTTTAGAAGTGTAGGAACAGCGGCTCTGTCCCTGTAGGGAAGCCATCGGACTGAGTTTCCTCACGAATGTCGGCTCTCCGATTTTTATTTTGTTAAGATTATTTTGAAAGTTAAGTTATGAAAGCTCATTTGAAAAGTAGGGGTGTCTCTTATTGAGATTTCCGATTTTTGTAATTTGATTTAAAATAGTTTAAATAAAGCGGTGATTGACGATTTTATTAATCCTTTATTTTAGAAATTAATTTTAGAGGTCTCGGGATATTATTTCGGGATATTATTTAGGCCAAAAGGTGAAATAACATCGGTTTGGACAGAGAGCCACGCCCGGTCACCGACCGCACCGGCGAGAGCCAATGCTCGACCAGATGAACGGAGCTGGCTATAAGCTAAGACCGATGGAGCAGTCTTGGTATATAGCCTTAGCTGTCAGAAAATAAATCAAAATTTGTCAATTTTTAAATCGAAATGTCGAGATATAGTTAGGAGAAATAAAAACGAAAAGAGAGAGTCGCTAGTCGGCTTTAGGAATAAAAACTATAAAAACTAACACAAATGAAAAGAAATTTCTTCCAATCTTAGTATGGGAAAACTAAGCTTGAAAAAGGTTTGAAAAGTGACTCCATCAATCTAGAACTAAGAATCCGATGTTCGGGACGAAGATACGAAATGTAGGGATAAGCCCTCATTCCGCACGTCAACAAATAACCTTTACTAATTCAAGTTGTGAGTTAAAAACTTACACATGCGAAGTGTAGAGATTCAAATCAACCAAACAATGCTAAGAAAGCGGTAAATGAACAAGTAAGAAAGCGATAAAGGAAAGCGAGTAAAGGAAAGCACGAAATAAAAATTACAGGGGCAAGGAGGAATTAAAAGCGATTACATTTTGATCCATAATGCGGAAAGCGTTAGAAGTATAAATAAACCATAAATAAGAAAGCGAAGGTAGATCTAGTGCCCTCGGGTTGTCCCACCTACCGAGCTTGGACCACGATCAAAGTCCGGCGAGTGTAACGGCATGCAAGTGAGATCGAGAGAGGCTATTTTGTGGAATTTGTGAGGTAAGGTAGTGTGAAACGCGAATGGAAGTATGATGAAAATGAGGGGACTAGAAAATGAAAGAGAGTAATGAGATTGTTTGAAGTGTAGTAATACGTAGACGAAAATTAGCCAAGAGATCATAATACGAGTTTTAGCATTCAATAGCTCTTAGCTTAAATTCAACATGTAGCTTAGGAATCGAGTCATTTGCTAAAATGAAGGGCTAGGTAATCTATTTATAGAAGAGAAGTAGGCCACAAAAATGACCTAAAAAGAGTAATTCAACCGTCCAAGTGCTTGAGCCGGACCCAAACTATGGTGAGAATCAAGGAGAAAAATCCAAACCAAATCGGGTTGGACCGAAAATCTCGTAGAGGATGATGAGATACGCGGCACCGGCCTCCCAAAAACGTCATGTGGGGATCCCGACTTTCATGCCTCAATTGGGCGCTAGAACCGAACACGGGGTTTTGGTAGTTTGGGCCTTAAAATGCGACATTGATCAAATGGGTTTCCATGTCTTGGTTGGATGCTTGGAACAAAACGCAATGTTTTGGCAGTCTAGGCCCTAAAAGCGGCATCGGTCAAAACGGTGTCATACGAATACCTTGGAGTTCCATGCCTTGGTTGGTCACTGGATCCGAACAAAATGTAACGTTTTGGCAATGCAAGCCATGAAACGCGGCGCTGGTCAAAACGGTGTCATATGGACACTTGAGCTCCATGTTAAGTCTGTGAAAGTGAAACATTACATTTAATTTGCAGATTTAGCTAAAATGCAATGCTAACGTCGGTTTCCCGATTGGGAATGGCTGAAAAAAAAAAAAAGAGTTTGTAGGTCGATCCAAGCAAAAAGGCTAGTTTTGTGGTGCTAATGGGTTTTTGTGGTTTCATCGGCTTCAGTCATGCTAATCGGACTCCAATCATGATCCAAGTTCGCGAACATGACTCGGATTTCATCACTGGACCAACAAAATAAATAAATACATAAGGGATGACACTCTTTAGGTGTCTATAGTTAGCCCCCACTTTGATCGAGTATGAAAGACGAAGGTCAAAGTAGACACTAAAGGGCACTTACCTCTTGCTTCGGATGCCGCTCAAATCAATGCGTCTAGAATTAGTTGTCTCTTGACTTGAACTCTAACAGGGGGCATGACTTAACTAATGGATTCTGAAGTCCGGATGGTTGATTCCCGAACTTGGCTACTTAAAGTCCTGAAGTTCGAATTGGTGTGCCTAAACTTGACCATGTGCTTAGTCCGAAGCTTGGCAAAGAGCTTGAACTTGACTCGGGTGGTAAAGTCCGATGTCTAGCAGGGTGCCTAAACTTGACCATTTCTTGCATCCGAAGTTCGATGGGGTACTTGAAAATGGTTTGTAGCTAGATCATGTTTCAAAGGTGTTATCTCGACTTGGCCATAGGGAGGTCTTAAAGTCTTGGCTTGGTGTTTGAACCTTGACCACTATTGGGTCCGAAGCTCGACCGGTGTGTCTAAACTTTGACTATTGTTGGGCCTAAAGCTCGACGAAGTCCGAATTTTGACCACTGTTGGGTCCGAAGCTCGACGAGGGTGTCCGAAACTTTACCGTTGTTAGGCCTTAAACTCGACGAAGGGATGTCCGAACCTTGACCGATGTTAGGCTCGAAGCTTGATAAAGGTGTCCGAACGTTGACCACTCGTTAAGTCCGAAGGTAGACGGAGGGATGTCCGAACATTGACCGCTGTTGGGTTTGAGACTCGGCCGAGGTGTCCGAACCTTGACTACTGTTGGGCCTTAAGCTTGACGTCTATCCACTTTTGTCGAATAAGGACGAATGAATTGGACTTGTTTGAAAATCGAAGTTCCATGAGGTTATGTGCCTCATTCTAAGTTTAAGCTTTTGAGTCCGTGTGCTAATAGCTCCTTTGTTTGTATGATAGAAGATTGGTGCCTCCTCTTGAGTATTTTTGTTTGACCCTTTTTATCATGAGCCCCCACGTTCCTTTTAGGTGCTTATGTCTAGCTCTTCTTGAATGTGGGAGAGTTGACTAACTTTGATGGAATCTCTTTGAAGGTGGCGGTGCTGGTTACTTTCTTGATGATAACTTGATGGATAATGCTTGATTGAATAATCTCTTGTAGGGTGTTTTGTTGTTAATTTTTGTATTTTTGGAAATTTGACACATGCAAAGGAAATGAACGCAAGATTTTATTCTAAGAACACGTGCATTCTTTTACTAATATGATGCAAAAAGTTCCAAAAGACAAAGACAAAATTGCACTTTAGCCCCCACTCCCCAAAGTAGAGTATAATGAAAAATGGGTCGCTTGAACTACTCGCTGAATGGCGAGACTTGAACCTGATTGTTCGATGTCGGATCAAAATGGCATGCTTCCTGATCGACTTCTGCTCCTTTGAGTATGGCAAAGTGGCTTTGATTTTTTCCGGAGAAATAAAAAAGATTTAGAAGTGGGGCCGGACCTCATGGGGTTCTTACGTATCCGCTATAGCGGAAATTGGGCCTTTGTAATTCAAAATGAAGTATTGATTTCGTTTTTTTTTTTTTTTTTGGAAACAGGAAAAGGAAATAGATCTAGGATGGATCCGAAAGGGAAATTCACATTTTATTGGAACCCTTGATGAGTGATGGGCTCGTTAGATGATCTTCTATTTGGTTAAAGCTTTTGTGGGTACCTGCTCCTCTTCTATAAGCATGCTGGCATCTCGAAGTGTTTTGAAGTCCATAAAAGGCAAGAACTTCAAGTGCTAACGATAGCCGGGTTTCAAGTTTTTGATGATTAGTCTAACTTGATCCTTTTCGGAAGGTCGATGTGTTATATGAATGGCTTTTGCGCTCTAGCAAATCAGGAATTCAGTGAAGCTCTCCTTGTCTCCTTGATTGATTAACTCTAGATCCCAAAGAGTGACTGGTAGATTAGTATTGTAGGAGTATTGGCGTAAGAACTCCCTATAAAGATCCTGCCAGTTTGTGACCTTCCATGGGTCGACAACATTGTACCACTTCATGATGTCGTTGTTAAATGTTCATGGGAAGATGACATGGTATGTGTCCTCCGATACATTCTTTAAGGTCATTGTCCCTATAAAATTCCTCACGTGGTGGTGAGGGTTTTACATCCCGTGAAATTTGATGTCGGACATAGTGAATTTTAGGGGCAATTTACCTCTAGGAATTGAAGTGAATCCTTGGGCCGGATAGTAGTTATTGAACAGTGAAGATTCTCGCAAGCACCTTTTCTATCCGATCTATTTGTGGATCAAACTGAGGCTTAAATTGAGGCTCATGTTGAGGTTCTTCTTCCTTTTCTTTCCCCTTATACTTTGATTTATTTTCCATCTCTTTGAATATGAGGTTAAGGGTTTCGCCATTGACTCAATCTTCTTATCCGAGGTCTCAATCTTAACTTCTACTATGGAAACGGATTCTTTGAACAAAGTCATGATGGGGTTTGCTCTACCTTGTTGACATTTTTTAGGAGGGTTGTGCTTCGCTGCGAGCAACGTACCATCGTTACTAGTAAAAGTGTGGGACGTACTGGTGTGGTATGTGTTGATGTTGAAGTAGATTTCTTATTTCCTAATCTCTTCGTGCTAGGATTCCTAATTTGAGTTGGATTCCCTATCCTATATCCCAAAAGAGTAAGTGCTCACGGCTAACTTGTGGAAAAATTTTATAGGAGATGGGGTTTAAGTGCTTGACCTAAGGAAAGACAAATCTTAAGGAAAGAAAGAATGATATGATCTTGTTTTTGGAAACACAAAAAGAATGTAGAATGACCAAAATGAAATACAACGATGCCAATGGAGTCTCTTAGATACGAATGAATTTAATTAATCTAATGAAAAAATGAAATGAATAGACTCATCTTAATTGAGATGATTCTTAATTTTGGCTAATGTAAAAATAAAATAGATGGATTCACCTTACTTGAGATGATTTTTAATTTTGGCTAATGAAATGAACGACTCACCTATTTGAGATAAATTTTTAATTTTAGCTAATGCAAAAATGCAAGCATGCTGAAAGTCAAAAAGTCAAAACCTAAAAACAGACCTAATACTGACCGAAGAGAAGAAAGATGGGTCTATGACAGGACCCTCCTCGACCGATCGGAGGAAGGTCGGCGCCGATTATGCCCGACGGCCGGTGACTTAAAGAAAAAGCAAGGATTTTTTTAGACTAACTCGGAAATGCAATCAATGGACCGACCTAAAAAGGGAAGGCAATTTAACTAGTGGTTAAAATGCACATATTGGACTCGACTCAAGAAGATTTATTATTGTATTTTATTTCGCACCCATCCAAGGGTTACTTAGCATATTCAACCTATTCTAAAAGCTCACAAGAAAAAAAGATTAATCGTTAAAAATAACCACACTCATTTCAAGCAT
This sequence comes from Talinum fruticosum, assembly GCA_021018815.1. Taxonomy (NCBI): domain Eukaryota; kingdom Viridiplantae; phylum Streptophyta; class Magnoliopsida; order Caryophyllales; family Talinaceae; genus Talinum; species Talinum fruticosum. The sequence goes on along the minus strand of JAITYX010000048.1, from coordinate 1,022,289 downwards.
GAAAATGAATAGAAAGGGATCATCTAGACAACCAAGGATGTATGGTCTAAAAGAGGGATAATTCTAGGTCGAATACATGGTATCTCATAGTCCGAGAATTTAGTCCTCCATGGGATGCATGGCAGAAAAAGCATGAATTCCGGTGCTTCTTGGTCAAGAACAAAAAGAGCGTGTTATGAGGGAAGAGTAACCACCTTCCCAACAATCAACCCTAAGTGGGCCCACTGGGTTACTAGTTCGATCTCTCTAGAAGAATGTTCTTTAGGGTAAAGCCTATGGTCGAAATTAAAAGCAACTATGTCCAATGCTCGCCAAAATGCAATATGCCTAATGCAAACCACATTAAGAAAATCACAATTCAATTTTTCCAGTCTCGCCCTCTTAATAAGTGATACATCCCCAGTAGAGTTGCCACTATAAGAACCACAGCCCAGTCCCCGTACGGGAGCGGTCGGACCGAGTTTCCCCACGAATGTTGGCTCTCCGATTTTTATTTTGTTAAGATTATTTTGAAAGTTTAGTTTTGAACTTTCATTTGGAAAGTGGGGCGTGTCTCTTATAGAGATTTCTTATTTTCATAATTTGATTTAAAACAGTTTAAGCAAAGCAGTGATTGGCGATTTTGTTAATCCTTTATTTTAGAAATTAATTTAAGAAGGTATCGGGATATTATTTTGTAATTTAAGAAAATAGAAAAATACAATTTACCTTCTGTCGTAAGGCTTTTAGGCCAAAAAGGTGAAATAACACCGGTTTGGACCAAAAGTCAAGCCCGATTACCGACCGACGCCAAGCAAGAGCCGGCACGATCGATAACTGGTGACAACTATAAGCCAAGACTGAAGGATCGGTCTTGGTCTATAGCCTCAACTATCAGAAAACAAATCAAATTTTATCCATTTTTAAATCGAAATATCGAGATGCGGTTAAGAGAAATAAAAACAGAAAGAGAGAGTTGTCGATCGGTTTAGGAATAAAAACTAACCAAAAAAAAGTCTCCATATCTTAGTATGGAAAAACTAAACTTGAAAAAGTTTTGAAAAGTGACTCCATCGGTCTAGAATTGAGAATAAGGTGTTCGGGGCGAAGTTACAAAATGTAGGAATAAACCCTCTATTCCGCCCTCAACAGACGACCATTACTAATTCGAGTTGTAAGGTAAAAAATGTGTTAACCAATCAAGCATACAACATGCGAAGTGCAGAAATTAAAATCAACCAAACAATCCTAAGAAAGCGGTAATAAACAAGTAAGAAAAAAGTAAAGGAAAGCGAGAAATAAAAATTACTGTGGGGAGGAATTAAAAATGATTAAATTTTGATCCACAATACGGAAAACATTGTAACGCCCCCAATACGTAATCACATAAATAAGTAGTTTATTATTCGTTAACAGCAGAAGACTTGTAAATTGGGAGACGTTACCGCTATTTTCATAATGAAAACAAGGCAAATTCATCTCGAGCAAATTAATCATTCACACAATTTATGTAACAATCCAACCCAAACTTTCTTCATAGAAACCGAAATTTGCAAAACACCAAGGATCAGCTGGAGATGAATCATGAGCCAAGAGACCAAGGAAGGGACTAACATATATGGGGTCAAGACGAACAGCCGTACATCACTTCTCCTAACCAGACTTTATCTTTTTCTTCCTCTTTAAACTTTAGGTGTGATTGTGGATAGTCCGCCATGCGCTCGACTTCCTAAAAATTTTAAAACATAAAATAATATACGTGTGAGCTAGAAACTTAGTACGTTACTCGTTATAAAATAAAATTATAATTTAAGTGCTCTTAAATCATGCATATCTTAAATCATTTTTCTTGAATAAACAGTTTGCAAACTCATCAATTGCCGATTTGCTTTTTCGATTTAGCCAAACTTAGGACCCATACTATGAAATAATCAATCATGGAATCCGGCTCCTAGGTTTATTGAACCTTGAGGCAGTCGGTCGTGAACAATTGAACTATTAAACGATTAAACGATTAACGATTCCGTGAACAATTGAACGACTAACGATTCCGTGAACAATTGAACGATTAACGATTCAGTGAACATCCGAACGATTAACGATTCAGTGAACAATTGAACGATTAACGATTCAGTGAACAATTGAATGATTAACGATTCCGTGAACAATTGAACGATTAACGATTCTATGAACAATCGAACGATTAACGGTTAAATGCTCGCTAGCGGACAACGCTATCTAGGGATCCCGGATCAACCATTTACGATTACGATTACGATTACAATTACGATCATATTCATTCATGGATCGTCATAACGATTAATGGGTCCTTTGCATGGCCAAATGATGATAAATTGTGGAAAACTTATTTATAAATGCAACGAATTGTAAGCACTAACTATTAATCCGTAAAACTTTCACTTTTAGTATAAAAGTAAAGGCAATAACGTACCTCAGCGTGCCGAACACTTCAATTGCTGATTGTTTCGCGACACAATTTCAATTCGATTTCGTTTCCAAAACGAATCTACTTTTGTAGATTATTAGTCTTTTAACAATATTTATGTGCATTTACGATCACCAAACTTTTACTTTTCACGTACCTATCCATATTGTTTCCTTTTAATCTCGATATTCATACATTTCCCAAAAATAAGCTATTGATGATATAGTTTGAATTTGTATATAACAATTGATGAGTTTAATTCCCTATTCTTGTAACAAAACTCAAGTTTGATCTTTTGCTTCTATCACTTCTAGTCTATGCTTAATGTAGCCTAACCTTACTTGTACCACTCGTTTCATCTAGTATGCCTAGATGTCCTTTTATCTCTAAACCAAATATACTTCCTACTAAAGGTGCGGTTTGGTTTCCCAATTTTCTAAAAATTTTGGCAAAATTTCATTTGAAACATGGCCTAACCATTAGGCTAAAAGCCTTAAAACCAGCATAAAATCCACAATAAAACTCAATGAGACACACGCTCGGAGTACACAACTCAACGGTCACACGCTGGAGTATATTTACAACCACAAAAACCAAGTTTCAAACTGTATAAACCAAGTTACAATCTCGTCAATATTCTCATTTTCTTGTGCTTATGAACTTTTCGATTTTTATCACGACAAGAACCTTCATACATATATATTTATAGCTAAGGCTTCGGTTAAACAATTTACTCATAGAAATCCCGATTATCGGGAGATGGCTCCATACGATTAATTCCTTTAAGGTACTACCAATAATCGGTTAATGATTTAGTGTGTCATAGACAAAATAGTGAAACTCATTAATATTTTAACATGTTAACATTTAAATATTTTGAAAAGTACAAATAGTAACGCACTGAGGTAGTTGTTCGTTTTCCTTTAAATATCGTTTTCGTTCTTTTCTTCGAACATGTCGTTTCCGTCACTTTTCTGTTTTCATAAAGTAATTTGATTCGATAAGTTAGGTCTCTACTCAGATTATCATACTACTTTTTCTTTTTCTTTCTTTTGTAAACTCTTACGTTCGGTTTCTTTTAATTTCTCACTTGTCGCTCAAAGTTTATTTGGGCTTAAAACTCTCACAATTTTATAAAGATTTATTCTTCCTCCCTTCTCAACTCGATTCAACATTCTGAATTTCTTTTCAATCACAATCTCTCTTTGAATAATATCCTAAACTTTATTTAAGATCGTTCCTCACTTAGTCATTCATGTTTCATTATAATCTAAGCACTTATGGCCCTTTTTTTCACTTCATCACAACTCACTTCAATAAGATCTCTGTTATTTCCAATAAAACCTTCAACTTCACAACCAATTTACATTTATTTCATATTTTCAATCCAAAACTTAGCATACCCAATTTCAACTTAACTCACACACATTAATATACCTCCATACTCCTTCAAATTTCCACATTTCTAATTGATTTACTCTTACTTAACTAGACCAAGATTCAATGACATTAATTTGCTCAAGTTTAGCACACATACATAAATAAATTCAATCTTCCATCAATCTCCAATTACACATCCTTGAAATCAACTCATAACAATATATACATACTCATACTTCAATCATCCTCAATATCTTTCTTCCAATTCTTCCACAACCAAATAATTCATACATACTCATATAGAAGTTTAACAAGCACATTCACAATTATAAATAAACTCCAAATCAATTTCCAATTCCATATCAACACATAATAATCCCTAAATGCAATTTCATTTTCTCCCACAATTCCTTCACTTCCACCATAATCAATTCACAATTCACATATACTTGTCTAATTATTCAATAATAACATAAATTTGTGATAAAATTTGCTTAGAAATTAAGGATTTGAGATATACCTCAAATTGGGTTAGATGTGAAATTGAATGGTTAGCGGCGTCAGCGCCGATGGAGGAGTCGGTCAGCAGCCAAAGGGCGGTCAAGGGGCGGCGCTGTCCCGACCAAGCGCAGCAACAGCGAGGCTGTCCTGCCACGCTTGACGTGAAACGAGAGGAAAGAGGGGAAAGAAGAAGGTAATGGCGGCAGAGAGGGGACGACAGTAGCACCAGCGTCCGTCCGGGTGGTGGCGTAGCGGCCGGCGAGGCCTGTCGACTGGTGGCAGCAATGGCGGGGAGGGGAAAGTGAGGAAGGAGAGATGAGAGAAAGAAGGAAGAGGAATGTGTTAGGCTTCCCCTTCACCGACTTATTATCCCCAATAATTCTAGCAACCTTTTCCCTTTTTCTTTTCTTTTTTTTTTTTTGTCTTGTATATCTTAATATTTCTTATATTTTTACTATTTCTACTACCACATGGTTAAATGTATAACTATACGTTTGGCTAAATTATATTTGCTATTATAATTAAAATACTATATATATATTATTTTATTTTATTTTATTTTATTTTTGCTTGTTATTTTAATTTGTTCGGGTTCGGAATAAAATTTTGCATTATCCAAACATATATAGATTCCGTTTTACAATTGTAAATTTGTACGAATTACCCGTTGTTATTCATGATTATCAAATTTGTTCGCATCTTTTATTTCGATTTTGAGTTTTGCGCAGCTCACTACTCTTAAACAATATTAAGACGATAAAATACAAATTTCAAATAATTAATTATGATTAAGTTTCGGGGTGTTACAAACATTAAAAGCATAAATAAATAAACCCTATGCAAGAAAGCGAAGGTAGATCTAGTGCCCCCAAGTTGTCCCACCTGTTGAGCTTGGATCAAAATCAAAATTAGGCAACGTAACGGCAAGTAAGCGAGATTAAGAGAGACTATTTTGTGGAATTTGTGAGGTAAGGTAGTGTGAAATGCGAGCGACAAGTACGGTGAAAATGAGGAGATTAGAAAATAGAAGAGAGTATTGAGAGTATTTGAGAGTGTAGTTGCAATACCCCGACCCTAATCTAATACATTAAACAAGGATTAAGTTTGAATGAGAGTGTGCACTTCAATTCACGTTTTCATTTGTCATTAACATATATTAATTCAAGGAATAATAATAATAATAATAATAATAATAATAATAATAATAATAATAATAATAATAATAATAATAATAATAATAACAATAATAACAATAATAGTAATAACAACAACAACAATAATAATAATAATAATAATAATAATAATAATAATAACAATAATAATAATAATAATAACAATAATAATAATAATAATAATAATAATAATAATAATAATAATAATAATAATAATAATAGTACAAGTACTACAAAACTCGTTAATTAGTGATGGAAATAGGTCCGTCGCCAAACAACGATGGAATCAACAACGAAAACTCACAAAAAGTAGCAAGTGTATCAAACAGCGGCGGAATTAGCGACTGAAAATTCGTTTTCCTTGCCATTTCCAAAACAACTGACGGAAAATTCCGTCGCTGCTCCGTCGTTGTCAGGAATAGCGACAGATTATTCCGTCGCTAATTCCTGGCTAGTTGAATAAAAATTTCCAGATCTAGCACAAATGAAAAATAAACTAAAATAAAATAAATTTTGCGAGTTAACGACGGAATTTTCCGTCGCTTGTCTGTCGCTAACTAAAAAATTAGGTTAGTGACGGATTAGCGACGGACCGCTCCGTCGCTAACCTGATATAAGTATCGGATCTAACCTTTCGGCCGGATCGAGAGAAGCGAAACTGGGAAAGAGAGAGTGAGTGCGATAGGGAGCGAGAGAGTTACCCAACCGCCGGTCGTCCACTACCGCCGACCATCCGCCGCCCTGCCGACATTTGTCGCCGCTGCGCCGGTCAGCCGCCCTTCTATTTGTGAAGTTTGGTCGGAGGAGTTGAAGGACGAGGGAGGAGAGAGTCGTTGCTGCCGTCGGGCGTGTCGCCGGTCGTGCCCCGCCATTTCCACCGCCGCCTAACAAGTGTTTCAAGGTAGTGTTTTCTTCATTGTTGTTGGATTTAGGGTTTTGAATAATTTAGTATAAATTGATGATTTTATATAATTTGATGCAAATTAATGTTCTTTGTGAATGAATTTGAAATAAAAAATGTGCAATTGTGTGATTTATGTATATATGTTGTGTTGTTTAAAGTATGTGAGGTTAGATTTGTTGAAAGAAATTGTTGAAGTTGAAATAAATGTTGTTTGTGATTTATGTGCAATTGTTTGTGGTTTATTTATAAATTTATTGAACTTTTGACAATTTATCAATAGATAATGGTTAATTGTGTGAAATTGAAAATAAAATTATTGTTGTAAATTTTGAAATAATTTTATAAATTATATTTATGTGTGAGTTAATTTATACTAATTAGGTAGAAATAAGGTAATGAATTTTATTTGTGTGAGTTCATTTATACTAATTAGGTGTAGTTAGTTTAATGTTGAAATAAATAATTAAGAGTAAAATATAGAAATTAAAGAAATTTATGTATAAGAAAAGTATATATTCAATTCATAAATGGTTATATATTATGTTCATTAGACTAAAGAAAGGTAATCATAACATCTCCATGTATTGATTAATAAATAATAATTGAATAAATTGTTAAATGTCAATCAAAATATATATGGACGGGCCTAAGCATCGTAGATGGATATATCGTAGGTTATTACCTGGTAGAGTTGGGTATAGACAAGAGTTTTTAGACGGGGTTGAGGAGTTTAATGCACATGCAAGAATTCAATCAGAATTTGTACATAATAAAAAATATAGGTGTCCATGTCGCAAATATAAAAATCGGAAGTACAAGGATTTCGAAGAAGTTAAGTTATACCTTTATTAATATGGTTTTCTTCCAAACTATATTGGACAAGTCATGGAGAAATAGATTCCATTTACATGAGGATGGTGGTATGACTTCTAACATATACAACGACGAAAGTGGCTCCAATCATATGAACTACGGCAATGTAGAATTAACTCTCGACCGTATGAATGATATGGTCCTAGATGCCATGATGTCAAATCAAGGCTCTACAAGTGAGCCTCCAAATACTAATGCCCAATCTTTCTTTAATATGGTTGAAGCTGCACAACGACCTTTGTGGGAAGGAAATGAAACTCACACTGAGTTGTCCGCAACCGTTACACTCGTTGAGCAACAAGTCCGACTACAGCATGCCTCAAAATTGCTTTAATGAGATTGCACAACTTATGAAGGAGATTTGTCCCCCGATAATCGGGGTTCCTCATGACATTCACCATGCAAAGAAAGCCATTTAAAATCTTGGGATGGATGTTCAAAAAATTGATTATTGTCGGAAAGGTTGCATGTTGTTCTACAAAGAGGACATTAATCTTGAATCATGCAAGTTTTGTGGTCATGCGAGATGAAAGCGTCAAAGGGAAAGACAAGGAAAAACTCCAAGGACTCTATTTGCAAGGATGCATTACTTGCCATTAATACCAAGACTTCAACGCTTGTTTGCTTCAAAAACCACATAAGAGCACATGAGATGGCATTATGAGAATATAAGAGATGGTAGTATCCTTTGTCATCCTTCAAATGGTGAAGCATGGAAACATTTTGATAAAGTTTACCGCGATTTTGCTACTCGAGCCTAGAAATATTAGACTTGGTTTGTGCGCGGATGGGTTTAATCCATTCACCCAACCTTCAAGATCTTATTCAATCTGTCCATTCATTGTTACGCCCTATAATCTACCACCAGAATTATGCATAATGACACCTTATATGTTCTTGACATGCATCATACCAAGGCCCACAAATCCAAAAATAAAATTGATGTGTATTTGCAGCCTCTTATTGACGAGTTGAAAACACTATGGGAAGATGGTGTGGAAACATATGATATTTCAAAAGGTAAGGATTTTCTCATGAAGGTTGCGTTGATGTAGACCATCAATGATTTTTCGACATATGATATGTTGTCCGGATGGAATACTTATGGTGCCATGTCATGCCCGATATGTATGAATCAACAAAAAGCATTGAAACTTAGTAATGGGAAAAAAATTTATGGTTTGATTTCCATCAGCGGTTTTTGCCACGAAGTCATGCGTTTCGAAGGAATACCACTCGCTTTTACAAAAGGAAAAACCGTACATTCGGGTCCTCCTCGTCGATATATGGGGAAGAAATAAAACAATGGGTTGAGAACTTTCCCAAAGTAACGAAGAATAGGAAATCAACATTTCGGGGTTTAAAAAGGAGCATAATTGGACAATACAAAGCATATTTTGGGAGTTTCCATATTGAAAAGATCAATTGCTTTGCCACCTTAGATGTGATGCACATTGAAAAGAACTTTTTGAGAATATAATTTCCCACATCTTCCAAAGTGGTGATTAGGTTCTTTCCCATTGATAAAGTGGTGAGCATAATTTCCCACATCTTCCAAAGCAAGTATGATGGATCATGGCCTACATGGGGTAAAGTTCCTCGATCACAATGAGATCTTTGGTTTTCCGAGTTCAAGGTAATAGCAAATCTTTAGTTTTCTAAATTTGAGGTAACATAATGACTTATTGTGTATGTTTGAGCATTATATTATATTTTTATAACTTATAAACTACTTTTTCATTTATACGTAAATTTTACACTTGGTCTCCAGCCGATGAAGTCCAAATCAGACGAAATTTTGAGAAGAAAGGAAGTGATCGATTGAAGGACTTCATGCTAAAAACAAGAAAAACTAAAAAGAAGCCGATGTGGTCGGGTGACAACTACTGGAAAGAGTTGTTAGAATACTGGGAAACTGCTGAGTACAAGAAGTTTTGTGACCAGGCTCAAAAAACCGCAATACTGAACAAGGTGGACTTGGTTTATCGTTTAATACTTGTGGCTCAATCCCTATGACGGAGCATAAGCGGCGATTGTTACATACCCTTTTAATGATTACACATGCAACTACTAACATGTTCAAATTAGCGAATTGAATGTCTAATAACTTTTTTGTATTTAGATGAAGAAGTTTAAAGGAGTTCTTCTTCTACCGACCCAACTCTTTTCATGAACCCACAAGTCCAAAAAGGACTAATGGGTTGACCAGAAGTCCAAGGCCATTTATGTGAGTTACCTTATATATGGAATTTTCAAGTTTTTCAATATAAGGTCTTCTTTGACAACCTTTGATAATTACATGCCTAAAAAATTTATATATTATGCACGAAAAGTTTGAAAAAGAGTGGGAAGAGTTGCAAAACACTCAACCCACTCAACCTTGTACTCGATGATCCCAACTCAAAAGAGGATCCTGTGTCCACCCCTTCACAACATAAGTTGTAGGTAAAAAGCCAATGCGAACAAAAAGCTCGCACTTATGGACTTGGATCCGAGGCACAAAAACTTAAAAACACCATGTCCATGTCCTTCAAATCAACGAAAGATGCTACTCCGGATGACTCAGATTTGAGAGCAACAAGTACAAAACTTAACTTCGAGTTAAATCAGTGGATTGAGCATGCTCGTGTGCTTGGGTTGGAAAATAGGGAGCTCAAAGAAAAGATTGAGAGTTTCGTTGGGCCAATAGCACGCTTCACTGAATTTATAAAATCTCAGCAAGCATCCGGATCTCACCCTAGAGCAAGTACAAGGACAAGAGGAAGAGGAAGAGGAACAAGTGAGGACCCTTAATTCATTATGATCGGAACTTGTGTTTATTGGTGAACAATTTGCGAACTTTTGGATTATGTGTTTCTGGTTGTTTGTGAACTTTTGTAAGGTTAGTTTTGTGAACTTATGAAGTGGTTCTAAATGTGTTTGGATTGTTTATGGTTGTGAAATGTATGTTGGATTTGTATATCCAACTTGGAGGAACACCTTGTGTGTACTCGTACGTTGTGGCATATGTAAATGTCAAATGTAATTGTGACATATGTGAATGATGGATTTATATATCCATTCACATTTTTTGTACTAGGTTGCAAAAAAAATATTGAAAAATGTTGTTGATTTCTGGCCAAATAGCGACGTAATAGCGACGTAATAGAGACGGACTAGCGACGTAACGAAGCAACGGATTAGCGACGGATTAGCGACGGATTAGCAATGGAACAATGACGGAATTCGTGACATCGGTGATGGATTTCGTGACGTCGCCGACGGAATTTCTGAATTTTCTGTCGCTAAATTCAGCGACGGAATGCGATCTTCCGTCACCGATCTTAGTGATGGAATACACTTTTCCGTTGCTGATTGGAGTAGCTACAGAATGCGGTCCCATCGCTGTTCCATCGGTAATTTTTAGCGACTCGATGAATAGCGACGGATGTGTTCCGTTGCTAATTTCAAAATTCTATCGCTATTTTACATTTTTCCGTCGCTATTCGTCCTGTTTTCTAGTAGTGGTAATACTAATAATAATAATAATAATAATAATAATAATAATAATAATAATAATAATATAGATATTATCGGAATCATTATGATTTTAATTTATACGCTTGAAGTTTCTAAATAATTATTCAAATCGAGAATTCCCAAAGCTGGCATTTCAACTTGGGAATGGTTTATTAGGATGGGCTTGAAGGTGTATAGAAGACCCAATAAGTAGAAAAATAAAAGAGGGGAAGCTAAAATTTTTCGGACTTGGAAGAGTGAGAAAATTTCAAATTTGGCTTACTTATTTAAACTTCAAAACCCCTCAAAACTCCAACCTCATCATTCACTTGTCTTCCCAAAGAAAATCTCACTCCGACACTCCACCTCCACCACCACCGCCCGGCCGCCGACCGTCGCCTACTACCCCCGTGCACCGGCTGCCCGTAACTACCAGACAACTTCAACCATTTTCTGCCCGTGTTGTTGCACACCTACTGCTATTGCTTCTGCCACCTTCGACCACCGGCACCATCGATCGCCGCCACCTACTCGCCACCGCTACCCGCCGCCGCCCTAACGCCTACCACCGGAGCTCCGTTTATCCCATTCCTTCCACCTTAAAAATATCATTTTTTGTGGATTTGGGTAAAACCTCCAACCTCCAACTAATCACTTCCTTTAATTTTTGAAAATAATTAGTTAGATGTTGCATGCAAGGAATCATTATGTAAAAATCAGATTTTGTGAGGTTGTGTTAGTGAAGAAAAATGAAATGGCCTTGAATTATGAGGTGGATGTTTATGGAAATGGAAATTTGGACTTGTGAGAGTTATTTAAGTTTCAAGAAAATTTTATATACTAGGATTATTGGTTGGACTATTGTGGATTATAAATTTTGGGGAAAAAATTTGGTTATTGTGATGATTCAAAGCTTGTTGGAAAGATTTGGAAGTAGAGATTAACTAAAGTGGTCATGCATGTCAAGCTAAAATGAAACTTTGGAAAAACATGACATTATGCGAAGAATTTAAGAAAAATAGGCATGCATGTTGTTTTCCTTTAGAGTATATGTATCAAAAAGTAAATTAAAGAAAATAAGAGATGTCGGTAGTTTAAAGAGAATAAGTGATTTTTAAGACTTAGGTGAAAATAAGAGATGTTGGTAGTTTAAAGAGAATAAGTGATTTTTAAGACTTAGGTATAACTCTCTATCTCTCTTTGGCTTTGATTCGAAGTCATTCTAAGCCTTATAAACTTTTATCGAAGTTTTCATTCTATTCGACTTACTCGAAAACCACTTTACTTACATATCACTCTAAAATGTGTTTTTGACCCACTCAAACACAACTCGGAACTATTGGACGAGTAAATAATTTCTCTAACACTTTTATTCTAAGCACTATCTTCATGTTTCAAATGAAAATGAATTACAACGTTAATTCTAATTTTTAAGTCAGTTTATTTATGGAGAATTATTTGCTTGATCAAGTTTATGTATCCTGATATTTTATTCTCTCTAACTTGATAATTTTAAGGATTGACTCAAGATGTAATCTGAACCTAATGGACATTAGACTCATAAAATTCCACTCTTTTAGGCCAAAGATAATTAAGTGTTTAATTACTCTAATTTAATTATTATTTGTGCCTAATCTTGGACCAAAGTATTTATGTACTTTGAGTACCACTTTGATTTGCTTTTGTAGATTGTTGAAACAAGCGTAATCTATTTTTAAAATACAAAAGCAACCGGTTTCCACCCCTTAAACACAAGCAGATAGAGTTTAACCATTTTCGGACATGGCTCGGACAATCGTGTCGAGCCGTTTGTTTCCAAAACTGAAAAATTACAACCTTGAGTCTAACGGTTGTTTCCACCTCAGATTTCAATCATCACCATATGGTTGGACAACTTTTGGAGCCAAAACCATTACACAACGTTCACATTTCAACAGATCTTTTTTGAGTGACCTAGAATAGCCGTTACAACGGCTAATGAAGCTCACTAGTTCGAACAAGTCTTAATGGTCATTCTGCCTTGGTGCTTATAAATAGAAGCCATTCTACAAGACTTGAAGATTGCTGAATATATTGCTTAACACTTACTTAGTGCATTTTTATTCAATCTTCGACTTACAACTCCAACTCGTATTTTCTTACTCTCGAGCCGTAAAAAAAAAAGTCTTGTAATCACTTACATTCTTCTCTTACTTTCTCTAAGTCCCTTGACTTAGTTGTAACCGCTAACTCAGCTCGCTTGTCCCTGATTGTAAGTGTTAACTCGGTAAGCAAGTACTAGGTTAGATAAGGGAACTTCGAGTCTAGGAAAACTTGTAAAGGAATTGTCTAAGGGAACAATTCTAGTTAGAGTCAGTCCTTTGTAATTGAGAATTCAATTAGTGGATTTGATTTGGTGTTTGCATTAGCATTGTCTCGTGGTTTTCTACCCCAGGAGTGTTTCCACATATTTCTAAGTGTCTATCTTTCTAAGTCCAATCTAGACTCGTAACTGCTTTTATATTCGATTATATGCAAAAGAGTTTGGTTTTTCTCTAAAATCTTCCTTCACCGTATTCACCCTCTCCCTCTAAGGTGACTTAGTCTCTCCAAGAGCAAACCTTCAATTGGTATCGAGCCTAACCTTTCAAGAGGATCTCACAATCCAAAGGTATAAAGATCAAATAGCCGAGAATAATGGAGAGTTCGATGAAGGAAGATCATCTACTGCACTCACCTAAGTTCAATGAGTCGAACTTTGCACATTGTAAGAAGATGATGGAATCCTTTCTAATGGATAATGATGAAGTCCGAAGCATCATCAAGAATGGGAACATCGTTCCAACGAAGATGGAAGGTATATGATCCGTGCTTAAAGAAAAATCTGAGTACACCACTCGAATAGATTGAGAAGTTTAGAAAGAACTTCAAAGCTGTGAACACACCGATGTATGCTATCACTCGGAAGAATACAACATGATTTTCAACCTCGTGACACAAGCAAAGAGGTGTGGGACATACTTGTCAACACCTATGAAGGAACAAATCAAGTGAAGCAGGCAAAGATAAGTCAATATCTTCACAAGTATGAGCTGTTTAGAATGCAGACGTAAGAAAACATCTCTCGGATGTATGCTCGGTTCACTTAGATTATTAACAATCTCAAGTCTCTGGGTAGAAAGATCTCTCATGAGGAAATGGTCGAAAAATTCCGAGAAGTCTACCAAAAAGAAAATGGGGTCCCAAGATGACAGCCATTGAAGAGGCTCGGAATCTCTCTCAACCGAACTCGGACGAGCTCATTGGGAAGCTACTTACTTATGAGATTCACCTGGAAGAAGAGGATGTCGAGGTCAGCACCAAAAGAACATTGCACTCGAAGGCCTCGTAAAGCAAATGACAAATTCCGAGCTCCTCATACTCGGAAGAGGATCCCATTGCACTAATTGCCCGAGGCTTCAAGAAGATGAAGTACAAGAAGTGGCAAAAAGGCCAAAGGAAGAGTTCTACGAGAAAGATAAGAAGGACAAGAAAGGTAAATACTCGGATACTTTACTCGAGTCGACTCAGATTATGAGCAAAATGGACATTAAAATTCTAAGGTCATCTCTAGATAAATGGAGAATCTCATAAATATTTTAGAAAACTATTTCTTTCCCTCTCTTTCTCTCTTTCTCTCTCTCTCTCGTCACGCAAAGAGTCGGAAAAACCTAGCCGTTGGAAAAAGTTGTTGGAGAAACTAGCAAGCTACTACACAGAGCGACTCAACGGTCCGATACCCGTTGCTTGGTATTCGAGTCGAAATTCGGTTTGAAGCCCTCTCTTGCTATATATTGTACTCGCTTCACCTTCTTTTTCTACTTTACTCATTTATTGCTCGCACTCTTACTCTCTTTGCTCTCAAATTTCTCTCACTCACTCGTGATCTTTCTCCGATTCTCGTAATGACCCCACCTTAAATCCCATTATTTATCTTATCAATTACGAGATTAATATCATCGAGCGCGTGCACTTCAATTCGATATTTTGTATTTACATTATCCTTATACATGTGTTATGCAGCTAAGGCGACTGAAGTGGCCCTAACAAAAATTTCATAATAAGGTTACAATTTGTGAACATCATTATTAAAATGAAATTAAAAGTAACAATAAAAGAAAACAAAATAAATAAATAAATCAAAATGAAATCAAAATAATAAAATAAAAAATCAGATTTTTTTAAAAGAAAAATCCAGAACGGATTTTTCGGAATTTTTAAAAAAATTAAAAATTACAGATGAAAATGGTCGGGAAGAGGCTTCGGACTTTATTTCATTTTCTCGCACCCCCGCCTCTCCCCGCCTCGCCCTCGCCTCACCGCCTTCGGCTGCCCTCGCACGAGTCGGCCACCGGACGCCACCAACGCCAGCCAAAAGCCGGCGCTAGGTGCCGCCCGGCAGCGCCCCTCTCACTCTCCCTCGCGCTATCGCTCTCTCTCCCTCGCGTGCTCGCTTCTCCTCCCCGCTTCTCCCTCTCGCCGGCGTCGCCTCCTTCGGCCACTCAGCACGACCGACGCCGGCTAGAAGACCGGCGCCGACCACCCTTTCCCTCTCACTCTCTCTCGCGCCCTTGCTCTCTCTGTCGCACTCTCGCTCTCCCTCTCTTTCCGCGTGGCCTGCCCCTCGCTTCCTGCGGCCACTCGGCGGCCAACCACCGCAGCCTCGACGCCGAGGCACGCCGTCGGCCTCCCAGCGAGTCGCCGTAGCGGGAGCAACCGTGCACCACCAACATCCTCTCCTTCCTCTCCTTGACTCCTCCTCTCGTGAATTTGAAGGTAAAACCCTAAACCCTAAATTATCAAGTTCATTATTTATTTGAGCAATTGTAATGGTAAATTGAAGTACATGATTAGAAATATGTTTGTGAAGTGAATTTAGAGATTGATTTGGGAAAATCCGAATTGTTGTGAACGATTGAGGTGTGGCAGTTTGATGGGTTAGTTGGCGTATGAAAGTGAACGAATATGATTCCTTTGGGAAACCGTGACCTAGTGAATGAAATTAGGGATGTTTTGTTATATAACCGAGTAATTTGATAGATTTTGTTATATTGGAAATGGTTATAGTGAACGAACGAAGGCGAATGAATGTAAGTTCTGTTGTAAAATTGTGATTCGATGAATTGAATAGGGAGTATATTGGCGCGTATGTGAACAATTTTATGGGTTAGTCACATTTTGTAAATAGCTAGGATTGAACATAAAGGAAGTGAAAAATATGCAAGGAAATTGAAGTTGGGTAATAGATTGTGTAGGAGGCATGTAGAACATCCGAACACCGGTGTGTGTAATCTGTTCATGAATGTGAATTTTGTTGAGAAAATAATGCTTAGGCCCTTAAACTGGTATATGTATGAATTTTGGGCGATTTGGCAAAGTTGTGAAATCTTCCGATGGAAGGGCATTTGACGGATTAATTAATTACTTAACTATGGGTATTGAGTGCAGAGAAGGGAGGAGTGAGGAATGAATTAAAAATAAGTGTTTGTGCATATATATGTACACCATTTTAAACAGAACCGAGGCCACTTCCGTTGCCGAATAGCCGGTGACTCAAATTTCTCGCAAAAGGGAGAGACAAATATTCTCGGTTCGAGTACGTTCATTGCTCGTACCTTTCGAAAATTCACATGTTTCATCAAATCTCAACATTTCTCATATATACAAATAACAATGAATCATTTACAAGGCAAGTTTTGCCACCTAATTAAGTGGTCCCCGCCCAATTACCAATTATCGTGGCTTAGGCCCACCAATTATACCGCGCGCGGCGTCAACTCGGGTTATCGGTCGGCCCGGGGTGAGCACTGCTCAACGATCGTATCAATTACCAAGGGGTTCCACTTTCGGATAATAACCGGAAGCAAGTTTTACTTATATTCTCTCCCCGATTTCAAACTAAAATGAATTGAAATGCGCGCGCTCAATTAAAATATTCTTCAAAATTATTTTACAGATGCAGGAATGTTCGTATCGAGTTTCGACTCATTTTTCGAAATATTTTACTGTTTTTGTTTTAGGAAGAAGCATTGGTGAACAATCAACCATTTACCAAGTCCGACGAAGGCGGACCTTAGCCAGCCACGTTGCATTTGTAATTCGAAGGTGCATAGACGCTCACAGTGATTTTACCCTCAACCAGGGTTTAGGTATGACCTTGGGAATTACCGTACGTTGTATATTATTCCGTGGATTAGACAAAAGTCTAGGTTGTATAAATATTATGTTGCTAAACCAAGAAGCTGTATTTTGGGATGATTTAGCTACCTGGGTAGTAAGTAGTTACTCTTAACAGGATCATTGGGAATATAACAGTGGATGCACAAATTGTAGTTCATTTTATTTCAATTATTTAGCCTTGTCCTATTTTTAGGACGGCGGTAACATCTTCGATCGTTACCTTCCGCTGTGACTTTACGTAATAGTCCCTAATGAAGGGATTATTAAGTAATGGTGATTGGGGCGTTACGGATTCTGAAATCTCTCTGTTCTCTACTCACTCTCCTTCTATTTTCTCGATCACACTCTACGCTCGGAACATGCCTAAGAGAGGAGCTGCTCAAGAAAGAGGTTCGGCCACTAAGAAGGCCGGAACTAAGTCTACTCTTACTAAGGCCTCACAAGGAAAAGGCAAAGCCCCTACATCGGAATCCCAGCCAAGCACTGTCTTTGAAGAAGAAGAAGATGAAGATATGCCTTTGGTTCATAGAACCAAGATCTCTCCACTTCCGAACGTACTTATTCTCGCAACCTCCTCACCCAACTCGTTTCAACACAAGCTTACAAGCGCAGGTGTACGAGTCGCTCTTCTACCTCACGATAGACTGCCCCTCCCTCTTGATTTCCCAAACTCGGATTTCATTTTTTTGTTTTTTCCAACATCTACTGTAATTACTTGCTCTTTCCTCCCTCCTTTTGTTATTTTTTTGCTGAAATGCATAGGGGAGAGAAATAGATAGAAAGGATGTTTAGTTTAGGGGAGTTTCCTTTGTTTTTTTTTCTGAGTTTATCTTATTTTTGTACATATGTTTCTTGCAATTAATGAAATATCTATTTCCGAGCACATTTGTTTATGAGTTATACTTGCTTTTGCTCGATATTTGACTCTTTAACATCTTTGCTCTCATTACTTCAAGAAACATGTTCCGAGTTATATTTTGATCCGAGCTGAACTTATATAAATGTCTTATACTCGATCGAGATTTTCTTTTCTCTAATCAATACATTTTGAAAACTTAACTCTTTGAACTGACAAGTTTCTATGTTAAGTATGGAATGTCTTTCATCAAAAAGGAGGAGATTGAATACTCAAGTATAACTCTCTATCTCTCTTGGGTTTTGATTCTAAGCCATTCTGAGCCTTATAGAAACTTTTATCGAAGTTTTCATTCTGTTATGACCCACTCAAACCACTTTACTTGCATATCACTCCGAGTTGTATTTCCGACCCACTCAAACTCAACTCGGAACTATCGCATGAGTAAATAATTTCTCTAACACGTTTATTCTTAGCACTCGACTTCATGTTTCAAGTGAAAATGAATTACAACGTTAATTCTAATTTCTAAGTCAGTTTATTTATAGAGAATTATTTGCTTAATCAAGTTTATATATCGTGATATTTTATTCTCTCTAACTTGATCATTTTAAGAATTACCTCAAGATGGAATCTGAACCTAATGGACATTAGACTCATAAAATTCCACTCTTTTAGGCCAAAGATAATTAAGTGCTTAATTACTCTAATTTAATTACTATCTCGTACCTATTCTTAGACAAAAGTATTTTTATACTTTGAGTACCACTTTGATTTGCTTTTGTAGGTTGTTGAAACAAGGCTAATCTATTTTTGAAATACAAAAGTAATCGATTTCTAACCGTTAAACACCAACATACGTAGTTTAACCATTTCTCGGATATGGCTTAGACACCGTGTTAGGGTTGTTTGTTTCCAAAACTGAAAAACTACAACCTTGAGTCTAACGATTGTTTCCACCTTAGATTTCAATCATCACCATATGGTTGGACAACTTTTGGAGCCAAGAACTGTTACACGATGTTCACATTTCAATGGATCCTTTAATGAGTGACTCGGACTAGCCGTTACAACAACTAATAAAGCTTATCGATCCGTAACAAGTCTCAACGATCATTCTGCCTTGGTCCTTATAAATAGAAGCCATTCCACAAGACTTGAAGATTACTGAACATATTGCTTAATACTTACTTAGCGCATTCTTATTCAATCTTCG
This sequence comes from Talinum fruticosum, assembly GCA_021018815.1. Lineage (NCBI taxonomy): Eukaryota > Viridiplantae > Streptophyta > Magnoliopsida > Caryophyllales > Talinaceae > Talinum > Talinum fruticosum. Next base: position 1,003,266 of record JAITYX010000048.1, on the reverse strand, counting down.
ACTTACAACTCCAACTCGTATTTTTTTACTGTCTAAGCTGTGAAGAAAGTCTTGTAATCACTTACATTCTTCTCTTACTTTCTCTAAATCTCTTAACTTAGCTGCAAAGGCTAACTTAGCTCAATTATCCCTGATTGTAAGGGTTAACTCAGTCAGGAAGTACTAGATCGGATAAGGGAACTTTTGAGTTTAGGAAAAACTTGTAAAGGAATTGTCTAAGGGAGCAATTCTAGTTAGAGTCGAGTCCTTTGTAATTGAGAATTCAATTAGTAGATTTGACTTGGTGCTTGGATCAACTCTGTCCGTGGTTTTCTGCCCCAGGAGGGTTTCCACATATTTCGAATGTCTGTCTTTATGAGTCCAATATAGACTCGGAATCTGTTTTATATTCGGTTTTGTGCAAAAGAGTTTGATTTTTCTCTAAAATCTTCCTTCACCCTATTCACCCCTCCCTTTAGGGTGACTTAGTTTCTCCAAGAACAAACCTTCAGATTTTGATGATTTAAAGAAATTAAAGAAAATAAGTAACATTGGTAATTTAAAGAAAATAAGTGACATTGATAGTTTAAAGAAAATAAGAGATGTTGGTAGTTTAAAGAGAATAAGTGATTTTGATGATATAAAGAATTAAAGGAAATAAGAGAATTTAATGATTTAAAGAAATGAAAGGAAATAAGAGAATTTAGTAATTTAAACAAAATTAAAGGAAATAAGCGAATTTGGTAATTTGGAGGAATTAAAGGAAATAAGTGAACTTAGGTGATTTATAAGAATTGGTTAAGGTATTCCAGTGAAGAGTTAATATATGTCCGTGAATTAAGTAATTAGGTAAGCAAGAGACCTAAAGGTACCGATTAAAGCATTGAATGCTTACGGAGAAATGGGTAATTGGGCCATATGATCATATTGCGAGATAAGGGAGTGATGCGTTATTTTTAACTTCAACCTATTGAGCTTAACCCATCGATTTAGCAAATTACGAAGTACTTTGCTTGCATAAAGTCATCTAGACACAGGAACTCACAAAAACAATAATAATAAACATGTAAATATGCATGGTCATCATTACCCTTCATCAAGTTCTCCAAGTCACTATATCTTCCAAACTTAATAAACAAACTCCTATCATATTTTAACGTGTACCACAACATACACTCACCAAGTACCTCTTCGATGGTATCCTCAACCTTTTTCCATACCTCTTCCACGCCCATTGTCTCACTAGCCCAAATACATTCCACTCTACCCCCTACATAGGGCTTACTCTCACTTCCTCCATCCTCTATATATCCACCCATACACACTTATAGAACAACCTCTCTTCAAACCATATATATACTTGTAGATGTACACTACAACCAAACAATGAATGCAACAACCAGCTAACACCTTTAATTTTCCTTAACACTACTAACAAACACCTGCAATATATACAAACTTACATTACATCAACAACCTCCAATATATTTTCTAATAGTATGACCACAAAAGAATTTATTAATTTTATTTTAATTAAAAGGCAGGATGTCTAATTTACACCTCATGAAGTTAACAATATTATATCGACTAGTATATTAATAAACACCGCTTATTCACACTTATCTCAGGACATCATGTACTTTTTAAAAACTTAATTGCAAATATCACACATGCTCCGATTCTCAAATGATCAAAATGACAATATTAAAAAATCTCTTAAACATAATCCAACCATCATCATATATATGTCTAAATAATACATGAAAATTTTTAAATTTTCTATCGAGTTATCAAATAATATTAGATTCATAGAAAAGCCCTCATTTAATAGTTACATATACAACTCTTAAGCTTCCTCAAACAAACAAAGAAACCACATAAATGTATGACCAACCCTATCAACTTCCACCTTTACACAAAAATAACCCTATACAAAATCATTTCAAAAATTATAATATTACTAATCCATAAGCCATGAACTGATATATATCGGTTTACATTTACAATCATCTATGACATGCACATGATATTTGGACTACCCAATACCATATACATACAATCACAACCATTGGCGGAACCGGGAGGGTCAGTGGGGTCAACTCACCCCCTTTCAAAAACAAATAAAATTTTTATATAGAGGAGAGTAATCAGCAAATGCGGGTAGATAAGTTTGTAAGACTATATAATGTGAAGAAGAGGTACGAGTGTTTGAATCCTTCTATTGACAACTTCCTTTTTTTTTCAAAATCCAATCCCTTCCCTTTTAGTTTTATTTCCCCTAGGTTATTTTTTCTTCTAGGCACACACTCACCCGATTTCTTGCTCTCTCCTCTCGCCCGACTACTCTGCTCCCCACCACCACGGCCAGTGGCCGCCGCCCACAAAACAGTCGCCGCTGCCGAAGCTCACACCCACCGCAGCCCACGTCAATGTCCGACCCGCCCTCTCGGTGGTTATACTCTACGCAGTGGCAACACCCTCCCTCTCCCGCACTCTCTCTCTCCGGCCCACCACACCATGGCACGACATGACACGGCCACAACTATTGGTCACCGGCGCTGGCCCCAAACAAGCCGCCCTTGTCATGGCACTTCCCTGTCCTTATCTCTCCTCTCCCGCACTAAACTCTCTCTTTCTCTCCAGATTTGTAAGTTCTAACTTCTAAATTTTTCATTTTATATCAATTTAAGGTTTAATTTGTGCGATATTAGGTATAATTTCTTTGATTTTATTCTTAATTTATGTGATTTCATTTATTTTTCAATTTCACTTTATTCATTATTTAGACAAATTTCACGATAGAGGTTTGATTTTTGTTGATAAATTGGTATTATAGGTCAAAATGTTTAGATATTTCAAAAAGATAGCTACAGAGCCCTCCATTCCTTCAAGTTCTAAATCTGAAAATTCACCATTGAATGAAGAAGGCGATGCAAATACAAATCCTTCCCCTATAACTTGTGATGCAAATACCAATCCCTCCCCCACAACGTGTGATGTAAATGACAATTCATTTTCTATTGGGAGAAGTCGAGTTGATGTCAATGCACGTCCATCCGATCCGGGAGTAAGAAAACCAATGTCACGATATCATCTTGATGAACAAGATGAGGTAAGAAGAGCATATCTCCAAAAGGTCCCTTTCAACCCCGAAATCTACTTTCCCTCAAACGTTAATGTCCGGACATGTGCGTAGATTCAATGTCTCCTAGTATGGTTAGAATATAGTATAATGGAAGATGATGCATTTTGCTTGTGTTGTTATTTGTTCAAAAATAATGAAATGACCCATTTGGGGGGAGGGATGCATTCACAAGTAAAGGATTTCAAAGTTGGAATAAGACAGATAGATTCCATAGGCACGTTGGTGGTGTGAATAGTATGCATAATAAATGTGTTAAACAATGTGAAGACATGATGATGCAAAGACAATCCATACAAACCGCCTTGGATAAACAATCGAAGAAGCTAAAGCTAAGTATAGGACTCGTTTAAATGCTTCAGTAGATGTGTTAAGGATTTTATTGTCTCGAAGGTTTGCCTTTCCGAGGTCATGATGAGAGCGAATTTTCAAGAAAGAAAGGACTTTTTAGAACTATTTTAAAGTTTCACGAGGAAAAGAACGATAAAGTTGGAAATGTTATTTTGAAGAATGCTCCTGGAAATTTTATAATGTATTCCCCACCAATTTAGAAAGATATTGCAAGTGCTTGTTCAAGGGAAACTATTAATGTTATTCTTCAAGAAATTAGGGATGGATATTTTTCTATATTAGCCGATGAATCCCGTGATGTCTCTTGTAAGCAACAAATGGTTATTGTTTTGAGATATGTTGATAAAATGGGGTTTGTCATGGAATAGTTGGTTAGTCTTATCCATGTTACTAGTACTACTACTATGTCATTGAAAGAAGAAATTTATTATGTGCTTAGTCAATTATCCTTGAGCCCATCACGAATACGAGGACAAGGGTATCATGGGGCTAGTAATATGAGAGGTCACATCAATGGGCTTAGAAGTTTGGTTCTGCAAGAAACTCTATTGGCACATTATGTTCATTGTTTTGCTCATCAACTTTAATTGACTATTGTGGCAGCTTGCTCACAAACATGTTGATATTGAAAAGTTTCTTGATTTGGTTAATTTGACTTTGAATATGGTTGGAGGCTTTTATAAGGGTAGAGATAAATATCGAAAGAAACAATTAGAGAAAGTTGAAGAAGCATTGCGAATGGGGAGGTTCGGACTGGAAAGGGTTTGAATCAAGAAGTTGGACTTCAAAGACCTAGTAACACTTGTTAGGGCTCTCATTATAAAACATTCATGAATCTTATTGTTATGTTTGCTCCAAATGTTGATGTGCTTGATGCTCTTGCAATTGATGGAACCGAGCCAAAAGGTCAAGTCTGTTTTGGATGATATTCGGACATATGACTTTGCCTTTTATTACATCTAATGAAATTGGTTGCATTGAGTCAAGCTTTACAAAGAAGGGATCAAGGCATTGTTAATGCAATATCACTTCTTAACACAGCTAAGAAACAATTGCAGCGTGTAAGGGATCAAGGATGGGACTCTTTGATAGATGATGTTAGTTCATTTTGTGTGAAGCATGATATTGAGATTCCTAACATGAATAATTTCACTCCTCTTCATGCTCGAGGTAAGTCAAAATGTAGAGTTTCTTCTATGACAAATGAGCATTATTATCGTGTTGATGTGTTCTATTCGATTCTTGATATGCAAATGCTAAAACTCAATAGTCACTTTACGTAAGCAAGCACTGAGTTGCTTTATGGTTTGGCTTGTTTTAATCCTACCGACTCTTTCCCTAACTTTGACAAGAACAAGATACTCAAAATGGCTCAGTTGTATCCATATGAATTTGATGAATCGAGCATTGAGACCCTTAGTGGTGAATTGGATACTTTCATTGATATTGATGATGAGAGATTCTCTAACTTGAATGGACTTGGTGAGCTTTCCACAAGGATGATTAAACCAAGAAGTATATGAGTTTTCCCCATGTACACTTGCTTTTGAAGTTGACATTGATTTTACCTGTTTCTACAGACAATGATTGAAAGAGTTTTTCTTCGATGAAGTATATCAAGACCAACTTATGCAATCGGATATCGGATATCGGATGAGTTTTTGAATGATATTGTCATTACTTATTTTGAGGATGATTTTTTTGAAAATTTATTTACTCGGTGACATCATGGAGTACTTTCAAAATATAAGGACTCAACGAAAACAACCGCATTAGATGTAATGTTATCGTTATGTAATATTAATTTTAAAAACAGATGTTAACTTTTGTATTGTGTACACCATTATTTAATTTATTTTGACCCCTTTTCTTAAATTTGTGGATCCGCCACCGAGTACAACAATAACGGCTCAATATTGATCAATTTAACGAAATTAAACTATTTTTATGTAAAAAAACCCTAATTTTCAATTGAAAAAGGACTCTACCTCAATAAATTGAACAACTTATGCTTCAAGATATACCAACAAAGCTAAATCATTTTCATCAAAACTACAATTAATAACATGCATCTTTACGCCATAAAAACTACACAAATAAATTACATTAACACTAATGACCTAAATTTCATACACATACCTTACTTACTTTTACTTGATAACGAAAAATATAAATTTCTCTTCAATTGGATGACCCGACTATAAAATCACCGCAAACATAACATGAATGACAAACACAACCTCATCACAACCCAATTCATCACCTCATTTCATCATTTTACAAAAGCCCAAGTTTAACAAATTTCATCCGTTTCCCTGAAGAACTTCAAACTTCGAATTTTCTTAATCTTTCTCACCTTCCTTTTCTTCACTAAGAATGCGTGAATGAGTGAGACAGAGAGAGCAGAGATAAGTAGGTTCATTGTATTAAGCCTATATACAAAAAAACTTTCCTACTTTTTTTTCACTATCATTAAGAATAAACTAGTTATTTAATTAAATAACGCCTATATAAAAAAAAAAAAAAACTCATGCAAGCATAAATGTAGATAACACTAATGACTAAATTTCCCAAAATAAAAAGTAAATACAAGTCTCGATAAAAAAAAGTAAATACAAGTGTGATACTCTCCCATCTTCCCGGCAAAAATCGCCTTCGCATTTAGCAGTCACCGCCTCTTCTCTCTTCCTCCCTGGTGAAACCATCCGGCGATGCTCCAGGTGTGTTTCTTCGTATACTTCTCTCTTCACCCTGATCGAAATTGATTGTAATTGTCTCTTTTAGCAACGAGTAGCTAAGTTCTCGTCCAGATTATCCTTTAATTGCTTCTAAATTCGTTTTACATTGTAGGGAGAAGTATTCTTTACCTGATACTCCATGTATTCTGCCATTTTTACTCCCAATGATGGTTTCGATGGAAATGCACAACATGGGTTTTCTTTATGATCGAAAATTTTAGGGAATTTACTTGATTTCTGCACATTTCCTCAAAAGAGGGTTTGGAGGGGGGTGGGTTGAGAAAAATCCTTGAATTCAACATTTGTTGATGAAGTATCGTTATAGTCTTCCCTATTTGGTTTCATATGGCCGTATCTAATTTGTGGATTTTCACTTATTGTACTGGTTGTGGAAATTTAGCGGCGGTAATGGGCTCTTATTAGTATCTTTATTCAGTTGAGCTTGGTCGTTTTCACTTCTTTTGCCTTTGTATCGGCTGGTAGTTGATTATGGGGAGTTCTACCAAGTTTATGTCCTTTTACCATAGCGTTAAATCTTAATCAGTTCTGATGTGTAGCAGATTTGTTATGCTGGGTTCATGTTTGGATTCGAGATGGTCGTTGGTGATTGATAAATGCTGAAAGCAGATTGAAACCTCCGACTGTTAAACAATAGTGGGCTGCCAGGTTGCTACTGCCGTGCACTGTACTGTTTCAAGGTCTCAATTGAGTTAGCATTATTTTGGTTTTAATAACTGCAGTGCGAACTCTTCTTACTGCCTTTTTCTTGGACACTCCGTTCATTGAAGACTGTTATGGCCAGTAGCAAAATGAGAAAGTCACCATTACCTGTTCAAAATATATGTGGGACTCAGAAGAATACTTGTGGGAAGGAAGCTTTGGTCAAAATCTTGAGATGGCATTTTGGGCATTCTGAATTTCGGGGCAAGCAGTTGGAGGCCATTGAAGCTGTTCTTTCAGGTTGCAGTCTTTCATTTATTAGCTCCCATAAGTAATAGAGTTATAACTTGTGCTACCATTTTTGTGAGATGAATTTCTGTTTGCTTTGGGAACTAATCTGGTTAAGCAACCTGCATAACATTTGAAAATTTAATATTTGATCTTCTAATGCAGGAAATGACTGTTTTTGTCTTATGCCCACTGGAGGAGGGAAATCAATGTGTTACCAGATCCCTGCTCTTGCAAGGAAGGGAATTGTCCTTGTTGTTTGTCCTTTAATAGGTGGATGTCTTTTGTCTTATCTGATGTTTTTCTCTTAGCATTGCTGTAAGGCTATCTTTGATTTATGGTTGGTTTTTGATAGGACTCTCAAATTTATTACTTCTCATTGCTATGCTCAGCATTGATGGTAAAGACAGTTTCTTGTGAAGAATTATCTGATGTATTATCAGTTGTGTTTTCCTTTGTTTTTTGAGTTAAATATTATATGTATTGATAGGAAAACCAAGTGATGGCATTAAAGAAGAAGGGTGTTGCTGCTGAATTTCTCTCCTCAACCCAAACATCACATGTCAGGGAGAAGGTACCTTTTGAGTTTTTGTAATATAGTAACTTGATCTTTATGAGACGAGTGGATCATAACAGAAGCCAAGCATCTTTAATGTCATCCTGTTATATACGATAAGATTTGTCATTTCAGATGTTTCTGACATAGCAGGACACTATTTCCCTAGGAAATAGCTCACTTATTTCTCTACAGAATATGCTCAATATCATTTCATTGCATAGTTGAACCACCCAAAAATTATTCCAGTTCAATTGATATTTTTCCTTGAAAAGAAGGCTTGCGATAGAAGTCCAGCGCTGTCCGCTACCCTATAAAAGCCCTATTAATTATGTATTTGCTGGAATATATGATAAATTGCACATGTGGTTCAAGTAACAAATGCCCCAATTTATCACCCTATGGACAACATGAAAGTGTAGTTTTATGCCTGAGTAAAAGCGATGCCATTCAGTAACGTCATTTTCCAATAGCTACTATTTCCACAAGAGTACGCCAATCTGCACTGTGGATTTGGATTGGTGAATGCTAGACGTGTCCCTCCATTTGATGCTTGGACATCAGAGGAGCTCTTTCAACCCCATGGAATCCTGTTTGTGTAACTTGATGTACCTTGATTGAACTGGAAAAAGGGAACATACTATTTCAATTAATCACAGTTTGCACATCCCTTGACATATGGGATACAATTCAATATGATGAATAAATTAATTTGACGACTGCAGATTCATTCTATGGCTATGTTGTTACTGATTCTCCTGATCGTATGATTCGTATCAACACGTTAAGTTCTGACTAGAATGCATTGAGATAATGTAGTAAAATGATATCCTAAACTGTTGGATCCTGCTACTGGGAGAAATCTAATATTCCATTTCTTGCCATTGTGCCATAGGAATGAGCTGAATAGTGATCACTGTCTCCTACTGAGAAAACCGGTCAAGCTTAAATTTTAGAAAAGATAATGGAACAGCTGCTACATTGTGGGACTTCTTATTCTTATTTCTGTTTCTGTTCATTCTTTGGGAAGTGACATGGGTATCTCAGTGGTTGGGTATGTCATCCTTGCAATTTAAAGTTTAGTACATGAGATGCTGTACTTCTGAGTTATGAACATATCCAGATTAATTTTGGTACATGTGGTTGTGGGAAATTGGTTTTTAACTCGGTTTAATGTAGCAATTTCGTAATGGTGTGTATGAACATGCCGGAATTTTAAAGCGTATTCAATTATAAATGTTTAATATGCACCGGTATCGCCGAGTCAAAATACCTTCAAACTCGGTGTACGGATGATAGTATGGTATACGGATGGAATTGGTCTCTTTGCCGCTAGAAATGCCTGTTGTGGTAAGACTACTTCTGGATTTCCTTAGAACCTACGCAAGTGGGATCCACAGTGAAAATCGTTGTTGAACCCTTGTACACTATATTATCGTCCAAAAATCCTTTACAAGTATTTAACATTTTCCATGGCTTAGGTGAATAGAAAAAAAGTCATTTGAAAACTTTGGTGTCATTTTGACCAAAAACTCATTGCAGACTCAAGATTTTTAAGTGTTTTTGGACATAGCTAACATCTGGAGGCTTTCAAAATATATTTTTCTATCAAGATGGTATTTATGTTATTAAGTGTGAGATAGAGGTTCCAATTCCATGCGTAGATTCTGATGTCTATACGGTCTTTTACTAGGAAAAAGCAGTATCTTTCATATTCACATAAATTAGAGAATCCAATAAGAATAGATGTTGAACAAGCATCCCACGAAATCTATAAAACAAAACATCCTTCTCCTATAATTGTGAAATGTTGAGTCACGTGTCTCTTAAGCATTCACATGGAGTTTCAGCCAGGAATTCAAAATAGGTTTTGGTTTGGTTGTGATAGCGGGTTGTTATCGTGGAATCGCTCTAATGCGGCAATCGCGTGGCATATTGCAGGTGTTGTGGATTGAAAATGTGGTTCACTCAACTTCAAGACCTTTTCAATGCTGGCATTGAATATGTGGTTTCAACCTCTCTTTTTTTTTTTTTTAAACTCTCGTATTTATCTCCGTCCATCTCAACCAAAATACAGCATGGGGAATGGTCTGAGAAACTTTATATTTGACCTATGTTCCAATAAAACACTCCCAAGCCAATAATTGATGACCCACATAACTGCGCCTAGGAAGACTGAAACAACTAAGAGCTAACTCCCAAATGGTTCTAGCAAATGGGCAATGGAGGAGTAAATGGTCTGTTTTAGAATTCTTTTCCACATGAAGCAAACCTATTGACCAAGATCTTATCCCTCTTTTGTAAACTGCCACATGCTAACATAGTTGGATGTCAATATGTTGATGTGGATTTTTATGTCTTGAATTAACAACCATAACGAACCAAGGTTTACTGCTTGATATGGTCAGGACTCAGGAGTCAGCCTGTATTATTAAATTTCTGTGGATCTGAAATGACTGTACAATTAATATGCCCTTCTTTTTTTTTTTTTTTTCTTTGTTGTACCAGTGTATGAATGTTCTTGTAAAGTTAATTTCCAAGAATGATGTCACAGACACACAGTTATGTCCATTGCTTTTGCTATATCTTTATGTCTACAACTTGTGACTCTTTCTATGCTTCAGATTTATGAGGACCTTGACTCTGGAAAACCTTCCCTGAAGCTGCTGTATGTGACTCCAGAGTTAATAGCAACTGTTGGATTTAGCTCAAAGTTGTCAAAAGTGAGTTCTAGGGGTTTGTTGCAGCTGATTGCCATAGATGAGGTCTGTTGATATGCCTTTTTTCAATGGAATGCTTTAGCAGGTATCTATAGAGTGTTGATTTTTCTTCGTTGTTTGATCCTTTGTTTCAGGCACATTGCATTTCAACATGGGGTCACGACTTCAGGTATGTGCTATTATGTAACTTCAACTGACCGTAGTTCTTATGGGTTAGATATCTGATCGGATCGTTTCAAACATATCATCTAATTTTCTAATATAAATTGTTTATAGTGAGCTCTTGGATTGTATTCTTTCTGTATATATCTTCAGCTCATAACATGTGATGTATTGAACCAACATTTCCCATTAAGCTAGGAACTTCACATTTCATTATGATAAAGTAGATCACTCCTATTCCTTGCTTGAAGAAGAGCTCTGTATATATACATTTGATTTGACCCATAAGTCCATGTCTAGCTATGTGCGCATATCTAGCTATCTGTCCTTAATATTACAACGTTTTATTGGGAGATATGTTTCCCATTTTAATTAGTTTTATGTTCAGAGCCTTATGCAAACCCATCTTACATGTTGAAACAATGGGAGCTTTCTGGAACCCTTGTGAATCACATTAGTGGGAAATGAAATGAATAATTTGAGAAAATGTGAGGAAATTCTGGATGCTGGTTCGGGCATATCATCCTTGTCTCATACTTGCTTGTCTTCTGACCTTCATTAATGTGACCTCTATTATCAGGATAGTTTGCTATTTTAGGTCTTAAAAAGTGAAAGCATTATAGTCTTAATGTCCGTTTTGTAAGCTTAGATAGGTTATGTAAATTCTTCCCATATACTATCGAATGAAAGGGAACTGATTATTAGTGCGTGAATGTCGATGTCACCTTGGAGGAAACAGGGCTTTAATCCTGGTGGCGTGGTTTGGTTTACATAATCTAGGCATCTGAAATTTAGCCTTTATTTCGTTAGTCATGACAATAACTTGTGTACTAGTGGTGTCGATGTCTATCGATGGCTATCAAAAGTCAAAACCGTGTAGTGGATGGCCTGTCATAGTTTTCAAGTGTTAGTGCAAGGTCCAAAGTGATCCAATTATATTCTTGTTATCAACTTTTTGCATTATTCTTGTTTTCCCTTAATAAAAAACATTTATCATCCTTGGGCCTTGTGTGGTATGAAAAAATGGAATGGAACGAAATCAAAGAATGACATATGGGGGATTGGGAGTGGTGCTCGGATATTTTTTTCATATGTTTGGTAGAGAATAAGAATGAAATCAAATTTCAGTCCGTGTTGTTTGGTGGCAATTATGGAATAAAATCAAACTTGATTTATTTTTGAATATCATGTCATTTTAATTTTTGTGGATAACTATATGTAATTGTAAGTTAATATTTTAGCATTATTGGACGCTAATAATCCCATCTTTGGGGGCATTGGACATCAATAATCCCATCTTTCAAATTGGACATCAATAATCTCACCTTTGGAAATATTGAATGCCAATAATCCCACCTTTTGAATTGGACAACAATAATCTTAGTTTTTACCCTATTTGTTTTTATGGACTACAAATGGGCTAAAAGAGACTTGATTAGGTGACAACGGTGACGTGTGGTTATATAACCACTATCCATACCGCACCACATCTATATATTACCTCATATCTCCATTGCCGCAAAATCAAGGTTCTCATTACTCAGTAGTAGTCAACAAAAAAAAAAAAAACAAATAGGGTCAAACGTGAAATTATTGGCATCCAATAACCTTTAATTTAATTATTATCATTATTAATTTTAATTGTAATTCAATTCAATAGTAAATAAGGTTGGTATCTTATTTCCTAATAAATCGAAATTTACATTTTACTTTATTTATTATAATTAATTTGTTTCTTTGTAATGTTTAGCAAACCTATATTTTGACAATAATATTCTATCAAAAAATAAGAATACTGACAAGATTTTTATCAAATAAAAAGAAAATCCTTAGCCAGCTCTCTCTCTCTCTCTCCTCACCTTCAGTTACAGACAGACCCACGTCGAATGCACTGAAAAAAGAAAACAGTCCAAATTCATCAAAGCTTTTCGATAAAAAAAAAATCAATCATCCAGGTCAAGCAAATTCCTCTCTTGTCCAACTCTGTCTGTGTGTGTGTATTTTTTTTTTTTTTTGGGAGGGAGGGGGAGGGGGAGGGGAAGGGTGGGAGAGAAAAGCATTTTGTCACTGGTGCATATGAGACACTGCAGAGCAGACTATACATGTGATTGGACTGGTTGTCAATCCGACATGGCAAGAAGTTGTTACTATGTATTAATTCATACATATAAACCCATCTGACAAATATGCTTGGATTTTGTTGTGGGTATTAATGTTATGAAGATATATGTTTATGTGTACCTGTGGACTATAGAAGTAACTGAGGAGGTTGTTTGCTGTGTTTATCCTTTTATGGGCTTATTATTCGAAGAGTTAACAAGGTAATTTGTTGTCTCTTTATTTTGTCTTCCCCTAATTTTTTTTTTCTCCTTAGCTCTGGTGCGTTGGGTTTGGGACCTTTGAAACATATCTACTGAGTAGCATTTTGAAGATGCTTTTTCGAGAAAACCAATGAAAGTTTATGTGGATCGTCTGCTATTGATGCATTACACTGGTGGTTGCATTGATGGCATCTTTAACTGTTTCTTAACGTCTAATGCAGGCCTAGCTACAGGAAACTGTCAACCTTAAGGGATCGCCTCCCTAGTATTCCAATTTTAGCTTTGACGGCAACTGCTGCACCAAAGTAAGCCACCTGTTCCAATCTCAGTCTTCATTGTTTTCTAATATTTTGGTGGTTGTTGCAGTGAATACTCCTTTTGATAATTTGTTAAAGAAATGATATTAATTTCCATGCTCAATAGCATAATTATTTGCCTTTTATAAGCTTTCTGGTTTCTCATAACTGTGCATTCAATTTAATTGTTTGGGGATATTCACCTATCTACTTCTATGTCTATTATTATTTTTTTGTAATAAGGTGAATTTTTATTACCACTAAAACCAATCCTGCAGTGACTGGGGAAATTACAGATTATCCATCATCAATTACATATTACATCACTCCATGAGCTGAACTTATGGTTAAGTTTGGATAAGTAATCAAATCTACCCTCAGTCACCTTCTGGATGCCATCAATGATCTCTTCTTCTGTTCTCTTTTCTGCCTTGAATACTCTTTGATTTTTCTCAGACCATATCATGTATCGACTGGTAAGATGCCATCAAGTAAACAAAAACTCTTGTGCATATCTTAGTTACCAGATTTTTAGGTGAATGCAGTTAATGATGAAACATGGCCCACCGATTAATCTGCCTGTTTGATGTGGTCCACTTCCTGAATAGCATTCAAACAGAATTTGATGTATGCTGGCAAATACACTAGGAATGCTTTACAGTTCGTATACATCGAAAAATCAGAAGAATTAGGAAACTGAATTATGAGGTTGCAAATGTTGAAAGCATGAAATCTACCTTTTGATTTCAAATCCAAATCCATGCTTCAAGAGTCACGACTGCCACCTCTGTAGGGTGTGGGGAATCTGATATAGGTTGCTACCAGCTTACCTTTGAATTGTAGAATAACAGAATTGACTGTTAAAATTAGATGCTAGAGCTAGATTTAAGAGCGCTGACTGCCTGCTATTACATAGATAGGAAGTGAGAGACAACTTAGAGTGGCGTTCTGCTTTAGCCCACTATGATATTTTCTTTTTCAGTTGTGAAAAAGCGGACATTTGGAATGTATCTTCTGTTGTAGCAATGCTGGATATTCATCTAATTCTTATTTTTTTCTAGTTCTGTAAATATTTATTGTTTTATTTCTCTCTTATACTCTCTCGCCCTTTTAAGTGCAGGGTTCAGAGGGATGTCATTGAATCTTTATGCCTAACCAATCCTGTAATCCTAAAATCATCCTTCAATCGCCCTAATATTCATTATGAAGGTGAATGCCCAGTGAGCTTAATATCATGTTACATTTGCTCCCCTTTTTATTTATTTATTTATTTATTTTTTGGGGCCGGGGGGTTGGGTGGGGTGGTTGGGAAGCATCCCACTAGAATATTTTGACTTTACAGAAGAGGGGAAAGTCTTGGTTTATCGATGCTTTATGCGCAAAGGTGAATTGAGATCCAGTTATTGCTTGCTGCTTCATTATCATTTTGCAAGATTTCATTGGGAGCTAGCTTCCTGTTACTTGGGCTTTTCTCGGGTGTCTTGGAACACTATTAGTAACCATCTTTTGGCCAAGGAGGGTTTCTGTGTAAAAGTTAAAAAAAAAAGACTGCCACCTCATGCAATACTTTGAATATTCGTAGAGAGAACTAGAAGAGTATTTGAGGATGTGGAAATTCCTATTCAGCGCATATAAGATAGTCGGATCAAGATTCTCTACTTTTGGGATTTTGATGTTGTTGACTATGTGGATAGTAGCAATTTTGATGTATATCGTCCATTTGTAGGATTATGCTTCGGTTCCTTTTGATCCTACTATATATGATATATTTAATGTTCATGTTATATGATCATACTGTATGATGCATTAAGATATTGTAAAATTATATATTGTAGTTCTTTGTCTGGAGGGTATCAAGTCCTGCATATTTTTTGATTCTTCAATGCATATGAATACAGTTAATAGAGCTTATGCAGTGGAGTGTCTGATAATATTCAGCTGAATTTTGCAATTGGAAGAAATTATATGATATCAAGTGGAGTGCTTGATATGTAAAACTTCACTATCTCTTCCCGTCTGGTGTGACGTGCCCTCTCTGAAAGATACTTTCTCTTACTACCAAGGAGGAGGAACAGGAAAAGGAGGATGAGAAGAAAGAATGAAATGTGTTCTATGACACTAGATTATTTTGTGTTCTTATGTCATTTACATTTACATTTTTATTCTGGAGATCCTGATTGCAGCATTACCTGTGAGATTTTCAATATGTCATCTCTTAAGTTGTATTGATAAATCCTCCGTCTATAGTAATTGAGTATGCTTCTGATGATACAGTTCGATACAAAGATCTACTGGATGATGCATTTGCTGATTTATGTGGACTGATAAAATCATGTGGGGACGTGTGTGGGATCGTTTACTGCCTTGAAAGATCAGCTTGTGATGCTTTGGCTGCCCATTTGTCCAGTAATGGCATATCCTGTGCTGGTAAACGAATCATCTAAACTTTTACTGTATCTTTATTCTTCTGTACCTCTAGTAATGCATTTTGGCTTAAGTTATGTATCATCTTTGTGCTTTCTTTAGCTTACCATGCAGGCTTGAACAATAAGCTGCGAAGCTCTGTGTTAGATGATTGGATTTCTTCGAAGATACAAGTTGTGGTTGCGACAGTAGCCTTTGGGTATGATTTTCGTTGAACTACTTTTACCATTATGTTGGCACTATTCTGAAATAGTAAATGTAAGAAAGTGATATCTTATTTCAATGGTTGTAGAATGCCTTTTGAATGCGGTATGTGGGCCTGCTATGTGTGTTTTGATTGCACATTGGACCTTGTACATCTTGGGTTATGAATAATTGCATGGGTGCTTAATTTACTTTTCAAATGCTGCTGCTTTTGTAGAGCAAGCTTGAGATGTTTGATTTCTGCTTTTAGGAAAGGATGTCTTACTCCAAAGGATGTAAAATAATTCGTTATTTTGCTATTCTACAAATGTTAGAGATAGCATGCTTTAGCTCAAAGCATCTAGGGGCAAGAGCTATAAGAAATTTGTCTGTATCCTTGGTCTGTGAAACTTTATTTGATTTATGCAACTGAAAAATAACTGCAGATCACAGGCCATGGTTTTTTTGAGATAATTTGTTCTTAAACATTGTGAACTAATTCAGTGCAGCCCCTGGAAACTGCAATCAAGGGTCATAGTTTCAGATGGTAATGTGTTTGGGATCCAAAACTTGGCACATCTTGTTTCAGATACTCAAAATTGTCAATCCCAAGTTACTCAGACAGCCAGCAAATTCTGAATTGATAAAACCATCTTTTGTACATGGCAACCACCCATAATCTCTCTCGGAATTTTCTGGAGGTTTCTTTTTTTCTTTTCTTTTATTTTTTTGTGGGGGAGGGGAGGTTGCTCTTTATCTCTCATCTTCACTGGGAAATTACGCATACATCAAGAGGAATATCATCAACAAACTAGCCAGCAGTGGGTAAACAACATACAGATGAAGGTGAATCGATCTTCATTTTTTCTTTTTCTCTCTTTCACTAGTTGAGCTCCTGGAGGCGTAAGAGTTTCAACTTTCAAATTAAGGATTGACTAGTATCAGCAATGGTGCAAGGCTCCCAGCACTATTCCCGAATTGAACTTGGGCCTGGGTCAAGGCCCAGTCATCTAATTCTGCTGTCTTAAGTGGGGATGAGATTCTTATTGTGTTTGTCCAAGTCATAAAACTTATATTTTCTATGGACTGGATGTCATTGAGTTTTAAGCAATCAAAGAGTTAATCTTTTTGACTAAAATAAGCATATTTTGGGCCCTTGGTACTAAGCTTTAATTTTGGGCCCTTCGTATTTAAAGAAAATGAATTACAACCCAAATTAACATCTGAATGAACCTACCCCTTGGTTAATGAAGTTAGCAGAATCACTTGTTGTAATCTGAACTCTCCATCCGGAGTGATCCCTGACAATCATAATTTCTTAATCACCTTTAGAGAACTTCAGCTAAGTGAGAAGATTATAATGAAGGACAAGGATTGTGCAACTCACATAATTCCTGGATCATTACTGTGTGAATGAAATGGCTCCATGTCCAGAATGAAATGTATCTATGCCCAGTGCCTGCTTACTACATTCATTTACAAAGATATACTTTTATAGCAAGGAGTAGATTTTATGCTGTTTTGTCTTTTTTTTTTTTTCTGTCTGGTCTGGAATTAAGTGTAAAATTGTCATTACTGTACATCTGGGAGTTATTATATTTGTTTGATGCGTGTATCATGTTTGTTGGGGCAATATGGGATGGAGCTGCAATGATGGACTTACAGTTACTGAGCTGATATATTTCATGTAGGATGGTATGTTAAAATCTCTAACTTTTTCAGGAGAGTCATCTGCTTAATTTCATTTACCATTGCAATGTGGCATTGTAGTACTTGTCAACTGTTCTGTTGAATTTTAGGGCATAGATAGAAAAGATGTTCGAGTTGTCTGCCACTTCAATATCCCAAAATCAATGGAATCATTTTACCAAGAGTCTGGTAGAGCTGGACGTGATCAGTTGCCATCTCGGAGCATTTTATACTATGGAATGGATGATCGCAAGAGAATGGTTAGATTTCTATCCACTGGATACCCCTCTCCTTTTGGGTACACTAGTGCTGTGTCTGAAAACTTGTGAGAATTTGAACGTTACAGGAATTCATCCTAAGCAATGCTCAAAACAAAAAATCAGAGTCCTCAAGCATGCCAGATGGGTCATCAAAGAAATCACTGGATGATTTTAGACAGGTTACCCTGCTCTCCTTTTATGGGGCATTTTATAATAAAATAATGATTTTACCACACTTGACCTTGCAAGTGTGTGCAGATGGTTGAGTATTGTGAAGGCTCAGGTTGTCGTCGGAAGAAGATTCTAGAGAGCTTTGGCGAGCAGGTGAAGTGTTTGGTTTCAGTATGTTCTTAATTTGTGCAGCCTTTGCTTGATCATAATCATGTTCTGATACTCCTATCCCCCCCAAACTAAAAAAACTGCAGGCACCTGCATCCCTATGTGGAAAAACATGTGATGCCTGCAAACAACCAGGTTTAGTTGCCAAGAATATCGAAGAAATGACCATTTGCGCTTCTCAGCAGAAAAAATGTTTGCTCAAGTGTTTATGAGCAGGTAGTCTGAGCTGATATTTTATCATTGCACAGAGTAGTGTCGATTATTTCTTTGAGAAAATCTCAGTATAATGCATTGTGACCTTGATCACCTTGTCTCTCTATGAAACAAGAGCTTTTTATGTATCCCAATAATGGGCTACCATGGACCAATGTCTACATCCCTCAAAACTATTAGATTTGATAACGTTCTACATTCTGATTCCATGTTGCTCATTATCGCTTAATTTGACTTTGTTCTTTTGTGGGTGATTTCAGATTTAGTTTTTGGATAATTGTGACTAGAGCTATTTCAAAATGGAATTTCTTGTGTTTGTTAAGGTTCGTTTAGTTGAATACAGATGTATTTGTCCGTTGCTGGCACTTGAATATTTGATAGAGTGGTTTGCAGATAATAGTTTTCTGTTTCTGTTAGAACTTTCAATATTTCAGATTCGGAAAGTATTATTTCTGATTTTCCTGTTTTCTTGTTGCTTTCCTTCCATCGATACAGAATTTCTGTATTTTTTAATCTAATAGTTATCAATTTGAACTCCTTGAGACTGATAAAATTGTATAGTACTAAGACATGGAACAATATGATGAAATTTGCAATGGAACCCTCCCGGCACTTGTATTATGCAACTTGTCTCTGGTTCATCTCAAGTACATACACTTTGGGTGCTTGGTACTTTAACATGGTGTTGAAGACACTTCATTTTAGACCCAAAAGGAGCCTGACCAACTAATTAGAGGAGCGAGTCCAGCATTTGGAAACATATTTGTTGTTAACACCTCTAAGCTGTAGGGAGACGGACTGGCTAACATTTGGGGCATTCTTCAGTAGTCCATATTTTTCTAATACATAGGGAACCTTCTTTGTGCACATTTTTTGACAGACTGGGTGAATGAGTCCTGGAGGTCTAAGATTTTTCATGTCAATCTATTGCAGGCTCCCATTTTCTAAGATATTGACGTAACATTATATGGTAACTGTGGTGGTAGACTTATCAAGCTGTCAAATGAAATCTTTACAGTTTCCACAACTAGGATGGTATCCTTGTTGAGACCGACTTAGCCTATTCCAGGTTGTATACTGTCATGCAATAGTTAGCTTACTGTCACATACCTGTTTCATATTTGGTTCCAAAGTAGATATTCCTTCAATCATTCTCTCAGCAATTCTTAGAGTTTTCAGTTTGTGATCTGTAAATAAACCAGCCTAAATATCAATGTTTAATGCATAGTTTTAGAGTGTTTTCACCTTACTGCCGTATATTGCATACCTCATATTTACTAGTTTTTTAGTTTTTTTCTCTCCACATTTAGAGGGCTAATATTTATTTTCACATTTGAATTAAGTGCTTCGACAACACTTCTACAACAAACAGGACAAAATGTGAGATCCATAGCTTCATTATTCATGTGAATGATGTTATTGAGCTGGCACTGGAAATGAGCCCTTATATGTTCACTTCAAATCCCTACTCGAGCAAAACTTGATTGAGTGCAATAATGCATCTTAGACTCCAAGGGATCCCTTGCCCTCACATTTTTGCTGTTGATTGGAGAGGCTGACAAGAAGTATTCCCAAGACATGACAGTTGCCTCATTAAATATCTGTTCTAGTCTCGTTAAATTGTTCTCTAATATGCTTCAAAGTCCATCCGGTTTTAGAGTGCCATGCTGTCATGTATGATGCTTTTGGTGTTGATAATTATTTTTCATTTTGCAGCTCCTCAAATAACAATGATGGACAACAGTTCAGTGAATTTTGGAATCGCAATGATGATGATTCATGTGGTTCAGAGGAAGATATATCAGATTCTGATGGTATTACCTACCTAAAGTAGCTTAATTCTTGCTTTTCTTTTGGCCCCAAAATGCATAGTGATCATTGAGGTGTTGTTTTAGTTATTATTGTTTCATGTATCTTTTGCACTTTTGTATGTTAATATTGTTTTGTTCTCGGCACATTTATATAACGGTATTATTTTGTATCAGGCACTTACATTTCTTTATTTATATTATTACTGATTATTTGATGTTAGTGCTTTTGTTACCTTTTGGTTTAAAAGATTATCAAATTTTTTTGTTTTTTTCAAACTTTTTAATGTGGGTCTTTTAGTATTGGTCTCTCTATGAATAGAAATGCTTACAAGGGTAAGAGTGCCTATATCAAGATCTTCCAAACCTCGCACAAGCGGGACCGACCATGGGAGGAGTTGATATAGTAGTTTCTTTTGGTGCCTCTCACTAAAGATCATATGATCATGCATGTGCATTTATTAGTGCTTTATTGTCTTTGTCAAGGCCTGAGTCGGCGCTTTCTCTTTGCAATCCCATATACTTGTCATCACTGGTGACTCTTGCCTTTTCAGATGACAGTGAAGTATTGAAGAGTCTGAGCACCTCCAATTTTTCATCAAAATCTCGGTTAAGTCAGAAGCTAGATATCCTAGAGCGAGCAGAAGAAAAATACTATAAGAATAAAGGCTTTGAGAGACAGGTTTGTTTCACTTCTCATTGTTTTTTTTTCTTTTTCCGGTTGCATCAATTCATGTGAACACTGGACATTACTTGGCAACAGGTATGAGCAGTACATTCCCAAGTATGCAGGGGGCGTTTAAGTTGGCCTTGCATGTTTAGATTTGTGTTTTATTATTTTTGGTAGAAATAAGGTAAATTCCATTTCTATCATTAAAATTTTACTGTGTTCTCAGATCTAATTGCCCTTCTTTTCAAAATATTCAATTTTGCCAATGAAATATTTTTTTGTTCAAAACTGCCATTACTCATTTAAAAATGTTCAAAACTTCCCTGGGGCCCACAGTTTACCTACTCTAGCCAGTTTTATGTGATTTTTCCTGTTTTTGGTTGTTCCTTCCCGGTTTAAGTGAAATAAAAAAAAAGTAAATGAAAATATTACTACACTCCCCTTCCCTCCTTCAGAATTAGTTCATCAGACCCTCTCTCCAATCTTTCTCCTCTGTTTCATCAGGAACATCCAGCTAAAAAGAAACATTATATCCAACAAAAACTAGACCAAGAAGTTAATTCATCAAAGTGCCTCAGAGAGATCAATCATATGGCCCCTGACTAAGGTTGTCCACATGCCCATAAACAGTCAACCAACCCTCCCAAAAATGTGTTCTGTGTCCCTCACATAACAAACCAAAAACCCTTTCTAATTCAGGTCCTCAAATATCCACTAAATTGTACTCAAATTTCACTTTTTTCTTAAAATTTTTTGGTTTATGGAATAATTGTTAGGCCTGGCAACTTCAATTCAAAGAGTGGCATTGGTAGTTACAGCAAAACCAATAGCAAAGCAAAGCAATGCCGAATATACCCAGAAGCCTAAAATTGCGGAAAACATTGTATTAGGGAACAATTCATGAGAATACAGAAGAAAGATGAAATTTTCAAATATAGAAATTCAATTAGAAAGAGAAGAATCCATGGTCAGCAAAGTAAAGGTATCATTATTGCCAAAGAAGGAGGACCTAGGGATACTCTGACAACAGCGATCCTCTGAGAAGAAGTAATTAGGAGATGCTTAGGTAGCCGTCTCCAAGGTGGGCAAAGTAAAGGTACCATCATAGGGGATGCTTAGGTAGCAATCTCCACCATCATAAGGGATGGTGGAGAAGAAGTAATTAGGAGATGCTTAGGTAGCCATCTCCAAGGTAGCAAAGTAAAGGTACCATTATTGCCAAAAAGGAGGACCTTAGGGATACTCTGACAACAGCAATCCTCTGAGAAGAAGTAATTAGGAGATGCTTAGGTAGCCATCTCCAAGGTGGGCAAAGTAAAGGTACCATCATAGGGGATGCTTAGGTAGCAATCTCCACCCCCAAGAAGAAGGAACCCCAGATAAAATCAGGACAGAGAAAGTGAGACAGTTGGGACTTGGGAGTATGCAGTGGAGAGTGGAGAGAGGGGTCTGATGAACTAATTCTGAGGGAAGGTTAAAAATATTTTCATCTACTCTTTTATTTCACCTAAACTGGAAAGGAACAACAATAAAAGGAAAAATTGTTGGTAAACTGTGGGCCCCAGGGCAGTTCTGAACATTTTTAAATGACTAGTGGCAGTTTTGAACATAAAAATATTTCAGTGGAAAAAAATATTTCAGCGGAAAAATTGAATATTTTGAAAAGTTAGTGTAATTAGATCTGAGAACTCAAATTTTACCGGCCCATGTCCTAGCAAAAATCATAAGAGAAATGACCCCCTCTTCTAGGGAGGGTTGCCATTTCCAGTCATGACAATGGGTGTGTAAAATTTTAATCCCTCCATCCAAACCTTCTCATTGGAATTTGTTTTTTTTTCTTCAATACACTCAAATATGACATTGAGCTCAAACTTGATGCGAGCAATAACCTCCTACCTGTCCTATATGTTTATTAGAGAAGACCCTTCTCTTCTCTCTCTATGTATATGTAAATGAAGCTAGCCTCTATGGCTGTATGGACCATTATCCTAAATTTATTTATCCTTCTTCTATAACACCATCGAAACAACCCCTTAAAGTATTTGAACTTAAAAGCCATGCCCAGTTGGATATAGCCTGCACAATGATAACACAGTACCTGCTTTCAAAGGACAGATGGGAGATGGTTTGTATAGCCTTCCCTCACAGCACATGAGATGCACCAGAAACATGAACTCAAATGTCGTGGAATCTATCCCTTGGGGGATCCATCCTTGTATTACAAGTCGAAAGTTGCGTTTGTGCCTGGGAATTGACAATTAGACCAAATAGCTTTCCGATGTTGAAATTGCAAGCCTTGTCCAAGAAACCACTCATATACAGTTCTTTCAGAATAGGTACCAGAAGAGAGCAGCCAATCCACTTTCCATTCACATTACCACCATAAAATTCTCCTTGGCAGTGTTAAGTTTTCTCCAATGCCAACTACTGTCAGGAGGGGCCTCATATTGCCAAAATTGCTGATGCTTTTAGATAGATTTCTATATTTCATTGGCCCATTTTACCAAAAGAGTATCAGCTTCAGAGGGGATTGCCCAAATATGTTTACTAGTAACTGTTTCATTCCAACATTCGCAATTTCTAATGTTAAGACCTGTTGTTTTTGGGCTTGCACACAATATGCCAACTCACCAGTGGAACTCATCTGCTGTTGTTGCCACACCACAAACAGCATCTGCTCAACTGCTCAATTCATTACTCTGTGGCAACATGTAATTGGAAGCCAAAATCTATTTTGAGTCTTTCTTTGGAAAAAAAGATATATATTGAGTCTTTCATAGCCAAACTTAGCATGTAATTTATTGGCTGAATCTAGGAGGGGGCTATTATGGTGCTGTAGTTTTAGAATTAACTCATCCTATTGAGATCATCTTATCTGCATCATTTTCTGGGCGGGTGTTGCAATTAATGGTTTTGGATAATCTGTTTTTTTCCAATTAATTTTTGTGTGAACATGCATTGTTCCCTTTAGTGCAGTGGATTGTACAATAGATAATTTTGTCTTGCGAACTATCTGCCTCTCTTTCTTGGAAATATATGAGTTTCTTATGTAACTATTTCAACATGTACTGCAGTCCAGTAAATCAGACAAGAATACTATATCTGACACATTAAGAGAATCAAGCAAGCAGAGACTGTCAAATGCTTTGAAGGAGACTCAGCAGCGGCTTGGCAGCTTAAAGTAAATGATTTGGCGTCTGCATGCAATGATTTTTCTGTGACCAAGTTTTTTAGCTTCAGCATTTCTCTTTGCTGCTTCTTACCTTTGCAATTTGGAAGCAACCAGTGTGATTGCTCATGTTGAGGGATAAAGGTCATATGTCTTGATTTCATGAAACATTCCCTTGGCAGGATCATACTGGGTCATTGTTGTTATTGTCTCTCCTTTATTAGATGTATGTTTCATTCGCCATTTAGGAGTGTTCTAAATTTTCAACTTTCCTCTTATCCATACATATCCTTAGATGCTCTAGATGAGTCAGACTAGGGAAGTATAACATGGGTTTGTTGGGTACGTATGCTTTTCTATTAAACTTTAGTTTGGAAAGATCCTTTCTGCCCTTTTGAGGGGTAAAACTGTATATATTTACACCTTTCTAGGGAAGCCTTGTCTTGATGAGATCTAAAATGAGTTAGTTGCTGTTGATCTTATATTGTATTTGAAGGAGCATACCAGTTGTTTTAAGCTTGATAGTTTATCCTTCATAACTCAGTCTTTCATGGACTTCATAATTGATGGCAATCGATGCTGAAAGCCCACATTGTTGCTGAGGGTTTATGTTTCAAGAACTTGCATTTTGAAACTTATTGATGTAAAAGAAGTTTATTCTTATTCCCAAATCAGGATGTTTTCTTTTTGGCTAACTCTATTATATTTCTTTACAGGTTTGATTTTGAATCAGCAGTTTCCTCTCTGGAAAATGAATGCTTCAAGAAATATGGAAAGAGCGGGAAATCCTTTTATGTTTCCCAGGTGGCTTCTACAGTCCGGTGGTTCTCAAGTGCAAGCTTCTCCGATATAACTGACAGGCTTCAGCCCAAAACCCCAGGTTCAGAAAAGTCAAAGCTAAAAGATAATTCACCTTCAGACACAACTCCTTTGTCAGATAACTCCATGAAAACTACAAAAGAAATCCTACGTGAAAGTGCTTCATCAGATCCACCTTTAGATGCTCAAGAATTCGGTATTGAAACCAAAAAGATAGTGCTCCCTCGGATCCCATCATTTTCCGAGTTTGTAAGGACTACCAAAGCGAAAGGCAGTCAAACTGCCCATCATTCTTCTACCTCAAAGAAGCACTCCCTTGATAGGGTTCCGAAAACGGGGGACAAGAAGTTGAGGTTGCAGTAGTAGTCTTTGTTTGCATGCTATCTTTACATTCATTCTGGGCTTGTCTTTTCTTGGTTTTGTCGACGGGATACAATATAGGCTAATTTGCCCTAAGGCCCTGAATTTTGCGACATTGTTTCCCATTTTCAGCTGTAACGACATTTACCTCGAGGCTCTAGCTACCTGCGGCCAATAATGAGACTGTAGCAGGTCCACTCATATAGAGATGGTTCTGCTTCTGCTGTCCCTCTTATTGCTTGTATATGTGACCAAAACCTTTCCTAGATTAAAAGTCCTCTGTGGCCTCGGCCCACTTTTTGGTTGAATGTTAAACGCCGCCAATGTGCTTCATTAATAGTTCAGATATCATGTTTAAAATTTTGCATACCATGTCCAAAATCTTACGCACTCGACTTTAATTTATTTTATATATATATATATATATAGAGAGAGAGAGAGAGAGAGCTCATATCCATTGAAAATTAGGGCTTATAATAAGAATTAGGTACTTTCAATTACTGTCATTGGATGTCAAATGAACAGACAAGATAGTGCCACGTCAGTGTACACCCTTGCTTTCCATCCCTCCACAATTTGTTTCTGCATCTCATGCCCAGAAATTCCTCGCCGGAGACCATAGCTATGAGATGAATAGTGACCACCACTAGACTTGCTTGTGATTGAAGAATCTTGATCAGTGGTCGCAGATCACCGGTGAGCCCAATGGTGGCCTCCGTTTTGCGTATTAAACCTGCCTTCAAACCTCGTCCAACCCTTCACTAATTCTCTTTCTTCGCCTGAACTAGAATCACCCAATTGCAATTTTTGATGGTTTCATGAACCAGCACCACCTTATTGAAATTTCTGACAGAAAAGTCACTAGAATAATCGAAAAACTCTAAAATATAGCCATGATGAACTCTAGACCTGGCAATTGGGTCATTCAGTTTGGGTTCAATTCGGGTTAAGTTCGGTTCGGGTCAACTTTGGTCGATCTCGTTTCGATCGGGTTCGAGTCCAGGTTTGGGTTAATTTCGGAATCGGGTCAACTTCGAGTGAAACTAATTTGGATTGGCTTCAATCTAGATCAGGTAGGTTTCGGGTTAACTTTAGATCGGGTCGAAATTGGGTTGGGTCAATTTTAGATCCGGTCGCTCAAATTTCAATCGAGGTTACTTTCAAGTCGATTAGTTAACTTAGATTTTTCAAAGGACTTAATTCATGCCTGTGGTGTCTGCCACGACCTATGTCAGGACCAAGATGCTAGCATTTGGTGGCTTTCTAAAGCCTTTGGATCTCCGCTATTAATCACTGACCGGGGAATGCTCGTGGTGATGGCATGTAGTTCTGCGCTAACTTGTTTCGATTGTAACTTTCTCATCCAAACTCCAATTGATGTGATTCTTGATTCATTGGAAAACTTATTAAATCTACTTTCTAAATAAATATACCAAAAATATAAAAGAAAAACATGATTCCGAAACGGGATATAAATTACATAGATATGCATATAGTTATCATTTTTTAATCTCAACAAATACAAATAAATTAAAAAACCAAAAGAATACCAAAATTATATAAACATATTTTGGTTTGAATTGGGTTGGATTAGAAATGGGTCCGATCAAAATCGGATTTGGGTCGGTTCGTTTTTGTGGTCATTTGTATTTGGGTTAAATCGATTCGGTCCGAATTGGTTCGGGTCATTTTGAGTTCGGGTCTTAATCGGGTCAAATATATTTCGGGTCGATTCAGTTTCGGATTCGGTCATTTCGGTTCGGGTCCGAATCGGGTACATTAGATTCCGGGTCGGTTTAGTTTCAGGTTGGTTTGGTTTCGAGTTTCGGGTTTCGAGTCAAAATCGGTTGAGTTGTTTTGGATGCCAGCTCGGATGGGTTTCGGATCATTCAGTTTGACCTATTTGGTTCACGTCAGTTTTTCTAGGTCTAGTAAACCCCATCGAGGGAATTCCTAAATGTTCCGACGATGGTGGTGTGTGGAGGAGCATGGTGCGTGGGCTGGAGAGCTAGTATGCAGGCTCAATTGGAGGAGAGAAAGATAGGTAGGGTGAACCTCAATGATGGTGGAGCTTGATTTTCCCAATGATGATGGAGGTTTGGGGCGACTTGAGTTATTGACGAAGACAAAGCAAGCCTAGTTCGTGAAGGACTTGAACGAAATAACCACCGAATAATCATGCCCTTTAGACCCCGACATCCCCTGTGAGTGTGGTAGCAGTGGCGGTCCGGGAAAAACGATGGAGGGTGGTTTCTGGGTGATTGCAGAGAGGGGTAAGGTGGTGATGGGGTTGGGGAGGGGGTGGTAGGTTAAGGTTTTTGATGATGTGTCAAATTTGAGGCCTTTGAATAAAATTTTAATGATCAAGATTGATAGTTATTAGTT
Source organism: Talinum fruticosum (assembly GCA_021018815.1). Lineage (NCBI taxonomy): Eukaryota > Viridiplantae > Streptophyta > Magnoliopsida > Caryophyllales > Talinaceae > Talinum > Talinum fruticosum. Next base: position 975,734 of record JAITYX010000048.1, on the reverse strand, counting down.
CTCATTGGATATGTGCTCTATATATATATATATGTGTGTGTGTGCGCGCGAATGTGCATGCGCGTGCTTGTGTGCGTTCGTGTGTACGTGCATGTGTGTGTGCGAAATAAGAATTGGAACTTTAGATCCGGGTCATTAATCTCTCATCCCCACGTCATCCCCATACCTCCTCCACCCCACCACTAAACTGCTCTCCTAACCTTCTCCATGAACTCGTCATCGCCCTTGTCACCGACTACCATAAATCGATCCGAAAGCATGAACCACAATACTTGATTCGTGCTGTTGACCTACGATTGAAGCTCGCCGGCCACCGACAAGCCCAATGGTGGTTGCTATTTCTCGTCCCTCCAAATGCTCTCCTCCTCGATTTTCTAAATTCACAGTACTTGACGCTATTTTCAACTGAGCCCCTGTAAATTTGACAATTTATTGGTTTGCCAACTGCTCAGGAGAAAAACAATTAAAATTGGACAGGGTCAACCCACCATTAGGGAAGCTTGAAAATGAATCGGAAAGAGTGAATTCTGGGCAACGGAATTTTGCGAGTGGCGGAGGCCATGTCTAGGTCGCGTTGGCTGCCAAGGGATAAGTAGGTGGGCGTGGTCACCATCTGCCAACGAGCTTGATGGTGGTGGCGCCAAGCATGGTTATTAAGCTCACAATTCGGATCTTACGATATTACGATTCTACAATCCAAAACCCTCCATTGATCCAACTCACATTAGAATCTTAAATGTATTAGAATCTTACGATTCTAATTCCGTTCAAAAAATGTGGTAAGATTGTAATACGGTTCTATGATCCTACGATCCGATCTACAATTCTAAACAAATTTCATAAATTGTTGGCACATAATTTTATTCGAAAATTCATCACATAGTGTGTTTTTGAAACAAAATCTTTGATAAAGTATAATTAAATTAGATTTCTATAAATCTTTATAACTATTTGTTAGAATTTTTATTCATATAAAAAAATTCACTATTACAAATAAATATTAAAATTTTACGATCCTCGATCCGATTTTACGATTTCGATTCTAACTACCCCGATTGATTCTAATTAGGATCCCGATTCCGACAACCTTGGCGCCAAGGCTCCGACGAAAGGCGGTGTAGGCAGCTGTTTTATTTCGGGAAAGTGGGTGGGTGGTTAGATAGGATATTGATGTGGCGAATTTTACACCCTTGAATTAGATTTGAGTGATTAAGGTTAAAAGTTCTAAATTCTTATTTTAATTAAGTAGTTCTCATTGATATATATATATATATATATATATATATATATATATATATATATATATATATATATATATATATATATATATATATATATATATATATATAAATTGGGACAAAGCTATCAAAAAAAAAAAAAAAGTGGGGACAAAAACCCAACACATACACAGAGCAATCAATGGATGTTAATTTAGAATAAAATAAAATGGATCATGATTCTGTCCAAGAAAAAGTTGAATGGAGTGACTTGCAAGTCAAATTTGTTTTTTTTTTTTCTGTTGTTGACCCAACAACTAAATGATTTCAACTTCCAAGAGCACTCAACTACCAGGAGGTTCTACGATCTTTTGTGTATTAGCTTAGGAGATATGGTTCTCCGATATTTTCTTTTTCTTTTTTTTATAAAGAAATTTCTAAAGCTAAAACTTTAAATTGGTAACAAATAAATAAATAGATAAATGAAGCATGTACATTCATTTGGTTTATCTTAGTTCATTTAACCAGAATTAAATTTATGTTGCTTGTGTATTTTTTCGTCATAATATTTTTTTAATTCTTACAAAATTTGAACCTAAGAAGAGAATAATGTCAAATTACAAAATGTTCTTTTTTTTCCGATAAATAATGGTAAAAGTTATGAATAATGTTATACAACTAAAACAATAATTATTGGTACTAAACAAAACCTAGCTAGGAGGTTTGGGGCTTTTTTTCGATAAATGTTTATTAACATGCTTTATTCTATGGTTGTAGATAGGAGGTGGAATATCAACTTTTAAGGCTAAATACAATATCAAATAGCTTGCAGCTTCGGGTTATCTTTGGCTACTTAAGAAGGAGAAAGCTGAACTTTGGACTAAATTGGTCTGATGCAAAGGGGTGTAACCTAAAGAGGGGTTCACACTTTGGCTCGTCATGTAAGACAGACTGCCAGTGACGAAGAGGTTGGTTAAATACATTCATAATATGACCACGGAATGTGGACTATGCGGAGACAAAGAGGAAACCAGAGAACACCTGCTTTGTGATTGTGCGTATGCTACAAAAATTAGAGAAGAGGTTTGGGGCTGGCTGAAAATATGTGGAAGCCTCTAACCTTAAAAATTGGCACAAAAACTTATCATTTTGTAATTGTATATGTATAAAGTAATTAGTAAGAATATAATATAATTATTATCAAATTAATTAATATTTAAAAGATGTTTCATGTGCCTATAAAAATAAAAAGAAAAATCTCACATACTAAAGAATTTTTAAAAAGTAGTAAATGATATAAAAAAAGTAAAAATTATATAAAAAAATAATTACATTGTTATAAACTTATCATTTGTTTTAAAATTATATATTTTATTATTTATTTATATTAATAAAATTAAAAATAAAAATAACTAAAGTCCTTGCATCGTAAGGGTATAAAGGATTAGAAGTGTTGACTAATTATAAAAGGCGAAATCATCAGAGAAGTTATTATTTTTATTGTTGTCAATCTTTTCGTGTTTACTACAATATTTTATCATAATAAGGAGAACTCAAATATCATATACAAATAAGTATGTTTAGTCTCTCTGAAAATTAGGCAGATTTTTATTTCATGAATGCAATAAGGCCTATTAGTATATATTTTATTATTTTTTAATATATTTGTTTAGTACAAGTTACACAAAGTTTTTTTATTATTATTTTTTTGTTTTGGTGAGTGTGTGATAATACACAAAAAATAAGTACAGTATAAATTTTTAAAAAATTTAAAATTTTAGGTAAAATTTTTTGGCTAATATTCAAGAAACTTGATGTTATTATTTTATTTAATTTATGTAACTGATATACTATCATCCATTTTCTATCTTTATGAAAGATTTTATGATTTTCTATTGAAATGATCAGAATTACATAACTTTGGAATAAGGAGATGGCCAACGAAAAATTAAATAGAGCAATTTTCTATTTCACTATAAATTTTAAACCATTTTATAATTTATTGAGTAGAAAAATCTCAACTAAAATTAAACTTACCTTATTTTTCAATATTGATATTTTTACACTTATTGTATGTATGGGTATTGGCAATGCTTTAATTATTATTCCCCTCCATGTATATAGAGAGAAAATAAAAATTTATATTTAGTACTTAATTAAAGGCATTAATTGACATTTTGTTGACTTACTTTGTTTTTATTTTTGTTATTCAAATACTCAACGCGTTTTCACAAATTCGGTTGATTAAGCTCAATCTATGTCAGTTTTTCTTTGATGGAAGACTATTTTACATAAATTAGTTATCTTATTTGAAACAAAAATAAGTAATTATTTTTTTGTTTAATATTTTTCTAATAATCACTTGCCTATAGTAACTTTCAATGTTTTGATTAAATTTTTTTAATAAATTAATAAATTATTTAACAAATTATTTAGAAAGTATCTTACAAATAAAGTTCATAATATGAAAAAATATTCTCCACATCAATAACACTCAATATTACCACATCAAATAAAGTGGACACTCGATGACATTAGCACCAAAAAATAGTTAACATTTAATTTTGGAGACATTGAATATTTTTCATTGTATTGAAAAAAATATTACCACATCAAATAAAGTGGACACTCGTTGACATTAACACCAAAAAATAGTTAACATTTAATTTTGGAGACATTGAATACTTTTCATTGTGTTGAAAAAATGAGTATCATTGTTTGATGAAAAAATATTACCATTGCAATATTTTTTTTTTATGAATTCCATAAAATAGAAGCATAACTAAAAAATTTTGTACTTTAATTATTAACAATTAGATTTATTTTACATTTCATACTACTTTATCAAATAGTTTAGGAGGAAAAAAATTAATCATGTTAGTCTTCTTTCTATTATCATAAACAATTGACTTAAATCTATAGGTGTTTATTACAATTAAAATTTTTAAAAGGATAAAATTTATCAAACCTAAAAATTATATGAGCCCATGCGAAGCATGACATTAATACTAATCTATCTGGCTGTATATAAAGTTGAGTGATTTTTTTATGCTTTAGCCAAGTGTATAATTATTAGTGGTTAGAATTCTATATTCAATTAATTTACTAATTATTAGTGGATAGAATTTTACATGCAATTTATTGTTTTAATCCCTACAGAGTTCTTCAACTTCTCTTCTGTTATTTAATCAAAAAATCAATTACTTAGCATATATTTACTTATCAAATTTTTTTAAAAAAACTACTCAACAATACTTTCAAATGATATGGTAATTTTTACCATATGTTGAAATATAAAGTACTTAAGTTAGCAAATAATTACCAATAAAAGCTTTTATGTTAAGGCTTTCTCTCTCTAAACGATAGCACCTTTCTCTAAGAGAGCTCACAAATGGCTGAAAGAGGAAAACCAAAGAAATCTAAACAATCTAGATCGAAAACTTCAGAATCAGGAAATTAATTGAGAACTCCAAATACTGAATTTGGAACCTGGCTCGACGGAAGAGGTTCTTACGGAGGATCACGATGCTTGTAGATCTATTAGGGTTCAATGGAACAAGATCGCCATCAATAGAAGGAGTAGTGCCCTTTCCACGGACTCCTCTCTCTTGGACTTATGCAGCTATAGTAGCCAATGAAGAGGAGCTGCAATTACATTTTGAGCTGATGACAGAGTGGTCGATGGGTAGATATAGCTCAAATCGAGGCCACTCGATATTCAAGGAGAAATTGATTTATAGAAATCAACCATTGTTTGTTGCGTTGTGGATGCAAATTTCCCATATCCTATAATGGCAGGCTTCCTAAAGAGGACTTAGGAAGAGTTTACAATCGAATAAATATTCTCCATGTCCGAGGGGATTTTCGTGGTTTGATTTAGTTATGTGGAGGAAGGCGATATAGTACTACGACAAAGGTTGTACTTCATTGACAAGAAGCCATTAGTTATGAAACCTTGGAGTGAAGATGTTAAGCTCGACAAGGATTCAATCAAACAACTCCCAATTTGGATTCAATTCCCAAATTGGATTTCAAATACTTGGGAAACACCGAGCCTCAATAATCTTGGAAGTATTATTGGTAACCCCTTGAATGCTGATAAACAAACCAGAGACAAATCGATGTTGGGATATGCCAGGATACTTGCGGAAGTGCAATTGGATAAGAAACTACCTAGATACATTGAATTCAGATCCAAAAGGGGTTGGTGAAGCGAAGGTTGAATATGAGCGGAAGCCGGTTCATTGTAGTCATTGCCAAATGTATGGTCACTTGGAGGAGGTATGTAGGAAGAAAAATAAGATTAAGCAAATTTGGGTGTTGAAGAGAACTCAACAAAATGATAAAATTATACAAGTTGATGAAGAAGGATTTCAAACAAGTGAAAGGTGTGAGACGTAGAATCCAAACAGAAATGGGGCCATAGGAGGTAATTTCGTCTCCATTCCACATACTGCACTTAAATATCGGAAGAACAGTGATGATAGAAAAACACCTCTCCAGCAGGGGAACCACCACTACAGCCATGATTGTGGGAAGTTGGAATGTTAGAGGGATTAACAAATCTTCTAAACAACATGAAATAAGGATGTTTACCTTGTCTCAAAAAATTGGGCTAATTGGTTTGGTTGAAACAAAGATTCAGGACAACTCTTACTTACATGTTTATAGAAACTTTGATGGATGGGATTCATACATCAATAATGAACATGACCCTAGAGGTAGAATTTGGGTACTCTGGAATATGGCTGATTATGATCAAAAGTTGGATAGTACAAACCAAATGGTACACCGTGAAGTAGTTCGACTAGCTACTTCAACCAGATTTTTTATTACCTTTGTGTATTGTATGAGTCATGCCAATGCTAGAGAGCAACTGTAGGGTAAGATATGAGAGAAAAAAAGCTAATATTGACATTCCACGGATCATCTTAGGGGACTTCAATGCTCTTTCAAGGATAGAAAATACGATTTGAGGCTGCCCAATAACCGAGGATGAGACTAGAGCCATTCAACTTTGCTTGCATGATTGTGAACTCTATGAGACGAAGAGTATAAGGTGTTACTACACTTTGACCAACAAACAAAAGCCAGGGGTAGGGTGTACTCGAGAATCGATCGGGCTCTTATTAATCAAGCAGGGGTCTTAGAATAGAATGATGTATAAGCAGAATATCTCCTTACAAGGATATCAGACTACTCCTCAATAGTGGTCAAATTCTATATGATAGAACAATGAAAAGGAAGAAATTCAAATTATGCGACATGTGAATAGAGAAACCACGAGTTTAGGACCATCCTAACTCAAAATTGGGAAAAAGGTAAAGAGGCGAGATATATGCAGCAACTAACTTACAACCTTAAGTAGTTGAAAGGTGAGCTCAAACAATTTCACTGTAGCCAATTTGGCAATGTACATGGAAAAGTAGAGTTGATGAAAACTCAACTACTTGGACACTCAAAGGAGACTACAAAATGAAATGTTCAATACCAAGTTAATAGAAGAAGAGGAAAAACTTGCCAAGGAGTTAAATACAATATTGGAGGCTTCCATCTTGCTGCTCAAACAGCAAAGCAAGATATAATGGATTGGGTTAGGAGATTAATGTTGAAAGATTTTCTTTTCTTATCTCAAACAAAGGAAACAACGAAGTTAGTTCATATGGTGGAGTTTTACCAAAACCTTATAGGGCTGCAAAATAAAAGTCGAGAACTAGTAAACAAGGATGTGTTTAAGATTGGTAACATCCTCAATCTTCAACAATAAGTAAATCTCTTCAAATTAATCACTTAACAAGAAGTCAAATTGGCAATGTTCAACATCTTTGAGAATAAATCCCCAAGCCACGATGGCTACTTAAGTGACTTTTTAAATTACCTTTGGTCTCTACATAAATGATATCGAATCACATATCACATTTGGTGGATTGGATGAAATAACCAAAATCAGGGTGTTGGATCTGTCTAGGTTCACTCTAGGCTCTCTCCCCTTCAAATACTTAGAAGTACCCATATCAGTCTCAAGATTATCTACTTGGGACTCGTCAACTGATAGTGAATAAAATAACTACAAAAATATCAATTTGGAAGTTCAAAAATTTGTCATATGCAACTAAAGCCATATTGATTAACTCTGTACTTATGGGAATTATTTCCTTTTCGGCAAACATTTTTGTCATTTCCAAATTATCCATAAAGTTAAGCAAATATGTCGTAACTTCTTATGGAGTGCAGACTCAAAGAGCAACATAATACCTTTTGTATTTTGGGAGACCATCTACAAAAGGAAAAGACCTATCAAAGTAGAATATAGCACTTGCAGCAAAGCATATATGGATTGTATGCAACAAGAATGACAACTTGTGGGTTAAGGGGGTACACTCCCACTACCTTAAAGGCACTCGACCTGAAATTGTGCGAGTAGCAAATGATATGTGCTGGCATTGAAGGAGAATTTGTAACTCAAGGAACTAAACTAATATGGTGCAAGAGTGTCTAACCAAAGCAAGGGTTCATCTTATAACTTATTTTGCAGGATTACCTGTACGACAAAGACTCGGCTAAGTTCATCCAAGGTATTACTACTGATTGTGGTATATGTGGGAATGCAAAGGAATTCAAAGAGCGCCTATTCTTCAACTTCAAATATGCCTCTATTATTAGGGAATACATGTGGAGTTGGCTGAAAATCAATTGGCAACTATAAAATCTCAAGAACAGGCAGAGTAAATTACTAAAAAGAAATGGCCTATAGTGCAGCAACTACTGTTAACAAGTATTATGGTAGCCATTCACAATTAGGTGTGGCGAGATAGAAATGAAAAACTATTCTAAGGGAAGAATCCTAATGTACATACAACAAACAAAATGGTGAACGAAACCATTAGAAATAGAATGTGTTTCTTAAACTCTAATACTAAATAGAGGAATTGAATAGATGATTAAGTTCTAGTGAATGGGGAACCTTTCCTAGAAGGTGGCCCCTAAACTAGAAACTATTACAATATGTAAATGAGTTAATTAGTAATGAAAGATCATAACTTTCTTTAAAAGTTAACAAACAAATTATAAAGAAAAGACAAAATTTTTGAATAATAATTATATTTACAAATGTGCTATATGCATGATTCTTTAAATAAAAAAAAAAAGTAAAGATACAAAATTATACGTTATAGTTAATTTTAAAAAAATAAAAATAAATTCCAACCATCCTTAATTTGAATGAGAACTCCCTCAAGAAAAAGAAAACAATTTAAAACAATTTTTAATGAATATTTTTTGCAATTTAAATTAAATATTTAAAGAGTTTGTGGAGACATCGAAACTAAATATAACAACAATATTAAAGACTAATATAACTTAAAGTTAATTTTTAATGCCAACTTATTAATTTGTTGAGCCTCTTATTGTTTACATTCATTTATAAATTTTAAATGATAGTTTTATGATACATATTCAGTATGCATATTTGCAGTTATTTGAATACTATATGCTGTCTTAATGTCTGTAATATAAAAATTTAAGACTAATGTTCTTTCATTTACCTAACCTCTATTTACAAAGGCTATTGTTTTTGCCTATAAATACCAAGCCAAACACATAGCTCATGTATGCAATGGCCGAAAAACTGATCTTATTGCGGTCCTCTCTTTATAGGTAAAATATTATTCAATTAGGAAATTTGATTGAAAATTTATTATACATTTTTTATTAGATATTTTTTATTTTTTTATACTTACTTTTTCTTTGAGTATTAGGGGATGTATTGGTTTGGAATTCGATTATCACATTAGAAGAGAGATAACGATATGTCAATTATTTAATACAGGGAGAAGACCATATAAGGAATATCTTACATTTACAATGTGATAATCTTAATTTCTAAGTAAGCATTATAAAGAATTCTTTAATCCAAAATATTTATAAACCATCTCGATATTTCTTGATTTTAACACTAATGTTCGATAAAAAAATTAATTCTATCAATATGATCATCTTAGTTATTTTAACATTAATTTTATAAATTTATTAATTCTATCAATCAGTTATCAATTAGTCGTATATATATTTGGTGTTTAAATTTTTTGATATAGCATATGCAAATATGGAGTATTTTCATTGATGTAGTAAATTTCATATGTATCGCTTAGCCTCTCTCTATCTCTCTCATGACCTCTCTAAACATAAACAATGAATTTTGAAATTATAAATTCTTTTTTACCATTCATAATTCCAACTGTCTTGTTTAAGCATTCTTCTACACTATTACTAAAATTTCTCTCCAAGGAGGCGGGGGGGAATATATATATAACCATTAATATATATGTATATTATGAATAATTATTTCAATAACACATGTGATTGAACTCCAAGTTCGTGCAACAAACCCACACACCCATATATATATATATATATATATTAAAATTGGGTAAAATCAAAAGTATGCTTGACATGTAATATGTTTATGTGATATTGCAATAATGTAAGATAATTATTACAATGTCACGTAAACATCCTACATATATCAATTATACATTAATTCTACCCAACTTTTAGGATGTTTAGATGTTTGATGTATTCAATTAAAAGTTAAAGATTGACTATTTTGTTTGTAAAATTACATGTCATATCTTTATTGGGTTGAATGCGTATATTTCTAAAACTAAATTATTTTAATTTTGTGAATAATATTGTGTAATATTGTGAATTTAGATAAAACATCGTCTTTACCTTATTGACATGTTTTTTCAAAAGGAAATGAAATTTTAAAGTTTGAACCTACAAAAAGGAAAAAAGACAAATAATAAGTTAAATATGTAACTAATAACAATAAGTTATCAAAATAAGTTACAAAAATTAAAATAAATATTTTTATATTACCTATTTAAAGAAAAATATATCCTCTAACATTTTTTTATCTTATTATTAATTTTTATTGTTATAAATCAATTAAGAATAATAAAATTAAAAAATAACTAATTATCATAACAAGTTATAACAACTAATCATAACAGTAAAAACGAACACGTCGTTATAAAAATTAACTAAAACTTATCCAGTGAAAGAAGTAAATAACGTAACTTGTTTTTGAGCAAAGTAGTTAAGACATGTTGATTTAGGTTAAAGTCATGTTATACTAAAGGATTTTGGAGGAAAGTTTAGCATATAGGATTCAACAGAATCAACACATAAAACTTCCGCTAGTAGTTGAAAAATGAATTTATCGGTTGTTGAACCGATGTCCTTGGATCATGCTCGTCGTTTCATGCAACTAAGTTAGTGCACCCTACAGTAGAATACAACAAGCCAAATTTCACACTTTTAACTACAACCAATGCCCCTTTCATAATTTTTCAGCCCCCATTGTAAAACTTAGTTAGGTACCCTGACTCATCCAATTAAGTCACGAAATCAAATTTTTGCCAATCTTGGAATAAACCTAACACCTTGCAATGTCCGAAAACCCCCACTGGAGGTTTAATTTTCACGTCCCCCTTCCTAATATCTCCAAACTCTTCCCATTAGCAAAACACACTTTGCCAAAATTTCTACCAATAAAATTGTGAAATAAATTTATACTAGACCTAAAATGAAATGATGGACCAGAATCTATAATCCAAGACTTAATAGGACTTTCATCACTTAACACAAACAACATCATCTATATTTTCAATAGAATTCACTGAATCTCGGTCGTCATTTCTTTTAGGACAATTTTTCTGAAGATGCCCTTTATTACCATAGCCGCAACACAACCTTCCCCATGTTTTGGGACCTACCCCTTGCTTTGGACTTTGACCGGCCCTTTTGATTCTCATGTTTCCCCTTTCCTCTAACATTGAACATGTTTCCTGATGTCTCCCGAATCTTTTTCTGAATACTTTCACTCAAGATTACATCCCATAATCATATTTCAATGCGTTAGACCTTCTAGCACTAAGCCGCAGAGACTATAGTTTCAGTGACTCAAGTAAGGAAGATAACAAAATAATTCATCTTCAAAGTTAATTTTCTCCGAAGCACGATTTGAAATAATACTATTAAAGTCATTAATATGATTCATTACACTAGTGCTATCATGCATCTTTAGATCAAATAAATGCCGCATCAAGTATACCTTATTCATGGCCAAGGGTTTCTCATACATATTGGACAACGCCTCAAGCAGACACCTTCGTCATTTTTTGATCCATCACGTTGAATGTCATGTTCCGTGCCAATGTCAATTGCACTGTCCCTAATGCTTTTCGATCAAGCACCTCCTATTCTTTTTGTTCCATGTCAGTTGGCTTCTCTCCATGAGGTTGATACAATTCCTTCCGCAAGTCTTCAATTTTGTATTTTGCACAACGCAAAGTCTTTTCCATCAAACCTCTAAACTAACAATGCTCCGATACCACTTGTTAGGATCGAGAGTCCACTTACAAACAATAAACAAAGAACAAAGAAGAAGAAACGAAAATGGGACAAGAGATTTCACATGTAAAACCCAAAACCGAGAAAAACCACGAACGATGCACTAGAAATTTCGGTAGTTATTACAAGGAATTTCACTCAAGCTATGCACCTTGCAAATCTTTGCTACATATAATAATGGAGGATTTTACACTTATTTATAGCTATAAACCCATATCAATATGCAATAAACACAAGGGAAAAAAATGAAAGCAAATGGTCGAAAACAAGCAAAGTTGAAAAGCCCCAGGTGGCATGGACTACCCGTGCTGCTTGGCACGAGCGGTGTCCTTGGCCACGACTTACCCGTGCCAGCTGCTAGCTGGACAGGTGACAATCCTTAGGCCTAACTGTCTCGTTTTCGATTTCCTTAGGTCGTGCTCGCCGTTCCACGCTTTGAACCGCAATTTTTCGAGCCTAAACGCCATTAGAATCCACACATACCCAATAGTATCCTTCAATATTTCCGATTGCATTCCAAGGAAACTAAAGCGCTCACCTTGGAAAGTAGAATCATCGGAAGAAAAGATTAGGTCAACAATGCTCTTTGTAAGGTCAGGTGCATAGTTTTGGATCTAATGACCAAAACACTAGAGCTAAAGTGAAGGACATAAACAAATGTAAAATGCCGTTTAACATGCCACTTCAATTTCTAACTCGACTTATATAATTCGAAATCATATACAAGAGAAGCTAGATACCTTGAGTGTATGAGCAGTCAGAAGAACTCCACAATACTTCTCCTTCAAATCATCGACACAAGAGTGATTGATTTCTTCATGAGTTTTCTCCTAAGTTGTGCTCTTTATCCGAATAGTGGTATAAACACTTTGGCAGCACGTCAAGGAATAACTTCATATAGTAGAAGATAGTGCTTTAATAGAGAACAAAACATGGTAAATTCTAATGGATATTTCTTATTGTAACAATGAAGGGCAATGTCAATATTTGTATTTTGAGGCAAGCTCTCTCATTCAAGCAAAGTAGAGTCGTCATAATCCATAATATTTCTCACGAGACAAGCAAATAACTCTTGGAAAGAAAAGAAAGAGTTCAATGTATTGATCGTTATTGTTAACTTGATTCATTAAAATAACAAACAGGAAATAATTGAACTTACATATGCCTTTAGGATAAGCATCTGCGGATATGAGTGAGGAAAAAGAAAAGAAAAGAAAAGAAAAGGTCAATAAACAAAATTGGAGACACGCGATAAATAGGGTACATTTAGTAACTACCAGGTGCCATGAACTTATTATGTTCCTTATCGAAAGGGAAATCAAAATCACTAGCAGCACTGGAAGACTACACTATCCATGCAATGCAATTAGTTTATTATGTACCTTTCTAAAAGGTAATTCTTTCACGAGTTGAATAAATTTCAACTATCATAGTTGAATTAAATCACAACCGTTGATTTTTATCCTGAACCATGGTTATTTTTTTTATTTTGTTGAAATTCACTCTCTCATCACTCTCTTTCACTCTCTATAACCCCTTCCCCTCCCTCACGTTTGCTATCAATTCACTCATCAAGCACCATAATTGCGACCATCACCGCCACCCACAATCATTGTCACTACCTTCACCGCACCCTATTTGTCACTAGAACTGCCACAATCATCATTAGGGCCGACCGTCCCTCCTTCATTTTCTATAATGGCGGGTTTCTCGGTCACTCATGCACGCAAGGACAAAAACCGACACCGAGCCACCATCCGAGCATTACCATCATCGTGGTTGCCGCGGAAACCAACATCCCCGTCACTCGCCACTGTCACTTGCCACTATCATCATCAGCGTCGTAGTGGTTAAAAACCGTTGTAAAAGATGTCCATTAAATGTAGTAAAAGCTCATTTTTAACCGTAGTAAAAGGTTGTTCTTGTAGTAGTGGTAACTAAAATAGGTATAACAGACTAATTATAATAATTTATAACATGTATAACGAGTTAATCATAACAGATTATAACAGCTAATCATAATAGTAAAAATGAACACGTCGTCATAAAAAATAGCTATAACTTATCCGAGTAAAAGTAGTAAATAACGTAACTTGTTTTTGAGCAAAATAGTTAAGACATGTTGATTCGAGGTTAAAGTCATGTTATACTAAAGGATTTTGGAGGAAAGTTTAGCATATAGGATTCAACAGAATCAACATATAAAACTTCCACTAGTAGTTGAAAAATGAATTTATCGGTTGTTGAGCCGATGTCCTTGGATCATGCTCGTCGTTTCATGCAACTAAGTTAGTGCACCACTGTAGTAGAGTACAACAAGCCAGATTTCACACTTTTAACTACAACCAATGCCCCTTCATAATTTTTCAGCCCGCATTGTAAAACTTAGTTGGGTACCACGACTCATCCAATTAAGTCACGGAAATCAAATTTTTGCCAATCTTGGAATAAACCTAACACCTTGCAATGTCCGAAAACCCCCACTGGAGGTTTAATTTTCACGTCCCCCTTCCTAATATCTCCAAACTCTTCCCATTAGCAAAACACACTTTGCCAAAATTTCTACCAATAAAATTGTGAAATAAGTTTATACTAGACCTAAAATGAAATGATGGACCCGAATCTATAATCCAAGACTTAATAGGACTTTCATCATTTAACACAAACAACATCATCTATATTTTCAATAGAATTCGAGTGAATCTCGGTCGTCATTTCTTTTAGGACAATTTTTCGAAGATGCCCTTTATCACCATAGCCGCAACACAACCTTCCCCATGTTTTGGGACCTACCCTTTACTTTGGACTTTGACCGGCCCTTTTGATTCTCATGTTTCCCCCTTCCTCTAACATTGAACATACTTCCCGATGTCTCCCGAATCTTTACGTAAATACTTTCACTCAAGATTACATTCCGGACTTATCATATTTCAATGCGTTAGACCTTCTAGCACTAAGTCGCAGAGACTATAGTGTCCTGTGACTCAAGTAAGGAAGATAACAAAATAATTCATCTTCAAAGTTAATTTTCACCGAAGCAAGATTTGAAATAATCATATTAAAGTCATTAATATGATTCGCTACACTAGTGCTATCATGCATCGTTAGATCAAATAAATGTCACATCAAGTATACCTTATTCATGGCCAAGGGTTTCTCATACATGTTGGACAACGCCTCAAGCAGACACCTTTGTCATTTTTGATCCATCACGTTGAATGTCATGTTCCGTGCCAATGTCAATTGCACTATCCCTAATGCTTTTCGATCAAGCACCTCATATTCTTTTTGTTCCATGTCCGTTGGCTTCTCTCCATGAGGTTGATACAATTCCTTCGAGCAAGTCTTCAATTTGTATTTTCCACAATGCAAAGGCTTTTCCATCAAACCTCTAAACTAACAATGCTCTGATACCACTTGTTAGGATCGAGAGTCCACTTACAAACAATAAACAAAGAACAAAGAAGAAGAAACGAAAATGGGACAAGAGATTTCACATGTAAAACCCAAAGCCGAGAAAAACCACGAACGATGCACTAGAAATTTCGGTAGCTATTACAAGGAATTTCACTCAAGCTATGCACCTTGCAAATCTTTACTACATATAATAATGGAGGACTTTACACTTATTTATAACTATAAACCTGCATCATTCTCTTTCACTCTCTATAACCCCTTCCCCTCCCTCACGTTTGCTATCAATTCACTCATCAAGCACCATAAGCTGCGACCATCACCGCCACCCACAATCATTGTCACTACCTTTGCCGCACCGTATTTGTCACTAAAACTGCCACAATCATCATTAGGGTCGACCGTCACTCCTTCATTTTCTATAATGGTGGGTCTCTTAGTCACTCACGCACGCAAGGACAAAACCGACACCGAGCCACCATCCAGCATCACCATCATCGTGGTTGCCGCTAGAAACCAACATCTACGTCACTGCCATTGCCACTTGCCACTATCATTATCGGCTTCAGCCATCGTTTTTTCAATTCCAAGTAAGTTTGTAATGTATTCCACAGACTTATAATTGTCAATTTCAGGCATCATTCATTGAATAATTTAGGGGTAGCAAACGGATGTAAAAGATGAGTACAAATCACTAATGAGCTTTTGACATTAATGCTTGTGAAGATAAATTTCCTATAATGCTCTTCACAAGCATCAATGTCAAAAGCTCACATCTATAGTAAGCTCAAAAATGTATTCACGTCTATAATAAGCTCAAAAATTGTACTCAAACTAGCATAGAATGTTGAGCTTTTGACTCAAATTACTTAATTCTTTTGACATTGATGCTTGTGAAGATGAGTACAAATCACAACCGAGGTCTAAAATTAGTGCAAACACAACAAACAGGAAGAAAAAAATCCAAATTTTGGGGGAGGGCGTTGAGGAGATTCAATAACTCAAAAATTGGGGTAGGGTCAACTCAACAACATATCAAAATTGGGGGATGGGGTAGATGATTCAGCGCACCTAGTTAGCTTTCCGGTGAGTTCGTCGTCCTTGACGAGTTATCGATGAGTTCGTCGTCTCTGGCAGCATCACTGGCGAATTCTTCTTCTGTCTTCTTCGTTCTCCCTCTAAGCGCATCGGGGCATGATGGAGAGGGAGACCGACAGGGAGAACAGGATAAAGACCAAGAGAGAGAGGGAGAGCAAGAGAGAGGGAGGAGAACAATAGAAATTGTTGAAGAGGAGAGAGAAAATAATGAAATTAACTATGGTTAAATAATGTTAATGGTTCAAATTTATCATATTTAATAAACGATCTGGATTTGTCAACTACCATAATTGAAATTTTTTCAATTATGATAGAATTTTCATTTTGAAAAAGGAAGTGATGTCTGCTCCTATGACTTCCATGTTCTTAGGAGTGGACATGGACACTTTAATTCCACTAGAAACAAAAACCACAAAGAGAAATGCCTGGAGCAACTTCTGTATACAACTTCATTAGCCTCCTTCTTGAGGTGCTTTCTTTTAGGTTTAACTGGCAATGAAAATCTCATAATCTCGAATGCTTGTATTCTCCAACAATAGTAATAACAAGATCGAATGAAAGAGATAATCACATGGTACTCATCACTCAATAAGCTTGGTGTTCTGTAGAAGTTTGAATGAAATACATTGGAAATGTTTGGTTAATAGCTTTTTAATGGATTTTAGCCAAACAATGGTTTTTTAAGGGGTTTTGGCTTTTTGACTTTGTCAAAAAACTATTTAAGGTGTTTGATAACTTAGTTTCTTTGTAACAGGTTTTACCCTCAAAAAGTCATCTCCAAAAGGCTAATTTCAGTCGCTTTTTGTAAATTAGCTTATTGTCTCACTTTAAAAAAAAACAGCTAACTTTACCAAACACTTTTATTGGAAACAGTTAAATGTAAACAACTAACACATAATAACTAATCGATCAGCCAATAGCCAACAACTAATTCAATTAGCCAACAACCAACAACTAACACTTGATTGTCAAATGGGGTCATTATATATCACGTAAAATAATTTTTTTGGTGAGAAATTAATGTGTAATAATAACTTGATAAATACGTAATTGGTACATGTATTTTAATTAGTAGTTTAAAATTAAACTAATGATTAATCTTATTATTCATATTTATTACTCCCTCTTATAATGACATTTATATGCATTTTTCAAGAAAAATGTTAATCAACTTCATTAGTTATAGGACATCATATGATTAATTTCACTAACATAATTAAACGTAAGCTCTATTCATTTTCTCACCATTAGAGATAATTATAATATTATTAAAGTAAAATTAATTACTAAAGGGTGAATAATTGACTCTAAATATTGGAATTGCTTGATGGGTTTGGACACATTTCGACCTCTTCTCCTTTTCCTTACTACTCACTTTAAAATTTCATTTCAATGGCAAAAGCACAATAGTAGTAGGTTGGTTAAGGATAATTTTTTAATTAATCCCCTTCCTATATTTTCCTTAGACTCTATTTGATTCCTAGAAAATTAGAAGGAAAGAAAAAAATGTGGAAAATGATTTTCTTTCCCTTGTTTGAATTGAAGAAAAAGGACAGAAAAAAAGTTTGATGAAAAAACTCATGGAAAATTTTATGAATTTGGTCAATGATAATTTCCTTCCAAAATTGAGAGGAAAATGGAAGAAAAAATTCACAAAGAGAGATAAATGGAGAAAGAGAGAGAATTCTATTAAGAAAGTTCATTAATAATTTTCTCACTTCTCTCAATTAATTAATGTTATTGAGTATTTTCTCTCTCCTCTCCATGACAATGTAGTGATGGGTAAAAAGTTGGAAAATGATTATACTTTTTTCCGTTTATTTTCCTTAAGCCAAATACAAGAAAAAAAATTAATTTTCCCTTATCTTTTTTTCTTCATTACTTTTTTCCATTTAAATTTTCTTTCCAACCTATTTTCTTTAAATCAAATAGAGCCTTAACCATTTTGAGAATCAGTTTCCTTTTCTTTTTTTCTTTTTCTGTATTTTCCATTAGGATTTTATTGGATTGGTCGACTTCATATTTCAGTTGGTAATATGAGTAACCTTAAAAAAAGGTTATTAAACTTTTCTAATTTTCCTCATTTATAATGAAAACCCTTCGATATATGTTATTCTAAAAATTTAATTAGCTCGCAATTACCTTATTATTCTGATTATTCAACTGAGAAAGTAACGTTATTTAATTAGTTGGATTAATTAGCTCACAATTACAATATAAGAAAGAATTTGAAATTTGTAAATATTTTGTTTATTAGATAATACGAGAGTATTTCTCAAAATTTATTTTTCTTTAAATAATGGCTAGTTTAAATGTTGAGCACTCCATTTTTTAAGAGTTGTAATGAAGTTGTTTTTATTTTTTATGTTAGAATAATAATTTCAGAACTAACCCTATTTCATTCACATTGGCATAGAGGATCATGAAGTATTACAACACTAGAGTAGTAGTCCAAGTGTAAATGAAGTGTCTTTTTCATCATAAAAAATATAATAATAAATATTTTGATCATGTCAACATTTTCTATGTAAACTAAGGATATTTTATATCCGTTGATTTTTTGTTTGATTATTCTTCAAATGCTTATAACTCCTACAAAAATTAACATATATATTATAAAATTTAAACAAATAAAAAAACAAGTAATAATAGTTGTAAATTTTTTTAAAAAATATTTGAAAAAAATTATGTGCATAGTTCAGATTTAAAAACTAATATATATATATATACACACACTAAATTGGTTCAATTTTATTAGTTGTCTGAAGAAGAGTGGACACATGACAATTAAATTGCAAAGAGGGTAGCACCTATTGGCCTGTTCGGTGAGACCTATTACATTTGTGCGATCGTTTTATGTTACTTTGTCTAATAGCACCTGTTTTCATAAGAATAAGAATTTTGCATCTATATAAATAAATAAATTTATTAAAACAAAATAAATTCGCTTGTACAATTTTCACATATCACTCTCATGATCACACATGATTTGCTATTTCTTTTTTTCTTAACTATTATTAAAAATATTTTCAAATATAATTTTAATTTCTTTATTGGCATCTCCAATATTATTATTTTTTCCTTTCAATGAAAATAATATACAAATAAAAGATTCTAATTTTGAATACAACCAAAAATTTAGCTACAACTGATAAAACTAAAGTTATTATTAGGTACATTTTTAGATATTCTTAGGTGGAAAAAAAACATGCAAACAAATATGATGCCAAAATATATACTACTAAGAGTGAAAATGAGCCAAGCTAGTAGCTTGGCTCAAAAAAGCTCGAGCATGCTTGGACTCAAGCTTGCTATACAAATGAGCCAAATTGAACCTAGGAAAGCTTTATTCATCAGGCTTGTGAAGAAGAGAATAACACATATATTAGGCTTGATGTATGATCACATTTAAAACTAGTTATATTTGATTAATAAAACTAGAAACCTATTTGTGGAAAATTAATTTTTTAGTATCCTTACGTATGTGACATTAATTTTTTAGGGCCTCACCTTTTTTATCTAATTTTAGAGTACCTTCACCATTGGGAGCGTTGACATTAGTGGGATTAAGATTTAAAATTCCAATGAGTAAACAATTTAGGCAACAAATGGCGGTTGGATTACCATTAATACCCTTAAATGCATCTAGGTCAAAATATAAAAGGTAAAGCCCTCCCCTCCTCTTAACTTCCACCATTTTTGAAGTTTGAAACTCTTTTCCTTCATCTCCAACCTAAATTGTGGACTCCATTGTCGAGGAGGCAAGGTAAGTGTTGTTTTCTAAATTTTATTTTTAATTCCTTCATCTCCTTCCTTAAATTGTGGACTTCTCTATTTCCAATCGTTTTGTACTTTTTTGGAACTTGCTTGGTGTGTTCGAATTTGTACTTACTGTGAAAAATGCATACTTTGAATCATCACTTGTTGTGTTTGAATTTTTGGTTGTTGTAGATGAGTTAAAAGTTTTGATTTGACTAGGAGTTTGGAATGCAATTTTTTATACAGGAAGAATAAGTTTTATTAAGTGTAGCAAAGTTTTGATATGAATGCTTGTATCCTTTAATGAATTTTGACTAATTTGGAATTCAATTTTTGTACTAAAACTAATTATAGTAAATTTTGATTAAGAATGGAAGGCTGTGGGAGTTCTTGGAGTGGAAAGAAATGACCACGATGCTTATCGAGCGGAACATTTCGAGTACCAGATTTCGAAATCCTCAAAAAACCCAGGTCGACCTTATTATGAATGCGGTAATTGCGGTGAATTTGTGAAGTGGGCAGGTCTGAAGGGAAAGATTTGTGAAGCTGAAGCAAGTTATGGATCCAGCACGAAGGTTCAAGGCTTTGATGAGGATGAAAATCAGAGCATTCTAATACAAATTTGGAATGAATTTAAGGAGATAAAGATGACAATTATGTGGTGTTTGGTTGGATGTAATGCAATAGGGGTGTAATGTAATCAACTATGTAATGTAATTAGGTATGCAATGTAATGGGACAACAATTACATTATCATGTTTGGTTACATAAAAAGTGTAATGTAATAGAAAAGGTAATGGATTATTTCAATGGAAGAAAATAGTAATTAAATTATTGTAGTGGAGATAAATATTATCTAAATAAAAATTTAAGCCACATATTTAGATTTGAGCTTTTTAAAATATTTTTTATAAATAATCAAGTTTTATTTCTTGTGTGAGAAATATCAACTATATTATTCTAATGACAATAAATATCATAACAAAGATAAATGTTATCCACATGAAAATATTTTAATTCGAAATCATATTTGAGATTTTTTAAATTTTTTTATCATATTTCCCAATTTTAAATTTTTTGGTAGCAAAAGAGATCAATCGGATTATTCTAGTGGCGATAAATGTTTGTCGTAATGAAATAAAAGTTATCCAAATAATAAAATTTTAAACTCTAAATTTATATTGAGATTTTTTTAATCTCTTCTATCATATAATTAAGTTTTGAATTTTTTCATTGATAAAAGAATATCGACTAAAATTATTTTATTGATGATAAATATTTATTAAATTAAAGATAAATGTTAAAAAGTAAAAAAATTTAATCTAAAAAATTTAATTTAAACTTTTTTATCTTTTCAATTGAATAGTTAAATTTTGAGTCCAAAATGTTGAAGTTGGATTTTTCTCTTAATGACCAACCGATCATATTATATATTAAGATAATAGAAGAAAGAAAATCAGGTTTTTTCTCAAATTATTTTTTGCTTGCTAAGGAGGAGGGAGAAAAAAGATATGGAAGAGAGAGAGAGAGAGAGAGAGAGAGAGAGAGAGAGAGAGAGAGAGAGAAAGAGTTATTAGAAGTGTGTTAAAATTTGATCACAATGATTGATGTAATCATGATTGTTTAATAAATGTCCAAGTAATTGTAATTGCATAGGTAGAGCTTAATATAATTACAATGCGATTAAAATTTTATTACAAAGTTGTAACCAAACATGGTAATGTAATAACCATTACCACTTTGATTGCATTACTACTTTGATTACATCCAACCAAACATGTTAAGTTAATGAAAATAAAGATGTTTGATGCTTTAAAGATGATGATAACATTGAATGTGGTGGTATGCATCTATGCGGTTATAATGTCAATGAAATAAATAAAAAAAAAGTAGTGTATGGACGTGAGAGGAAGGTTACTATAAGTTTGGAACAAAGTTTGTAATTGCATAGTGTAACGGCCCGACTTTAAATTACATTATCTTATCAATTACGAGACTAATCTCATTGAGCGCGTGCATTTTAATTCGGTATTCTATATTTAATTTATTTTTATCTCGTGTGTTATGCGGTTAAGATAACGAAGTGGCCTCCAATAACATTCCATATTAGCAATTGTAAATTTAAACGAAGCATTACATTTGAAAATAGATCGTATAATTTATCTACAACATTATTAGCAATAACACGAACAAAATAATAATAACCGTAACAATGTAAGTAAGTTACATAAAATCAGGCGAGATAATAAGATAACAAATAAATGAAAACAAAATAAAGATAGTGACGTTGATATTTTGAAGGAAAAATCCGAGAGAGAATTCTCCGGAAAGTTGAGACGACTTAAAATACACTTCGGGCTCATCCTCTCTCTCCGTGCTCCTTTGTTCTCCTCTTCCCCTGCCTCCTCTCGCATCTCCCCTGCCTCTCCATGCCCTTTTTCCCCGGTCGGGCCGGTTACGGAGACCGGCCGCCGCCAACGCCGGGCGAAAGCCAACGCCAGGCACCGGTCGGAGGCAACCGGCATCCCTCCCTCACGCTACCGCTCTCGTCTCGCTCTCCCTCGCGCGCCTTCGCTCTTTCCCCGCCTCCATCTGCGGCCTGCTCCCGGCCATCGGGCGCCACCAACGCCGGCCGAAGCCGACGCCGGCGTCGTCGGGGAGACGCTTGACACCTCACTCGCCACCGCTCTCCCTCTCTCCTCGCCGTCGCTCGTGCACGGGCAGTTGCCTTGCCTCCCCACCGTGGCAACCCCCTCGCCGCCAACCACCACCCGCAACACGGCCGTCGGAGCTCGACGCTGGTGCTGCCCGCGATCGCCGGAGCAACCGAGCACCCCCAACATCCTCTCCTTGATTCCTCCTCCGTGAATTCGAAGGTAAAACTCTAAACCCTAAATTATCAATTTCATTATCTATTTGAGCAATTGTAGCTGTAAATTGAAGTATGATTAGAAATATATTTGTGGAGTGAATTCAAAGATTAAATTGGGAAAATTCGAATTGGTGTGAATAATCGAGTTGTGGCATCCCAATGGATTGGTTGTGTATTGTATGAATGAGAACGAATGTGATTCTCGTGGGGAGATTATGAATTAGTGAATGAGTTTAGGAGATGTTTATTATAGAATTGGGTAAATTGATGAATTTATTATATGTTGGAAATGGTTATATTGAACAAATTAATGAGAATGTGTATGTAGAGAGAGAAATTAAGCAATGTGTAAGTATAGACATGTGAGGGAGATTTGAACATTAAGCATACCTAATAGTGGTTGTGAATGTGAAATTTGTCGGGAGAACAATGCTTATGATCTTAACATGGTGTATGTACGGGTTTTGAACAATTTGGTGGAATTGTTACATTTTGCAAATAGCTAGAATTGAACACAAAGGAAGGAAAAAATATGCGGGGAGGATGAAGTCGGATAATAGATTGTGTAAGAGGCATGGGGGACATCCGAACACTTGGTATGCTTAATTTGGTTATGAATACGAGTTCTATCGAGGAAATAACACTTAGGCACTTAGAATGATGTATATATGAATTTTGGACGGATCGGCAAAATTGTGAAACCTCCTGATGGAAGGGCATTTATCGGATTAATTAATTACATAACTATGGGATTTGAGTGCGAGAGAAGGGTGGAGTGAAGAATGAATTAAAAATAAGTGTTTGGGCATATATATATATGTACACCATTTTCAATCCAAGTCAACTAGCAAATCGAATAACACCAACATCATTGGGTATTTAGTTAGCCTAATCAACTTCTTTAATTAATATGAATTGTATTCAATAAACGCAGTAAAGCTGAGTAATACAAACATTAGCTTAATCGATTTTCATACAAATATAGGAAATGAAATACATTGTTAAAGCTTATACAAATTCAAGCATTAAAACTCAAGAAAACATCATTAACCCTAGAAATCTATTTTAAACAGAGCTGAGGCCACTTCCGTTGCCGAATAGCTGGTGACTCAAATTTACGCAAAAGGGGAGAAACAAATATTCTCAATTCGAGTACGTTCATTGCACTGTACCTTTCGAAAACTCACATGTTTCATCAAATCTCAACATTTCTCATATATGCAATTAATAATGAATCATTTACAAGGCAAGTTTTGCCACCTAATTAAGTGGTCCCCGCCCAATTATCAATTACCAAGGGCTTAGGCCCGCCAATTATACCCGCGTGCGGCGTCAACTCGAGTTATCGATCGGCCCGAGGGTGACACCTGTTCAACGATCGTATCAATTACCAAGGGGTTCCACTTCCGAGATAATAACCAGCAAGCAATTTTACTTATATTCTTTCCCCCGATTTCAAACTAAAATGAATTGAAATGGGCTCAATCAATATATTCTTCAAAGTTATTTTACGAGTGCATGGATGTTCGTACTGAGTTTCGACTCACTCTTCCAAATATTTTACTTGTTTTTGTTTTAGGAAGAAGCATTGGTGAACAATCAACCATTTACTAAGTCCGACGAAGGCAAACCCTAGCCAGCCATGTGACACTCGCAAATACGAAGGTACATAGACGCTCACGGTGATTTTACCTTCAACCGGGGTTAGGTATGGCCTTGGGAATTATTGTACGTCGTATATTAATTTGTGGACTAGACAAAAGTCTAGGTTGTATAAATATTATGTTGCTAAACTAATAAAGCTGTATTTTGGGATGACCTAGCTACTTGGGTAATAAGTAGTTACTCCTAACAGGATCGGTGGAAATATAATAGTGGATGCACAAATTGTATTTCATCTTATCTCAATTATTTAGCCTTGTCCTATTTTTAGGACGGCGGTAACGTCTTCCATCGTTACCTTCCGCTGCGACCTTACGTAATAGTCCCTAATGAAGGGATTATTAAGTAATGGTGATTGAGGGCGTTACACATAGTGGTGACAAGCGTTTGTAAAATTGGTGATGTATTTTGAGTTACGAGATGAAATGAAATTAGGTGCTATTTTGAGGAATGAGTACATATCATTTTGTGCTTCATATTTTGAGTTACAATTGTCAATAGTAATTACTATGTTAAGTTTTCCTAAAAAATTGTTATAAAAATTCTACTTAACTTGAATATAATCGTAATCATGTGAGAAAATAAGAGACCAATTATGCAATTTATTAAATTCACAATTGGCTTAACAAAAAGATTCATAAGTATAGGCCATCACTCATTTTAGAAGAATTGAAAATGATGACAAGTAAACCCTATAGGAAGGAATTGGAAGGCTAGGCAATCGCAATGAAATTAGATTAAACACACTTTGCATTAACAAGAAAAGTTAACGAGTTTTAAAAAAGTAGCAAATATTACATCCGAATCCTAGAACAAACTAAAGTAGCTATAAGAGTCTTGCTTGGAAGTTTATAGTCATCAATGTTTCATACAAAAAATATCATTATCCATTATGAATTAAAGGTCTGCTTCACTAACAAAACAAGGAACACAAGAGTCTTGCAAAAGTGGTGGCGAGTCTTGGCGAGTGCTTGGAAGGTTTCATCATCGAATTCAAAGTGTCACGAAGTGATGGCAGTGGCAAAGTTTGTTTGAGGCTCCTTCCTTGGTCTTCCCCTACTCTTCCTTCCCTGTCCATGGCCATCCGATGGGGCATTTACGTTTACGGTATTTTTTAAAGGCTTGTTCCCTTGACCGTTTTCAGTACTTATATTAAAAAGTCCATCTCTTTCTCTTGAAACTTTATGGTTTAAATAATTTCAATATTTATATCAAATGGTTCATCTCTATTTGCCTAAAGTGATGTTTTTAGTAGATTGAGTTATGTGCTTGTCTTTATGACTATATTGCTTGCTTGGAATTCGTGTAGAGGTAGCGTGGACTACAAATATGATGTATATATGTTGTCCAGGCTACCTCTGAAACAACTCCAAGCAAGCAATATAGTCATAAAGACAAGCACATAACTAAATATACTACAAAAGTATCACTTTAGGAAAATAGAGATTTTTCTTGGGGCAAAAACATTGAAATCAATTTATACCACAAAGTTTCAAGAAGAGAGATGAACTTTTTCACATTAAAGACTGAAAGAAGAGTACTCTTTGTATTATATTTCACATCATTTGTAAATATTCTTTGTTGGAACTTATTGTGAAATATGGAATTGTGTTGCGAACTTGTTCAAGATGGAACTTTTGTTGTGGATGTAGTAAGTTAGAAATTTTTGTATATGTTGGAAAATTGAGGTTGTTGGTTATTGCTTTGTGTAAGTTGTGATGTATTTTGGAGTGTATTTTGTACAAGGGGAATGGAAAAGTAAAAAAAAAAAAAAACAATACGAGACCAATATAACCGTTGTCATATGCGCTGCCTAAACATTTTGGGCATTTTTGTTACGGACGTATGACGACGGTTCTAATGTAAGAACCGTCGTCATAGGTAACTCTATGACGACGATTCATTTTGGAAAATCGTCGTCATAGGTGACCTATGACTACGGTTTTCGTCCGAACCGTCGTCGTAGGTCATCTTTTACTACCACTACTACGAAACCACTTTTAACGATGGGTCATGAAAGACGGTTAAAAGGACAAATCGTCATGAAAAATGGACCGGTGGCACTTTTGTAAATAAACGGCATTGTGTAACACATATGACAACGATTCGTTCGAGATGAATCGTCATCAAATGTCTTTTACATACAATCTAAAAAAACCCGAACTTACCAGCTATTATTTCCATGCCTATTTCATCTACTACCTACTCTCGGTCTTATCGCTCTCCACGAGTTCACTCTCGTCCATTACTACTCAAATCTAGATCTACTCGGAGTAATCCTCGCTGGTAAGTTATCCTCGCCGTTGTTACTCTTGTTGTTTAATAGTTTTGTTTTGCTCACTATATCCTATCGTCTCTCTTCTTTTTTGTAGTTGTCTTCTCTTACAAATTGCGTCGGTGTCATCGTGTGTGTTTCAGTCGTGAATCCTCTCACTCACTCTCACCGTTGTTTTCCTTGTTCTTACTGTATGAATCTCTATCCTTTCTTATTTTTCGCTTTAAGTTATTTATAAGATTTATATACTTAAATGTTGAATGTATTTGGGGTAATTATGTGAATGTTGAGATTGTGGGTAATGTTTGAGATTGTTGAAAAATTGAATCTGTGTTGAAATGTTGAATACGAGAATGTGGGTAACATTTGTTTAATTTATTAAGTTGGTAATTCGTGAAATATTTGAGATTTTGAGAAATGAGTTTAGATAGAGAAATAGAATGATAGCTAAGAATGGTAAATCGAAAAAATACGTTTAGGGTTTTAGAGAAATAGAAAGATAATTTGGATATAGGGTCATCCCCAAAAACTTGTCATAAAGATAAATTGTATCCAAATTTATTTATTTTGATGAGGTGATGTTGGGGTTGACTCATTTATATATTCAATTATCGAAATTGGCATCTAAATATGTTTAGAGTTTAGAGAAATAGAAATATTTATAGTTTAGGGTTTGGGGACATAGAAAAATTTGTGATTTTATGTTTAAGGATGAAAATGGAGAAAATATAAATGTGAAAATGTAAAATATTGGAAAGGTATTTGGTCCGTGTTAGGAATATATACTAAGTAACATTATTTTTTTATTTTTCATATAAATTGATGGCGTACTTAATTGTATATAATTGTGCTTAGTTTGCTTGCAAATCTATGATTTTTATAAAAATATCGTATGCATTTCATAAGCTTAGAGAACTCGTTCAAAAATCTGTATATAACAAGTTATCCTAGGTCGCGGTACGTGCATAAATGTGCGTATAGCGCTTAGGATATTAGCTTGGTATGTATAGGTTTTTGAATTGTTCAGTATTAGACAGTTTGAAAATAATATGATAATAGGTTGTTTGGCTATTATAATCTTATCATAAATTTGACAAAATATCACAATGCTCATTTCTCCTCTCGTTCTTCGGTGCAATTATGATCACGATGGGTTTGATGTGTGTATCTTTACTTACCATATAACTATGTAAGGATACACACATTAGCCACTTTGTTTTCATATGTATGATAAGATTTCGTTACACGGTTTAGGGTCATATTATTCTTGAATGGGTTTAGGACCATCTATCCTTATAGAAGGATATTAGGCTCATGTCATATTATTTGTTCATAAGTACGTATTTCAAAAACTATATGTGGTGCTTCTTGTGTTTATGGGTAAGGTATGGATCGAGCATGGGTTTATAGTGATAGGAGGAGTGTAGAATATTATGATGGTGTTAACAACTTTCTAGAGATTGTCGTCGAAAATACCACCAAATTCGGAGAATAGTCCATATTCTATCCGTGTTTAAGGTGTTTTTCAACTCCTCAAGATTGCCCCTAAGGTTGTAAAAAGTCATCTATATCGGCATGGGTTTGACACAACTTATAAGGTGTGTGTATGGCATGGGGAAAAGGAGTCGTCCGTGAATATATCCATACGAGAGGAAGATGAAGGGTATGATGAAAATGAAGCTAGCAGTAGTATGGAGTTAGAAGATCGACCTAAAGATCTACTTTGTAGAGTAAAACGTGATGTAGTTGATCAACCACACATATTGGAGCAATTGTTAGCCGATTCGGAGAAGCCTCTTTACCCGGGGTGTGATAAATATACTCGTTTATCAGCTGTGTTGAGGTTGATGAACTTGAAAACGGCTAATGGTTGGAGTGAGAAAAGTTTCACGGACTTGCTAGGTATGGTCAAAGATATACTCCTAGAACGCAATGTCCTTCCTAACTCGTAGATATGAGGCGAAGCGGATGTTGTGTCCTACGGGTATGGGATATAAGAAGACACATGCCTACTCCATCGATTGCATATTGTACCAAAAAACATGCACATAGACATGAATGTCCTAAGTGTGGTGCACCTCGATACAAAATGAAAAACATTAATGGAGATATTGTTGAGGGACCTCATGCAAAAGTGTTGTGGTACTTGCCGATAATACCGAGGTTTAAGTGTTTGTTTTCAAGTGCAACCGATGCCAAGAACTTGACGTGGCAAGCCGACGGAAGAGTCTTTCCTCGATGTACGTGGGGGAATTCCTTGGGGGTTGAGAGGTTTTCCGAAGATGGAAACTCTTGGAATGAGTGTTGATGAATGTTGATGAATGTAGACGAATATTGAGAGCTTGATAGCTTGATAGCTTGGAAGCTTGAGTGATTATGAGAAAGATGATATTTGTGGAATGTGAAACATCCGTCCCATGGAGTTGGGAAATGATGTGTATTTATAGTGAGATTTAAAGGGGTAAAATAGTAATTTACCGTGGTTTAGAGGAAACCCTAACCCTAATGGGTTTTGGGCTTTGACCTGACCGTTAAGAGCTGACTTGGGCCGATATCTTCTTTATCCGATCGATTAGACCAGGTTAGCTGGTGATGTGACGGGTAAGATGGAGCTGATTCGGAAAATACCCGAATCGAAATAATAGTGTAAACAAAATTCTGTCAATGATATCTTAATCTAGTAGTCAACAATATTGAAACTCTGAATAACTTAATAAGCTATTTCTATTTTCGGTTTTGTATTATATTGTGCACTTTTTTTGTTTTTTGGTGCACATATTGTGCACTTTATAACCTATGTAGTGGCGAATGATGTAAACAATAAATTTGATAAAATTAGAAGCATTTAAACGAAAGAGTTCTAGGAGACGACTTCTTTCTCACCCAATTCAAACATTGCCATTTAGATATTCGGAGGAGTCTTCATGATAATTAATGATAATGAACGCCATAAAATAAATCCCAAGACGCAATCGACATTATCATAACAATTTTCTTCCTGTTCTGAGCAAATCTAAGTGTCCTTTTAGAGTTTTCTCCATTCCCAAACTCATTAGTGTGGATAGATTCTGCCCTTATTAATTCAATCACATGCATTCAAATATTTAAATCACTCTCAAATTCATCAAATTGTGCAGGGAAAGTTCTCAATTTGCCCAGAAAAGCAAAGCCATGCATCCCTTCTTTTTCTCTGTCCTGCTCTTCCTTGCATGTCTCTCTCTGCTCTCCTACTCTTCCACTGCAATCCCACCTCATCGCCCACCTACCCTCTTCTCGCAGTCACAGCCAGAGCCACTTTCATCCTCCTTGCGTGAATCCCACTCGCCGCCGACACCGATCGAGTTCTTTGAGGTAACCAAGCCCATCAAGCTCCCAAAGACCAATCCCTGCTCCCACCGTATCCTACAGCACGACTTTGGCTTCACCTACGGCCATCCCCGGTGCTTGCCTCTTACAAGCCACCCTCCCACTGCCCTGCGGCCTTCTCCGCCGCCGTCTTGGAGTGGTCCGCTACCTGCCGAGGCCGCCAATATGACCGGATTTTCGGCGTCTGGCTCGGCGGGGTTGAGCTCCTCCGCAGCTGCACTGCCGAGCCCACGCGCGATGGAATTTTCTGGAAGGTCGAGAAGGACATCACTAGGTACTCCTCTCTCCTCCAAACCAACCAAACCATCGCTGTTTATCTTGGAAATGTTGTTGACAAGACTTACACTGGGGTTTATCATGTGAACATCACGATTCATTACTATCCAGCTGAGGAATTTGAGGAATTTGGTGCGAATTTGGAGATTTTGGGGAATGGGTATCGAGATTGGGCCGATTGGATCGTGCCCATTTCCAGAAACTTGCCATTGAACGATGGGTTGTGGTTTGAAATTCAGGGCTCTTCTGCTGTTCAATCGAACAAAATTGAAATCCCTAAGAATGTGTATAGGGCTGTGTTGGAGGTTTATGTTTCTTATCACGAGAAGGATGAGTTTTGGGACACTAATCTCCCTAATGACTACTTGATTGCTAATAATTTGACTGACAATTTTCCCGGAAATGGGCCATTTCGAGAGGTTTTGGTGACTTTGGATGGTGAATTGGTTGGGGCTGTTTGGCCTTTCACTGTGGTCTTCACCGGAGGAATCAATCCACTCCTTTGGAGGCCAATTAGCGCCATCGGTTCATTCAACCTCCCGAGCTATGACATTGAAATTACTCCGTTTTTGGGCAGGCTGTTGGATGGACAGGAACATAAATTCGGGTTTAGTGTCACAAACTCACTGAATGTTTGGTATGTTGATGCTAATTTGCATCTTTGGTTGGATGGCAATGTCCTGGAAACAAAGGCTCAGCTGTTTGAGCACAAAGCTGAGCCTCTGACATTCTCCTCTAGATCAGATTTCACTGGCCTTGATGGGGTATTCTTCACTGGAGCAAGCAGGTCTATATTGTCCAATGGATGGGTTTCTTCATCCTATGGGAATATAAGTACATCTTCGGTCCAGAGATTCAATTTCAAGAATTTTATGGCACTTAGGAACAATGGTGATAAGCAGATAATTAATCAAACCATCGAGTTCAACACCAGCGTCTTAGCAGATTCACCATCTTCTCCTTCTTCACCATTCTATAGGAGCGAATCATACAAGAACTTTCCAATGTTTTTGTACTCCAACCAGGTCGATCAAGGAAACGACTCCTACATTTTGTTCACTAATTTCACCTCAGGATTTAACGAAGACAAGATCTTGGCTATTGGGAAAGTCTCTTCCTCAAGCTCTCTGAGGAACGAGCAGAATGCTGAAGGAACCATGTCGGTGAAGGGAAATTTGGTGGTCAGTGGATTGGCAAGTACACATCAGGTCTATGAATTTGATGAGGGCAATGGGGAATTCTGCTACTTTAGGAATGTGAGCAGCTCAAACTATACCATTATTTATGATGAAGTTAGGGATAAATGTAAATCATATGCTCAAGATTATGACTCCGGAATGGATGCTCCTAACGGTTTCCGGCATTTGTTTTACCTGTTATAGGTCGCTAAATCAATCAACGTTCGATTCAATTCGATTTGATTCTTATTCCTTTGTTTAGTATAGGTTTTCTCTCGCTGTTTAGATTTTGTTTCAGGTAGATGTTCATGTTCTTTCAATGCAATGACTGGGAATTAATCTTCCTCCCGAGTGATGCTTTTTGGCTTTGCTTTTCTCGTTAATGTGGTTAACTGGTGCCATTCAATACTATATCACCTTTTTCTGAGTGCAGTATGGTGGGGTTGGGGTACCTTTGAGCTATGGTTGATTTTGTAATGTTATGACTCAATTTATTGCTTCTAGTTTCATGCTCAGTCTCGAGACTTTTAAAGGTGGAATTAGCTTGTTAGCAGGAGGAGATGCTTGTAATGTTAAGGTCGCCTATATTCAGAATTCCTTAGATCTCACACAAGCGGGATCTGATCTATAATAGGAGTTATTGTCACTGAAGTTTCATGCTCTGTACGATGTAACAAACACGTCGTTCTTGTGAAGGACTATGTATTGTATTTTCTATTATGGCTTTCTTTTATTTTTTTGGGGGCGGGGGTGATGTATATTTCTAGAGTCAACTCATAAAAACATACACAAAGCTTCCCAAAAACAAGAACCCTAAATTTGGATTTTAAATGGGGAATTTGGTTACATTCTTGAGGAATTTAAGCTTACTCTCGAGCAAGCTCAGAAGCCGGTTCACTCACACGATCAGGTTAGGATGACAACAAAACAAAGGACAACTTAGCTAAGCTCAAGCTCAACTGAGGGGGATAGAATGCTCAGCTTTAGGAAAACAGAAATGCTCAAGTATAATGAACAAAATGCTCAAGTATAGTGAACAGAATGCTCAACTATAGGAAGTAGAATGGTGATGCGTGTATGGGAGAGGCGGCTTAAAAACCAAAGCCAACAAGAAGTGCACGAGCCAAAAAATTAGGTAAAAAAAAAAAAAAAAAAGGAAGGAACAAAAACTCAAAAACAATAAAGGAAGATAACAAGGGGATAGGCTAAACTAAAGCGAGGTTAGAATACCTCACTTGAAAACAGTTTAGGCCTCCTCAAAATTCCTCTAGGGATAAGAAACACCATCCAAGGGAAGAAATTTGAGTTATCCTTGATCACCACTCCAAATGAGCCAAGGTTGGAAATAAGCAAGGATGACTAAAATTATCAAGGATAAGTACCACCACCTTGAAAATCTTAGAGTTCCTTCAGTAATCTCCATATATAAGAAACACAATCAAAGAGACTAACTCAAGACTCTCTCTTGATCACCCCTTCAACTGAGAATAGACTAAAGTTAAGCAAGATAAGTGTTTTAGTTTTCATGGGAACACTCTCAACCACTTATTTTATTCACTGAAATGTCATCTATCTAAAATATGGCGATTACCAAGGGGTAAGGGGGCTTATATACTCCCCTTCAATAATACAAGATAGGGCAAGTTGCTGGTTCAGTAAAAGGAGAAAACAGAAAAATGCAAACAGAAAAAATACAAAAAAATAGAAAAATCTAAAACTAATGAGAACTTGAGACCTCAATTAGAGAGCTAATCAAGTAATTGAAGTGAAAACTTGATGGAACATCTTATCTTCCCATTTTGGGGTTTATTAGCAAGTTGCACTCTCCCTTGAACTCTCCAAAAGCTTCATATGCAAGTGGCCTGGACAAATTCGGTAAAAGGATGTTTTCAATCTCCTTTGGCTGGTTAAATACATATCTCGCAATAGTTGAATCCTAACTTTAGGAATGATATTTGATAATTATTTATGCACATTTTCATAACCCTAAAGTCCTTCAAATTAGGAGTCAAAGGTTAACAAACACAGCAACCCAGCTCCTGTCTGGGCAGTCTAGCATCACAGTTTAGAAAGACACTTGTGCCAAATCTTCCCTATTGCCTGTTGAGGGCTGAACCTTGGGTGATACACAAAAGAAACCTTGCTCTTCATGAGTGGAAGGTGTGACACCCTCCAGGTCCTGTGCTTTGGCTTATCAATGCCACTAGCCTAGGCCATAATCTAGTTGACTCAGGCAAGTCTGGATCTATGTTGCTCAACTATTGGCTTGAGATTTAAGGTTCCCTAATACATGCAATTAAGTATAAAAAACCTACCTAAAATAAGTTTAAAGTTGTCTAATTATTATAGACAAAAAATGCAAACATTGTTCCCAAATTAAAAAAAAAAATCTGCTGCAAACTAAGAACTCAATGTACTAAATTCAGGAATCATACTTAGACAATCTTTTTCTTCATTGATCATCATCCTTTACTGCATTTTAGACTTGATCAATGCCATGACACCCTCAAACTGTACTGCTATCATCTTTTATGTACATTCTTAGTTTCCAACTAATCCTACTCTTCCGGGGATTAAAATGAAGATGGAGAAATATCTCCATACTTTTCCTCCCCTCAACTCACAATCACAAGAGGATACTTCGAATAATAAATGAAATTTGCACAAAGAAAATCCTCACTTGAAAATACTATAGAAGATTCAACATATTCCCTCTTCGAAAAAATAAATTCAATTCAGTTTAATTAAAAAAGATAAATTTAATAAAAATAAATTTAATTCAGTAGAAATGAGTTAAGTTTAATTTAAACAAATTCAAGATAATTTCAGCCAAATTATTCAAATTATATCATGGGGTATAAGTATTGGCCGAATTAAGTTGAAAAGGAGTCTTGGTACCAAAATGACTTATTATCTTGACAGTTTCTAAAATTAGTTATAAAGCACTCTTAACGTTTGAAGTGCTGCAAAAAGGAACCTCAAAGCCTACGATATTTATTTCCTTGGTCTAAATTATTAGTTTTTTTTTTTTTTGTTCATGTATAGTAAATCACAACGTCTCATATTTGCACATTTTTCCCAAACACTTAGAACTAATTTTCAAAAATTTATATGTTATGCATGTGGTGTTATTTGCTATAACATTGTTAGCAGGCCTAATTCAACTTGTGTTTGAGTCATGTGAAGAGAAACCCTCTTGTAATGCTTCAATCTCCATTGCACATGCTTAGGGCTGTAACGAAACCAAATAGGTTTGCCGAGACCTTAGGTTTAGCTTCGTCAAACTTTGAATGAGTTCAAGTCGAGTCTAAATTCAGCATAGCTCAATTTTATCTTGGCTTTGTTTGAGAAAATTGTGTTTTCTTATTTTAATTAAGCTAGTATGGAGAACATAAATTATCATGAGAATAAAAAGATTATTCTCAAACCTTGTGTGTCTTGTATCTAAGCCAAAGTTTAGGATTTCACTTTTCATTGTAGCTAGGGTTGTAAATGTGGCTAGCTTGGGTTCGACTCGATTACATTTTAGTTTGGCTCATGCTTATATTGAAACTCGCCAAACCTTTGAAATTTAGGCTTGGGCTCAGCTCGGATGACTTGGGCTCGACTCGATTTTGTTTTTTTATTTGATTAAAAAGTTTCTAAATTCAAGGTTATAATTGAAATTAAATTCTATATTTTTGTATTAGTTTCAAGAAATAAGGGTTTGAATAGAATGTTTTGTGATTTTCGAGGTAATTTCATACCCTCCACGAAGTATTTTTCTTTTAAAAAATAAACTATTTAGCTTAATCCGAGCCTTTCGAGCTTGGGCTCAACTCGGTATGCCTCCGAACCGGCTCGGGCTTGGCTTAGAGCCAAATTGAGCTGAGCCTTTCGAGCTTGGGCTCAACTCGGTATGCCTTTGAACCGGCTCGGGCTCGGCTTAAGCTTAGTTTGACTCAAGCCCAAGCTGAGCTTTGACCAAGCCGAGCCCATGCGCTCGGCGAACCTACTCGGTTCGGTTATAGCCCTAATTGTAGCATCGAATTCAGAAACTTTTTGAGAACAAAAAAAAATGATTAAAAACTTGAGCCTGAACCGAGCCTAAGTTAAGCAATGTACATACAAACTCGAGCCTAAACCTAAACTTCATAGGCTCCATAAACTTTAAGTTGAACTCATATTTGACCGAGCAGAGCTCAAACTTGACCGGCTCGAGTGAGTTCACCCCTATACCACTCAAGGATCTACTTCTCTAACAGTTTAATTAAATTATATCATCAATATATGGCTAGAATTAAGAGTAGAATGAATAAAAAAAAATTGAGAGTAAAATAGAGGACATTAACATTGAAGTTGAGGAAATTTAAAAAACAAATTGCTCTAATCTATTTTTCATTAATCGATGAATTTAGACATATTGGTAAAACCAATTTAGGTACTAGTATACGGTTCCACACGGATATTATTTTCAAAACCTAAAAACACAAATTTCACTTCTCTTTACGAGGGGAAGAACATCTTATTAATATACATAAATCTATCCATTAATAGATAGATAGATAGATTATAAGCGATATAACCTAAAAATGTTTGATAAGAGCGTAATTCTGACGAATTAAATAAAAAAATTAGGGAGAATATCATATAAATAAAAAAGTATCAAGTGATGACAATGAAGAGACAAATTATTATCTTATTAATATACATAAATCTATCCATTAACAAACCTAATTAAACTAAAAAATTCAATTACATATCTTTGGAAGAGGTAAAAGAAGATTAAATAAAAATATGGGAAAATGAATGACAATGAGCTTAATGAATAGGAGAGAAACTCCTCCTCCTCTCTCCCCTTTCTCTCTATAAAATCTTACTTTCTTTTTTTAGAGTTATTATTGACTTTTTGTTAATGGTAAACTTTAATCTTTTTTTCTTTTATATTTTATCTAATATTTTTTTATAAATAATTATTCTTTTTTCATTTGTGAGAGTATTTCCATATCATCTTTAAATGAGTGGTATTGTCTCTCATTTTTGAAGCAATTCTATTAGTTTATTTTCATAGTATTATGGTTGTATGTGGTTGAATTGTTGATTAATTGTAAGAACGGTCCGCAACGAGTATCAATTCTTTAAATTCAGACTACTGTAATAAATAAATGTATTTGATAGGAAAACTATATAAGATTTGTAGATCTCCTCATTAGAGGTCTGTATGATGAAACAATGATTGAGTGGAATTGGAGTATTCGGAAGAGTTTCAATTACTTCTTTCAAGAGATATTTACATTTACCTCCCTAGAGGTATTTGAAAATCATTTATAAACCCTCAAGATATTGGTATTTATTTTTACCCACCTTGGATTTAGAGATAAAAATATTCAACATAAAAAAAGGGCAAAGGGCTAATCGGAAGTATAAAAGGACAAGTTTGTCCCCAATGTTTAAAATAGAGTGACTTTTTTACCCGCACGACTAGAAAGAGCACACATATCGTAAAAGGAAAATTGTGGCATTATACATCTTTTTTTATTCCATGTCAGCACATGAAGACTCGGACTCCTACTTACACGTTTCTAAGTTCCATCGAGAAGTCAGGTTTAAGACTTCATCTCTTATAGAGTTTTGACTTCAAGTCATTCCATGTGCTCTAGAAACTTTTCCGAGTGATATATCATTCTGTCCGAGTGTTATAGAAACTATTTTAATGTTTTAGCCTCGACTCGACCGACTCGGAATGCATATCTCTACATGCCATTTCACACTCGGTTCCGAGTCACCCAACGATCAGATTTATCGCATGTTCAAACACTTGTGTTCATACACATAAACTCGAGTCCGACTTCATGGTTCGAGAATTACATTGTTCCTAGTCAGCATATTCTCGTTTGAATATTGTTTAGTCTAGATCAAGTTTGTTTACTCCGATATTCTTTATCTGATTTGATTGTCTACTAGACTGACTCGGATGGAATTTGAGTCTCATGGATATTAGACTCAGAAAATTCCTTTTCTTTTCGACCCGAGATAATTATCTCTTAATTATATTAATTATAATATTATCTCGTGTCTAATCTTGGACCAAAGTATTTTATATACTTGTGAGAACCAAATTGATTTACTTTTGTAGGTTATTCAAACGAGGCTATCCTAATCTGAAATACAAAAGTAGCCGGCTTCAAAACGTCAAATCACCAGCGAGACAAGGCTTTTTCCACCTCCGACCTAGCCCTAGAAGATCGTGTCGAGGCTGTCTGTTTCCAAAACTGGAAATCTGTAACACCAAGCTAAACGGTGGTTTCCACCTTATTTTTCAAGACACCACAAGTGGTTTTGGAACTTCCAAAAGAGTCAAGAACCGTTGCCCAACGTTCAAATCTCAACGGATATTTTCCGAGTGACTCGGAAAATCCATTACAACGGTCACAAAGGACTCTCGGTCGGAAGATGGACACAATGGCTATGCTGCTTGGTTATCTATAAATAGAAGCCAACTCTCAAGACTTGAAGATTGTTGAACCAATTGTAAAAATACTTGATCAAAAGCCATTGTATTCATTCTCAATCTTCTACTTACAACTTCAATTCCGTATTTAATTATATTCTGAGTTTTAAGGTCTTGTATTCGAGTTACAAACTCTCTTCTTACTCTCTAAGTAAGGTCCCTTGACTGAGCTGTAAGGGTTAACTCAGCTCGGTTGCCCCTAACTGTAAGGGTTATCTCGGCTAGGAAGTACTAGATCGGATAAGGGAATTTTTGAGTCTAGGAAAACATTTGTAAGGAGTTGTCTAAGGGAGCAACTCGGGTTGAGTCGACTCTATCGTATTTTGTGGATTCAAAATAGTGGATTTGACTTCGTGCTTGGATTAGCACGGTCCGTTGTTTTCCGCCCCATGAGGGTTTCCATGTACTTTCTGTGTCACCGGTTTTCGAGTTCAGTCTAGACTCGGATTGTTTATTTGTTCGGTTTATTCCGCTTCTAAATTCTTTACTGATTTATGAGTCGGGTCTTTTCCGAGTTCATCTCGTGACTCCAACTCTACTCGGACGAATTTATTCTTTAATCAAAAGCAAATTTCATCATCACCCTATTCACCCCCTCTAGGGTGACTTAGTCTCTCCAAGAGCTAACTTTCAATTGGTATCGAGCCTAACCTTTCGGAGAAGGATCTAACCATCCAAAGGTCTAAAGATCAAATGGCTCGGAACAATGGAGAGTTCGAGGAAGGAAGATCTTCTAGCGGACCACCAAAGTTTAAAGGATCCAACTTCGTGCACTTGGAAGAAACTCATGGAATGTTTCCTACTTGGATCATGATGAGGATGTATGGAACATCATACAAATGGGCAACTACATTCCTAGGAAGACAGAAGAAACAAGACTCGTTCCCAAGACAAAGGCCGAGTTCACTCCTCGATGAAGCGTAAAAGTTCGGAAAGAACTTCAAGGCAATGAACATTCTGATGTGCGCCATCAGCTCGAAGAATACAACCGAGTTTCCGCCTGTGATACAGCCCAAAGAAGTGTGGGACACCCTGGTCAACACTTACGAAGGTACAAGCTAGGTCAAACAAGCGAAGATAAGCCAATATCTTCATAAATATGAGCTATTCAAGATGGAGCCGAAGAAAACATCACTCGGATGTTCATCCGATTTACTGAGATTACTAACAATCTCAAATCTCTGGGTAAAAAGATTTCCCACCAGGAAATGTGCGGAAAAATACTCAAAAAGGTGAGTGCTATCGAAGAAGCTCGGAACTTATCACTACTAAAGCCGGATGAACTCATTGGGAAGCTTCTCACCCATGAGATCCACCTGGAAGAGGAGGATGTAGAGGTCAGCATAAAAAGAACATTGCATTGAAAGCCTCGGAATCTAGAGAAGCGGATCCGAGTTCCTCTCGACTTCGAAGAGGATCCCATGACACTTATTGCAAGAGGCTTCAAGAGAATGATGAAGCATAAGAGATGGGATAAGAAGCCAAAAGAAGAGTTCTATAAGAAAGACAAGAAGGATAGAAAAGGTAAATTCTCTTCTCCTTCAAAGTTATCTTTGACTAAGAACTCGGCTATTTTGAATGTGGCAGCAAGGATCACATAGTCAAAGACTGTCCAAAGAGAAAACGGGACAGAAAGAAGAAAAAGGCTATGATGGCCACATGGAGTGACGAGGACTCATTAGAAGATGACGAGGACTCGGATGACTCAAGTGTCCGATGGCAATCTCGACTCGGAAGCTGAAACAGAGTCGACTCGGACTCGGACAATGGGGAAACAAATCCTCAAGAGGTAATCGAATATTTTCTCAAATTCTCCAAAGTTGATTTAGCCAAGTATATTTTCACTTTGGAAGAAAAGTCCAATTCGATTCTTCTCAGTTTAAAGAACAACTTGAGACAATTTCCTCCGAGAGCATTTCTTTAAAAAATGAGTTGGAAAAACTAAGACTCGTACTCGAGAGAACTCAAGACTAGTGCTCAAATCAATGAGACCGAGTCCGAGTTACTCGAAGAGAAAATGAGCAGCTAAAGCAAAAGCTAAATGAGTCTCAAGATCTTGTTTTAAAGTTTACTCAAGGTCGAAAAACCTTGACATGCTCTTGGGATCTCAATGTGTTTCCTTCAGAAAAGAAGGTCTAGGTTTTAACAAAGAGGAGGAATCCAATTCCTACTCGGAACCTTTCAAAAGGATTCCGGAACCGTAAAGTTCGGGAAAGCTGAGCACGGTCTTATTCATAAAAATGAAAGAAGGACTGAGCCCGGACCAACTTTTAGGAGAAATCCATCTCCACCATTTTCCAAAAGAAAATCTTTTCCAAAGAAAGAGACACGGACACATTTCTCTAAACGGGAGACTCGGAATCGGACTAAATCCAAAATCATTCAAATCTGGGTTCCGAAAAACCTTCTTCCTCGAAAAGGACCACGAGTAAAGAGTGTTACTTGGGTTCGTTAGAGGAAGTGAGAAGGGTTAGTTTGTCTCTGTTTTGCAGGTTACTCGAAAAGATCAAAAGGACATTGGTACCTTGACAGTGGATGCTAACGCCATATATCGAGAGACTCGGGACTCTTTTCCGAGTTAGAAGAGTACAAAGGAGGAAAAGTCACTTTTGAAGATAACAGCAAAGGCAAGATAATTGGGATAGGCAAGATTGGAAAGGGAAGCAATCTGGTCAGCCCAGTTTATCTTGTCAAGGGGTTAAAGTATAACCCGCTTAGCATCTCTCAATTGTGCGATAAAGGTCAAGAGGTAAGATTCACTCAACCCAACTCGTTACATTTCGATGACACTACCAAGGAGATCAAACTCGCAGGTCAAAGATCGGGTAACACATACATTATTCCTCTTTCGAGCCGAGTCAGAATTTATCTTGTTTAAAAGCATCACTTCTTAATGATTCATGGACATGGCATCGTAGATTAGGCCATGTTAGCATGCATACTATTAAGAAATTGGCATCTCATGGTTTAGTTAGAGGTCCGCCTAACTGTGCTTTTGAGAAAGATAAAGTTTGTGAAGCATGCACAAGAGTAAAACAAGTCAGATCATCATTCAAATCCCTGAAGACAGTTTCCACATCCAAAGTGCTTGAACTGCTACATATGGACTTATGTGGTGAAATCCTTGTTAAGAGCCTCGGAGGTAAATCATATGTACTCGTTATTATTGATGATTATTCACGATTTACCTGGGTTTGTTTTCTCAAGCACAAAAATGAAGCATTCAAGGAGTTCAGCAAGCTCGGCAGAAAAATCCAAGTTGAGTCTCGGACTCGGATCCGGAGAATTCAAACCGACCATGGAAGAGAGTTCGACTGCTCGGAATTCTCGAGTTTTGCGACAAGAGTGGTATCTCTCACAACTTCTCAGCACCACGAACTCCTCAACAAAATGGAGTAGTGGAAAGAAAGAACAGAACTCTTGAAGAAATAGCTAGGACAATGATGATTGAGCACAATCTACCCCACTATTTCTGGGCCGAGGCAGTCAACACGACCAACTACACGTTGAACAGATGCCTCATCAAACCCATTCTGAAGAAAACACCTAATGAGCTCTACAAAGGGAAGAAGCCTAATATTGCCTATTTCAAACCATTTGGATATAAGTGTTTTGTTCACAATAATGGTAAGGATCACTCGACCAAGTTTGATGCTCGGTCGGATGAAGGTATTTTTCCGGGTTATTCATCTCATAGTAAAGCTTATCGCATTTTCAATAAAAGAACTAACAAAGTGGAAGAAAGTATCCACGTTGTGTTTGATGAGATTGAACAGGAAAAACCTAGCGAATCATCATACTCGGATCCGAAGCTCAGCAGAGAAGATGATGATAAAGCCGAGTCTATCGAGATTCAAACCCAACCAACTCGAGAATAATATGACTCGAACGAGACAACTCAAGAGTCCGCTCGGAATGGTGAAGAACAATCGATGAACAAGATCACTCGGAACAAGCTTCGAAGATCAAGCGGTTCAGCCTACAGATCTTGTGAATCGGAGAACAGGTAGAGCATTGAAGTATGCTTCTAGTCATCCATTAGAAAACATATTATCTCGATATCAACAAGTGGGGTAAGAACTCGTTCCTCTCTTCGGAATCTATGTGCATTCATTGCATTCATATCATTAATCGAACCCAAAAATGTACTAGAGGCCTTAAATGAACCTCGAATGGGTAGAGGCCATGCAAGAGGAACTCAATCAATTCGAAAGAAACCAAGTCCGGACTTTGACCAAACAACCTTCGACCACCCAGTCA
Source organism: Talinum fruticosum (assembly GCA_021018815.1). Lineage (NCBI taxonomy): Eukaryota > Viridiplantae > Streptophyta > Magnoliopsida > Caryophyllales > Talinaceae > Talinum > Talinum fruticosum. Next base: position 933,451 of record JAITYX010000048.1, on the reverse strand, counting down.
TAGGAACCAAATGAGTTTTCAAGAACAAACTGGATGAAGGTGGGTTAATAGTCGAAACAAGGCTAGACTTGTGGCTCAAGGTTACAATCAGGAAGAAAGGATTGATTGTGGGGAAACCTTTGCACCTGTTGCTGAATTGAAGCCATTAGAATCCTGTTGGCATTTGCATCTAGCATGAATATCAAGTTATATCAAATGGATGTTAAGTGTGTCTTTTCAATGGTTTTATCGAAGAGGAAGTCTATGTTGAGCAGCCCCTGGTTTTGAAAACTCGGAATTTCCAAATCATGTTTTCAAACTTCAAAAAGCACTTTATGGTCTGAAGCAAGCCCCGGAGCTTGGTATGAAAGACTAAGCAATTTCTTGGCTCAAAATGATTTTAGAAGAGGTCGGATCGACAAGACTCTCTTCATCAAAACCAAAGGGAAAGATTTCCTTATCGCTCGGATATATGTTGATGATATAATTTTGGAGCTACTAATGAAATTTTGTGTCGAGACTTTTCCGAGTTAATGAGACAGGAATTCCAAATGAGTATGATGGGAGAACTCAATTTCTTCCTTGGTCTACAAATCAAGCAAGATAAAGATGGAATCTATGTCCATCAATCAAAGTACACCAAGGAGCTGCTGAAAAATATAAACTCCACGATGCAAAGCACGCAGCTACACCTATGAGCAGACAGCATTAAACTTGACTCAAACGAGAAAGGTAAAGCAATAGATCGAAACTCTATCGAGGTATGATTGGATCTTTGCTATATCTTACTTCGAGTAGACCAAACATAATGTTTAGTGTCTGTTTATATGCTAGATTTCAAGCTAATCCAAAAGAATCACATCTCACTCGCGGTGAAGAGAATATTTAGATGTCTTGCAGGGACTCGGAATTTAGGTCTGTGGTACTCAAGAGACTCGAACCGACTCTCACTCGGATACTCATATGCTGATTACGCTGGATACAAAGTTGATAGAAAGAGCACTTCAGGAGCTTGCCAATTTCGGGTCAATCCTTAATATCTTGGCACTCAAAGAAGCAAAACTCAGTAGCTCTATCAACTGCCGAGGCTGAGTATATTGCAGTTGGAGCATGCTTGCGCTCGGATCTTATGGATAAAGTAACACTTGAGAGATCTTGGACTTTCCTTCAAATCAGTTCCAATCAAGTGTGACAATCGAGTGCAATCAGCATCACCAAAAATCCAGTTCAAGCACTCAAAGACAAAGCACATTGAGGTCGAGTATCATTTCTTAAGAGACCATTCGGAGAAAGGTGATATTCAACTTGAATTCATTCCTACCAATCTTCAACTAGCTAATATTTTTACTAAGCCTCTTAGTGAAGATCAGTTTTGTTTTATTAGGAATGAGCTTGGTATGATAAATGCATAATTATGTGCTTTCTATGTGAAAATCTCATTACATGATTATGTGTTATGTGTTTACAACTCGTTGATAACCATTAGTTCGATTGACTTAGTGATACCGAGCCAATAGTTATTATTTTCTTCCAGTTTCGACTCACTCGAAACCAAGCCGAGTCAAACTCGGACGATGAGAAAAATGGACGTCAAATCTCCGCGATCATCTCTAGATAAGTGGAGAATTTCAGAATTTATTTTCAAAATCTTTTTCTCTCTCTCGCGCCGTGATCGGACAACTAGCCGTTGGGAGACAACCGCTGGAATTCTAACCGTTGAAGAAGAGAACCGTCACACCGGTCCGAGGTGACTGTTGAAAGAGCCGAGTCGAACGGATATTAAAGGACGATTATTTTCCTATAAATAGCGACTATTCTCCTTCATTTCGTGACTTTACTTTTCACTTACTCTCTCTCTCGAAATCCAAACTTGGCGCACAAGCTCTCTGCGTCTACTGCGATTTTGGTTATTTCAAGCTTCGTGAAGATCATCTCAAGTAAGCTTAGCTGCTCTCAATTCTTTCTTCTACTCTTTTACTTTTTCTCTCTTCGAGTTCTTATCTCCTCATCATTCTCAAGCCTTCCAACTCTCTCTTTTCTCTCGAAGATGACAAAAAGAGGCTCTCACCCCGACTTTCTTGGCTCGCCACAAAGAAACCCCGAACCAAAAGCCAAGAAGGCCCTTCTAATTCTAAACCTATTGTCACCCAGACATCTTGCGCTGGATGATAAGTTTTCCCAACCACAAAATTTTTGTGGTTGCCTCACATTCAAACAACTGGGGTTTATAACTTTCTTTGTTTCAGCGAGTTCATTTATCTCGAACTCGTACTCGAGTTTTACACTCATCTCACCAGCTCCGAAGGTGTTCTAACCTCCGGGGTTCGGAACATAACAGTTCGAATAAGCACTTCCCTTCTTCATCGTCTCGTTCAAGGTCTCTTCTCTCTTCTTAAACAACAATCCAATTCCTTTCACTAAGGTCGCCGACGAATTCTTTGAAAAGTATGCCAAAGAGTTCCCCGGGTCACGCAAAAATTTTTACGTGACTTAGTTGAGGTCGAAGCACGTCTTCGTGTTTCTTACCTGATGAGAACCTTCTTCTCTCAAGCACTCTAGTAAGGAGAACCTCAACTCCAAGCACCTCAAAGCTCTGTTTGACATTCGCGAGGGCTATGAAGTAGACCTCTTTCCCTCCATAATTGAGCAAATGGCGGTTGTGCCAGCTCAACTCCAAAACAAGAAGAACACCCCTCTTCCTTTCGGTGCTCTTCTCACCCTCGTCTTTAAACAATTCAAAGTTCCTCTCCCTCGGACCTTAACGCTGTTTCGAGGCTGTCGTTGTTGTCGGCAAAAAGGAACTTCGGGGTACAGTACCAAGAAACCGAACCTAGTATCCGGGTACACGGCTCGGAGCCGAGGCCATCTTCTTTGCCTCGGACTCGAGAAAGATGCCCCTCTTTCTCTTCCCGCCCACCTGGTGGTGCTTCCACCTCAGGTGCTTCTAAGTCTCTCTCTTCCATTTTGTCCTCTGCCTTCATGGATAAAATCAGCTCTATGACCTTGGAATTCAAGGACATACTCCGGTCATTCAAGACTGTTTTCGGTCTATGACCATAAACTAGAAAACCGCCTGAGTCTCAAATCCGAGAGCGAGTAGAACCCGCTCATTGAGATGAAGGCCACTGGTGAAGGAGCGAGAGGGAGCCGATAGAGCTTCTCCAGGAGAGACGGTCCAAGGCAGCTCGGGACCAAGGTGACTCGGACACATCTAAAGAGTCCTCGAGCTCGGCCAAGACCTCCTCGGAAAGAGGCGAGGATGAAGAAGAAGATCGAGAAGAAGCGAAGCCGAGGGGCCTACGGCTGAGGCAACTCCTTCCGGCCAAGGGGAGGAACAAAAGGAAGAACAAGGAGCAACAGTGAGGGTCCAAGTGCTCCTAAAGCTCAACCGGAAGTGATCGGCTCGGACGGCGAGTCTGAGTGGGTCAAAAGACCTTGCTTGCACAAGGACAATCGGCAGTAGGTCGGCCGAGCGAGACCTCTCCAATCGACGAATTTCAAGAGGATGAACCTCTAGATCCCCTCGCTCCAGGTCAGCCACTCAAAATTGAGCAATTGCCGGAGATTCCTGTAATTCCTCCGCCGTGCTTAAGCACATCGTCAAGATCCTATCAGCGTCGGCGCTCCGCTCGTCCTTCCTCTTCAACTCGGACAAACCCCTCTCCTTCTTAATTTCTTCTTTTATTTATAGTTTTTTTTTCTTTTCTTTCGTCTAGACATCAAATATGTACTACCTGTTGTATTCTTCCCATTTTTTTGTTTTTGCTTGAAAGGCAAGGGGTAGAATATAAATAGAAAAATTTGTCGTCTTGTTTAGGGGAGTTTCTCTCTCTCACTCTCTGTAAATATTTTCTTTACATTCAATGAAGTACTGCATTTCGTTACAATTCTTTCTATATCCGATAGTCAATGCAAGTATTTTTGAGTTTCCATCTAATATGTTTTATTGCTTAGCATCATTGACAATTATTGTTTTGGACCTCTCTTGCTCGATAACTATGAAAATTTATGTTCCTTTTCCGAGCGAGGTTATAGATTCAATATCTTATCACTAACAAAGTTTCTGTCTAAGTATGGAATGCCTTTCATCAAAAAGGGGAGATTGAAGACTCGGACTCCTACTTACACGTTTCGAGTTCCATCGAGAAGTCGGGTTTAAGACTTCATCTCTTATAGAGTTTTGACTTCAAGTCATTCCATGTGCTCTAGAAACTTTTCGAGTGATATATCATTACGTCACGAGTGTTATAGAAACTATTTTAATGTTTTAGCTCGACTCTAACCGACTCGGAATGCATATCTCTACATGCCATTTCACACTCGGTTCCGAGTCACCCAACACTCGGATTTATCACATGTTCAAACACTTGTGTTCATACACATAAACTCAAGTCCGACTTCATGGTTCGGGAATTACATTGTTCCTAGTCGGCATATTCTGTTTGAATATTGTTTAGTCTAGATCAAGTTTGTTTACTCCGATATTCTTTATCCGATTTGATTGTCTACTAGACTGACTCGGATGGAATTTGAGTCTCATGGATATTAGACTCGGAAAATTCCTTTTCTTTTCGACCCGAGATAATTATCTCTTAATTATATTAATTATAATATTATTTGTGTCTAATCTTGGACCAAAGTATTTTATATACTTTGAGAACCAAATTGATTTACTTTTGTAGGTTATTCAAACGAGGTTATCCTAATCCGAAATACAAAAGTAGCCGATTTCAAAACGTCAAATCACCAACGAGACAAGACTTTTTCCACCTCCGACCTAGCCCTAGCAGATCGTGTCGGGGTTGTCCGTTTCCAAAGCTGGAAATCTGTAACACCAAGCTAAACGGTGGTTTCCACCTTATTTTTCAAGACACCACAAGTGGTTTTGGAACTTCCAAAAGAGTCAAGAACCGTTGCCCAACGTTCAAATCTCAACGGATATTTTACGAGTGACTCGGAAAATCCATTACAATGGTCACAAAGGACTCTCGGTCGGAAGATGGACACAACGGCTATGTCTGCTTGGTTATCTATAAATAGAAGCCAACTCTTAAGACTTGAAGATTGCTGAACCAATTGTAAAAATACTTACTTGATTAAAAGTCATTGTATTCATTCTCAATCTTCTACTTACAACTCCAATTCGTATTTCATTATATTACGAGTTATAAGGGCTTGTATTAAGTTACAAACTCTCTTCTTACTCTCTAAGTAAGGTCCCTTGACTGAGCTGTAAGGGTTAACTCAGCTCGGTTTTCCCTAACTGTAAGGGTTATCTCGGCTAGGAAGCACTAGATCGGATAAGGGAATTTTTGAGTCTAGGAAAACATTTGTAAGGAGTTGTCTAAGGGAGCAACTCGGGTTGAGTCGATCTACTCGTATTTTGTGGATTCAAAATAGTGGATTTGACTTCGTGCTTGGATTAGCACGGTCCGTGGTTTTCTGCCCCATGAGGGTTTCCATGTACTTTATGTGTCACCGGTTTTCGAGTTCGAGTCTAGACTCGGATTGTTTATTTGTTCGGTTTATTCTACTTCTAAATTCTTTACTGATTTATGAGTCGGGTCTTTTCGAGTTCATCTCGTGACTCCAACTCTACTCGGACGAATTTATTCTTTAATCGAAGCAAATTTCATCATCACCCTATTCTCCCCCTCTAGGTTGACTTAGTCTCTCCAAGAGCTAACTTTCGAGCACACATATTGTATTTGTATGTTGTTTATTATTAATAACAAAGGTCAATGCATCACTCAAATATTAACTGCTCCGGTCGGGGTGGGTAAAAATAAATACCAATACCTGAAGGGTTTATAAATGATTGTCAAATACCTCGAGGGAGGTAAATGTAAATATCTCGTTCTTTCAATCAAAAAATTTATTTTGTTATTTTAGTTATGAATTTGTTTGGGTTTGAATTTTAGAGTGTGTTTGGTTAGGGAAAATCATTTTCCTGATTTTCATGTGTTTAGTATTAGAAATTTCAAAAATCATTTTTAAGGAAAATGGATTTTCCCCTAAAAGAGGAAATTATTTTCCCCTGCGAGCATAGCGAAGTTACATTTTCCTTCGCTCGCTCATCGCTTGCTCCTTTCATTTCTCCACCTCTCTCTCTCTGCTCTACCGCTCTTTCTCTCTCTCTCTCTCTCTCTCAACTCTCCATCCTTGCTTGGCTCTCTCTCTCTTTCCAGTCTCCATCCTTGCTTGATCTCTCTCTCTCCGGTCTCCAAGCCTTCCCCACGCAACAGTGTTTCTCCCTCCCTACTCGTGACGAGTTCTTCACATAACTCTCTCTCCATTGTTGTCAATTTTATTATGCGAATTGTTGCTTGGTGAAATTGGTGGGATTGTCTCTCTCCTATATCTTCAATGAAGAAGACGACGATGAAGTTTTTGTGAATATATGGGTCGGGCCGGGGTTCCCTTGTGGGATGTAACGCCCCAATCACTATTACTTAATAATTCCCTAATTCGAGAATATTAGGTAAGGTCGCAGCGGAAGTTAACGATCGAAGGCGTTACCGTCGCCCTAATAATAGGACAAGGCTAAAATAAAATATCACAATAACTCTGTGTCTATTAGTTATGCTTAAGTAAGTTTGGGAAACATTAGATGTTACGCCACGGGAGTCAAGTCGACAACTTAAATAAACCAATCCCAAAGTACGGTTCGCTACATATTTATAGATATTAACAAGCCAATACAACGAGTCACAAAACCCATCATAAAACCATGATAACGTAGTATCCAGCTAGGTATTGCTTCCGTTAGGCTTCTTAAGCAAATGACTGTTTACGGATGCTTTCCCTAAAAACAAAATCATTAAAATAATTCGAAGAATGAGTCGAAACTCGATACGAACATTCCTGCACAGTCAAATAATTTTGAAACAACTTGATTGAGCGCGCGCATTTCAATTCATTTTAGTTTGAAATCGGGGGAGAGAATATGATTAAAACTTGCTTGCTAGGTTCTTATCCGAAAGTGGAACCCCTTGATAATTGATACAATCTTTGAATAAGGTGCACACCTCCCGGCCGATTGAGAACCCGAGTTGAAGGCGCGCGAGTGGAATTGAAGGGCATAAGCCCCGATAATTGATAATTGATAATTGATCGGGGACCACTTAATTAGGCGACAAAACTTGATTTGTAAATAATTCATTATTAGTTGTTTATATAAGAAATGTTGAGATTTGCTGAAATATGTGAATTTTCGAAAGGTACAGGCAATGAACATACCCGAATTGAAACCTTTGTTTCTCCCCTTTTTCCGTAAATTTAAGTTACCGACTAATCGGCAATGGAAGTGGCCTCAATTCTGTTTCAATAGATTTTTGTTGTTAATAATGTTTCTCTTGAGTTTCAATAATTGAATTTATATAGGCTTTGACAATTTATTTCATTTTCTATATTTATTACGTAATTAGTTAAACCACGTTTTTCTTACATAACTTTACTACATTAATTCCGTTTAAATCTTAATTATAGCACATACTCGTTAAAGTAGTTGATTAGATCAAGCAATGATATTTACGCTATGTAATGCATTACTGATTCGAATCAAAAGATGAAGATATATATATATATATATATATATATATATATATACAAGTACTTAAACATTGTGTAGTTTATAACACGTTTAACAATCGCAAAATATGTTCTTAGTAGTTAGTGTTATTATCACCATCATTATTATTATTATTATTATTATTATTATTATTATTATTATTATTATTATTATTATTATTATTATTATTATTATTATTGTTGTTGTTGTTGTTGTTGTTGTTATTATTATTAATTACAATTAATTTGATTAGTTTACCTATTTTAGTGCTATTTTCAATCCTTATAGCTAGCTCAACTGTCATTTCGTTATATTCAAGCTCTATGATTAAATAATTACACTAACCCATCAAATGTCCTTCCCATAGGTAGATTTCACAATTTACTTAATTGCTCAAAATCCATATATATACAACTTTAAGGTTATGAGCATTCTTTTCAACAAAATACCATTCACAATGAAATTAGGTATTCTAAGTGTTCAAATTTCCCACATGCCTCCTACACAATCTATTATCCAACTTCAATCTCCCTCCACATTTTTTTCTTCCTTTGTGTTCAATTCTAGCTAATTACAAAATGTAACTAACCCATCAAATTGCTCAACATTCACATCAATATACTCCCAATTCAATTCACTAAATCACAATTTTACAAGAGAAATTATATTCATTCACCTTCGTTTGCTCAATATAACCATTTCCAATATAACAAAGTCCATCAAATTACTCAATTAATAACAAAACATCCCTAATCTCATTCACTAAATTATAATTTCCCAAATGAATCACATTCATTCACATTTATACATAATCAATCCACCAAAGTACCAAACCTCAATCATCCATACCAATTCGAATTCTTCCAAATCAATGTTTACATTCACCCACAAGCACATTTCTAGATCATATGATTCAATTTACAACTATAATCACTAACAAATAACAAAGCGTGCAATATAGGGTTTGGGGTTTTACCTTCAAAACTCGAGATATGGAAACCAAGAAGAGGGTGGAGTGGTGACGGTACCTCCGGGCTCCGGCGGCATCGGCGAGTACCGGCGAGGGCTTCGGCGCGGCTGCGACTGGTGGCTAGCCGCCGGGTGGGCCGCGGCAGGAGAGTCGAGCAGCGCCCGCGAGAGAGAGACAAGAAGGGCGAGAGAGCGAGAGAAAGAAGGAACGAGATAGAGGGAGCGGATAGATGGCCGGCGCCGGTCTTCCAGCCGCATCGTCGGTCGTGCTTGTGGCCGGAGGAGGCAACGACAGTGACGGGGGTGAAGCGAGGGACGAGCAACGTAGGCGGGGAGCAGAGAGGTGAGGGAAATGAAAAGCGAACCGTGCTCGACTATTTTTATCTCTAATTTTTTTTTTTTTTTGTAAAAATTCTAGATAAATCCATTTCTGGATTTATCCTTTAAAAAATCTGATTTGTGTATTTTTATTATTTTTATTTTATCTTTATTTATTTATTTATTTATTTTGTTTTCTTTTATTGTTACTTTTAATTTTATTTTAATAATGATGTTCACAAATTATAATTGTAATGGTTTACTTGAAATATAATACTAACGACCTTATAATCATATACCATCTCATGCAAAATTTTAAATTTTCTCTTTTAAACATATACGTAAATTATAATCATTATTATGAAATTTTTATTAGGGCTACTTCGTCGCCTTAGCTGCATAACACATATGTGAAAATAATTTAAATATAAAATATCGAATTGAAGTGCACGCGCTCAATTATATAAATCTTGTAATTAATAAGATAAATAATGTGATTTAGGGTTGGGTTGTTACATGGGAGGAGCAACTTTCGATGTGGGGTGTCATTTATTAAGGGCTCAATCTGTTGTCTAGAAAGTATCAATGATTACCCACCAGGTATTTGTTAAAATGCTCGAGAGAGAAAGAAGGGAGTTTGAGTTTGCACACCAGGTGTTTGTGGAAATGACTAAGAGAGCATAGAGTTTGAGCTTTTGTGTGTTGAATAATGAGAACGAGAGAGGAGAGAGGAAGAAAAGGAATGGAGAGAAGAAGGGAGGGTGGAGCGAATGAAGTGGGCATAAAAAGAGAAGGAGACCCAACATTTTGAGTATGAAGTCCGGAATTTACGTGAATGTTGTTATTGTAGAGTGTTCGAGTAGGAATTTATGAAAAAAATCCTGTTTACCAAATCTTCTTAAATTAAGATATATTATATATCTCCGATTGTGCAATGTAGGTCCAGATTGGGTTTAGCCATATTTCTTTAACATTGCTACTCGTAATGTAGAGTCTTGGGTGCTAATTCTCAACAGGTACTACTGGGATGGTAGGCTCCTTTTTGGATGGTTATGTTTGTTTGTATGACTTGTGGGTGGATAACTTGCGATGGTGTGAATACGTTGTGTCCGATTGCTACTCTCTTTGGACGTACGGGGTGGCGAGACCTCTGTGTTTGGACTGCCTATGGATGCGGGGGTCTCTACTTGGCCTGATTTTGTTTCTCCATTTGTGGGGAGTCATCTCTACACATTTCATAGCTCTTATGATGATATCATTTACTTGTACCAGTCCATTTAGGTTGATATATATATATATATATATATATATATATATATATATATATATATATATATATATATATATATATATATATATATATATATATATATGTTATATGTAGGAATAGGTTGAGACACTACTACGGGAATCACTTTTAACTACGGTTAAAAATGACATTTAATGACGATTAGTCGGCGTCGTGTATGTGGTCGTCGTTGTATGTAGCATTTTTAATTACGGTTCAACAACCGTAGTAAAAGATGACCTGTAACGACGGTTTTCATGTAAAAATCATCATCACAGGTACCTATATGACAACGGTTTTTAATAAAGAACCATCGTCATAAATTTACATATGACGATAGTTCTCTTTGACAAACCGTTGTCATCGGTCCTACTCGTAAATGCAAAAATGTTTCAGGCGTATGACGATGGTTCTAATGTAAGAACCGTCGTCGTAGGTCTGTATTTTTTAATATTTTTTGTTTTTCCGTCCCCTTGTACAAAATACACTCCAAAATACATCACAACTTACACAGACAACAAACCAACAGACCTCAATTTTTCAACATAATAAAAGAATTTCCAACTTAATACAACCAGAACAAAGTTCCATCTCGAACAAGTTCGCAACACGAGTTCCATATTTCACATTTAAGTTCAAGCAAAGAATATTATTACAATTGATGTGAAATAATAATGCAAAGAGTACTCTTCTTTAAGTATTTTAATGTGAAAAACTTCATCTTTCCTCTTGAAATTTCGTGCTATATAAACTGATTTCAATGTTTTTCCCTAAGGAAAATCTCTATTTTCCTAATAAAGTGATGCTTTTGTATAGTAGATTTAGTTATGTGATTGTCTTTATGATGATATTGCTTATTTGGAGTTGTTGCAGAGGTATCCTGGATAACATAACACATCATATTAGTAGTCCACGCTATCTCCGCACGAACTCCAAACAAGCAATATAGTCATAAAGAGAAGCACATAACTCAATCTATTAAAAAGCATCACCTTAGGAAAATAAAGATGAATCTTGTGGCATAAATATTGAAGTCATTTTAAACCACAAAGTCTTAAGAGAAAGAGGTAGACTTTTTGACTTGAGTACTTGAAAAGGAATACACAAACAGGACATCTCACCAGCAATCTCTACTTCCTTTGTCATGGTCCCAAAGTTATGCTCCTCATGTACTGCTCATTTTGAGTTTATGCAGGGGGTAGAGTGGACAATAAGCAACTTAATAACTGTGAAATAACATTAAGTGGGAGCAGAGATTAGCAACCTAAAACCGAGAAAGCTGTTAATCAACAATTATCCACAAGAAAACTTTACCGAAAGGCTTAGTCCTTTTGATACTCATCGAATGAGGATCTTCTACCCTTCCATTTGAGAGCTTAGTCCTTATTTTTCTTCTTGGAGTTCTTGTAGGGGTAGAGGTTCTACAACATATAAAAGCTGTGGAAAACATTAAGCGGGTTTCCCAAAACCGAGAAAAGTGTTAACAATAATTATTCACAAGAAACATTACCGAATAATGACCCTTATCAAATGATGATCTTCTACCCTTGCAATTGGACAGCTTAGTCCTTATTTTGATCATCATTGAACAAAATAATCTGTTTAGATGAATATTACAAGTCAAAAATAATGAAAAGTAAACTGCAGTTTCTAAAACAAGCAACAATATTGGATATCATCCGGAATAATATTAATGTTCTTATTGAGTTGATATAACTATATGGTTTATGCCTTTTTCCCCTACTTTAGACTTATCTTTAATATATATGCCCTCTTGATGGTTAACCCTTAAATACAATCCTTCAAAATTGGGATCCTCATTGTCGACGGGCATTCCCAAGGAGAAGGGTGGGGTCTCCTCAACAAACTCACACACATCTTCACTATCCCTACCAGCAACTTGCCTCTTCTCTTGAAGAACAATAGACCACTTATCATTGGCCAAGTCCTCAACATAGAACACTTGTCTTACTTGGGATGTCATAACGAATTGATCTCCTTTAGACCCTTCTTTTGTGAGATCGACCATCGTGAATCCCATCTCATCAACTCGGACACCGTTGTTATTATAAGCTGATTTGCACCGGAAAACGGGCTGACGAAGTTAACATAGTCTAGCTCCCATATCTCCTCAATGACACCGTAATATGACATTTTAGTTACAACGGGGTTTTTGTCCTTGGAACTAGAAACATGAAGTGCATGAGCCTCCAATGTGACCCCACTATTTTGCGAGGTGCTCCTATTGTCCTGGCCCTTTGTGTATGAAGAGTATCCATTGAGGTCATTCCCATGGTAAGATATGATTTCCAACTACGGCCTTCTAGCCAAGTCGACTAATGTTTGCGAGATATATTCTCATGATTCTTCCAATTGGCTAGTGATCACTCTATCTCTAAACCAGTTGACAAATGTGCGATTATGATGGGTCAGTACCCACGTCTCATTTTTTCCTCGATACTGTCTCTTTATGAGGGATTTTTGCTCATCAATGAACGATTGCACTGCATTGATGTTTTGTAGAATATAAAGATGTGTTTGATCCCTCATATCCCGACTGATTATTAGAATCGTCGGCCCTGAGCTTCCCGCCCACCGATCTTCCCTATAAATCAATGTTGTGGAATACGAACTTCTTCCATTTGGGGGTAGTATTCACAGCAAAACTCGACACACTTCTCAGCTGTGTATGCCTCAACAATGCACGCTTCCGGCCGGTATCGATTTCTAACATACCCTTTGAGAATTTTCATGAAATGTTCAAAAGGGTACATCCATCGGTAAAAAATCGGGCCACAGAATCTCACTTCTCTCACCAAATGGACAACGAGGTGCACCATGATGTCAAAAAAGAAGGTGGGAAGTACATCTCAAGTTGGCACAACGTAACGATCACGGCGCACTGAAGATCATCCAATTTCTCCAAATCAACGACTTTGCTGCATATGGCATTGAAGAAGAAGCAAAGTCTTGTGATAGCTTGTCCGACATGTTTCGGCATCACGACTCGGATAGCAACCGGCAGTATTTGTTGCATCAAAGCAAGACAATCGTGAGATTGAAGACCAATTAGTCTATAATCGGATATCAAAACGATTCTACCGATGTTTTAAGAATACCCCTGTGGCACTTTGAGTTTCTTCAAGGTCTCACACAAACATTGTTTTTCCCTTGTACTCAATGTGTAAGACGACGGAGGCAAATATGTTCTCTTCCCCTTTGGTTGTGGTGCTAATTCCTCCCGTATTCCCATTTCACACATATCAAGTCGTGTTTTCTCTCCGTCCTTGGTCTTCTCAAGTATGTTCGGAAGAGTGCCAATGAGACTTTCACAAATGTTTTTCTCTATATACATTACATCAAGACTATGTCTCACATACAACTCTTTCTAATATGGAAGTTCAAAAAATATTACTCTTTTTCCACACACCGTTTTTGGATTTGTCGGTATGGCTTATCGAACTCCACATCAAGATCCTTCACTTGCTCATATATTTGATGTCCTATTAATGGAGTTGGAGCATAATCCATCTCGTTTTTACCATTGAAAGCCTTCTTTTTCTTACAATATTGATGGGAAAAGGGAAGAAACTTTCGGTGTCCAAGATAGGCCGTCCTTTTTCGTGCTTAAGTTGATAAGAGCAAGTACCCTCTACGCAAATGGGGCATGCCTTGTGTCTTTTGATGGTGTATCCGGACAAGTTTCCGTACACGGAGAAGTCATTGATTGTGGTGAAGATCATAGCTTGCAATGTAAATTGCTCTTGACGGTATGCATCCTAAACCGATACACCTTTATCCCAAAAAACTTGAAATCTTCAACAAGAGGCGTCAAACACACATCTATATCATTTCCTAGCTGTTTAGGCCCAGAAATGAGCATTGACAACATAGTGTACTTGCACTTCATACACAATGACGACGGTAGGTTGTAGATAACCAAAAGAACGGGCCAACAAGCTGTGTTTGCTACTTAGGTCACCGTGGGGGTTTATTCCATCCGTACAAAGACCTAGACGTAGATTCCGTGCTTTCTTACCAAATTTCGGGAACAATGAATCGATCTTCTTCCTTTGAGGAGAATCGGTAGGGTAATATAGCTTGTCATCACGGACTCTTCCGTCGGCATGCCACGTCAAGTTCTTCGCATTAGTTGCACTTGAAAAAGGCGCTTAAACCTCGGTATTATCGGCAAGTACTACAACAACTTTGCGGGAGGTCCCTCAACACTCTCTCCATCGATGTTTTTTATTTTGTATCGAGGTACACCACACTAAGGACATTCATGTCTATGTGCATGTTCTTTTCGGTACAATATGCAATCGTTGGGGCAGGCATGTATCTTCTTATACCCCATGCCCATAGGACACAACATCCTCTTTGCCTCATATGTACGGTTGGGAAGGACATTGCCTTTTGGGAATATATCTTTGACTACACCCAGCAAGTCCGTGAAACTTTTGTCCGTAACAACCTGACCCTAAATCACATTATTTATCTTATTAACTACAAGATTTATATAATTGAGCGCGTGCACTTCAATTCGGCATTTTATAGTTAAATTATTTTTATATATGTGTTATGCAGCTAAGGCGACGAAGTGGCCCTAATAAAAATTTCATAACAATTGTAATTTACGTATAGGTTTAAAAGAGAAAATTTAAAAATTTACCTGAAATGGTATATGATTATAAGTTCATTGATATCATGTTTCGAGCAAACCGTTATAATTATAAGTTGTAATCAATAAAATTAAAAAGTAACAATAAAAGAAAAGAAAACAAAAATAAAATAAAATAAATATAAAAATGAAATAAATAAATCAGATTTTTTTTTTTGAAGGAAAAATCCGGAAATGATTCATCTAGAATTCTTTACAAAAAAAAAAAAAAATAAGGTGGTTAAAGATAAAAATAGTCGGGTTTTCGGTTCCATATTCCTCATTTGCGTTTCCCCTGCTGCGCTACCTACTCCTCTACTTCTTCCCTCCCCCTCGCTGTCGCTGCCTTCTCCGGCCACCAGCATGACCGACGCCAGGCTGGAAGACCGGCGCCGACCACCCATCACCTCTCTCTGTCTCGCCCTCTCCCTCCCTCGCGCTCTCGCTCTGCTCTCTCGCTCTTACCCGCGTCCTGCTCCGCCTCGCCGCGACCCACGTCCATCGGGCAACCACCGCAGCCCGGCGTCGAGGCACGTCACCGGCCCCTCCCGGCGAGTCGCCATAGCAGCAGCCGCACACCAACATCTCCTTCTTCCTCTCCTTGACTTCTCCTCTCCGAATTTGAAGGTAAAACACTAAACCCTAAATTACCAAGTTCATTATTTATTTAAGCAATTGTGACTATAAATTGAGGTATATGATTTAGAAATATGTCTATAGTGTGAATTTAAGGTTTGAATTGGGAAGACTGTGAATTGGTGTGAACCATTGTGATTGGTATTTTGATGGATTGATTGTGTATGGATGTGAACGAATGTGATTCTTTTGGAAATTATGATTTAGTGAATGAGGTTAGGGATGTTTTGTTATAAAAATTGAGTAATTGATGGATTTGTTATATTCCGGGAATGATTATGCTTGAGCAAACGAAGGGCATAGTGTATGTAGAAACTGAACTAGCTAATGTGTAATTGCAGAGGTGTGAGAAAATAATTCGAATATTGAGCATACCTAATTGTGGTTGTGAATGTGAATTCTGTTGAGCAAATAATGCTTAGGCCTTAAAATGGTGTATGCATGAATTTTGGGCAATTCGCCAAATTGTGAAACATTTCTATGGAAAGGCATTTGACGGGTTAATTAATTACTTAACTATGGGTTTTGAATGCGGGAAAGGGCGAAGTAAGGAGTAAATTAGGAATAAGTGATTGTTTATGTTTATATATATATATATATACCATTTTCAATCCAAAGCAACTAACAAATTGAATTACATCAAAATCATCGAGTATCTAATTAGCCTAATCAACTTCTTTAATTAGTATGTATTATATTCAATATTTGAAACGGAGTTAACGCAATAAAGTTGAGTAATACAAATGTTAGTTTAATCGATTTTCGTATAAGTATAGGAAATGAAATAAATTGTCAACACTTATACAAATTTAAGTATTAAAACTCAAGAGAAACATTATTAACAATAAAAATCTATTTGAAACGTAGCCGAGGCCACTTCGGTTGCTGGATAGTCGATAACTTAAATTTTTATAAAAGGGGAGAAACAAACATTCTCGGTTCGAGTACGTTCATTGCCTGTACCCTTCGAAAATTCACATATTTCAGCAAATCTCAACATCTCTTATATAAATAACTAATAATGAATCATTTGCAAATCAAGTTTTGTCACCTAATTAAGTGGTCCCCGCTCAATTATCAATTATCGGGGCTTAGGCCCACCAATTCCACTCGTGCGGCGTCAACTCGGGTTTTCGGTCGGCCCGAGGGTGTGCGCCTATTCAAAGATCGTATCAATTATCAAGGGGTTCCACTTTCGGATAATAACCTAGCAAGCAAGTTTTACTCATATTCTCTCCCCCGATTTCAAACTAAAATGAATTGAAATGCGCGCGCTCAACCAATGTGTTTCAAAATTACTTAACTGTGTAGGAATGTCCGTACTGAGTTTCGACTCATTTTTCAAATTATTTTAATGTTTTTGTTTTTAGGAAAAGCATCCGTGAACAGTCCTTTGCCTAAGAAGCCTGACGGGAGCAAGACTTAGTTGGATATTCCATTATCATTGCTCTAAGATGGGTTAGACGCTCACAGTGGTTCTCCCCTCGTTAATTTTGGGCTTGACCTTGGATTTGTAATTAAATATTGCGTATTTCCTATCACGGATCGTTGTATTGGCCGTTAATATATGTAAATATGTAGCGAACTGTACTTTGGGATTGGTTTATTTAAGTTGTCGGCTTGACTCCTGCAGCGCAACATTTAATATTTCCCGGACTTACTTAAGCACAAGCCGATAGACACGGGATATCGTGGTATTTTATTTTTAGCCTTGTCCTACTATTCGGGCGGCGGTGACGCCTTCGATCGTTAACTTCCGCTGCGACCTTACCTAATATTCTCGAATTAGGGAATTATTAAGTAATGGTAACCGGGGCGTTACATTGTCGCTCCGGTTGTTAGCCGTTTTCAAGTTCATCAACCTCAACACAACCGATAAACGGGTATATTTAGCACACCCGGGTAAAGAGGCTTCTCCGAATCGGCTAACAATTGCTCCAATATGTGTGGTTGATCGACTAAATCACGTTCTACTCCACGAACTAGATCTTTAGGTCGATCTTCTAATTGCATACTACTTGCTAGCTTCATTTTCATCATACCCTTTATCTTCCTCTCGTACGGGTGTATTCACGAGAATCCTCTTCCCCATGCCATACCCACACCTTATAAGTTGTGTCAAACCCATGCCGATATAGGTGACCTTTTACAACCTTAGGGGGAATCTTGAGGAGTTGAAACACCTTAAACACGGAAAAAATATGGATTGTTCTCCGAATTTGGCGGCATGTTCAATGGCAATCTCTAGAAAGTTGTTAATACTATCACGATATTCTACACTCCTCCTATAGATGTAAACCCACGCTCGATCCATAGCTTACCCATAAACACGAGAAGCAATTCACCACATATAGTTAGAGAATACGTACTTACGCACAAATAATATGACATGAGCCCAAGATCCTTCTACAAGGACAAATGTTCCTAAACCCATTCAAGAATAATATGACCCTAAACGAGTGTAGCAAAATCTTATCATACATTTGATAAAATTCAGCGGCATTTCCCTCGGACCTTCAAGTACAACATACAAAAATGAAGCGGCTAATGGGTGTATCCTTACTTCATTGTATGGTAACAAGTAAAGATACACACATCAAACCCATCGTCATCATAATTGGACCCGAAGAACAAGAGGGGAAATGAGCACCGTGATATCTTGTCAAATTTGTGATAAGATTATAATAGCCACACAACCTATTATCATATTATTCTCAAACTGTCCAACACGGACAATTCAAAAACCTATACATACCAAGCTAATATCCTAAACGCTATACACACATTTATGCACGTATCTGCGACCTAGGATAACTTGTCATGTATACATGTTTGAACGGGTTCTCTAAACTTATGAATGCATATGATAATTTAATGAAGCATGCCATTAATCGAATAATATGAGAAACAATAAAGCCCTATATCCAAATTATCTTTCTACTTCCCTAAAACCCTAAATAAATTTGGTCGTACGCTTTTGATTTACCATCATTAACTATCATTCTATTTCCCTATAAATTAAATCCTAAAATCCTAAACCCATTTCTCAAAATCTCTAACATTTCACGAATTTCCAACTTAATAAACTAAACAAATGTCACCAACATTATAACAATTCACACATTCTCAAACATTTTTCAACAAAGATTCAACATTTTAACAATCCCAAACATTACCCACATTCTCAACATTCACATAATCACCCCAAATACGTTCACCATTTAACTATATTAAATCTTGTAAATAACTTAAAGCAAAAATATAAGAAAGGATAAAGATTCATACCGTAAGAAGGAGGAAAACAACGGTGACAATGAACGACGAAACCAACGGCGACAATGCACACAACCACCGTCGGCAAATACTAAGACTACAAGAAAGAAGAGAGACGATGAGTGAGCAAAATTGAAATTAAACAACAAGAGGAACAACGAAGCTGATTACTTACCGGCGACTCTAAGCGGATCTAGATATGAGTTGTGGAGGACAGTCAACGGTGGAGAACTATAAGGCCGAGAGTAAATAGCGAGATGAAGTGGGCATGAAAATAGCAGGTATGTTCTCGGATTTTGTTAGAGTTGTTACGAAAAAAATTTGACGACGGTTTTATGAAAAGAGCCCTCATCCACAAAATGCCCAGCACATATGACGACGGTTTTGATGAAAGCACCGTTGTCATATGTGCTTCGTAACGCCGATTCTTTACGAAATGCCACCAGTTTAGTTTTCATGACGGTTTGTCCTTTTAACCATCGTTAAATACCCGTCATTAAAAGTAGTTTCTATAGTAGTGAGAGCCAATATGGAGTATAGAAAATCAAAAATTTGGAAACGAAATATGTCAATTTAGAAACGAAAATTTCGTCTTTAATCGAAACGAAATAGTTTTCGTTTCTAATTTCGTTTCAATTAGAAACGAAATTTAAATTTAGAGAGTCAATTTAGTAACGAAAATTTCAAGGTATGGCTTTAAAATTTAGGGTTTACGGTATGGGGTTTAGAGTTTGGGGTTTAGGGTTTAGGAGTTTAGGGGTTAGGGTTTAGGGTGTGGGGTTTAGGGTTTAAGGTTTAGAGTATGGGGTTTACGGTTTAGGGTTTGGGTGTTTAGGATTTGGGATTTAGGGTTAGGATTTAGGAAAAGGTTATTAATTTTCTTCCTACCAAACAATGAAAAATAAATTTTTGGAAAATTATGTTTCATTCTACCAAACAAAGGAAAATGTATGTGGAAAATGATTTTCAAGAAAAATATTTTTCCATGGAAAATTATTTTTCGAAAAAATGATTTTACGTCCAACCAAACACACCCTTATTGTAGATGTCGTATGACCTTTGAAATTCAACCATTATTCTAAAAAAAGGAGAGAAACTAAAATATTGATAATGCAGAGTATAATATGAGGAACAATGTAGTTTGGAAAACATGAAATGTTGGAAAATCTTCAATCAAAGATTCCCACCTTGTTTGACTAAGATTCTAACTAAAAGAAAAAGCAACTTTTTTTGGATTCATTTTAAGACAACTTCTATACAACTATTTTTTAAGAAATTAGTCTATTACTATTAGCCATAGTGGTTACATCCCAAAAGTCAATGGATCTTGAAATAGTGAAGAAATATTTGAACTAAAAAGAAGATTGAGCAATGTTTTAAATCTAAATTCTATCTTAACCTGAAAATTTCCTAAATTATATGGAATATAATTTTTGAGAATTGTAGTTGATGTAACTCATTAGATAAAAAAGTAAGGATGTTTTAACAATGATGGCTTCACTAGCTTCCATATTTAAAAAGTTATGAATAGGTTGCAAGATTTCATTCACCTCTCTAACTAGGGGTGAGCACGATTCTCGAGTACCCTAAAACATGTTAGGAATCGGTTAAATGGTTTTGATTTCGGTTTCAAAAAAGAAACCAGTCCAATCTTTAGGTGCTAAATTTTAAAATTAAGCGCTCATGGGTACCCTAAAATCATAATCTAAACCTGAGGTTCTCACTCCGGTCCCAAAAATTAGGAACCTGTTTGACCAATTTCGATTTCGGTTTTCAACTTTTAAGAAGGGCACTCGGAACCGTTCACCCCTATCTCTAACTACAAAGGATCCTAATCTAGTGTAACCCCATCCTTCCATGTTTTTTTGGGCTAATATACTAGTTAGCTATATTTGCCCTTAATAGTCGTATAATTCTAAACTTAAATTTTCTCTTTAAATTTTAATGATAAATAAAATTATTACTCAGTTCTTATTTTTACTTGTTTACTACTCCCTATGTTCCATAATGTAATTACTGAATAGGAAAAATATAAATTTTAAGAAATTAAAATATTAACCAATAGATGATAAGTTTAGTGGAAATGATGAAATGTAATTAGTTGAAAACTGTATTTAATGAGCTTATAAGAAAACTAATTTGAAACAAAAATATTTGTAATTTAGGACTAATGAATGGATAAAGTAATATTTTAAAAGATAGCTCAACTAAACTGTGCCAATTATGCAAATATTCTAAAGCTAGTTTATCAAAAGTCACGGTGGCTATAGTTATCAGTATCATATTGCTAATGTATTAAATTTTCATTAAAATAGGTAGAATTAATTTTTATATCATTGTATTGATATATTCAAGGGGTAACATTTATGTTATATGGATCTCTTAAAATTGACCTCTTCATTTGCAAAAATGATTACGAAAATAGACTTCCTATATTAAGATCTTTTTACACCCCTAGAAGGAGAATCTATACGGAAAAGTATAACGGCTCATTATCATATTTGTAGCTCTATGCATATCCAAGTCCCCCAAACTTTGAGAAGTTCTTAGACAAAATAACCCTTGAACTAGACTTTATTTAAAAATATCCCTAATTTATTTTCTTACCTAACGGTGCCATTGATTTATAATAATACGTATTTGAATGCTATTTTTCTATACATATTTGTATGATATTTTTCTCAAAGGTGACCAACTACAACCGAGTTTTTTGAAATTTTAATTTATTTTTTGAACATAAACTATGAAAAAAACTAAAAACTAAAAATAAACGTGAACGAAACAGAAGAAAAAGTAGTTGGGGCCATAGGGTATGACTAGAGAAATCAATTCCAAACGGAAGAACAAGCCCTACAAAGAGAATTGGAATATGTGAAGGTTTACTCGTGGAGAGTACAAGTCACCCTAGAGGGAGGTGAATAGGGTGATGAGAAAATTTAAACACTTTTCACACAGTCACTTAGAAGAAGCAGATTCGAATCTAGATTGAACTTGGAAAGATAAAAACACGGATATACTTGGAAACCCTCCTACGGCAAAAACCATGGATAGTGCTAATCCAAGCAACAAGTCAAATCCACAAAATACAAAGGACTAACTCAACTAGAATTGCTCCCTTAAACAATTCCTTACAAAGTTTTCCTAAACTCATAAGTTCCCTTATATCATCTAGTACTTCCTAACCGAGGTAACCTTTACAATTAGGGACAACCGAGTTGAGTTAACCCTTACAACTCAGTCAAAGGACTTACTAAGAAAGTAAGAGAAGTATGTAATTGATTACAAGACTTTCTTTACAACTCGAGAGAATATTAAATACAAACTTGGAGTTGTAAGAATAAGATTGATCGAGTATGCACTAAGTAAGTGTTGGATAATATATTCATCCATAGGTGCAATAATGTGTTCAGCAAGCTTCTAGTCTTGTGAAGTGGTTTCTATTTATAGCCAACCAAGCGAGTGACCGTTGAGTCTTGGTTTTGGACTGATATCTTTACTAGCCATTGTAACGGTTATTCCGAGTCACTCAAAAAAGATCCATTGGGATGTAAACGTTGTGCAACGGCTCTTGGCTCCAAAAGATGGTCCAATCACTTGGTGGTGACTGAAAACCGAGGTGGAAACAACCATTAGGCCTATAGTTGGAGTTTTCTAGTTTTGGAAACAAACAACCCCGACACGGTGTCTAAGCCATGTCCAAAAGTAGCTAAAACTTGTCTCGTTGGTGTTTAACGGTTAGAAACCAGTTGCTTTTGAAATTCAAAAATAGATTAGCCTCGTTTGAATAACTTACAAAAGCAAACCACATTGGTTCTCAAAGTATAAAATACTTTGGTCCAAGATTAGGCACAGATAATAATTAAAACAGAGTAATTAAATGCTTAATTATCATTGGCCTAAAATAATGTAATTTTTAAGTCTAATATTCAATATGTTCAAATTCCATCTTGAGTCAATCCTAAAATAATCAAGTTAGAGAGAATAAAATATCGTAGTATAAGAACTTGATCCGGTGAAATCATTCTCAAGGAAATAAACTGACTTAGAAAGAGAATTAACGTTGTAATTCACTTTGCATTGAAATACAAAGTCAATGCTCAGAATAAAAGTGTTAGAGAAATTATTTAAGCATGCGATGGTTCCAAGTGATGTCCGAGTGAGTCGAAATACCAAGTGTAGGAGATATGTAATAAAACGCTTTCCGAGTCAGTCGAACAAAATGAAAACTTAGATAAGAGTTTCTATAATACGCAGAATGACTTAGAATCAAAACCTAAGAGAGATAGAGATTTATATCCGAGTCTTCAATATGAAATCAATTGTCGAATCGATTTGTGTCTTCTTCTTCCGAAATCAAAGTCTAAATCAATTCTTGAATTAATTCCTAAATAATGTCTTCTTCTTTTGCTTGAAATCCCACTCAAGCATGTAAATCAAGCCCCATTCAATTCTCAAATTGATTTGTGCCTTCTTCTTCTAAAATCGAGTATGAATCAATTCCAAAATAATGTCTTCTTCTGCTCAAAGCTCCACTCAAGCATGTAAATCACACCCTATTTTCAAATTCATCAAATTTAAAAACTCTAAAACGACTTTAAAAAAAACCTAAAAAGCTTTCATACTCTCTTAAATGATGTAAATCATTGGCACTATTAAATAAGAAAATATACGAAAAACAATTTTAACTAAAATTTATTCTTATGGGGTTGTTTTCTATACTATATATAACAACAACTTTTTAAAATTATCAAATGGTGGTCCGAGAGTGAATTTAGGAGTTTTGTCCAATATAAAAATAATAATTTTATCTTTAAAAAATATTTTCGCTCATTTATGGACTCTTTAAGTCTCACTTGCCATAATAAATCAAACAAATAATAATAATAATAATAATAATAATAATAATAATAATAATAATAATAATAATAATAATAATAATAATAATAAAATCTATCGATCCCACATATTTTGTGCATCTTTTACTCCTTCAACAAAATATCAAACATTAAAGACAATTTCAATGATTATGATTTTCTGCCAAATTTAAGGTGAATACCACAATTTTTTTAAAAAAATTAAAGTGCACAATTTTCTTATTAGATATTTGAAAAATTATATTTGCATCCACAAAAAAATAAATCAAAAGCACATTGACTACTTTGTAATTTTTATATTGGGTCATTTTCTTCAAGTACAAACTACTATTTTTATATTAGACACAAAGTTAATTGAATATTTCTCGTCAAATTCATCCTTTTTAATAAGTGTTGTAATTTTCAAATTATTTTAGTTTTGCAAGTTGTTTTTTTTAATTTGTGTTCGAATATGGATAGATTCGAAGTTAATTAACAATTTAAATTGTTATGTAGTCATCAATTTATTTGTTGTGGGTTTGGGTTTCATCTAAGTTATCATTTTATTATGGGTGTGAAATTATTGAGAAAATACCGCAATCGCATGGTGTAGGTGTAGCTAGGAACCGGTGACTACGGGCCGTATCCTCGAGGAACTCACTTTCAAGTACTAAATCCGCCTAAAACCCTAATCTAGGTGAAACTCGGTTTGACAATGATTTTTTTGTTTTTGGATTCAACTAATAACCAAATAATTACGAGAAATCAATGGATAAAAATCCTTAGATTGGGATTAAGCACACTAATATGTCCGAAATCAAAATCGAATACTACTTGAGATTTGCCTATGCTAGTAGTTTAGAAGGGGAGACACCAATTAAACCTATTTTCGCCTACTTTCGAATGTCAAAACTAATCTTGCTCAATCTAATCACCTATTTTCATGGGACTAATAAAGAACAAAATCACAACAAATGCATTCCACAACCCCCAATTAAAACCTTGATTATTTCATATCAAAGTTCTAATCATCATTCTAGGTCAGTTTCTATCTTTTGATGTTCACAAAACCCGAGTAAAAGTGGATGATTCCTCTTTCAAGGCATTCATCGGAATAGTGATGAGCGAAGTGAATTCTACCCTAACAAGCATAGAATAATCCAATTGGTATTCAATTCACGATTATCAAGGCATAATAGTGATCAATCCCAACTTAAGTAGAGAAATTATGCTAAACAATTGACAAGATTCAAAGAAAATAGCCATTGAGAGACGATGAGAAACTATGAAGAAAAGATAAAAAGAAAAATTACGATTCATCGAATGAAAACTTGATGCAATTAAATAGTAAATAGTCTTCAAGTAAACAATGAATGTTGCAAGTTCTTGAATCTTCTCTCGGAGCTCTCTCATGAAAAACCCTAACTAAAACTTAGAATAATGAAAAGATATCCCGAAATTACAATTAGGAAACTAATAAGTTGCGAAAATAGTAATTCGCCCCGCCCTTCAAGAGTCGCACGGGCTACCGTGCACGTTTTAGCCGCAATTTTGCACGGCCATGCAAGTTATGCACGGGTAGCTGTGTGAAAAACTTGAAGTTTCTGCCTCGTTTGCACAGGCCGTGCAGCTTCTACATAGTAGGTCGTGCACAACTTCAACTTTCATAACTTCTCACACGACCGTGCATGGTGTGCACGAGTGACCGTGCGACCTTCCTTGACTCGTGAGCTCTTTGCTCGATGGTTTGCACGGCTGTGCACTTTTGCACAGCTGCCTGTACAACTTCACTTGATGAGTTTTAGGCTCCTTTCTTGCCTCCACTTAGGCCCGAAGCTTCCTCTTCATCCCTTTTCATGAAATTTGCCTTGAATCTCTCTAACTTAAGCCCAAAAACCTATAATTAAGAGATTTACTAGCTTAGGTGTCGCTAAAGAGAAAATGAGCATAATCTAACCCAAAACTAAATAAATATAATTAAAATCATTACAGAATTGGGTTAAATAATACCTTGAAAATCGATAAATATGAGGTTTAACAACTCCCCATGTTTACCTCTTGCTTATCCCCAAGCAAGACTGTCAATTAATGGTCCCGGGTTAAAAACCTCACATTCACCCTCCTCAGGTGACGAGTTAACAGTTCAATCAATGGGAAATAGCCATGCGCATAGACAACCTATTCAAAGTTTCATACTTTCCATGAAAACTTGCTTGAAAATTTCAATGACTACAATGCTTGGTTATAATGCACGACTATCTCATATCGAACCACATTAACACTTATGATACCCTCAAACAAATGGCGAACTAGCTTGACCGATGGAATCTCACTTTAGGATAAAGGGGAACACTCACACTCATGTGTTTAGAATATATAATGAGGGTTCACTCAAACTCTTTCCAAAAACACAACCTACCATAAGCTTGGTCCTATTCTCATTCTCCACCACTATAGAGGCAAAAATATAAGTGCAATCAAAAGGTCTTTCAAAGCTTGTAATGTGGCCAAGGTTCATTGGTAGAAAGGGGAATCAATTTGGGAAATGTGGAGCTAAATAGCCGAGGCCTAACAGTTAAGGAGCAAAAAATAATTCCAATCATGACTAAAAACTTTCTCCCAATTCACCTCTTTAAGCACAACACACTTTAAGACAGACTTAAGGAATGAGCATAAAACTTTTTGAACTTTCCACGTGCCAATCACTTATTTCTTCACTTCTTTTCTTTTTAAGAATTTTTTTCTTCTCCTTTTTATCATTCTTTTCTTTCTTTTCTTCTTTTTTTAAGTATTCGAACTTTCGGGAATAGATACAATTGGCATAGGAATCATAAACACTACTCAATTCCAAAAGAGTCTAAAAGGAGGACTTTTTTCTTTTTTTTTCTTTTTCAGCACGGGTCCGCAATTCAAACTACAAATTGAATGCAACACTCCATCATTCAACCTAAAACTACCCAATAAATATTACTCCACCAGATCCGACTTTGGCGTAGGAAATGTATATAGGCCAAAGGTAAAGTAGATGTAGGTGTACTAAGAAACATGTTAAGGCTCAAAGGAGTAGCAAAAGGGTATAAATGAATGAGATGACTTTTTGGCTCATGTATCTTGAAAACAAATGAATGCCTCTATCATATTACACAATGCACATGCCAAGTGTGGTCTCAAAGAGAAACAGAGCAAGTTCTAGAGTTATGTATCAAGGAAGAGTCACACAAAGAATGAAACGTGAGACTAAAAAGGATGAATTAGTCTATAAGGCTCAAAATCTCGGGGGCTTATCCACCACAGTCAACAACTAGCTCAAAGGATGTACCACTTGCTTAAGTTTGACCAATCATGCAAGAAATTCTCAATGACAAATGACAAGCAACACAAGACATCACAATCACATTCATTCGCAAGTTTATTTCCACAAAAAGTTTCCATCAAGAATAGGCAATCAAATCATGCACAATAACACCCATTAATCAACTATCACACTTCACATCATCATTATAACAGAGGTTTTGAAAACAGTCATCTTTATTTTTCAAAAAAATTTTTAAAGTAAAGAAAACTAACTAAAAAGAAACTCACAAAAAGAAATCGAAAGAAGGGTGGAACATGTTTACCTCAAGTGCTTATAGATGCCCATCGCCTTGCATTTTTTTAATTAAAACAGAAAAAAGAAAAATAATATACAATGCAAAATCCTAACTAATATGCTCATGTTTAGTCCTATATGCTAGTAACAGAAAGAAAACAAATAAAGCAAAAACTAATGCAGCTATATGAATGCAATGCAACTATATGCAACTATACTACCCAAATTATCCACCAATCAATAGATATCTCTCAAAGCACTCAGTCATGCCAAATCAAATGTCAATGTAACACCCTCCTCCTCCTATGCTTGAGCTATTCATTGTCCCCAATGAAAGAAATATGCGAGAAAGAGAGGAGGAGGGATGAAACCCGAGTGCATCAAGGTAGGCCAGGTGGCCCATGAGGTTTCCACTCGAGTGAAGGATAGGGGCACTGGAAATCCTAATAAGTGTGAAAAATGAGACACCTCACCCTATCAATACTGGCTGTCAAGATGCTGAAAGCCCCGTCGTGTCTCGGTCCGGTGTTGCTGCATAGAATATCTCAAAGCATCCCGACCAACCTAAAAGGCGCTTGAGATGGTCAAGGATAGATTGGAACATGGACTCGGTAGTGGGAGGAGTAACAAGAAGGGCAGTGTTAATCCCATCCGGTTGTGCAGCTTCTTGCTCCTCGGGGTGCCTAGATGGAGCAGCTTAAACTCCAGGCATGAGATGGGGCCACACCGGATCCACTCGCCTCAACAAACCGACCATAAGACTAATTGCGCTCATCTATGATAGTGGTCTTGGTAGGAGCGGGAGACAAAATAGGGCTACCCCGTGGTGGGTGACATAGAATACATTGCCTTGAAGCACGAAGAGCTTCATATGCTTACAAGCGTCATAATTAAGTAGACGACCAGGGTGTAGCAGCTTGAGTAAAGACAAATCAATCCCTACTCCTAAGCACACAGTCAAGGCCGTAACGATGCCACCGAGTAGCTAAACAAGTTGACTTGGTCACCGGTTGATCCCTAATGTACTCCAAAAGCATAGCACCACAGCTTAACCGGTTCCTCATGCAAGGCTGCCCACATCAAAAAGAGCTCGAGCTCCTAACGATATTCCGGCTATCATGGCGAGTAAAAATAGAGTTGGTCGAGTACGCTGAAGGTAACGCAGGATGGGGTTACAAATAAATGTGGCTTTACTCTTTTGGGGGTTAAAATATTAGATACGCATATCACGTAAGGTATAAGTCTGGTCTCGCTGCACAACTAATAGATTCCCAAAAGGCTTCGGAAGAATAATTCATGTGTTGACGAGCAAGGAGACCATGGTGAGGGAGGCCAAGGGCGTATTTAAAATTGCTCAAACTCATTCCTAAGGTTCGATTTCCTAAACGGAAATGCACGATAAAGTTGTACTTCTCATCGGATGGGTTAATGAACTATAGAATTCATATACAAGCCTAGCAAAGACCCCACCGTAAAACGTCGATTAACCAACTCGTGCAAACCCAAATTTGACAATAATGAGCATAAGTCATCCCATAATCCCAAATTTTGCATCCAATCCACATCCACAAATTTAGGTGCACTCATCTCTTTAGATACAATCTTATCAAACTTCGATTTTGGGCAGCATTAACAAATTCAATTCCATAGACATTTTCAATATGAGAGGATCGAGAGCTTTTACCTCGGGCCACGGGGGCCTGGCCGTAACAAAAGCACCAATGGTAGTGGTGGCGGTGCGCGATTTTTTAGGTGGCATGATGAGCAGCAATTAGGGGTGTATTCGAGCCGAGCCGAGCCCGAACTCCGCCGGGCTCGAAGCTCAGCTCGTGAGTATCATTTGTAGCTCGAGCTCGGCTCGTGGCTCGCCAAGCTCGGCACAGTCAAGCTCGAGCTCGGCTCGCAAAAGCTCGAGCCTAAGCTCGGCTCGCCAAAAGCTCGAGCCCAAGCTCGGCTCGTCATTGGCTCGTCAAAAGTTTCTATTAAGCTCCTGTTTTTAGGTTCAAAGTCATCTTTTATATATACTTGCTATAAAAACATAAAATTAAATTTAATTGAGACTCTTTTTCTCAACAATCACAATATACCAGTTTAAAAAATAGTATAAAACATAAATAAAACATTTGACTCTTTGATAATGAAATACAAATTACTAAAAAACTTGAATTTTAATTTAAAATCCTTGTAATAATAACATCTATCATTCACTTAAAAAAAAAAGGCTCTTTATTTCACATTTTCAATATAGCAAAATGTTATCAAAGTGGGCACGTCGATCCTTCATTAGACATTGGCAATATGAACTCTTTAGGTTGATCGTCTTCTTTTAACACTCGAGAAAGGGGAGACAAATAAAAGTTACAACTAAATCATTAATACAATTTTATTTTTATTTATACTTTAAATTGACAAAAAACTACCTTCCTCCTCTTTTTGTGACACCATGTAGATGATGGAACCAATCACCTCCACATATCAAAGCTTCCACCGTTTTAAGATCTAACGAGCTACGATATGGATTAATCACTCTACCTCCTGCACTAGATTAATGTGAATCATATATTCATTATCAAAATTTCATCTATCTTGATTCTGGGTTTTCATGTATATAAATGTTAGTAATTGGTAAATAAAAGTTTTAATAGATTAGGTATAACCAAATGCTTTACATAAGAAATATAAATCAAAATAATTATGCTAAATTAAAAAATTTAAATTAATTGCTAGATCGGTGATAAAAAAAAAGTTCTTCACATACTAATCTCCACAAATTTTAGCTCATTTGTTTCAATTTGTTTAGATTCATTTGTAATTAGCTTATGTAAGCTCGACGAGCCGAGCTTGTTTAGGCTCGTTTGGTAGGCTCGTTCGGCTCGTATGTAATGGGCTCGTGTAGGCTCGGCGAGCTTACGAGCTCCAACATTGCAAGCTCGAGCTCGGCTCGGATAACTTTCGAGGCTCGGCTCGGCTCGGCTCGGGTTCGTCACAATCTCGGCTTAGCAAGCTTTTATACGAGCCGGCTCGCGAGGGCTCGCAAGCCGGCTCGGCTCGGTTACACCCCTAGCAGCAATAGAGGTCTTCTCACAACAAATTCAGCAAGTTACACCAAAATCCCGAGCACCTAATTTCAAACCCTAAATTCAAACACCCAATCTCCAAAATCCAAGCACCAAAGTCTAAATTTGACTTGAATCAAGCAAAATCTGGTTGAATATAGCGAGCAAAGAGCGAAAAGACAACAAATTTCGCACTTAATAGGGTTGGGGAATCGATGCACAGTTGGGCAAGCAAGAGGGAAAAATGGAGATGGCTCGGTAAGGAAAGAGATAGCGAGTGGTTTGCAGCGGCTGAAGGTCATAGGTATGAGCGGGGTGGTCGGCGGTCACTGGGTTGTAGTCGGCGGTAGCGGATTTGGTAGAGAGAGGGTGGTTTCGAGTGGAGGATGGGAAAGATTTGGTTAGTGAGAGAGGGAGAATGGCGAAATTAGTGAAGAGATCAGGCAGCAGAGAAGGAGAGTGTGACAGAGGTTTGGTGGTTGGAGGTCGACAATGGCAGTGGTGGCCGATGGTGGGGGTCGAGAGGACTTGGGTGAGAGGTTTCGGGAAGGAAGGCAAAGAGAATGAGAGGGCGGGACCGAAAATCGGGCTTAGATCCGTGAAAATTCAAACTTTGCACGGCCTACCGTGCGGGTCTTCTTTATGCTTGCTCAAAGCGCACGACTATGCGGTTTATGCACGTCCAGCCGTGCAAAACAGCCCAACTCTCTAGCTTATTCGCACGGTTGTGTGATTTCGCACGAGCGGCCATGCAACATCCGGGCTAATCCTTGACCTATTACACGGCTTGTGTGGTATTGCAATACCATCTATTTTTCTTCTTTTTTTCTCCTTTTTTTTCAAAAATTTTTGAACACACTCTTTTCTTTCCTTTCGTTTTTTTTTTTGAATTTTTCGATTTCTTTTCGAAAATAATTAAAAAGGCTTAGATTGCCTCCCAAGAAGCTCTTGTTTAAGGTCCTTAAACTTGACCCTTACCTTAAACGGTGGACGAGTGAAGACTCGGGAGGAGGATAAAGTAAAGAGTGGACTTGTGACATGACATCTACTACCTCCTCGTCATGATCAACATTTTGAGCAAACCAATTATCGGCTTTGGTGGGCATGTCCGGTGAAGTAGGCACGCATGCGTGGGTTATCCCATGCATAGATATCATATTGATTGTAGGGCTTGGAATAGGAGTCAAGGGTACAGGTGGTTGTGAGAGGAAGAAATCAGCACTTTCACCACGGATGTGAAAGAAGATTTTCCTTGAGGTACATCAATCATAGCTCCCGCAATTGCCAAAAATGGTCTCCCTAAAATAATAGGGACTCAAATGCTCTCATATCCATCACCACGAAATCGCAAGGAACGACAAACTTTCCTACTTAAACAGGCGCATCCTCCAAAAGACCCATGGGACACCGAACGGACTCGATCTACAAGCTGAATGGAGATGTTGGTGGGTTGTAGATCACCTAGCTAAAGCTTCCTATAGAGTGGAAGTGGCATGACGCTCACACTTGCTCCGAGATCACAAAGGGCTCTATCAATCCGCACTCCCTTGATTGAGCAAGGAATGGAAAAACTCCTCGGATCCTACATACAGCTTAGAAGGTGACTTGCTCTGTAGAACCGCACTGCATATCTCCCCATGCTTACTACGTAAAACATCCTCCAACTTAGTCTTCTTAGAAAGTATCTCTCTTAAAAACTTTAGATATAAGGGTGTTTCCTTAATAGCCTCAAGGAACGGTATATGGATATAGACTTGCTTCAACATATCAACAAATTTCAGAAATCTAGGTTCTAGCATCCTCTCGAGGATATGGTATAGGTGGTCGATATGGGCGTGCGGGACGTATTTTGGGGGCATGCTCATCTTAACTCCGAACCGGGCTATGCTTGATCAACCTAAGTCGTATCGCGCTTATCTTCTTGCAAAACCATAACAGGACTTTCTACTAACTCTATGTTGCAGGTTTGAACAACATTGACATGGGCCCTACGATTGATATGTGGCTGGCCCGGCAAATGCCCTTGAGGTCTAGAAAGATGGTTCACTTATTAGGCTCTTTGGGAGATATGGGTCTCAAGAATCTTCTTATGGGTAGACATGCCTTCAAACTTGGAAGTCAACCGCTTTATCGATTCACCTAAAGTCTCATTTGTTCTAGATTATGTCCGAACGAAGCTTTCCATAAGGCTTTCTAAGTTTGACTTCCGAACCGGGGGTTGAGATCGCAGATTGAACGGGACCCTAGGCTGAAAACTAGGTGGGAAGGGATTGTTATTCCGGGATTGTAGGTTTGGGAGTATGAGTTGTTTTGTGGTCCGGAATTGAAGTTCTATAGAGCATTGGCTTGTTCAATAGTTTGGAAATCAATTTGGCACTCGAAACTACATGCCCTTGTACTCCACATAACTCATAAACTACATGTCCCTCATTCGCGTCACTAGAGGAACCACCGGAAGTAGACACTACATTTACACGCTCTAGCTTCGACTAAGAGCCTCCACCTTGCTAGCTAGCCGACAGGCCCCAAGTGCACGGTGTATGGTTGTGGCTAGCCAAGGTCGATCCCACAAGGACTCAATTCTAGCAACGCAATAAACTAGCCTTCTACTAATTGCTAAGCAAATCGGGTTTTGAGTTGGTTATTTTGTAAACTAGTTCTAACTATTAAAATTAAGAAAATTAATCTAGAATTTAATTAATGGATAAAACCATCTAGGAATTTTCTTTCCTAACAATAAGTTTGATTATTAAAACATAATTTGTACAATCATTCTTTCAATTGAATTAAGGATTGATAATCACAAAATTCTACGCTTTTTCGATGCTAAGTAGAATTGCTCTAATTAACCTAACAAACAACTTTCGTATGCTTATTAAGTTAATCAAAGTTAAAGATTTCAAATTATCAAAGTGATCCCCTAATTTACTATTTTTTCTCAAATTTCATAAATTAGGTAGAATGGTTGGTTGTTAGATTATTCTATTTCACTTTTCAGTACATGATAGATTAATCTCAAATAACAAGTCTTCTAAGCCTTCAAAACACGCATAAGCATGAAAAACACAACCTTCTATTGATCAAAATCAGAATACAAGCATAAATCATGAAAGCCTAATCAAATTTCATTATTTCGGATTACAAATCCCTTGATAAACTAAAAGCTGGGTTGTTTTAGCCTCAAAACCTACAAATTTGCATCAAAAACAACAACACCAATTGTAATATGGAAATAAGGATATAAATCAAATATTTTAAGCATAATATTCCCTAATCCACTACCAAAATTCCCTAAAAATCAAATCAAAATATGTTCTTATCACTAGCAAAGCTATATAATCAATCTCATACATCCATTATTTATTTGAAATTGACTTCACACTCGCCCCAATGATAGCTGTTGGCAACCATGTTCTCAATAAGGGTCTTGGCTTCACCTTCACCCTTAGCCATTAGAGCACCTCTTACAGCTACATCTATAAAGATTCGAATTTGGGGGAGGGGGTAATCCATTGTAAAACGTCCGTAGCAGCATTTATTCTAGAATACTGTGGTGAGGACATTTCTTTTGTAGATCCTTGTAGTGCTCCCAAATCTCGAAGAGTGACTCCCCATCATCCAAGCAAAAGGTGGAGATACCGTTCCTCGGCTTGGCGGTCTTGCTTGGGGAAGAACTTTGCCATGAATGCCTTTCATAAAGCCTCCCAAGTAGCATACTTATTGGGATCTTCATTCGGTAACCAGTCCTTGGCTCTATCCTTAAGAGAGAAAGGAAAGAGCTTTAGACGGAGGGTTTCATCGGTGAAGTTGTTGATCTTCACGGTCCCACACTTCTCTAGAAAAGAATTGATATGTCGGATGGCATTTTCATTGGGAAGTCATCCAAATGCATGTTGTCGCATAAAGTGAATGAGCGATATCTTCACCTCGAAGTTCTCAGCAGCCACATTCGGACCAACGATGGCCGATATTTCCCGGACGAACTAGGGATGGCATAGTCCCCTAGCGGTCTCGTTGTGGTCTCGTGCTCCGCCATCCTTTCCTCTTTTCTCCACCTTTTCACAGACTGTGCTGATTGCTCTTATTGTTGCTTCGATTTCGGGGTCAAATGGGATAATTTCTCTCCCTCTTTGACTCCTCATGCACATGCAAAAACAAGAACTATACCAAGCGTAAATAGGTTTGAGCAGTAAATCAAGAAAAGATTGGTGTCGAAACAAGAACAAAAACCTAGTTTCAAGTCTTAAAGCAAACTTTGTACTCAAAAGAACAGAGTTCCCAGTAACGACACCAGAAAACTTGTTGAGAAAATACCGCAAGTGCACAGGTGTAGATGTAGGTAGGAATCGGCAAGTACGGGTCGTGTCCTCTAGGAACTCACTTTCAAGTACTAAATCCGCCTAAAAACCCTAATCTAGGTGAAATTTAGTTCGACAATAAATTTTTTTTGTTTTTAGATTCAACTAATAACGAAATAATTACGAGAAATCAATGGATAAAAAGCCTTAGATTGGGATTAATCACACTATCGTGCTCGAAATTAAAATTGAATATCGCTTGAGATTTGCCTATGCTAGCGAGTTTAGAAGGGGAAACACCAATTAAACCTATCTTCGCCTATTTTCAAAGGTCAAAGACTAAGCTTGCTCAATCTAATCACCTATAAAACCTTAATTATTTTCATATCAAAGTTATAATTGTTCACAACGTCATTCTCGGTGAGTTTTCATATTCATAAAACCCGAGTAAAAGCGGATGATTCCTCTTTCGAGGCATTCATCGGAATAGTGATTAGTGAGGTGAATTCTAATCCTACAAGCATAAAACAATCCAATTGTTATTCAATTCATGATTATCAAGCCATAATAGGGATCAATCCCAATCTAAGAAGAGAAATTAGTCCCTAAACATGATACTAAACAATTGACAAGATTCAAAGAAAGTAGTCATGGAGAGACATGAAAAGCTCGTGAAGAAAAGATAAAAAGAAGAAATTAAGATTACCGAATGAAAACTTAATGCGATTGAATAGTAATAGTCTTCAAGTAAACAATGAATATTGCAAGTTCTTGAGTCTCCTTTCGAGCTCTCTCACGAAAAACCCTAACTAAAACTTAGAATAATGAATAGAGTCGCATGGGCTACCATGCATGTTTCTAGCCGCAATTTTGCACTATCGTGCGGGTTATGCACAGTGTAGCCGTGCGAAAAACCTAAAGTTTCGCCTCGTTTTCACGGACCGTGTACCTTCCGCACGACTTCAACTTTCATAACTTCTTGCACGACCATGCGGGGTGTGTACGGCTAGCCATGCAGCCTTCCTTGATTGTGAACCCTTCACTCGATAGTCCGCACGGCTGTGCAGCTTCGCACAACGGCCTATGCAACTTCACTTGATGAGTTTAGGCTCTTTTCTTACCTCCTCTTAGGCTCGAACGTTCCTCTTCATCGCTTTTCATTAAATTTTCCTCTAATCTCTCTAATTTAAGCCCAAAAACCTGTAATTAAGATATTTATGAGCTTAAGTATCGATAAAGAGAAAATGAGCATAATATAACCCAAAATTAAACAAATATTATTAAAATCACCACGAAATTGGGTTAAATAATGCCTTGAAAATCAATAAATACAAGGTTTAACAAAAATAGATTAAGATCATCAATATTATTCATTCAATATTTTGTTGTTTTTGACTTAAAGCGGAGACATAAAATTGTATTATTTGAACATATAATTATCCAAGTACTTATAAAATTATGATTAAGCTGAAATATGTTAGCAAGTGATATAAAATTATATTATTTAAAAAATTATCACATATAGTTTTAAAATTAAACTTAGTATGAACATGCTATTAAAATAATTCTTGAAACTTGATTATATGTTGAAAATATATTTTGGCCATTGCTAATTGATCAAATCACATTTATAATAATTTTTGTACAAGTGTGCAAGTCTATATACTACTAACCCTTACAAATGATCCAAATTCAAGATACGTAGCAAGGGAAACAGAATATGGTGAGGTTAATTAGACGAAGTCTCGCTATGACTAAAGTATGAGTTAACTACTTATTTTTTGTTTTTCTTTTTTAATATGTAATTTGTTTAATTCGAGTGTATTGAATCATGATTTTCTATATTTCTGCACTTATTTTTTAATCTTGTGTATGCTTTGTCTTTTATTATTTGCATTAGTTTTGAATAATCTTTGACATATAGGTTAGATCAAACCCATGTTTAAGATCAATAATTATTCAAGATCAATTCAATTGATATCTTGCAATTGTAAAAAATAATATGTATGTATTGTATGTTTGACTTATCCCTCACATAGATCCTCTATACATGCATAATGATACTCCATCTTTTTTTTTTTCGTTTTCTTGGTTTTTTTTAATCTTAATTTGTAGTTCAATTCTTTATTCAGAATAGATTGCCATTAAATAATAGATATTAAAAATTAAAAATATCTACAATGATAGAAAAATATGATTCAAATATATTATAGAATATAAGGCATAATGAATAAAAAGTTGAGAATTGTACGACGTTAAGTTCGTAATTTGTGGACTTCTTGTTTGTAATTTATATTATGTTTAAAGGTATGGAAAGTCAATATATCAGCTTCGTTAATATAACTTTGAATTTTTTTAACAAGTTCGAATAAATTCATTTAACTCAAAATGTTTGTAAAATGTATATATAATTATTTTTTTGTCACAAATATAGGTTATTTTGATCATTTTCTAATATTTCTATTTATAACTTATTATCCAAAAATATATTTAAATAATATCTTTTATTATTGTAACTTTTCTAAATTATTAAAAGATGGGTATTTTCCATCGAACCTCCTCGCATTTGAACGTGTTACTCTTATTATGTTAATTAATTGAGAGAAAAATTGTTGCACCTTGAGGAAAGCAATTGATTCTTAATAAAGTAAAACATGCATTTATAAAATCTCCATTGTATCAATAATTTTGCGTCATCGACTCGCTACTAAAATTTCAATTAATCTTCAATACAAGTGTAAAAAATAGATAATTTCATTGTCCTGTACTACAAACTGACATGTCATACCTTTTACTATGATACAATTTATATCGTAGAGGTACGTAAAAAGTCTGCAATCAATATGATTTTTCCTATTCCCCCTTCCCGAAAGGGAGAATGTAAAATTCGTTTTCCTTTCTACGTAAATCAGAAAATTATATCTAGTTAATTTCAAATATATTTGGATGCTTTTATCATTGTAATATGTTCAATTATTAATTTTATATAATTTATAAGTTTTTAAGAAATATTATGATCATAGTATCTAAAAACTCAAACTTTGTGACCGATTTCTAATCTAGTCTTCTTTTAAACATCAATTCCTCTTTTTCTTCAAACTAAGCCTTGGGGAAAGGGAAACTGTCACTTGCACTTGGTTACTTGCAGAAGAGAGAGACGGGGGAGAGAGAAAGAGAGAGAGAGAGAATGAGTCGAGGAGGCGGGGCAGGCTATGATCGTCACATTACGATCTTCTCTCCCGAAGGTCGTCTCTTCCAAGTGGGTAATGTCCAAACTTTTCCCAGATCGGCTCTTCTATTCCCCAAATTCTAGGGTTCTTCCAAACTTTGATACAATTATTTTCCCATCTAACTGTTGAGTTTGGTTTTGCCAGAGTATGCATTTAAGGCTGTCAAAGCTGCTGGGATTACTTCAATTGCTGTTCGAGGGAAGGATTCAGTTTGTGTCGTTACCCAGAAGAAAGTCCCTGTAAAATTTCCCCCTTTTTTCATTTCTTAGTTTCCTTTTTTCTGTTTTTTTTGGGGGAGGGGGAATTTGAAATTCAAGTTTGGTGGCGAGTCCAAGCTTAATTAGAATTTTTAACAATTTGAAAGAAGTGGAGATCCCTATAGTATCAGTAATGGTGTTTTGATACTATGTCAATTGGGTATTTTACAGGACAAGCTTTTGGATCAAACTAGCGTTACACACCTTTTCCAGATCACCAAGTACCTTGGTCTGCTTGCTACTGGAATGACAGGTTAATTAATAATTTGTAATCGAATTCCTCAGGCTTTTTAGTTGGCAGGAAAAGGCAGTTTGAATGGTTTCCTATCGTTTTTGATGTGAAGTGTTAACTTTTGTGAATTTAGTTGAGTTTTAATGTAATCAGTTGGATTCATCGCTGCAGTGGTAAGCAATTAGTAATCTAAGGACAAGCTAAATGATGTTTACTGAGTCGGTCATTAGTTCAATCTGTCCTGAATCAAATTGGACTATTATGTCTAGCCTTCCAGATGAATTCCCTTATTTGTGCTAAATCTGTACTGCATGCTGAATAGCATTATGATGATTGCATTGTACCGTATGATGCTGCATCCATTTTAAATATCATTGTTCTTGAATAAGGAATCTGTATTGTTGCAGTCCTCTTTCTGTATGGGTTGGCTAGAGTTGATTTTTGAATTGAAAACTGATGCTATGACTTTAGTATGTTGATTCTAATTTATGTTGGAGGGCCTGACAAGTGCCTAGTCTAATTAGCATTTCTCATTAGCTGATGCAAGAACCTTGGTTCAACAAGCAAGGAATGAAGCAGCTGAGTTTCGCCATAGATATGGGTATGAAATGCCGGTGGATGTCCTAGCAAGATGGTATGTTTATCTTTGTCTTTGATCTCGTTATGGACATGGGTGCTCAACTTGTAAAATTATACCGTAGTGACACAGTCTGTGTAGGCCAGGAGCCATAAGTGCCCTTTAACTAAAACCCCCTTATTTTCACCTGTCCCCACAACTTGAATATATAAAGTCATATGAGACTTTCTGTTCTTCCTATTTTCCTCCCAAAGTGGTTTCAGTAGTTGGCCCCATTTAGTCTGATCGGTTTGGCATTGATTTGCTTGGAAACTACGTTTAATGTGGCAAAGAATGTGATATTATGCCATTGAAGCTGAATGGGGTTTTAGGTGCAGTAGAAGCTGTTCCTAAGCAGCAATATCACTAGGACTTACTGACTGAGCTAATATCAGAGTGTTAAAGTGTCTGACACGGGTCTCGGTTTTTAGCTTGGCCAATTCCTTAAAAGTTTCTGTTTTCAGTCTAAAATGGCGGCCAAGT
Organism: Talinum fruticosum; assembly: GCA_021018815.1. NCBI lineage: Eukaryota > Viridiplantae > Streptophyta > Magnoliopsida > Caryophyllales > Talinaceae > Talinum > Talinum fruticosum. Next base: position 894,144 of record JAITYX010000048.1, on the reverse strand, counting down.
GTTTACGTCTATGTTAGACTTAACAGTGTTAAGTGCTTGTATGGAAGATGGATTATGAGTCTGAGTAATTTAGCTAAAGGCAATCAGGTTCCCCTTCTAGATTTTATTTGAATGACAAATGTGGCAAATCTAAGGGAAAAGTCAGTGAGGAGATATTATGTAGGAATACAGTCACCAATGTTTGTCTTTTAGATGTTGAGTGCCTGAGCTGTGTGGTGATGTCCTTTGGCTGGTCACTTATGTTAATCTTTCCAACAGCCTAAGGTTCTTTGCTCTTTATGTTTTTGAGATGTTCGAGTGGGTAAACTATCATGAATTCATCTTGAGTGGCAGTGCTGGGATTTCTTCAGCATTGGTTATGGACTTCTGTATAATATAAGCTTCAAGTTTTTCCTGCTTTTGTTTTGTTTATTATCTCTGTTCGTTTTGCTATTGCTAATGTGCAATGCTGCCAATGCTAACCTATATGTTTTTTTTTTGCTGCATGAAGGATTGCAGATAAATCTCAAGTTTATACTCAGCATGCTTATATGCGACCTCTTGGAGTAGGTATGTATCTGCTGTTCTGTAATGGACTTTCCTTTGTTGTCTTTTTGATTCATTATTCTATATTTTATTCTTCCTTTAAGCTATCATTGTTCTGGTTTGTAGTGGCTATTGTTATTGGAATTGATGAAGAGAAAGGACCTCAATTATTCAAATGTGATCCAGCTGGCCACTTTTTTGGTCACAAGGTGTTTTTTGGCAATTCTTGTTTATTCTTATTGCATTGGAGTACTCTTGTCTAAATCTCTTTATTGTTGTCTTGAATGAGAATGAATAGTTCAAAGGCTTCATTGGCATTTCTAAGTGGATTATGTGGTATTTTTGATAAGTATAATCCTATTGGTAGTCAAGCTTGATTAAAGTCTAAGGTTTCAAGAACACCAAGTGTATCAAGAAATGGACATTTTGAGGGGGCTGATTTGAGAATATCCTCTTTTTTTTTTCTTTTTTGTTTCCATTTCATTGTACCCTGATCAAGGAAATAAAGTTGTATTGCCATGATGTACAAGACTGTCTAAGGCAACTTTAATCCATGAATTGTCAAAGCGGCGTTTTCTTCAGTTAGTGCATTAAATACAATTACCTAAACATTTAGCATGTCTTTTTATCCACTTTTTTCTTAACTGTCCCTATTTTTCCCTTCAATTAATAGGATATAATTTTTGGAATCGAGTGTGTGAACTTAATGACATTGCAAACCATGAATAAAGACCAGTACCGATGTAGCTAAAAACTTGAAGATTGGTGTTGATCCTCGAGGACATAGACTGATATCACATATCTCTTAATTTGTGTCCACAGTATCGGCTTTGGTTTTAAGAAAGATCTCTCTCTCTCTCTCTCACACACACACACACACACACTCTCTCTCTCTCTCTCTTAACCGTAGTGTTTCACCAGTCAGGGAACCTGTTCTTTAACACATGTTTCCTTGTTACACAGGCTACGAGTGCTGGAGCCAAAGATCAAGAAGCCATCAACTTTCTGGAGAAGAAAATGAAAAATGATCCTGCATTCTCTTATGAGGAAACTGTGCAGGTGTGATCAATATCTTTTCTCTCGCTTCCCATTATTTCTTCTTTTCCAGCTGGTCTTAGTTAGTGAGAGGGATGTGAAGTATTGATTGATTTATGCATTATGTGATTTATGTTCCTTATCATATATACTTACAATTTGGGATTGATGAACAAATGTCATGGTTGTCAGAATTTTAGTTCTGTATATGAGGTATTTAGTTTTATTTTATATGATCAGCCTTCCAGTTGCTATTGGATTCATTACTGTAAGTACATATTGTCTATGACTTTGTGTAATGCATGGCCACAATCTCAGCTTTTTTTTTTTGGCTTGCTTATGACAAGTCTTTGTGTGTGCTTCTTTTGTTTGGGATGAAGGGGGTGGTGGGTTGGGAAGAAAACGTTGCTAAGTAGTTACACTGTCCATGCATCAACCACTTTCGCTTCTTGTCATTGTTGTGTACTGCTAGCATTGGCCAAGTTGCTTTGTGTCTTCTCAACATTGTTTTTTTTACAAACTCCATTTTTTGAAAGTTTTTTCCCAAAGATGTTGTGGTTCCTTTGGAATTAGCCTATATGGTTTTCAGGTATGAGGTTCGTACAAGGTCGCTTACCTCCGGACTTTCCTTAGATCCTGATCTGGTGGATCCACATTGGGGCAGCTTTTGTAAATGTTGTGGTTACCTTTATCTGTGTTTGTTTACTTGTTTTGATTGATAATTATCAAAGACTTCCTATCTTAATCTGAAAATCCTTCTGGCATTTTTCTTGTCTGTAGACTGCAATTTCTGCTCTTCAATCTGTTCTGCAAGAAGATTTCAAGGCTACTGAGATTGAGGTATTCAGAGCTGGTTCTATTTTGTATATTTCTTGTATTCCCATTCATATTGCGTTCTTGATTCAGGTTACTTCTTGTGATTAGAGCTGGGCAACAGGTTGGGTCGGGTCGGGTTTGTGTTCGTGTCGAACTTAAACGGGTTGAAAACAGCCAAACCTGAACCTGACCTATTTAATAATCGGGTCCAAAATTACTGACCTAACCCGTTTATCAACTAAACGGGTTGACCTGAACCTGACCTATTTAACTAAGTTGATGAATATATAATTTAATATAATTCAATGAAAAAAATATCAGAACAAAAAATAACACATTTCCTTGTTTCCTGTTCAAGCATTAAGCATTGTAGTTTAAAAAAAAACCGTACAGACATTAGCATATTACAAACCAACTAAATAAGTCTAAATTCAAATTACAACCAATTTGAAATTATCACATTAAAAACTGATCCAAAATTTTAATTCCCCTAATTTTTAAAATTCAAATTTTAGTTACCCTGAAAAATCAATACGAAACAAATAAACGGTAAACGGTAAAAGGTCGACCTATTTAACTTAATTAATTAATCTTGTTAAATAGGTATTTTTCGTGTCAAGATTCTTAACCTTAACCTAATACATTTATTTAAACGGTTTGTTCGTGTCAACCCATTTACATAAATGCGTTGAAAATTTGTACCCAAACCCGTCTAACTTTGTGTCGGGTTCGGGTCGGTAATCGTGTCGTGTCAGATTTTCCCAGCTCTACTTGTGATATAATAGAGTTGTGTGAGTGGCTAGACTGTTTTACACATCTTTCTGTCTTCTTGCATGAGCACAACATGAAAAAATATAAGTCAAAACAAAAGCACTTTAACAGTGGTTTCTGCCAAAACCTCAAAAAAGAATACAGAAACTGAAAAACTTCAATCAGTTTGCTGCTGAAACTTTTTGAACTCCCCCTCTCAAATATGATGGATAACAACGTTTTTGTGGTTTCTGTTCATATTTTGTGAGTCTAAATACCCTTTTTAATTTCTAAAATTCTATGCAAATATAGCTTTGGTTCAAGTTCAAGTGTCAGTTTCTTGTGCTCTTCTGGGGAGGATCATTAGTAATTACTGATTAGCCTTCCATCTAGTGTGAAAATTATTAATAGCAACCAAGAAATTAAACGTTGGATTCAGGCAAATCTTAATTAGGTGTGGTAATGATTGGCATCGAGTCCTATCAAGAAATACTCATGCGTAGTTTGTTATTAAAAACGTGCTTATTTAAGTAGACTATTAATGCGCGATTGATATTGCTAAATCCGATCTTTTCTCAGGTGGGAGTTGTTCGGGCGGAGAACCCAGTTTTCAGAGCACTCACAACGGAGGAGATTGATGAGCATCTGACCGCCATAAGTGAGCGTGACTGAGCCACGTGTGTCACTGAGGATGCTTGGTGTGTGTAGTTATGCTTGAATTTAGGGAAGCATGGGAAATCACTGCCTTTGAACTTTGAGGTTATGCTGGCCTTTGCCCTTAGCCTTAGAGTATCCATGAAACTGGTTTTACAGGTTTCAGCTCCGTTTGGCCTTAATTCACCTCTCTTGTTAAAGGTAGATCATTGAACCTAAATTATGGTCCAAAGTTAGATTTGAATCACCCATTACATTACTGGGCCACTTGGGTTTTAAGCAAAGAGAAGATGCTATTGTGCTAATATTATTTTTAATTATCTTCAGGGATCACTTTTCCCCCTTCACCCCCCACCCCTTCTCCTTTTCTTTTCTCAAGAGTGATTCAGGAACATCTGTTTGAGTTAGATTGCTCAAGAGCCCTTGTTTTTCACGTACTTACATTTGTGCACTTGCGACAACCAACAGCCTAATTGTATGGCTGCATGCATCTGCATTTTCGAACCTTTTATCGGGTGGGATTCATACTAGATTGTTCTTGTTGCTCCGATAGTGGCAAGAAAGATTACATATAAAAGTGCTGTGGAGTTTTGATCAATCTTAGGGAGCTCCAATTAAGTCGGGTAGGACTTGGTTCTCATCGTTATTCTTGGACACAACTTCATGATCAAGGTAAACTAACGCCCTTGGTATCTCTATGATCTAAAATCACTGAAAACCAAAGAGCAGCCTGAGAGAGAGAGATGAGGACTATTTATGTAATGGTAACTTCCCAATGAAATTTGTGTTGAGGCTTCCCAAGTAGAGATGTCCCTCGTACTCTACAGCTGAGGTGACGAAGGACATAACTTTTCCATTGGGATCGTCGAACCTCTTCAATGTCTGTCCATTCGCAGCTACCTTAATCACTGTGGCTTTCTCGTGTGTCCCCTTCACTAGCTTCAAAGCCGTCGGAAATGTCGCCACCAAATGCTTAGCCAACTTGTATTTGTGCACAAAGTCCATCCCTTTCCTAGTCAACTGCATGTAAATACATCGAACTTAATTAAGAATCTTTATTGGACGAACATCAACTGTACAAGGTTAGTCTAACCAGTGTTTAAAGCCAATGTATCTAATACCATATTTCAGATATTTAACCAGTTAAGGTAGCAGACATTTACAAAATAATCGCATAGTGTACACAAAATGTTATCGAAAATGGACTGTCTGGAAACAAGGTTCGTGAATACCTGGAGGACGGCAATCCAAAAAGATCCATCCGGAGCAAGATTGATGTTATCGGGTGCACCCGGGAGATTTTCTACAAAGATCTCTGTCTTCCCTTTGAGATCACCTTGTAGCCAATACTTCAAGCACCTGAACCTAAAAAATAATTTAATCGCAACATTAGCTAATACATAATTAGATGTCCAAAATCTATCGCAATAGATGTTAACACACAGTAAAGCTGATCAATAAGTAGGTTTAGGCAGGGTTCTGAGCCCTCTAGAGTAATCGAGCTTGCACATCGAATCAAAGAGGATAAGGTAGGATTCAGGCTTGTGGGCAGGTGAAGGAGAGCATTGAGAAATTGTAGTACGCCAAAATTAACCTAGCGGTCATGCCACATTTTCCAAGCTGATACTCGAACTTGAAACCTTGCAACCATGAAGCGGTCTAAATACCATCAAACCAAGGGCTGTTTAACATACATGTACATAGGCCACTCTACGATATACTATCGTACTTACTTCCATGATTCGCATACCAATACGTAGTCTTCATCACGTGAGAGAGCTACTCCGTTTGCAAACAATAGATTGTCTAACAACAATGTGGTCTCCTTGGTATGAGGGTCGTGCTTGAGGAGCTTTCCATGTGGCCTGGCTTCAAGAAAATCAAAGTACCAGTTATCAAGTCCAAATTTTGTGCTTGCTATGCTGAAATACAAGCTCCCATCTGTTGCCTCTATCACATCGTCCGCAAACCTAGTTGTACAATAATTCGTTAGACCTTACTATAATTTTGAATCCGATTTTTTTTTCAATTAGTAATTAAGTCGTAAAAGGCTAAAAGCAAAGTACAATTCTAAACAAAACGAAATAATGAAATAACAAATATGAAAAGAGCATACCCACAACAAACAAACAAACAAACAAAAGATAGATAATAAGAGACCTTGCATAGACCCAGACAAACAGAAGGACGTATGGAGACTTAATGAACAAATTGAACTCCAGTTGTCTAAAATGGTGTTGTAACTGTTGTTAATGCATGCTGTCTGGCTTCTTGTAAGTTTAGCTTCCAGTGAGAGCTTTTCAACTGGACAAAGCATAGGTAAGCATATGCAAAACCATGGCCTTATCTCTAAAGCCCTTGTCAAGTGTTGTGTGCTCTCAATGGCCCTCATTTTAAGTATTGTCTAGAAGGTGGTCTCAAGGGAAGGGAACCTAAAAATATATAGAAATCAATATCTACTAAATGAACTATTAATTGCCAAAAGCATTTTCAACATCTGTCATATTATATATCTCAGATAAGGCGGTCTCAACTAAAAGTCAAAACCCAAAACCGGCTTAACACACATACCATAGCTTGGAGCCATTGACATGGGACAGCAAACTTGTGACTCCATCTTCATTAACCCTAAGCAAACCCTAAAAATACAAAAAAATGTACTAGCATGGGTTATGTAATCAGGTTTTATACACCAAGCTCAGTAACCAAAATCAATCATGTACTTAGATAGTAATTTTTCTGACCTCTTCAGTGTCACAAACAACAAGATCTCCAGAAGAAGTGCTTGTGATTCCAAGCAAAGTTGTGCTATTCACCCACTTCCAATTTTCTAACGACCCATTTTTCAGGACTCTTCGGATCCATCCATCTCTACTTGCTGTGTAAAGTATCCCTTCCTTGTCCACACTTACATCTTCTGGGTTCTTCAAAATACCTTCTCCAACTTTTGTCACTTCCTACTTTTATCCAAAGAGGATGATTTTTATATGTATAAGTTATGCAAGAATTCAAATTTAATGTTAGGATTAAATGTCTCAAATTTATGCAGATGCCCCCAATTCATCTCAGGATAAGGTCTCCTTTTTTTCTAATTTCAAAGTAAGAGTATTTATCCTAGTGATGGAACTAAAAGTACAGTTCAAAAGCAGGGGCTATTTACTGTTCATAGATTTTTCTCATTGAATTACTAGACTCTTTCCAATTTAGAAATTGGATGACTAAGGGTGTGTTCAGTACTAGTGTTTGTGATTGTGATTAGTGGTTTGAGTAGTATATTTCGACAAAATAGTGGTTGACATAGTGATTAGATGTTTATGTGGAGCTTTTTAAAAGTTACTCAAAGTAGCTTTCCAAAACCACTATCTTGTGGTTGCATATATATTTCCAAGTTTCTCCATTTATTTTCTAAAAATTTCAGTGTTCTTTTAAGTAATTTTATATAATCTGTTATTTAAACGGCTAACTTTGTCAAACACATTTATCTTAAACTACTAGTTGAGCCACTAACCATTAAACATTAGTCACTAGTGAAATAGCTAATAAAAACTACTTTTACGGTACAAGCCCTAAGAAAACACCAGTCTCTTAATGACCTAAGTTTAGTTCTCATACCTGTAGTCGGTTATTGGGAGGAGGGAAGGAGTGAGAGAGAGATTCAGACTCAGCTGGCAGATGAAGAACTTGGGGTGATGATAAGGGTGAGAAGAAGTAGACTTGGAGAGAGAAAGCGAGGAGGCATCCAACCAGGAAGAATGCCAAAGAGATGAAACCTGGCTTTAGATCCATGCCAATAGCAGAGCTTGTTAATAAGCTTAAACCCTTGGAGTTGGAAGTGGGATGCTGCGGCAATCGTACTAAAACTACTTGACAAGCAAGATTTTTGATGCCAAATTTATGGCTCATATTCTCCCCATGTCTAGTATGGATGTTATGTCCATTGCCTTTCTTTGTCCACTTTAAGCTGTCTAGTAATTTGTGGAAAAAATAGCTACCCACTTTATACTTTTGTGTAATCCCATCATATTTATTTTTTGTCCTATTTATTAACTTGATCTAACAAACCCATCTAAATATGTGATTGAACCGAATTAAATTATCTAACTAAGACCCATCCCTCATTTATATATAGAATAGATTAACACGCTAATTTAAATTGATTTGATCAGCACTAAACCCAGCTCGCATTTGTCGTTTAAGGTTTATGAGACAAGTTTACTGGATTAAAAATAAGTTGATGTGAAGTAAACTTAATTTAAAAATGACCTAATCTAACCTAAATTAAACTATAATCTCATTGATTTGAACATAATCAACCCAAAATTGGATTGAATTAAGTATTGGGAGGATGAAATATAGAAATAAGCCTCCATAGAGGACAAGTTTCAGCCCAAATTGGTGAAGAAGTTCTAGTAATAGTAGATGAAAGATAGCCTGGTTATGGCCTACGGGACTCATGTATGGGAACGTGGATACTTTGCCCACCTAATTGGATAAATTCTTTTTATAAGGTGACACAAAAATTATCTAGATTTTTTCGGTTGTATAAATATTAACATGTGTTTAGGCATCTTGTAAATTTTTTGAATTATCTTTTTTTTATCATTATAATGCCAAAAGACAAAGTACAAGCAAAGAAGAGGGTTACTACCACTTTTTCGAAACTATTACCAAGTCAAAAAGATTAAAACAAACCAGCTTCTAGAAAATCAAGGTTACTTCAAGGATTCTTTAAACTATTGTTGTGACTTGTAATACTTGATTCATTCTTTAGGGGAAAAAATAAAATAAAAACAAAAGGTGTTGATGTTATGATTAAAAAACTAAAACAAAAGCAATAAGTATTCAATTCAACTTGGCAGTTGTGTAGAGAGAGATAGTCTAATGTCTCAAATGGAGAACTAGCAGAAAGGTCGAAAAAATAATAGCTGTTTTTTTAAAACACTCATGCATATATTTTATTATATACATTATGTACATTTTACTAATTCTTAATTGATATAAGAGACTCCTTTTATATAAGACGTTATCAATACATATTAAGGAGACATTTTTATACATTTTTTATATATTTTGGACCAGAATCTACCCCTCTCACTTAAAACCTATTACAGCCTTTCTTGGATGACTTTGCAATACAACCGATTAAAAGAGGTGAGCCACCTTTTTTTTTTTTTTTGGTGAATGGGTAAAGAGGAATACACGGCGGACCGCTAGGTAGCCCTTCTCACAAGGGCTCTACCTAGGGTGTCATTTGCCAAAATCAACGAGAGGGAATGGGATGGACAATATCCCCAAAAGGACTGGCACCGAAACCTTGTGCCCCCGATGTGCTAACCGATCCGCCGCACAATTAACTTCTCTATACACATGCTTAAAAGAGTAACTCCTAAAATAAGACATCAATCGAATGATGTCTTTGATGATAAAATCAATCGCCACGGTGGTTTGATAGTGCCTTGAAGAGCCTCGATAATGACCTTGTTATCACCCTCAACTTGAATTGCACTAATATTTGCTTTGACTCGCCTCTTGGAGTGCATTAGCTTCAGCAACCAAAACAGATGTGAATCCTAGTTGCGCCGCTCTCGCCTTGATTAGTTTACCTTGGTCATCCCGTAGCAGGAAACCCATTGCTCTGCTCGTTCGTTTTTAGAGAACCATCAAAGTTTAGTTTGATCCATCTAGCAGGGGACTTGTTCCACTTAACCAAGTGAATTTTCTTTGGTTTGTTCTCGCTCGTCTTGATGCTTGTAGTCCTTTGGGGATAGCTTTGTTCTTGATATCCATTCCGCAAAGGCTCTTTTTGCCCTGATTGAGGTGGTTGAAATCTTCGTCTCGAAAAGTGTGAGCATTTCTTTCCTTCCCGATACTCCATAAAAGGAATAGAAACCTTTGAAAATGCTCTGAATGGAGGGACGAGCGGGCTGCTTGGTCGATGCATCTTCCGCTAGAAATGGTTGGTATGAAATTTGTGGTGTGTAACCACCTGGTGATTAGAAGCCGATGCCCACACAAGTTGTGTTCTTGGGCAAAGGAAAAAGAGGTGATCATCGGATTCAACTCGTGAATTACGAGGACTTGTAAGTGGGGTCAATTTGCAACCCTCTTCTAGCTAAATTCTGTTTGAGAGGGATTCCTTTATGCATTAATTGCCAAACAAAAATTTTGATCTTTGGTGGTACGTTAATTTTCCAAATCCATCTTCCTTCCCATGGACCCCGTCCTAGAGCTTTTTGTGCTAGATTTGTGGTCGACTTTGTGGAGAAGACTCAGGTCCCCAAGTGACCCCGAGCAATTATCATCATCCGTAGGAAATACAGGGAGTGGTATACTTTTGATAATATGAACTAGGTTCGTTGGCGAGGATGTTCTCTAGTTTGGGGACATCCCAACTATTATCACTTCTAATATAGTCACTCACTCTACTCGTAAATTGAGTGTTTGTGGATTAAACCCTGTCATTCGAAGAAGATTTTGGTCCCGACACCAAATATCCGACCAAAAAGAATATCTTTCCCATTCCCGATTTTCCATCTAATACCTTTGCTAAAAGTTGTGTAGCACCTAAACAGAGTTTTCCATACCCAGGAATATGTGCTTTTCGGCTTAACTTCGAACATGCCATTTTGTCTCGTATACTTACTCAACATGTGTTTTGTTCATAAATTATCTGGTTCCTTTAATAATTTCCAAATAAGCTTACACTGGAAAGCAATATTAATATCCTCTGTTTTTCGCAATCCCAATCCCCCTATATCCTTGGGTTGACGGACGCGATCCCACGCAATCATGGGTAAGCCTTTCATCGCTAGTGGTTTTCCAAAAAAATCCTATTAATTTTGTCCAGCGACTCGGAGGTGAATTTCGAAAGTTTAAAACATTGCATTGTGTGGGCAGGGAGAGATTAGAGGTTAGATTGAATTAAGACCACTCTTTCTCGCTTTTGACAACGTTTCCCGCTTTCCAAGTACTAAGACTTTTATTTGCACGGTCAACAATAGGCGAGAATAAAGGTATTTTTTCCTTCCTTGGATCACTGAGCAACCTAAATATTTGCTAAGAGATTCAACTATAGGGATGTGAAAGATGGCCGAGGCTATTTCCTTATCCCTTCTAGATGCATTGGCGGAGAAAATCATGGATGATTTATGGAAATTGATCGGTTGTCCCGAGGACGCACAAAAATTGTCCATGATTCTTTTGAGGGAACGAAGGATTGGGCTTTGGCTTTGCAAAAGAGCAGGCTATCATCTGCAAAAAGAGAGGTGGAAGTGTATCTCCTTTAGCACAAAGTTTGACCCCTATCCCACTTTTCCTCTTCAAACTTTCCTTTAGGAGATTAGCATAAAGTGCTTCCATATAGATAAGAAATAGATATGGTGACAGTGGGTCACCTTGTCTAAGGCCTCTTGTAGGGATGAAAAACCCCGTGGGTTGGTCATTTATCTCGTATCGAGTAAGATACCGATGAGATGCATTCTTCAATCCACTTGATCCATTTCAGGGAAAACCCATAGCATCCATACATTGGTATAAGAAGTCCCATTCGATCCTACCGTAGGCTTTTTCCATATCAAGTTTGAGTGCCACCCATCCTGTTTTAGTAGTTGCATTTTTGAATTTATTCATAACTTCAAGGGCTAAGAGAATATTATCATAGATCCGTCTACTCGGGACGAACGTGCACTTGCAGGGAGAGATTAAACTTCCTATGCATGAGCGTAGTCGGTTAGCCAAGATTTTAGCAATAATTTTATAAAGCATGTTGCATAGGCTAATAGGTCTAAAGTGATTAGTCGCACAAGGGTCATCGACTTTTGGTATCATAGTGATAAAAGTATGATTAATTTCTTTAAGGATTTTTCCTTTCTCGTGGAAGTCATTGACCATGGTGGTTAAATCATGCTTCAAAATCTCCCAATATTTTTGGAAGAAGCACGATCCCAAGCCATCGAGTCCTGGTGCTTTTGAGGCATCCATTTGGAAGACTCGCATCTTTAATCTCTTCGACGAAAAATTGATTTATGAGCTCTGTTCATCGCCGGTCATTAAGTCTTGTCGGTAGGGGTTAGATGATCGGATCCGATTAGGGTTAGACGTGAGATGGTTTTTAAAGTCGTTGACAACTATGTTACCAATGGATCGCATATCTTCGATCCAAACACCAAAAATGTCTTTGATTACGGTAATAATTTTTCTTCTTTTTCTTGTTGTAACACTTTTATGAAAAAAGCTAGAATTCCTGTCTCCTTACGTTAGCCACTTGTATCTAGATAACTTTCCCCAATAGCGTTGGTTAAACAATAGCAATTTTTCCCTTTGCCTTATCAGTCGGTTAAACCAATGGTTAAATCTTGGGCTAGTGGGATCATAAATAAGTCTATCTTCCACATACGTTAACTTTTCGGTGTTCCTTTCCATTTTATTACGAAATTATTGTTAGTAATCTTGTTCCGGACTTTAAGTTCACCTTTTATTCTTTTTAATTTCGAAACTAGTCGAAACATGCCTATGCCATTAACAGGTGTGTTGTAATCTACTTTGGACAATATTCTCCACCTTCGGAGAATTAACCCGAGTGTGGTTGGAATCTAAAGCTTCGATTCTTTTGTGTAATAGTTCTAGGACTAGTATCGAGAAGAATATAGCGGTGATCCGAGAAGGAGAAAGGACCATGCCTTACTTCGACCTTAGGATAAACATTTGCCCAATCTTTTCTCGCGATGACTCTATCTAATTGTTCATAAATCATATCTCCTCTAAGACTTTTTTTCCGTGTAAAAATTCGTCCAATGGGAGGCAAACTAAAGCCCTCAATTTGGCCGAGAAAATTTCTAAGCCGATGGGTCTTTTCCGGTAATAGTGTGTTACCTCCTCTGTTTCTCATCCGGATTAGCTAATTCAATGAGATCCCCATAATGCACCATGGATGATCAAAAAAACATTAAGCAAAGGAAGTTTGTTCCGGAAGGTGGCCTTGTCCCTCTGTTGGGCTGGACCGTACACCCCAGAGATAATAGTTTCATGGTTTGTACTCTTATCCTTTACAAAGAAGTGAATAGCCCTCTCCTCTTTTACAAGAATATGCACATCAATATTAGTTGTACTCTATAGAACCCAAATTCCTCCAAGCACGGTTAGTGGGTGGAACAAGTTCAAAATTTTCAAAACCTAATGATTTAGCAATATTATATGCATGACATCATTAACCTTAGTTTCGATGAAGACCATTATGTCCAGGTCTGTGTAGGCTTTTCACGTATTTTATTTCGTGAGACAATTTTTTCCCTTTTAGACCCTTGTATATTCCAGCTAATAATTTTCATGACAATTAAAAATAAAGAATATAGGCAGGGGGTCATCCCCACTTTCAGTATCTAAGACTTCATATACATGCTTAACAAGATGTTTCATGTTTGTACAAATCGACAAACCCCTCTTCTAATCACCCTAAAGGTTGAAACTACCTTAGGGGTAAGACGAGACCGATACTTACGTGCAAGAGTATTTTTTTGGTCAAAAACCATATAAGGACAAGCGGAGATAAGCCTCTGAAATATACTTAAAAAATTTAGCAGCTTAGAAACATTCAACTTGCATACCAAGATTCTGTCCTTATTAAGGATGGTCGGACATAAGGCCTTGGAAATTGTAGGTATACCTGCGATTCCTCTCGCCGAAAAAAGCAGATAAAAAAGAAAGTCAATATAAAAACAGTCCCAAATATACATCTTGATCAGTTTACTAAAAGTAACATTAGAAGCACAACAAAACGAAGACCTTCTTGTTATCATATGCCTTGCCTGGTCCTCTCCTTTAACCTTCCATAGCATTAACTCTGCCCATGAGCAATTCAGCCAAGCAAAAATGTGTAGGATATTACCTCCACTGTTGTGAGCAGCTTGACAAGAACTAACCAGCTTTGAAACTGTGCCAGAAAGGAAGTAAAAGGAGCAAATCCAACCAGATAGCGAAACAAAAATAACCGGATGTAGATAACACAAGCAAAAAACACTACGGTTTGGAGCCACAGGACGGTCCCAAAAACAGTAAAGATGAATGAAAAACGACATATCCTCTGTGATAGCTGGCCAATCAAGAAACAAATCAACAACAATATGAATAAAAAACAGGTACCGTGAGTGAACAAACAAAGGTAAATAATGCCCATAGCACATTTCATATTCTAACATCAGCTTGCCCAGATAGATAATAAGCCTCCAGAATAATTCTTGACAAGCCCACAAAGTACTTAATCAAATAAAATGGTGGGTGGGCAGAATACAGACAGGCAGTGAAGCCGAGTAGTAGAAACAGGCATCCACATGAAACAGAATGATAATGAATATCATAAAATGGGTAAACTTGCATATCCTAGAGAAACACACCAATGGCATAATCAAGAGCCAAAGACGATATATAAACATGGCCATCCCATAGATAACACAATTCACAAACAATCATACAAATCAAAAGCAATTCTGATAACCACACTCCACACCAACAGAAGGTTCAGAATGATTGTCAAAAAATCATAAATTAAAATCGAAAGATGAAACTGAGGGGAGAGAACGAGCAACCTAACCTGAGCCTTGAGCAACTTGTAGAGAAAAATAAGCACAAGTGACTTACAGGGGCCGTCCACCAACACCATTCAAGCTTAACAAATGTGACTTTCAGACAGCTAATTACCCACGGCCATAGTAGCAAACTCATTGATTCCTTCTCCAACAAGACCATAGCTGTAATGCCCACCCTCAGAGGCGAATGAACGCAAGGATGGTCATACCCGGAAGCTGGGTTTTGAAATCTAGACATGAAAGAAACAGATATGAGCATACCGAGCTTCCATATGGTTGGAGGGGTACTGGGTTGGGCAGACCACCTCACCATCCCCTTGAATGTAATCTGATAGGCAACAAAATCAGCACTCAAATTAACATTAATAGCAAGGCTATTCGTCAGTAGATGTAGATCGATGAGGTTAGGGGAGAAAACATAACAAATTCGTCATGAACCAGAACCGATAGGTTCAACTTGAGCTGGGAAACAAAGGAACCATGACAGGACCACCGCAGAAAGGTATAACCAAGGCGGAAAAAGGACGGTTTTCTGGGCAAAGTTCTAACTAGGAATCCCGTGGGAAGCCAATTGGGGCTGGAGACAGCGTGAACGGCATGTGGAGGGAGGGGAATAGAGTCTTTGAGGAGTAAGGGGGCAACTGAGGTGGAGCAGCAAAAGGTAGACGAAGGGAAGAACAACTAGATCTGGAGGTTTAGGCTTTTTGAGAAACAAGGATGCCATGGGAAGAGGCTGTTTTGGGTTCTTTTCTCTCTAGATACTCTCTCCTCTCTCTAGAGGGCTAAGAGAGGAAAGAGAGATGAGCCACCTTACCAATAAGGTCTTGACCTACTAATTAACACTAAAATCTTGTATATATTAGAAAGTTTTTAATTTTGTTCAAATAGTAACACTTCTATCGATGAATATTATACAAATTTGAGCGGAATTTGGGAAAATTGGATGCAATGAGTGACTATACGTAGGAGATTTACAAAGTTTTGTATTGAAAATATTTATTTACTATCATATTCGAATATTGACTTAAAACCTAAGTAATATATATTTGAGTGCTTTGCTTTGCAAAAATATTTTGATAATAGTGTTGTCTTTTGGGTGATCACAGGTGCGGCACCATATAGTTAGGGAATACATGATTAGGGATATTTTTGGCCTCAAAATATATAGAAGCCTTCAACTTTTGAATAAAAGCATCTTAATACTCATGATTGAAGAGAATATATATCGCTTGAGTCGGTCACAAGCGGTAATTTAGAGCGATAGGTCCAGAGTAGTCTAAGTTGTTATATTGTACTCCTAGACATAAAATATATGGTACTTATTAGAAGTGACCGACAAATGAGTGGTTCACTCATTAACCATTATTAATGTTATGGATTATCATTATTTTTAGACAATTTTGAGACGGTCCACTCCAATTCAAGGGAGATCATTCTCATGGAAATATCATGTTCAAAAAAATATATTTTTCAATTCCAGTCAAATTGGACTAATTATGAATCGGTTCTTGGAATCATTAAGAAGAAATGGGATACTCGTGTCATAGGCTCACCTATGTATCGAATATCCCAAAGGCTTAAAGTCATCAAACATGATTTGAAATCTTGGAAATCTGCTAATTGTGCTAATTTTTGGTTATAAATTGAGAAGAATACTTCCAAGTTACAATATGAGGTGGATTGTCTTTTAGATGGTCCTGATAATTTTCATTTACATTATTGGCATACTAGATTGCTTAAACAATGAGAAAAATTATTTCTTTTTAATTAACGTTATCGGGGTATTTATGCTCGGAAAAAATGGTTGGTTGATGGGGATAGAAATTCTCGGTTTTTCAATCAATTAGTAACGACCAAAAAGTGACACTCCAATATCATTAGAATCAAAGATGATGCTAGTGTTTCGCAAGAAGATACGAGAGAGGATTAAACAAAAGTTCATGATTGATTTTTCTCGTCGACTTACCTCTAAGCGTAATATCTCAATTACCTTGAACCAAATTTCTTCATTAACTAAAGTCACAAATATGAATCTCATTAAGCCTATTATCGAAAATGGGATTCATATTGCATTTTTCAAATAAATTTATATAAAGCACTGGGGTCGGATGGCTTTAGAACCTCATTCTTTCAAAAGTATTAGCATATTCTCAAAAAGCAACTTTATATTGCAATTTAAGATTTGTTCACGTTTGCCAAGTTGCTTAAGGAATTCAATCATTGTTTCATTGTTTTGATCTCAAAAGTGAAAAATCCAGAAACAACTAATTATTTTCGGCCGATTAGTTTGTACAACACGGTCTATAAAATTATAGCTAAATTCATGGTTAATAGAATGCATCCGATATTAGAATGCATCACCCAACCGGCCCGAGTGCTTTTGTCCCTCAAAGGGCTATACATGACAACATTCTTATTGCATATGAAATAATGAATAAATTCCGTTTCACTAAAACTCAAAAAGTTTGCGGTTAAACTTGATATGGAAAAAGCATATGATAGACTTGAATGAGATTTCTTACTTAATTGTCCGCAAAGCATAGGTTTTCATGTGACGTGAATTAATTGGATTAAAGAGTGTGTAACAATAGTTTCTTACTCTATTATTCTTAATAATGAACCATGTGGTTTTTTAAACCGACTCATGGATTGAGATAAGGCAACCCTTTGTCTCCATATCTTTTTATCCTTTTTGTATGGATATTTTGGCGCAATGACTTTTTAGGCACCTTTAAATCCAAAATTTGGTATTGGGATTAAGATTTCCCCAAGAGCGAGATACAATCCCTTGTTTACCTTTTCTTTGCCGATAGCCTTTTATTTTGCAAAGCGACCTCCTAGGCTGCTTTTAATCTAAATTCTATCGTGACTTCCTTCTATCAATAATCTGGACAATTAGTGAATTTTTACAAATCGAATATCGTTTTTCAAAGAACACTCCCAATTTGGATAAACATCGAGTTTTAGGAATTTTTAACATTTCCCACAACTTATCTCTAGGAAGATATTTGGGATGTCCAGTCTTCCAGGGTCGTCCAACGCTTGAATTATTCCAGAACTTACCCAATAAAGCGAGAATCTAAACTAACTAATTGAAAGGATGTCACGCTTTCCAAAGTCTGGTAGAGTAGTACTCATTCAATTGAATCTCGAGTCCTTACTGAGTCATACCATGCAATGTTTTCAGCTTCCAAATTCTATTTCCCAAAAGCTAAATCGAATTAATCGATAATTTTTGTGGAAAAAATCTAATATGAAAAACGTTTTATTTGTATGGGACAAAATTTTTCAACCAAAAAATATAGTGGCTTGGGCCTAAGAAAAACAAATGCTATCAACATAGCCTTTATGGCTAAGCTTTCTTGGAAGTTTCGACTAACTCGATAATTTTGGGTTAAACAAATGAGAGCAAAGTATGGTTTTATGGATAGTTTTTTATTTATAAATGGAAGCAAACCAATTTTTCATTATGGAGGTGCATGTTACATACCCACATTTTTATTCGTCAATGCATGTGATAGCAACTAGGGAATGGAAAAAAATTAATTTTTGGATTGATGTTTGGTGTCATGATTCTAGTTTGGCTGATTTGTCACAATTACACTTTTCAAGTCTAGTTGATCCTCAAATCAAGGTTTGTGAATTCATTTCCGAGATAGAAAATGGGATGAAACTAAACTATGACAGGTTTTACCCGAGGCTTGTATCCCTTATGTTTTAGTTGTTCCCATCTCTCCGATGGATATGGAAGATAAGTTTTAGGAGAGACTAACTGAGAATGGTGAATTTTCTACTAAATCCGGTACATTGAAAGCTCATGATAATCTCAAACTTGGCGAACCAAGTGTGGAAGTTTAATTGGATTTGAAATTTGGATGTTATGCACAAGATTTAAATGTTCTTTTGGCAACTCTGTCATAACCCATTACCGACTAGAGCTAACTTATTATATCATGGTATACAACTCGACCCTATTTGTCCGGTTTGTATGTCAAAAATTGAAGATATAGAACACCTTTTTGCCACTTGTCATTTTATAGGTTAAGTTTGGGATAATGTCTGTCGAGTATAGTTGGAAATTCGTCATCATCCATTCTCTAACCCTCTAATTTTAGTTATAGAGTCTTTACACAACATCTTTGTTGGTTAAGGGGCTAATATCTCCAGAATTGTTGTACTTTTATGGAGTATCTGGAAATCTTGTAATGACATTATGTTTCAAAATGATGTACCAAATCCATTGGGTTCACTCATTTGTGCAAAACATAATTGAACGGAGTGGTAGCAATGTACCTATTCTTCTCACAAATTTTCATCATCCTCACCATCACATTCCATTCTCATTTCGAAGCCCACCTGTTTTGTAAGGTGAACTTTTCCTTCAGGCGAATTCATCAAAATTTATTTTAACGGCACCTTTTCTTTGGTGAGCGTAGCAACCGATTATGTTATACATGATTGGAAAGGATGTTTCATCCAAGTAGACACTTAATTCATGCACAAGGCACCTATACTTGTATATGAAATTATGGTCATGTGAGATGGTATCAAAGCAGCATTACAAGTAGGGTTCACATAAATACAAGTGGACAGAGACAAGCAAGATAGTTATTCAAGTCGTTCAAAGTACTATTCACACCCTATGGAAGATCCAGATCGTTAGTTCATGATATATGAACTATGCTTTTATTATTTTCTTCTTGCTCAATTAACCATATTTTTAGAGAGGGTAATATGTAGAGGTGTTCATGGTTCGGTTTGATTCGGATCGGGTTTTTTAAATCGGTTAACAGGATTTAACAATTCATAAAAGTATGAACTGAAACTGTAACTAGATAAACCGGTTAACCGATAATCGATTAATCGGATATTCAATTCGGTTCATCGATTAACCGTAACCGGAAATGAAAAAATTTACAAAATATTTTTGGGGATTTTACTAGGCCCAACAAGCAACTAATTGGCCCGACTCACCCTACTCGTATTCCCTTCTTTGCCGATAAATTTATAGAATACTACCTGTTTGCTTGGCAATGCTTGCTTGTTAATGAATTGATATGTATACTGCCCAAGTTGCAAACACTTTACCTGCCAATGGAAGATATCAACTTACACTTTGACTTGAGTTTAACAACTTACAAATAAAATTTTGAATTTATATAGTATACGACTTGCCCAAAGAACAAATAAAATCTTGATCTTTTTTGGTCAAATGAGTAAATAATTAATAATTCATTTAAAAAAACTTATTGGTTCCATTTCGGTTAACCGTCGATTTCAAAATCCTAAATCGGAACCGAATCGGATAGGCTATCGGTTCACCGGTTCGGTTAAGCGGAAAATTTAATTAGTTCGGTTAACCGGAAAACGATTCGGCTCGACCGGTTCGGTTTCGCTAAGGTTGTGCAAAATCGGTTAACCGAATTTTCTAATAGTAAAAAGTGTGAACCGTAACCGACTCGATTTTTCCGGTTAACCGAATTTTCGGATCGGCCAAATCTCGATCCGTAATCGAACCGAAATGTTCGGTTAACCGATTCTTTGGTTCGGTTTTGCGGTTAACCGTTATTTGTTAAGAAATTTCCTCTCTTTTAATTTGGGTGACAATAGTACTAATTCTATTATGTGGCTTTAAAAATTTAGATCCATGAGGCATTCGGTTGAATATGGAAACCTATTACAACAATATAATTCATATCTTCAACACCATAATTGTTCCCTTGTAGATCAAGGGTTTAGATTATCGTCCTCGGGGATGGATGGAAAACTACCACTAATATTTGATTGAAAAGGGATTCACTAAACGAACCAAACTACTAACAAACAATTAAACTACCAAATTGACAAACACTTAATGCTAAAACCAACAATTACGCTAATCTAAATTACCTAATGGTGATCAAACCCACTTGGGGCACAAGCAACCAAATTCCTCCTCAAACCAATCACCAACAACAAAATGTAAAATAGAGGGATTAAGGAAAAGTTACTCATTGCAAGTACCTTTAACATTACTTCCATGTCTAATTTCCAGCAAAATTCTCCAATCAAAGCCACTTATTTTGTGGGTCTAATATCGAAAAAAGCTAAAGAGAAATGGGAAAAGGGAGAAATAAATAACATTAACGCAACTTAAGGAGTGATTAAGATTGCAAAGTAATGAAAAACCTCCAACCTAATCAAAGATGAGTCTTTAATCACTTTTACCCTCTCTCTCACCTAAATGGGGGTTTTGGTTCGGGTTTTGGCAAGAATTAAAATAGAGCATGAAGTAAAATGGTTGAAATTAGCAACAAAGTAACGGAAATTTGCAAAGGATTCAAATAAAAATAGAAAAGTTTAAACTTGCATTGATTTGAACTCAAAATATTAAGAGAATTCGAGAAAGTTTACAGAGAAAACTGCTAATAAAACCCTAAAAAATAGAAAAATGACGAACTCCCTTTTCGGAGGGTCGAAACAGCAGTATTTATATAGCCCGAAATCTAATCCGACACGGTCGTGCCACCTCTCGATCCTGCAAACCGAATGGAAGAACCACACTAGCACGGTCGTGCCGTATTTGGGCATAGTCGTGCCAAGCCGGCACGGTCATGCCAAAACCGGCACCGGCACGCCATGTTCCGGCACCGTCAAGCCATGTTTTGGAGGACTTCTTTCTTCATGCTTTACTCTTCGCTTCCTAGGGCCCGAACCTCGAACCTTCGTTTGGTTGCTCAAATCCTTGATAGCTCTGAGTTTATTGTTTCTTAACCCTTGACCTAACAAAGCATAAAAGCATATATAAGAAGTCTAAATTAGTCAAAATTGTGAGTTAAAATCTAGCGTTAGGAGCTTCAATATTGCTTCGGTACAAGCCTGAACAAATACCCCCACAGTTAGATTTCGTTCTTCCTTGAGTTAAATAAGAGGAAATCACCTTTGCATAGGCGCAACGATTGCATTTAGCATATGCAACAAGCCCTTTAAACCCCTTGGTAGCTCAAGTGGACGAGTGAGGTCCCGTGAGGGCTTGTAGAAGATATACCCACAAAATCTTTGAAATTTTTTGGAATTTTTTTTCGAAAAGCATGAGATATATACAAAGCAAAGGAAAAGTATGTACACATCAACAAGATTTATCACACTCATAACTTAGTTACAAAGCTATATACAAGCAAGGCACGCAATCAAGACTCACCTAAACCACAAATGCACCTCCTCTTATTTTTCACCCCACATTTCACAATGATAAGACATGTACACCTTGGTGCTTAAGTGCAAGTGTCATCAAGCCGCGAGAATCGGGTTGCTAAGATTAACACAGTTTCCCTCTACTTACTTAAGTGACTTCCATGCTCAACTTTCTTTTTTTTTTTTTTTTGATTTTCCAAAATTAACACACACACAAAACTCAACTCCAAGTGCCCCTTTGTCCGGTTGGGTAGCTCTTGGGTTTTGAAGCCCTTAAGCACTCCGGAGGGAACATAAAGCAAACATATAATTGGGTCATCTTTCCTTTGGGGTTTCATTAGTAACTTGTGCATAGCACTTATTTACAACCCAATTATAGGTGCTGGAATCAAGGAAAAGTAACCACATATTCAAAGTCAATTAAAGATATGGACATAGATAGTGACTATGAACAATGGTGCCAATTTATTCACTTTTTTTTTTAGCATTATAAAACCACTAAGTCAACAAAGGTTCCCGACCAACCTAGCAACCCAATCCCCTAAATGATAGTTTAGTGAACAAGGTAGGCACAAAATTAATCAAGTGAGGTGAGGTTATTATCAAAAACCGAAAACTACAAAATAGGTCAAACGATCAATCATGTTCATTTCACCTATGTACAACTAGTAGCAACCAAATTATTAAAGGTTAAAATCCCCTCAATATGACACAAAACTCCCCAAAGTTAAACAGAACTATACCGAAAAAACAAAAATTTTGGGTATATGACTTCACCACCCCCACACTAAAATCACACAATGTTCTTATTGGGGTAAGGGAGAACCAATAATGGAAGAAATAAATGTGTGGCAAAGAGAAGGAAAGTAATAGCTTGAGTACACCTTGGAGTGGAATGACGATCCATCTCCCTACTGTCATGAAACACCAACATAACACATATGTACAAATAACAAGTAAACACAACCCTAGAGACAAGGCTATGTACACAAAATCCTTTGGCCCAAAACAACCCCGACGGCATAGTCGGACGCATCACACATAAGCTCAAGGGGATCCCCTACACGGGAGGGTGGAGAATAGAGGTAGTAGTCAAGGTGTTCTTTAACTTCATGAATGCCTCTTCACACTCCTTAGAGAAGTGGACCGATGCATCTTTGACCAAGAGAGAGGATAAGGGCTTAGCAATTTTACTAAAATCCTTAATAAACTTCCTATAAAAACCGACATGCCCTAGAAATGAACGCGCACATTTCACAGTAGTGGAGGAGGGAGATTAGCAATCAAGTCAGTCTTAGCTTTGTCTACCTCAATTCCATGTTGAGAAACAATGTGGCCTAGGACAATCCCTTTCGCACCATGAAATGACATTTCTCCCAATTCGGAATCAAATTCTTTTCCTTACATCTTGTTAGGACCCTAGTCAAGTTGGTCAAGAAATAATCAAATGACACACCAAACATGGAGAAGTCATCCATAAAAATTTCCACACATTGTTCAACCATATCGGAAAAGACAGACATCATGCATCTTTGAAAAGTAGCCGGAGCATTACACAAGCCAAATGACATTCTCCTAAATGTATAAGTACCAAAAGGGCACATGAAAGTGGTTTTCCCTTGGTCACATGGGGCAATAGATACTTGGGTGTAGCCGGAGTAGCCGAGTAGCCATCAAGAAAGTAATAGAAAGGATTGTCGGCTAGTTTCTCTAAGAGTTGATCCATAAAGGGGAGAGGGGAGTGATCTTTTCTAGTGTTCAACCGTTTATAGTCAATGCAAACTCTCCATCCAGATTGGATACTAGTGGACACAAGTTAATTTTTATCATTTTTTACCAAGGTGATACCGGTCTTTTCGGTATCACTTGAACCGAGCTCACCCACTTACTATCCAAAATGGGATAAATGATATCACTGGTCAAACCATTTCAAGACCTCTTTCTTCACCACCTCTTTCAAAGTAGGGTTCAAATGCCTTTGGTGCTCCCTAAAGGGTTTGGCATCATTCTCCAAAGAGAATTCGATGTTGAACAATGGAGTACTAATGCCTTTAATGTCTCCTACAGTCTACCCCATGGCATCCCGATTCTCTTTAAGCACTTTAAGAAATTGGTCTTCTTGGTCCCCATCTAAGTCCGATGCAATGATCATAGGATAAGTCTCTTGGGGACCTAGAATGTGGACTTAAGGTTCTCGGGTCAAGGTTTCAACTCAAGAGTGGATGATGAAGGCACATTTGGGTTGGACTCAAGAGCTAATGTGGTGGGAGACATGGGCGGGGATGCATGCAATAATGCACAAATTAACTCAATGTCACAAGGCTCAACATCATAAGTAAATGGATCAAATTCGAAATCATACTTCATCATGAAAGACTCAAACTCACATGTTATCCATTCATCATCAAGCTCATCAAATTCAAGCACCAACTCATCAAAACAAAAGTCACTCACCCAATTAAGGGTAGAGTGCTCTACATTATCAAAGCCATTGGGCTGCTTTTGTAAGTTAAACACATTCACATCCATGGTCATGTTGCCAAAAGCCAACTTCATTTTTCCATTCCTACAATTAATCAAAGCATTTGCCGTAACAAGTAACAGATGACCAAGAATAACTGGAATCTCATTTTCCGGACAAGCAACCAATTTAGTTTCAAGAAAAACAAAGTCAGCAGGAAAGACAAATTCACCAACTTTAACTAAGACATCCTCAACCATCCCTCTAGGAAACCTAGTGGAATGATCGACTAATTGAAGTACCATCCTAGTTGGCTTGAGTTCCCCCAACCCGAGTCTCTCATAGACACTCAAAGGTAACAAGTTCACACGTGCACCTAAATCAAGCAAAGCTTTGCGAAAAATATGACTCCCTATAGTAATGGAAAGAATCGGACAACCCGGATATTTGTACTTTGTGGGCATAGGGCTAGAGATGAGAGAACTTGCATTAGAAGTTAGGAAGACTCTTTTGGGCACATTTGTTATTCTTTTAGTGGTGCACAACTCTTTGAGAAACTTGGCATATGGTGGCATTTGTGAAATGGCATCAAGCAAAGGAATGTTGATTTTGACTTGAGAAAATATTTCTCGTATCTTATCAACATGGGCTTGGTCTTTATTCCCCTTAAGACGTTTTGGGAAAGGAGGAACGGGCTTTGGAACCCTTGTAGGGAAATAATCTTAGAGATAGATGTATTAATGATGACCGGAGTTTCATCTTCCTTAGGCTTTCCTATACTCAAATCGGTGGATGAACTAGAAGAAGGTTCATTTTCCACAAGACTAGAAGAAGATTCGGGCACCACATTAGAATTACAATCAAGATGGGGGTGGGGATTTTCCATTAGCATCACAAGTAGGTTCACTAATATGAGTATTAATTTCCCTCCCGATCTCAAAGTAATCACAGCATTCACTTTGCGCATATCATTTTGATCTTTTCCTCTTGAATCATTACGAGGAAATGAAGAGCTTCCCCTTGGATTGACCTCGGGTTGGCTAGGAAACACACCCTTCTCCCTATTCACCATGGAAAATTGGGAGAATCGTTCATTCGTTTTTCTCATCATTTTCTCCATGTTAGCATTCATTGTCCTCTCCATGTCATTAATCCTTTTCTCCATCCCATCATAATCATTATAACCCGAGAGAGGTTGGGATTAAGCTACAAACAGATGAGGGGCCCTCTTGGTGCATTGTATGCACCTTAGAGGGGGCCCAGTGAATTGTGAATTAGAAGAGTTCCCTCGGAAACCTCCATGATTGTTAGACATTGAAGCATTGAACCCTGTCCATGAAAAATTTGGGTGCTTAGCCCATCCCAAATTGTTAAGTATTAGAATAAGGATCAAACTTGGGCCTTTGAAAGGCCGCACTGACATGCTCATGGCTAGTAGCCAACTATTAAGCGAAATGAGGACAAGCACTCAAAGAATGATCACTTGCTTGACATTGGGAACAAGTAGCTAAAGGGGTTGTTAAATTGGGGCTTGACATTGTGAAAGAGCAAGCCCTTTAATCATGTTTTCCAAGGAAGCGACCTTCGAGTCAAAGTAAATCGTGTCATTAACCATATGCATCCTTCTCCTTTGACCATTAATGATTCTAGCACTTAGACTTTTATCCCTTATGGCTTCCCAATGCATGGTTTTTTCGCAATGTCTTCAAAGAAATCCCATGCCTCATCATCAGTCATATTAAGAAAAACTCATTGACACATAAATTAGATCATGGTCCGGGTTTGTTGGTCAAGACCCTCATACACAATTTGGCACAACTTAGACAATTCAAGTCCATGTTGAGGGCATTGGGTCAAAAGGTCCTTAAACCTCTCAAAGTATTTCCAAAAAGATTCTTTCCTTATTGCATGAAATGATTAATCTCATTCCTAAACCGAACAGTTTTTCAATTTGGAAAATACTTTCGAAGAAACACTCGCACAAATTCGTCCCATGTAGCAATGGAATAAGCGTGAAGGCTATACATCCACTTCTTTTCCATGTCTCGTAAGGAGAAGGGAATAAGTCTTAGCCTTTACAATGTCGGTTGACACATTATTGAAGTGCACCATTTGGCACGCTTCCTCGAACTCTCTCAAGAACATGTAGGGTGCTTCGGTCCCCGAAAAAGTACAAAGGATTTGAGTGTATTGGGGCCGAAGAACAAATTGAGTTTCGGCTTGTAGGTTTAGGGAGATTGAAGCAAGAGGGGAGAGTGGACCTCGATGGATAGAAAATGTCATTGAGAGTCCTACGAGATTGAGCTTCATGTTCATTCTCTTGCTGGTTTTCATTCTCTTATTGATTTTCAGCCATGTCTTGGCAAAATGGGGGTATGGGTTCGGTTATTTCATTTCTTTTAATTAATCGACCACTATTTGAATCCCGAAACAATGCATTTATTCAACACAAGAATAAATTTCCATTTTTTAGATTTTCTATTTTTATCTTCTTTTTTTTTCAAAAACACAGCAAGACAAAGGTTTATATACACTATTCAATCAAAAATCGTTGGTAATTTAGCGCTTCCATCCCGACAATGACGCCAAAAATTGTTCGCTTGTAGATTAAGGGTTTAGATTATCGTCCTCGGGGATGATGTAAACTACAACTAATATTTGATTGAAAGGGGATACACTAAACGAACTAAATTACTAATAAACAATTAAACTACCAAATTAACAAACACTTAATGCTAAAACCAACAATTACGCTAAACTAAACTACCTAATGGTGATCAAACCCACTTGGGGTACAGCAACCAAATTCTTACTCAAACAGATCACCAACAAAATCACAATTACTCACAAGTGAAAAGCAATCCCGATTTCCACAAATATAGAAATAAATAAAAACAATCCTAAATAGCCACCACTAAACAAAATGTAAAATAGAAGGATTAAGGAAAAGTTACCCATTACAAGCAGCTCCAACATTACTTCCATGTCTAATTTTTAGCAAAATTCTCCAATCAAAGCCACTCATTTTATGGGTCTAATATTGAAAAAAACTAAAGAGAAATGGGAAAAAGAGAAATCAATAACATTAATGCAACTTAAGGGGTGATTAAGATTGCAAAAGTAATGAAAAGCCTCCAACCTAATCAAAGGTGAGTCTTTAATCACTTTTACCCTCTCTCTCACCTAACTGGGGCGTTTGGTTTGGGTTTTGGCAAGAATTAAAACAGAGCATCAAGGAAAATGGTTGAAATTAGCATCAAAGTAATTTGCAAAGAAATCAAATAAAAATAGAAAAGCTTAAACTTGCATTGATTTGAACTCAAAATACTCAGAGATTTAGAGAGTTTATAGAGAAAGATGCTAATAAAACCCTAAAAAATAGAAAAATGGCAAACACCCTTTTCGGGAGTCGAAACAGCATATTTATACAATCAAAATCTAATTTGGCACGGTTGTGTCACATGGCACGGTCATGTGCCAGTGCAGATCTCTAAGTCTTGTAAGCTGAAGGAAGAACCACTGCTGGCATGGTGGTGCCAGGCGCATGGTCATGGCAACGCTGAGGCGGCACGTAAAAAGCGGCACTACCACGCCATGTTGCAGCACTCTGTCACACCATGTTCTTGCACTATCACGCCATGTTACGTAGGACTTCTTTCTTCATGCTTTACTCTTTGCTTCCTCGGGGCCCGAAACTTGAACCTTCGTTTGGTTCCTCAAATCCTTGATAGCTCAGAGTTTATTATTTCTTAACCCTTTACCAAACAAAGCATAAAAGCATCTATAAGAAGTCTAAATTAGTCAAAATTGTGAGTTAAAATCTAGTGTTAGAAGCATCAATATTGCTTTAGTACAAGCCCAAACAATAATCGAAGCAGAAGCAAAGCAAGAGAGTGGAGATGGGAGAATATTATGTTTGAGGGTTAAATCGGAGAGAGTCATTGGGGAATGGAAATGGGAGGGGAGAGAGGGAGAAAGAGAGAAAGAGTAGTGCATCAGAACAAAGGAGGGGGAGAGAATAGTTTGTTTGAGGATTGAGTAATCGGTGGAAATGAAGGGCGGGGAGAGAGAGAGAGAAAGAGAGAGAGAGAGTAATACAACAGATAGGCAATGTGAGCATAGAAGGGGAGTAGAGCGATGAAAATTTTTTAAGTTATATATATATATGTATATATATATATATATATATATATCAATGAATATTGTTGGGGTGAAAATCAAAATTTAAAAAAAATAGAATTCAAAAGAACAATTAATTAATTGCAATTGCAAAATCTGCAAATAATTCTAAAGCTCATTATTTTATTATCTGCATGAAAAGAGAATTTTTTAAAAAACTATAGATATCATGTTTTATCATATGAATTTCTTTTTATTGAGGATAGAAGGATTCATATAGATATAGTTATAGGGTCCCATTCAAGTAAATAAAAACCAAGAATTTTCTTAGACTTATGATTACAACATACATAAGAAAAATTTATATATATATATATATATATATATATATATATATATATATATATATATATATATAGAAAAATGGTCTTGTTGTTTACGCATCAAAATAAAATTGTTTCAAATAAAAATATGAGACTTTTAGGGCATGATATTTATCAAGGAACTTTAAAACCAATTACAAAAGCCATTGAATTTACGGATAAATTTCCAGACGAAATAAAAAATAAAACTCAATTACAAAGGTTTTTAGGATGTCTCAATTGTGTGTCCGATTTCTTTCCAAGATTAAGACAAACCTATCAACCTTTTACAAGAGATTAAGTAATAATTCACCACCATGGTCAGATGAACATACTCAAGTCGTGCACCTTCTTAAACAAAAGGTCAAGTCTTTACGATGTCTAGGTATTCCACATCCCAATGCAGTCATGATAGTTGAAACAGACGCATCAGATTTAGGGTAAGGTGGTATACTAAAATAAAAGATGTCTATGACCTCAAAAGCAGACTCAACTAGTTAGATATCATTCAGGAATTTGGAATAAAACTCAAAAGAATTATTCAACTGTAAAAAAGAAATTTTATCAATTGTTTTATGTGTTTCAAAATTTCAAGATGATTTATTTAATAAAAAATTCCTTCTTCGTATTGATTGCAAATCAGCAAAAGAAATCATTACTAAAGATGTTCAAAATCTTGTTTCCAAACAAATATTTGCTCGTTGGCAAGCAATTTTATCTTGTTTTGATTTTGATATATAATTTATTAAAGGAAAAAATAATTCCCTACCTGATTTCTTAACAAGAGAATTCCTTAAGGATCCTCTAGCTCTCAAAATTAATTTAGCCAGTTCTACCACCCAGCAAATACAAATATCATTCTCAATTACTCAACATTACAAACCCACAGACATCGTATTCATTAGTCGGTAAATACAAGATTAAATGATGCAACAAGTTTAATATCCAAGCTGCCTTGGGTATTAAGTCAGCCATCTCCATTTAACAAGCTCCCGCTACCTCACAAAATCAAAGATGCGAGAGATTCAATTGTCCAAGCAAGAGATCAAGCTACTCAAGAAGCAGCAGACAACACTTACTCCGGAAGACAAGCACAAATTCATCCGCTTCCTCAACATCTATTCAATCAAATTATGATCCTTTTGATGGGCCTTGCGCCCAAGACCCATATAATAATTAACCCTTACAGGGTATTCCAAAAATAAAAAATAAAAATAAAAATAAAAATTTCCCACGATTTTTTATGCAGGTTTTTCAAAGTGAA
Organism: Talinum fruticosum; assembly: GCA_021018815.1. Taxonomy (NCBI): domain Eukaryota; kingdom Viridiplantae; phylum Streptophyta; class Magnoliopsida; order Caryophyllales; family Talinaceae; genus Talinum; species Talinum fruticosum. Next base: position 864,405 of record JAITYX010000048.1, on the reverse strand, counting down.
ATTTTACAATTTCACTTTTCTTTTTCCCGGGAAGGAAGTGGATAGTACGATCTGTTCAGTTCACTTACTATTCAAAAAGACCTACTATTCAAAGAAGTGGACATTAAAGTTGATAGCAAATCATTGTTCAAGGTTGTTGGAAAAAGCTGTTCAAGAAAGTTGATAGCAAATCTTGTTCAAGGTTGTTGGCAAATACTGTTCAAGAAAGTGGACATTAAAGTTGTCGACAAATAATTCAAGATTATTGTTCAAGATATGGTGATTCAGCCTAATCAATATCTGTTTCAATAATTCGACATTGTCGGCAGATATTTTCAAGATTATCAAGCATCTTCAACCGTCCAAGTGTCATTTACTTATTCATGATTGTATTCTATAAATAGGTACTCCTTTAGCTTAATTCGAGCATCACTTACAACTTAGAACTTACTTCCATCACCACTAATCATTACTTACCTCCACTTGTAATCAATCTCTCCACTCATCTCCTCTCAATCTCGAACCTCTCTCTTGAGAGCCCCACTCATCTCCTCTCGATCTCGAACCTCTCTCTTGAGAGCCTACTATCCAATCTCTTGTATCAAGTTTCATTTCAATCAATCAAAGTAAGTTTTCATTCAACATCTTTGTTACTTCAATCTTTTATTCAGTTATTTCCATTTACGGTTTCAATCTTTCGTTGAAATCAATTTGTTAAATTAATTTGTCACTCTGCCTCCCCGCTACTCAAACATACCCAGTCCCCGAGCTGCTTCCCTAGCTCCTTTATCGATCCTGTCTTAACTGGTATTAGAGCCAAGTTTGTTTATTTGGTTGGTGTTATGCCATAGCTAGCATTGGTCGGCCGTTGGTCAGCCCCGTGTTATCCATTGGTCGGCCAGTGTGAGGTAGTCCCGATAGTATGTGCATAATCCTGAACTAAGTATTCAAGCGTAACTCGGATGGCCTCTTGGGTTAGAGATCGTCTAAGTCTAGGTAGTAGTAAGAGTACTAATGTGGTCAATAGCAAGGAAGTTAGTTGTCAAGTTTATTTGTCAAATTGGTCTATTCCAAAACAAAAGATAGAAACAATTTATCAAATAGGAAAGTTTGATTTCAATACTGCTTTCTCAATAAAAGATCATGAAGAAACATTTAGTTTAGATGAAGAATTCTAAACTCTTAAGTTACTTTCAAATATCTCTATTAAAAAATATAAAGAAAAATACAAATATATTCATTTTGGTATGATTCAAATAGCTCTCAAACCTTTAACAAGATTAGGATTAGATTGTCCTATATTCATGGCTCTTAGAGATAATAGATTAATTCGTTACAAAGATTCATTATTAGCTATGATTCAAACTAATATATGTAATGGTCCTATCTATTTCAATTGTTGTCCAAATTATTCAGTAGATCTAAATGATCCTTGGATCATGGATACATTAATTTTAGATATTCATTTACAAAATGATTCAAAAGTACTATTTAGAGAACTTTCAAGAAATTTTGCTATTACTTACAGAGTTTATTTCAAACTACTATCTTCTCAACTTAATCCAAGATGTTTATTAAAACCTTCTCTAGATGAGACAATTTTATTAAAGATAGAGTACAAAAATATTTCAACTTTTACTCCTAAATTATTAAAATGGAATGAGATAATATATATATATATATATATATATATATATATATATATATATATATATATATATACATATATACATATATTGTAAAGTAAAAGTTGTATATATGGGATTTTTATTGAAAAAACCGGTTCGGTTAATTGGTCGTTAACCGAATTTTTTCATATCTCGATCCGTAATCGATCGGTGAATCGGAAAAAAATTTGATTTGATTAACCAAACTGATTTTCTAAAAAATTTATTCGGTTAACCGATTTTTGGATCGGTTTTTCGATTTTCGGATCAGCTTTTCGGTTTCGGTTTTTACGCACACCCCTAGGTTTCGTGGTTCCGGCTTTTTGCACAACCCTAGTAATATGACAACCGATTATATTACCAAATTAGGATGTACTCTCTCTCTCTCTCTCTCTCTCTCTCTCTCTCTCTCTCTCTCTCTCTCTCTCTCTCTCTCTCTCTCTCTCTCTCTCTCTCAATATTTCGATTGTATTACCATACTTAAATTTCAGACAATTTAAAAAAATTGAAAACTAACCCTAAATTTAATACCAAAACCCTCAATTTCGATTATTTAGTTCATATTCCTTAAAATTATACCAAATCAACAACTAATATCAACATTCAACTTTCTTTCTTATCCACAATCATTAATTTGATATGACTTATACTTGACTGACCCAAGACTTAAATCTTAAAAGGTTACTTATAAAAGTCTTAGACTCAATTCTATTTCGAAAGTAAAAGCTGACTTGGCCATATTAATTGAGCTCGACTAAGTTACTTAATTTTTAGAAACTGACCTACTCAATATAACTCATACATTAAATTTGCTAAAGTGATGTATTAAATGAACTAAAAATCTAATCAAAATTATCACTTTGAATATGGAATTTTTCATAAAATGAACTCCAATTAATTGCCCTAATTTTACTTAAGCTAGATTCATTACGCTATAATTATTTAACTCGAAAAAACTGAAAAATGCCTAAATAATTCATGTACCCATTAAGGTTGAACTTATTATTTGAGTTTAGATATATCCGGAACATAAATATATTGAATATTAGACTTGAAAAATTTTAGATTAATAGATTAAGGATAATTGGTCTTTAAATGCTTTATTTAAAGTAATTCTAATCTAATTATCAATCAAAGTATTTTTATACTTTGAGAACCATTATCTAATTTTTTGCAGGTTTTCTAAAGATGAATTATCTCAAAGAAAATTAAAAACATGGGCTTATTAATTGTTGAAGATATATCGACGTAAAAGTCGGAAAATGTGTGGAACAACTTAGACTAAGTCGACGGGCTTGTTAGTTCGTTGTTTTGAGTAATTTCTTATTTACGAGTCTAACGAGTTTTCTACCTAATTTTTCAGACTCTTGGAGTTGGTAAAACAACTTTTGGAAGGTAGAACCTAGGCTCAATCGGCTAGTTGACCTAGTTCTTCCAAGCTAAAGACTGAACGACTTTCTCTCAAAGCAAACTATATATAGAAGCCTTGATACAAGAGTCTCACTAAAGACACATCTAGCTCACAACTCCTTCTTTGTAATTTCATTCTTTCCGAGTTGTAATATTTAGTGAGAAAAGTCTTGTAACCACTTTCTATTCTTCAAAAACTTTTCTAGTCTTTCCTTAATTGAGTTGATAATGTAATTTCAAATCAATGTCCAAAGTTGATAAGAGAATTTCAACTTGAAAGTACTAAGTCGGATAAGAGACTTTCTAAATTTGGGAAAACTTGTAAGAGATTTGTCTAAGGGAACTTATTTAGGTAGTCATAATCATTATACTTGAGGATTCAAAGAGTGGATTTTGACTTGACACTTGGATTCGCACTATCCAAGGTTTTACGCCACATGAGGGTTTCCTCGTAAAAACTATTTGTCTTCTTTTTATCTCCTTTCTAAGTCACTCTAGACTAGGTTTAACTTTCGAGTAGTTAGTTCTTTTTAAACTTCAAATTTCCACAAAAATCCTTCAACACCTTATTCACCCCTGTCCTAGGGTGATTAACTTCTCCGATTGAACTTTTAGGTAGTACAACCATACTTGTATCGCACATGCATTCCTTTGGAAATATGCTTAAAAGCTCGTATGGAAATACATCGAATCCGGCTTCATCATTAAGATAAAAGATATTATAAGTCTTGTAAGACATACAACTTCCCAATGTTGATTGCAAATTGTTTTTCGCTTACTTGTTAGCGAATGAACTACCTCTTTCAAAAAGCGAATAGGTCTTCCATATCTTGTTGTACATATATCCTATAAAAAGAATGATTTCATATGATTAATGTCAAAAATTATGTGATTAACAACACATGTAAGACACCTTCATAGGTGGGGCATAAACTAACCTAAGAGCATATACCTTATCCAAATTGACTACCATTATTTCCTCTACAAAAATCTATCTCGCCCATACTATGTGACCGAATAACATTTCATAACAAAATTCTAATCAAATTAATATTTTACAATGACAATATATATTAAAAAAAAATTCCGTCAACCAAATTATTATTTATCAAAGATGAAAGTCATACCTTTGATGTCATATCTTTGTGAATTTGTGTTCGGTTGTCGTCCTTGTCTTTCTTATTTTTCCCAGCTAATATAAAATGGTTAGTAAAAGGGTTGTAAATAAATAAATTAGATTATAAAATAGAAAAATACCGATTGTTAATAGTATGGTTTAAAAAAATGGTCGGTAAATTTTATAAAAATCAACCGATTTTCTCAAGATAATTAAAATGATTGGAAATATTAAAATTTAAATAACGATTGCAAAAACGGTCAGCTTTTCCAAGCTGTTTAGAAACGGTCGGTACATTCTAACTTTCTTGTAGTGCGCTCCGATCTTTGTGCACCGGACGAATGGGTTGAAGGTTAGAGAGAGAGGGAGAGGGAAGGGTCGTGATTACTTGACTTGTGGGAAAACGAAGGAAGGCAAAGTAAATTAAAGACAGTGAAATAAGTTTGTTACTTCAGGAAGGGGAAAGATTGTGAAAGAGAAAGCAATGGATTGTGAAAGAGAAAGCAATGGGGTTAATTCAAGAATTATTAAAAAGATTAATTAAAATTTTTATTTTAATTATTTATTTTCTCATATTCGGGTTTCTCCATTTTTTTTATTTTTTAATAATTATAATGTAATGTGTAGCGCCAAATCATAAGCATTACCAACGGACATATTCAATAATTGTAGTTGATAAAATTGTAATACCATCGAAGTGTTGCTATTTCAATAACAATACCAACACTTTAATTTTTCTGTTGCTAAAATTTCTAACCTTTACCAACATATAAGTTTTGGTACTTCAATGACAATACCAACTATTTAATTTTTTGTTGCTAATATTTCCGACCGTTACCAACAAATGAGTAAGTGTTGGTATTTCAATGATAATACCATCAAATAATGTAAGTGTTGCTATTAATAACTTTTACCAACAAAACAAAATTTTTGTTACTAGCGATCTATTGGTAATTTTAACATTTCTTGTAGTAATAGTACGTATAGATCCGGAAGAGGTAACCGCATCACTCAAGGAGAACTGATGTCAATTATGGATTCGGTACATTCTATTAAACTGTTATATTGATTTGACATATTGCAATCTAGATTTATAATGATGGTCTTCATTATGGTTATCTCCAACACATCTATCTTCTCTAACCCATTGTCAAATCAAAGTTTTTCTTTTCCACCACCCTCACAAACTTGATTTGGCGGTTCGACGAGCCCCCAACCATGTACATCCTTAATCTCCCCTTTAGAAAGGGAGGACAAGAGAGAGAAGCAATTATTCCCCTAATACCAAGCTCGATCTAGCTCTTCAACGAGCCCCCACCCCACAACCAAACACACCCTTACTCCCCCTTTAGAAAAGGATGAGAGTGAGAGGAAGGATGAGAAAGAGAGAGAGAGAGAAAGAAGGGGAAAAACATAATAATTGTTTTAGATCTGCTTTAGAGAGAGAGAAAGAACAATAGAGAAAGAAAGGAATAAGACGTCAAGCTGTGGTAGGAGAGAAAGAAATTTTGGAGTTAACCATGCTTAAAATTTTCGAAGGTTTAGATTTATTGTGTTTGGTTGATGGTTGATGTATGTCAACTATAATAGTTGAAAAAAAGTTTTAACTATGGTAGAATTTTCAAAACTTAATTGGTTGGAAGAAACTTACTCTCACAAACTCCTACTTACTCTTTCCTCCTTAGTAAACCCGACACCTCAAACCAAGATGTTATGAAAAAAGTAGCAAAAAGGCATCGCTCCTCATCTTATTAAATTCTCCTATTAATAGAAGAGTAGGGAAAATATTGACTCTTATTTTAGATTCTTTACATCTCTTCGAAACAAATTTCTTTAATTATTCTCTTATTTAACTTTCCCAACAACTCTAAGATAAGAAGTTAACTCACCTTTTGCTTGCTTCCCTACAACTAACTTAAATGTAACTTTCTATCATAATAAAGTCAAATACTTTTTAGTGCTATCCAAAAAAAAAAAAAAATTAAGTGAACCAATCAACAATAATTTCTTTTCTTATACAACTCCAATCGAATAAGTTACTATTATACCCTCCCTTAACCGATTTGACCAATTTGGTGGATTCTCAATTAAACACATAAAATCGACCAATTTAATTCAATTCAATTGATAGTAATATATTAGCTTTTCTTTTCAAAAAAAAAAATATTAGCTTTTCCTTATTATCCCTACTTACCTTCAATTCCATTTAGTCCAAAGTATGTTAAATAAGAATTAGCACAAATATCTTTGTATGATTGTGTGGAGTAGTTGGGTAACCCACTTGCATAATAGCCAATTATTTTTCTCTCACGGTCACTCTTATTTGTCAAAATCTACACCTCATCCTTTTTGGTGCCACAAGGATCATTTATTCGTGTCATTTTTAATGACGAAAATTAACGCTAGTAAAAATTTGGGTTCAGCTCACAATCCGGTAGGAAAAATTGGTTATCGGACGAATTTTTTGTCCGATAATCGATTTTTTGAGTCGGAGAATTCGGACAAGCATAAATTTTGGTTATAATCGGGTTCGGATAATAAAAATAGGAAACTTTTATGTCCAAATTTAAAATTTGGACAAAAAGTCAAACCTAAACCCAGTTTCTTTCAGGTCGGACAAATTCGAGTAATTGAATCGGATAAAATTTTACCAACACTAATGAAAATGAAACCCATGAAATTATTCTTGTAGTACCCAAATTTATATAAATATATTAAAATAAAATGAACTTATTTTCCAATGGCCATATGCTACACTCACATAATTTACCTTTTTTAAAAATTTTTAAATCCCCATCATTAAAAGATTTTCAAAATTTTATTTTAAATTTGATTTCCTTTTTTGGCAGCTCTAATATTATTACTTTTGTATTTTTAATTTGGAAAAAGACAATCTATAAAATAAAAAGATTCTAATTTTGAATTTTTTTATCATCTAATTTTTAATATTACCAAAACTTTAGCTAGGATTATTATCAAGGGCATTTTTGAATAAAATTTGGTGGGAAAGACATTTAGATAAATTTGTTAACAAAAATAAGATACTAAATAATTTTGGATATTTATTTAATTGAAATTAATTTGTAATGCATACTTATGACACATTGATACATTTTTCATAATTAAAATTACTCCATCTGTCCATATTCATTGTCAGATATAGAAAAAGAGGAAAAATATGACTTAAATGCTAATAAATATGGAAAATGAGGAAATATAAGTCTTGTAATTTATTTATTTTTATTAGTAGATGGTATATTAATTATTCCTTGATTTTTGCTCCCAAAAGATTTGAAAGTTGTATTTTGACAATAAAGTAGGATTTGAGAATTGAATATTTTTGACAATGAATATGGAACAGGGAGAAGATTACATTTTCAATAAATATAAAGTAGATACATATTTAAAAATTAAAATAAGCACAAAACAGTTTACAAACAAATTAATATTGGATACATAATACAATCTTAAGTAAAACATTATATTTTAAGACATTAAAAAGGGATATGAGTATATATATATATATATATATATATAAAAGAATCAGTGTATATATATATTTATTTTTTTAAAAAACCCTAAGCTAGTACTTTATAGTTTTCTTTTTTAATTTCTTGAACTTAACAAAAAGGAATATTTTCTTTTTTTAAAACGAAAACTCCCCAAGGAAGAAAAGGTTTGTCCCGTGTGTCCGCCTCTCAAGGTTTTTGTGCATGACGCGTACAGCGAGACATTCATTCACACTTGAGGAGAGAGCGAGAGAGAATATAAAACACCACAGGACGCTTTCTCCAACCTCCATTCCACCTTCTCCCTCCCAAGTAAAATTTATTCCCAACTGCCTTCTACTCGTCCTTGTCTCTCTCCTCTTCCCTTTGCCTATTTCCCGCATTACAGTTCGATAAGCAAGAGATTGGGAGGGTTTATTTGACAAAACTAGCACAGAAACTACTCGTAATCGGAAGGAAGTTCCTTTTCCCTCAATTTGTTATCTCCTTAATTTTCTGGTACTCAAACTCCTTGCTTAATTCTTCTTTGGTTCTTCGTACTTCTTCACTGTCCTTTACTTCATGTTCCTGCATTCTCTTGCTCTTCTCATCACAGTGTTTTTCATCCTTATTTTGCTTCCCCAATTCCCCCTCCCTTTTACGTTTCCTGGGTTTTCTGTAATCTTTCTGGGTGTTGAATACTCTGGTGACTGGTGATCGTTCTGCTACCTGGGTTTTGGTCTTAACTGTAAAATTATGCCACGAGTGAGGAAAACTGGGTTTCGGGTTTTCTTCGATGCTGTCTCTGTCTTGGTGTTGTTCTCTCTCTTCTACAATTTCCCTTTTCTGCATAAGAGTAATTGGGGAGAAGGTTCAGAGGACGGGATTCGTCAAATTGGGGTAATTCACGGGAGGGTGATGCAAGAAGTCCATGAACCTTTGTTGAATGCTAGTAATGATGGGATGAAATTGATGGGCCCTGAAATTTGTGCTAAATTATTCAAGCACAAGGGCTTTCCCAGCCGCTGTGATTACTTGATTGCCCACCCAGATTGTGCTTCAGGTGGGTTCTTCAATTACATTAAGTTCTTTTACTGTGATTGCAAGAATTTTGAGCCAATTGGGTATTTGGTTCTCGGTGCTTGGCTTGCTATTCTGTTCTATTTGCTAGGAAATACAGCGGCAGATTACTTCTGTTGTTCATTAGAGAAGCTTTCTGATCTTCTCAAGATGTCTCCCACTGTTGCTGGGGTGACTTTGCTCCCATTGGGAAATGGGGCTCCTGATGTATTTGCTGGTATTGCTGCCTTTGTGGGTTCGGGCTCGGGTGATGTGGGTTTTAATAGTATCATGGGGGAGCTGTTTTTGTCACTTGTGTGGTCGTCGGAGTTGTTTCTTTCTGCATAGCGAATAAGAGGGTTCAAATAGATCGTAATTGCTTCATTAGGGATGTGTCTTTCTTTCTCTTCACTATAGGATGCCTTGCATTGATTCTGGTTGTTGGTGAGGTGAATACTTGGGGAGCCATGGCTTTTGTTTGCATTTATGTGGCGTATGCCATTTTTGTTGCCATGAGTGAGATGTTGCCTAAAAAGGGTTTGAGACCAAAGTTGGATGGATTGGTGCCTTTGCTTCCGGTGGCAGGAGGTTTCTTCTCATGTACAGGTCAAGAGGATGAATCCATGTATGTCCCTTTGCTTAGTCCGGACAACCATGACAACGCACCTGACCTGTCAGCAAAGCTTCCCCATTGGATTTGGAATTCTAATGTTGCCATCTATTCAGATTATATAAAGGCCAATACAGAGGATAGCCCAAGTCCTCTCTGGGGTTGGAGCGATGAGGGAGTGATGAATGAAGAGTCACTGTTTTCATTTCCTAAACTTTGTTCATTGTTGGAGGTCCCATTGACCATTCCTAGACGATTAACAATCCCTATTGTTGAGGAGGATCGATGGTCTAAGATTTATGCAGTTTCCAGTGCCTTCTTAGCCCCTGTTCTTCTGGCCTTTCTGTGGAACACACAGGAAAACATAGGGCCTTTGAGCTGGAAAATTGCATACTTAATTGGTTTTAGCAGTGGATCTATTCTTGGTCTTCTTGCTTTCTTTTACACGAGTACTGAGCACCCACCTCATAGATGCTTGTTTCCATGGGTTTTTGGAGGATTCTTCATGAGTATAATTTGGTTCTACATCGTTGCAGGAGAGCTTGTTTCTTTGCTCGTCTCCCTTGGTGTCATATTGGGTGTTAGTCCTTCCATGCTTGCTTTAACTGTATTGGCATGGGGGAATTCCATGGGTGATTTAATGTCAAATACTGCTCTTGCAATGAATGAAAGGAATGGTGTACAAATTGCCATGTCAGGGTGTTACGCTGGGCCAATGTTTAATACATTAGTTGGTTTGGGTGTATCTTTGCTACTGGGAGCATGGTCCATGGGTTCTGTGCCCTATATAGTTCCAAGAGACAGTAGTTTGTTCATCACATTGGGGTTTCTGGCAGCCGGTCTGATCTGGGCACTTATTGTTTTGCCACTAAGTGATATGCGCCCTAACAAGTTCTTAGCAGTTGGCCTCATAACCATTTACCTGATGTTTCTTTCAATCCGGGTTGGCACCGCAATGAGTTCGGGTTCACCAAATGGCATGGGTATCAAGATGTTGTAGATATATGTCTCAACTGTGGTGCATACTTCTTACCACAATTTGTACAGCTGCTAAATAGGAAATTTTGTACCATTGAAGCTGCTATATCAGGTGGCAGCTCAAGTGAATTTTCCCAACAATTGCTTCTGGAGCTCTGTTTGTACCATACTCAGCATCTATATCGCGAAAAGGTCAGCTTGTTTCCCTTGGCTCCACTAGATGAAAGATGGCACTCTAAAGTTTAGTTTTATTTGTACAATTCTCCATGAAGGTCCTTGCTTTGGCTAGTTGATGTTGCACTGTTATCCTGAATTCAGCTAGTACTCAATGTGTGTATATATATATATATATTCTGATGGATATTCTGATATATCATAGTTGCTCAAAGCAACATTCTAATTACTATATCAGCTTTCAATTAATTGACTATTCCAATTCAACAATGTTGCTTAAATTGTCCCCTTCATTTACTGGAGCAGTTGTGTAGTCTCTGCCATTGACATTTAATTTATGCTTTCTTCCATTGAAAACGAAGGTATATGTCAAATTTAGTTACCGAGAACTCTCAAAACCTACCTGGTGCTTTGGTTCCTTTCTTCCATTGAACACAAAGCTACAATTCTCTGCTACCTTCTTTAAATTTTGCTTTGGTGCCTTATGATAGCCTCATAGGTGGCGATTGTCAAAGAACCTTGATTTTAGACACAAGATGATGAGAATATCACTCTCCAAGTCATCTGAAAGATTGATTTGAACATAAGATTATTGGGTTCTTTGGGTTCAATTGGCAGTGTTCTGCTTATTACGAGACCTAATTTGTTAAAAGACTTGTTTGGCTTCATAGAATTGGTGGAAAAAGAAAGCAATTGACTAATGAAGTGGAAACAAATTGTAGAAAATGCCTCATTGAAATACGTTACAATCATTTTGAGACGGATAGAGTACTGATATTTCTTGCCGGGCTGAAAAATTGTGCTCAAGTTGCCTGTGTACTTTGTCGTTGTTCCTATGCTTTGGCAATTGGAAACATAGAAAGATGAAAGGGAAAGGCCTGAATTAAGTTAAGGATTCAATCATTCACTCTAGGAGTGAAGGGAAGAGGCTCTAAAACCACTGTGAAAAATGATAATAATTACAAATTACAGCTATTTGAATTGGTCCCTCTGAGGGCTGGGGCTGGGGCTGTGGCTGTTTGCACTTTTGCACCAGATCAGAAGTTGCTCATTTCAAGATCAGAAGTTGCTCATTTCAAACCCCCAAAAAAAAAACAATTTCTCCAATCATTGATGGAGAGAGCAATGATATCTCAAGATGGCAAAGTGATGACATAACTGAATTTTCCCCCAAAAAAGGGGAAAAAAAAGAAAAAGATTGTGCTTTACCCTGGTCTCATTTTTATTTAACTTTACTTTTTTAAAATATAAAGAAGTCTTTGGAGCAAACATGGGCTTGTACATTTAGGGGTATGCTACAACTAGGTTTATGGTTTAATTTTTGGGCTATTGGTATGGCCATTGAATAACTCAAAACAGAGCTTGGATAACCTAGTGGTACATGTGTTTTTTATATATAAATAGATCAAGTTTGAAGATTTATTAGAGCACTTTTATATATGTATTCATGAATAACTAGTTTATATGGTTAATTAGAAGCTTATCTTTCGGTTGGCAACATTCTAGTTTGGGTAATTTTGGATCAATCATATTTGGGCAATGTACAGTTCTATTGGGGGTCGGTCAATTTGGATACCGGTTAAGTCAATTTTGATTTGGGTGGAGAATCCACATTGATTTTTGGATACTTTAAAAGTTAAGTCGTGTATAAATTAAGTCGGGTTGATTTCGATGCTATTCAAAATTTTGAAAGAGTCAAATATCATTTGAAAAACTTATTTTATGAGATGACCTTGAGTTTTTGAATCTTTTTATGATCATCTCTCTCTCATAATAAATTTTAGATTCTTGAATAAATTGATAATTAATTCCTAAAAGAGAATCAATTTTTTCATATATATAACAATATTAATTATGTAACTCAATAATATTAATAGTATCATAAATTAGTTTAAATGTAATTTTTTCATGATATAATAATTTTGATATGATTGAAAAAAGTAACTATTAACGTAAGAATTACGAATATTGTTATTAACCCTTTATTCATTATAAGTCTTTAACTTATTTTTTAACAAAATCTATACTAAGTATTATTTTTATTATAAATTTTTATTATAAATTTTTATCAATAAATTAGACAATTTTGGACTACCATAACTATCAAATTGGAGTTATTGACAATTTATTGGCTTGTAGTATCGATGAATGATAGAAAAAGTCCCCTCAAAATAGTGCCTTAAGCTATCGTATTGTTTAGCGTTGGCGAAATTTCATCCAACTCTATTACCAAAATTTTGTCCGATCCGAAAAAATTGGGTTCGGTCATAAATTTTTCGTCCGAGTTTTAAATTCAAACACAAGATTTTTTTCCTATTTTTATGTCCGAACCAGATTTTGACCCCCAAAAAATCAGGTTTCTAGACAAAAAAATTCATCCGAATTTAAGACATCGATTGATTTCTTCGACCTAATTTTGACTCGAACTTGAATTTTCACCAAGACTAGTAATTTTAATAACTTACTACCTTATTGTTTGATGAAAATGAATTGTGACTAATTTGGAGCAATTCTAAAGACAATAATTATAGAAACGCCCTTAGTTTATTTTTGAATTTTACTTTTTATTGTTAAAAGATTTTAATACTTATTTTTGGTCATTGATAGTTAAATTTTTTCATTTTTATTTAAGAGTAAATGTGTTTTTTTTAAAAGTAAAGTAGACTTCTAGTTAAAATTAACCATTTGTTTTTAATATAAGAATCCTAACTATGAATAAATTTTCTTCTAAAGCAACTTAATCATCGCTTACTTATTGATTTTTCTCTATTCATACATATTATTTTAAAGATAATTAATTCTAGGCGTTGGATTTTGATGCGAAAAAATTATTCGTATATATATATTTTATAATATAATCTTATTCAAAAAAATGAGGGTAATATAGTCATTTAACTCTTAAAAAATTGATTTTTACAACTATACAATATTATATGATACTTGAGGGTAGTAATTTATTATTTATAATACCTAACAGACTTTTCTACTATTTGTCAATATCACAAGTTATTAAAGTATTAATAATTCTATCAAATTATTACAAAAATTAAGATGTTATAGTTGTTATTCAAACTAGGTCATCATTATATATTTGCATTAAAAATTTTAACTTAATGATCTCTTGTAAGTTACATGTCGAACAACTCTGTTTAAGGTTAAAAATCATTAAAATAAAGACTAAACAATTTATTATATAATAAAGAAAATTCAAAAACTCACCCATTGCACCACACGAGAAAAATAATAGTTGGATTTTAAAATCTCTAATTATTATTTAATCTTACAACATCCCTGTAACACCCTGAGTTTTAATTTTATTTAATTACTCTAAATTTATATTTTATTATTTTAATATTGTTTAAGGTCGAGTGAGCCGCGTAAAATTGTGAACAGGCGTACGTACTTAAAATTATATAATTTATTTCATTACGAATTAATAAATGTTTATAGGTACAGATAATTATTTGAACATTTTTAAATTCATAGAGATATATATATGTCGGAACAACACAGATTTTGAGTTAGAAAGATTAATCGATATACTTAAGGATTAAAAAAAAAAAAAAAAAGGTTACTGATACATGATGGCGGTGCAGGAATGAAACAAAAAGGGGAGGGGCTATTACTTACTGCAAAAAAAATCAAAAACCCACTCTCAAAACTCCATTCTCTCTGCTCTCCTCTTCCCACCTCCCTCTCTGCCTCTCCTCCCTGCGGGCTGTCACCGGCCCAGCCACAGTCACCGTCGACCACCACCAGCCACTGCCGGTCCTTCTGTCGCCGCCAGCAGGCCTCCACCGGCGCCTCCACCGACACCTTGCTGCCGCCACCAACTTCTCTCCCCTTTCCCTGTTTCGCGTCAGCGGGGCAGAACCTGCCCCTGCCGCTGCCGTCGTCACCTGACCAAGGCTGGAGCCACCTCCCTGGCCGCCGTCCGCCGCCGTCTAACGCCACCTCGACACCCTCAAGCTCCACCACCGAACCTCCATCATCCATTTTCATCTCTAACCCCTTTTAAGGTATTTCTCTAATCCCTAATTTCTAAATAAATTATATCCCAAATTCATGTTATAATCGAATAATTAGACAAGTAGATGTTGTAATCCATGTTGTAATTGGGTTTGAATTGGTTGTGGTGAAATTGGAAGAACTTTGGGGAGTAATTGATGTATGGATATATGTGAAAGTAGGGTTGAGTATATGTTCATAAGGTGTTGAAAATTTATTTGAGTTATTGAAATTGTGCATATACTTATCGAATTTTTATATGAGAATGGGTACCTGCAAAAAGCCAAATGCTACTTCTCCTCATATAATCAATAGGTTAGATGTGATAATATGGTAGTGAGTTGGCTGCTCAATTTTATGGTTCTTGATTTGTCTGAAGCTTTCCCTTATGTGAATTGTGCTCAACAATTGTGGGTAGAGTTGATCGAAAGATTTGGTTAGAATAATGGTCCTTTGTTGTATCAGTTGGAAAAGGATATTACTGATTTATATCAAGGAAATGATTGTGTAGATGTCTATTACATAAAGCTAAAGAAGTTGTGGGATGAAATGAATGATTTGCCTGAAGTGCCTTAATGTAATTGTAGTACTACTTGCTCTGCAATTAAGAAAACCATTGAGTTAGAACAAAGGAAGAAACTCATGCAATTTCTAATACATTTGAATGAGAATTATGACACGGTTAGAGGTCAAATTTTGATTCCGGAACCTCTCCCCACTATTAACGAGGCATATACCATGATTCGAAGGGTTGAAAAACAAAAACACATGTCACCAACAATGTTACTGGAACAGGGAAGCTAGCTTCACTTGCTGGTTTTGTTAGGTAGAGGGGAATGTTTGAGTTTTAATTTGGTTTACCTTGTGGCCAACTCCTAATCTTCAGCCGCGGATTTGTCCCGATTGGGGTTAATATCAAGAGGGAAATTAGAAAGTTAAACCAGCTAATGAGTTAAACAATTGATAAGTGTAAGGCACATAAAATAGCTCCTTAGACATTGAAGCTTAATTAGATAATACATGAAGAGTTAAAGGAGACGAATGTGAAAACTTATCAAAAATAAACACGAGAAAGTCCAGTAAATTTACTAATGCAAAGGTTAAATTTCTGTTTGAAGACGAGAACATCTATAGGAACGACTATTCAAGGAAGTAAAGAAAATTAAAATTGAAAGGCAAGGATCGATCGAGGTACGTTATTGCTTGTACCTTTTCCAAAGTGCTTATCTTTATGATTGAGTTTCTTGTTCTAATAGTACAAATAATTTGGACCCACTTCACTGTCATAGTTCACGGTTTACGATAAATTTATCACGATTACGATTCACGATGCAGTTTACGAGATATAGTTACGATTCACGAGTACAATTTACGAACACGATTACGATTTACGAACACGATTACTGATGCAGTGCAGTTTACGAACACGATTACGATTCACGATGCAGTTTACGAGCACGATTACAGTTCACGATCCAGTTTACGAACACGATTACGATTCACGATACAGTTTACGAACACGATTATGAGTTTACAGTACAATTTACGAACACGATTACGAATCACGATGCAGTTTACGAACACGATTACGGTTCACGAGTACGGTTTACGAACACGATTACGAGTTCACGATACGGTTTACGAACACGGTTTACGGACACGATTACGATTCACGATACGGTTTACGAGCGGGCCCTCCCGATCGATCAAGATAAATGAATTGTGTATACAGATCACGAGATATGATGATATCACATAAATGGGTCCTAAGTTATTTCAATACCTTAATGCATAATGAAATTACTTCGATTTTACACATAAATAGCTTTTGAAACCGATTTTAGTTATCTGCGCGCATTCACTAACTTTTATAATATATATTTTTATAGTACGAGGGTAGCGTCTTGGGCCAATGGCTCATTCTTGTTTTTATGTTTTCTTAAATGTTTTTAGGGAAAGAAAAGAAGGTGAATGTCGAGCACGAAGTGACAAGGGCAAAGGAATCGGGAAGTGTTGACTCATATCGATGATCGGACTTTGGTTTTATTCTCAAAATGTTTTATGGTGACTTTTGATGGTTGTGTTTTGGTTAAGAAATCACCGTAGATTCAATTTGCTTGATGAGTTTATTCCGGTTGATGGTAAAATTGTTAAATGCTATAATGTATTTTGGGAGAACGTACTCATGTTTGGTGACTTAGATTATGTACGTATTGGGTTTCAGGTTACAAGACTTCAAATGTAAGTGGTTGGGTAAATTGAAAAGATTATCGTGTGGTTGTTGTAAGGTTAGTCTAGTCTCTCGAGGAGGGATGGCGTAACGCTTTAATATGACAGTGTATTCCGCTGCTTGGTTATATTATATTTATTCAATAAGTGTGTTTTATATAGTAATTATATTGGGGCGTTACAATCCCTAATTCTGACACTAATATATATTTTTAAAAGGAGAAATAAAGAGGAATTTAACGCATTCTCTCCTGGCTTGGTTGAGCAGTTGCTAGTACGCCACCACTTGGCTCTTTCCACCGGAGCAGGAAACTTCTAACACCATCCACCTCAATGTTAGCGACCAACGGTCCCTCCTCCGTCGGCCACTTCATTTACTTTTCACCTGGACTTCCTCACTTTTTCTCTCTCACTTCTCACTCGTGTTCCTTGGTCTTCAAGTTAATTCTCACCATTGAAGGATAAAGATAAGTTTCAAAATATTTTTTAATCAATTATTTGTTTAATTTAGCGTTGTTTGTGATGTATTTGTTCAAGAAATTGATGAAATAGAATTAAATGAATCATGTGAAACTAATATCACTTTTATATAAACTCTAAGAATGGATAAAAATATATAGAAATAGTTGCATAAAAAGGAATAATTTCATTGAGACGTAATGCCTTCAATATGCTTATTGGTTGAAATCAACCTAACCAAAAATACATCAGGAAGGTTCACAATGTCCAATTGCTTGCCCCACCAAACCAACTATTAACATTATTTTTTCCTTTTTTAAAAATATTTTTCATCAAACTCTTAGCATTAATATTAAACGAATGGACAAATGACCATTTAAGTTACGACTTAGCTGGATAATCTCCATTTTATTATCGTAATATATAGTGAGGATGGAGGTTAAAGTTTAAAGGGATAAAAATTAAAGTTGCATAAATTTAACGGTCGCCTTTTTGCATTAATTTATGGAGTAGTGAGGATGATAAAATAAGGATTAAAGTTAGGAAAATCCTCACCTTTTATTTTTAATATATGGAGTAGTGAGGATGATAAAATAGAGTAATGAGGGTGCAAAAAGGTGAGGGTTAAATAAATGCATGCCTGATAAAATGAGGGTAAAAATTTAAAGTGTTTTAAATTAATAAGGTATGAGGATTAAAGTCATCACTCACTTAAATATTTCTCATTTTATCAAGTCATCAGTTACAGTGAGGATGAGGATTCAATCACCTCCACAGGATTTAGAAAACAAAATGGACAAAAGTTCAATGATGGAATAAAAATTAATACAAAACGGTGAAGGTTAAATAAATTAATATAAAATAATTACATGCGGATAAAACTAACATAAGAAGATGAGAATTTAATAAACTAATACAATATAGTTTATGAGGAATATATGTAAAAACTAGGGCCGGATCTACTAGTGTAGGAGTGGGGAAAAAAAAATAGATATAGAACAAATATATATATAGAAAATTTGACACCCAAAAGTTCAGAAATTGTTAGTTGTTGTAATGTTCAGGCTATCTCTAGGCTGCATGCCATGGTGGCGTGCTCGAGTCCCGCTAATGTCGTTTACTTTTCTTTGATTGCAGATTTTTTTGCCCTCCCCTCCTCACCCAGTTTTCTTCGGCGGCGTGACTCACGTCGCGTGTTCGAATCCCAGCGCTGCCCCATTGTTTTTCTTCCATTGCAAATTTTTTTGCCCTCCCCTCCTCACCCAGCCTTCCCTTCAGTGGCAGTGAGTGATCCACCGCACGCACCCACACCCTTAGCCGTAACAACTCCCTTTTTCTGGTTTCATTTGGTAATTAATCTAATTTTCTCATTAAAATTTGATATTGAGATTCATTTTTTGAATTGAATTCTTTCATTTCATAGGATATTTTTATTTAATTAAATTTAGGTTTGTAAATTAAGTGTTATTTTAGATTTTTATAGATTGTTATTATGGATTGTTTTATTTGATTGTTTTATTTGATATTATTGTTGGATGGAGTCATAAGTTTAGGTTTGTGAATTAATTTGATATTGTTGTTTAATTAAATTTAGGTTTGTGAATTAAATGTTGTTCATTTCATGACGATTTGGAATGCAATTTTATAATGAAATGTAATTTTGAGTTTGTGAAGAAGAATGTAATTTTGATTCGAATTGAGTAATTTTAAACTTGTAAAATAATCAAATGTAAGACTTTTATAGAATGCGATTTGGAATGCAATTTTGTAATAAAATGTAATTTTGAGTTTGTGAAGATTAATGCAATTTTGATTTGAATTGAGAAATCTTTGATTTTACCGGTTTCCAATGCAAAAGTTGAAAGAGTGTTCTCTTCGATGATGTATATCAAGACCACTTTATGCAACAAAATATCGGAAGAGATTTTAAATGATACTTGTTATTACTTATTTTGAGGATGATCTTTTCAAAATTGTAGACAATGAAAAACTCATGTTTCGGTTTTAGAATATGAAACTTTGTTGAGGACAATTATATTGTATTAGTTATTTGATTTTATTTTAAAGTTATAATTTATTAGTTGTTTAATTTTATTTTTAGTACTTTGAATCTAAAAAAAAATTAATTTTAATAATTTTTAATTTTATTTTATAATTATAAATTTTTTTCCGACCCTAACACTACTTGATTTTAAATCTTGGATCCGCCATTGGTAAAAACCTTGTTGTTTCACTCATTTGACTTATCTTATTCCTGGTTGCAACACAACATATATACGAGTAGGATGAAGCGGAATGTTAGGAAATTAACCTCACTTGTAAACCTCACTTTTTGTATGAAATTTAGAACAATAATGCGAAGTGAATTTAGGATGACAAACAATATCAATAATGAAATAAAGATCAATAAACAAAGATGAGACAAGGTTTTAACGTGGAAACCCAAACCGGGAGAAAACCACAGGCGACACAAACACTACAAATCCACCATTTCGGGAGAGTACAAGAAAGATCTTAACCCGAGAGCTTCCCAAAACCCGAGATACCCAATCTCACTAAACTCTCCTCTCAATAGCACATACAATTGGACACCCCCAATTGACACCTCTAATTAGAATCCCCTCTAATTAAAACTCATTCACTTGATGAGATTTTATCATCTAGCTAGTCTTACAACGAGATTTCTTTATCTAACTAGACTTAATTAGAGATGCCCCCTCCCCCAAGGCTCTCACCCGGGTGATCCACTCACCCTAATTTTTGTGTGCTCTACCTTACATTTTTAACACACACCTCTATGTCAAGATGTACACAAACCCTCTTTAAATAGAGGATGAAACAACTATAGACCTACATTGATTCTCACTTGCATTTACAAAGCAATAAACTCGAGCAATCAAAGCAGTAAACTAATGAAAAACCGCACAAAATGTACAGGAGACAAAGCGGCACGGTCAGCACGCCTGTTGCCATTGACACGGGCAACCCGTGCAGCCAACACAGGCCGTGTCCGCCAACAGGGGCAACCCATGTTGGCTGCTGCCCAACTTGAATGTTTTCCTTCTCGGCCAAAACCCCGTGTTGCTTGTTATAGTTGTTCCGAGCCTTGTAATTGATTTTGGCCATAACCTAACACATAAGATGGTTAAAATAAGAAAACAGGGTCGGTCGAGCCGGTGAGGCGAAAATTGGAATCAAGGGGTTAATTAAATTTTAAGAAATGAATGTAAAGTTTTGATAAATTGGAATCAAGTGGTTGATTAAATTTTAAGAAATGAATGTAAAATTTCGATAAAGTATAAAATTTAGCTACTTATATTATCAATAAATAACAAAATTATCAAGGTCAAACTCAAATGAAAGCAATTAATATTTATGTTTATCCTGAATAAATGCTAAATCGAAAACTAAATTAATGTAAGTTTAAGCCTATAGAATTAATGTGAGGAAGACATAATACACTGGCCTTTTTGTTCGTAAAAGGGAGAGATCAAGAGCAGGGTATGTTTACTGAAAAAAACTCACATATTTCTGTCGATTAACCAACGATTTATTATAATAATAACATTATTATACAGCAAACCAATGTTCTGCACCTAATCAAGTGGATGTTCCAAATATTAATTAGGAATTAGGCCCTTCAATTCAAGCTTTCTGATCGGGGCGTGGGATATGTGCACTGTATGTACTCAATGATCGTGCGAGCTCATCAGCTCGGGTTCCACTTCCAAATAATAACTGGCAAGCTTGTTTTAATTACATTCTTTCTGGTCTTCGTCTTCGAACAATGAATTGAAATATTTGTGCTCTTTACATGGGTAAATGTATGAGTGCTACCTCATTCTCCAAGTACATTGTATTTTTATCTTTTATGGTAAGACTCACATGCCCTTATGTCTGCCTCTTGTAGATGTGATTTTGAGCAGTTAAGCATGACACATTTAGCGTGGTTTTCGCACATCACATTGCGAGAATATGAGAATCTTCTCTTCCGCAAAATCTATTCCCAACTGTCTTCTATTATTCTTCATTCTCTCTCCTCTGTTCCCTTTACTTCCTTGATATAAATGAGGCAGAGCATGTAAGAGAGGGTTTAACTCAGAGAAGTTGAAGTGAGCCCTGAAACTACCTGGAAGCTCCTTTGTTCGACCACTTCTATAACGACAGCATGAGTTTCGTCCAAACTCTCCCTTGTCTTGTACTCCTCTTCCCTACTACTCTGCTCACAAATTTGATTCCCTCGTTGCTTCCCTATTACTCTGTCACCGACCATTTGCTTTATATTCATGCATTCTCCTCATTTTTCTTTAACTAAGTGTGCTCAGTCTCTTTTACCTTCCCCCTCCATTTGCTTCCTGAAATCACCCTCCCTTTTCTTTTCCTCTCCTGGATTCTCTGTAGTTTTTGTGGGCTTCAGGTGCCTTGTGTCTTTCTGGCATTTCAGTTTTAATCCTAGTGTATGATAATGCAAAAAGTGAGGAAAACTGGATTCCGAGTTTTCTTCAATGCAGTCTCTGTGTTGGTGTTATTCTCTCTCTTCCACAATTCTTCCTTTATACATAAGAGAAATTGGGGACACAGTTCCCCGGAGGGATTCATAAAAAGGGGTAATGCAAGGGAGAGTTATGCAAGAAATTCATAACTCTACATTGAATTCTGCTAATGACAGGTTGAAGTTAACGGGCCATCAAGTTTGTGCTGAATTATTCGAGCACAAGCATTTTTGAGTGGCTGTGATTATTTGATTGCCCACCCAGACTGTGCTTCAAGTGGGTTTTCAATTACATCAAGTTCTTCTACTGTGATTGTAAGAATTATAGGCCTATTGGATTTTTGATTCTTGGTGCTTGGCTTGCTATACTATTCTATTTGCTAGGAAATACAGCGGCAGACTACTTCTGTTCTTCATTAGAGCAGCTCTCAGATCTTCTCAAGTTGTCCCCAACTGTTGCTGGGGTGACCTTGCTCCCATTCGGAAATGGGGCTTCTGACGTGTTTGCTGGTATTGCTAATTTTGTGAGTTCAGGTTCCAATGATGTCGGTTTTGATGGCATTTTAGGGGAGCTATTTTCATCACGTGTGTGGTTGGTGGAGTTGTTTCATTTATTATAGCAGCTAAGAAGGTTCAAGTTGATCGGAAATGCTTCATCAGAGATTTGTCTTTCTTTCTTTTTGGTGTGGTGTGTCTTGTATTGATTCTGGTTATCGGTAAGGTGAACATTTGGGGAGCCATAGCTTTTCTTTCCATATATGTGATGTATGCCATTTTTGTTGCCATGAATGAGATACTGCAGAAAAAGGTTCCTAAATTGAAGTTGGATGGTTTGATGCCTATGCTTCACGTGGCAGGAAGTTTCTTTTCATGCACAGGTAAAGAGGACGAATCCATTGATGACCCTCTGCTTAGTCCTGACAACAATGATAAGCCAGTTGACATATCGGTCAAACTTCCACACTGGATTTGGAATTCTAATGTCGCCATCTATTCTGATTATATCCTGGCCAATATGGAGGATAGTCCAAATCCTCAGTTGGCATGGACTGATGAGGCTGTGACAGATGAAGATTCAATTTTTTCATGTTCTAAACTATGTTCATTGTTGGAGATTCCACTGCATGCTCCTAGACGATTAACAATCCCTATAGTTGAGGAAGCTCGATGGTCTAAGATTTATGCTATTTGTAGCGCTTCTTTGGCCCCCATATTTTTGGCATTTTTGTGGGACTCACAGGAAAACATAGGGCCTTTGAGTTGTAAAATTGCATATTTCATTGGTTTTAGCTCCGGCTTTATACTCGGCCTTCTTGCTTTCCTTCACACGAGTACTGAGCACCCACCTCGTAGGTGGTTGCTCCCATGGGTTTTGGGAGGATTCTTCATGTGTATAATTTGGTCCTACGTCATTGCAGATGAGCTTGTTTCTTTGCTTACCTCATTTGGTGTCATATTGGGTGTTAATCCGTGCACGCTGGCATTAACAGTATTGGCGTGGGGAAATTCCATGGGTGATTTAATGTCAAATACTGCTCTTGCAAAGAATGAAAGGACAGGCGTACAAATGGCAATGTCAGGGTGCTTTGCTGGGCCGATGTTTAATACATTAGTCGGCCTTGGGGTTTCTTTGCTGTTGGGAACATGGTCCGCAGGCTCTGCCCCCTACGTAGTTCCAAGAGACAGTGATTTGTTCGTCACATTGGGATTTCTAGCCACTGCTCTCATCTGGGCACTTATTGTTTTACCCCTAAGTGATATGCGCCCTAGCAAGCTCTTAGCAGCTGGCCTCATAACCATCTATCTGATGTTTCTCTCTGTCCAGATTTGCACTGCAATGAGTTCGGCTTCGTAAAACAGCATCAGAATCATGATGCTGTAGATAAAAGTGTCTACTATTATGTTTACAGTTTGTGGTTGTGGTGTTTGGTTAAATACAATGCTATGGTAATGTATTGATTCCACAGTTTACAACTTTTTAGTTCAATACTCTTGTATAGATAAACAAGGTAGTCGATTTATGATTACAAATTTGTTTGTATTACAAAGTTGATTACATCCAACCAAACAATATATTATAGCATTGAATAATTGTTTTTGGGACCAAACCCCCCAAAAAAAAAAAAAAAATTCAGGCAGCAGATCAAGCATATTTTGGGAATCAATGGCCATTGAGACTTGGGACCATCTTCAGCATCTACATTAAGGTCGGCTTCTCTCCTTGGCTTTACTGGATGGAAATTTTCATTTTGTTTTCTTGTACACTTTTCATAGGATGTTCTTGTTTGCTATCAAGTTATTTGCTGCGGTTTTTACTCTTCATATCTGGAACGAGGGCCTACTCCTATATAATGCTTCATCACATCTTCACATAAACCAGCAGTGACTTTCGCGTTGTTTGTTATGTTACTGCATATGTCAAAATGTCATGGTCTTAGCTGGTGCGTGGTTTTCTACATGACTTGTTTTTACTTGGTGATGGCAGAACTCATGGTTTTGTGATGATGATGTTTGATTTGTTCAGAAATTTCTTCGTGTCAAGGATATACCAGCAGAGTTTCGTGCATATGCTAAATTTTTGTTTGTGCCAAGCGAATAGGGATCAGCTGAGCCCTTGATTTAGCCCCAAAGTGATGCGGATCACGTCTGAAAGATTGATTTATACATGAGATTTGGTTGGGTTGGGGTTTGATAGGTACCTGCTTGTTATGAAACCAACTAGAGGTCGGGAATTAGGTGGTTTGATTTGATAGAATTAAAGCGGGAAACGAGAAGCAGGAAAGTGAAAATGAATTCTGAGACCAAGAAACCGCTATTGTCATTTCATCCTTTGAGACTAATTCTAGAAATTATGCATCAGTGAAATGTGCTTAAGACAAAAATGGGGCACTGTTACTTAACTTGTGTGGAGCTGGAGATGATAAAATTAACGCCACTGGTTTACTGAACATTCTGTCAAATTGTTGTCTGTGTTTACTTGCTTATTGTGATTTGCTATTATTTGGCAACATGGATGAGATGAAAGGGAAAGGCCTGAATCGAGAATTCAATGATGATTCAGATGCAAGCAGACTTGATAAAATTGACCCGACCTAAATGACTCGAATCCATAACCGACGCGACATCCAAAATAGTTAAAATAGTCAAACCCGAAAATGACTTGAACCGAACGAACATTTTTTAATTTATTTTTCTTGGTAAGACGACTTTATTTGACAAAAAATCGAGTGATTCGAAGTCAATCCAATCCAAAATAACCAACCAAAACTTGTTGATCCAACATAATCTAACAAGAGATCGAACTGAATGGCTCAATTTTCAGATTTAGATGCAACTAGCAATTCAAATAGAGTAAAGAGGCCATAGAAGTTGAAGTTTGTGAAAAATGATGGTTTCACCCATTTCAAAATTGGTCCCTCCAGGGCTCTATGAGTACCATATCAAAACTTTCGTATTCCAATGATTTCTCAAGTTCTTTGTTTGTTTGTTTGTTTTCTTTCTTTCTTTCTTTCTTTCTTTTTTTTTTAATTGAGAGATTAATGGTGAAGAACCCTTGATTTGCAAAGTGACAATTCATAGAGTTGTCCAACCTCCCCCCAACTCCCTCCAAAAAAAGCGACTGAGTTGCATTGTATATTTATTTTAAAATAAGTCAAAGCTATTTAATTTCAATTCTTAGAAACAAGTTTTTTATATATCATATTTTTAAAAAGAAAATCAAAAATCTGATTTATTGGTCAAGTTTGGTCTTTTTATTTGTACCTTTATTATGTGGTTCTCTATTCCTTTTATCTCTTTTCTTTCTATCCTCATTACAAACAACATAGGTAAAATCCTTAAAAAAAGATTATCTAATAGTTGTTTTACTTACCATTTTAAAAAAAAAGTTTTAAAAAATACTGAGAAATAAGTACTCATATTTGTTTATAAGAAACTATGATTTTCAATATTTTTTTGTGACGTTGCTTTCTTGAAATTGGATTGTAGATTTGTTATTTTTATTTGTTTTGGTAGGTTACATACTATTTTTTTAAAAAATTGTACTAATAATTGCATAGATTTGATATGTAGTATATACTTATCAATCAATAGAAATGGCAAAGCCGACCCATCTATTTCATACTTTTTTGAATGGACGTCTAGCTTTGCTTATGGAGGAAGATTTGCAGAATATGAAGGTGGCTCCAAATCTACGAAGTTTCATTGGAGAACTGTCAGATTACCTCGATGGAGAAATAAGCATAACTGGTGGGGAATGGGGATCCACACCTATATACAATTACACTTACGCATAACATAATGCACCTTTTTTTTAATTTGGATGGTTGTGAGAAAATACCATTAGACAAGTATCAAGGGGTGGAGTACTTCCCTTACTATATAGTAGGTTGAGGGTTCAAATTCCCGTCACT
The DNA here is from genome assembly GCA_021018815.1 of Talinum fruticosum. Lineage (NCBI taxonomy): Eukaryota > Viridiplantae > Streptophyta > Magnoliopsida > Caryophyllales > Talinaceae > Talinum > Talinum fruticosum. The sequence goes on along the minus strand of JAITYX010000048.1, from coordinate 838,323 downwards.
TGTGAGGATGTATTTACCACTATTCCCTTCGGGACAGATCTATGTGTGTTGTATGGGTGTCCTAGAACACCCATAAGTTTAAAAAAATAGTTGTAATACTTTGAAAATATGTTATTATTTGTATATGGGATACCCATAAAAATATAAGCACCTGTAAAAATATAAACATTAAGCCCAAGTGAAACAGGCCCAATACAATTTTCTCTCTATATTTTCGGCCCTCACCTCACCATTTGCTTGGCACGCTGAACATGGTTTCACTCTCTCGCTCTCTCAAAGTCTCTGTCCGTCCCCATGGCTTCTCCCCCACCCACAATGCTCTCCCCTCCCCTCTCGGTCCCTCCCTCTGTCCCTACCACCGACTTTACCCATCGGTGCTTGCCCTACCTGCCGCCGAGTCAAAGGCTTGATGGCCAAACACCGAGATGCCCCATATCTTCTAATCTACTCACTCGCTCTAACTCTCTCTCTCTCTTAGTTGCTCGATCCATTGGAGACCGCCACGACGACTCATTGGTTACGCTTCCTTTGCTCGCCGTTGCCTTGCTCGCCTGCTCGCTCGTTCGTTGCCGCCGAGCCCACCACGCCCCACACTCGCCTACCCTTCATTCTCAAATCTTAAAGGTTAGGGTTTCTTTCTAAATTTTTAAAAAATTTTACGAGTTCATTTTAGAATTTAGATTAATTTTGGCAACTATTTTGATTAAATTCGTAATTTCTTTCTACATTATGTTGTTGTTTGATTACAATAATCTCTTTTACATAAACAAAATAACTACCCTTCTATCTTTTACTTGTTAGTTTCTTTCTCAATTATGGCAGTTATTTTATTATTGTTTAATTAATTTTGTAAAGCATAAATTCGTAATTTGTGATTTAAGTGAATTATTGCAATGTTGGTTGTTGGTGGTGATTATGAAGTACTCAAAATTAGTTAGTAACTTGATATTACTTGATTGTTGGCTTGAAATAATATGAATAAATGTATTCATTGTTTGATTTGTTATTATATGGTTTATGTTTAATTGTTAAATTTTGTAAATCAAATGTTATTTCAAATTTATTTGTTAGCCAATAGATGAACGGAATTTTCTTTTTCAAATTTATTTGTCGATCAATAGACGAACGATTTTTTTCTTCAAATTTATATATTTTGTCTCATTCGTAAAGACATCCATACGGAAAACTTCTATCTCCGCCATTGCTTCCCTTACAAATGAAATCTTGCCCGCACCCAAAAAGAGACGTCCTCCAAATATCTTGAAGCTAAGGAGGAGATTAAGACAAGAGGTTAAAAATTATACTTTTAAAATAGCCAATTTTTAGAAATGGACAATATGTTGGATATTACTGGTATGATGTATCTAATCGGGAATTTCATAAGAAACTCGATTAGATTCAACAATTAGGTAATAATATCTAATTAAAAAGGCTTGAATGTTGCAAGGATGTATCTAATTACTGGAGTTCACTAAGCAGCTTTTTGAATTGTGTTGTTTAAAAACCCATCTTGTTATGTTTAAGTATTGTTTTACTTAGCTAAAATTAGGATTTTATCGGTTGTTTTACTTGTGTTTCATTGTGTTTTGAATACCTATTTGTACCCTTCTTGCCTTAGAAATCAACTATTAAAAACCATAAGGAATATTGGATTCTAAAATCTCGAACTTTGGGCTCTTTTAATGGGAATATCCCGAAATATCGATTGGCCCCACATCATTCGAATTTAAACCCTAATATAATAATCCGAACTCCGGCACATTGGAAACCATTAATCCGTACTTAAGAAATTATTAGGAATGAGCCGTACTTTTCATGTAATTATTTTTAATATACCACCACTGAATTTGACTCGCCGGATACATGACGTGGTGGTGGCGTTTGAAACGTGTAATTAAAAGAGATTTTTTAAAAAAATTAGGTCAAGTGTTTAACAATTTTAAACACCTCAAGCAACGAGTTACCCACTATCTTTCTCTCTCTTATCACTCTCTCTCTCTGAATTTCACGAATCCATCTCCAAATCACTTGCCCTAATAAGTCCGTGATTTTCGACAAATTTGGTCGACAAGTGAAAAAGAAGGAAGCGGAAGAGGAAGAGAAAGAGAAAGAAGGGTTCAATGAGCGGCAAGGGTTTTAGCAATGTCAATTCCTCTTATTCGTCAATGGGAAGGAATTCCAGCATCGAGAATGACAAATTGGGAATGGTGAAATGCTTCCATGACCCTACCTACTGTTAAGAAGATCTCCAAAACACCCCAAAATAGAGGGAAAAAGTTTTATGGGTCGCTATCTGTAGAGGGTATGTGCAAATTTAATTCTGGGTTTACATATTTTGTCTTGAAATTACAATTGATGTTTGAAATGTAAATGTGCATGTTTTGGTAGATGAATCAAGACTGTCAATTTTTCAAATGAGATGATAATGATGAAGAAATTAATGTGGTGGAGAAGAATAAAATTTTGGAAGAGAGAGTAAAAGAATTAGTAGGTGAAGTTCAACAAATGACACTTCAAGTGAACAATATGAAAGCTTACAAGGGGAGAGCAGCAAGAGTAGAAGTGATGAAGAACATGTTTTTCAAATGTTGATTGAAGAGAATACAAGATTAAGGACCAAGATTGCAAAAGAGAGGGAGAAAAGGAAACAAGTTCACGAAGAATTGAAAATAGTGAAGGAAGAACTACTGACGAGTGAAAGTGAAAGCATCAAGGAAGAATATGCGGGAGAAAATGTGGATATTTCTCTATTTTGTGATGTTTGTCATTGTGTTTGTAAGGGAAATTAATAGTGTAGTGGGGTAGAAGTGGGGAAGTAGTGAAGTGTTGTAATAGCTTTGGTTGAGGGTAGGTATATTGTGTACTTTGTATTGAATGAGTGAGTAAGAATGAATGAAATTTTAAAAAATTCATGGTGGGAAAAATTGTCTAAAATTTGTATATTTGACTCGGAATTTCAATGAAGCATTCTATTTGATTAACAGCTAAAGTGAAACCCACATGGCATACAGATTGTTTAAGCCCCCAAAATTAACAGTCAATACAAATTGTTTAAGCCCCAAAATATGAACCCTCCAAATTACATGGCATACATACAAGGTTACTCCCCTTCCCTCCCCCACAATAAAAGCTAGTTACTCCCTCCCCAAAAGGAATGTTTGATCCTCTTTACTTCACTGGGTGCTATTGTAAGTGACCTGAGATATGGATATTGATGCTTGGCTAAACATTAGTGGTTGCCCTAACTCTTGCATAGATGAAGATGACTCTACTCCCACACTACTTACACCTCCTCTTGCCCTCCTCTACTACCTGCTCTCCCTCTGCCTCTTCTTCTCCCGCCTCTGTCCGACTGGGTGGTAGTGGCCCTTTCATCGGACATAGGCTGCTCGCTGCCGTTGCTGTGCTTTTTGGTCTACCCCTTGACCTTCTTTGTGGTGGTGGAGGTAGATCCTGAGGTGCAGTACCTTTATTAGGGCAACCTCTTTTGTTATGACCAACCGAGCCACATATAGTGCACACCATTTGTCTCCCATGCCTAGTTAACTTGCCTTTTCTCTTTGGATCTTCATGGAGATCTTTCCTTCTGTTTCTTTTTGGTCTGCCTAGCCCTATTTTAATTGATGGTGGGTCAAGTGGAAGCTCCTTTTCAGGCTAATGTCTTTCTCCGAGCACAAGGACTTATTACACCTGTTTAAGGGGCCATGTATTTGGATTTCTTAAAGTAGGCATGCACACAATCCTCTGAGTTTTGCTTCAACCATGTTGTACAAGAAATGACATGGCAACAGGGAATCCCAGTTAGATCCCATTTTCTGCAAGTACAAGTGCCGAGTAGTGAGGTCAACATGGAGATTGTCTAGCCTATAGGAGACTTAGAAAACCTTGTTGCTGCTAGGAAGCTGGAATGCAATTTCGGCTTCATCTATTTCCTTTTCCAGTTTGATTCCGATCCTAGGGCAGATTTCATCCTCAGCTGTCTCCATAATGGCTTTTTCACAACCATTCTTTCTATCAAAGCCACTCTAATGTCTTCTAACATATATATCAAATGCCTATTCCTAGCTTGGATAATGTATGTGTTGAAGGTCTTAGCCATGTTATTGACAACATCACATTTTGAATTAGTTCTCATGAAAACCCTACAAAATAACCTTGGATTTTGGAATTGAAAATCCTCTGCTACCTTTGGAGAAGCTATTTTGAGGGCCTCTAAAGCTTCTTTGAAATCACTCATGTTGTAAGCCTTTGCTACATTCCAAAATAAAAGCTTCAGTTCCTCCCCTTATGAGTCTTCTTCCAGTTTATATATACATGTCTTGCACAATGTCTGTGCTCATAGTTGGGGAAGACATTTGACACAAGCATTGAGGATTGCCTGAAAAACATAGCCATGAGCAATGCATTAAAACACAAACCAATAATATATAAATTAAACCTTATATGCTAACAAACAAACCTGATGTTCATCCGATATGAAAGACCACCCCGAGCCTCTTGTCCCTCTAAGACATTCTCTTACATGACTCAAAAACCAACCCCAACTATCATTGTTTTCAGCCTCAACAACAGCCCAAGCAATTGGAAACATCTTATTATTTCCATCCATCCCAATTGCGGTTAGTAAATAGCCACCTAAGAATGTCTTCAGAAAACAACCATCAATACAAATTACAAGTCTACAACCTGCAATTCGCCCATTTTTCAGTCCATCAAAACATACAAAAACCTCTAAAACACAGGTACTTCCTTCACAATTTGTGGGTCATTTCGGAGTATGAAAGTGTTGTCCTTGTTTGATCTTTTCAATTCTTCAATGTACCTCCCAACTCTGCAATAATGCTCCTTCATTGAGCCATACAACAACTTCGAGCTGGTTGTTTAGCCTTATATGTTGTCCATTTGTTAATGCACATCTTGAAGTCCCTCTTAACTTCATTGATCATATCCTTTGCAGGCCATAGAGGTCTCTCCTTGAACCTCATAAGGTAATGCTTACTAAGAAAAGAGTACTTCAGTGAGCGTTTTTCACCATGCTTCTTGTGCACTTGTAATGGTTGTTGACAAATTTCACAACATAAGTTGCCTTCTTCTATCCCATGAAGCATAAACCCCGAAATTGCACCGACAAACTGCACCCACTATTTTCCTTGATGAGTCGGACACACCAATCTTCGAGCAATAGCCATTAGCTAATGCAAACCTACAGATTGCATCTTTGAACCTTTCGGTAGTCCCAAATGTCATCCCCACCTCCCACTTTAATGTCTTAAAATTAGTATACTCATCAGCCTTCATAATTCTTCTCCTTTTCCTTAGCAATCTAGGCATAACATCATCACTCTTACTAGAAGTTTCCATTTCAGCTATAGAGTCTTCATATTCACTCTGAAATCTTGCAGTTCGTATTAGTTTCTCAACCATTATTTTCTCTAATATTGTCTTCACAAGCTTTTTCATGTGTCACCTCGCAATGAGTAACAACTTCTACAGACATCAAGGGCCTTTTGTGTTCTAAAATTAGCCACCTTAGCTCGTGCAGGTGACCCATTCATCATCACTGGTCTCAACATCTGTCTCCATTTCTTCATCCTCTTCAATACTTTCAACCTTAACATCTTCAATGTCACCAACCTCAATGTCTTCAATGTCACCAACCTCAACATCTTCAAATTCACCAACCTCATTGAAATCAACATCCCTTTGACATTTTGCTCACTACTAGAAAGCTGCAAATTTGCGACGGAAATAGCGACGGAATTTCAGAATTAGCGACGGAATTAGCGACGGAACTCTTCCGTCGCTGAAAGCGAGTCGCTAAATATCGGCGACGGAAATTTTCAATTCCGTCGCTAATTAGCGACGGATTAGTGACGGCTACCATTTCCGTAGCTGATGGAAATCAGCGACGGAACGACATTCCGTCGTTGATTTATCGATGGAAGTGAGGGATTTCCGTCGCTGAATCAGCGATGGACAATCCCCTAATTCCGTCGTTGAAATCCGTCGCTAATTAGCGACGGAATATGGGGTTTTTCCGTCGCTACTTTCCGTCGCTGATTGGTACTTGTTCAGTCGCTGATCCGTCATTGTTCCGTCATTGTTCAGTCAAAAATTCTGAATATTATTTTCTAATTATTCATTACCCGAGTACAGAAAATTGTGAATGGATATACAAATCCACCATTCACATATGTGACACTTACATTTAGCATTTACATATGCCGCCACAAATAATTCATCAAAGTTGGATATACAAATCCAACTTACATGTTCAACATCATCAACAACCATAACATACTTAAAACAAATTCTCAAGTTCAATACAACAAACAAACAATAACTCACAAGAAACCTCAAATACATTTAAATAGTTCGCAAAGTGGTGATCACCAATATATACAAAAGTTCACATTTGAATTCACTCATCCTCATCCTCATCCTCATCCTCATCCTCATCCTCTTCCTCTTGTGGTTGTGGTGGTCGACGGTGAGATCCGGATGTTTGCTGAAACTGCGAAATTCGTTCATACGTGCTATTGGCTCGGTGAAACCGTCGACTCGTGCCTTAAGATGCCTATTTCGTAACTCAAGCATCCGACAATGCTCAATCCATTGCTGTACCTCAGAATTTAAAGTATGCACTTTTTCTCTCCATTCCGAGTCATCTGCGGTAGACGGTTTCGGTGATTTGAAGGGCGTTGTTGGTTTCAAGTTTCTAGCCTCGGATCCAAGTCCATAAATGCGACCTTTCTTGTTCACATTGGCTTTGACCCACAACTCTTGTTGTGAAGGGGTGGAGACATGATCCTCAAAAGAGTTGGGGTCATCATCGGAAGTTTGAGTGGGTTGAGTGTTTTGCAACTCTTCCCACTCTTTTTGAAACTTCTCCTGAATATAATATAAATATTTGAGGCATGTAAATATCACAGGCTATTAACGAAAACAATAGATAGAAAAATATGCGGAATTCATATATATGGTTACTCACGTAAATGGCCTTAGATTTTTGTCCACCCATTCGTCCTTTTTTGTTTTGTGCGTTCGTGAAAATAGTTGGGTCGGTAGAGGCTGAACTCCTTTAAGCTCCTTCATCTAAAATTAAAAACAAGTTAGTAGAGAATCAATTTACCAATATGAACATGTTAACAGATTGCATGTGTAATCAATAAGAAAAAGGTATGTACAAATCGCCGCTTATGCTCTGTCATAGAGATTGAGCCACAAGTATGGAGCGATGAACCAAGTCCCCCCGATCGAGCATGACGGTTTTTCCGAGCTTGCTCGCGGAACTTCTTGTATTCAGCAGTTTCCCAATATTCGAGCAACTCGCGCCGGTAGTTGTCACCCAACCATTTCGGCTTCTTCTTAGTTTTCCTCGCCTTGAGCATGAAGTCCTTCAAGCGATCACTACCTTTCTTTTCAAAATTTCTTCGATTTGGACTTCATCGGTTGGAGACCAAGTGAAAAATTTCTATATAAATAAAAACGTAGTTTATAAGTTATGAAATTATAATATAATGTTCGAACATGCACAATAAGTGATTATGTTATCTCGAACTTGAGAAAACTAATGATTTGTCATTAACTTAAACTCAGAAAACCACCGATCACGTTGTGATCGAGGGACTTTACCCCATGTAGGCCAAGCTCCATCGTACTTGCTTTGGAAGATGTGGGAAATCATACCCACAACTTTGTCAATGGGGTAGAATCTAATCAATAAATATATAAAATAGTTAGTTCAAGTAATAACTAATATGCTTAATTTATTTTATTATTTATTATCACACTTACCCTTCACCATCCGGCTCAATTCGGATCTTTTCTCAGCTGCTAGCGCTACTTGATTGAAGACAAGGATCCTCGTTCCTCGTATCGCTTGGTCCTTCATTTGTAGGCATTTGTGGTGGCCGTTGTTCGGAACCAATGTGGATGCGTGGTACATTATTTGTACCATATTGGTGATATGCATATGTACTCGATGGGTTTGAGTACATATGGGGTTGCTCGAGAATATGGAGGGTTTAGAAAGAAAGACCCACCCAGATGGGTTTTGCATGTGTGGGAAGTTTGGGAGTTGGAAAAAGGGAGGGTTGGGAATAAATGATCCCCCAATGGAGTTTGGTTGTGAGGGGAATATGGAGATAGTGCTCCACCGCCGGGAGTTTGAAGGTTCCGAGGGTTTTGAGAGGGGGTAGAAGTGTTGACATCATTACCTTCCCCATCGGTAGTGGTGTTTCTAGCCCTTCCCGAGTAGCCGATCTTTTGGTTCCGCCTTTACCTCTCTCCATTTTTCTGTACATAAACAAGTAATTCACACTATTAGTAAACATCCAACGGTTCAAGTGATTTCATATAAAACAACATATAAACAATAGTAAACATATAAACATGTAAGCGTTAGATATAAATCGAAGCATGTGAATAAATTACGCTTCAATTGTTTCACCTTCATTACATTAATAAGAATTCATTCGATGACAACATAAATGAAAGTTGTACAATATAAAAAAACTCAACAAAAGAACATTATCAACTACTCATCATCCTCATCATCGGTGTTATCATCATCTTCTTCACTATCCTCTTCGGCATCATTGAATAGGGTATGTTCTTCTTCGTCATCGGTGATGTTATCATCATCCCATTCACCTTCTTCATCTTCTTCACCTTCCTCTTCTTCACTAACATCCTCAATCTCATCTTCTCGGTTTAAAATAACATCATCAACTAATTCTTCTCGCTGAGCTTGAGTTATCAACCAAAGTTTCGGCAAAGTTTCTATTATTGGATCGATCGTACCCATACTATCCTCTTGGAATGCACGAGGAATAGTATATTGGTCATCAACTCGGCCCTTGGTTTTGATGCCACTACGATGAACTAATTCAGCTTTTCTCTAGGGACCCCTTGTGGATATGACATATAATACACCCGAGTTGCGAGTGCTAGCAAATATGAAAGGATCGTACTTACGATAACGCCTTGTACGATGCACTTCGACATACGAACTAAATTTATGGCATTGAGTTCCCCGAGGACGACTAGGTCAAACCAATCGCATTTAAACAAGCACACACCTTTTTATTGGTTCACCAACATATTCAACTTCAACAACCTCTTGCAAGATGCCGTAGTAATTATTTTGAACATGTCCTCCATCGGTTCCTTTCACACGTACACCACAATTGAAGGTCATTCTCCCTTCATTTCGAGCCTTAGTATGAAATAATATTCCATTAACCGTGTATGCTGTCCATGTTCTCACTCTCCTTAAAGGACCTTGAGCTAGTTGCATCAAGTACACATGCTTTTCATCATGATATACTTGATAACAATGAATCTGTGTCAATAACATAGTGTTTGTTTAGTTTATTAAAATGGAACAACCGATACTAATAAAGTTGAGGCACGAGCAATAAGTAATAACATATGATACTCACAACTCCGTTGAACCACTCTTCGAACTCACTTTCCACCATTGCATCAATTGCAAGCATCACTAACATCACCATACATAGCTCGTTTTTGGTGTTCGAAGAGGCTGAGTTCAAAGATTTTATTAAGATGACATCATCATTCTGAATAAAACTATAAAAGTATTCAAACGAGTGTTCATTACGACAAGAGAAACTCACTCAATGTAAGGTTTAACTTCGGCACGGTTCGAGTAAAACATGCGGATGTGCGGCCGTCTTTTCCTTATCATCAAGGAAACGCGGAATGCACTTCCCAATTGGAGCACCTTCTGGTATGAATACCGAAAGAGTAGGATTATGGTTTGGAACTTCGCTGTCTTCATTTCGTCGACTTCTAGTGCGCATACAAGGCACGTTAGAGCCGAAATAGTAAGAGGCAAAATGTGTTTCTTTTAATCGGACGTACTTTTCAATGATACTCCCTTCAGGCTTCGATTTGTTTCCTATGGATCTCTTCAATCGGCCAAAGAACCTCTCAAATGGATACATCCACCGGTACTGTACCGGACCACCCAATTTTGTTTCCTCCACCAAATGAACCGGCAAGTATTCCATCACATTGAAGAACCCAGGAGGAAATATTGTTTCCAATTTACAAAGTGTTATTGAAATATTTTGATGCATTTGCTCCAACTCCGCATCCCGTAAAACGGATGAGTAAAGGTTCTTGAAGAACTCACTAATTTCAATGAGAGGCGCTAAAATCTCGTTCGGGAGTGCACTAAATGCTATTGGAAGAAGGCTCTCCATGAAAACATGACAATCATGACTTTTTATGCTATGGAACTTAGTGGAGTTTGGGTCGACAAGGTATGAAATGTTAGAGCAATAATCATCCGGCATTTTCAACTCCCTTGCCCATTCACATATTGCCCTCTTCTCGCTCCAACGTTAACACATATTTTGCCTTCGGTTTGAGAATTTTACCATTGACTCCATGCTTTAAATTCAACTCTACACGATCACACAACTCTTCCAAATCCATTCTTGCCTTGATGTCATCCTTTGTTTTACCAGGAATATCCATAACAGATGTTAATTATATTCTCAAAAAGTTCTTCTCAATGTGCATCACATCTAAGTTATGGTGAAGCAATTGATCTTTCCAATATGGTAGCTCCCAAAATATGCTTTGTTTTGTCCAATTATGATCCTTTTTGAACCCCGAAATGTTAATTTCTTGCTCTTCTGTTACTTTGGGAAAGTTTTCAACCCATTGTTGTATTTCTTCCCCGTATAACGACAAGGAGGACCCGAATGTACGGTTTTTCCTTTTGTAAACGATGTGCTATTCCTTCGAAACGCGTGACTTTGGGGCAAAACCGTCGATGGAAATCAAACCATGAAAATTTTCGGCCATTTCTAAGTTTAAAAGCTTTTTGTGATTCATACATACCGGGCATGACATGGCACCATGCGTACTCCATCCGGACAACATACCATAGGCCGGGAAATCATTAATGGTCCACATCAACGCAGCCTTCATGAGAAAGTTCTCACCTTTAGAAATATCATATGTTTCAACACCATCTTCCCATAGTGTTTTCAACTCATCAATAAGAGGCTGCAAGTACACATCAATTTTATTTTTCGGATTTGTCGGCCCTGGTATGATACATGTCAAGAACATATAAGGCGTCGTCATGCATAACTCGGTGGTAGATTATAAGGCGTAACAACGATCGGCTAGATTGAATAAGACCTTGCAGGTTGGCTGAATGGATTAAACCTATCCGCGCACAAACCAAGTCTTATGTTTCTAGGTTCGATAGCAAATTCGGGGTTAACTCTATCAAAATGTTTCCATGCTTCACCATCCGAAGGATGACGAGAGGACACCATCTTCTCTTACATTCTCATAATGCCATCTCATGTGTTCTGCCGTGGTTTTTGAAACAAACAAGCGCTGAAGTCTTGGTATTAAGGGCAAGTAATGCATCCTTGCAAATGGAGTTCTTTGACTTTTGCCTTGTCTTTCCCTTTGACGCTTCCATCTCGCATGGCCACAAAACTTGCATGAATCAAGGTCACTCGTCCTCTTTGTAGAACAACATGCAACCTTGTCGACAACAATCAATTTTTTGAACATCCATCTCAAGATTTTTAATGACCTTCTTTGCATGGTTAATGTCACGAGGAACTCGGTTATCAGGCGGACAAATCTCCTTCATAAGTTGAGCAATTTCATTAAAGCAATTTTGAGGCATGTTGTAGTCGGACTTAATGCTCAACATTCTAACAAGTGGCAGACAACTCAGTGTGAGTTTCATTTCCTACCCACAAAGGTCGTTGTGCAGCCTCAACCATATTAAAGAAACTTTGGGCATGGGTATTTGGAGGCTCACTTGTAGAGTTTTGATTTGAGATCATGGCATCCGTGACCATATCATTCATACGGTCGATATTTGTTTCTACATCGCCGTAGTTCATATGATTGGCGCCACTCGTTGTCGTTGAATACATTAGAAACCATTGTTTGCTCCTCATGTAAATGAGGATCTATTTCTCCATGACTAGTCCAATACCAATAGTTTGGAAGAAAACCATATTGATAGAGGTGCAACTTAACTTCATCGGGATCCTTATACTTCCGATTTCGCATTTGCGACATAGACACCTATATTGTTGATTATGCACAAATTCTGATTTGCTTTTAGCATGTGCATCAAACTCCTCAACCCCGTCTAAAAACTCTTGTCTATACCCAACTTTACCGGGTAATAACCTACGATACATCCATCTACGATGCGTAGGCCCATCCATATATATTCGATTAACATTTAACAATTTATTACATTATTAGTTAAGAATACCAACACATGGAGATGTTATATGATTGCATATTTTCTATAACGAACATAATCTATATATAACCATTATGCATCTATATATTTTTTTATTATACATAGATTTCTTTATTTTTTATATTTTACTCTTAAATATTTATTTCATAATTAAGTTAATCATATCTAATTAGCATAAATAAACTCATATACATATAATTAAACTTATCAAACAAGTAAAGCAATCATACCTATAAGCATACCAAATTAGCGTGAACAACCTCACACAAATAAACAACAAACAATTAGACATATATAAATCACAAAAACCATTTCCCTCAACTTCAACAATAATGTCCAACAAATCCAACACAATTGCACATTTTTCTATTCAAATTCATCCACAATCAACATTAATTTCTACCAAATTACATATATTCGTCAATTTCAGCTTATATTTTTTAAAACCCTAAATTTAACTTCAATAGAATTTACTCCATAAACAACACAATTGCACACTTTTCTATTCAAATTCATCCACAAACAACATTAATTTCCACTAAATTACATATATTCGTCAATTTCAAGTTACAATGTTCAAAACCCTAAATTTAACTTCCATAACATTTACTCCATAACCAACACAATTGCACATTTTTCTTCTCAAATTCATTCACAAACAACATTAATTCCCACCAAAGTACATATATTCGTCAATTTCAAGTTACATTTTTTAAAACCCTAAATTTAACTTCAATAACATTTACTCCATAAACAACACAATTTCACATTTTTCTTCTCAAATTCATTCACAAACAACATTAATTTCCAACAAATTACATATATTCATCAATTTCAACTTCAATTTTGTAAAACCATAAATCTACAAAAATCAACACAAGCATACCTCAAAATTATGGGCGGCACCGGCGGCGGCACGAGCGGCGACGGCGAAGGTCGGGTGTGTGGCGGCAGCGGCGGCGGTGTGTCGGCGGCGTCCTCCACCCAGCGGCGAAGCGGCGGTGCGGGGTCGGGCGAAACCAAGCTGAACGGTGGTTATTCGGCCTTGGTGGTCCTCAACCGGCGGCGGAAGGGCGGCGGTCGTCTGCAGCGGCGGGCGTAGTCGCCGGCGGTAGTGGCTGTTGGCGGTGGTGAATAGGCGGAGGAACGGTCGCATTCGCTCTCGCTCTCTCTGTTTGCGCGACGATATGCGAACCGGCCGAAGCGATTCGGATTTATGCGTAATTAGTGACGGAACCGTCCGTCATCTGTTCCGTCGCTAATTACAAAATTGTAATTAGCGACGGATTAGCGACTGAATATTCCGTCGCTAATTAGTAAATTAAAATTTTTTCCCGGAATTTTGTAATGTCCATCGGCGACGGAATATTCCGTCGCTAACAAAATAAGCGACCGAATATTCCGTCGCTAATCCGTCGTCGACCCCAAAATAGCGACGGACGTCATGTTCCGTCGCTAATTCCGTCGTGGATGATCCAGGTGTCATTTTGTGTCGGTGTCCGTCGCCGATTCCAGTCGCTATCGGGCGACGGAGTTGTTTCCGTCGCTATTTTACAGTTTTGTAGTAGTGGCTTTTGATGTCGATGTTTCATTTTTATACAATTTCTCGTCTTTAGAATCAAGTTCATAGTCACTATCGTCCGAACCTTCACTAAAGGAATCCAGCCCAATCAAAACCTCCCAAGGAATAAGTGACTCCGGTCCGAGTCTTCCCAATCCCATCCGACCTCGGGTTCAACTTCTACGACTACTTTTTTCCCTTTGTGTAGGGCATTTTCATCCGTGGTTGGGACATGAGAGTGATAGTTTTCAGCAGAATCGGAGGTTGGTAATATATGTTGGGGATGTGTTTCAACCTCATCTGTTTGGATATCAACATTAGGTACATGGGTTGGTGATGTCTCTAGGGGATGTGTTTGGGCCTTATCTAGTTGGACATCAATATTAGGTACAGAGGTTGGTGATGCCTCTAGGGGATGTATTTGGGCCTTATCCGGTTTGACATTAATATTTAGGCTCTTGGATTAGAGATCCCTCATTTGTGGCTATCACATCAACATTCTTTTTTTCTTAGCAATAAGGGATATTTTTACGTTATGCTTTACTATTCTACCCACGACTGTGGGGATCCCATATGAGTTTGTAGGACCATATTTGCTGCTTGTGTTTTCACTTCAGGGCAGGTAAAGCCAGAAAACTAGGTAATACATTTGTCTCATCAACACCATGAACTATGTACACAATCAATCTTTTCTCAACAAGCAACAACAACATCCATATCTAACGAGTCATAATCATCACGACATACCCTCAAACCTTCTCTTAATTTCATTCCGGATATTAGATAATAGAACTCTTCAACATTACTAAACCAAATAACCTTTGCCAATCCTTTTAGCTCAAAATATGAACACCTATCTCGCATCTACTTGGATAAATCTCTGTCTTATCACCATCAACATATTCAACCTCTACTCCATCCATAAATTTACCCCCATGATGTTTCTCAACGAGTTATATAATCCATTTCTTAACACCATACTAATAAAACAAAACAAACATACAAAAACAATGTATTTTTAAAAAAAAGGACAAAAAAATCAGCCTCAATTAAATTATAATAAAAGCATAAACAAAGGATAAAAGCTTACCTTTATCGGCTTCGAAATCACCAAACTCCAATCTTGATTTCTACCCCTTTTTATCTAATTCCACTACAAACGCTTCGATTTTGTTTCGGACAAAGTCGGACAACCACATCAAATGAGATGATGATGATGATCTTTGATTTTCGATGGTCAAGATCACAAATTAGGGTTTTAATTTTTTCGCATCGGTGATGGTGAGAGTAAGAGAGAGAGTAAGTTTATTTGTCGTTATGCTTGAGCCTTCTTCTTTAATTAATTTGCAAGTAACGGTATAGTTAAGTGGGAGGGGGAGAGAATGATAAGAGAGAGAAAGGTAGTGGGTAACTGTTGTTGAGGTGTTTAAAATTGTTAAACACTTGGCCTAATTTTTTTTTAATAAAATTCTCTTTTAATTACACGTTTCAAACTCCACCACCACGTTATGTCTCCGGTGAGTCAAACTTGGTAGTGGTATATTAAAAATAATTACATGAAAAGTACAACTTATTCCTAATAGTTTCTTAAGTACAGACTTAACGGTTTCCTAATGAGCCAAAGTTGGAATTATTATATTCCAAAAATCATTTTGGGTATCCCACTGCCAAGTTACGGGTGGAAAAATTGGAGGCGATATGACGTGGCAACGGAGGTTTGACCACTTTATTTTTTCATTTTACATGTCGGCCAATTTTGATCGATTTCCTTCACCTCTACCTGCCACTCTCTCTCCTCCTTTACCTCCCTTCATCTTCTTCCTCACAACTCCCCTACCCTTTTATTTCCTCCACTGCCACCATTCTTTGCCCATAACTCCTTTTCTCTCTCTCCTCTAACTTCTATGTGCCTCTCTTAGCATCTCCCCCAGGCACCCTTATTCCCTCTAATTTTGGAGTCCTTTTCTTTGAAATCTGATTGGGGGTTTTAAGTCTCAATCCACAATGTTCTCCTCTTCTTCAATGAACACTTGACACATTAATCTCATCATCCCAACATTAAAAATCAAAGTCTTGTATCATCATTTTCTTCTCATTAAATGACTCTAAAGTTAGAGCGGCTTGTTTCATAAGGCAATTAAAACAAAAAAAAATCCGATTGGACCTTGTTCAAGCTCATGAAAAAAAAATTCTATTTGGGGTTAGTTCCGGAAGGCAATTGAAGCAAACAAATATCAAAAAATAAAGTTAGAGGGACTATACGAAGGCAATTACTTAAAATGCGTTGCTTTAGATTTGGGCATTACATTTCTATGGTGGAGAGCTCATAAAGCCTAGTTGGGATTTCGTACTCTCTCTCTCTCCTCTTCAAAACCTTTTTACCTTTCACAGGAGACAGAGAAAGAACATATACGTAAGAGAGAGAAAGAGATAGGGATAAGGTTCTTCCGAAGACACTATGTTGAGTGTGCCTATGTTGTGTGTTTATGTAATCCGGGCATGTATTGAGCTTTTTTTCTTGCGAGAGAAAAAAAGAGAGAGAAATTAGAGAGGAGGAAATCTCGGTACGAGATAAAGAAAGTGAGAGACAAGACGGGGTAGAGAGAGAGAGAGATAATGTCGAGCCTCCTCTCCTCCCCCAAGTTCAAGGCTCGGATTCCATGGATTCTCCCTTCGCCCCCAAGCCATTCGATTGTTAAGGAGACAGAATTGCGGGGGAGTTGTGAGGAAGAAGATGAAGGGCGGTAGAGGAGGAGAGAGAGGCAAGTAGAGATGGGGGAAATTAGTCAAAATTGACTAACATGTAAAATGAAAAATAAAGTGGTCAAACCTCCGTCACCACATTATATCGCCATCGATTTTTTCACCTGTAACTCGGTGGTGAGATACCCAAAAATATTAGGATTTAAATTTGGGATGTTACGGGGCCAATCGATATTTGGGGATATTCCCATTAAAAGAGACCAAAGTTCGGGATTTTAAAATCCAATATTCCAAAGTATAAGGGCAAGGAGTTCCAAAATTATGATGATGGTCTCATAATATTTACATAAATTAGATGAAATGTATAGGTAAATGCAATAGAATAATGTATTCGAGATCCGAAGAAGAAATACCTTTATAATATTCATAGAAAACATGAAATTAAAAGCAAATTTTTAGAATTTCAATGTAAAATTGAGAAGAGCGATCTGTACTCAGTTACTTAACTCAAACAAACACAACCTTAAGCTCAAGATGATATTTGAAATGAAAATTAATCGAACAAACACAAGCTTAAGCTCAACATGATATTTGAAATGAAAAATTTTCATTTACCCATGTCTGAGGTTTCTGTAAATATTTTTCTATCGCTAAATTTTTCTAATTATTTTCAACCCCTTAATATTTGCACCCTATTATCATAAAAACATAAAGTATAAAAATGTCCCTCTTCTCTCACTTTTTCCCTATCCAACATTGGTCAGCACACTCACCTTTTCACTTATGAAAATTCGACTCGAGGGACTCGTTGTCCTCCGATAACTTTACTTGGCGATTGTTCGATTTGTCGCTTCTCCGCTCATAACTAATGATACGTATTCTTCTCTCTCTTCCTCTTAAAAATTTAAATTTTGATATTTTTTATGAGATTCCGACTATAAATTGTTGTCATTATAGTCATAAATCATCAATACTTACTTCAATAACTGTCTATTGATATAAATATGAAATTTTGGTGAGTTATAATAATTTGAAGAAAATAAAATAAAATAAATTTAAAAAATTAAAGGTTAAGAAAAATATTTAACAAAATCTTAAAAGAGAAATAAATTTGTTCATTTTAAAATAGTCAAAGTTAAATTAAACAAACTCAACTGTTGCGGCAAAACATGTTATTTGTGAAAGGAGTGTATCGAATCAAAATTGCTACGATCGAGAATCTACTGATCATAAAGCGAATGATCAACTTAAAAACAAGTCTGATGCGAATTGGATGTCATTTACGATACCCGAGAAGGAATGTACTACATTCAATGTACGTTCGACACTGTACTACACTATAACACCACGTTCTCATAAATCTGTTTCAAAACCCAGAAAAAAACCCATCTGTCTCTCTCATCAACAATCAAATCCATAGCTTTCTCTCTCATCAAAAATGATGCACATGACGTTCTACTGGGGCAGCCAGGTGACCCTCCTCTTCGACTGGTGGCGGACCCACTCATGGCCGACTTATTTTCTCACCCTCCTCCTCTGCTTCTTCTTCGCCGCCCTCCTCCAGTTCATGGAAGATCGCCGCCTCAGCCTCCTGGCCGCCGCCGCCCTCCCCAAGCCCGCCGCAGCCATCGACGCCCCTCTCCTTTCCCGAAGGCGGCGGAATCGGTGGTCGGACCCAGCCCGACTCGGAACGGCCTTGTTGTTCGGAGTCAACTCGGCGATAGGGTACCTCCTGATGCTGGCGGTAATGTCGTTTAACGGCGGAGTGTTAGTCGCTGTGGTTTTGGGGTTGGCCGTTGGGTATTTGTTGTTCCGAGCCAAGGAATATGAGGCTGTTTTTGTTGAGGATACTTGTGCTTGCGCTTAAAATCTCTCGCTCTCTGCTCTCTCTGAAGCTCATGTATTGTGAATCCTCCTGTATTTGGTCATATTTTCTTTGTTTTAATCGCAGGAGCAGCTTAACAAGTTAGAAAAGAGAAGATGGCAATGAGATAGATGTTGTCTGTAATTGTGATGTTGTTTGCGTATCGATGTTGGATCAGGACTTACTTAGCTATACAAGAAAAAAATTAGGCCTTTATTCGGATCATCAAGAGAGTAATCTTGGAGCTCGGTAACAGGTTAAATCATATCGGATTTACGTTCATATCGAACTTAAATGGAACAAAATCTCCATCTAAACCTAACATGTTTAATAAATTGGTTGAAAAATTCTAGATTGATTTGCCAAAAGCTTATGGCCGATATGTTTGGTATTTAGATGAGTAGTGCTTAATGCACGAGATATTAACATTTATTCCCTGTGTTATTAGGAAATGATTTTAAATGTCCTTACCTTCTTATATTACTTTGTAATTCCCTTAAAATTAGTTAATATTCGTCCATTAACATTTATTCCCTGTGTTATTAGGAAATGATTTTAAATATCCTTACCTTCTTATATTACTTTGTAATTCCCTTAAAATTAGTTAATATTCGTACATTAACATTTATTCCCTGTGTTATTAGGGAATGATTTTAAATGTCCTTACCTTGTTATATTACTTTGTAATTCCCTTAAAATTAGTTAATATTCGTACATTAACATTTATTCCCTGTGTTATTAGGGAATGATTTTAAATGTCCTTACCTTCTTATATTACTTTGTAATTCCCTTAAAATTAGTTAATATTAAATTACGAGTATATTTGTAGTGAGAATTGTTCGGATAATAAAATTAACCCCTGAATAATGTTAATTATTTAAAATTGAGTTATATTAATGATGGTTATATTAATGATGGTTATATCGGCGCTTAAGGATCGAAAATTCTTTCAAAACCTATCTCCTCTCTTTCTCCTCCTGAGTTCTTTATCTAACTACGATAGTGAATTTAGGGTTTGGGGGTGAAGGCACGACATCAAGAAGCGACGGATTATGCGAATATAATGCGAGAGGATGAAATTGTTTGAAAATTTTGGTTAATCAAGGTAGAAGACAATAGAGGAACCTACAAGGTAAGGGTTTAAACTTTAAATTTTTGAATTTTTTTGTGGGTTAAAATGTTTTTCTATTTTTTTGTGGGTAAACCTCAAATGCATAAGATTGTTGGGGATTTTGAGGATTTTGAATATACTAGGGATTGTGAGGGTAAAGCAGAGGGTATGTGTAATTGTACACAAAATTGTATGATTTTTTTGTCTTATAACGTAATTGTGGAACAAAGATTTATGATTGATTGTTTTTTTATGTTCCCTCATCCCCTTGGGTTGATATTTCATAAAGATGGAACCTGTGTTCAAAGCTGCCCTCATACGTAAGGGTTGGAGACTTATGGTTGGTTTGAGCAACTTAGATAGGTATCGGATTATTGATTTAGTGAGAAATGTTAAAAGCTTCCTTACAATGTCTTATGTGATCGAAAAACGGAGGTACTATGGAGTGCCAGGACACCCCCTAATAGACCTAAAATGAGAGTGCCAATAAATGACGATGAAGGTTTGTTAAAGAGGTGCGAAAAATGAGAAGGTAAAGAGGAGATCACATTTCATATTTAAAAAACAAAAGAAAAACAAAAATATAGGAAATTGTGAAAATTTGGATGGGGATGTTGTGTATCAATTGCATGGGGTAGAGGTTGTTAATGAAGGACAAGAGAATGATGGAAATGTTGGGGCGGGGATGTAAATGAAAGAGAATAGAATAATGGAAATGTTGGGGTAGGGGTTATAATTAATGAAGGAGAAGAGAACGAGGTAAATGTTGGGGCATGAGTTGTAGTGAATGAGGGCCAAAACGATAAAGGAGTAAATGAAGAGACTGAAGTACATGAAGATAATTTTGGGAAATCGACCTAGACTTGGAGGACAGGTTTTGGGAATCTGTTGTAGCATCAATTGATAAGACTTTAATGAACTTTCATAATGATACGGATTGTACACGACCATCTTCTTCTAGGCAACCTCCCTTCTCCTAACCATCTTCCTCATGGCAGCCTCCCTTTTCTTCCAGTAATTTGCTTCAACACAACCTCCTTTCACTTAGTAATCTTTCTCATCACAACACCTAAAGATTTTGCCCGAACTTAGGGAAATGAGGGAAAGGAGAGAAAGAGTCATATCTGCAGCCCTAACTACAAGGGCAAGGGGATATTGATTAAGGAAATAAATTGGGATGATTTTTGAAGTGATGATCCAGTTTATGCGGAAGAAATGCAAGACTCGTAGTGATGTATCCGAAGTGTCCTTAGTCTTTGATGATGATGTTTTTGATGATTCAAGTGATGATGAGTTTAATGTCAATGAGAAAATGTATACTGGTAAATATTGGGAAGTTAACCCCGATAGCATATTTGAATTAAGACAGTGGGATATGTTTGATGACAAGAAATACTACCTTAGTGTGGTAAGATATTATATGGTCACCACATACAATTATTTGCATATCCCCTAAAAATGAAGGGCATAGGTATGCTGCTATTTGCAATCAAGATGGATGTACTTGGAGCATTCATGGTTCTTTGATTCTTGATGGGATAGCATTTCAAATTAAAACACAAAGAGGAGAACATGAATGTGAAAAGATACGGAACAATCCTACTTCTATCTCGGATAGCAAAGAATTTGTTGACTAATATGATAGCTAACCCATGTATTCTAATGAGCAACATGACTGAGTTGTTGATGAGCAGGTATGGTCTTGTTAGGTCAACATACAATGTTAGAAATGCAAAGAAGAAGATACTCCAACAAGTTGAGGGCAATCATGAATTGGGGTATGAAAATTTAGTAAAGTACACTCGAAATGCTCAAGATACCTAACCCTAGCACCATATGTTACATACAATGGAAAGAAGCCGAGGACTAAGGAGGAAAACCTATATTTGTAAGAATGTTTTTCTGTTTTGATGGATGTAAGAAAAACTTTTTGGTAGGTTTGTAGAAATTTGATTGGATTGGATGGGTGTCATTTGAAGGGCCCTTATAAAGACATTCTTCTTACAACCATTGGCCTTGATGGGAATAATCAATGTGTTCTTATATCATATTCTATTATTAATGAGGAAAATAAAAATAAAAAACTGGTGTTATTTAACAGCCTCGGATGAGTAATTGGAGATGATCTTGAAGGGCAGTACACCTTCATTAGTAACAGGGTTTGATTGCAGCCATTGATCACATATTCCCAGCATCACAAAGGAGAATATGTCTTGTGCATTTCATAAGGAACTTCAAGAAACTCTTTCCTGCACCAAAGCTCAAGAACCTTTGCACAAAAAGCAACTTATGCATACACAAAGAACATGTTCAATAGAGTTGTGCAATCTCTACAATGTGAGAACCCTAAAGCAAGTATAGTGGTTGCTTTCAGAGCTAAAGGAACATTGGTGCAAGTATCTGTTTCACACAAGCACCAAAGTCGATGATAACTCCACAAACTTTATAGAGTCATTCAACAATGTGTTAGATAAATGTAGGCATAGGCCTATGGCAGTCATATGTGAAGAAATTTGTCACACAATAATACAGTGAATAGGAGACATGAATTCAAGAAATGGAAAGGGAAAGTCGTGTTCTGTTGTGAGGGAACAATTAAAACACTTTGAGCAAGCCGGTTAGGGATTGAGAGTTAATTTTTATGGTGATATGTTGTTTGAGGTGCAAGAGGGTTCTATCAAATTCATTGTCAACTTAAACAACATGACATGTGAGAGTAGATTTTGGCAAGCGACTGGAATTCCTTGTAAACATGGTGTGAAGTGCATTAAGTTCTTGAATAAGAACACTCAAGACTATGTCCATGATTGCTACAGACATCCAAAAATACAAGGTTGCATACTCACACAATGTTCACCCTATGCAAGATCCTGAGTTTTGGCCTCCTGTAAAGAATCTTCCATTACTAGCTCCACCAGCTATTGTAAAGAGAAAGGGAAGACCTCCAAAGGACAAGAGAAGAGTTGCGAGATGAAGGGGAAGAAAAAGAAAGAGATGATCAAGCACGGTTAGATGTAGCCAGTGCAAGCAATTAGGATACAATGTCTTGGGATATTCTCAAAAGGGAAAAGGCCATATTAGAAAAAACCACATTCAAGGAAAGGAGGGAAGATTGATAGGCCACCAATAAGATCTAAAGGAAGAAAAGCAAAATCTACGCCTACATCCTCAACAACTATGCAAGCTTCTTCTAGAATTCAATAATTGGTTATTTTCTTCTTCTCCAGTTCTTGCCTCTCAGCCACCACTTTTCCATATTGCATCAAGCACTCAATTGGTGTTGATCTTATCTCAAAGGTCATCAAGACACCATACTCATCCTATTTCCTCTCGAGCGCAACAAGTCTTCTCTAAGCCATCACGGACCTCCTCACAGCCCACTTGTCTTCTCATCACTTCCAAATCTTACCCGGAAGGTCTCTACGATTCCAGTCTCAGCCAACAAACTCTCATTAAAGACCTCCACCCAAGAAGAAATTGAAGTTGTAGATATAATCAATAAAGATTCTCTTGGTTCAATTTTTTATGAACTTACTATGTTTTAATTTTAAATGCTTTTACGAACATGTAAGGATACTATTTATGTCATTTTCGGGAACCCTTTGAAGACTCGGACATTTCTCAACGCATTTCGAGTTGCACTAAACAAGTCGGGTATAATAATCCTATGCTTTTAGAGTTTTGATTCCAAGGCATTCTCGGTTTCGCGAAACCTCTTTTAGTAAAATAGTATCTTTTACGAGTAATACGGCTTTCACTTATTACATTTATTGCTTATCTGTTTGAGACTCGGAAAAGTGGTTCTTTGTTACGAGTCCATCTTCACTCAGATTTATCGCGAGACTAGTGTTTCGTCTTTTTCTCACACGGAATCTTACTTCCAATTACAAGCTCTATTTTTGTTAGAGTCAATATCTTTAGTCTGTTTCACACTTAGTCTATATCAAGTTATCTCAACTCGATATTCTTTATGGAACTTGTTACTATCGCTTAGACTAAGTCGGATGGAATTCCGAATATCATGGATATTGGACTCGAGAAAATTCCATTTCATTTCGACTCGAGATAATTAGTTGCTTAATTATCATAATTATTTTATTATCCGTGTCTAACTTTGGACCAAAGTATTTTATACTTTGAGAACCAAAATTGATTTACTTTTGTAGGTTATTCATTCGAGGATACACCTTTTTCAAACCATAAAAGTAGCCGACTTCGAACGTCAAATCACCGACGAGACATGGCTTTTCACCTTCCCTGCTTCGAGTCCCGGAAGATTGTGTCGAAGTTGTCTGTTTCCAAATCTAGAAAACTGAAACGCCAAGCTTAACGGTGATTTCCACCTTATCTTTCACGACACTACCAATGGTTTTGGGACTTCCAAGAGAGATAAACCGTTGTCCAACGTTCACATTGTAACGGATACTTTCGAGTGACTCGAAAGCTTTTATCAACGGTCACGAAGACTCTCGGTCAGCGAGATGAAGATAACGGCTACTCTGCCTGGTTACCTATAAATTGAAGCCACCTCACAAGACCTGAAGATTGCCGAATCTATTGTTAATACATATACTTGAGAAAAGTCATTGTATTTACTTTCAATCTTCTACTTACAACTCCCACTCTGTAGTTCATTACTTTACGAGTTGTAAGGTCTTGTACTCGATTACAAACTCTTTCTTACATTCCTTGTAAGGTCCCTTGACTAAGCTGTAAGGGTTAACTCGGCTTAGTTGTCCCTAAGCTGTAAGGGTTATCTCGGCTAGGAAGTATTAGATCGAGATAAGGGAATTTATGAGTCTATGAAAACTTGTATAGAGTTGTCTAAGGGAGCAACTCGGGTTCGGTCGGTTCACGGTATTTTGTGGACTCAAAATAGTGGATTTGACTTCGTGTTTGGATTGACACGGTCCGTGGTTTTCTGCCCGAGGAGGGTTTCCACGTAAAATCTAAGTGTTATCTTTACGAGTTCATTCTAGACTCGCACGGTCTTACTTGCTCTTGTTCTTTCGATTGATTGCTTTACGAGTCCAATCTTTTCGACCCGGTTAATAGACTCGGAATCTATCTTCCTTTCTACTTACGTGCAAAAGAGTGTGATTTTGCGAGAGAATTTCCTATCACCCTATTCACCACCCTCTAGGGTGACTCGAGACTCTCCCAGAGTAAACCTTTAGTGGTATCGAGCCTAGCCTTTCGGAAAGGATCTAACAATCCAAAGGTTTAAAGATCAAATGGCTCGGAACACCGGAGAGTTCGACGAAGGAAGATCTTCCAACAGGCCTCCAAAATTTAAAGGTTCAAACTTTGGGCACTTGGAAGAAGCTTATGGAATGTTTCCTCATGGATCATGATGAAGAGGTATGGGAAATCATACAAGAAGGAAACTACATTCCAACAAAGACAGATGAATTCAGAATTCTTCCCAAGACAAAGGCTGAGTTCACACCAGCGAAGCAAAGAAGTTCGAAAAAATTTCAAAGCCATGAACATCCTTATGTGCGCCATAAGCTCGGAAGAATACAACCGAGTGTCCGCTTGTGATTCAGCAAAAGAAGTGTGGGACACCCTTGTCAACACTTATGAAGGCACAAGCCAGGTCGGACAAGCAAAGATAAGTCAATATCTTCACAAATATGAGCTTTTCAAGATGGAGCCGAGAGGAGAACATCACTCGAGATGTTCATTCGGTTTACTGAGATTACAAACAATCTCAAATCACTTGGGAAAGAAGATCTCCCACGAAGAAATGTGCCGGAAAATTCTCGAAGCCTACCCAAGAAAAGATGGGGTCCCAAAGTGACCGCCATAGAGGAAGCTCAGAACCTCTCACTCTTAAAGCCGGACGAGCTCATTGGAAAGCTTCTAACACATGAAATCCATCTAGAGGAGGAGGATGCTGAGGGTAGTACCAAAAGGAACATTGCACTTAAAGCCTCGAGAATCCAAGGAAGCAAATCCGAGCTCTTCGACTCGGAAGACGATCCCATGGCACTCATTGCAAGAGGCTTCAAGAGAATGATGAAGCACAAAAGATGGGACAAAAGGCCAAAAGAAGAATTCTACAAGAAAGATAAGAGAGACAGAAAAGGTAAGTTTTCTTCTCCTTCAAAGTTATCCTTATCTAAGAATTACGGATGTTTTGAATGTGGCAGCAAAGATCACATAGTCAAGGACTCGTCCAAAATGGAAAAGGGACAGGAAGAAGAAAAAGGCCATGATGGCAACATGGAGCGATGAGGACTCATCGGAAGATGACGAGGACTCGAGATGACTCAAAGTGTCCGATGGCAATCTCGACTCGAAGGCGAAAGAGAGTCGGACTCGGACTCGAACAATGAGGAAACCGATCCTCAAGAGGTAATAAATTACTTCCTCAAATTCTCCAAAGTTGATTTAGCTAAATACATTTTTACTTTGGAAGAAAAGTCCAATTCGATTCTTCTCATTTCAAAAAACAACTTGAGTCAATTTCATCTAAGAGCAATTCTTTGAAAAACAAATTGGAAAAATTGAGAATCACACTCGAGAGAACTCAAGACTAGTGCTCAAGCTAATGAGACCGAGTCCGAGTCTCTCGAGAAAGAAAATGAGCAACTAAAACAGAAGCTCACTGAGTCTCAAGATCTGATTTTAAAATTTACTCAAGGTCAGAAAAACCTTGACATGCTCTTAGGATCACAATGTGTCTCCTTTCGAAAAGAAGGTCTTGGTTTCAACGGAGAAGAGGAATCAAATTCCTACTCGGAATCTGTTTAAAAATGACTCCGAACTGTGAAGTTCGGAAAACCGAGCATGGTCCTATTCACCGAAATGAAAGAAGGACTAAGCCCGGATCTGTTTACAAAAAGAAACCATACTCTCATGTTTCAAAAGGAAAGGTTTTCAAAAAGAAAGAGACACATACTCGGTTCTACGAGAGGAAGACTCGAGAATCGAGACAAAACCCAAAGTCATTCAAATCTGGGTTCCAAAACACCTTCTTCCTCGGAAAAGAACCATAGTAAAGAATGTTACTGGGTTCGTTAGAGGAAGTGAGAAGGGTTAGATTCTCTTTGTTTTGCGGGTCACTCGGAAGAGATCAAAAGGACACTGGTACCTTGACAGTGGATGTTCACGCCATATGTCGGGAGATGTAGGACTCTTTTACGAGTTGAATAGACATAAAGGAGGAAAAGTCACATTTGGAGATGATAGCAAGGGCAAGATCGTGGGGATTGGCAAGATTGGAAAAGGAAGCAATCTGGTCGAGTCCAGTGTATCTTGTCAAGGGATTGAAATATAATCTGCTCAGCATCTCTCAACTATGTGACAAAGGTCAAGAGGTAAGATTCACTCGGACCAATTGCACTATTTCGATGTCTCTACCAAAGAGATCAAGCTTTCAGGTAAGAGATCGGGTAATACATACATTATCCCTCTTTCGACCCAAGTCAGAACTTATCTTGTTTAAAAGCATCTCTCCATGATGATTCTTGGACTTGGCATCGTAGATTAGGTCATATTAGCATGCATACTATCAAGAAATTGGCTTCTAATGGTTTAGTTAGGGGTTTACCTAACTTTGCTTTTAAGAAAGACAAAGTATGTGAAGCATGCACCGAGAGGAAACAAGTCGGATCTTCATTCAAATCTCTGAAGACAGTTTCCACATCCAAAGTACTTGAATTACTGCATATGGACTTATGTGGTGAAATCCCTGTGAAGAGTCTCGAAGGTAAATCGTACATACTTGTAATTATTGATGATTTCTCACGGTTTACCTGGGTGTGTTTTCTTGAGCACAAAAATGAAGCTTTTAAGGAGTTCAGCAAGCTCTGCAGAAAAATTCAAGTTGAGTCTCGGACTCGGATCCGGAGGATTCGAACCGACCATGGAAGGGAGTTCGATTACTCGGAATTCTCGGAGTTTTGTGACAAAAATGGAATCTCTCACAACTTCTCAGCACCCAGAACTCCTCAACAGAATGGAGTAGTAGAGAGAAAGAACAGAACCCTTGAAGAAATAGCAAGGACGATGATGATTGAACACAACTTGCCTTACTATTTGCAGGCGAGAGGCGATGAACACGGCCAACTACACTCTAAATAGATGCCTCATCGGACCCATTACGAAGAAAACACTTTATGATCTCTATAAAGGGAAGAAGCCAAATATCTCCTATTTCGAGACCATTCGGATGTAAGTGCTTCGTTCACAACAATGGTAAAGATCATCCGACCAAGTTTGATGCTCGGTCGGACGAAGGTATTTTTCTAGGTTACTCCTCTCATAGCAAAGCTTATCGTATTTTCAATAATCGAACTAACAAAGTGGAAGAAAGCATCCACGTAGTATTTGATGAGCTCGAACAGGAGAAGCCAAGTGAGTCTTCATACTCGAAGCTGAAGCTCGAAAGGATGATGACGAAGTTGAGCCTACAAAGACTCGGACCCAACCTGCTCGGAATGAAGTCACTCGGAACGAGGAAACTCAAAATGAGAAAGTTCAAGAGCTCGCTCGGAATGAACAAGTTAATCACTCGGAACAAGCTTCGAAGATGAAGGAGTTCAGTCCACAAACCTAGTGAATCAAAGAACTGGTAAAGCATTCAAATTTACTTCCAGTCATCCCCAAGAAAACATCATTTCGATATCAACGAGTGGGGTAAGAACTCGTTCCTCTTTACACAATCTATGTGCATTCACTGCATTCATTTCATTAACTGAACCTAAAAATGCACTAGAGGCCCTTAATGAACCTGAATGGGTAGAGGCCATGCAAGAAGAACTTAATCAATTCGAGAGAAACCAAGTCCGGACTCGACCAACCGACCTTCGACCACCCGAGTTATAGGAACCAAATGGGTGTTCAAAAACAAACTAGATGAGGGTGGAGTGGTAGTCGAAACAAGGCTAGACTTGTGGCTCGGGGATATAATCAAGAAGAAGGAATTGATTGTGGGGAAACCTTTGCACCAGTAGCAGAATTGAGGCCATTAGAATACTATTGGCATTTGCATCCAGCATGCATATTAAATTATATCAAATGGATGTTAAGTGTGCTTTTCTCAATGGTTTTATTGAAGAAGAAGTTAATGTCGAGCAGCCTCCTGGTTTTGAAAACTCAGAATTTTCAAATCATGTTTTCAAACTTCAAAAGGCTCTCTATGGTCTTAAGCAAGCACCTCGAGCTTGGTATGAAAGAGCGAGTAGCTTCTTGGTTCAAAATGATTTCAAAAGAGGTTAGATCGACAAGACTCTCTTCATAAAGACCAAAGGGAAATATTTCCTTATTGTTCAAATCTATGTTGATGATATTATTTTCGGTGCTAACTAATGAATTTACGTGTCGAGAATTTTCCGAGTTGATGAGTCAAGAATTCCAAATGAGTATGATGGGAGAACTCAATTTCTTCCTTGGGTTGCAAATCAAACAAGACAAAGATGGAATCTTTGTTCATCAATCAAAGTACACCAAGGAACTGTTGAAGAAATACAAACTTCAAGATGCAAAGCACGCATCAACCCCTATGAGCGAGCAGTATAAAGCTTGACTCGGATGACAAAGGTAAAGCAATAGATCGAAACTCTATCGAGGTATGATTGGATCTTTGCTATATCTTACTTCAAGCGAGTCGAGATATAATGTTCGGTGTTTGTTTATGCGTAAGATTTCAAGCTAATCCAGAAAGAATCACATCTCATCTGCGGTGAAAAGAATATTTAGATATCTTGCAGGTACTCGGAATTTGGGTATATGGTATTCCGGAGACTCGGAACCGACTCGATCTGGGTACTCGGATGTAGACTACGAAGGATACAAAGTTGATCGAAAGAGCACATCCGGAGCTTGCCAATTTCGGGTCAATCCCTAATATCTTGGCACTCAAAGAAGCGGAACTCGGTAGCTCTATCGATTGCGGAAGCTGAATATATTGCCGCTGGAGCTTGTTGCACTCGGATTCTTTGGGTAAAACAACACTTGAAGGATCTTGGACTATTTCTCAACTCGGTTCCAATCAAGTGTGACAACCAAAGCGCAATCAGTATCACCAAGAATCCTATCCAGCACTCAAAAACAAAGCATATTGAGGTCAGGTATCACTTCTTACGCGATCACTCCGAAAAGGGTGATATTGCACTTGAGTTCATTCCTACTAATCTTCAATTAGCTGATATCTTTACTAAGCCTCTTGGTGAAGATCGGTTTTGTTTTATTCGGAATGGACTTGGTATGTTAAATGCCTAATTCTATACTACCTTTGTTGCATAATTACGTGCTATGAGCTTTCTCTGTTTATAACAATTAGTTCGAGTTGATTCGGTGATACTTGGGCTTATAGTTATTTCGTGTTTCGAGTCACTCGAAACCTTTACGAGTCAAACTCGGACGTAGAAAAACTTGGACATCAAATTTTCTGAAACTATCTCTAGAACAGTGGAGAGTTTCGGATTATATTTTCAAAATCTTTTCTCTCTCTCTCTCTCGAACATTGCGATCGGATCTTAGCCGTGGATTTTTAACAGCTGGTATCTCAACCGTTGAAGAGAACAGTCACACCGATCTTTGGTGGCTGATGGACAAGCCGAGTCGAACGGAGTTATACTTAACGGATAGTTGACGGGCGCGCTTATTTTCTATAAATAAAGTCTATCCATCTTCATCTCGGTATTCTAAACTCCATCTCTCTCAAAAGAAACTTCTCGCGGAAGATTTCTACGTGAACAGATCACTCTTGATCGTCCGCAAGCATCGAAGAAGCTCTCTCTCTCTCGTAAGTTACAATCTGCTCTCATCTCTTTCTTCTACATTTTCATTCTCTTCTCTTCTACACCTCCTTCTCTCTCCTATTCGAAAAGTTTCATCTTTTCTCTCCTTCTCTCACAATGCCTAAAAGAGGAAACCATCCCGACTTCCGGGTTTCTCCCTCTTCCAAAAAGCCTCGCACCAATAAGCCGAAAGCTCAACCCCCTCCAAACCCGTGTTACCCAGGCACCTTGCGCTGGATGACAAATTCTTTCCAACAACCAAATTTTCTTGGTTGTCCAACATACAAACCACCGGAGTATACCACTTCTTGTGTTTCAGCGAGTTCATCTATCCCGAACTCGTTTACGAGTTCTATGCTCACCTCACCCACTCCGAAAATGTTCTAACCTCTAGGGTTCGGAACATTACCGTTCGCATCAACACCTCTCTCCTCCACCGCCTGTTCAAAGTTTCTTCTCTTTTCTTGAACAGCAATCCTATTCCTTTCACTTGAAGTCGCCGACGACTTCTTTGAAAAATACGCCAAAGAATTCCACGGGTCCAGGAAAAACTTTTACGTGACTCGGTTGAAGTCGAAGCTTGCCTTCGTAGCTTTCTGCTGATGAGAACCTTCTTCTCACAGACATTCCAGACAAGGATAACCCCAACTCCAAGCACCTCAAAGCTCTCTTCGACATCCTTGAGGGATACGAAGTAGACCTCTTCCCTCCATCATTGAGCGGATGGCCGCTGTACCAGCTCAACTCCAATCCAAGAAGAACACCTCCCTTCCTTTCGGTGCTCTTCGACCCTTGTTTTCAAACAATTCCAAGTTCCTCTCCCCTCGGACCCAAACGCGAGTGTCCGAGGCTGCCGTTGTGGTCGGCAAGAAGGAACTATAGGGGTATGGATACCGGAAACCGACCACGGTGTCCGGGTTCACAACTTGAGGCCCCCTTCTCCTCCTCGGACTCGAAATCTACCCTTCTTTCTCTTCCCTCTTCATCTGCTGGTACCTCCACCTTAGGTGCCTCAAAATCTCTCTCTGCTCTCTTGTCCCCTGTCTTCATGGACAAGATCGGCTCCGTGTCTTCGATTTCGGAGACATGCTCCGAGGTTTCAAATCTGTCCTCCAAGGTCCGACCATCAACCAAAAGACCGGTCAATCCCAAATCCGAGAGTAGCGAGTCTCTAGTTCTTGAGATAAGGGAGCTGGTCAAGGAGCGAAGGAGCTGGTCGAGCTCCTCGGAGAGAGACGGTCCAAGGCGGCTCGGGACCGGGATGACTCGGACGCGTCCGAAGCGTCTTCGAGCCCATGTCCGACCTCCTCGGACAGGCGAAGAAGAGGAAGAAGCTGCAGATGCAGCAGAAGATGCTTGAGGAACCTGCGGTCGAGGCGAGCCCTTCCGGGCAAAGGGAAGAAGAGGCCGTGGCAACTGCTGAGGGTCGACTACTCCCCAAGCTCAAATAGTCAGTACTCGGCTTAGACAGCGATCCGGGTGGGTCGAGCGACCTAGCCTCTCCAGCGGGTCAAACAGAGCAGCCCACTCCAGCCCATCGAGGTCCCAAGGGAAGAACCCCTCGATCCACTCTCTCCGGGTCAGCCACTCGGAGCCGAGCCCCCGACAATCATCCCGGTTCTCCCTTCGCCGCGCTCAAGCACATCGTCAAGATCATATCGGCGCCAGGTGAACCTCGGCCTCCACTCGAAATCCCCC
Organism: Talinum fruticosum; assembly: GCA_021018815.1. Taxonomy (NCBI): domain Eukaryota; kingdom Viridiplantae; phylum Streptophyta; class Magnoliopsida; order Caryophyllales; family Talinaceae; genus Talinum; species Talinum fruticosum. The sequence continues at coordinate 806,349 of JAITYX010000048.1, read as the reverse complement.
TCCCTCGTAGGAGCCATGCACCGAGTCACATTCCTTCAGTGTCCCCTAATTTTCCTCTTTCTCATTTTTTGTTTTGTCCGGACAACTTATTTGTATTACTTCTTCTTTTCTCCCTTCTTTTTGTTTTTTTTTTTTTTTTTTTCTTTGAAAGGCAACGGGGAGAAATAGAGTCGGAAAAATTGTTGTCTTGTTTAGGGGAGTTTTCGTTTCTTTTAACTCTTGTAATTTCTATTAAGATCAATGAAGTAATGCTTTCTCTTACATAATATTTTCTATGTTTAAAATGTTTCGAGCTTACATTATTTCATTGCTAAGTATCTTTACCTTATGCTCGACTATATACTTCTTGCTCGAACTATTGAGTATGTCTTACTCATGCGCAAACCACTTAGAATCATTTTTCTCTAACAAAATTTCTGTTTAAGTATGGAATGCCTTTCATCAAAAAGGGGAGATTGAAGCCTCGGACATTTCTCAACGCATTTACGAGTTGCACTAAACAAGTCGAGTATAATAATCCTATGCTTTTAGAGTTTTGATTCCAAGGCATTCTCGGTTTCGCAGAAAACTCTTTTAGTAAAATAGTATCTTTTCGAGTGATATGGCTTTCACTTATTACATTTATTGCTTATCTGTTTGAGACTCGTAAAAGTGGTTCTTTGTTCCGATTCCATCTTCACTCAGATTTATCGCGAGACTAGTGTTTCATCTTTTTCTCACTCGGAATCTTACTTCCAATTACAAGCTCTATTTTTGTTAGAGTCAATATCTTTAGTCTGTTTCACACTTAGTCTATATCAAGTTATCTCACTCGATATTCTTTATGAAACTTGTTCTATCGCTTAGACTAAGTCGGATGGAATTCCGAATATCATGGATATTGGACTCGGAAAATTCCATTTCATTTCGACTCGGATAATCGGTTGCTTAATTATCATAATTATTTTATTATCTCGTGTCTAACTTTGGACCAAAGTATTTTATACTTTGAGAACCGGAATTGATTTACTTTTGTAGGTTATTCATTCGAGGATACACCTTTTTCAAACCACAAAAGTAGCCAGACTTCGAACGTCAAATCACCAGCGAGACATGGCTTTTCACCTTCCCCGCTTCGAGTCCCGGAAGATTGTGTCGAAGTTGTCTGTTTCCAAATCTGGAAAACTGAAACGCCAAGCTTAACGGTGATTTCCACCTTATCTTTCACGACACTACCAATGGTTTTGGGACTTCCAAGAGAGATAAACCGTTGTCCAACGTTCACATTGTAACGGATACTTTTGAGTGACTCGGAAAGCTTTTATCAACGGTCACAGAAGACTCTCGGTCAGCGAGATGAAGATAACGGCTATTCTGCCCGGGTACCTATAAATTGAAGCCACCTCACAAGACCCGAAGATTGCCGAATCTATTGTTAATACATATACTTGAGAAAAGTCATTGTATTTACTTTCAATCTTCTACTTACAACTCCCACTCTGTAATTCATTACTTTACGAGTTGTAAGGTCTTGTACTCGATTACAAACTCTTTCTTACATTCCTTTAAGGTCCCTTGACTAAGCTATAAGGGTTAACTCGGCTTAGTTGTTCCTAACTCGTAAGGGTTATCTCAGCTAGGAAGTACTAGATTAGATAAGGGAATTTCGAGTCTAGGAAAACTTGTATAGAGTTGTCTAAGGGAGCAACTCGGGTTCGATCAGTTCACGGTATTTTGTGGACTCAAAATAGTGGATTTGACTTCGTGTTTGGATTGACACGGTCCGTGGTTTTCTGCCCCGGGAGGGTTTCCACGTAAAATCTAAGTGTTATCTTTCCGAGTTCATTCTAGACTCACACAGTCTTACTTGCTCTTGTTCTTTCGATTGATTGCTTTCGAGTCCAATCTTTTCTGACCCAGTTAATAGACTCGGAATCTATCTTCCTTTCTACTTCGTGCAAAAGAGTGTGATTTCGCAGAGAATTTCCTATCACCCTATTCACCCCCTCTAAGGTGACTCAAACTCTCCCCGAGCAAACCTTCACCTTTCACCTTTTGCCTTTTGTTGTGGGGGTAAATGTTGTTAGGTGATAGCTACACCTACTTTGATTTATGTATACAAATACTTTTGTCCAGAATATGACAATTACAAGTAGAGATAATTTAATATATCAAATGTATTTCTTTTCTTCATATTATATTACTCCAACAAAACCATTACATTTTCAAGTTCAAGCAAGGACAAAGATCCTCATAACTCGTCCATAGTTACAACCCAACAAAATTAGGCCTTTCATGCTTACAACACAAAGAGCTTCAACCTCACCCTAAATAGCATTATCTTATTCTAAAACACTTACCCTAACCTCATAACCCATCCAAGATGAGCTTACAACAAAAACCTTATGCTTAATCAAACATACAAAGCCAACATGAGCACTAACAGTACCAATAAACTAATACATAGCCCTATTAGCATTTTAATTTCATCTAAATTCCTATTCAACATCCGCCTTACTTCGATTCTAAATTTCCTCATCTCATATGCTATGTTGTCAATTCTATCATTTATTCCATCCGTTTGTACTTCTCGCCCGCTCGGCAATGAACAGACTTGTCTTTCTCCGCTTCTTTTTAAGGTGGATAACAACCTCCCTTTATCTTCCTCTACCCATAATAAAACATCACCAAAATTGGAGCAACGACTTTAAGGTCTCAGGAAATTCTTCTTCGATCTCGAAATTAGGTAATCCAACTCATATAACTTCATGCATTTTGGGCCCGTCACATTCCTTCCACCATGTACATGGCGACTCTTCCATTTTCAATCCCAACAATTCACTTCACAGCTTAAAAAAATTCTAAATTACATAGAGTTTGAAAATAAAGCGAGATACGGAGAGAGAGAGAGAGAGAGAGAGAGAGAGAGAGAGAGAGAGAGAGAGAGAGAGAGAGCATAAAGAATAGGGGAAGAACCATACCTTCTTCAACAATGGAGATCTATGCCTGGTTGAACGAAAACATAAGCAAATTGGGGTTTCAAATTAGATAAATAGAAAAGGGTACTAAATAAGTCCACTGGAGGGTAATTAAGAAAATTTACAAGTCTACATACCGAAAAATACACCATTCTATTAATTACATTTATTGTTCTATGACTTTGAAACCATATATTGTCACTGTTAAGGGAGTTGCAAAATAATACAAAACAGTGGGGGCATTTAAAATCATTTCCTAATAACACAAGGGGGTAGATGTTAATATATCCTTAATGCACCAAAGTATGACTACTGTCAAAAGATAGTAGCAATTCACAATGAGTTATCCAATAAAAACCGAAATTAGTTCACCGTCCTATGAGACTATGTATGAATCAGGTGAATCATTTGAGCGTTACATAGAATTTATTGTACCTACAAAAGAGGCCATTGCAATCAGTAAGAAAGTCGGATGTGCATTGCAATCAGCAACAAAGTCGGATTGATTTCCATGGGAGAAGAAACTCTGCTAATAAGGAGAATTACTATTCGTTTGAAACAATTAGTCAAGTGAGCTTCTTTCTTTCTTGACGTTGCTAGCTAGGTTTTTATGCCTAGTAGTTATAATAGTAGTAATTAGTGGATTCTAATTTTGCTTTTTATTTTTTAGTTGAATGGATATGTTGTATCTAATAGTTGTCTTTTGTTTTCAATAAATAGTCGGGTAAAGCCCAAAAAGAGACATGAAATGATGGCCACTAAATAGAACATTCACTCAATTAGGCCAACAATCCGCTAAGTAATGTCATGACGACTACTACATCCAATCACATTAAGCATCAAATATAAAGAAGTATGGCTAAACTTATTTCCTACTTTCAACTTGTTTCCGCAAACTCTTTGTAATCATCCTTATTGTCGAGGTTGCATCCAGTACTTGTCTTTTTGTGACTCTTTTTTGAGCATTGCCCAACTAATGAAAATTTTGCCCGATGTCTAGGACGGCCCGCCCACTACCTTACTTTCTTTGGCCCATTTGGCCACTGGACCTTGTAACCAAAGAAAGGAAAATTAGAGAATAATTAAATTATTTGAATTAGGAGTTCTCTATCTATTAAGGAACGATAAAGTCTTAATCTAGAAGTCAAGAGTGAGGTCATGGGTATATTAGATTTTCCTTGCATTTAGGAAAGCTGGAGCTGCACTGTGACTGTGTTGTAGCTGTATCTGTAACTCGCACGTTAGCTATATAAATAATATAATTGTGTGTTTGAAAATTATATGTCATATTTAATTTATTTTATTAATTAAATAATTTTTATACCATCATTATATTAATTTTTTTACATAAGTTATACAAGACTATAAATAACATTTATTTTGATAAAAATATTTTTCTATTTTTTTTGGAAGAATGAATGAGTAGGGTATCTCATCTTTTAACCGTTTGTCTTGATAAAATAAGAGCAAAAATTTTTGCTCATTCAAAAAAATAAATGGAATAAATGGAATACTACCAAGTAGATAAAAATGTAAGAAAATAATAGTATAATAAAAGAATAAAATATAAAACATAAAATAAAAAATAATTTGTAAAAAATAACTTTTTTAAAAAATAAATATAAAAAATGATAGTAAAATTAAAATAAAAAATTATTAAAGAAAGAATCATAACTTTCCCTATAAGTTGATGGAGAAAGTTACCTTTCATCAACTTCCTCAAATTATGGAAGGTGGCTTTTATGGAATTTAACTTTACAAAAAGTTTATTTACCAAACATTATCATTAGAGAAAGCTTACTAAAATTTTAGAAAAAGTTTGCCAAAAAGTTACATCAAACGCAGCCTTTATGTTTGATTTCTCTATCTCTTATTATATTGTATTTCTTTTTGTGACTTCTTTAAACCCAACAAAAAAGAAATAAGGAGTCGACAAACAATTGAAAATTGACCATCTAGGCCACATAGACGGGTTGACACCACTAAGACTATCTCCAATGGATGTGTAATAAAGAAAAAAATTTTAAAAGGGTGGTGTATGAGGTAGAAGGATCTTCTCCATGGAGAAGCTCCCTAGAGCAACCGGGAAAGGGCAAAAGCAGGAGAGAGAAGGAAAAAGGGAATGGCGCGTGTAATACACGTGCGCAGTGGGGAGCAAGAAGAGAAGCGTATGGGGCCCGTTGTTTGTGCAAGTGGGCATTGCTTCTGGTTTTTTTTCAGCAGCTTTTTCCTTTTTCTTTTAGTTTTTGTGTGTAACAGCTTAGTATAACGGCTATATTTTGATGAAATTTAACCCATTTGTAACGGCTATTTTTTTTGTTAATTATGTAACAACGGTTATATTTTTTTCACCCAAAATACACTATAAATAAGGTATATGATGGAATGTTAGATTTATAATTTTTCAAATCACCAATCTCTTCATACTCTCAAAATCCCAAATTATAGATACAAATTGTGAAAATAGGCAACTATATTCTCCAAATTCTCATCATCCTATTTTCAAAATTATTATCCTCAAAATAACTCCTATTTTCAGAATAAGTCAAACTCTCAATACTATCATAGTCACACACCTAATATTACCATAACCCAAATTCTCAAAATTATAATGCCCCCAATTCTAAAAATTATTATTTTGTCCATAAAATGTGGGCTCCCGAAGAAGTTGTTCTTATGTTTCAACAGAGGAAACTAATGTCAACATGAGTTCTCCAAGCGTTGACTTTCAACTCAAGTAGATGAAGATGATCAAGTTGAAACAAACAACAAAGTAGCAAATGTTGTTTCACAACAACAAAGGCAAAAAGGGTAATTTTGTGAGCTCTTAATCGGTGCATGGTTAAATGTGAACATGAGTTATAAGTGGTCAGCCAAAAGATCAGCCGAAAAGTGCAAAACTCGATGGATCGGATTATGTTCGGTTGTCATACATTTCTCATGGTACTATGATGTCTGCAGTCGCGACTGACGCCGAGTGGACAAAATGAGTCCGATTATCCGAAAGCTGCACATATCCAAAAAAAAGAGATGCATGGCTAAAATTTTGGTTACAAGCATGCTTGGCGAGCATTTGCGCTATGAACCGAAATGGCTGAATCATGTTAATAAGTCCAACAGAGGAAATGGAGATAAGGCGGCAAAGCGAATGAAGAATACAAGAGTGGGAGATTGCAATTCTTCCTCAAATCCCAATGGAGGAGAAGAGGTTGAGGCACCCACCGAAAAGTTACCCCAACCAATTATCAACAAACCTATTAGAAGGGATGTCGCCAAAAGTCTTACAAAGGGGAAAGCCAAAGCAGTTTCATCCGAAATTAATATCTCCAATACTGAAGTTCTAGAAGAGTTGGCAAGGGTCGGAGAGACATAAATAAAAAGAACAAAGACTCTAAATAGACTTGCAGATCTGAAGGCAAAAGAATTGGAACGTAAGGTCTGTGGAAATAGAAATTATACAAACGGAAGTCGCAATTAAAGAAAGGGATGCTCGAAAGAGCAGTTATAGACACAGAGTTAAAGGAGAGAGAGTATGATCATGTCAATGAATCCATCAAATATGGATGATGAAAAGAAAGAATGGTATTATGCTCATCGGAGAGAGATCATTAAGAAGTGAAAGAATCGTAAGCAATAAGTCTGTTTAGTTTAATATTGTTATCAATGTAATAGTTAATTACCTTATTTTTTAATTGTTTGTACTTGTTTTCATCTCGTATTAAATTTATTACCAATGCAATATGAGTTATGAGCATGTTGTCAATCCTTTCAATGTCAGTTGCTTTTGAATTATACTTGCATTGTCAATTCATTCACTAGTATACAAAGTACAATAATGTAAAGTATTGTCAAATTTGTCATACTTTCCTTGTTCATACAGTAGGACAAGTACAACAATCAAAAGTATTGTCAAATTTGTCATACTTTCCTTGTGTATGCAGTAGGAAAAGTACAATAATGTAAAGTATTGTCAATCATTTCAATATCAGTTGCTTTTGAAGCATGCTTGCATTGTCAATTCATTCAAGTAGTATGGAAACTACAATAATGTAAAGTATTGTCAAATTTGTCTTGATTTCCTTGTTCATGCAGTAAGAAAAGTACAATAATGCAAAGTATTGTCAAATCTGTCATGCTTTCGTTGTGTATTCGGTAGGGCAAAATACAATAATGCAAATACTAACAATGAATCGATACTACTATATGAAGGCTTACTCAATTCGAAAGAATTACACATATCTACACCAAACCAACATCTCAAACACAAACACCTCAACAACAATGTCAAGTCCATCTCATGAAAATAAAGATTTTGATTTTGATGCCGATATTGATAAAGCAATTAAGGAAGAAGTCGCCTCAAGCTCCGCATTTCAAAGGGCTGAAATGTTAGTGCACATGTACCTATCTAACTCAAAAGGTAATACAAATTCCACACCTAGTGGATGACAAAGAAGGCACATAAACTCGTGATCTCGTAGAAAGGTCATAATTGCCTATATGCGGATCACTTCTCCGAAAATCCCGTGTATACCTGACGAACAATTTCGACGAAGGTTCGAATGCGTACACACTTATTCCTTTGCATAGTGAACACATTGAAATATCACTATGAGTTTTTCACTCAAAGGAGAGATGCTACTGGTAAGCTCGGAACATCATCGCTTCAAAAGTGCACTACCGCTATACGTGCATTGGCTTATAGGGTTGTTGCGGATGCGTTGGATGAGTATTGTCACATGGGGAGTCAATCATCAGCTCATGCATAGAGCATTTTGCTGATGGAGTGTTTGAATGTTTTGGCCCCTTTTACTTCCGAAAACCAACCCAAGAAGAACTACACCGACTATTATATGTTGCGGAACAACGAGGCTTCCCTGGAATGCTGGCCGGTGTTGATTGTATGCACCGGCAATGAGACAGATGTCCCGTAACTTGGAAAGTTATGTATAAAGGAGGACACCACGGGACGACAATCTGTGGTGCTCGAAGCTGTTGCTTCATTTGATACATGGATATGGCATGCGTTCTTTGGCACAACAGAGTCAAACAATGACATAACTATCCTTTATAAATCACCAAATTATTTGATGATTTACTCGAGGGACGAGCCCCCGAAGACATTGCAATTTTGATGGGAAGCATTTCCATATATTATCTCACGGATGGGATATATCCACAATGGCCTATGCTTGTTAAATCTATCTCCCATTTACAAATGCCAAAACATAAGTTGTTTGCGGCTCATCAAGAATCGGCTAGGAATGATGTCAAACGAGCATTTGGAGTGTTGCAAGCACGATTTGTATAGTTCGCCACCCACCTCGTTTTTGGGAGGTTGCAACACTTGGAAAAGTGATGAGAGCATATAACATACTTCACAATATGATCGTTGAAGACGAACGTGACACGTATAGTTATAACTTCGATCAACCCTAATATGATCAACTTGCAAACACGACTATTACACCACTCAACCTTAGACGAATTGTTGTTTTTGATGATTGGTTACGAAGAAATATCAAGATTCGTAACAAAAAACTGGTAAAGTACTTCAAGACGCACTAATTGAACATATCCGGAACCGTTATGGAGCCAACTATAATGGCAATTAATTCGCTATAAATGCGGTCATAAATAAATTTATGTTTATAGTATTGTTTTATTTCGTACGTTTAATTGTATTATTTTAATTAGCTTTAGTTTGTATTGTTTTATGTTGTACTTTTTATGGTTATATTTGTATTATGTTGTAATTTTTTTATATATTATCAAGTTATTATCGTGCGAGCTTTTTAATAAATAACAATTAATTAAATTTAATATTATTGCACATCTACAACACACCCAAAATAGAAAAAAATTATCATTAACACACACCCAAAATAGAAAAAATATTATTATTAACACACACCCAAAATAATATAATACATTAATCTTTTTATTATTTACATCATACCTTTTCATTATTAACGTAATCTAAAATTAATTTAATAGAACAATTATATTCATAAAATATTTCATGTGGGACCCATTTATAATATAAATTATTATGCAACAACTCTAGTGAGTTGTTACGATTGACAATAGGCATTAAAAGGGAGCAACTTCCTTACATATATGACCCTTGGAGCAACTCCCTTTGAGTTGCTCCCGTTAGAGATAGCCTAAAGAACCTCAAAATACTACTAATACTATTTAAACTCATCAAAGTGAATCTAAAATCCGAAATTGAAGCAAACGACTCTTACTCATATCTAACATCCGGAATATGCTCACCTTAGTTGGTATGAATTGAACTTTAATTTCTAACAAAGTTGTTTCTTTTTGTAAGTCAAGTTTATTGGCTCAAAAATTAACTCAAATAAAAAATCACTGAATTTTACTTGAATTTTCGTCATAATTAAAACATGATATGATTCCTCATACCCGAACGTAACTACCTATTTATCAGTTTTATTATTTTTATTTTTATTATTATTATTATTATTATTATTATTATTATTATTATTATTATTATTGTTGTTGTTGTTGTTGTTGTTGTTGTTATTGTTGTTGTCGTTGTCGTTGTCGTTGTCGTTGTTTGTTGTTGTTATTGTTGAGCTGGGTCAAAATGGGAATTAGATGTTGGGGTGGGTACACCTAAAAGTAATGCAATTGGCTTGTTGGAAAAAGTAAGAAATCATAGATAATCATTAAACAACATATATAATGCTTGACAATTGTGTGTATTAACTATTTTTTAATTAGTAAAGTTTATGAGAGTTTATATCAAATATATTGGTTCAACTCCAACCTATAAAACTTTGTGTCTTCTTTGCACCTAAAACTAAGCACGACTGATAGTACATAGTTGAATGTCGAAAAGGTCAAAGACAACGACTTGATTATAGATGAAGAGTCAGCAAAAGTCAACGAACCATAATTATGCTAAATCCTAAGTAAGGTCGTTTATTACATTTATCATAGAAGGCCTCTCGTACATACTTCTGAATTTTATGGAAGTAAAGATGACAAAGTCTTCTTCCAGGATTTTTGAGAATATTGTTGTTAGTCATGATAACTCTCAGCTCCTCTCGTACATATGAATTTTAGGGAAGCAAAAGTGTCTACTCTTTTGGCTCTTGATTTACATTCAAAAAGACCAACACGGAATGCTCTTGACTAAATCCTACATAAAATATTAAAACCCTAGGCGCCCACTCCTCCTTTCTCCCCCTCTCTGAAAGACTCTACCTTCTTTTTTTTTTATGCGTTGTCAGTGACTTTTTGTCAATAAGTCCCAATTTTTATTTCTTTTATGTTTATCTAGTATTTTCTCCACAAATAATTATTTTCTTCATTTGTGAGAGTATCTTCATACCCTTTTTAAATGAGTAGTATTGTCTATTACTTTTGGACTGATTCTATCAAGTTGTTTTCATACTATTATGATTGTATGTGGTTGAATCATTGATTGATTGTCATATCGGTCCGTAACGAGTAACAAATCTTCAAATTCAGATTAGTGTAATAAATAAATCTATTCGACAAGAATGCTATATAAGATTTGTGGATCTCATCGTTAAAAATTGTATGATGAACAACCGATTGAGTGGAAGGAGAGCATTCAAAAGAGTTTCAATTAGTTCTTTTAATTGAAAGATTTATTTTGTTATCTTACCCATGACGTTGTTTGAGTTTGATTTTTATTGTAGACGTCATATGCCTTTCAATTAATGAAATTCATCGGTTATTCTCCAAAAAAAAAAAAAGATCAACATGAAATTATATCAATTTTAAGAGTATGACAATTAATTAAGTAGCTAGTGATCCACATTCTTATATTTGAACAACCTGAATGATAATATTGGTAATAATATATTTTTTCAGTTCAGATGAGCCATAATAGACATAGCAATAGTTTTAGAATGTTGTAATCGAAATTTGAGAATATTCTGAAGGCTTTCGACTTAAATTTCCATTGATAACCACCTTATACTCCAAATGGCAGTCAATTCCTAACTATTCTTGATTTGAAGATACTTTTTTTTATTTGATGATACCTAAATCACTTTTGATCAGAAGATTTTAAATTTATGTTGTGAATGATGCATTTTTTTTTTTGCTAGTTGGGAAATGTGAGTCAATAGTTGTGTTTTGGCCTAATCTGAATCCTTTCACCCAATGACGAGCTTATCTTGCGAGAGTTTTTGTTCAGTCAATCATTTACTAAAGAAATGTTTAAATTAATATAAAAGTTCTTCGCATTTTTAAAAAAGACGTTATATAATTAATTTATATTCTTCAAATTTCACAAAACTATAAAAAAATAAAAAATAGGACGCGTTTATACAAAATTTTCGTATCCAAACCCGTTGCCCTCCCCACATCTTGTGCCCACAAACCCTACCTTACATTGTCTCATCCATCTATTCTTGTCTTCATAAGGTGATTGCACTTGCATGAAAGAAATTGTTTTTCAGTTATTTGGGAGTTGGAAATGAAAGGGAACCATGTTTTTTGTGCTCTTTCAGGAGCCTTTGGATGCCATTTTAAAGCTTTAGAGTCTATGAGGGAAAAAAAAAATCTAAGATATTATATGCAAATGAGGGCAAAAGCCAAACAGAACATATACACAAAACATCAACTTAACCTGTATAACTGTTATAAAGCAAATGAAAATATATTTCGGTTGTTTTTTTTATAAGTAAAAGTTATAAATATTGTGTCGAAAATATGTGATTTTAAATCCTAACTTGCATCAATATTTATATCTGTATCTCGCTTTACATCCGAAAAGGGGAGAAAAAAAACTAAAGACTATATAAAATATAGTTTGATGTCGAGAACAAAACCACACATTCACACATATATACACACGTAATTGATTCATTAGCACAACTTGAGATGTATATATTGAAAACAATTGTTACCCGAAATTAAAGTATACAGATAGTTGCGGCCTAAAAGTCTTTCTTCAGGCCAATTGACTGCTAGGCAACAGCTAGCACCTGGTGGACTCATGATGGATATAATCAAGAACGGCAATCACTCCAAAAACAAAGGCTTGGTCCATCCCTGGTTTCACCACTACATGGTAAAAATCTTTGCTTGTCATCACCTTCTCTACTTCCTCCTTCACTCCAACCTACAACATCAACAAATAGCATTCCGATAAGTCACATTTTTCAAGTTTGAGAGAAGATGAACAATTATACTTGTATTTAAATTTTCATACAAGACAGTCTTATAAAGACACAGTGTTAAAACAATATATCTTCATGTTGAATCGTAAAGCCTGATTTTTAGGCATAGAATGGATGGTGTAGATATCATGAGGATCATGGAGGCTGGTGTTAAAAGTAATTAGCAACAACATAACATTTCATGGTGGCGATGGAATAAAGCATTAAAGTGAAGCTCATGCCTAAATGCACTCACAATGCATGTTTAGTTTATGGCAATTGACAAAGAGAATAACCATCGCCCACCCAACTTGTAGCAAAATAAACTAGCTAAATATAGCTAATTTTGTTAAATATAATTCATTATAAATTCTCAATTTTAGTATAATTTATCATATTCTTATCGAAGACGCATTTTTTAAAAGGTATATCCAAATTATATCGACGCAAACTAAATGTATTTAAAAAAGACAAACACAGTTTTTAAAAGTCATATCCAGTTGATATTAGAGTTGGCGTACAAAACGCAAAACAAATGTATGAATTATGCTTATGAATTTACCTGTGCAACGAGATTTCCCTTAGAGTCGATGATGCTACAATCCCGATCAGGAAAATAACCTTTGACCTCAAAGTCCCAATCTCTACCATGGCCTCCAGAACCTTTTGGTTCGATTGCAATTCTGATTGCATTGTGCCTTGAGAAGCATGCATTTGGTTCTTTTATGCTGAAGACCGACTTTTGAAACCCTTGATAGTCATAAGAGTATCCCTTCCATTGCTTGTTGATGCTCAATGCCTGAACTATCCCTCCCTATAATCAATGCATACAAGAAATTACTTCTATTTCCAATTTCATGCAGGCAATCAGGCATCCATATCTAACATGTGACTTGAAATTTTCTTTAAAAAAAAATAAAAATATGTATGTACCTTTTGACGAATGAGGAGAACAGGCTCCCTAAGCTATCGCGGAGAACTAACTCTCCTTTTCTACCAATCATACCGCACCCATCAACCTTGAAAAGGATCCTTTGGCTGCAATCCATAACCACAAGACCGCCACCGCTCACCACATGCGGTCGCCTCCTGACCCACAAAACAACCTGTGAGGACGAGCAATACGTTTTGCTTATTATTGGCATCAAGAAATTCAGCTTCGAGGAACCCATATCGATATTTCTCTGTAGATCTTTTCTTGCTCAACTACAAATATTCTCTTCTCTTGGAGCTTAACTTGTTCTTGTTATATAGGGAAGAAAAAAGGCATAATTAGAATTCAATAGTGTTTGGCCAAATCTTGACTTGCATGTATAAATTAAAGGCTATAGAATCTAAATTTGACATAGGTGTTACTCTTCCTAGCTTTTGCATGGATTGACGTTTCGTGCTCAACATGAGGAGTTGGCCAATAAATATCGATATGCTAAAGTTGAAGCATGTTTTTTTTTTAATTTTGTGACATGGATTTCAAAAGGCCAAACGTGACTTTTTGAAATTTGGCCATATATACACTTAAAAGCTGGAGTATATATATTGGTGTTTATGACTTGGACGGAATCTTTCAAGCATAGACAGCTATTGTCGTTGGCTAGAGGATATGTTACATATTATTATTTTTGATTAATTTTTCTGGGATAAAACATTTGTTTTTAAACTGGGATATGGGGAAAAAAATTTGAAGCACACTAGCAGTCAACCAAATAAAGGTTGGTGTTATTTATGTCGCAATACAAATTTTGAAATACTCCCAAGAAGCATATACTCCCAAAACAGAGAAAAAATATTAAGCCCACAAAACTCACCCCTATTTCCCGTTCGTCCAACCATGTGACATATGACTAAAAGTAGATATTCTGGGAGCATATAATATATTTTGTATGTCACAATATTATTATTATTTACCCCTACCTCCACGTTTTTTCGATCATAAAATTTTTACTAGTTTATTTGTTTCATAACATTTGTTGTTTTACAAATCTAATGACATTAATAAGGACTCATTTACCAATTTTGCCCTCATTTTTAATGAAATCCTATAGACATCTTAGTCTTTTTAATAACTTATTTACATTAAAGTTAACTCCACCCGACATTCCGTCAATAGTCCAAAACGGCAAATAAATTAAAACAAGAGAATATCATGTATACTTGAAAATATGAAATCCAATGTGATTTTTTGAATAATTAAAATTTCGTCAATCCATATCCTCCACATATACCTTCTGATCGAGCTAGAGGCTGGTACGGAGGTATTATAACCCTTAAATCTCTTGGGTTCAGATCTCATGAGGTGCCTATTTAGGGAATATGTAGGGAAGGGAATGCTCAAATAGGGCCCTAATTAAGGCACCTAGTTCTTTCACAGGGTTGATTTCGTTGGGCCTAACTAGTCTAGCTTCTGTCTCCTCTTGCTCGGTCTATTGGATTATTTTATAAAAGATTCTAAATTTTATGCCCGTATTTAAAATTAAATATTAGTTATTTATATTAATTGTTATTTATTAATTATTTGTATTAATTATTTAAATTAATATTTGTATTACCTATTTGAATAAAATATATTTGATAAAATTAGTTGTTTCTAACAAAATTATTCTGTAAAATTTCATTTATGCGCATAACTCAATATCATTATCTATTAAACATTATAACTTTTACAAAAGAAAAAGAAAAATTGTACTATACCTTTCATTTATGTGCATAGCTCGATTTTATTATTTATTTAAATAATACAATTTTAATAAAAAAATAGGGGAAAATTGTACTCTATAAAATCGTACACGTGCATATTGGGTTTTTTTAAAAATAAAAATTGAAGGTGTACATTGATTTAGAAATATATTCTCATGTATGAATATATAATAAAAATGTCCTTAGTTAATCAAGATTTGTGCTAATTTGGTGTGTCTTAATGGAATTGATTTGGACAAACGTTAAGGACTCTCTAGACCTTCGTGATGACTTGGTGAATGCAATTTACTTTTGAATGACTTTGCGTGTTATTAATCTACCTATTAAACTAATCAGATTTGGTCCTAATAATCTTTTTTTGTGGTAGTCCTAATAATTAATTGGTCTTGTCTTAATTTGGAAATTGAATTTAATTATACTAGACTAGGATACGTTGACATCATGTCCCTTTCATCTGGAATTACTTTACACCATACATGAATGGAGAAAACCAGAGGGCCATTCGAGAACCTTCCCAATCTGTGAATTGTGATTCTACTTCTCAATTGGAAAATTAGACTATATGGTGGGAAATTTTCTTGTGGTTCTTCGTACTATCTAACTTAGGGAGTGTTTGGTTGAATGGAAAATATTTTCTCAAGAAAATATTTTTCACCCATATTTTCCTTTGTTTGGTAGAAGAAAAATAACTTTCTAAAATAGTTACTTAAATGCAAAAACCAACCATAAAAACCCAATAAATATGAACAAAAAAGGTAAATAACTAATTCAACTTTAAAATCAATATATATATATATATATATATATATATATGTTGAGCACCTAAATTTGATAAGTTTGTACATCTCTCTATGATCAAACTTTTCCATGTATAAAATAATAAAAATTATAAAAAATAAATATTGTAAAAAAAACTTTTCATTTACGAACTTTACAATAAAAAAGGAAAAAAGATAAGGACAAAACTTGGAAAAAGAAAATTAAGGTGGCAAAGTAAGAGAAGTTTAGAACTTGAACTCTCATTGATAAGACTTTATTTTCTCTTGATTGAGATAGAGGAAAATTATCTTCCTTCCTCATAAAAGGAAATTTAATTTCCCTTGATTGAGGGAAATTATTTTCCCCGGAAAATATTTATCCGCCATTTATGCTACCAAACGCCAAAAATAGAATGATAATTTTCCAAGAAAATATTTTCCACTGAAACAAACACACCCTTAGGCTCTATTTGATTCTAAGAAAATAGGTTGGAAAGAAAATTTAAATGGAAAAAAAGTGATGAGGAAAAAAGTTAAGGGAAAATTAATTTTTTTCTTGTGTTTGGTTCAAGGAAAAATAGAGGAAAAAAATTATAATCATTTTCTAACCTTTTACCCATCCATCACATTATCATGAAGAGAAGCGAAAATATTCAATAGCATTGATTAATTGAGAGGAGAGAGAAAATTCTTAATGACATTATTTAATAGAATTCTCTCTTTTTCTCCATTTCTCTCTTTTTGTGAAATTTTTCTTCCATTTTCCTCTCAATTTTGGAAGGAAAATATGATTGATCAAATTGACAAAATTTTCTATGAATTTTTCCATCAAACTTTTCTCTCCTTTTTTCTTCAATTCAAACAAGGGAAAGAAATTCATTTTTCACATTTTTTTCTTTCCTTCTAATTTTCTTAGAATCAAATATAGCTTTAAAGTTACTTGTTTATGAGTATTTTGATTTTTTTTTCTCTCTTTTAATTTCCTTTCAAATTTATACATATAAGTTGCTTAATGTGGGAACATTTATGGGACAATGTGTACTTGGTCGGTGAATTACATGACAACTTGTATTCTCATGTCCTTATGTAACTTATCAAAATACATACTCAACATATTTATTTTACTATTAACATATCACTCGAAGCCGTTTTCAATAACTCTTACCATTACTTAATGTTTCTTTTGGCTCTTGCAAACTTATATGTACAACTATTTTCCCAATAAACCATAACGCTTTTTACTGATTGTGAAATAGGCTATTAGAAATATATATATATATATATATATATATATATATATATATATATATATATATATAAAATCCATTTACTTTTCATCTAAAGGACATGAATGTGCCATGTCACCTAATCTCTTCTCCCTTCACCCCCACCACCACTCCTCTATTTTCTCTCCAAGACTATGGTGCCCAACCACACTGAACCATCGCCCACCAAACCTATAAGCAAATGGCGGCCACCATAGGCTCACCGGTGACCGTCGAACCCAATCGAGTTCTTCGGCAACCGGCGACCGCCGTGGTGGACGCCTGTTCTACTTCCCAACCAATTCGGGAATAAATTTCGAACCCAACCATGGTCAAGCTTCACAACGACCTCCATGAGCCTCGCCTAGGGCGGTCATGCTCGACCTATGCTCGTCGGCAACCTTGGTGGTTGTTGCAATTTACTCATTTAACGTTACTTTGTCTCTGTCTCTTTTTCTCCTCAATTTTCACTCGACTTTGTGCCCAAATCTGGTTGAATTGAACCACAACCAATATCCTTCCTAAATCAATCTCTCCCCTTTGCCAAAGCACGGCTAACCCATACAATTTTCCGACGGCTTACGAAAAACCCTAGAAGGGGCAACATTAACCTCACATCGAAAAAGCTTGATTTTTCTAGCTAAAAATCACCAGTGGGCAGCGATGCTAGGCCTAGTGTTGGCGGTTACGGTTGTGCAGTTGGTGACAGAGGGGGCTGAGGGGTTTTGGGTGGGTGGTTAGACGAGAGGATGACGTGGCAGGTTTTAGACCATTAAATTAAAATTTAATGGTTCGGATTAATAATTCTTAGTTCTTAATTTAACTTACAGTTCCGATTGGATACTCTCTCTCTCTCTCTCTCTCTCTCTCTCTCTCTCTCTCTATATATATATATATATATATATATATATATATATATATATAGGGAGGGTTCAAGTGAGCCATCCTTTTAGGTGAGCTCACCCATTAGGTGAGCACTTTTAATCTCAACCATTGAATTTTGATTCAATGGTTGAGATTAAAAGAGGAATTTTTGATTTTTTTTTTTAAAAAAATTTCTAAGAGAGGGGAGGACTGGAAAATCATTGTCATTTTCCATCCTCTCCAGCCCTCCCAAGCGCCCTCCCTCTCTCTCTCTATAACTCTCGCTCTCTCTCGTCTCGCAGACATCCTCTCGCCGGCGTCTACCTCCGGCCGCTATCCTCTCTCTCATCGCCCTCCTTCCTCTCGCCTCGAATCAAGATCGTCGGTATCTCTATCGCCTGAATCCCCGACATTCCCTCTCCCTCGCTTTCGGTTCCTCCGGTTCTTCGCTCTCGCTCTCGCACACGGCTCCTCGACATTCCCTCTCCCTCTCGCCTATCGACTCGCCGAACACGTCGGCATGTGCTGTCGCCGTCGTCGGTCTCTCTTCTCTCTCGCATCCCTTCGTGGCTATCGTCGGACTCTCCTTCTCTCCCCGGCAGTAATCCCCAATCCAAGCACCCAGCTGCCGGCGAGATTCACATTTAGTCGGTTCGTTCTCTCTTTCTTCCCACTCCTCAAACATCGGATATACGATTTTATATAACTCATACTTAATTTATTCTTTCTGTTTGATGGGTTTGTTTGCGCTAATTTGGGACATTTGGGACAATTAGTTTGGTTTTGTATAATTCATGCTCTCTCGATCGAATATGCTTCAAAATTCTTGCTGAAATTGTGCTATTTTAGGTTTGTTTGGTCGAATCTCTCTAGTACATCGCTGAAATTGTGTCTCTCGTGTGCTGGAAGCAAAATGCTTGCTGAAATTGTGTTAGGCGATACATGCTCAAAAATTCAGTTTTGTCTTCGCTTTTGATTTGAGTTTGCTTGATTGATTTGAGTTTGCTTGATTGAAATTGGGTA
Source organism: Talinum fruticosum (assembly GCA_021018815.1). Lineage (NCBI taxonomy): Eukaryota > Viridiplantae > Streptophyta > Magnoliopsida > Caryophyllales > Talinaceae > Talinum > Talinum fruticosum. The sequence continues at coordinate 787,621 of JAITYX010000048.1, read as the reverse complement.
GCTTGGAGCAATGTGTATCTCGCTCTAAGCACAGCCGTTGAAATCCTCGCTTCTTTTTGGATGGAATAGAGGATTCATGGATGAGGTATTTGATGTTGGATATGGATAAAATTTAAGCTTAAACCGAATCGACTTGATTCAGGTTGGGTTAAGTTCGAGTGGTATCGGATCCGCTTCGTAGTAGGATGATATTACCATCCTCGGTTCTAGTAAGATGTTGTGTATGATGGCGGAAGAAAGAGAGGGGGTGTTAGGACGTGGCAGCATGGCCTTTTCTTCTTGAGCTTTTAGGGATTATTCCAATAACCAACTCCGATAATGGCAATGGTTCCTTGTGGTAATCTCACATAGTAGGAAGCACTAGAATCTAAATGCTTTTATAGTATCAACGATAGTCCTGTTCCTCCCACTCATTGCAGCTTCAATGATTTTTGGCTTTCAAGTCTCTTAAATATTAGTGTTTTCTATGTGAATTAAGATAGTTCCGATTTCAACCTTGTTTGTGCTAAATCTTGAAGATATTTAATTAAACTTGTCACTCATGCAGATTTGAGAAAGAGGAGCATAAATTGCTTACATGAGTTTTGATGCTTTCTTCCTCTGCAGAGTCTAAAGAAGTATAAAGCTGCAAAATTGACCCCCGTCGAGGCTGGTTGCTGCAGACCGCCATCCGAGTAAGGTTCCATTCACTCATGCAGTTGGACATTCAACAATATTAATGTCAAATTAGGAGTTCCTCGCTATCTTTCCCAATGTCCGTGGTGGATAGAGTCTGTAGAGATCACTTTATTACTATTGGCAAATAGAAATGTTAATAAGTTATGATTACCTGTTTGTCATGTTTAAAATGAGGAGATGTGAGATATGGATAAATTTGGAGAAATGAAAATTCTGTGACATTTAAATTTTCGATATATCCGGATCTCGAGAAAAAAAACCCCATAATTCTAGATGAATTAAGCTCAAGAAACTGGAACTCGAATGATTCAATGGGCGTGCTGGAAATGATGTTTTCATTTGGATGTGGTTGTGTCCGACATTAGGAATCTTGAATATTTGGTTGATTTTGAGTCATCATATGCATATTTCCACACCCATACGGATAGATACAATATATTACGACTTGAGCTATCACCCGACCAGTTCTAACAAAGACTCGCAAACTCACATATTACGCCTATTAGCTCAATTGGTAGAGCATTTGTGTTATTACACAAAGATGTGGGTTCAAATCCCACATAGGCTGAAAACAAAACTAGAAACATGCATAAAAGTTGACCGAATAAGTGCGAGTTGCTAGCAAGTTCAGTCTAGGATAGAACAAGTGCCGTTGCTAGCAAGACATGCGCGTAAAAGTTGAAGGAGGTTTATTTTTGAGCAGCCAGGGCTAGAGGCACGCCTAAAAATGAAGTTAGAAGGTTATACCATAGAGGAAAGAGTAGTAAAAGCAAGAGTTCCGATTTCGAGCATAATGAGTTCCTAATTTTCAGCAGAATTTTTATTTTTCGGACATTTTTTCCATTTATTGTTATGTAATATTTGAGGTAGTTTTTAGTTATATTTTACACATCTTATGATGGATATGCCTTCCAATTGACCGAATAAGTGCACTTGCTAGCAAGTTAAGTATAGGATAGAACAAGTGTCGTTGCTAGCAAGACATGCACGTAAAAGTTTAAGGAAGTTTATTTTTGAGCAGCCAGGGTTACGAGACACGCTAAAAATGAAATTAAAAGGTTATACCATAGAGGAAAGAGTAATAAAAGCAAAAGTTCCGATTTTAGTACAATGAGTTCCTAATTTTCAGCAGAATTTTTATTTATGAGGTAACAACTACACAAAACAACTTATGGCTCCCAGTTTGATGTTCGAAGCGGGCTGGACATGAGAAGCCAAAACCAAAGAGGGGAGCAAGCAAAAGAGTTGCAACTCGCTTTGACTTGTGTATTAAATGTAAAAGCAAATAGTTCCATAGTTGGAACTCTCATATCCCAAAGTAGTTCCATAATCGGAACTCACCTAAAAGATGGCTACATTGAATGTTTAAAACTATGTTTGCTCCTCCGAATTAAATTGAATACAAACAAAGCCTATGTAGGAATTGAACCTACATCTTTTGTGCATTTTACACAAACGCTCTTCCATTGAGCTAATAGGCTACATAAAAATCACTTGCAAACAAGAAAAGAAGCTATTTGTTTAACTAGGAAATGCATGGATCACTTGCTCCAATCTAAATTAATCAACAAAACATTTAGGTGGAGATTCCGGGGTTATCTAACTCATTGGCCTCATGGAAAATTTTGGTGTCAATCACAACAAGCAAGTAAGTTGTTTGCGCCTATTATGGCATGTATAGCACGTATATCCCTAGTTAGGTGGAGATTGAACTCATCCATTGGAATCACTTGACTATATCCACCACCAGCTACACCACCTTTTATTCCAAAAGTAGGTCCTTGCGATGGTCGACGAAGACAGGTAACAACTCGCAGGAAATTGAAGCTAATAAGCCGCATATAACCAACTCGGAAGCAAGAGAACACAATTAACTCATGATCAGCCGGAACATATCCATCAAGAGGTAGCCTAGAGCAGGGAGGGAGGGGAGATGGGTAGAGCAATTACTAGAATAAGAGAATCATTGATTAAATTTCCCGGAATAAGAGAATCATTGCTCAATATCTCTTATTATGGGAATCAATATTGAGCAATTTCATATCTAGGAGAGCAATATGTAGCCTATTAGCAATATAGCAATATTGATTCTCAAACTCCATTCAATCAAACTCCATTACAGACAATATAGCAATATACTAATTTTAGATCAAACTCCATTCAATCAACCAACGAAATCCCAATTTCAGTTCACTTTAACCCCCCAAAACATCATTACCTAATTCAATGAATTTCCATTACAAATTTAACAAAAGCCCAAATCTTATTCACTACGTAGACAATTAAGTTACTTAATTCCAAGAATTAGGAAATTAGGGAGACTCAATTACAAATTACTACTAACGATAGCAATATAGCAAATCATAAAGTTAGAGTGATTACCAAATATGCACTCGCCCGGATGTGATGCCAATCGTTAGTTCATATTGTTCTCGTCCAAGTTGGTGATGAATGTTCAGCCCGGATGCTATGAAGGCTTGAATCAGGGCGTTTCTAAAGACCACAAAACCTTCGGTGCATGGCGCGTGCGAGGCGGAGGGAGGGAGAGAGGAGACAAGAAGAGAGAGCGTAAGTTCGGATCCGGAGGCTGCAGTGAGAGGGGAAGGAACGGGCGGAATCGCCAACCGTGAGAGTAAGAAGAGGGAGAGCGATGAGAGCAAGAGCGACGAGAGGGAGAGCGATAGCGAGAGCGATAACGAGAGTGAGAAGTGGGAGAGCGATGGTGAAGGCCGGCGGCGGGAGGGCAGCTCGATGCCGGCGGCGGGACGAAGACGGCGAGTGGAGGCCGGCGTGAGCGGAGATACGAGAGAGAGAGAGAGATGGGGCGAAGGAGAACCGTGAAAATGAGAGGGCGAGCAAAGGGGCTGAGACTCGAGACCCCTTCCATCTCTCAGCCAATTTTTTAAAAATAAATTAAAACATACTCTTTTAATCCGAACCATCAAAATTTAATTGAATGGTTGAGATTAAAAGTGCTCACTTAATTAGTGAGCTCACCTAAAGAGGAGGGCTCACTTGAACCCTCCCTATATATATATATATATATATATATATATATATATATATATATATATATATATATATATATATATATATATGAAAATTTTCTAATAGTCTATGAATTACAACTTCTTTGTCTTTATATTTTACTCTCCTTACCTTTTTTCATTATTCAATTATTTAATTTTTTATAAAAATTCTCTAATTATCTATTTACATATTATAATCTGAAGGTTTGTCTATATTAGCATGAAAACACAATTCAAATTTTGACCACAGAAAAAAAAAGCAAAAGAGGTAATAATTAGAGGGCAATGATTGGAAGGAATATGGTAAGGTCAAATTTAGGCGATGTAGGTTTGGAACCGCCCACTAATAAGATTCGTTTTGTGAGGTTTTTATTTTGAAGGATTTCGTGAAGGAAAAGCCGGTGGACTTTCTTCTCATACCAGAACTAGAACTATTGTTTCAATGGGCTTTTCAACAACTCTTAGTTTGGGAAATATGATTAGCTGTTAAGTAATTGGCCCAAACCTAGTGAGATAGTTTAACCATTATTTTCTTAATCACCCACAGGTAAGAGTTTCCCCGCCCCACCCCTTTTTATGGAAGAGTTAAGAATTCTAATGTTCTAATGGCAAGTTAACTGAGCCTGAAACTAGATCAAACTTTGAGCAATCGATTGAAACGACTCATGTTGGGTAAAGGAGTGTACCGAATTGCATTAACTTATCGATGGCCATGTGATTAACCAATCTGAACCGCAAAGCACACACAACCCATCATGGAGGAATCCCAGAATTGGGCCATGCTCATCATTTTAGTAAGTCCAAAAATGAAAATGCTATTTTTAGACTTTGTGGACATTAACTTAAAAACTTATAAACTTGGGGTGTTACATTCTCAAATTATCAATGGGAAACAAAATCCCCTTTCACATACGCTCTTAGGAGTATTTAAGAATTTGCATCACAAACACGCATTATTAAGGTGTTACATGAATATACTTGACATGATCCAACTCAACCTACTTTCCACTACTCCTAACTCCAACCAAACAGTAACCTCCTCCCCTACCAAGCTCCATATATGCCTGCGGCATAAGTTTGATTAAGGCTTCTTTTGTATTTCATTAGGCTCTTTTAGGTTTTTTAGATGTGGGTTTAATTTTCTTGCTTTCGGCATGGAATTGGGAGCTCGCTTTGTGACTTGTGTTAGAGGGTAAGCCACTGCTTAATAATGGGTCAGGCTAGAATCCAATTGTCTCTAAGATTCATAAGGTAGACAGAGTCATGAATTGAGCCCAGCTGTGTGTATTGTTTCTGGGCGATTACAGGTCTCACCAGTAAGACCCATAACTCGAGTCAGACCACCAGTAAGACCAAAATCAGTCAAGCAAAAAGCACACAAAAGAACATAGAAATCATTACAGATTACTACCATAAGCGCAATTAGGGAACAGTTGCTGTAACATTCCTTTTGATTGATTAACCCATGAAAACAGTGAAACATATTCACTGTCAGAATCCCCCCCCAACCCCGGGGAAATATTCGGAAAGCATTGATTCAACACCGGATACCTCTCCTCTCTTGACAGGGAAAACTTCACTGATGATTCTATTTTTCCACCATATTACAACAAATCCACTAATAATACACTAGCATAACTTAACCTTCTTGCAGCTCCAAGTCACCAAGCAATAAAGCATCGCATTTGCAGCAATGCCTGCGTATCCCGGAACTAGCGATCGAGGGCCCACTTGCTTCTCTAATCCTGATCGCCTTCCAAGAGGAAAGGCGATGCCAATAGCAGAAAATAACCCGAAAAAGAAGCCATTCAGAAGAAAGATCTCTCACATTACAAGGTTCCACAAGAAGGAAACTGGACTTCTGACTTGGTTTGTTTTGCTGCTCCACAAAATTGAACCAAAGGCGTGCCCGGCAGAAGGAGATGCTACTCCTTTCTTTGCTACAAAAGTAACCGTGTATTTCTTCTTCTCACCTACACTTCTGAAAAGCAACTGGCTTGGCCTAACCTTCACCCCAACATTAGGAGGGGCATCCACATTCACCTGGTAGAGCGTTCTGGCGGCCCCCACGTTCGTAAGCTCACGGGTATACCTCACGATCCGTGACTTGCCGAACATGACTGAGAATGACGGGTAGTTCAGCTGACCAGGGTCAGAGAATTTCCTCAAACAGGTGGCATTGGGCCTCTTGATGATGGCTTGGATGTGCTCCTGGGAATAGTCTAACGAGCAAAGGAAGGCAATGTAGTCATCCACTGAGATGTCATAGACTAAGCCTGGATACATAGCCTTCTGGGGGTCCACATGACCTGCCCCGTGGGCCCAAGGGTTTGAGAGGGACCCATCAGCGGCATCTCGAAGTGGAGATTGCATGTTGTCGTGGTTGTAGGCTGTGGTCATGAGAGCAGACTTGATCGCACTTGGACTCCAGTCTGGATGTCCAGCTTTGAGCAATGCAGCCAAGCCACTAATATGGGGGCAAGACATTGATGTGCCTGTTCCATCATAAAGACAAAAGTTCAGCCCTAGGATCTCATATCACGACATAAACATTAAGAAAAAAGTGGGAACTAGACATTTCTCTTCCAATTATTAATTTCAGTCCGTTCTTTGAAGCAATGCACTCTTCTCCAGCAAGACCTTTCTATAAAAACCAGTAGGACGATTAGCGATTAATTATTGAACCCATTTGTAGGTTTTTAACTTATGAAAACTCAATATTAGATCTATGCATTTTCATGCAATGCAATTTTACAAGCTCATATTAGACAACCGACTGACTATCAAATTATTCAGAAGTTAGAAACCTAACAGTGTGAATATGACGGGTAAAAATCAAAGATGGGTCCAGGAAGCAAAGATAAAAGTAACATAGGCCAGCTAATGCATTTCTAATATTCCCCTGCATCACTGCAAATCATGGTGATACTTTTCCCTTTTGAAAAGTTGCAAGTATGAGTAAGCCTCCATCATTTTGCTGCTAGCTTTTCATGATTAGTGGGATCCCACAACTCCATTTTCACATATACAATAGGGAGATTTACCCTTAGGTACCCTTTTAATTTAGAATTACAAGTTCAATTTTTGTTTCTACACTTAATTGACAATCCCTAAAATTAAAATACAAGTATACCCTCATCCTTCTCTCTCTTTCCTCCCAGCTCCCCACTTGACAGCCTTTCTCTCTCTCTTCCCCTCAATATTAGTGTCTCTCTCTCCTCTCTCCCACTCTCACATATAATTTTTTTAAATAAAAATAAATAAATTTTATTTTTAAATTATATTATTTTTATAAAGAAATTTATTTTTTTCTTTATATAGAAAATTAATTAATTATGTTATAATAGTTTTTAAAAAATTTTAATAAAAAATTTATTTCATATTTAAATTTTAATTTTATTATTCAAGTCTCCTTTTCATAATACCATTATGAATTTCTCTTATTATAAATAAGTTAAATTATTTTTACACCAAAAAAATAATAGATTCATTTTTATGATCTAATTTTAAATAAAATTTAAATTTCAAGTAAAATTATAATTATAAGTTCATATGATAAAATTATGATTTTTAAGTTTTAGCTTTTTCTTATTTCAATTAAAAGATTTTGATTGAGAAATTATATGTTATTTAAATCCTAAACCTTAATTGCTTAATCTAAAATATTAAATTAATAACGCTAAATACCAAACCCTAAAATATAATATACTTATACTAGTTAGAATTAGGGTTAACGTTACATATATTAACTTTAAAATAAATATAAATTACATAGATTAACCCAAATAAATTTTCAAGATAGAATTAAAAATTACTTTATATCAGAATTATTATGTATGTTATGATGTTATCCTCGGATGATAAAATAGTCATCCCAGGATAACACCATGGTTACCCATATCTAACATATTACATGGATTAACCTAAATAAAAATAATTTAATTTATTTATAATAAGAGAAATTTATAATGATATTATAAAAAGAGACATGAATAAATAAAATTTAAATTTAAATATGAAATAATTAATTTTCTATATAAAGAAAAAAATAAAATTCTTTATAAATATAATATAATTTGAAAATACAAAATATATGATTTTTATTTAAAGAAATTATATGTGAGAGAGTGGGAGAGAGGAGAGAGGAGAGAGGGCCGCTAATATTGGGGGAGGAGAGAGAGGCTGTCAAGTGGGGAGAGAGAGAGAGATGATGGCATGAGAGAGACTAAAAAGTAAGGTGCTGGGAGAGAGAGAAAAAAGGTGAGGGTATATTTGGCATTTCATTTTGAGGAAGCCAATAAACTTGTAATTGTAAATTAAAGCAGCACTAGGGGTAAATCTCCCTATACAATATAACACCATTTACTTCGATTAGGTCGTGCCTTTTTTAATGGTTACAGACAACAGAATTTTTTTGTGTTCTGATTTTGAATGCCACTACCCCCCTTTTCTAAACAACTTTCGGCTCTAGGAAAGCTTGTATAATACTTTGAAGTTTGTCTTTCAAGGCCTTAAATTGGCTATGTCCCTAGGACTTTCGGTGCAATGACCAGCAGGTAAGGGGCCCAAGGATCAAACAAGGCAATTTTTGGGGGCATTTTGTGGGTTTCTGGCCTAATTTAAAACATCCAAGTATCTACCGACTTTCAAGCATCATAACTTGTGTCCAACACCGAACAAATTAGCATAAAATGAAGAGTTCAGGTAATATAGACCATCAGACTGAATTCGTTTAATGCTACACATGGGGACCCACATACATATGACTTGAACATCAAACATGGGTTACAAGATGGAGCTATATCCTGTATAACCTCCATTTTTGCATTCAAGTTCCAATAGATTTTCAGGTAAGTGGGCCCATCAAAAGATCAAATTGGCCGTGAAACACACTACCTACCCACAAATGACAATTCTTTAGAAATGGTTTTGCATTTCAGGCTTTCAGCTTCTCACAGCAAACAACAAAGCAGATTACAATAAACCCACAAATTTAATCAACATACTAAAATAGTCTTACACAAAGCCCTAATGAATCCAGATTAGCAGATAAGAACATAGAAAGAATTCACGCCTAATTTGGCAAATTCCAAGTTTCATGTCAATAACATCTACTTAATACCAGTAATCCTGAACTCAATCAAATCCAAAAAGATTGCCAATTATTAAAACATCACCATCAAAACAACGTTATATTCAACCCATACCCATACCCATATCAAACCCATACCGACATGGACCCCAAACATAAACACATGTTTAAACTCAACTACACAACCAAAATAATTCCAAATTTCATGTCAATAACATCTACTTAATACCAGTAATCCTGAACTCAATCAAATCCAAAAAGATTGCCAATTATTAAAACATCACCATCACAACAACGTTATATTCAACCCATACCCATACCCATACCCATATCGAAACCCATACCGACATGGACCCCAAACATGCCAAACACATGTTTAAACTCAACCAAACAACCAAAATAATTTCCAAAATAAGAAAAACACCCAAAAACCTAAAACCAACCCGATTGAATTAACAATCAAACAACATAAACAGTAATAAATAAACCCATAATAAATAAAGAAAAAACACAGGAATATAGTAATATACCTGACATTATGTTGAATTGGGTCTTCCTGGTATCGGTGTCAAGCCCAGTAGGCCCAACGGCCTCGGACCAGGCGGCCAAGATGTTGACTCCAGGCCCAATCACATCGGGCTTCAAGATCTCCGGAGTGACCATGTTGGGCCCTCTGGAGCTGAATGCCGCCACCACCGGCGACGGCCTAACGTTTAGCACCGTCCCGCCGAAGCTCAGCACCGCCGTCGCCTTCGCCGATTTCTTCACGTACGCCCTTATCTCATTTCCCACCTTCATCCCCACCGCTACCGTCGGCAGAAGGTGGCTATCCGCCACCAGCTCCTCCCCACTCGCCGCCGTGTTCGCCAGAATCATCCCGACCCCACCGGCCTCCTTCACTACCGCACCCTTCTCCACCCGCGCGTTTATCCCACGGTCGCATAAGACCACCTTCCCCTTCACCAAACTCGGCTCGAGCGAACCGGGCAGGCACAGATTGCTGGAACCGTTGCCCCGGCTCCCGTAAACCAAACCCACTGGTTTAGCGCCCATGCCGGCACCGCTGTAGAGGGATACTCCGGCGATTTTTTTACCGTTGCCCAGGACTGCGTACGCTGGAAAATCCCGATCTAGGGTTCCGGCGCCGACGGTCATGATCCATGGGGCGGTGTTCGCGAGTGATTTGCTCTGAGGGCCGCTGTTTCCGGCAGAGCAAGAGACGAAGATGCCCTTCTCCATGGCAGTGAAAGCTCCGATGGCTATGGTGTCGCGGTAGTACGGAGCAGATCCGCCGCCCAAGGAGAGAGAGAGAACATCAACGCCGTCTCGGATCGCCCGATCCATACCCGCCAAGATGTCGGATCCAAAGCAACCCGTCTTCCAGCAGACTTTGTAAGCCGCCACGCGCGCTCTTGGGGCCATCCCACGCGCCGTCCCACTTGCGTACCCGAGCAAGCTCGCGTTCGCCACGTGGCCTCCGGCGGCGGTGCTGGCCGTGTGGGTCCCATGGCCGTCGATGTCGCGTGGCGAGGCGACATCGTCGGATTGCTTCATGAAGTTCCCACCTCCGGCGGCCATGCGATACCCCCGGGAAAAGCTCCGGGCTCCGATTAGCTTTTTGTTGCAGGATTTGGAGTCGAACTCGGGGCCTGATTCACACTCCCCCTTCCACCGAGCCGGTATCGGAGGCATGCTCGAGTCGTCGAAGCTTTTCGACTCGGGAGTGATCCCCGTGTCGAGGACTCCGACGATGACGTCGGAACTGTCGAGTTTGTCTCCGGCAGAGAGTCCTTCTCCGGCGACGTCAAGACCAAGAAACTCGGGGGTTCGAGTAGTGTGGAGGCTGTAGACAGTGTCCTCGTAGACGCCGGAAACAGCGTCGGAGCGGCGGAGGGCGGCGGCCTCGCCGGCAGTGAGTGAGGCGGCGAAGCCAGGGTAGGCAGCGGAGTAAGAGTAAAGCAAGGCGGGAGCGGAGGAAGAAGAAGACGACGAAGATTCCTCGTCAGAGGAGAGAGATTGGAGGTTGGCGGAGTACCAGTCGTGGTGGGTAGAGTAGATTGAGGGTTTGAGGTGGTGTTTCATGTGGACAATGTAGGTTTTGCGGTGGGAAGCCATGGAAGAGAGGCATTGGAGGAGGGTGAGGGAGAGGAGGAAGTAGATCTTGGCCGCCATTGTTGGGGGCTGAGAGAGGGAGTGGGGGTAACTGAAGAGTGGTTAAAGAAGGGGAGGGAGAGAGAGAGAGAGAGGAATTCACAGTCGCTGAAAAGCGACTGTCATGGGGAGAAGAGGAGGGATAGAAGGAATTGCAGGAAATGTTGTCGGGGGTTTATAGCGTTTGAATTTTGGAAATCAGGCTTTGTTTTCTCATTAATTGCGATAACTGCCACTGGTACTCTCCACAGTTGCATTGCATGATCAATTAAGTACTCTGCTTCTTTTAACATGTTTACATTAATTTATACACATCAATATCTCTCATTCTTTGTTTTATGTTTATCAATGCCAAATTCAGGGGACTATATTTTACTATAGATTGTCCATCTATTTGAGTTGGTGTTTATAGAAATTTTTATAATCGTTAATACTTCATATTTTCTAACAGTTATAACTCCTAATTATAATTTATTATTATTATTATTATTATTATTATTATTATCCCTAATTATAACTTTATTATTATTATTATTATTATTATTATTATTATTATTATTATTATTATTATTATTATTATCGCCAACGTTAAAGTTTCAAACAATTATTGTATATTTAGAATGTACATACTAATTTACTCTAAATATTACAATTGTAATATATCGATTTTTATCAAAATTAAAAATTAATATAAAGACAATTTTCAAGTATTTCTTATTGATAAATATTCATTATTGTAAAATATACAGCGAATAGTAACAATAACAGTATCTTTAAAAAAATTGTAATTGTTAGTTAACACTTGTAACTACTAGTAAACGATCATATAACCGCTAACTACGAATAATAGTCGCTAACAACTAATCATAATTGCTTATAACCGTTCACCGCTAATTGTATCTACTTGTAACCGCTAACTGTTAATCTCAACCACTCATAAGCACTAATAGCTAGTTTTAATAACTAATTCAAAGAGGCCCGATTATAGATTTGTACTCAAAATTTCCTAGGAATTAAACTAGTTTGTATCAAACTTAGACTTTTTCTCAACTTATTACAAATAATTTATTGTTGATCATTAGATTGTTGGTCAGTATTGATGGATATCGATCAATATTAAATGATAATATTAAATATTTATGATTAATTTAAACAACAACTCCTAAATATGATGTCACGGAAATATGACAAAGATTATTCATGTCTGATATCTTATTTTAAATGTTTTGATATTAATTTCCCTTTCTTCAATCAAAACAAATGATATATGGTTTTATCCAGCAAGAATTTATCAAAACAGAAGTAATTGCCCTTGACAAAAGATCAATATGATAATGACGTTGATGGGATTTGGGAAAGATAACAAGAAATTTCAACAATTCTAATTGGACAAGAGGGGAAACCATTGTCAAAAATATGTTAAATACTTCTATTAGGAATGGTCAAGGTATTGTAAAAATTACGCCTTTTTTTTATAGAAAAATAAATTTTATTAATTAAAAGACACACGTTATTTATAAAGATAATTTTATAAAAAAATAAATTTAAAATATTAAATAAATCTCTATTTTAACAAAACTAATGATAAATATACTTCGTTTGGCGTAATATTTGCAGAGATCAATCTGGTTGAGGGGATTGGATACCTAATCATTTTGGTTGGACCCAGTCCAAGCACCCAGTTAGAATCGGATCCAGATTTCTGTACCCATTCCCGGACCCGGTGGAAACCGAGTCCAAGACTGGGTACCCGATTGCTTTTTTAAAAGAAAAAAAAATTAGGGGTTGCTTACTATATCAAACATCAACATGAAGGGTGGATTTTTACTATCAACCTTAAGAGACATTGAGAACAACATGAATTTTTACTATCAACTGAGAAATCAGAGAAGAGAGAGAGAGAAAGAGAGCAGAGGCAGGCCGAGAGAGCAACAAAGAACCATAATTGAAGGAGCAAAGTTAATAAGTTTTCTGGATAAAAAATTTGATGAATATATTAAAAAATAAAGATCGGGTACTCGGGTAACGAGTCCAGTGTCGAGTCCACAATTTCACTACCTGGTCCCCGACCCGATTCTAACCGGGTCCTAAAATTGGACCCGCCCGGACCCAGCTTCAACCGGGTTTGAGTCTAGACCCGCCGGGTCCAAACCGAGTCCGGTCCAAAATCGGGTACCCGATTTTTCCGCTTCAACCCTAACTGATTGTGTTTTTCGAATTTAATATGTTTTTCCCAAATATCGGCAAATTATTATATAACTTAATAGAATACATCTATGTGTGACATAATAGATATAACTTGATGGAAACATCTTTTTTATCGACTCATATGAAATTTCATTGTTAAATCATTCCCAATCAAAATTAAGGACACTAATTTTTAAAAATATCAAAAATATACCCTCTAGTCGAATTAGCAATCCTAACAAAACCTTCATGTATTGACAAGAGAAATAACTCGCATAAAGGCGAGAAACAAGACTTACACAAGGAGACAAACCCTTACTCTCATAAAAGAAGATAAATTCAAATTCTCACAAGAAGATCTTACTCTCTTCTTTTAAAAATATATGTTATTTCAACTTTTTTTTTTTTTTGTTTCACAATATATCACTTTATAATTCCAACAAGACATTAATGATCGCTTTTCAATTTTGTCCTTATTAATTACTCCTTCGTCCCATAAAAATTGTCAAATATTTCTATTTTAGATGGCTCAAAAATATTGTCAAATTTTTGTTTATATAGTTAAAAAATGACCCTTTATCTCGGAAGATGTGAGTGATAAATGATGTTCCCTAAAATTTTAATATTTTTAAAGTTTGACAACTTTTTAGGGGCGGAGGAAGTACCTTTTTCCTCTCATTTTTCACTTGTTTTATTTCCAATAATATCTTGGGGTAACTTGGTCTTTTAACACAAATTTTATCATAAATTTTGTGTTTTATTAGTATTCCCTTACATCCATAAAACGACAAATATTGTCAAATGGGGAAATATATATATATATATATATATATATATATATATATATATATTGGACGGGAATAATACAAACTTTGGGGGCATTGGCCAAATTTAATACGAACAATTTCCTTAGTTATGAGCATAACCAACTTTAGGGTTATTTTCCAATATCAAAACGCCACCAAGTTTTATAGGCGGCGACTCGTCGAAAAAGTGACGTGGCAAGTTTTTGGACACGTGTACGGCGGAGTCAATTTTTTAACTAAATGTATGAGAGTTTAATGCCAGCTATGGAAGGATTTTGTTTTGAAAAAAAAATTTAAAAATCTTTCCTCTCTCTCGCTCTCGCTATTCTCTCTCTCTTCCTTTACCCCTCTCATGTTCTCTCTCTCTCTCTCTTATCTCTTTGCAAACACATGCTCTCGCTTTCTCGTCTCTGCTTCCATTGCTCTCTCTTTCCGCCTAGAACGAGAGGCTTCGAGTCCGATCCGAGAGGCTAGCCCAAGGAAAGCCTATCACTTCACAAACTTAGCCCCCTCTCTCTCTCTCCAGCCGTGAGGTCCTCAACAATGGCGACGATGAACGCAGCTTCGGGAAGAATCTGTCCATGCCTTCGATCGTCAACCCCTCAAACTCTCTTCAACCTCCTACCTCTCACTCTCTCTCTTCTTCGCATCTCAATCCGCCACACTCTCTCTATAAATGTCGGCGCTAGAAGTAGTGTTCGGAGCGACAGAAGGATCAAGCCTCGTTCTCTCTATATGGTCTCGGCTCTCAAGAAGATTTCCGAAGCTGATTCTATCTCTTTATCGCCATATTCGACGCTGGAGTTTACGCCGTCTATGACCCTAATGGCGAGCTTCAGTTCATTGGGTTGTCTCGGAATGTCGCTGCTAGTGTCAATTCTCACCTGGAAGAAGGTCCTGGAGCTCGTTCTTCTATAAAGGCATCTATTTCTTAATTTTTTCACTTGGCCTCGTAGATTTTGACCCTAAGTTGATTGGAATTGGATTCTTCATCTTCATTTGAGAAAAATTTGTCGAACAACGTAAAGATAGAAAGATAAGATTGAATTTTGTTTTGTTCTCTCTCTAAGAAAGATCAAGTAAGGAAACAAACAAACGTATAGGGAGGAAAGAGATACAACTAATGCTTATTATTTATCGGGATTATGAATGTTTCCTTAATTCTTTGTACCATTACTCGTAGAAGAGAGAGAGATAGAGAAGGGAGGAGGATGAGCGGTAGAGAGGGAGGAGAGTTTTTACCCAAGTTCACGAGAGAGATAAGAGAGAGAGAGAGGAAGGATTTTCAATTTTTTTTTCAAAACAAAATCCTTTCATAGTTGGTATTAAACTATGATAGATTCGATCAAAACATTGACTCCACCGTACACGTGTCCAAAAAATTTGTCATGTCACTTTCTCGACGAGTTTCGCCTATAAAACTCGATGGCGTTCGATATTGAAAAATAACTCCAAAGTTGGTTCTGTTCGCAGATCAAGGAAATTGTTAGTATTAAATTCGGCCAATACCCCTAACTAGGGTCGAGCGGGACCGGGTACCTGGTCGTTTTGGCCGGACCCGGTCCCGGTCCCGGTCCGGTTGCAACCGGGTCCTGATTTTGGACCCGGTCCCGGTCCCGGTTGCAACCGGTCCAAAATCGAGACCTGGTCCCGGACCGGTTGGAACCGGTTCGGGACCGGCACCCGTTGCTGTCCTTTTTTTTTTTTTTTTTTTAGTTTTTCAATTATCATTTTTGTTTTTATACTTTTTACAATTTTTTGGTAAAATTTTAGGCAATAATTATCCTATATTTTAACTATTTGATTTTTTTTTAGGTAAAGCAAACAAAGACTCAAGGTCGGGTCCAAGATTAGTTAGGGTTTGAATATATATATATATATATATATATATATATATATATATATATATATATATATATATATATATATATATATATATTTTTTTTTTTTTAATTTTATTTTTTTATAATAAAACCAGTAATCGGGACCGGGTCCGGACCGGGTCCAAGATTTTACTACTCGGTCCCGGACCCGGTTATAACCGGGTCCTACAAATTGGACCCGGTCCCGGTCCCGGTCCAATCGGGTCCGGTTCTGGACCCGCCGGGTCCGGACCGGTTCCGGTCCGGAACCGGTACCGGAATTTTTGCTCACCCCTACCCCTAACGTTTGTATTATTCTCATCCAAAAACATATATATATATATAATTAATTAATCTACCACAATTTATAATATTTGCATATGACAAGGATTTTTTGATAAAAATAGAACCCCATACCACATTCTATAAAAGGTGCGAAAGTACATAGAAGAATAAAGCCATCATTAGAACTCAATGTTGGAAATAACTCCGTTGAACAAAAAAAAAGAAAACCTTTTATGATGAGTAATCATGGCAACCAACAAATGCTTGCCAAATCTAGAGGAAAGTATTTCTTGGTGAAAGAGGAGAAAAGTTTTTATTCGTTAAAAATAAAGAAGAGACAAAAATGATGAAAATATTGAGTTTTTAATACCTTATATGTTTTTCCACATTAATACAAAAAGTTTCCCGCTATTCTGCATTATTTTTATAATATTTTACAAATTAATTTTATAATATTTTATGATAAGGCGACAATTTATGCCAATGACAACCCCTTAAGGACTAGAAACAAATATTGAGGAAAAGGAGGAGGACGAGATAATGGTTAGGGTTGGGTTCCTTTTAGAATTTTACAATTGATTAATGTCTCTTGGGGCTATCTCCAATAGGAGCAATTTCCCACGATTACTCGCTCACTTCCTTCTCCCTCACTCACGCAGCGCAGCCCCCTATCCTCTCGCTCTCCCTCTTATTCAGGCGCTATCGCCGGCCGAAGTTCACTCTCTTCGGCCCCTCCTCCCTCTAGCCTCGTTCTTTGCTCGTCGGCCTCGCTCTTTGGCCTATTGTGCTCGATTTTTGTCTCCTCCCCGCACTTCGCACTCGCAATCGCAGCAAGCGGCGATATCTTCATCATCAACATTCGTCACTCGCTATCACCGGCCGGAGTTCACTCTCTCCAGCCCCTCCTTTCTCCGGCCTCGTTCTTCACTCGTCGGCCTTGCTCTTTGGCCTATTGTGCTCGATTTTTGTCTCCTCCCCGCACTCGCACTCGCAATCACAGGAAGCAGCGACATCTTCATCATCAACATTCGTCACTCGCCGTATTTCGATCCATCTTCCGGGAAGTTAATAAATCCCCGACAAGATTTTCAGGTACTTGATTAAACCCCTTGATTAATTGTTTTTTTAGTCGTGTTTGTTATGGTTTCGGGAAGTTAATCGCAGCAAGAAGTGTTTGATTTTGATTCAATATTTTAATTCGATTTAAAATGTATTAAGTATACAGAGTTGAAGAGGAGGAGGGTGGAACATGGTACAAATAATTAACAAAACTACTCGATTGATTCTTGCCAAGTGAATGTGGAAGGTAGTAATAATAATTGCAAAACTATTGATTTAAAATTATTTGTTAATTTAATTGGTAAAATTTTAAAGAATTAATCGTGAAATTTTATGTAGTTTCATTATGGATGAAGATTCAAACTGTGTGGAGTCTAAGGCTAAGTGTGATCAGTCGAAAGATAATGGTGGTTCATCTCAATCTGTGCCTCCTGGTTTTGAAAATGAGAAATGGGATACATCTTTTGTCGACTTAGAAGGTGATGATGATGAGAATAACATGCCAATCGAAGAACCAATTTCGGGTACTTCTACACAAAGAACTAGGAGGGCCACTTTAAAAGTATGGGAATATTTTGAAAAGATACATGTCAAAGGGGTGCTTACGGGAGTCATATGTAACCATTGTAAAAAGGTGTTGTCGACTAATAGCTCAAGTGGAACTTCACATCTTATAAAGCATGTAGAGAAGGTATGTAGTGGTAGACATTTGAGAATTGCGAGTGGCCAAAGAAGATTGAACATAGTCAAGGAAGATAATGTGACAAGTAGTTTGGAGTTGAAATCAAAGTCCTCTTATTTTAATTTTGATCAAGAATTCTCTAGGAGAAAGTTGTTGGATATGATTGAGATACACGAATATCCATTATCCATGGTTGATCATATTGGATTTAGAGAATTTGTCGAAAGTTTAAATAATTCTTTCAAGATGATTTCTCGCAACACTTTGAAATCGGACATTATGAAAGTCTTTCAAAGTGAGAAAGTTATCCTCAATGATGGGTATGTTGTTGGAGGAATTTGAACGAAAGTCTCGATATTAGGTGGTGCTTTCTTACACGTGAGATGTGCTACTCATATTTTGAATTTAATTGTTAAGGATGGATTGGATGTGATTGAATCCGCAATTGAGAAGATTAGATATTGTGTTACTTTTTGGACATTAACTCCAAAAAGAATTGAAAAGTTCACTAACGCTTGTAAGTTTTTTCAATTTTGTAATTCTAAAATGTTGGCTCTTGATTGTAGAACAAGATGGAACTCTACATTTTTGATACTTCAAACATGTCTGCCTTATAAGGATGTATTAGATAGATTGAAACGTTTGAATAAGAGGTTTAAGTTTGTAGTTCCTTCCGAAGATGATTGGGAAATGGGCGAAAAGGTTTGTGAGAAATTGGAGATTTTTTACGGAACAACAAAGGCCTTTTCTGGTCGGAAATATCCTACAGCCAACTTGTTTTTTCGTCGGATTTGTGCTATTAGACTTGCTTTAAGAAGTTGGTTAGAAAGTGATAGTGAACTCATTAGAAATATGGCGGCAAATATGATTGAAAAGTTTGACAAATATTGGAGTCAAACTAATGGGCTTTTGGCTATTGCTACTATTTTGGATCCAAGAAATAAGATGGATTGTGTTGATTATTATTTCAAGAGGATATACAATGAAGGGACTGAGATAGAGTTGGAAAGAATTAGGGGTTTGCTTGGTAATCTTTTGGTAGAATACCAAAACGTTGATGGTGCCACCGAGCACGAAGAAGGTGCTTCTTCTAGGAAACCACCTGTTGTTTCCTTGAAGCGAAAAAACCCTGGATATTGAGGATGAAGATGATTTTGCTCGAGCAAAGAAATCAAAACAACGAAAGGTGAATGTAAAATGTGAGTTGGAGCATTATTTGAATAATGACACATTGCCCGATGATCAAGAGTTTGATGTTCTTTACTTTTTGGAAAAAAGATGTCAAGTATCCAACGTTGAGGAGAATTGCTAGGGATATTCTTGCAATACCCATTTCTACTGTGGCGTCCGAAAGTGCTTTTAGTATGGGTGGAAGAGTAATTAGTCATCATCGGTCCCGACTTCATGCAAATACCGTAGAGGCACTAATGTGTTTGCAAAATTGGATGACTAAAGCTATCATTGCTAAGGGTAATTTTATTTGTTTTTTTTATTTATTATCAATTAACATATAATACATTATTATTTATTAATGTATTTATGTTTTATTTTGTAGCTGCAATTAAAACTCCTTGTGCTTATGGTACAATTATTGAAGATTCTAATGGCGATGAAGAAAACCTAAAATCGACGTCATTGATATGGTATAGCTTAATTGATGAACTTAGATTTTAATATATTTTTAGTTATATTTTATTGAAACTAAGTTATAATATATCTTTTCACATTTTAGGATCTTGATGCATACACCAAAACGGATGGTAGCATACACTTTTAAAGCCAAATTCTTGAAGTGAAAATAATGGATTGAAGATGCTTATTGTGCCACTTTGATGGACTTTGTGTTGAACTCTTTTAAACTTTGTGTTAAACTTTGATGGAGTTTTTGTTGTTAAGCTTTGATGGAGTTTGGACTTTGTGGTGTCAAATTTTGATGAACTTTGTGTTTAATATATTGGTGTATTTAGTTTGTATGAATTAAGTATTTGGTTTGTATAATATGTTGGTTGATAGATAGGTTAGTATAATGCTAAAGAGGTTATATGTAACAAAATTGCTTGTAAATTTACAATAATACTAAACAGGGCACAAAATACCGATTTTTAAACTCATTTATGATAAAAATATACTAGACCCATTTAACACCCGTGGATCCGTGGACCCGCCGGTTCAGCCCAAATTTTACGGACTCGCGGTCCGGGTCCGGTTTAGGTCCACGTCTAAAAAGTTAAATGGGTTTAGGTCCAATTGGACCCGACCTGCACTCGACCCATCGCCATCCCTACCTATGTCCGGCGGGTGCTTTTCAAGCAACTAAAGGGAATTAGTCGTGATAGAAGGTGGGGCGTGCAGGCCTTGCAACTTGCAGTAGTTGTTTTCATTGAAAAATAAAAATATAAAAAAGCAATATGTTACTACGGTTAATGGGAGAACCGTAGTAAAATGTCCGGTCAAACCACGTCTTTATTAGTAATAGGCTTGGCTTACTAAGCCTTTTACTGCAGCTTACGTGGGAGAACCATAATAATAAGTTGATTTTTTAATTTTTTTAAAATAATATTTTCATAATTTTCAGACTCCAAATCACAACTAAATCAATCATTTAATTATTTTCATCAAATTATGCAATTAACTAACAAAATCAAAAATGAAATTGATACAGCAACTAGATTTATAAAATATTACAAGTGGGGATCATTTATAATATGAACTATTATAGAGCACACCGATAAGTTGATACAATCTACAATAGGAAGTCAAAGGGACCAACTCCCTTTCCCATGTGATATTTGGAGTCAATTCAATGGGAGTTACATTTGTTGAAAATAGCTTGAGGAATTTGAGTGACTTTTAGTATCTTAATAAAATTTTATGAAAATAGAAGTGTTTTCTTATAATTTTATTGTAAAATGTCAATAATTTAAATAAATAAATAAAAATAATAGAAAAAATGAAGATTTGACTTCTACCAAGTTGGGGGTAGCTAGGTTTTGACTCAAAGATATCTAGTTCTGGTTTCGGTTATTGATATTCGATTATTTTTCGGTTAACTCGGAAGAATTGAATCGAGAAAACCAATTATTGATATTCAGTTAACCGATTCATCCGATTAAAATTCCGGTTCGTATTTTTCGAATTAAAAATACGGTTAACCGAACCGAAATCCTCCGCACCGAGCCCAACCATTTGAATAGGAATTAAAGAACTTTAAATCTGAACCATTAAATTTCAATTTAAAGAAGATGATGTTTGCCACATCATTACCTAATTTCTCAGCATCACCGGTGTTCGTATTTGCCCAGCATTCCCAACCCCTTCACCGGAAACCACCATACTAGGTTCAACAGTGACCGTCAAAGGCCCCTCTGGTTGACAGATTTCTCCGGTTGGGTTTCGCCGTTCATCGACAAGGCCTATGGTGGGCATCATTGGTCTTGGATCAAAGCCTAGCATCATACCTATTATTTGTCTATAACCACCACATCACTGATATCAAAATGAACATCAACTACTTCAGCTCTAGAACAACGGTAAGTAAAATCGAGCGGGGTCAACTCAATCTTTGCCCACTGATTTTGGTTTTTGATTTATCTTGTTGCTAGCCCAATCTCTTTGTCTTCTTTGCCAAAGCCACCGAATAAAATGAAAAATCATAATAAAAAGGGAAAAATTTGAGGCAGCATTAACCACATCGAAGCAAACTTTGTATTTTATGATAAGCATGACATTTTTCGAGCATTAAGGAGAAGAGAGGGAGCACCATGTGAGGCAGATAACAAATTAAGTATTGGGAATGAAATATGATGGCAATTGAGTGTTCTTTGGTGACTGGGGATTTCCTACAAGGATTCTCTTACCTTACGACATAGTCATCCATGGTCACTAGGGATGAGAGTATAACTCGGACCCGAACAAGCCGCCCGATTTTTGTTGGTATGGGTATAAAAAAATTTATAATTTTCGGGTATGGGACGGGTATGGGTGAAATAGGTTTGGGTATGGGGCGGGTACAAGTATAGGGTTCACCCGCCCCGAACTCGAATCCATAACCAAATGTTTTTTTTTAAAATAAAATTTGTTGGGTAACGGGTGAACAATGAACTAATTAAATATGTTTTGTCATTTTATTTGTATTATCGATTTATAATTACTAATTTATGACGGAGGTAAGAGATTTTTGTAGCTATTCATCACTAATGCCAAATTACGGTAGTATAAAATCCAGATGGGTATTCTCCGATAGATCTTATTCTTTTAACATTTATACATACCCAATACATCCGAAATACCCGATGGGTATGGTTATGGAGATAGATTTTGAAAATCCAATAAATATGAGTATAGATATGGGGATGATTTTCAAAAATAGATATGGGTGCGGGTATAGTCATACCCGCCCCACCCCCATCCCTTATGGTCATCAATGGGAAAGCATGGCGGTGGTGGTTGGGTAGTGGCTTTACACGGATGGTAGGGGTAGAGTAAGGGAGGCTATTGAGAAGCATGGAAGTCTGATGACATGGCAACATTTTGTTCGTTAGATTAGAAGTTAATCCCTTAAATTAAGAGTTCCTAGTTTTCATTGTGAACCCTAATTCTCATTGGATATATATATATATATATATATATATATATATATATATATATATATATATATATATATAAAGTTCATTTAGAATTTTTAAAAATAAAGTATGAAATTTATTCATAAAGGTATGAGTTTAAGTAATCTGGAGAATGAGGTGAGTATAGATGACATTAAGAGCATCGGACTGGACCGGGCGGTCGTATTGGTCGAACCGGAAATTGGTCTTTTAGCGGTCGGGTTAATAATTTGACTCGTTCAAACAATTGAATCGGAAAAACCCGGTTTGAACCGGCCGACCCAGTCAATTCGCTTGAGCCACCTTGACCGCGGTTCAAAAGTAATTTTGTAGCTTTGTATATAAAATGAGCGGTCTGCCTCTCTCTCTCTCTCTCTCTCTCTCTCTCTCTCTCCTCTCTTGAGCTCTCTGCCTCGCTCCCGCCGTTGTTACTCACACTCTCTTTGGCCATTGTAGCTTTGTATATAAAATAATCGTTAACCGGGTCAACCGCTCTAATCCGAGTTAAATGGTTCGACCAGTCAAACAATTAACTCACTTTACTCGACCGGGTTGATCACTAGACCGATTCTCTCAACATAGGCTATAGATGACTCCATTCACATACTTGAATTTAAGATATAATGCATCAAATGCCACTTAAATCAAAATTGTATTAATGATGTTAATTTAACCGGTAAGGTATTTTTTAACAACTAATGAATTAACTATAATTTAATAGCTAAAAATCCATTGTTATTCTATCAGGAAAAAAAAATCTATCATTTGTTATCCATTACTCGAATAATTTTCCACTATCTAACAGTTAATTTTATTTCAGTACCTCAACATAGTATTTTCTATTCTAAAAAAACTAAGCAATTATTAGTAACTATCTCAAAAATATCAGAAAAATCTTCAATGGAAAAATGGAGAAATAAGAGAAGGTAAAAGGAAAAGGTCAAATAAATATTTTTTTGGGAAAGAAACGAGCATATTATAAAAGTAATTAACCAATTCAAAGCAGAACCTTACATCAAGCAATCAAGCATTTCTATTTCCAAATCTACTTCAACTTTACGTAAGTTGTAATTTCATGCTTTAAATAGTGTGACCTTGAGTCCGTGTAGGATTGCCATGAGTTTGTCACCTCCTTGGATTGGGGTAGTAAGCCCTGAAAACGATAAAGGAGTTATTATTCTTTTTAATTTATAGTAAATATTTATTATCAGTATTTGTTATTCATCAGTACTGATTAACACTTAATCACATATTTTAGTTATAATTTTATATGAACTCAATATTAATCAACACCAATTGATATTTATTAATTAATAATAAATATTTATAATAAATTAAAACAAACAGACTTTAAGGCCTTATTCAACAATAACGTTTGGAGTAACTTTTAGCGTTTTAACCAAGTCAAAACACTAATCAACCAAATATTAATATTTGGTAAGGTAGTGTTTCAAATAACGTTTGCGGTAGCTTATAACGTTTCAAGTAGTGTTTACGAAAAGTTAAGAATATTAGCTTTTCACATTTAAAAGTAGCGCTTCATATTTTTTGACAAAAATATCACTACATTAATTTATATTTGAAAAATTGTCTATATATTTTTACGTCAATTTACATTAATCAGCTAATTCAACCACTAAATTTACCGAACACATTTATTCAACCACTAAGTTGAACAACTATTCATTAACAGTTATCAACTATCTAAATAGTTATCACTTACACAAATAGTTATCAATTACTCAAACAGTCTCATTTTATCGAACATTACCTAAATTAATTTTGCTAATTGTACCGGTATGGAGTGTTTAAAAGGATGGGCCCGGGCCGGGGAGAAGATAAGATAAATTGTTTAAAGGGGGTAATTTAGGAAATAAGAAAGAAGAAAAGAGGGGCCCAGGTAGGGCATGATAATGTCGTCAAGGGCATAGGGAAAAGCAAAACACACAAATAATAATGGGGTGTAACGGCTAGATTTTGTTTTTATTTTTATATTTCGCCTACGGCTACACCGACTAGGGTAAGGAAAGCGGGCGGATTACATCTCGTTTTGACTACAATAACAAAAGCCAATCCGGGCGTTATGGGCGGCCCTAACACTAAACTGCCACCCTCCTAATTGCCAAATATTTTTCTCTTTCCAACCACCAAATAATATCTTATATAGGGCGTGTTTGTTTCAGATGGAAAATATTTTATCGGAAAATTATCATTTCATCTTTCGTCGACTTGATAGCATAAGTGATGGATAAATATTTTTGGGTGAAAATAATTTCCCTCAATCAAGGGAAAATAAAGTCCTATCAATGGGAGTTCAAGTTCTAAACTTCTCTTACTTTGCCACCTTTAATTTCTTTTTTTAAATTTTATCCTTGTCTTTTTCCCTTTTTTGTTGTAAAGTTAATAGATGAAAAGTTTTTTTTACGGTATTTATTTCTTTTTTTAATTTCTATTATTTTATATATGGAAAAGTTTGATTATAGGGAGATGTACAAATTTATCAAATTTAGGTGCTCAACACACACACATACACACACACACACACACACACACACACACACACATATATATATATATATATATATATATATATATATATATATATATATATATATATATATATAGGTTTTGAAGTTGAATTATTTATTTATTTTTTCTTTTCATATTTATGGGGTTTTTATGGTTGATTTTTGCATTTAAGTAGATATTTTAGAAAATTATTTTTCTTCTACCAAACAAAGGAAAATATGGGTGGAAAATGGGTTTTCCTTGAAAATTCATTTTCCCATGAAAAATAATTTCCTAGGAAAATATTTTCCCCCAACCAAACACACCCTAAACTCAAATTTTATTCTTTTTGAGAAAATTTCGTAAAAATAAAACATAATTCTATCTTAAAATTTTAAGGAAACTTCAATTTGAGAAGAATGGAATACCTCTATATCATCTTCTCTCTTTTTACAGTTCAATTTTTTATATGTTATTTAATACTTATCTGTCATGATCGACATTGATGAATATCAATTATCAATACTAATGTTAAAATATTAAAAAAAAATATGACAAAGTGGTAATGAATTGTTATCAATGTTGAACGTTGATAATACACACTTATGATAAATTAAAAAGAATTAGCCTTAAGCACATGAATCTAGGCCAAACCCAAATTGAGTATTCTAATTGAATATAATTGAGTTTTGATATTGAACGAACCCTCAATACTCTGAAAAAAAAAAAAAACAATTGAGACCGTAATGCAAGTTCTTTCTTTTTTATAAAAACTATCATCTATTTTTGTAAAAACAATTGATTCCAATCTAAAAGAGGTTACCACTTTCTTTCACAATTGATGAACAAGCTCAATGAAGCAAGCAAGTTCAGGTGAACTTCGGGCCTGTTATAACTTATATAAAAACTATCATCTATTTTTATTTTTTATTTGTTTACTTTCGTTTTTGTTTTAGGTCACTATTATTATTATTATTATTATTATTATTATTTTATTTTATTTTATTTTTTCTCAAACTAGATAAAATTATTTTTCTTGTGTTTGAGAAACATTGTATTAAAAAATTTTGATAATTGAGAAACGTTATAATAAATTTATTTTTCTTACAAAAATAAAATGCAATATTTTAAAATATTATAAATAGTAATTTTTCAAATATTCATTATTCACGAAATATTCGTTATTGTCAAATAATACCTTTAACAATTCATTTACGTTCGTTTACGTATTTTTCGATTCGTTTTCGTTCATTTATGTTCGTTTGTGTTCGTTTTTTCTCTTTTACGTTCGTTTCGTTTGTTTATATTCGTTTATCTTCGTTTATGTTCCTTTATATTCATTTCTATTTCTAATTCTGTTTATGTGTGTTTTGTATATAAGTTCGAACATACCCTTCATCGAGCTCCATTTCGCTTGTTAAACAGGCATATTCAACTTTATATGAAAAACATAATCTATTTATGTTTTATGTTCGTTTATGTTCTTTTATGTTCGTTTATGTTTGTTTACGTTCTTTTATATTCATTCGTTTATGTTCATTCCTACTCTTTTATTTTCATTTATGTTTATATATGTGTTTTGTGTGTAAGTTCGAACGGATCCTATAATCTAAACTTGACAAATCAATGTTAGGGTCAGCTATGATCAAGTCAAGCTTGAGAACTCCTTGAGTTGAATGGAATTATTTTAGAGTGTTACATTAAGCTGACAACATATATTGTAAAGTAATATGTAATGAATGCTTCCAAAGTAACGTCTATACTCTTTTGTTTTTGATATAAATGCTACTTTAGAAAACAATCTTAAATCATAGAATTACTTGAAGTAGTTATATTGTCTTTTTCTAATTATAAGTACCCCTAATAGGAACAAAAAATCATTTTTCATGAGGATTTGCTTCCATCTCCTCCTAATGGTTTAAATGGCCACTCATATTTACAAATTATGCATAATCTTGATATTACTAGGTAAAGATAATTTCAAAAATATACATCCTTTTTTTTTCTTTAAATCCAAAAATTTTCCTATTTTTATTACTCCATACATAAAAAAGAAGATACTATGATATTATAATCCAAGACACTTTGATGCAAATTGTCTGAAAAAGTCTAAGAAACTTCACTTTTTGTGATTTCTTTAGGGAAGTAAGTAACATTGATTTGGTATCATCTTTGTAGGGTTCCAAACTTATAGATGTATCTAACTTTACTGTGGTTATTTGGTGATTTACATTTGTTTAATGCATTTGGATGGAGAAAGAAAAAAAGTGTATATACAAAAACAATGCAAAAACCTTAATTCAAATTAAAGGGTAGTTTTTTAAAAGTAAAAGCAGTTATTTGATTCCGATATTAAAAAATTCAGTAGTACATCTTGACAAATTTAAATTTTTATTTTTCAATGATGCAGATGTGTATACATAATCATCCTTATTGATAATTGTTGTACTTTTTTAACGGTTAACAAAATTATTGTTAATAGTAAAGTAACAAGTAACTTTATGCTAAGTGAAATATTAGGTGTGACACCATAAGTGATCGTTGTTTTGAAACACTATATAACCTGAAAGAATTCTATTATTTTGAACCACTCATTGTGAAATATATAGTGCTAATGTTGATAAATTTTGACAATTATTTGAGCCTGATAAGTATGATTAATTGATATTACCCTTCACTATACTTGGCAATCGGGTCATCCGGTTCGGGTTCGGTTCGGGTTAATTCGGTTCGGGTTAACTTCGGGTCGATCTTGTTCGGGTCCGGTTCGGTTTCGGGTTAACTTCGGGTCGATCTCATTCGGGTTCGTTCGGTTTCGGTTCGGGTCAACTTCGATTCGGTTTAACTTCGGGTCAATCTCTTCGGGTTAGGTTCGGGTTAATGTCGGATCGGGTCAACTTCGGGTCGTAATTGGGTCACTTTTTGGGTCAAAATCGATTCAAAATTGTACGCATAAAAAAAATGTACCGCTATAGGCACAAAAGTCCATCCCGAGAAACCCAACCAAAAAAAATTGTGAGTTGGATCACTTTTATTCGGGTCAAATTCATTCGGGTCCGATTCG
Organism: Talinum fruticosum; assembly: GCA_021018815.1. Classification (NCBI taxonomy): domain Eukaryota; kingdom Viridiplantae; phylum Streptophyta; class Magnoliopsida; order Caryophyllales; family Talinaceae; genus Talinum; species Talinum fruticosum. Next base: position 759,614 of record JAITYX010000048.1, on the reverse strand, counting down.
GTTCGGGTCGGTTCGGTTTCGATTTGGGTAATTTCGGTTCGGGTCGGAATCGGGTTCATTAGATTTCGGGTCGGTTCGGTTCGGGTAAGTTCGGGTCGGTTCATTTCGGTTTCGGATCAAAATCGGTTCAACTGTTTCGGATGGTTCGGTTTGGATTTCGGATCGTTCGGGTCGGTTTTACCGAGTCTACCCTTCACGGTTCAAAGATAGTAGCCACCCGTGGTGCAAAGAAGATCGGGTAATACAAGGATGTATAACAAATTGATTGACCATTCTAGAAATGCACCCAAAAAGGACCCATGAGTGGATGGATCACACAAAGCTTGAAAGAGTAGAGATGTGGAAGTGCGTGATACAAACTTATAACAAATTAAGGAGGGAAAAGTGGGGGTAGCTCAAGTTGGAGTTGAAGTTGAAGTTGAAGTTGTGGGGGTAACAATTAGTGGTAGAAGTAGGCTTTACAACTAACAAGCATCCATCCAATCCACCTTTGCATTTTGCATAACCCATTAATCCCATTTTCTCTCTCCTCCTCCTCCTAACCCACTCCACTCACTAACTTCGCATGCATGCTTTCAAATGAGTGCATTCACAGCCCAATATGTCCCTGGCAATTATTAGAATTAAGTATGAGCATCTTTAGTTTTATATAAAGTTATTGAAATTTTATTACCTTCTGATATTAACAAAATGATAAAAAAAGTCACCCAGATATCGTAGAAAATAAATTAATATGTTAGGATATGATTTTTCAAATAGTTTATTACTCTGAAAATTTTAAATGTAGGGTAGTAAACTGTTAAAAATATATCTTGTGGGTACTAATTTATTATTGACGAGATTTGAGAGACTTTTTTTTTTTTTTATCATTTATCGATACCATAGGGTAGTAAAATGTTAATATTTCTTTTATATGTATCTATCTCCCAAATTTATATTTTCGGATAATTAATATTTTTGTAATCTTTGGCCGTTATTAGACCTACCAAAAGTAATATCAAACGTAAAATTCAAACTCAATAAGCCACTTACATATTCTATGATAACATTTAAAATAAATCCACTTAACTTGAATACAAAATCCAATTCATCCAACTCAAATGGAATCCAAAAGGAATTTCTTTTTTAAAGTTATTTTTCTTCATAAGACATATTTGTTACATCTAATATCAACTTATCGGAAATGAATCCAAATATAAAATGATGTAACCTAATTGAATCCAAATCAAGATCTTATTTCTGGAATATAACCCGATCTAAATTAACCTCAACCGAACAATTTAGTAGTCAAATTTAGGCGTTAATCCTATTTTGTGTGATTTCCTTCATTTTGATAAGTAGTATTTCTATTTAAATTATTTCGGTATTAAATCTAAATAGAAGGATCTGCTTACCATTAAGCCTATTAGATTTGAATTTAAATAGATTCATAATATAGCTAACTCAAAACATAAGTGATCCGTTTCTCATGTTACTATTAAAAATACCAATATATTGACCAACTCTATGTAGCCATAAGCCTATGATAGGTGGTGAGAAAGGGGGAGTTGTAGACCCACTCGGCCCATGCCCATTTATAAGTGTAGGCGTTGATTGTGGCGTTATTTCAGATCGTCTCCATCCCCATAAACGTCCACAATTAATAATTCAACCCCCGAAAGTGAAAGTCACATATTTAGACTGTTCATATTTCTGCACAGCATATTTTTAGTTAAAAAAAAAAAACTACGATCGAAATTGCTCACTTCTCTTCTCTCTCTCTCTCTCTCTCTCTTTTTTTTTTTTTTTTTTTTTTTGTAGAGTTAAAGACTTTAGAGGCATGCCATCCTGCCATAAGTGGACAAATTCAAACGGATTCATCCCAAATTTCAACTACTTTTAAATTGATCTATGTCTATTGTAAGATTGAACGGACAAAGACTATTTTCTCAAGCTTGGAAGCCTTTGTAGTAAATTATTAATCTTTGATTTAAGAGAGCTTATTCCGAAACATAATTGCACTATATATAAGAAAGACTGTCCAAATTCATCTTTTAAAAATCTCATCTCTAAATAACATATAAAGGATTATGATATAACAATTTTACGTTCAAATTAAAAACTATGCATATAAGTTATGTTTTACCAATCTGAACTCTACTTTAAGTAGTAGTAGTAGTAGGGCAATTATTGCATTGATAGGATCCCCAAATATTATGTGAACACTGCTATAAGTATAAAGTCAAATAATTCTGCATTGACTTGATAAGCACTGATTTTCTCTGCCAATCCCACCGAGCTGGCATGGCTTGGTGCTAGATAATTAATATTCATATTGCAATTTTTTTAATGAATTATTTTTTATCAGAAATTTTATTAATTAATTACTGTATTAGCCTCATTAAAAAATTAAAATTAATTATTGTATTAATTAGTACTAGTATATATTAACTGAAGCCCACGCGTTTTCTGCTGTGCAACCCGTGCTCCAGCAGCTCATCCGGTCTTTCATTACTTTTGTTTTTTTGTTAAGGATGTGTTGGGGTGGAGAAAAAGTAATTTTTTTTGAGATGAAAAATATTTTTAACTCATATTTTCATTGTTTGGTAAGAAGAAAAATAGTTTTCAATTTATATTTTGAATTATTTTAGTGATTTTTTAAATGATAATAAATATAGATAAATGAAAGGAGTTTTAACTTTAAATTTTAACATTGAGTTTGTTTTCAATATTTTCTATAAAATGGTCAAATTTTAATTTAAATTATTGAAGTCATTTGTATTAAAAAATCAAATTCCTCCTCATTTAAATGAAAAATATTTTTCTTAAAAATAATTTTATATCATATTCATTACCAAACAACAAAAATTTTAAAAATTAATTTCTTTAAAAATATATCCACAAACCAAACACCCTCTAATATTAAAATTATTCACACATAAAATTCGTTGTGTCTACAATCCGCCAATCCCCTTTCTTTTTTTTTTTTGTTTTTTTTTAAAGTAAAGTTTTGTCCATTCGGACTGCCCTACTCCTAGCACCTAGTTATTGTTAAATATTAATTTATTTGTGTCCTGCATTTTCCTTGAAAAAAATATCAGAGAAAACTTTGTCATAACACAATCTGCTAGTAGGAGTATACTATCAGCTATTCTTAATTTGTGAAATTGTGAGTTGAAGGAGAGTTCACTCACTTTATTTTCTCCTTTTTTCATATTTAATTATAAGGGGATTTCCGGTTTTCACCGTTTAGGCACACACTTTTTTTCCAGTCCAGTCAGTTGTTTGGATTTTCCCTGAAATAGAGGGTCCAAAGAGTGGACTTACTTATCAATTCAAAAAAAAAATTGTGAATATGTGAAGTTGCTCCAACAGTGAGGAGCAGGCTCGGGTCACACAGTGAATGTTAATGATTAATGTTAGAAGCCTATTCTTTCCAGCATTACAATAAAGTGGTAAGTGACAAGTAGCGATAATGAATTGTAATAAGAAAAAACACGAGGATCAGGGATCACATATTGAGAATCTTAATGTTATTAACGGTTATGATGGAGCGGCTAGCGGTAGGAATGCATTAACCAGACTAATAAGTAGCAGTCATGGGCATTCGAATTAACATGCACAAGACTATATTGAAGTTTCTTTATCTTAATCAACCTTCAAATTGAGTAGTTTTTTTCCCCAAAGAAAACGATCATTATTTAAACATAAAGAGTCTTACAAACTGTTAAACAGGCATAAAGCCATCAGCCGGAACCCAAAATACAGCACTAGGGGCAGGAAAGCCAAAGCCAAGGCAGTAGGATGATTAATTAGTAAAACATGCAATCAAGGGAAACTGCAAAACGTTGTTAGGATCGGAACTCACAAAAAGTAAAACTTTGAACAAAAGAAAATAACAAATATTAGGACACAAGATTTTTAATGTGGAAAAACCCAAATCGAGAAAAATCACGAACGATGCACTAGAATACCGAATAGCTTTACAAGGATTTACGCTCAAGCTCTCATGAGCTTAAACCTTTCTCTCTTGCTATTCTACATCTCAACAATGGAGGATACACTCATTTATAGCCATAACAGGACCTTACAACATTTACAAGCCTTTACAAGCAATAAACACGCATTAACCGGCCTTAATACTCATTACAACATTTACAAGCCTTTACAAGCAATAAACACGCATTAACCGGCCTTAATACTCATTACCCCAAGCATAATCGAAGAAAAAAGACCAAAATGAAGCATCCGAGGATTTGGGCATCCAGCATGGGCCGTGCTGGCCAGCAAGGGCTGCACGGGCCATGCCAGCCAAAGCCTCCTCCTTGTTTTCGTCGGACACGCTTCGTGCTCGATGCCACTTGCCCGTGTTCGCCATTTCTTGTCCCGTAATGCGATTTTCTCAAGCCCAAAGCATCCATTAGGCTCCATAATCCCACAATCTCCCACTTGGAAACTAATGCCTCACCTCCTTTGTTGCATCCATCTAACTCACCGAAACCCAACCCCTTCATTGCGAGAGACCAACCGAGGCTATGCACCGCCTCACCGTTTTAGTACTTTCTCCTTGGACTAGCTACTTTACCGGATTCCCGCTATCCAAGCCTTCAAGCCCATTACCATCACTCGACGTGAACTCCCACTCGGATCGATTTATATCTTGCACACTTTCACCATGAACAACTGGCTCATCGGCATTAGTCAATAAAACATAATGAAGAAATAATTTGTACCTCCAGGCTTTACCTTCCATTGACAATGCTGCGTTCTTCATTATCCCGGGTTCTTGCAATTCTTCTTGTAGAGCACCCGATGACCGGTTTGTAACCCAACAAACACCCTGTCATCCCCATTGACTCCCATTACGGTAGAAGCCAAACCAAGTCCTTCATCCCGAAGATTCCCAGTGGAATTGTTAACCCCGACATCCAAAGTTAAGTCACTACCACCTCCGAGTATAGTATAAAGAGTCATATTTTATACCCCTAGCCACAACCAATACCCTTTTTACAATCTTCCAGCCACCATTGCCAAATTTCATTAGGTATCTTGACTCATCCAACCGACTTTCCAAAATCGAGTTTTCGCCAACCCCGGGATATACCTAATCCTTTTGCAAATTCCAAAACCCGCCACTTGAGGTTTTGATCCTCACATCCCCTTTACCTACTATGTTTAAGATTTTCCTATTTGCCACAAAAATTTTCCCAAAGTTTCCCTCAACAAAATTGTGAAACAAGCTTCTATTAGATTAATGATGCCCCAAAATCACCCACCTAAGACTCAATAGGAGTTCCAAGCACTACCACAAGCGCATTACCTACATCTTCCATGGAATTTAAGAAACTCCAGTCATCAAACTTTTTAGGACAATTTTTCTTAAAAGTGTCCCTTATCCCCACAACCCCAACACACAACCTCCCCGGGTTTTGGGACCGAACCCTTGCTTTGGATTTTCCCGGCCATTTTTCACATACTTCTTCCTACCCCTTACATGAAATACACTCCTTGATGACTCTAGAGTATCTTTCTTGCGAATGCTTTCGCTCAAGATCACATCCCGGACCTCATCATACTTTAATGCATTTAAACCCCTAGCACTACTAACCGTAGACACTATGGTATCCCATGACTCGAGTAATGAAGACAACAACATAAGGGCCTTAACCTCATCTTCAAAATTTATTTTCACCAAAGCAAGGTTTGAAATGATCATATTAAACTCATTAATATGATCTGCTACACTAGTGCTATCGCCCATTTTTAAATCAAACAACCGACGCATGAGATATACCTTATTCATCACCGAAGGTTTCTCGTAGAGGTTGGACAACACCTCCAACAACCCCTTTGTCGTTGTTTGCTCCATCATGTTGAATGCATGTTCCACGACAACGTCAATCTCACCGTCCTAAGAGCTTGCCGATCAAGCAATTTCCAATCATTTTATGCCATGTTCGTGGGTTCGAGGGGTTGATATAAATCCTTCTGGTACAACAAGTCCTCGACTTTCATTTTCCGAACGTAAAGTCCTTTCCATTGAACCTCTCAATTTTTACCTTAACACTCTCCATTTTTGTGAACCCTTAGTCTAATCTCACCTCGCTCTAATACCGGTTGTTAGGATTGGAGCTCACAAATAATGAAACTTTGGACAAAAGAAAATAACAAAGATTGGGATGTAAGATTTTTAACGTGGAAAAACCCAAATCGGGAAAAAACCACAAACGATACACTAGAATACGAGAATAGCTTTACAAGGATTTAAGCTCAAGCTCTCACTAGCTTACACCTTTCTCTCTTAGTATTCTACATCTCACCAATGGAGGTTACACTCATTTTATAGCCATAACAGGACCTTACAACATTTACAAGCCTTTATAAGCAATAAACACACATTAACCGGCCTTAATACTCATTAACCCAAGGATAACCGAAGAAAAATGGTCAAAATGAAGCATCTAAGGATTTGAGCATCTGGCATGGGCCGTGCTAGCCAGCACGGGCCATGCTAGCCAGCACGGGCCATGCTAGCCAACACGACTAGCCCGTGTTGGCTGTTGCCCAAAGCCTCCTTGTTTTTGTCCGACATGCTCGTGCTCGATGCCACTTGCCCGTGTTTGCCGTTTCTTGTCCCGTAATGTAATTTTCTCAAGCCCAAAGCATCCATTAGGCTCCATGATCCCAACATACGTCGGTTTTTCTAGCATCCATTGGCTCATCTTGAATTAGACTATTCATCTTCAAGGCTTCTTCATTACTTTGAAGAATCCATCCGACTTGCCGAGGGAGGAACCGTATGGGCATGCAGGAGTTCCATCTTATCTTGGTTAATTATTGTAAGTATAATTACCGCCATGTTAACTTGCTTAATGACATGGTTAAAGAGAGAGTCCATGACCCTTGTATCAGCTCCTTGATACCCTAAACCACAACAGACAATCTCACCCTCGGTAATAGTCCATCCTATCGTAGTCTCTCAATTGATTCTACCTTCAAATCATCTTCAATTTTTGGTAAGTTTGATCTCGGACTTTTAATAGCGTGATCCTTAGGCCTTTTAGAATTTCCATGAGTTTATCTTGTCCTTGGGTAAGGGGCTTCCACATAATTGTTGGAGTATTTTTGAGATAATTTGGTCCCTACATTCTCAATATGACATTAGTTTCTTTTATTTCATAATAATGCTTTGCCAATATGACTACATTTTTTGGCATGCATGAGAAAAAAAAACATGTTGTATCTTTCATTTTAAACATTAATAACTAAATCAACCATAGCCGTCTCATCCTATTTCATTTGTGTCCATTGGGTTCTTTGCCATTGAGTCGGAATTAAAGGAAAGTATAACCAATTAACTCATGTCATTCACACACATACAAATCACATGTTGTTCGGTCCAAATAATACATTATTTATACCCTTATTTACTTAGTTTTTGACTTGTAAAATAATATATTTTGAGAACTTTTACTTGGTTTATTTACTTTTCTAGATAATAAGTTAATCGAGTTAATAGGAAAAAGTTTGAGCTAAAAAGGAAACAAAATGAGGAAGATAATAGTGTGCACAGACAGTAGTGCAACTTCGCACAAATGTGCAAGGTCAAACGGGTACTAATGTAGACCCGTACGGTTGTGTGACCTAAATAGAAACTTTCGAGAGACTTGCACGAGCACCGGTGCGGTTTACGCACGACTGTACAAGGTATCATGGGTACACATGCAGACTTACAAGGTCGTGTGACGACCCAGTTTCATTTTTTGCTCGGTTTTTATAGGTTATAAACAGATAAATTTGGCTTTGATTTTGGGAGCTTCGTTTTGAGGGATTTTAGGGACCTCCTAGGGTTTTTATTTAGCCAAAATAAAACCCCAATAGGAGAGAGATTAGTGTAGAGTTTGCACAAGATTTTGGATTCAAATATTTAATTTCAATTCAAGCATAAGTTTTCTATTTCTCTTTTCCTCTTTACTTCAAGTTTTTTACTTTGATTATTCAATTTAGTTTAAAGATTTAATTTTTATTAGTTTAGATGTTAATTAAAACTAGATTGATTGTTTGTTTTCATGTTTGAGTTTAATTAACTAGTTTATGTTCTTGTTCAAGTCTGTTTTTGTTAGTTTGTTCTTTACTTGTAGTTTATATATTCATTTCATACTTTTATGTTAATTAGTTGTTAAAGTTGGTTGCTTTGGTTATGGTCAGCCTTTCTAATGGCTAATTGATCTCATTTAGGCCTCAGCCCACCTAGTTTATGCTTGTTATTTGGGATTGTTTCTCGTGCCTATCACACATGTTCGATGAAATGTCCGACATGGATTTTCATCTTGATTTTTGGGTGATTGGTCTATCATTGAAAGGTAGAGCCAATTTGCTAACGTAAGTGTAGAGAATAGTCAGAATTTTGGAATGAAAATAGCCCGAATCATTGCTAGGTCCATAGGTTGTTATTCTTGTAGTTTAATTGGGTTAACCCTATGAAAGTATGTGGTTAAAATAACTAGACTAGTTCATGACCCTCAAAAGTGTGGCTTGAGTGGTCTTCGATGGTGCAACCGACCACTTCTAAATACTTGTATAGGCTTGGTTAGATTTAGGCACGTCTTTATTAATTAGTTTCTTAAGTAGTAAAATCACAACCCAAGCATTCTTTTATTGCTTTCTAGGATTATATTAGTTATCATATCTCTCACCTTTCCTGATTCTCTTAGATAGAAGTTTAAGATAACTTTGATATTTGAAACACAACTCTCTGTGGATACAACCCGTGTTTGCTGGCTAGTTACAACTACGCCGTTCTCTTATAATTACAAATTTAAGACTTGATTCTTCCCAACACATGTATCAAACTATGCTAACTTTATATATGATTAAACTTAAGTGATCATATTTCAAATGGGTGTTATACATAAAATTCTTGGGAGATAGGCTATATTATGTGGAAAATATTCAAAGAAGGTACCATTTTGAGAATATATTTAAAAGTTGTGTGGTTTTGTGGAAACTATTTATAGGGTCTTTTCCGGTTATTTTGTAAAATTTTTTTTATAAATTATATGAAAAAGATGAAAATACCCTCATCTTCTTCGTTTTCTCTCTCCTCTATTTTTGATTCTTCATCACTATTAAAACCAAAACTGAACCAACCCAAAATCAATTATATATGCTTTATTTCATTCAAATGTGTCTTGGCAAGACAAAGCTTATTGACCTCTTTATCTTTAAATGTGCCGTCATGAAAAAAACTTATTAGATGCACACTGATAGTTAACAAAATGTGATCAGAATCAATTGAATGAATTGCCTATCGTACAGAATTTAAATTATTTTCCTTATAGTATTTAAATTGCTTGCCTCACAATATTTGAATTGGCTTGACTACCTTATTTTTGTATTTCAGTAACCCGTTTTATGTCATGACAAAGCTTATTGAATCAAATGTGTACATTATTTGAATTACTTATGTTGTTGCATGTGTCGCTTAGACAATCAAGTTTCTCTCTTTTCTAATTTCATCATATATGTTGGGTATGTTGGCATGTTAAGTAGTGTGGTTTTTTCTATGATTTTAATAGATGAATACATGTATACACTGAAAATGAAAATGACCAACCTTTAAGCCAAGGGGAATTAAAAATGTTGAGCAACAATGAATGTAGAACAATTTATAATTCCAATTAACAAAACCTAGTTAATTTTTTTTTGATAATTAATTGCATATATAAGTGGAACAAAATAGTCCTCAAAATACACTCAAAACTCTAACAAATTGAAGACTCATGTCTAACTCTCTATCTCTCTATGATTTTGAATTCAAGTTATTCTCACTCTCTAAGAAACTCATTCTTAAGTTTTCAATACTTGTCGGACTTACTTAGAATGCATATCTTGAGTAAAGAGTTTATCTCTCGGGTTTTTGACTCACTTAGATGTAACTCGGACAATTGTAATGAGTAAATAATTTCACATGCATAACTTATCCAGAGTTCGACTTATGGTATTAACTGAAAAGACTTACTCGCGTTAATTCATCTTTCTAAGTAAGAATTATTAACTCGAAATTATTTATCCGACACATTTGATACATTGTGTCTATATAATTTTAATCTCTCATTCATCTAAAAGATAGACACAAAATAGAATTAGAACCTATTGAATAGTAGACTTAGAAAATTCCATTTGTTCGGGTAAAGGATAATTAAGGGCTTAATTACTTTGAATTAATTTTTATCCTTGCCTAATCTTAGACCAAAGTATTTTTATACTTTAAGTACCATGTTGATTTGTTTTTGCAGGTTGATTAAAGTATTTTAATAATATCATTTTGAAAAGTAAAAGCAACCAGTTTCTAACCGTTAAACACGAGCGGACGGAAAAGTACTATTTTAGGACAAGTTTAGACACCGTGTTAGGGTTGTTTGTTTCTCAATTCGGTAAACTTTAACTTTAAGTCTAACGATTGTTTCAATCCCGGACTTCGATCACAACTAGTGGGTTGGACCAACTTTGAGCCAACGACCAAAGCGATGACGTTTATATCTGCAAAAACTCATTTTCGAAGGACTCAAACTATCCGTTACAATGGCTAGTGAAGACTCGGACATCGCTCAATACTTTTCTCGAGTTATGAAAAAGGAATCGGGTATAATGATTTCATACATATAGAGTTTTGATTCCAAGGCATTCTTTGTGTCTTAGAAACTTATTTGAGTAAAATAGTATTTTCTCTAAGTGATACATCCTTCACTTATCATATTTATCGCTCTTCCAGTAGCGACTCAAAAAGCTGGTTATTTATTCCGAGTCCATCCTCACTCAAATTAATCGCATTTTGAATATACCATTATTCCATTGTTTCTCACTCGAATCGACTTGTGGTTATTTGTTCTATTTCGTTATAATCAGTATTCTTAGTTTATTTCATGCTTAGTCTATATCAAGTTAATCCTCTCTAATATCCTTTATCGAACTTGATTCTTCGCTTAGACTAAGTCGGATGGAATTCGAGTATCATGGATATTAGACTCAGAAAATTCCATTTCATTTCGACTCGGATAATCGATTGCTTATTTCTCATAATTATTTTATTATCCGTGTCTAACCTTGGACCAAAGTATTCTATGCTTTGAGAACTAAAGTTGATTTACTATTGTAGGTTATTCAATCGAGGATACATTTTTCAAAGTACAAAAGTAACCGGCTTCGAACGTCAAATCACCAGCGAGACATGGCTCTTCACCTTCCCTACTCCGAGTCCCGGAAGATTGTGTCGAAGCTGTCTACTTCCATATCCGGAAAACTGGAACGCTAAGCTTAACGGTGGTTTCCACCTCATTTTTCGAGACACTACCGATGGTTTTGGGACTTCCAAGAGAGTTAAACCATTGTCCAACGTTCATATCTCAACGGATACTTTCCGAGTCACTCGGAAAGCCTCTATCAACGGTCACGAAGACTCTTGGTCAACGAGATGAAGATAACGGCTACTCTGTCCGGTTATCTATAAATAGAAGCCACTTCACAAGACTTGAAGATTGCCGAATTTATTGTTTATATACATACTTGAGAAAAGTCATTGTATTTACTTTCAATCTTCAACCTACAACTCCCACTCTGTAATTCATTACTTTACGAGTTGTAAGGTCTTGTACTAAGATACAAACTCTTTCTTACATTCTTTATAAGGTCCCTTGACTAAGCTGTAAGGGTTAACTCGGCTTAGTTGTCCCTAACTTGTAAGGGTTATCTCGGTTAGGAAGTACTAGATCGGATAAGGGAACTTCGAGTCTAGGAAAACTTGTATAGAGTTGTCTAAGGGAGCAACTCGGGTTCGATCGGTTCACGGTATTTTGTGGACTCAAAATAGTGGATTTGACTTCGTGTCCGGATTGACACGGGCCGTGGTTTTCTGCCCCGGGAGGGTTTCCACGTAAAATCTAAGTGTTATCTTTCCGAGTTCATTCTAAACTCGGATAGCATTTCTACTCTTGTTCTTTCGATTCATTGCCTTCGAGTCCAATCTTTTCGACCTCGTTGAAAGACTCGGAATCTGTCTTTGTCTCTTTTCGCGCAAAAGTGTGTGTTTTCTCTAAGAATTTTCTATCACCCTATTCACCCCCTCTAGGGTGACTCGAGACTCTCCCAGAGCAAACCTTCGACTAGTGAAACTTCCCTGTCCGGATTCGGTCACAACGGCTCATCGTGCCCTACTGTGTATAAATAGAAGTCATCCTACAAGATTTGAAGATTAACAAACTTATTGCAAATGCTTATTCGGATCTTACTCTCTCAATCTTTAGCTTTCAACTCCGTACTTAAGTTTTTCTCACTTTCCGAGTTGAAAAGAAGTCTTATAAGAAGGGAATTTCGTAAGACTCGGTCCTTGTATTTTATGGATTCAAAATAGTGGATTTGACTTGGTGTATGGATTGAATCCGTGGTTTTATGCCCCAGGAGGGTTTCCACATATTTTTACGTGTTATGTCTTTCCGAGTTCATTCTAGACTCATAACTGTTTTTCGAGCTCGTACGTTGCGGAAAATATTTTTACTCCATAAAATTTTCTCGTCAACCTATTTACCCGTCTATAGGGTGATTCGGACTCTCAAAAACAAACCTTCACAAAGATATAAAATTCGAATTAGTGTACTCTTGAGTCCTATTATCTTTAAAGATATAGATTTCGCTTAAGCCTTTATTTATTTTTTTACATAGGTAAGCGTGAGCCACCCAATTGGGCCTCCATATAAGAAATAGCCTAGTTAGATTTGGAGACTCGGGGTGACGAGGATACCAAGTTCAGGCCCACAACCCACCCCAACTCTTTTCATACAACGATAAGAAAATTATCTCTTCCAAAATTTGAACTCGGGGAGATGGTGGAAATGGGGAATGTATAGCCTTAAGGCCAACATTTATTTGGTATTACAATCTTTATCAATTACTCTCAAGATAACTTGCTATATATTATTTTTTTTGGAAATAAAGGACTTAATATAAATAAACAAGGTCAATGGGTACAACCCAAACACAATTAAGTACCGGGCACAAAGCGAGTAGCCCGGAAAACCAAGAGGCCAATCAAGCAACTAGCGGAAGCGGGGACGGGGTTGGTGACAAAATGAGACAAGCCACTAGTCTATTCATTAATGACATCTAGTAGATCACTTTGAATGCACTTATATAACTTTAGTGCCTCAACGTCCGCTTCTAGGATCCACTTTGCTTGAGGTGGTGGAATCATATGAATTCGAACATATTCCATATGATTCACATTAAGTCCGGCAAGTTAGAGGTGTACTGAGCCGAGCCGGCTCGCGAGGGCACCCTCGCGAGTCGGCTCGTATAAAAGCTTGCCAAGCCGAGCTTGTGATGAGTCCGAGCTGAGCCAAGCCGAGCTCGAGCTTTCAATGTTGGTAAGCTCGCCGAGCCTACACGAGTCAATTTCAAGCGAGTCGAACGAACGAATGAGTAAACGAGCCTACCAAATGAGCTCGAAAGACCGCGGCTCGTCGAACTTACACAAGCTAATTACAAATGAGCCTAAACAAATTGAAACAAATGAGCTAAAATTTGTGGAGATTAGCGAGTAAGTGAAGAACTTTTTTATTTTTTTATTTTTTATCACCGATTTAGCGAATAATTTAAATTTTTTAATTTAGCATAATTATTTTGATTTATATTTATTAAGTAAAGCATTTGGTTATACCTAATCTATTAAAACTTTTGTTTACCAATTACTAACATTTATATACAAGAAAATCAAGAATCAAATCTAGTTTACTTTTCGTACAAATAAAAAAATATAAAAAAATATAATTGATGTAAATTTAAGAATTATGAAATTTAATAGTTAATAAATTTAGATTTTTTATATAAAATTTTCGATCTGGTTATGCTTGATAATAGGAGCAATTGAACATAAACATGTAATACTTTATTTTCGAATGACTTAACTTGATTTGAAAATTAATGACAATTTATTTATGGATTATTTTAACGAAATCATGCTAAAATAAATTATTAGCCATTGTTATAACAACTAAAGGACATCATAAACGTGTATGTTTTCTAATATTTGTTGAACGATATGGTCTAATAAAAATAACTATATGTAAAATATAGCGAAAGTGTTTTCAAGTGATTCATAAGGTTTTAGGTGAATTTTTAGTTACTTTTACTTTTGATTTGGACACTTAGCAAAAAATGAAACTATTGTTGTCACCACCCCTGGTTTCAATTACGCCTTTTGCCTTTAATTGTTTTGTACTTTTAAGTTTGGACCCAAATGGTTTATATTACTCATATAGCATATAACGTAAAATTTTACCAATAAGGTCTAAATCTAGTGATCAAGATTGAGGTCGTGCGTACATTATGTCCTATGTTCGATTTTTCTTCCTCCATTGTATTGCATTCCCTTTATGACTTATCTGGATTAAAAAAAATATAGCATGGAGATCTTAGAGAATTCCTAATAAGAAAAGACTTGGTTTTCTTAGACGTAAAAACAAGTTGTAATAAGCTAGAACAAGTTGGAATAAATTTTATAATTGTATAATTTGATACTTTTAATTTTAAAGTATAGTTGTAATGTTTCTATTTTATTAATATTGATAAATGACTACCTATGTACATAAAAAAAATGTTATGTACGTAAGAAATTTTTTTATTTCATATTTGCCTTTGAATCAAAATTTAAATATTTTATTATCCTAATATAAATTATATGAATAATAAATTATTAGCGATCATTAGAAACAATTGATCATCGATATGACTAAAATTGGTGAACAAATGATACATATTTGGAATATTAAATTGGTCCATTTTGGAGCATGTGTTTTGTGACCACTAGTGGTTATAAGCCATAAAATTGGTTATAGCCTTGTAACTTTTTCTCCTCCTCCTTCAATTAATTCATTATATATTTATACCTTTTAAAACTTTAATGAAATAAAATCATTTTATTTAGTCATAATACACATATTAGGTTAATATATATATATATATACACACACATAATTTTATTATTTTTGATATGATTATCTAAAAATTAGCATGTAAAATCTTTTAAAATCAGCTTATATATAATTTTATTATCTTTTATATGTATATTATCTAAAAATCAATATATATATCTTCTAAAAAAAATAGCAAGTACCTTCCTTCCCCTTCTTCTCTTTTACATTGCCTCACTCTCTCTCTTTACCGCTGCACGTGGTCACCGGCGTCCTGCCGCCCGCCGTATCCGGCGCTCGCCGCCGCCACCGCCGCCCACCACTGCTGTCCACCACCAATCTCCTCTTGCCTCTCTTGTTTATTCTTGGTGAGTTGCTCTTGTATAATTAGGGTTTTTTTTTCTAAATTTTAAAATAATTTTTGTAAAGAATTTCAATCTCTTCTTGCTGCACTTTAGCGACTCTTAACTCTTTTTATAATTAAATTTTCAGATCTTGATTAGTGAAGGTAGAAGTATCACTTTTTGATTAATTCTCTTTCTTTGGAGGTAAAAACCCTAAAAGCTCATACTTTTTATTATTTTTCTTGTGCTTAGTTGACTTAATGAACTTTAAGAGGGTAAAAATTATTATTAGGACTTATTTATGAAAGATTTTCGTAGATTTTATGATTGAAAGAGGTTGATTTATGCATAAGTTATAAATTCTAGGAGAACCAGAAAATTAACCTGAAATTCTCTAACTTTAAAATTTCGCCACAATTTATATAGTCTAAAAATTTCAAAAAACATATGATAGATATAATTATACTTTTTCCAAATTAATTTGGACTTAAATCGAGAGAGTTATTAATTTTCTCCGGTGATTGCTCAATTTATGACTGAAGCTCACCCATGTGATAAACTTGAGTTTTTATGGTATTTATAATTTTTTGTTGCTGTTTATCATAAAGTAAAAGTTGTAGGCAACATTTATACCTTTCTATATTGTGCTCATTAATCAAAATCCAATATCATAATTAAAAGTTATGCCATTTGGAAGTTCAAGTTAAATTCTGTCCAAAAAAGAAAAGTGAAAAATATGTGGCTTAGTGTTAAATTATTCTTTATAATCAGAAAATAATTATTAAAAATTATTTTGGTTCTTTAAGGGTGAAAATTATTATTAGGACTTAATTATAAAAGATTTTTGTGGGTTTTATGGTCGAAAGAGGTTGATTTATGCATGAGTTATAAATTTTAGGAGAACCAGATAATTAATCCGAAATTCTCTAATTTTAAAATTTTGCCACAATTTATATAGTCTAAAAATTTCAAAAAATATATGATAGATAGATTTACACTTTCTCCACATTTTAGTTTTTGAATTGTTTAATTTGGACTTAAATCGAGAGAGTTATTAATTTTCTTCCAGTAATCTGCGTAATTTATCACTGAAGTTGACCCATGTGACAAACTTGAGTTTTTATGGTATTTATAATTTTTGGTTGCTGTTTATTATAAAGTAAAAGTTATAGGCAACACTTATTCCTTTCTATATTGTGCTCATTAATTGAAATCCAATATCGGAATTAAAAGTTGTGTCATTTGGAAGTTCAAATTAAATTCCGTCCGGAAAATGAAAAGTCAAAGATATATGGCTTAGTGTTAAATTATTCTTTATAATAAGGAAATAATTAAAAATTATTTTGGTTTAGTAAGATCATACATTGGGATGATTAGTGTGTTTTTAAAATTGGACTTCTTGGATAATGTTGATAATTACTTACATACATATATATCTTGTGCATAGCGAGTGCAAAAATGTCGAGCAAATAATGACGATCCATTAGCTTCAAAAGAAAGTAATATGGAACCTGAGCATATTGAAAATGAAGTGAATTTTGACGATAGTGAACGTGTTTCTAACGATGAGCCAATAGAGGAATAAGGAGAAGATGATTCAGGTAATTTCAAAGCACTAAAGAGAAAGAGAACATCAAAAGTTTGCGATGATATGGAAATTAATATGGTTAATCGTCGGCCTCAAAGGGTCATTTGTAAGCACTGTAAGAAAAATTCACATATATAAAAGGGGGCCAACAAGTCATTTACATAGACACATAGGTGTTTGTTTGCAAAGATAGGAGAATTTAAGAAAGCAAAAAAGAATTAACTTTATGGCTATTGATGAATGTGATGCTAATGGAAATCAAATGATTTCTTCTTTGCATGATGGGAAACTTAATATGGCCAAAGTGAGGGAACGTGCAGCACATTGGATTCTCATGCATGAACATCCATTTTCCATTTTAGAAGAAGAAGGGTTTAATTTGATGATGAGAGAAGGTCGCACGGAATGGAAAATGATCTCACGTCAAAATAGAAAAGTGGATTGTATGCAAACTTATGGTATTAAGAAGAAGAAATTAAAAGCGACCTTGAGAAATGTTGAGAAGGTTTCCATAACTACTGATTTGTGGAAATCGAAGCCTCAAAAGATTGAATACATGGTTGTCATTGGTCATCGGGTTGATACTATCCGGAAGTTACGAAGCGTGTCTTAAATTTTGTTCACTTACCTCCTCCTCGACGTGGGATACAAATAGCGGATGCTATCATGAAAGGTCTAAGAGAAAGGGAAGTTGATAGCAAGGTAAGTTTTTATCTCTCCATCTATTGAACTTTTAGTTTTATTTTTTATTTTATAATTTTTTTCTATTATTTTTAAATTTAATATTTGATTTTTTTTGTTGTAGGTATTTACCTTGTGGGTTGATAATGCTACAGCTAATGATAGTTGCATAAAGATCATGAAAGATACCATCTTAAAGAGTATGAATTTACCATGTGGAGGTAAATTATTTCATGTTAGATGTGTAGCTCACATTTTAAACATTATGGTTCAACATGGACTTCAAGAGATAAAAGGTGTGATTGAAAATGTCCATGATAGTGTGGATTATATAACTGGAAGTGACGCAAGAATGAAACTGTTTAGTGAAATTGTTCAACAGTTGCAAATTTCTGATAGGAAGTTGGTTCTTGAAAGCAAGACACGATGGAATTCTACTTATGATATATTGACAACTGCACTAAAGTTTAAGGATGTATTCCCATATTGGTTGAGCGAGATCCTATTTACGAATACCTTTCTAGTGATGAAGGTTGGGAGAATGTGCGTAAGCTGATTCCCATTTTAAAAGTTTTAAAATCTGCCAATATATATTTTCTAGGTCAGAATATCCAACATCTAATATATTTCTTTCTTATGTGAGTGCGATAAAAGAATTGTTAGATAAATATCAGTATTCAGCGAGATGATTTCATTTGTTCATTTGTAGGAAAGATTAAGGATAAATTTGATTAATATTGGAGTGATTGCAACTTACTTATGTCTATAGCAGCAATGTTAGATCATAGACTAAAGATGGGGGCTATTGAATTGACATTCCCAAGTTTGTATCCTCCACATGAAGTTCAACAAAATATTAAAAAACTAAGGGATGCTTTGTATGAGCTTTACTCCGAGTATGCTTCGGAAATGAGTTCTTGTGTTGAGGATGTTGGGGAAAGTGAGGCAAGATCTTGTATGGGAAACAATATGATTGATCCAATGAACTCTCTCCTGCAATGAGTGGCTTCTCAAAAGTAATACAACCTCGAAAGTGTGATTTGGATTCATATTTTGAGGAAGGTAGTTATATAATGATAGCCACGAAGTTCATTCATTTGATATTCTCAGTTGGTGGAAACAACGTCAAGAGAAGTATGGTGTTTTGTGTCGAATGGCTGCTGATATACTTGCTGTACCCATTACAATGGTGGCTTCGGAAGCAACATTTAGTGCAGGAGGTAGAGTGATTGATCTATATCTTAGCTCGTAAGATCCTAAAACGGTGGAAGCTTTGATATGCGGAGGTGATTGGTTCCGTCATCTACATGGTGTCACAAAAAGAAGAGGAAGGTAGTTTTTTGTCAATTTAAAGTATAAATTAAAATAAAATTGTATTAATGATTTAGTTGTAACTTTTATTTGTCTCCTCCTTCTCAAGTATCAAAAGAAGACGATCAACCTAAAGAGTTCATATTGCCAATGTCTAATGAAGGATCGACGTGCCCACTTTGATGACATTTTGCTATATTGGAAATGTGGAATAAAGAGCCTAATTTTTTTAGTGAATGATAGATATTATTGTTACAAGGATTTTAAATTAAAATTCGGGTTTTTAGTAATTTGTGTTTCATTATCAAAGTGTCGAATGTTTTATTTATGTTTTATATTATTTTTTTAAGTGGTATATTATGATTGTTGCGAAAAAAGATACTTAGTTAAATTTAAGTTTATGTTTTTATAATAAGTATATAAAGGGTGACTTTGAACCTAAAAACAGGAGTTTAATAGAAGCTTTTGATGAGCCAATGACGAGCCAAGCTTAGGGTCGAGCTTTGATGAGCCCAGGTTGGGCTTGAGCTTTGGCGAGCCGAGCTTGAGCTTGATTGTCCCGAGCTCGACGAGCCACGAGCCGAGTTCGAGCTACAAATGATACTCACGAGTCGAGCTTCGAGCCTAGCGGGTTCGGACTCGGCTGGGCTCGAACACACCCATACTAGCAAGGATGAAAGTTGCAAGGTCGACATGTTTGATGACATGGTTGAACTTGATGCTCCATTTCTTTTGCAGCAAGCCCCGACTTGATCCACCACGTATGCAATAGGCCCCGACGAGCTTGATTCCCCGAGTCAGCTCGGGCGTTGAATTGCTTCAACCTCTAAGTCAACTTCAATCTTGGGGATGTCTGTAATCCCAAGCCTTGCGTAAGGACTCTTTCAAACCTTCCACCATCGCCATGACTTTGTCTTCCCGATAGATCTGCTATAGTGACACCAAAGAACCAGGTGTTATTAGCGAGTACGAAGAATACTCGCAACCATGTATGTCTTCTTCTCCTCTTGCCGGTGATACCTAATTTTCAGCTTAAAGTATGCCTCGATGGGGGAGTCCAAACCGCGGTGTGTTCTTCAAATAGTCCGGACCCTGCAACTTGGACATATGGTTAGTTTGAGCAATGAGATGAGAAATATTATTCCAAAAGGATTGGGTTCTAATGCAGATGCTTGAGAAGGCGTATTTGTTCCTGTAGTTCCAAATACACCAGCAAATGGTAAGGAATTTATTGATCCATTCGAGTGTCTCGCTTGAGAGTCATACTAATCCAGTGAGTCCATTCAACATTGAAGAAATTAGGGATCGGAGACATGTTATCCTCGGGCAAAAGTTTGGTCCAAGTGGCAGCTGCTAATGGATAGTCACGAAACAAATGTAGATGGTTTTCCTCGGGGTTCCAGCAGATTGGGCATCTAGGATTGATCTCGGGCACCTAGTAGGCAAGTCTATCGGCAACCGATAGGCCCTCAAAACATGCACACCACAACAAAATTCATTTTAAATGGGACTTTGCTTTTCTAGATTGATTTCCACAATATAGGGGAGGTCCAGGATGAGTGGAAGAGATGGAAGAGTAGAGGCTATGAACTCTAAACTTGCCATTAGCATCAAAAGGACAGGTGATATGGTCCCTAGGACCAAGAGGATTAGGGGGAATAGAATAGTTACTGTGGATGATAGAACTAGGGAGCCATCTATTCATTCTAGATATGTTCCAATGTCTTCTCCTGGCAAAGGCACTTACTCTAAGGTGCTCTCCGCTCGCCGGGGATAGAGATACCTTGTCTTTATACAAGGGGGCCTCCTAGTAACCATCTCGTTAAACCAAAAAGAGGTCTCATTGCTCGTGCCGATACCAATAATGGTATTGTTCAAGATCAAGTCTTTCATTTTGGCTATGCTTCTCCAAATAGGAGAGTGGGAGGGTTTTAGAGAGTAGAACTTAATTTTTCTATGTTCCAGGTATTTCTTTCGTAGCAGCTTGTATGCATGGGGTATTTTCATTTTTTATGACCCTCCAAAGATGTTTGGACATGAAACACTTGTTCCAAATCTCAATGTCTTTGATACCTAATCGTCCTTTTACTTTACTATTAGTAACCATATTCCAAGGAACTCTGGGTAAGTAGTGAGTGCTCTCCAATTTATTCCACATGAACTTCTTAATTCCCTTATGCAGCTCATTAACGGTTCTCTTCGGTAGTATAGAGGTTTGCATGTGATAGACTAGTAAGGATGAAAGGATAGATTTAATTAGAGTGATCCTGTCCGCTAGGTTGATAAACTTCGTTTTGCCATTGGACGAGTTTGGTTATGAAGTTAACCAACATATCTTCAAAGTCCTTATGTTTGGGTAGACAATGAGAGATAGAAACCCCGAGGTACTTACCGAAGCATGTAAAAGCAGGAATTCTAATAGAAGCAACGAGAATTCTACGGAACCTATGATGTAGGGTTTTGGGAAGATAACCCTCAACTTATCTTTATTTATTCTCGGTCTTGACTCCAATCCAAATGATTGAAGGGTATCAGCCATGATCTTAATGGAGTCATGACTAGCTTGACCAAAGAACACCACATCATCTCGCATAAAAGGTATGAGAAAATTTGATTCCTTTGATGGTAATCAATTTCCAAAGGCTGGACGCCACTTTATCCTCTATCATTCTAGACAATCTCTCAAGGCAAAGGACAAAGATATGAGAGATAAAGGATCCCCTGTCGGATTCCTTTGTTTGGTTTTAAACATTCTCCTAGGTTACCTTTCAATAGAATGCGATACTGAGTTGAAGTAATGCATTCCATGATGATGTTAACTATCTTGAGAGGCAAACTAAAGTAGTTCAAGGTATCCCGAATAAAGTCCCACTCAAGAGTATCATAGGCTTTGGATAAATCAACCTTAAGAGCTAGGAATTTCTTTTTGCGATTGCCTCTGTTAATATGAAAAACAAGTTCTTTGACCAGGAGAATATTATCCGTGATTTTCCTTCCTGGTACAAAACTAGACAGAGTCGGGTTAACTACCATAGGTAGAAGAGGTTTGATATGATTGATCAAGATTTTGGAGAGAGCTTTATAAGTCGAGGTACAAAGGCTTATAGGTCTAAGATCAGTAACCTTCTCCACGTTCGCTTTTTTGAAATAAGGCAAATAAATGTCTTATTCATTTCTCCTGTCTTCCTAGGCTCGATAAAGCAATCTTTGATGAAGCTCATAAGATTTGATCCACAGCTATTCCGAGTACTTCCTCGGAAGAAAACGTGGATACTATAAGGTCCTAGGGACTTAGTAGGGTTCAATCGAAATACTCGCTCTTTTGATTTCCTCATTAGTGGGAGTATGATCATTGATGTCAATAGCTTTATCCTCATGAAGCTAGGGGAGTGATTTCTTTGGCCTTTTGAAGATTTAAATAGATCACCAAAATGGGAAAGAAGGAGTTTATGAATATCGGACCTCGACACCCACTCACCATCATTATTTTGTAATTTCGGGATGCTTTTTCGGTTTTGTCTCACTCGGGGTAAGCATGTGGAAATATTTGGTGCTAAGGTCTTTATAAAGATGGTTATAGATACGAGCCTTTTGACCCCAAACAGTTTTTTCCATTTTCGAAGGAGAGAGTAATGATCAAGGAGATCACGTTCGAGATTGAATAGGAAGGGATTAGGGTTGCGTGCAAGGACGTTTTGGGTGCCCTCAATTATGGCCCTAGTTCGATTTAGATAGAGTCCGAAGTTGTAAAAACTGACTTATGCCATAGGGGGCTTTAGATTTAAAGCCCTCTACATTATCCAGAAAACTTTTATTAGGGTTCTAGCTAGAATGAAAGAAACTATCAAACTGGGAGTACGAGATGCCAAGCTATATGAGTACAAAAAGGGTACCTATGCCTTTGATAAGATAGCGGGGTTTCAACCAAAATAGGATAGTGGTCAGAAGCCACACGGGGAAGATGGGTTACCTTAGTCTTGGGATACATCCGGATCCACGCAGGATTAAGCGAGGCTCGGTCTAGACGTTCTTGGATATTCTGAATCCTCGTACGACCATTGGTCTAAGTAAAGTTAGGGCCCATGAAACCAATATCAATAAGAGACCAAGAGTCCATCCAATTAAGGAAAGAAGCCGCTTGAGAGCTAGAGAAATGCTTACCTCCACTTTTCTCTTTCGAACTAGTGACCGTATTGAGGTCCCCTACCACAATCCTAGGAATTTTGAGAGGTTATAAACACAAGCCTATCTAACATTTCAAACAACAATTTTAGTGTTGGTCGGTGGGTCCACAAGAGGGTGGGGGTTGGAATTTTGAGTTCTCTCTTCCTCTCGGTAGAAGATTGGTGTCTCCCTACCAGGTAAGTTGGTCTCCTTCCAAGGCTGGCTCGAGTTCAACTTGTAGATTTGGTCGAAGCACTAGGGGTTAGTGTGACTTTGATTGCGGGCATGAAGGAATGGTTGAAAATGAACTTTCCTGAGATTTTTAGGCTTTCGAACCTTTCCAAAGGACTGAAAGCTACCGGTAAATGGTTTGGGTGAGACATGTTTACCTCTACCCCTGCCCTCCCAAAGAACTTGGCCGGAATTCTCGGAGAAGGGGGCTGAATGTGGCCGGGTATTGCAAGTGTGTTTCCCAAAATGTTTCTCTCAATAGTGGTTGGTATTGCATGGCTTTGAGAAGAGCGTTGTCCGCTTCCTCTTGAATCTGCAAACTCTCTTGGAAAGGAGAAAGATTCAGGACCTCCCATAGTCCCGGAGTTGGGAAAGTAGGGAAGAGATGAGGAGTTGGGTCTACCGCGAGGGATTCAGCAGCGTGTCTAGCAGAGAAGGATGGCCGGAGAGGTTCTCTTGGGCCATCGGAGGCGGAGGGTTCAACGGTGGATGGGAAGTTTGGTGGTTTAGAGTTTGATCAAGGTGGAGAATAGGAGGTCCGATAGAAGTGAGCTTTAATGGTCTCATTGGGCGGAGAGGGATGCAGATTGATAAAGACCGGAGGTGAAGGTTCGAGTAGGTAGGAGGAGATTAAATTCCAAAGGTGATTGCAAAAGGGAATAATGCCTGCATTAAATACCGGGTTAATGATCCTTCATATGCTCCTTCGTCCTCACTCATAGATATACTATTAACGTCTGCATGGCTAGCTGCCAAGTTAGGATTGCCATTGAGTACCATATCTTTCCTCTCGCTGAGTTGTAGCCAGTGGGATGAGAGGAATTAATTGCTTTAATTATTCCTTGATCGGGGGATAATCGAGTATGATGACTTGGCATGCACGTTGCGTTAATTACTAATGGGGGTAGTTGGGGTGCTAGTCTAGGCCGGACCCTTATTTTTTGCGGGTTTTCCGGTCTAGCCAAAGCCTCTTTGTTGGTTCCCACCGATCTATTCGGTGGATGGGCCCGGCGAGAGAAAGTGTTGGGAGGCCCATTTCTTCTATTTCTGGATTTTCTATTGGCCACAACTGTCCAGCCCACTGGTCCGATTATTTCCGTCGAAAGACTCTCCGTTATCATTGGACCAAACTGCCTTCTTTTTTGTCTTATTCTATTGGGTTTCGGTTTGCATGGCTTGCCTGTCCTATAGGGTGGAATGATGGTGTCTCTCTTGCTTCTTTTTGTCATTTTCTTGTTACATGGAAGTGACCTCCATGGAAGAGCTTGAAGCTTTGCTTGGAGGGGTATTTGTCTCTAAGGTGTCCTATCATAACATAGTTAAAACACAATAGGTCTAGGTTTTCATACACCATAGTTTGCCAAGCATTCTCGATCTAAATATGTGGAACAAGGGGTTTGCTAAGGGAGATCTCAATGCAAACATGAGCATATCGGCCCCTTTCTACCATCCGCATTGCATAGTGACAAGCCGCAAGCGCACGAGTGTATGATTGTAGCTAGCCAAGGTCGATCCCATAAGGACTCGATCTAGCAACACACTAAACTAGTCCTTTACTCAATTGCTAAGCTAATCGGGTTTATGGAGTTTGCTTCTCTAAACTAGTTCTAAATATTAAAATCAAGGAAATTAATCTAAACTTAAATCAATGGGTAAAACATCTACGAATTTGCTTTCCTAACAATGAGTTTGATAATTTAAACATAAATTGTGCAATCATTCTTTCAAGTAAATCAAGGATCGATAATTAAAAAATTCTACCGCTCTTTCGATGCTTAATAGAATTGCTCTAATTAACCTATCAAACAACTTTCGTATGCCTTTTAAGTCAATCAAAGTTAAAGATTTCAAATTATCAAAGTGATCACCTAATTTACTATTCTTTTCTCAAATTTCACAAATTAAGTAGAAAGGTTGGTTGTCGGATTATTCTATTTCACTTTTTAGTACATGATAGATTAATCTCTAAACACAAGTATTCTAGGCCTTTAAAACACTCATGAACATGATAAACACAACTTTTATTGATCAAAATCAGAATTCAAGCACAAATCTTGAAAAACTAATCAAACTTTATTGTTTCGATTACAAATCCCTAGAAAAACTAAACTATTCACAAATAATTATTGAAAGCTTAAATAAAATCAAATACATGGTAATCAAACCTCAAACA
Organism: Talinum fruticosum; assembly: GCA_021018815.1. Classification (NCBI taxonomy): domain Eukaryota; kingdom Viridiplantae; phylum Streptophyta; class Magnoliopsida; order Caryophyllales; family Talinaceae; genus Talinum; species Talinum fruticosum. The sequence goes on along the minus strand of JAITYX010000048.1, from coordinate 734,180 downwards.
GAAAAACTGATGAAGTAGGATGATAGACTTGAAGTACTCCACTTGAATATCTTGACTTCGAATGGAATCCCGCAACTGCTTCAAGCTTCTTCTTCGATCTTCAAAAGTATTTGGTTTGATGTGGATGAATGGTACGGAAAAATGGTGATGGATGAATGGTGGATGAACTATGGATAGATTCTGGACTGGATAGCCTTAAGATCGGACGAAAATCGACTTAAATAAGCCCTTAAGAGGCAATCAAGAGTTGAAACCGTCAAAACCGAATCATCTCGGCAGAATTTACTTCCAACACGAGCCGTATGCTCCGACACGGGCTGTCCGTGTTGGCTGTTAGATAATCAAAACTGGATGGAAACGCTGAAAATGGGCCGTGTCTATCGACACGTGCTGCCCCTTCTCGATGAAAAGGGTCCGACCTCCAACACGGGTCGTGTCCGCCGACATTGGCTGCCCGTGTTGGTTCGTTGGAAGGCATGCTTCAAACCGATTCGATCATAACTTCGTCATCCGATGTCCAAATGATGCGATTCTTGATTTACCGGAAAGCTCATTGAGTCTAGTTTCTAATTCTTTCATCATTATGCTTGCTTCATAAGTGTGGTAAAAAACATGATTCAGAGAGTAAAGAAGTATCCGTTATTGCACCCTTCTTACTTTCAAGCTCATATCTTTTCTCGTTCCTCAACGGAATTGAGCTTATAATATGTCATTGGAAAGCTCTTTTAATAAGAAAGTTAGAAACATAGACTCGAAATAGCTTTGGACCGAAAATATGACTAAAAATCAGGTCCAAATCACTTGGAAGCTGCAGAAATAGACAAAAAATGCAAAACCCAAGTGTAAAGCATAAATGGGGTAAAAAGTACATAAATATGAACATAAATCCCCAAAAATGATAAGCAACCTCCTTTGAAATCTAATGCAAATATGGCACGTATCAAAGTCCCCCACGCTTAAACCTTGCTTGTCCCCAAGCAAATATAAGACTCAAACAAAAACAAAATAAAATAAAATAAAATAAAAGGACTCAAGATGAAAAAGAAAAATCTATTTACACACCCTCCTCGGGTAAGTATCGGTAGAATTATCTAACAACCAAGTTTAACCAATAATAGCCTGAAAGTAATGAAAACCATTAAGCACAAGTAAGAGGGAAGTTTTTGAAAAGATTTCTATGAGTCACACAATCAAGATCAAATCAATCACACCTAATCTCCAATGATAGCAAGTTGGCTCATGTATAAGCATGAAATTAGAAAGATCATTGAGAGCAAAGCTCACTTTAGGGAAGCGAAAACACTCATCTCATGTGTCCGAAAATATATAACAATGAAAGTTCTCTCAATACTCTCACCAAAGAAACAATCTACCATATGCTTGCAAAGAATCTCAACTCTCCACCACGAGTATGCAAATGCAAATGACAATCAAGAGGTCTTTTCAAGGGTTGTAACGGGCTAGGGGTTAAGGGTAGGAGTGGAATTATTTGAGTAATGAGGAGCTAAAAGCCAAACTTGGAGCTAACTCATCAAATATCTCATATATACAATACTACCCATTCATAAACATTCAAAACAAACCCGGAAAAACCCATTGGAAACCACTTTAAATCTACACAAGCTAATGCCAAAACACTTTATTCTTATTCTCTCTTTTTTTTTTCCCGATTTTTAAATTTTGTTTTCTATTTCTTTTTCTAATTTTTTTCTTTTTTTTTCCTTTGTGAATGGCAAAACAAACAAATTTATAATAAAAATGCAAATTGTGGTTTTGAAGAGATTCAAAGCAAGTTCTAGAGATTGCAACCAAGGTAGAGTCACACATGGAAATCATGAGACTAATAAAAATGATTAGTCTTTTAAGGCTTAGTGATCTCACGGGTTAAGGCTCAATAATCAATCTAATTCAAGATGTTCCATATGCCAATCTTACATCATAAGATTAAGAAGGGTAATAAATCATCTCTATCAAAGTGCAATTCTAAACCAAGATTCTCTTACAAACTCTTTTCAAAAACTTTTATTTGCAAACGGGCTATACAAGATCAAACAAAATCAAAAGAAAAATTAACTAGCCTAAGAATCATCACTGGAGGATTTATTCACTAACCTAAAGTCTGACCTAATACATTTTTTTTTTATTTTCTAATGTTTTTAAATTAAAGCAATAAAAACTACCTTTACATGCAACCTAAATGCAAATGCAAAACCTAGAAATCACAAAATGAAACTAAAGATAAAGGCCAAATAAAAGAAAACTAAGAAAACTAAACTAAAGTACATGCTACTAAATGCAACTATGTGGATGCAAATGCAACTATATACATCATTCTTCAAGCACCACATGAATGCAAAACCTTCCCCCATGCTAGGACAAAGCATTGTCCTTAATGCAATTAAGGATCAATGTGAGGGGAGGAGAAAGAACAATCATTCTTCAAGTGCACACAATGGTAACTTTTATGAAAAATGCAAACTACCTAAAAATTTTAAAAAAGAAAGAAATCACCTTGGGTTGCCTCCCACGCAGTGCTTCTTTAAGGTCATTAGTTAGACCCAGCTCCAATCATCCGTCTCCAAATAGCCTTATCAAGAATTACTCTCGTCGTGGGCGGTCACCATTAGACGGGCCACCATCACATTTGACCCTCCAGTTGAGGTCCAAATCATTACACTCATTGAAACAAGCTTCATTAAACACATAGGACATGCACTTGGCAAACATTAGCGGAGAAAATTTGTCAACCTCTACCACCTTAGCATTGACAAGTTCATGCCCTTCATGCAAAGGTTTATCACATGCTACTTAATCAGTCATCTCAACATTACAACATTCAGCAGAAATAGGGAAACATCATGTTTCTTAAAAAATCAAATTCGAGTGTGATGCTCCCCACATCAAAGGTCAATTTACCCTCTTTCACATCAATCTTACACCCAACGATCGCCAAGAAAGACCTCCCAAGAATGATTTGGGTATGGGTATCCTCAATCATATCAAGAATTAGAAAGTCCACAGGCACAAAGAAATCACCAACTTTGACGACAATGTCCTCTAAAATACCTAAAAGATATGTCACGGAACTATCCGCTAATTGAAGAGAAATTGTGGTGGACCTCAACTTACCTAAGTCCATTTTCTTATATAAAGAATAAGGCATCGAGCTCACACTTGACCCCAAATCACATAAAGCACAATCTATGGACATATTCCCAATCAAGCATGGGATGGAAAAACTCCCGGGTCTTTAAACTTTTCAAGTAAGCTTATTTTGGACTACTGCACTACACTCGTCACTCAATGCAAAGGTCTCATGCTCATTCAATGTCCTCTTTTTGAAGAGTATCTCTTTTAAAAATTTAGCATACAAGGGCATTTGAGTCAAAGTATCAATGAAAGGGATGTTCATATTGCATTTCTTAAGTATCTCCAAAACTTCCCAAATTGCATATGAAGCTTAGCCTTAGCTACTCTTTGTGGGAATGGTAAAGGTGGAGTGTAAATTCTTTAGTTTTTGGTCGGTCATTAGGAATCTTTTTCTCATTTTGCACAACAACATCAACTAAGGGTTCTTTGGAGGGTAAAGACACCTCATCATTCACAACATCATGCAAATTCACATCATTCTCATTTTGGACATGAATGAACACATGCTCACTACTAGCACCCTTTGGCACCACCAATTGTGTCCCACTCCTCAAAGTTATGGCATTGCATTGTTCCCTAGGGTTAATCTCAGGTTGGCTAGGAAGCTTACCCGAAGAGCTAGAGGAAGAGCTTACTTGGCTAGCAATTTGAGTTTTAAGCATCTTATTGTGAGTGGCTAAAATTTTAACTTTTGAAGCCAATTGCTTGATAATCTCATCTTGCTTTTGTTGAGCCAAAAGCATGTTTTCCATCATGACCTCCAAGTTAGACTTTTGGGGCATTAGTGATTGGGTAGGTCTTTGGAATCTAGGGGTGGGTGGTCTTAGGACTTGTTGCGGATCCATGGGATTATTGTTCCGATAGGAAAAATTAGGGTGATACCTCAATCTCGGGTTATAGAAATTTGAGAAAGGGTCAAAGTTTGGCCTTGGGTTCGGGTTGCCGATAAAATTATCTTGGTCGATTGGTCCATTGCTAGCCATACCCACAGGACAAAACAGAGTCTCATGCTCATAAGAATTGCAAAAAGCACATGGAAGGGGAGGGCAACATTCACATTTAGACGGTCCATTTTTTGAGTTATAGCATCGATCTTAGCAGAAAGGACATAAAGTACATCAACATCAAGCTTATCTCCCGTTCTCTTGGAATAGGGCTTGGACCATTGAAAATTGTTTAGCACTATCTCGCTCAATCAAGGTGTAGAGCTCATCTACGGACTTGCTCATGATGTTTCCTCTCGCCGTCGCAAGAATGGTAGCTCTCAAGTGATTATCTACCCCATTATAGAAAGCTTGAATGGGGACCCATGGGTTAAATCCATGTTGTGGGCATTAGCGAAAGAGATCCTTGAACCTTTCCCATGCTTCAAATAACGTCTCGTCCGGCTCTTGGACGAAGGTGGAAATTTGGTTCCTCAAACTGGTCAACTTGCTTGGTAGGAAGTATTTTGCCAAGAAGGCATTTGCAAATTGATCAAATGTGCTGATGGAGTTCACCGGAAGAGAATCTACCCACTCCCATTCTCTTCCTTCAAGCGAGAACGAAAACAATTGCAGCTTGATTGCATCCGGTGAAGCCCCATTTGCCTTGAAAGTGTCACATGCTAGGCGAAAAATGCGAAGGTGTCGGTTGGGGTCTTCATTGGGGAGACCATGGAAAAGAGTGGCCTTCACCAAGTTGATGAGCAAGTTCTTCAACTCAAAGTCATTTGCCGCTGCACTCGGGACATTGATGGCCATCGGTGGATTAGTGACATTGGGTGTCACATATTGCCCAAAAGTTCTTCTTTCTTCTGCGGCCATCTTGGGCTTTTGCTTGGAGTTTTCTTCTTGCTTCTTCCTAGCCTTCTCTAGACTTTTTTCTTCCACCTAGAGCGAAGGTTCGCTCGGTTTCAGGATCAAACTCGAATAATTGAGCTTATTGCATGTAAGGAGAGAATACCTAGCAAGAACAAAAACAAAAGTACCAACACAATCAAAACAGAAAAAGAAAATAAACACTTAGTCAATTTGAGAGTATTCGTCTAATGGCTACTAAAAATAGAGTCCCCGGCAATGGCGACAAAAACTTGACAAGCCGCAAGCGCACGGTGTATGATTGTAGCTAGCCAAGGTCGATCCCACAAGGACTCGATCTAGCAACGCACTAAACTAGTCCTCTACTCAATTGCTATGCTAATCGAGTTTTTGGAGTTTGCTTCTCTAAACTAGTTGTAAATATTAAAATCAAGGAAATTAATCTAAAATTAAATCAATGGGTACAATCATCTAGGGATATGCTTTCCTAACAATGAGTTTGATAATTTAAACATAAATTATGCAATCATTCTTTCAAGTAAATCAAGGATCGATAATTAAAAATTCTACCGCTCTTTCGATGCTTAATAGAATTGCTCTAATTAACCTTTCAAACAATTTTCGTATGCCTTTTAAGTCAATCAAAGTTAAAGATTTCAAATTATCAAAGTGATCCCCTAATTTACTATTCTTTTATCAAATTTTACAAATTAGGTAGAAAGGTTGGTTGTCGGATTATTCTATTTCACTTTTTAGTACATGATAGATTAATCTATAAAAACAAATATTCTAGGCCTTCAAAAACTCATGAACATGATAAACACAACCTTTTATTGATCAAAATCAGAATTCAAGCACAAATCTTGGAAAAATAATCAAACTTTATTGTTTCGGATTACAAATCCCTAGAAAAACTAAACTATTCACAAATAATTATTGAAAGCTTAAATAAAATCAAGTACATGGCAATCAAACCTCAAACAGCAAAAATGAAAAAGTAGGATGATAGACTTGAAGTACTCCACTTGAATCACTTGACTTCGAATGGAATCCCATAACCGCTTCAAGCTTCTTCTTCGATCTTCAAAAGTATTTGATTGGATGTGGATGAAAGGTATGGAAAAATGGTGATGGATGAATGGTGGATGAACTATGGATAGATTCTGGACTGGATAGCCTCAAGATCGGACGAAAATCGACTTAAATAAGTCATTAAGAGGCAATCAAGACCTGAAACCGTCAAAACCGAATAGTCTCGGTAAAATTTACTTCCAACACGAGCCGTGTGCTCCGACACGGGCTGCCCTCGGATAATCAAAACTGGATGGAAACGCTGAAAACGGGCTGTGTCTATTGACACGGGCTGCCCCTTCTCGATGCAAAGGGTCCGACCTCCAACACGGGTCGTGTCCACCGACATGGGCTGCCCGTGTTGGTTGCTTGGAAGGCATGCTTCAAAATAATTCGATCATAACTTCGTCGTTCGATATCCAAATGATGCGATTCTTGATTTACCGGAAAGCTCATTGAGTCTAGTTTCTAATTCTTTCATCATTATGCTTGCTTCATAAGTGTGGTAAAAAACATGATTCAGAGAGTAAAGAAGTATCCGTTATTGCACCCTTCTTACTTTCAAGCTCATATCTTTTCTGTTCCTCAACGGAATTGAGCTTATAATATGTCATTGGAAAGCTCTTTTAATAAGAAGGTTAGAAACATAGACTCGAAATAGCTTTGGACCGAAAATATGACTAAAAATCAGGTCTAAATCACTTGGAAGGCTGCAGAAATAGACAAAAATGCAAAACCCAAGTGTAAAGCATAAATGGGGTAAAAAGTACATAAATATGAACATAAATCCCCAAAAATGACAAGCAACCTCCTTTAAAATCTAATACAAATATGGCATATATCACATAGTCAACCTTAATAGGCTTTCCTATGATCTTGGGTATATCAAATAAGGCAAGCTTATTGAAATATTTTACAGGGAGTTCGGAAACCGGACCCAAACAACCATAGAGGAAAATTGGTTCAATGACGGTCTAAAGTTTGGTTGCCATTAGGCCAGCATAAGGTAGTGACCAAATAAGAACCATGGCCCCCCAGAAGAGCACGCTCAAGATCAACATCATTCGCTGAACCGAAAAGGAAAGTATCCTTTCCGATGTCAATGATGTCAACCGAGTTATCAACTTTCCACATCTTTTTAACTTTGCTAACCATAACATCGTACCTGAAAATTGTCTCCAGAACCTTACCCATTAGTGTCTTGGCCCATAGGGCACGTAGCAGCTGCACTTGGTTCGTTGAGAACATGACCTTGTATGGGGTGGTCGGGCCATTCTCTTTTAGCTCTTGAGTTTCAAAGGACATTTCTGGAGTACTTCCGGGGCTTACGGTCGCCACAAGGCTTGGCCTTGAAGGACATTCTTGAAAGCTAGCATCTCGGATTGCCATGTAGAAGCTGAGGTAGGAAATTCGAGACAGGGAAGAAGGGTGGATATTCGTTGGGAGATGGGATGGTGGAGGATCCTCCTCTATCAACACACTTTTTCTCTATGTTTAGTTATCCTATGATGACCTTCTATATATAATCATTGTTAAGATTTGAACTCCGGTATTGACACCAACATGATAAAAAAATTGGCATTGTATTCCACAAAATACTCCAAGGTCAAAGCATTTTCTTCTCCCCGTTCGTTTCTTCCCTGTGTTAAACCTCAATTGTTTTTTTCCCACTTTTTTTAATTTTTTGGGCATTTCTTCGTGATGAAGATTTGGTAGGCTAATTGAAAATAAATGCTAGTTGCATGGTTAGATTGTAAGTTTATATTTTATTAGGGTTATATCCTATACAGGACATAATTTAATTTAATTTTTATAATTAATTATTTTTTAATTTTATTATTGTTAATTAACTTAGAATGATAAAAATTAATTATAAGCTAAAAAATAACAAATTTTTTTCAATAACAATTATAAATTAAAATATTAGATTATATTATAAATAATAAGTAGATATATTTTTTTATTTTTTCTATTTTCATTAATATACTTTTCATTCTTACTTGTCTATTATGTTTAGTAATTTTTTGAGACTAAATATAGTTACTAACATTTTATGAGACATATGAATAGTCCCAATATTAAATTGAATTAAAATTATATTGAATGTATCTAATTGGTATCCTACGTGACATCTTACGTGACATCATATGTGTCACTTATATATTGTTTAGACTCAACTTTTAATATTGATATATGATATTAATAATAAATAAAAGTCACTTAAATACTAACTCAAAGCAAATTACCCAATATATATAATTCCCATCAAAAAATAAAATACCCAATATATAAAGTAATCACATGATAAGAAATAGCTTGGTTGTACTCTAGTTACTAAAAGTTGGGTCTATGAAGCGCAAATTATACTTCGAGCTCTCAAGCTCAGCCATGGCGGGGGTAAGAGAGGAAGACCTAAGCTGCATTCAAGCACCAGCAATTCATCTCGATTGGGACTAGTGACAACATCATCGGCGCGTTCAAAATCTAAATCGCAAGTTGGGGAAGGGAGATCGGAGGACAACAATGGAACAAGTACCAGTACAAGAAAATGAAAGTGGAGGAAATAAGGGGGACGAGAGGTGGTGAAATGACCAAGGAAACCACATAATCAACACAAAAGGAACCACAACCTAGAATCGGTTCATACGCATCGCTAGTTAACCCGAGATGAAGGTAATACCCTAAAAATTGTTCCTGCTTTGTTAGATGGCTTTATTAGAAGAATGAAGGTAATACCCTAGAAATGACCAAGGAAATGGGTCAAAATAAGCTCAATTGAACAATAATGATATAGCTAGAGAAATTGAACATTGGAAAACTTCAATTATGTGTAGGGTGCTAGGGGCAAACCCACCCTTTGAAGTTATAGATGGCTTTGTTAGAAGAATGTGGATAGTATATAACATTGACAAGGTTGCAACTGGTAGGAAGGGTGAAGGTTTGCTCTTGGAGAGTCTATGTCACTCTAGATGGGGGGTGAATAGGGTGATGAAGAAAATTAAACACTTTTTGCACAAACACTTAGATAAAGCAGATTCCGAGTCTAGAGTGGACTTAGAAAGACAAATACACGAGATATACGTGGAAACCTTTCTAGGTTAGAAAACCGGGGACAGTGCTAATCCAAGCACTAAGTCAAATCCACTATTTTGAATCCAAAAATACAAAGGATTGACTCAACCAGAATTGCTCCCTTAAATAATTCCTTACAAAGTTTTTCTAGACTTAGAAGTTCCCTTATCTGATCTAGTACTTCCCGACTGACGTAACCTTGACAATCGGGGACAATTGAGATAAGTTAACCCTTACAGCTCGGTCAAGGGACTTACTAAGAAAGTAAGAGAAGAATGTAACCGATTACAAGAATTTCTTTACGACTCGGAAGATATAAAATACAAAGTTGGAGTTGTAAGTAGAAGATTGAGTAAGAATGTACTAAGTAAATGTTAGGCAATAAATTCAGCAATAATTCCAGTGACGAGTAATCTTTAAGTCTTACGGAGTGGCTTCTATATATAGACAATCAGGCGGAATGACTGTTGAGTCTTGTTTACGGACTGAAATCTTCGTTAGTCGTTGTAATGGTTATTCTGTGTCACTCAAAAAGATCCGTTGGGATGTGGACGTTGTGTAATGGCTCTTGGCTCCAAAAGACGGTCTAATCAACTAGTGGTGATTGAAAACTAAGGTGGAAATAACCGTTACGCCTACGGTTGGAGTTTTCGGTTTCGAAAACAAACAACCCCGACACGATGTTTGAGGCATGTCCGAAGTAGCTAAAACTTTATCTGCTGGTGTTTAAAGGATAGAAGCCGATTGCTTTTGTAATTCAAAAATAGATTAGCCTTGTTTGAATATCCTACAATAGCAAACCACATTGGTTTTCAAAGTATAAAATACTTTGGTCCAAGATTAGGCACGAGATAATAATTAAATCGAGTATTAAGTGCTTAATTATCTTTGGCCTAAAAGAATGGAATTTTCCGAGTCTAATATGCACTAGGTTCAGTATCCATCTTGAATCAATCCTAAAATTAATCAAGTTAGATAGTAAAATATCAATAAACATGAACTTGATTCAATCAAATAATCTTCCAAGAAATAAACTAACTTAGAATAAAGAATTAACGCTGTAATTCATTTTACTTTGAAATACAATGTTAGTGCTCAGAATAAATGTATTTAAGAAATTATTTGGGCATACAATGGTTCTAAGTGATGTCCGATTGAGTCGAGTAACACAAGTAAGAGATATGCGGTGAAGCGCTTTACGAGTTAGTCGAAAAGAATGAAAACTTAGATATGAGTTTCTATAATGCCTAGAATGACTTAGAATCAAAATATAAGAGAGATAGAGAGTTATACCGGAGTCTTCAATCTCCCCTTTTTGATGAAAGGCATTCCATACTTAAGATAGAAACTTGTTAGTTCAAAGATGAGTTTTCATTGCAAATTGATCGGAAGCAAGAAACAATATTCTCTTTAAGTAAGACTTGAGATACTTATAAAGTGTATCTCATATCATATTATAACTCGGAATAGGTTTGTGGATAATTCATCGGAGCAAAGAAAAAGATTATGTCCAAAGAAAATATGTTAAAGAGTTGAGTATCGAGCAAGACAAATATATAACTCGAAACATGTATGCTCAAAGAAAGAAAAATCATTCATTTCTCGAAATAAATATTTACGAGAGAAAAATAAAATAAACTTAGACAAAAGGGAGGAACTCCCTTAAACCAAACATCCAAGTTTTCTATTTTCCTCCCCTATGCATTTCATCAAAAGTATGGAGGAAATAACGAGAAAAGTACAACATATGTTGGATAAAAAAACAATGAAATATGAGTTAAAAAACTAAACTAAGAAGATGAGGCAGGTTGTCCGGATGAGGAGGGATGAGCGAGTGCGCTTGTGCTCGTATGCTTGTGTAGAAGTGGATGAGCAGGGAAGGCTGCAGACCTGGAATGTCGGGAATCCGCTTAGTCCTGGTTATGTGAACCAGGGAAATATTGTCGTCGGCGCTTCTTGCTCGAAGACAAGCTGCTGGTTGTGCTTATGAGGCGGGGGCTTTTGATCGACCGATATCGCTAGCCTCTTCGAGCCACTCGGAACATGATATGAAGAGATCGGTTCTAGTTCTTTTGTGCCCTGGCCCTTAGGTTGAGCAGCCGCTTCTTCTTCTTTTTCTTCTTCCTTCTCCTTAGCTACTCCTTACGCGGCTTGGGCTTCTTCATCAGTTGCCTCTACAATGCTTCTTCTACCTCAGTTGAAGTTGGCTTAGCTGAGCTGGAGGACTCCTCGAAGTATCGGACGTGTTTGAGTCTTCGACAACTTTTGATCTGCGTTTTTAGAGGAGACGAAGCTGCTCGCGTTGTTCTTATATAATCCCCTTGAGCTCGAACATGAGTTATTGGTTCTCCACGATCCGAGACTATGCGATTTTCCGGAGTATAACCAGGTTGAGAATAATATTTTTGAAAGATTTTAGAGTGGCCTGAAATGCTTCGGACACGAAGTAAATTTATTTACCATTTCGGCAAACACATCGGAGGAGTGACGAGGATGAGAAGTAGAAGGCCCAGCGAGTCAACTATGGTGCTGCTAGTGGAGTCCGAGTCCGAGTTGGTGGTGGTAGCTCGGACCCGTGAACCCGGACACCGGGTTTTACTTCCTAGTGCCCGTAACCCAAGAGCTTATTTACGCCTATACAAATGGCAACTTCCGAGCAAGCGTTAGGGTCCGTAGGAAGGGGAACTTTAAAGTGCTTAAAGACAATAGTCGAAGGGCTCCAAAAGGATAAAGAGCGGAGTTTGTGAGTAAGCGAGCAAAAAGCCTTCCGCTCAAGAATAGGCTGGGAAGAGGTCTACTTTGTAGCCCTCTAGAATATCGAACAAAACTTTGAGAATCTTAGAGTTTGGATTCTCTTTGCCAAAGTGATGAGAAAAGAAGGTTCTCATCAAGATGAAATAGATTAGCCTTGCTTCGGACTTCATCCGAGTCACAAAGAAGTTCTTACGTGACTTAGGCACCTCTTTTGCATACTTTTCAAAGAAATCGTCTGTAATTTCCATGAAAGGTATTGGGTTGGAATTGAGAAACATAGATGTGACTTTGAAGAGTTTGTGAAGAAGGGCGAGATTAGTTCGTACAACCATACCCTAAACTTTTGAGGTTATGAAACCTTCGAGAGGTAGTCATATTGGCATAGAACTTCGGCAATGAGTTCTGGATAGATATATTCACAAAAGCACGAGATAGTTATATACACCGGTATCTTTGATGTTATGCAACCACGAGAATGAAGTGGTAGGGAAGAATTTGTCATCCAACGTTAGATGTTGGGCAACAAAATGCTGAGGAGGATTTGATGTACCTCCTGGAGTGTTTTTGCGTGAGCCTTTTGGTGGCTGAACCTATTTCTTGATGGGTTCCTCTCTTCGGCATGGTGAAAAAGCGAAAGAGAGAGAATGAAAGTAGAGAGATGAGAGCAAAGAGAGTAGAGAATTTAGAGAGAAGGAGAATAGGAGTGAGTAGAAATATTGAGAATAAAGAAAGCAAGTAAACAAGTGGGCAAAGTGAAGAAAAGAAGGTAAAAAGGTGCTATTTATAGCGAAAAGAATGACCTTCAACCTTCGTTCGACCCGAATACAAAGCAACACTCTCGGACCGTTGTAATGTTTTGCACTCCAACGGCTAGTATCCCAACAACTTTCTTTCAACAGCTAGTTTCTTCTTATTGAAACACGTGGCGGAGAGAGAGAGAATAAAAGGTTTTCGAAAACATTTATGAGATTCTCCATTTATCTAGAGATGATCTCGAAGTTTGATATCCATTTTGCTTATAAACCGAGTCCGACTTAGTATTGTTTCTAAGTGACTAAGACCACTCGGAAAACTAATAACTCATAGCTCGATCGCATTACGAGTCAACTTATCCATTTGTTATCAAAACATAAACACATAATCATGTAAAGATAATTCATGTAATAAATCACATAATCATGCACTAATCATGCCAAGCTCATTCCTAATTAAAAAAAATGATCCTCGGTAAGAGGCTTAGTGAAAATACCAGCTAATTGAAATTTCGTAGGAATGAATTCAAGCTCAATATCACCTTTTTCCGAATGTTCTCTCATAAAATGATACTTGACCTCAATATGCTTTGTCTTTGAGTGTTGGACTGGATTCTTAGTGATACTGATTGTACTCGATTGTCACACCTGATTGGGAAAGATGTGATGATAGTTCAAGATCCTTCAAGTGGTGCTTGATCCACGAATCCGAGCATAAGAAGCTCTAGCTGCAATGTACTCAGCCTCGGCAGTTGATAGAGCAATTGAGTTATATTCCTTTAAACGCCGGGAGATGAGGGATTGACCCAAAAATTGGCATGCTCTTGATGTGCTCTTTCTATCAACTTTGTATCTAGCATAATTAGCATCCGAGTATCCGAGTGAGAGTTAGTTATGAGTCTTTTGAAAACCATAGACCAAGATTCCGAGTCCCTACAAGATATCCGAAAATTCTCTTCACCGCGAGTGAGATGTGATTCTTTTGGATTAGCTTGAAATCTTGCACAAAGGTAGACACTGAACATGATATATGGCCTAGTAGATGTGAGATAGAGTAGAGATCCAATCATACCTCTATAAAGTTTCGATTTACTGACTTTACCTTGCTCATCCGAGTCCGAGTTTCAAACTGCTATTCATAAGTGTTGCTACATACTTCATATCTTGTAGCTTATACTTCTTCAATAACTCCTTGGTATACTTAGATTGATGGACATAGATGCCATCCTTGTCTTGTTTTATTTGTAGATGAAGAAAGAAATTAAGTTCACCCATCATATTCATTTGGAACTCCTGTCTCATCAACTCGGAAAACTTTTAACATAGAGTTTCATTAGTAGCTCCAAATATAATATCATCAACATATATCCGAATCATAAGAAAATCATCCTCTTGGTTTTTGTGAAAAGATTTTTGTCAATTTGACTGCTTTTGAAATCATTCTCAACCAAGAAACTGCTGAGTCTTTCATACCAAGCTCACGGGAGCTTGTTTAAGACCATATAAAGCTTTTTGCAATTTGAAAACATAATTTGGAAATTATGAGTTTTCAAATCCAGGGGTTGCTCAAGATAAACTTCTTCTTGAATAAAACCATTGAGAAATGCACATTTAACATTTATTTGATAAAGCTTGATATTCATGCTAGATGCAAATGCTAACGGAATTCTAATTGCCTCGAGTCCTAGCAACAGGTGCAAAGGTTTCCCCACAATCAATTCCCTTTTCTTGGTTATACCCCGAGCACCTAACCTAGCCTTATTTCTAAGTATCAACCCTTCCTCATCCAGTTTGTTTTTGAAAACCCATTTGTTTCCTATTACCTGGGTTGTCAAAAGGTCGTTTAGTCGAGTCCGGACTTGGTTTCTTTCAAATTGATTAAGCTCTTCTTATATGGCCTCTACCCATTCAGGTTCATTTAGGGCCTTTAGTGCATTTTGGGTTTTGTTAATGATATGAACGCTGAAAATGCACACAGATTACGTAAAGAAGATCGAGTTCTTACCCCACTTGTTGATGTCGGAAAGTATGTTTTCAGGTGGGTGACTGGATGCATATTTGAAAGGTTTACTTGTCCTTTAATTCACTAAGTTTGTTGGTTGAATAGGTTGATCTTCGGTTGGTTGATCTTGCTTGAGTCTCCGTATTGACTTGTGCTTTAGCATTCCGAGCTAGCTCGTGAACATGTTCGATCCGAGTCACAACATTCCGAGTTTCCTCGTTGTGAGTTGCCTCGGTCATTTTGTTTTTACTCTTTCTAAGCTCGGCTTCAGCAAAGTCATCTTCATCTCGAGTAAGCTTAAGATCCGAGAATGTGGACTCACTTATCCTGCTAAAATCAATCTCATCAAAGACAACGTGGATACTTTCTTATACTTTGTTAGTTCTCTTGTTAAACACACGATAAGCTTTACTATGAGATGAGTAACCTAAAAATATACCTTCATCTAACCTAGCATCAAACTTAGTCAAATGCTCCTTACCATTGTTGTGAACGAAGCACTTACACCCAAATGGTTTGAAGTAGGATATGTTGGGTTTCTTTCCCTTGTATAGGTCTTCTTCTTCAAGATGGGTCCGATGAGGCATCTATTGAGTGTGTAATTTGCTTGTGTTGATCTGCCTCAGCCCAAAAATAGTAAGGTAGATCATTTTCAATCATCATAGTCTTTCCTATTTCTTTAAGAGTTCTATTCTTTCTCTCCACTACTCCATTTTGTTGAGGAGTTCTTGGTGCAGAGAAGTTGTGGGAGATGCCATTTTTGTCACGGAAATCTACAAATTCCGAGTAGTCAAACTCCCTTCCATGGTCGGTTCGAATCCTTCGATCCGAGTATGACAGTCTACTTGAATTTTCCTGCAAATCTTAGTGAACTCTTTGAAAGCTTCATTTTTGTTCTTGAGAAAACATACCTTGGTAAATCGTGAAAAATCATCAACAATAACAAGTACATACGATTTACGTCCAAGACTTTTCGCGAGAATTTCACCACACAAATCCATATGAACTAATTCAAGCACTTTGGATGTAGACACAGTTTTAAGTGGTTTGAAAGATGATATGATTTGCTTTCCTTTTGTGCATGCTTCACAAAATTTATCTTTCTTAAATGCACAGTTAGGTAATCCCCTAACCAATCCATGAGATGCAAGTTTCTTGATAGTATGCATGCTAATATGTCTTAACCTATGATGCCAAGTCCATGAATCATTATTCATAGATGCTTTCAAACAAGATAAATTCTGACTTGAATCTAAGAGAGGAATAGTATAGGTATTACTTGACCTCGGACTTGAGAGCTTCGTCTCTTTGGTGACTTGCATAAGAAATGTAGCAGTTGTTACGAGTAAACATTACCTCTTGCCCTTTGTCACAAAGCTGAGATATGCTAAGGAGATTGTACTTGATCCCTTTCATAAGGTAGACTCAGGCTGACTATGTTGTTTCCTTCACCAATCTTGCCGGCTACTATCTTGCCTTTGCTATTGTCTCCAAATGTGACTTTTCCTCCTTTCGGATCTTCCAATTCGGAAAAGAGTCTTGAATCTCCCGACATGTGGCATGAGCAACCACTGTCTAAGTACTAATGACCTTTCTTCTTCCGAGTTACCTACAACGCGAAACAAACTAACCCTTCTCACTTCCTTTTACAAACCTAGTAACTTTCTTTACTTGTGTTCTTTCTCCGAGGAAGATCATTCGGTGGGAACCCGATTTGAATAATTTTGGGTTTGGTATGATTCCGAGTCTTCTTTCTAGAAAACCGAGTTTGTGTCTCTTTCTTTTGAAAATCTTTTCTTTTGTACACAGGTGGAGAAGACATTTTCCTATAAACTGGTATGGGCACAGTCCTCTTTTCATTTGTATGAATGGGACCATGCTTAGCTTTCCTTAACTTTACAGTTACGGAATCGGTTTTAAAAAGATTAGAATAGGAATTAGATTCGTCTTCCGCATTGTAACCAATTCCTTCTTTTCTTAATGAGACGCACCGAGAGCCTAACAACAAATCAAGGTTTTTCGACCTTGAGTGAGTTTCAAAACAAGCTTTCGAGACTCATTGAGCTTCCTTTTCGGTTGGTCATTCTCCGTTCGAGTGACTCACACTCGGTCTTATTTTCTTGAGCACTCGGTCTTAAGTACCTTCAGATTTTGTCTCGGGTTTTCTAATTCATTTTTCAAAACATTACTCTCAGCAGTAAGAGACTCAAGTTGTTCCTTGAACTGGGAAGAATCGGAATTGAACTTTTCTTCCAAAGTAAAAATATATCTTATTAAATCAACTTTGGAGAACTTAAGAAAGTTGTCATCGTCCGACTCAAATACGACTTACGAGTCTCTCAATGCCATAAGACACTTTGAGTCATCGAATCATCTTCTTCGGATGAGTCATCATCACTTCAAGTAGCCATCATAGCCTTCTTCTTCTTTCTTTCCTTCTTTCGTTTTGGACAATCTTTGATTATGTGTTCTTTCTTTGCCACATTCAAAACACCGGAGTTCTTAGTTAAAGATAACTTTAAAGGAGATGAGTATTTACCTTTCTTGTCCTTCTTATCTTTCTTGTAGAACTCCTTCTTTGTCCTCTTTTCCCACTTTTTGTACTTTATCATTCTCTTGAAGGCTGCGGGCAATAAGTGCCATATGATCTTCTTCTAATTCCGAGGAGCTCGGACTTTCACGTTTGTTTTACGAGGCCTTCAGCGTCATGTTCTTTTTGGTGCCGACCTCGGCGTCCTCTTCTTCCGAGATGGATCTCGTGGGTGTGTAACTTCCCAATAAGCTCGTGTGGCCTTAGTTGAGAGAGGTTCTAAGCTTTTTAATGATTGTTACCTTAGGACCCCATCTTCTCTTTGGTAGACTTCTCATAATTTTTCTGGACATTTCCTCATGAGAGATCTTTCTACTTAGAGAATTGAGATTATTAGTAATCTCTGTGAACCAAACAACATCCGAGTGATATTTTCTTCTAACTCCATCTTGAACAACTCATATTTGTGAAGATATTTACTTATCTACGCCTGTTTCACTTGACGTGTTCCTTCATAGGTTTTGACAAGGGTGTCCTACACCTCTTTGGCTATGTCATAGGCTGAGACTCTATTGTATTCTTCTGTGCTAATGGCACACATTAGTGCGTTCATAGCTTTGAAGTTCTTTCTAAACTTCTCGGTCTCTTCAATGATGTAATTAGATTTGGATTTAGGCACGGTAGTTCCACTCTTCGTCTTCATTGGGATGTAGTTGCCTCGGATGATGTTCCAAACATCCTCATCGTTGTCCATCGAAAGCACTCCACCATCTTCTTCCAATGTTCAAAGTTTGATCCTTTGAACTTTGGTGGTCTAGTGGATGATCTTCCTTCATTGAACTCTCCATTGTTTTAAGCGATCCGATCTTTAGAACTTTGGATGGTGAGATCCTCTTGAAAGGCTAGGCTTTGATACCAATTGAAGGTTTACTCTTGGAGAGTCTATGTCACCCTAGAGGGGAGTGAATAGGGTGATGAAGAAAATTAAACACTTTTGCACAAACACTTATATAAAGCAGATTTTAAGTCTAGAGTCGACTCGGAAAGACAAGTACACAAACATACGTTGATACCCTCCTGGGTCAGAAAACCACACATAGTTATAATCTAAGCATCAAATCAAATCCACTATTTTGAATCCACAAAATACAAAGGCTCGACTCAACCAGAATTGCTCCCTTAAACAATTCCTTACAAAGTTTTCCTAAACTCGAAGTTCCCTTATCCGATCTAATACTTCATGATCGAGGTAACCTTTACAATCGGGGATAAGCTGAGCTGAGTTAATCCTTATAGCTAAGTCAAGGGACTTACTAAGAAAGTAAGAGAAGAATATAACCGATTATAAGACTTTCTTTACGACTTAGAAGATATGAAATACAAAGTTGGAGTTGTAAGTAGAAAATTGAGTAAGAATGTACTAAGTAAATGTTAGGCAATAAATTCAACAATAATTCAAGTTACAGCAATCGTCAAGTCTTGCGGAGTGGCTTCTATATATAGACAACCAGGCATAATGCCCATTGAGTCTTGTTTACGGATCGAAATCTTCGGTAGTCATTGTAATGGCTACTCCGAGTCACTCATAAAAGATCTGTTAGGATGTGAACGTTGTGCAACGGCTCTTAGCTCCAAACGATGGTCCAATCAACTGGTGGTGATTGAAAGCGAGGTGGAAACAACTAGTAGGCCTACAGTTGGAGTTTTCCAGCTTTGAAAACAAACAACTCGACACGATGTCCGAGGCATGTCCGAAGTAGCTAAAACTTGTCTGCTGGTGTTTAACGGGTAGAAGCCGGTTGCTTTTGTAATTCAAAAAATAGATTAGCCTTGTTTGAATATCCTACAATAGCAAACCACATTGGTTCTCAAAGTATAAAATACTTTGGTCCAAGATTAGGTACAGATAATAATTAAATTTACTGAATTAACTCGCTTAATTATCTTTAGCATAAAAGAATGGAATTTTACGAGTCTAATATGCACTAGATTCAGATTCCATCTTGAGTCAATCCTAAAAGTAATCAAGTTAGATAGTAAAACATCAATAAACATGAACTTGATTCAATTAAATAATCTTCTAAGAAATAAATTAACTTAGAATAAAGAATTAATGTTGTAATTCATTTTACTTTGAAATACAAAGTCGAGTACTCAAAATAAATGTGTTCAAGAAATTATTTGGGCATGCGATGGTTCCGAGTGATGTCCGGGTGAGTCGAAATACAAGTAAGAGATATGCGGTGAAGCGCATTCGAGTCCGTCGAAAAGAATGAAAACTTAGATATGAGTTTCAGTAATGCCCATAATGACTTAGAATCAAAACCTAAAAGAGATAGAGAGTTATACCTTAGTCTTCAAGGGGATTTTTGTAGTTCGTTTCACAAATATACATGATAAGGAGGCTATAATTTCTCTAATGGAAAAACCCTAGCTAAAATTTAGAATGCATCAATTTTTGGATATCTTTCAAGCATCAATTTTTATTCGATGAATCGTAATTTCTCCTCGTTATTTTTTCTTCACAATTTTTCATCATTTCTCTATGGTTGTTTTCATTGAATTTTGTGAGTTGTTCAATATCATGTTTAGAGGCTAAATTCCCTACCTAGCTATGGATTGATCCCTATTATGTCTTGATAATCATGAATTGAATTCCAATTAGATTGTTCTATGCTTGTTAGGTTAGAATTCACTTCGATCATAACTTATCCGATGAATGCCTCGAAAAAGGAATCATCCACTTTTATTCGGGTTTTGTGAAAATTGAAAGATGGAAACTTACCTAGAATGACGTTGTGAACGATTAAAACTTTGATATGAAAATAATTAAGGTTTTCGATCGTGTGTTGTGAGATGCAAATTTTGTGATTTTTTTATTTGTTAATGCCATGAAAATAGGCGATTAGATTGAGCTAAAATTAGTCTTTGACGTACGAAAGTAGGCAAAGATAGGTTTAATCGGTGTTTCCTCCTTCTAAACTGCAAGCATAGACAAGTATCAAGCGGAACTTTGTTTTGATTTCGGGCATAATAGTGTGATTAATCCTAATATAAGGCTTTTTATCCATTAATTTCTAGTATTTATTTTGTTATTAATTGAATCTAGTTACCAAACAAATCTCTGTCGAACTGTGTTTTGCCTAACTTAGGGTTTTTAGGCGAATTTTAGTACTCGAAGCGAGTTCCTCGAAGACACGACCCGTACTTGCCGGTTCCTAACTACAACTACACTTGTGTGCTTGTAGTATTTTTCTCAATAGGAATATAATACAAAGAGTACTTTTCTTTCAGTTTTATGTTAAAAAATTCATCTCTCATCTTGAAACTTTATGGTATAAACTTCGATTCTAACATATCAAATTGGATTAAATCTATGGAAACACATATGACAACAAGCACATGCTGATAAAGAATTAGGCATTTTAAAACTTCTTCATTGGCAACCTGATTTGGCACTCTATTAGGGCCTTATGATCATTTGAGTTTAATTGAGAGGCAACTTGTGTAAATATAAATAAATGGGTGGCATCCGAATCAAATAAAACATAAAAAGACCTTGAGTTTAGTACCAGTGACAATCGTCGTTTCTAAAGTTGCGATTTCTTTCTTGTTCATCATTTATACTTGTCCTACGATCACGAGTTTGGAAGATGGTGCGGGTCCTTCACATGGTGTCATTAGAAGCTTGGCAACTCCCTTCTCTACAACTTTCTGTCCTGTTGGGAAAATTTTTACTAAATGTTCAAGGCTACCATACCACATACATTTATTACTACCCATTCAACAATCTGGTGTGGTGTGATTTGTTTGGCAACATTTCCCACAGGGTTCGAAATAATCAATGAGTGACCCTTGTTGGGACTAGTAACATGTTTCTTTTGAACTACACTCTCACTTGTATTATTTTACTTCCTTTTGAGTCTCTAGGATTTAAGGTCCTTATTTCGCTCTTCACTCGTTCAACCTCTACTACTCTCTCATATAATTCTTGATAATCTTTGATAGATTGGCCAAAGGGTTGATGTCGAATGTAATAAGCCCAACCCTCCTCAAACCTTATCATTTTCATCCTATCGGTAGCGACAAAGCCCGACAAATCTAGATAGCTCCATAAATTTATTAGGATGTTGCATTACCGTCATGTTGTTATCCATTTCCAACTCTAAAAACTCTTTTTCTTTTAGTTGCTGAACTGTACTTGAGTAAAATTTAACTGTAAGCTCTTAAAAAAAAATTTCCCAAAGTGAACTCACAACCTCGAAATTTGTTTTTCATTACTGCTTCACCGGTTAGATCATATGTCCCTATGTTCACTTTTTTTTTTTCTTTAGATACCTCAACAACCTCAATTATCTTTTTCTTTCTCCTAATACATTCTTTTAATTCAATCTGTATCAATCTTTCCATCGTAAGTCTTAGGAGTACGATGAGTCACTCTGTCGACTAACTTGTTAGGCTTAGAAGTGGATTCGGTTAGTGTAGGAGGAATCCTTTTCATTAACTCTGCCACCAAATTCCTCCAATAGTTTGGGTCCATGGTAACAGTGAAAATCTCTAAGGGTATAAATTGGGGTTCACTAAGGATTTGTTGTGAGTTGGGAGGAGTTTTTGAATGCCTATTCGGCAAGTCCTCAATCATTGCCCAACTCTACAGTTACATTTAAAATTACGTTATTAGTTCTAACTAAGACATGTTGCATCATATAAATATAAATTTTCCTAATTAATTTTCTTTTCCCTCTCCTACGAAACAAATTGTCAACAACTTCTAATATAAAACATACTTGAGTTAACTCCTACTTTCATTGTGTTTATATAATAAGCAATACTAAATTGTATGTTAGATTATCATTCAGCTTTGAAAGTTTTCATCGGTTGAGAAATCCTCAATTAGAGGAAGTCCCAAGGCTCATTCAGGTGTCGGTTTTGCTTTCTAATTCCACCTTAAAGGTAATAAAGGGAATTTCCTAAAAGATTTTGGTATTTTCTAAAAATTTCGGCGAGTTCTGTTTGTAATATGGTCTATCCCCTAGGCTTGAAGCCTTAAAACCACCCTGCATAAAGACCACAATATCACTCAACGAACCACACGCTCGGAGTACACAACTCAACGGCCACACACCGGAGTCCAACCAATATACATTAAGGTTTAAAACAACTTAAATGGTTCATGATACATATGATACAAACTATATGAACTTAATTACAAGCTACCACACTTAGAAGCATATGGAATATACGTCAGCAACTTGAGTCATTACACACATCTTTTATACTAGCATACCCAAAAGTATATATATCAACCCAACATTAACTACACTATATACACAAGTCCCAAAACGAAACGTGAGGAAATAATAACGGTGTAATTTTCCTAAGATTCAAATCATGACACCGTAGAACCCTGTTGCTCACAATGATTTCTAAACCCGACTCGATACCACAACAATAACGCCCCCAATCACCATTACTTAATAATTCCCTAATTAGAGAATATTAGGTATGGTTGCAGCGGAAGTCGAGGATTGAAGGCGTTACAGTCGCCCTAATAATAGGACCAGGTTACAATAAAATACGATAACAACATGTGTCCATCGGTTATACTTTAGTGAGTCCCGATAGCACTAAGTACTATTTCCCAAGGAGTTAAATCATACAACATAATTAAATCAACCCCAAAATACACTTTTATATTATTCAATTGTTTGTAATAAGAAATAAGCATAATGTAATACATTCCAGGGTCAAACCCAAAACCGGATAAGGAGATAATCACCGTGAGCGTCTAGACCCATCTTAGATATATGGAAACGACACATCCGAGTTAGGTCTTGCTTCCGCCGGGGTTCTTAGGCAATGGGTTGTTAACGGAACCTTTTCCTAAAAACCAAAAACAATAAAATAATTCAAAGAATGAGTCAAAACTCAGTACGATCATTCCTGCACGATCAAATATCTTTGAAAACATTTTAATTGAGTGCGCGCATTTCAATTCATTTTAGTTCGAAATCGGAGGGGATAGAATATGAGTCAAACTTTCTTGCCAGTTATTATCCGAAAGAGGAACCCTTTGTATAATTGATGCGATCTTTGAATAAGGTGCACACCTCCTCGGCGACCGAGAACCCAAGTTAAAGCGCGCGGGTGGAATTAAAGGGTGGAAACCCTAATAATTGATAATTGATAATTGATCGGGGACCACTTTATTAGGTGACAAAACTTGATTTGCAAATGATTCTTTATTAGTAATATATATATATATATATATATATATATAAGAGATATTGAGAATTGGTAGACAACATGTGAATTTTCGCGAGTACGAGCAATGAACGTGCACGGAGTGAAAATCTTTGTTTCTCCCCCTTATAGAAATTCAAGTTACCAGCTAGTCGACAACAGAAATGGCCTCAATACTTGTTTCAAATAAATTTCTGTTGTTAATAATGTTTCTCTTGAATTTCAATAACTGAATTCGCACAAGTGTTTGCAATTTATTTCATTTTCTTCATTTATTATGTAATCGATAGAATTAAGATTTTTATTACTCAACTCTATTGTGTTACTTCCATCTAAAAATATTATCCACAACACATAATTTGCGCAAGAGATTTGTTTAAGCTCATTATTCACGTTCTACACAATTTAATATGTTACTTCGCTTAGATCGAAAGACTTTTATTTTAGACTTCTAATTATACCTTAAATATTGTAATTTGTTTAGCATACAAAATTTATGCTCTAATTATTATTATTATTGTTATTATTATTATTATTATTATTATTATTATTATTATTATTATTATTATTATTATTATTATTATTATTATTATTATTATTATTATTGTTATTATTAACTATCCGAATTCGATTAGCTTTGCCAAGCTTAACATCACTTCGAATCCTTGTCACTAACTCACTTTTCATCTCACCTGCCACAAATTAACTTAATTTGCTCAAATTTCACATATGCCGTAATACACTACTTTAATTTAAGGATATACGCATCGTTTCTAGTACAAAGTTCACATTCACAATCACAATTAGGTGCATTAAATTACTCATATTGCTACATACCTCCAACACAACTTATTATCCGACTTCAATCACAATTTCAAAATTTCACATATGCCTCCAACACAACTTAGTAGCCAATTCTAAAATGTAACGAAACCATCAAATTACTTAAGATTCACATCAATATATTCCCAATTCAATTCACTAAATCACAATTTCACAAGTGAATCACGTACAATCACAATCCATACACAATGACTCCACCAAAATACCAAATCACAATCATTCAACTAATTCAAAATTTTTCCAATTCAATCTTTAAATTCACACCATAAACATCTGTCTAAATCATATAAATCAATTTCCAACTACAATTACTAAGTAAATAATAAAGTGTGATAATTTACGGGCTTAGGGTTTTTACCTTCAAAACCTAAGGGATGGATTCCAAGAAAGAGGAGCGGCTGGTGGCTGAGGCTGGAACTCCGACGACCTCCTGGTGGCGCCGGCGATGAATTCCAACGGTGAAGGACATGGGAAGGTGGTTGGGCAGAGGTGGCATTGCAGGCGGGGGCCAAGGCCGACGCGTGAGGGAGAGAGAGAGGGCGCCTGTCGGGCGATGCCTAGCGTCGGCTTCGGCCGGCGTTGGTGGCGTCCGAGTGGCCGGACTGTGAGGCGGCAGCAGAGAGGTGAGGCAGTGGAGGGCTAAGTAGAGAGCACGGGAGAGAGATAGGAAAGTGATGGACTGAAATTGGTCCGGGCAAATTAAAGAAGCGTAATCTTTAGTTTTATTTTTGTTTTTGTTTTTTTTTGTGGTGAATTCCAAAAGATTCACATCTGAAATTTTCTCAAAAAAATCTACAATTTTTTATTGATATTTATATTTATTTTATTTTATGTATTTTACTTTAATTTATATTTATATGCATATATTTTTAACTTGAGTCATTAATTCATTCTAAAAAAATACATATTAATAATATCACACCTATCTTCTTTTTTTTAAGTAATAAATTACTTTTTTTATTCAAATTTATCATTCCTTTTTAATTTAAAATTACTTAATTGTATTTTAATAATGTTGTATATAAGTTGTACGATCTATTTTTAATGTACCGGTTCGCTTAAAACATTATATTAATGACCTTATAACTATACGCCTTCACATTTATATTTATATAAATTTCTATTTTAAACATATGCATAGATCTAAAATCATTATTATGAAATTTTATCGGAGGTCACTTCGTCGCCTTAGCCGCACGACACACATATAAAAATAATTTAAATATAAAATATTGAATTGAAGTGCGCGAGCTTGATTATGTAAATTTTGTAATCAGTAAAATAAATAATGTGGTTTAGGGTCTGGTTGTTACAACTGGACAACATAAAAATTGAAGAAAACGGTAATGAACAACTTATTCAAAAGAAACATAACAAATATAAAAGGGTATAAATCACTTGTTTACCTTTGTCATGGTCCCATATTTCTGCTAAACAAGTGGTTTATACCAAAAATTCCAACTTGCCACTTTTTTTATATTTCTATTGAACCTTGGAATTTTTGGTATAAATCACTTGTTTAGCGAAATATTGAAAAATCTTAGTCATTTTGATTATCACCGAACAATGATCTCTTAGATAAAATTGTTAAGTCGAAATAATGAAAAGCAAACTACATTTACTAAAACAAGCAAAAATATTAATATATTCATCGATAAAAAATTGTATACAATAATGTTCTTACTGCATTGATTTAACACTACTGCTGAAACCACTTTTAACGACAGGTCTTTAATGGCGGTTAAAAGGACAAACCGTCATGAAAAATGGACCGTTGGCACTTTTGTAAATAATCGACATTGTTTAACACATATGACGACGGTTCGTTCGAGATGAATCTTCGTCATATGTATTACTAAAACATTTGACGGCGGTTCTTCCGAAAGAACCGTCGTCAATGTGACATATGACGACGGTTCATTCGAGATGAACCGTCGTCAAATGTCTTTCGGATACAATCTAAAAAACCCTAATATACCTGTTATTATTTCCACGCCCACTTCATCTACTATCTACACTCGATCTTATTACTCTCCACAGTTCACTCTCATCCATTACCACTCAGATTTAGATCCGCTCGGAGCAATCCTCGCTGGTAAGTTATCCTCGTTGTTGTTCCTCTTGTTGTTTAATGGTTTCGTTTGCTCACTATATCCTCTCTTCTCTCCTCTTTCTTGTTGTTGCATTCTCTTACAAAGTATTTGCATCGGTGGTTGTGTGTGTTTCACCGTGAATCCTCTCGTTCACTCTCGCCGTTGTTTTCCTCGTTGTTATTTACAAGATTTATATAGTTATATGTTGAATGTATTTGGGGTAATTATGTGAATATTGAGAATGTGGGTAGTGTTTGAGATTGTTGAAATGTTGAATATTGAGAATGTGGGTAATATTTGTTTAGTTTATTAAGTTGGAAATTCGTGAAATATTTGAGATTTTGAGAAATAGGTTTGGGTACTTTAGGATTTAATTATAGGGAAATAGAATGATAGCTAAGGATGGTAAATCGAAAGAGTGCATCCAAATTTGTTGAGGGTTTTAGAGAAATAGAAAGATAATTCAAATATAGGGCATCCCCAAAAACTTGTCATAAAGATAAATTTGTATCCAAATTTGTTTATTTTGATGAGGTGATAATGGGGTTGACTCATTTATATATTCAATTATCAAAATTGGCACCTAAATATGTTTAGAGTTTAGAGAAAGAGAAATATTTATGGTTTAGGGTTTGAGGAAATAGAAAAATTTGTGGTTGAGGGTTTTAAATGTGAAAATGTAAAAATTGGAAAGGTATTTGGATATAGGGATCTCCCCAAATACTTGTCATAAAGATATATTTGTTATCAAATTTATTTGTTATTTTTGGGTGAAAATTTGTTGTATTATACATGATCGTAAACTAGGGTACATGACTTTTTGAAGCTTACGTAATGCATAAGATAATAATGAATATTGATGAAATATTTAGGTTATCTATTTAGTTTTCTTTAACAACCCAAGACACGACTAGGACCGAAGTTCCCAAAACCCTTGTTGACTTTAGCAATGAGGTCGGATTCACTAGGTAAGACATAGAGTGTATGTGCAGCGTGGGTCAGTACATGAAGAAAGGAAAAAGGGATAAAGGCTTTATTGGAGAAAAAGGTGATAAACAGTAGGGAATTATTACTAGTTTTGTGATTAGTTACCACTTTTTTCTCCTATAAAGTCTTTATCCCTTTTTCCTTTCTTCGTGAACCGACCCACGCTACACATAAACTCTATGTCTTGTCTTGTGAGCCCGGTCTCATTGTTAAAGACAACAAGTATTATAGGAACTCCGGTCCTAATTATGTCACGTGATAGTTAAAGTGAATTAAAGGGATTGCCTCAATATTTCATTGATATTAATTGTGCTATGCATTATGTAAAACTTCAAAAAAAAAAATTCATGTCTAGTTTATGATAAATGTATAATACATTATGATAAATGTATAATACATCAAAAATGGAAGCAAAAAGGAAACCATATATTATATACACATACTTTTTATATTATAAAAAAAGAAATTTAACCACTACAAAAAAAAAAAATAACAAGTTACAACAATGGTCCGTGTTAGGAATACATACTAAGTAACATCATTTTTTTTATTTTTCATATAAATTGATGGCATGCTTAATTGTGTATAATTGTGCTTAGTTTGCTTATCAATCTATACTTTTCATAAATTATCGTATGCATTTCATAAGCTTAGAGAACCCGTTCAAAAATCTGTACATAAAAAGTTATCCTAGGTTGCGGTACATGCATAAATGTGCGTATAGCGCTTAGGATATTAGCTTAGTATGTATAATTTTTGAATTGTCCATGTTGAATATTTTGAGAATAATATGATAATAGGTTGTGGCTATTATAATCTAATCATAAATTTGACAAGATATCACGGTACTCATTTCCCTCTCGTTCTTCAGGTGCAATTATGATCACGATGGGTTTAATGTGTGTATCTTTACTTATGTTACCATACAATTAAGTAAGGATATACACATTAGCCACTTCGTTTTCATATGTTGTACTTGAAGGACTAAAGGAAATGTTGCTGGAATTTTGACAATGTATGATAAGATTTCGCTACACGGTTTAGGGTCATATTATTCTTGAATGGGTTTAGGACCATCTATCCGTGTAGAAGGATCTTAAGCTCATGTCATATTACTTGTGTGTAAGTATGTATTTCTCGAACTATATGCGGTGAATTGCTTCTCGTATTTATGGGTAACGTATGGATCGAGCGTGAGTTTATAGCGATAGGAGGAGTGTAGAATATCATGATGTTGTTAACAAATTTCTCGAGATTGTCGTCGAACATGCCACCAAATTCGGAGAACAATCCATATTATGTCCGTGTTTAAGGTGTTTCAACACCTCGGATTGCCCCTAAGGTTGTAAAAGGTCACCTATATCAGCATGAATTTGACATAACTTATAAGGTGTGGGTATGGCATGGGGAAGAGGAGTCATCCGTGAATATACCGTACGAGAGGAAGATGAGGGGTATGATGAAAATGAAGCCGAGTAGTAGTATGGAATTAGAAGATTGAGCTGAAGATCTAGTTCGTGGAGTAGAACGTGATTTAGTAGATCAACCACATGTATTGGAGCAAGTGTTAGCCGATTCGGAGAAGCCTCTTTACCCGAGGTGTGATAAATATACTCGTTTATCACCGTGTGTTGAGGTTGATGAACTTGGAAATGGCTAATGGTTCGAGTGACAAAAGTTTCACGGACTTGGTGGGTGTGGTCAAAGATATACTCCCAGAAGGCAATGTCCTTCCTAAAGTACATATGAGGCGAAGAGGATTTTGTGACCTATGAGCATGGGGTATAAGAAAATACATGCCTTCCCCAACTATTGCGTATTGTACCGAAAAGAACATGCACATGGACATGAATGTCCTAAGTGTGGTGTACCTCGATACAAAATGAAAACATCAATGGAGAGAGTGTTGAGGGACCTTCCGCAAAGGTGTTGTGGTACTAGACGATAATACCGAGGTTTAAGCGCTTGTTTTCAAGTGTAACCGATGCCAAGAACTTGATGTAGCATGCGACGGAAGAGTCTATGATGACAAGCTACGTCACCCTGCCGATTCTCCTAAATGGAAGAAGATTGATTCATTTTTCTCGGAATTTGGTAGGGAAGCACGGAATCTACGTATTGGTCTTTGTACGGATGGAATAAACCCCCACGTTGACCTCAATAGCAACCACAGCGAGTTGGCCCGTTCGTTTGGTCTTCTACAACCTATCGTCGTCGTTATGTATGAAGCGCAAGTACATTATGTTGTCAATGCTCATTTACGGGTCTAAATAGTCGGGAAATGATATGGATTTGCAGTTGGCGCCTCTTGTTGAAGATTTCAAGCTTTGCGGGATGAAGGTGTTTCGGTTTATGATGCATATCGTCAAGAGCAATTTACGGTGCGAGCTATGATCTTCACTAAAATCAATGACTTCTCTGCATACGGAAACATGTTCGGACACATCGTCAAATGCCATAAGGCATGCCCCATTTGTGCGAGAGGGTACTTGCTCCTATCAACTTAAGCACGGAAAAAGAGCGCCTATGTCGGACACCGAAAGTTTCTTCCCTTTTCCCATCAATATCGTAAGAAAAAGAAGGCTTTCAATCGTAACATTGAGATGGATTCTGCTCCAACTCCATTAATAGGACATCAAATATATGAGCAAGTGAAGGATCTTGATTTGGAGTTCGGCAAGCCATACCGACGTCAATTCAAAAATGGTGTGTGGAAAAACATATCAATATTTTTGATCTTCCATATTGCAAAGAGTTGTATGTGAGACATAGTCTTGATGTAATGCATATAGAGAAAAACATATGTGAAAGTCTCATTGGCACTCTTACGAACATACCGGGCAAAACTAAGGACGGAGAGAAAGCACGATTCGATATGTGTGAAATGGGAATACGAGAGGAATTAGCACAACAACCAAAGGGGGAGAGAACATACGTGCCTCCGATGTCTTACACAATGAGTAGAAGGGAAAAGCAATGTTTGTGTGAGACCTTGAAGAAACTCAAAGTGCCATAGGGATATTCTTCAAACATCGGTAGACTCATTTCAATGTTAGATTATAGACTAATCGGTCTTAAATCTCACGATTGTCATGCTTTGATGCAAAAATACTATCGGTTGTTGTCCAAGCCGTGATACCGAAACATGTCGAGACAGGCGATCACAAGACTTTACTTCTTCTTCAATGCCATATGCAGCAAAGTCGTTGATTTGGAGTAATTAGATGATCTTCGGTGTGGCGTGATCATTACATTGTCCCAACTTGAGATGTACTTACTACCTTCTTTTTTTTATATCATGGTGCACCTACTTGTCCATTTGGTGAGAAAAGTATGACTTTGTGGCCTGGTTATTTACCGATGGATGTACCCTTTTGAACGTTTTATGAAAATTCTCAAAGGGTATGTTAGAAATCGGTATCGATCGGAAGCATGCATTGTTGAGGCATACATAGTCGAGGAATGTGTCGAGTTCTCGCTGTGAATACTATTCCAAAATGGAAGAAGTTAGTATTCCAAAACATCGATTTATAGGGAATATTGGTGGGCAAGGGAAACTAGGGCCGACGGTTCTTACAATCGGTCGGCATATGAAAGATCAAGCACATCTTTATATTCTATAAAATAGTGATGAAGTGCAGCTATTCATTGATGAGCACAAATCCCTCATAAGGAGACAAGTACCAAGGAAAAATGAGACTCAGGTACTGACCCATCATAATCGCACATTTGTCAATTGGTTCAAAGATAGAGTCATCACTAGCTAATTCAAAGAATCACGAGAACATATCTCGTAAACATTAGTAAGCTTGGCCGGAGGGCCGCAGTTGGAAGTCATATCTTACCATGGGTATGACAGACAATGAATACTCTTTCTACACAAAGAGCCGGGACAATAGGAGCACCTTGCAAAATAGTGGGGTCACGTTGGAGGCTTATGCACTTCACATTTCCAGCTCCAAGGACAAAAATCCCGTTGTAGCTAAAATGTCATATTACGGAGTCATTAAGGAGATATGGGAGCTAGACTATGTTAACTTACGTGAGCCCGTTTTCCGGTGGAAATGGGTTGACAACAACAACGGTGTCCGAGTCGATGAGATGGGATTCACGATGGTCGATCTCACAAGAGAAGGGCGTAAAGGGAATCAATTTGCTATGGCATCCCAAGCAAGACAAGTGTTCTAATAATGAGGACCCGACCAATGATAAGTGGTCTATTGTTCTTCAAGGGAAGAGGCACGTTGTTGGTGGGGACGGTGAAGATGTGTTTGAGTTTGTTGAGGAGACCACACCCTTCTCCTTGGGAATGCCTGTTGAAAATAAGGATTCCAATTTTGAAGATTTGTATTTAAGGGCTCACCATCAAAAGGGCCTATATATTGAAGATATGTCCAAAGGAGGGGAAAAAGGCATAAACCATATAATTATATCAACTCGGTAAGAACATTAGTTTTATTTTGGAAAATATCCAATATTGTTCCTTGTTTTAGAAACTGCAGACTTGCTTTTCATTATTGTTGACTTGTAGTATTCATGTAATTGATCATTGTTAGATGAGGATCAAAATAAGGACTAAGCTGTCCAATGGAAGGGTAGAAGATCATCATTCGATGAAGGCCATCATTCGGGTAATGTTTCTTGTGGATAATTGTTACTTAACACTTTTCTCGGTTTTGGTTGCTAATCTTAGCTCCCGCTTAATGTTTTCCACAGTTTTCATGTTGTTCACCTCTACCCCTACACAAACTCCAAGCAAGCAAAATAAGGACTAAGCTCTCCATTGGAAGGCTAGAAGATCATCATTCGATGAGGGTAAAAAGGACTAAGCTCTTGAATGTTACCTTCGTCCCTGATTTTCTCATTGCATTTTTTGACAGTTGAGACAGTTTGCCTTGGAGGGGCATCACTTTGGGACAATGACTAGGGAAATAGAGATTGCTGGTGAGAGTCTTGTTTGTGTATTCTTTTTCAGTGCTTATGTCAAAAAGTCTATCTCTTTCTCTTGAAACTTTGTGGTTTAAATTATTTTAATATTTATGTCAAATAGTTCAACTCTATTTGCCCAAAGTGATGTGTTTTAGTAGATTGAGTTATGTGCTTGACTTTATGATTATATTGCTTGCTTGGAGTTCGTATAGAGGTAGCGAGGATTGCAAATATGATGTATATATGTTGTCTAGGCTACCTCTTTCAACAACTCCATGCAAACAATATAGTCATAAAGACAAGCACATAACTAAATCTACTACAAAAGCATCACTTTAGAAAAATAGAGATTTTTCTTGGGGAAAAACATTGAATTCATTTTATACCACAAAGTTTTAGGAGGAAAGATGAACTTTTCACATTAAATACTGAAAAAGAGTATTCTTTGTATTATATTTCACATCATTTGTAAATATTCTTTGCTGAAACTTATTGTGAAATACGGAATTGTGTTGCGAACTTGTTCAAGATGGAACTTTTGTTGTGGTTGTAGTAAGTTGGAAATTTTTGTATATTTTGGAAAATTGAGGTCTGTTGGTTGTTACTATGTAAGTTGTGATGTATTTTGGAGTGTATTTTGTACAGGGGGAACGGAAAAATTTAAAAAACTATAAAAAATACAGACTTATGACGATGGTTCTTACATTAGAATCACGTCATAATCCCTGCCTAAACATTTTGGGCATTTTTGTTTAGGTCGTACGAAGACGATTCTAATGTAAGAACCGTCATCATAGGTAACTCTATGACGATGGTTCTTTTTGGAAAACTGTCGTCATAAAGTGACCTATGACTACGGTTTTCCGTCCGAACGATCATCATAGGTTATCTTTTACTACGGTTGTAAAAGATGATACATACAACGATGACCACATACACGACGTTGGTTAACCGTAGTTAAAGGTCATTTTTAACTGCAGTTAAAAGTGATTCCTTCGATAGTGTAAATACATAGTTTATGCCCTTTTCCCCTCCTTTGGACTTATCTTCAATATATATGTCCTCCGATGGTTAACCCTTGAATACAATTCTTCAAAATCGGCATCCTTATTTTCGACCACTACTACAAGAACCACTTTTAAGTACGGTTAAAAACTACATTTAACTAAGGTTAACAGACGACGTGTATGTGCTTGTCATTCTATGTACCACATTTGACTACAGTTCGGAACCGTAGTCATAGGTCACTATATGACGACGGTTCAAATAGAAAAACCTTAGTCATAGGTCAATCTATGACGACGGTTTCTTTATCCGAACCGTCGTCGTAGGCCTTCTTCTATAGTTGAAAAAACTTATTACAGAGCACCTATGACGACAGTTCCTTCATTTCACCCATCGTCATAGGTGAGCATATGACTACGGTTACTGCCTTAAGAACCGTCGTCATAAGTTTAATTTTTTTAAATAATTTTTCTCGTATTTCCTTGCCCTCTATACATTACAAAAATCATATACAAACACATATACAAACCACAATCCAATACACTTTTAACCAGAATATATACAAAACAACATACTCATCACATTTGTATATGGTACAAGACGAGTGTTAAAAATATATATATACCTATGTACATATTATACCTATAACTGTGTATGAATACTAAAATGACAAACTTGACCTATCAAATAATTAAGAATAATTGTAAATATATACCTATTTTTGTATACGGTTATATACAAACTCTGCCCAACCTTGTTTTAACTCGTTGAGCACTTCATCCGTATAGGAAATGCGTGGCTTCTTTTCCAGGAAATATTGTAACCAATGCTATAAAAGACATATTAATTAGGTCAATACAAGTGTTAATCAAGTTGAAAAAAGAATATAATCAATTACGAGTGCAACTATACCTCTTTGGGACTAGCATTTAAATCGAATTCGGTCACAATCTCTTTCATGTACTTGGAGAATGTAGAAGCCGCACTCCACGTTCACCGGTTGTTTATGGCACTACAATAATAAAATAGATTCCCAACACATAGAGAATTAATTAGAACTTTATGTATCTAGCAAGTAATATGAAATGAAAAACATCTAAAGTAAACTCTAATAACCAAGAGAACCTCACCTTGACGGGGATAATTAGTAGTTGTGCTTTCTTCACTCGTTTGTCTTTGATGCCTTTGCCATAATAATAACGGACTAGAGCACTATTTTTCAATCGGAAAAATAAAATTCAAGTTAGACATACCATTTACTTAACAAAACAGACATAAAATGATTAAAAGTATGAACTCACGCCTCGACGACATCCTTAATATCTTCCCTCACGTCGGTACCCACGGATCAAGCCGGTAGGTGAGATTAGCCCTTGGACATACGGCAGCAAGCATCCAATGGTGGATACATAACCACAAATAACACATTTTTATATAAGTATGTATAACACCATATAAAAACTTCATCGGTTAATTAGTTCATTATTTGTCCACTTACCTCTCATTGAACGCTGCCAGGTACAATGTTTTATCATCCGCAGCATGTTTCATGACGTTGAAAATATAGGTGACTCGTTCGTCACGATTCAGCCCAACTCCTTGAATAATGGAAGTAGGGTTCGTAGACCGAACGAAGTCCTTTCCAATCTCGAGCAACCACCCTACATATTAATTGTATGTAGTTAGAAATTAAAATTAATAGTAAAAAGAAAATTGATTATGATCATATATTAATTAACTCACATCATGCCAAGCGTAATAGCGTATACACCAATTTCCTCCATGTGCAAAAATTATAGTATGTCGTCCGGGAAGACATAGACCATCATATCCTATTCACATTTCCCAAACACATGACCTAGCGCGCTACATATGATATGTTCCTCTGTTGACGAGTCCGCACATAACTTTCTAGAGTAGCACACCAATCCGTACGGGACACCTCAATGGATTTTAGATGAGACTTCTCCGAACAATGAACGGGCACCACCGAACGTTTGATTGTGCCACTTGGCGCCCTTCATCTCACTCTCGGATCTGTCCTCGATATCCTAGTGAATAATAAATAAAAAATAAGAACTATATATGTGATATTAACAACAGTTAAATCTAATATTTTTAATAAAAATGAATTACCGTAGTGAGAATGACCAAGCTCTTGGGCCAACGGAGAAAAGCGTTGACTACGTCGTCAACAGTGTGGAGGTTCGGTCCCCGGATCGGCAACTCATACTCGCCTTTCCCGTGCATTACCTCTTTCACACTCACCCTCATCTCATTAGGTGCAGGGGTGTCCCGTGAACGACAATATCTGCCCTCCACGGGAAAACAACACCCAATGCAACAACATGCTCTAGGGGAGGGTGATGAGAAGCTAGCTTGCAATTCGCCAGCTGCATAAGAATAAGTAAACATTTGACATAGAAGTTAAATAACCTAAAAACCTAAAAATAAACGGATAGAGTTTCCCATAAAAGTAAAAATTTTCCTGGGTAACGACCCTCATCTCGAAACAACAAAAACGTATCTCAACGGCCACACACCGGAGTTACGCAACAAGATTATACATTAATTAGTCAAAATATAAACATGCATGTAAATATAATTAGGTTGCCAAAATCTGAATTACCTCCCCTGAACTTTGAAAGGGTCGATCTGGTGAGCTCATGTTCAAGCTAAGCTGGTGTGTTGGGTGAGAAAGAACGTACATCATCAAAGTTGCTAGGTAACGGCATACCTATGTTGTTGAAGTACGACCTCATCCGGGACTCGCATCATTATCCACATCCGTGCCCTCATTTCTTCCATATGTGCAGTCATCTCGTGCTGCCATTTGGGACATTTGGGACTATTGGGATCGCATTTGAGCCATTTGGGCCTCCATATGTGCTTGGCTGGAAAAGAAGGGGTGCTTCTTCCTAGTCCCAAAGTGTTCAACTATCCCCACCCGCCCAATGACAGCTCGAACATAACCGGGATGCTCATCTCTTTGTAGGGCCAAGGCTAGCTTGTCCCTCCTCCCGATAGTGTCGGCGACTTCGAAATCGATGTCCGTGACAAAGATTCCTGTAAGAAGAAAAAATTATTATCATTTGACAAATTTATAAAATAAACCGATAAGTTCTCAAAATAAATTAAAGGAAATAGTAAAAAACTCACGAGTCGATGAGAAATAGTTTCTACATTGGCTGTAATGAAGGTTCCATCTTTCTTCTTTCTTCTTTCGACCCATAGCTCGTCCCCATCGACAACGAGATGTGAAGTATCTATGGTGAACCCTTTATCGGATATGGTTTAAAGTTGTTCAAGCTTTTGCTTGTACAACCTCTTCTCCAACTTCGCGTATCCCCACGGGACAACACATGAAGGTACGGATTGCTCTTAATCCTCTTCCGGTTGGCTTCACCTATTTCCTGCGCAAGTAATTAAGACAACGAAAATATCGAGTGCATAACACTTATATTTCCTCGTTTTATATCAATTCGACAATGAAAATATCGAGTGAATGAGACAACTCCCCTCTCATTGTCCTCTACATCTACCCTTGTCAAGTATATCTCACCACTTACATTTATAGAAAACCAACATCACATTATTTGTATATAAAATTGAATATTGAATGAAATTACCACATATTCCAAAGAGGTAACATGTGACTCAAACGATCTCTAGTCCTCCTCGGTGATACAATTGTATACCTCTCGGTGTCTACCTTCTTGTTTTATCTGCCTTATTTTATAGATCCATATAGCGACAATGCGATATTTGAAATCTCTAAACTTTTCTGCCGCCGAAATGAGGGTCTTGTGTTTCACGGAGGGGATATGAGATTCATTAACATTCAAGTTGAACGTTCTTTAAAACACAAGAACGATATGCATTAGTACATATATATTAACCATTTACAATATAAGTTGCAATACTAAGTTGAGATGTATTCATTTCCCGAATATCACTCCATAGGTTGTCCTTAATGGAATCAGCGACGTCAACCCATTTTTGAAGTTGATGTTCACGTGAAAGCTGGTTGCCACACCAACATGGCTCATAAAGGTAGCTTTATTCTCACCTACAACATTTCTATGGCTATCAAAATCGACTCGTGTCGGGAGAGTTTGATCGTCTCTACTCCGAACCAACTTCTCCTTATTCATCATAGTTCGCCCTCTCAATTTTTTGTACTTTTGGAAGAATCCATTTTATAGTGCAAGCAATTATACAACTCTTGATAAACAAACATGTACAATAAATTTTGGACTGAAACACATAAGTTGGGTCGGGCAGCAGCCAACATGGGTTAACCGTGTAGTCCGGCACAGCCCGTGCCGGCTGCCCATAACCATCATTCCTCAATTTTGGCCGGTTTTTATCTCTTCTCTTATTTTCATATTCTATCCATTCATATTCCTCAAATATAAGATTAGTTTAGCAATTTTCTCTAAAACATCGCGAAAAATAAGACTCCTAAAATACACTTTCGAGTTTATATCCGAAATTGGAAAGCACTATCTACACTTTCAAGTTTCATGAAAATGTCGAAAATGACAAGGCAAACAATGACAGAATTAAAAATCCACAATGGAATTTAAGGACAAATGCTAAAGATTAAGAAAAAGAGATAAACCTAGTGGTGCCCGGAAAGAGTAGTCGACGAGAGAGGTGCAGCCACGCAGAGAAAGTGAGGTCGGTGAGAGAGGTGTTATTCACACTTGAAATAGTGAGGTCGGCGAGAGAGTGGTGCAGCGACAACCGAAAATGCAGAAAGAGTAAGTGGGGGGAGTGCAACCATAACCTGAAACCGCATAGTAACACCGGAAACCACCAGCAACCGCAAAGAGAATAGAACCGAAGCGAGAGAGTGTGGGACTGAAAAAATGAAAACATGTGAGACACTCGGCGTTGGCGAGGGTTTTGGTGTAGTACTTTAGACGACGGTTCATTACCAACAATCGTCGTCTAAAGTACTTAGACTATGGTTCGATAAATGAACAGATCGTCATGGATAAGTTTATGATGACGGTTTGGTATAAGAACCGTAGTCTAAGGTTCAATAGAAACTTTAGATGACGGTTTTTATGTTAAATCGTCATCATATGTACATTAAAAACCGTATTTTTACGAAAATACCACGTGTCCATTTTTCATGATCTGTTTGTCCTTTTAACCGTCATTAAAGACCCGTCGTTAAAAGTGGTTTACGTAGTAGTGGACAGGCATTCCCAAAGAGAAGGGTGGGGTCTCCTCAACAAACTCACACACATCTTCATCATCCCCACCAGCAACGTGCCTTTTCCCTTGAAGAACAATAGACCACTTACCACTGGCTGGGTCCTCAACATAGAACACTTGTCTTGCTTGGGATGGCATAACAAATTGATCCCCTTTACGCCCTTCTCTTATGAGATCGACCATCGTGAATCCCATCTCATCAACTCGGACACCGTTATTATTGTCAACCCATTTGTACCGGAAAACGGGCTCACGGAAGTCAACATAATCTAGCTCCCATATATCCTCAATGACTCTATACTATGACATTTTAGCTACAACAGGATGTTTGTCCTTCGAGCTAGAAACATGAAGTGCGTGAGCCTCCAATGTGACGCTACTATTTTTAACGGTGCTCCTATTGTTACGGCTCTTTGTGTTGAAAGAGTATCCATTGATGTCATACCTACGATAAGATATGACTTCCAACTGTAGCCCTCTAGCCAAGCTTACTAATGTTTGTGAGATATGTTTTCATGATTCTTCTAATTAGGCTAATGATGACTCTATCTTTGAACCAGTTGACAAATGTCCAATTATAATGGGTCACTACCCACGTCTCATTTTTCCTCGGTATTGTCTCCTTATGAGATATTTGTGCTCATCAATGAACGATTGCACTTCATCGCTATTTTGAAGAATATAAAGATATGTTTGATCCTCATATCCCAACTTATTATTAGAATCGTCGGCCCCAATTTCCCGCTCAGCGATATTCCCCATAAATCGATGTTTTGGAATATCAACAACTTCCATTTGGGGGTAGTATTCACAACAGAATTCAACACATTCCTCATCCGTGTATGCGTCAACCATTCACGCCTGCGGTCGGTACCAATTTCTAATATACCCTTTGAGAATTTTCATAAAACGTTCAAAAGGGTACATCAATCGGTAAAAAATTGGGCCACGGAATCACACTTCTCTCACCAAATAGACAATTAGGTGCACCATGATATCAAAAAGAGAAGGTGGGAAGTACATCTCAAGAATGTAACAATCACACAGACACTTAAGATCATCCAATTTCTCCAAATCAACGACTTTTCTATATATGGTATTGAAGAAGAAGCGAAGTCTTGTAATCGACTGTCGACATGTTTGGGAATCAAGACTCGGATAGCAACCGTAGAAATTGTTGTATCAAAGCATGACAACCGTGAGCTTTAAGACCGACTAGTCTATAATCGGACATCAAAACAAGTCTATTGATGTTTGAAGAATATCCATGTAGCACTCTAAGCTTCTTCAAGCTCTCACACAAACGTTGTTTTTCCCTTCTATTCAATGTATAAGACATCGAAGGCAAATATGTTCTCTTCCCCTTTGGTTGTGGTGCTAGCTCCTCTCGTATTCCCATTTCACACATATCGAGTCGTGCTTTCTCTCGTCCTTAATCTTCTCCGGTATGTTCGGAAGAGTGCCAATGAGACTTTTACGGATATTTTTCTCTATATAAATTACATCAAGACTATGTCTCACATACAACTCTTTCCAATATGGAAGATCAAAAAATATTGATCTCTTTTTCCACACACCATTTTCGAATTGACGTCGGTAAGGCTTGCCGAATTCCACATCAAGATCCATCATTTGGTCATAAAATTGATGTTACGTTAATGGAGTTCGAGCATAATCCACCTCGGTTTTACCATTGAAAGCCTTCTTTTTCTTACAATATTAATGGGAAAAGGCAGAAAGTTTTGGTCTCCGAGATAGGCCATCTTTTTTCGTGCTTAAGTTGATAGGAGCAAGTATCCTCTGCACAAATGGGGCATGCCTTATGGCCTTTGACGGTGTATCTAGACAAGTTTCCATATGCGGGAAGTCATTGATTATGGTGAAGATCATAGCTTGCAATGTTAATTTCTTTTGACAGGTATGCATCATAAACCGAAATACCTTTATCCCACAACAACTTTAAATCTTTAACAAGAGGTGCTCTTGGTGGTATGTAAATTGCTCTTGATAGTATGCTTACTACTGAGGTCACCGTGGGGGTATTTTCCATCTATACAAAGACCCGGACGTAGACTAACTACCAAATTCAGGAACAATGAATCAATCTTCTTCCACTAAGGAGAATCGACACGGGACATAGCTTGTCATCACGGACTCTTTCGTCGGAATGCCACGTCAAGTTCTTGGCATCGGGCACACTTGAAAGCAAGCGCTTAAACCTCGGTATTATCGGCAAGTACCATAGCACCTTTGCGGGAGATCCCTCAATACTCTTTCCATCGATGTTTTTCTTTTTATATCGAAGTACACCACATTTAAAACATTCATGTCTATGTGCATGTTCTTTTCGATACAATATGTAATCGTTGGGATAGACATGTATCTTTTTATACCCCATGCCCATAGGACACAACATCCTCTTTTCCTCATAGGATACAACTAGGAAGGACATTGCCTTATGGAGTATATCTTTAAGCATACTCAACAAGTTCGTGAAACTGTTGTCACTCCAACCATTAGCCGTTTTCAAGTTTATCAACCTCAACATAACTTATAAACAGGTATACTTATCACACCCCGGCTAAAGAGGCTTCTCCAAATTAGCTAATAATCGCTCCAATAAATATAGTTGATTGACTAATTCACCTACTACTCCACGAACCGGATGTTCAAGTTGATCTTCTAATTCCATACTTGCTAGCTTTATTTTCATCATACCCTTCCTCTTCTCCTACGCCATTATTCATGGACTCCTCTTCCCCATGCCATACCCACACCTTATAAGATGTGTCCAATCGATGCTGATATAAATGACCTTTTACAAACTTAAGGAGTAATCTTAAGGAGTTAAAACACCATAAACACGGACCGAATATGGATTATTCTCCGAATTTGATTGCATGTTCGATGGCAATCTCTAGAAAGTTGTTAAAACCATCACGATATTCTCACTTCTCCTATTGCTATTAACCCACACTCGATCCATACCTTACCCATAAACACGAGAAGCAATTCACCGCATATACTTATCATTTAATTACGCACAAATAATATGACATGAGCCTAAGATCCTTCTACGGGGATGATGGTCCTAAACCCACTCAAGAATAATATTACCCTAGACCAGTGTAGCAAAATCTTATCATACATTTGACCAAATTCTGGCAGCACTTCCCTTAGACCTTCAAATACAACATACAAAAACAAAATGGTTAATGTGTATATTCTTACTTAATTGTATGGTAACATAAGTAAAGATATACATATCAAACTCATCGTCATCATAATTGCGCTCGAAGAACGAGAGAGGAAATGAGCACCATGATATCTTGTCAAATGTATGATAAGATTATATTAGCCATACAACCTATTATCATATTATTCTCAAACTGTCCAACACGAACAATTCAAAAGTGATACATACCAAGCTAATATCCTCAGTGTTATTCGCACATTTATGTGCGTATTGCGACCTAGGATAACTTGTTATATACAAATTTTTGAACGGGTTTTCTAAGCTTGTGAAATGCATACGATAATTTATAAAAAACATAGATTGGTAAGCAATATAAGAAAAAATATACACAATTAAGCATGTCATTTATCAAATTACATGAAAGCAAAAGGATGTTGTTACTTAGTATATATTCCGACACGGACCATTGTTATAGCTTCTTATTTTTTGTAGTGGTTAAATTTCTCTTTTTTTAAATACAAAAAGGTATGTACATATAATATATGGTTTCCTTTTTGCTTCCAATGTTGATGTATTATACATTATCATAAACTAGAAATGATTTTTTTGAAGTTTTACATAATGTATAGGACAATTAAATATGAATAAAATGTTGAGGTCATCCCTTTAATTTACTTTAACAAAAAAAAAAAACATAACTGGAACCGGAGTTCCCTCGTTGTGTTTAACAATGAGCTCGGGTTTATCACCTTTGTTATCCATTTGACTCCTCTACCCCTCCTCCCCTTCTTTGTGGAACAGCCCACATTGCATGTACACTCCATGTTTTTCTTGTGACACTACTACAAGAACCACTTTTAACTGCGGTTAAAAATGACCTTTAACTACGGTTAACCGACGTCGTGTATGTGTTCGTCGTTGTATGTAGCATCTTTTACTACGGTTCAAAAATTGTAGTAAAAGATCACATATGATGACGATTCTCACATTCAAGCCGTCGTCATATGCCCTAAACAAAAATGCCCAAAATGTTTAGACAGGACATATGACGACGGTTCTAATGTAAGAATCGTCATCATATGTCTATTTTTTATATTTTTTTATTTTTCCGCTCTCCCTATACAAAATACACTCCAAAATACATCACAGCTTACACGAGTAACAAACAAAAACCTCAATTTTCCAAAATATACAAAAATTTCCCACTTATTACAACCATAACAAAAGTTCCATCTTGGACAAGTTCGACAACACAATTCCATATTTCATAATAAGTTCAGCAAAGAATATATTACAATGATGTAAAATATAATACAAAGAGTACTCTTCTTTCAATATTTAATGCAAAAAGTTCATCTCTCGTCTTGAAACTTTGTGGTATAAACTGATTTCAATGTTTTTTTCCCTTAAGGAAAATCTCTATTTACCCAAAATAATGCTTTTGTAGTAGATTTAGTTATGTGATTGTCTTTATGATGATATTGCTTGTTTGGAGTTGTTGTAGAGGTAGCCTGGACAACATATATATATCATATTTGTTGTCCATGCTACCTCTACACGAACTTCAAGCAAACAATATGGTTATAAGGACAAGCACATAACTCAATCTACTAAAAAGCATCACTTTATGCAAATAGAGATGAACGATTTGACAAAAATATTGAAATGATTTAAACCACAAAGTTTCAAGAGAAAGAGATGGACTTTTTGACATAAGTACTAAAAGGAATACACAAAGAGGTCATCTTACTAGCAATCTCTATATCTTTTGTCATTGTCCCAAAGTGATACTCCTCTTATGTATAGCTTGCTTGGAGTTCGTGCGGGGTAGAGGTGGCCAACATAAAAACTCAATGATCTCACCTACAAACACTGTCAAGCGTGAGCTCATTACTCCTCCAAGGCAAACTGTCTCAACCGTCGGAAAATGCAATGAGAAAATGCTGGGACAAAGGTAACATTCGAAGCCGAGTCCTTTTGACCCTCATCGAATGATGATCTTCTAGCCTTCCATTGGAGAGCTTAGTCCTTATTTTGCTCGCTTGGAGTTCGTGCGGGGGTAGAGGTGGACAACATGAAAGCCGAGGAAAACGAGTAGCGGAAGCCGAGATTAGCAACCAAAGCCGAGAAAAGTGTTAAGCAACAATTATCCACAAGAAACATTACCGAATGATGGCCCTCATCGAACGATGATCTTCTACCCTTCCATTAGACAGACTTAGTCCTTATTTTGATCCTCATCAAACAATGATCTATTACATGAATACTACAAGTCAAAAATAATGAAAAGCAAGCTGCAATTTCTAAAACAACCAACAACATTAGATATCATCCGGAATAAAATTAATGTTCTTACCGAGTTTATATAATTATATGGTTTATGCCTTTTTCCCCCTCCTTTGGACTTATATTCAATATATAGACCCTCTTGATGGTCAAACCTTAAATACAAATCTTCAAAATTGGGGTCCTCATTTTCAACAGGCATTCCCAAGGAGAAGGGTAGGGTCTCCTCAATAAACTCGCACACATCTTCACTATCCCCACCAGCAACATGCCTCTTCGCTTGAAGAACAATAGACCACTTATCATTGGTCGAGTCCTCAACGTAGAACACTTGTCTTGCTTGGGATTCCATAACGAATTGACGTCGGTATGGCTTGCCGAACTCTACATCAAGATCCTTCACTTGCTCATATATTTGATGTCTTATTAATGGAGTTGGAGCAGAGACCATCTTTGTTTTACCATTAAAAACCTTCTTTTTCTTACGACATTGATGGGAAAAGGGAAGAAACTTTCGGTGTCCGAGATAGGCCATTTTTTTTTTTTTTGTGCTTAAGTTGATAGGATTAAGTACCCTCTGCATAAATGGGGCATGCCTTATGGCCTTTGACGAGTGTATCCGGACAAGTTTTCGTACACGGGAAGCCATTGATTGTGGTGAAGATCATAACTCACAATGCAAATTGCTCTTGATGGTATGCATCGTAAACTAAAACACCTTCATCCCATAAAAGCTTGAAATCTTCAGCAAGAGGTGCCAAGTATGCATCTATATCATTTCCCAGTTGTTTAGGCCCGAAATGAGCATTGACAACATAATGTACTTGAGCTTTACACACAACGACGACGGTAGGTTGTAGATAACCAAAAGAACGGTC
Source organism: Talinum fruticosum (assembly GCA_021018815.1). Lineage (NCBI taxonomy): Eukaryota > Viridiplantae > Streptophyta > Magnoliopsida > Caryophyllales > Talinaceae > Talinum > Talinum fruticosum. Next base: position 689,361 of record JAITYX010000048.1, on the reverse strand, counting down.
CAACTGCTATGCTTGTTACTGAGGTCACCGTGGGGGTTTATTCCATCCGTACAAAGACCCGGACGTAGATTCCATGCTTCTCTACCAAATTCCGGGAACAAAGAATCGATCTTCTTCCATTAAGCGAGAATCGGCAAGGTGGCGTACCTTGTCATCACAAACTTTTCCATCGACATGCCACGTCAAGTTCTTGGCATCGGTTGCACTTGAAAACAAGCGCTTAAACCTTGGTATTATTAGCAAGTATCACAACCCCTTTACGGGAGGTCCCGCAACACTCTCTCCATCGATGTTTTTCATTTTGTGTCGAGGTACACCACACTTTGGACATTCATGTCTATGAGCATGTTCTTTTTGGTACAATATGCAATTGTTGGGGCATGCATGTATCTTCTTATACCCCATGCCCATAGGACACAACATCCTACTCACCTCATATGTACGAGCTGGGTAGGACATTGCCTTCCGGGAGTATATTGTTTAGCACACTCAGCAAGTCCATGAAACTTTTGTCACTCTAGCCATTAGTTGTTTTTAAGTTCAAGCAACCTCAACACGGCTGATAAACGAGTATACTTATCACACCTCGAGTAAAGAGGCTTCTCCAAATCGGCTAACAATTGTTCCAATACATGTGGTTAATTGACTAACTCACGTTCTACTCTACGAACTAGATCTTCGAGTCGATCTTCTAATTCCATACTATTGCTTGGCTTCGTTTTCATCATACCCTTCATCTTCCTCTCGTATGCCACTATTCACGAGACGACTCCTCTTCCCCATGCCATACCCATATCTTATAAGTTGTGTCAAACCCATGCTAATACAGGTGACCCTTTACAACCTTAGGGGAAATCTTGAGTTGAAACACCTTAAACACGAACGGAATATGGATCTGTTCTCCAAATTTGGTGGCTTATTCGACAGCAAGCTCTAGAAAGTTGTAAACACCATCACGATATTCTATACTCCTCCTATTGTTATAAACCCATGCTCGATCCATACCTTACCCATAAACACAAGAAGCAATGCGCTACATATAGTTGGAGAAATACGTACTTACGCACAAATAATATGACATGAGCCTAAAATCCTTTTACAGGGATAGATGGTCCTAAACTTATTCAAGAATAATATGACTCGAGACCGTGTAACAAAATCTTATCATACATTTGACAAAATTTCGGCATCATTTCCCTCAATCGTTCAAGTACAACATACGAAAACAAAGTGGCTAATGTGTATATCCTTACTTAATTGTATGGTAACATAAGTAAAGATACACATATTAAACCCATCGTCATCATAATTGCACCCAAAGAACATGAGGGAAAATGAGCATCATGATATCTTGTCAAATTTATGATAAGATTATTGTAGCCACACAACCTATTATCATAATATTCTCAAACTATCCAACAAGGACAATTCAAAAATTTATACATACCAAGCTAATATCCTAAGCGCTATACGCACGTACCGTAACCTAGGATAACTTGTTATGTACAAATTTTTGAGTGGGTTCTCTAAGCTTATGAAATGTATACGATAATTTAATGAAACATGTCATTAATCAAATTATATTTCTAACACGGGCCATCGTTATAACTTGTTATTTTTTTGTAGTGGTTAAATTTCTCTTTTTTAAAATACAAAAAGTGTGTGTGTGTGTGTGTGTGTGTGTGTGTGTGTGTGTGTGTGTGTATATATATATATATATATATATATATATATATATATAGTTTCCTTTTTTTCCAATTTTGATGTATTATACATTAGCATAAACTAGACATGATTTTTTTTTTTTTTAAAGTTTTACATAATGCATAGGACAAATTAATATGAATAAAATGTTGGGGTCATCCCTTTAACTACCCCAAGACATAACTACAACAGGAGTTCCTATAACCTTTGTTGCCTTTAACAATGAGATCGGGTAGGGGTGAGCACGACTGATGGGTACCACGGAACTAGACAGGACCCGGTCAAACGGGTAAGGGTAAGGTTCCTAAAATTTAGGAACCGGTTGAACAAGTAAGGGTAAGGTTCCTAAAATCAAATCCTGGAACTGGAATCTAGAATCGTTTAAAGGTTATTTGATTTTATATTTCATAGATCTTGCCGATGGTGATGGATAAGTTATTGATGTTGAAGATGCAATGGAAGTTTAAAGACCACATTATTTTCATTTAAATTTAGTTAATGAACTTGAGACATTTGGTTGTATTAGTTTTTGAATAAACTTTGTAAGATTTTGATCACATCCTCCCCCTTTAAGAACGGTCTTTCTACTACCAACTTTAATTTTGTTAAAAATTGCTAAAAATTGTAGTATTTAATTGTTTACTTGTTGAACTTCAGTTAATTAAATTATTAACGTGAGTTGATGTTTGTAAATTTTTAAGGCCTTAAAGTTATTTTTTTCATAAAAATAATGGTGTGAACAGGGTCCCCGGAATCGGAACCGGAACCGAAACCCGAGATTCGAGCTCGGGTTCCTAAAATTCGAAACCTGGTCAAACAGGGTCGGGGTTAGGTTCCTAGTTTTAGGACATGGTACTCCGAACCGCTCACCCCTAAGATCGGGTTCACAAGGTAAGACATAGAGTTTATGTGCAGCGTGGGTCAGTACACGAAGAAACGGAAAAGTGATAAAGGCTTTATCGGAGAAAAAGGTGGTAAACAATCACAAAACTAGTAACATTCCCTATTGTTTACCACTTTTTCTCCAATAAAGTTTTTATCCCTTTTCCCTTTCTTCGTGTACTGACCAACGCTACACATAGACTCTATATCTTGTCTAATGAATTCGATCTCATTGTTAAAGTCAAAAAGGATTATGAGAACTCCGGTTCTAGTTATGTCTTGGGGTAGTTAAAGCAAACTAAATAGATGGCCTCAACATTTCATTTATATTCATTATATTGTCTTATGCATTACGAAAACTTCAAAAAATAATCATGTACTCTAGTTTATGATTATGTCTAATACAACAAACTTGCAACCAAAAAAGAAACCAAAAATTTAGATAGTTGGACAAATTAGTCAACCCCAACATCAACTTATCAAAATAAATAAATTTCATAACAAATTTATCGTTATGACAAGCATTTGGGGAAATCCCTATATCCAAATACCTTTACAATTTCTTACATTTTCACCTTTGTATTTTCTCCCTTTTGATCCTTACACCCTAAACCACTAATTTTTCTATTTCCCCAAATCCTAAACCATAAATATTTTTATTTCTCTAAACTTTAACCATATTTGGATAGCAATTTTGATAATTGGATAAATGAGTTCACCCCAATATCACCTCATCAAAATAAACAAATTTGGATACAAATTTATCTTTATGACAAGTTTTTGGGGATGACCCTATATCCAAATTATTTTTCTATTTCTCTAACCATAAACAAATTTGTGTACACTCCTTCGATTTACCATCCTAACTATCATTCCATTTCCCTAGGCCTACATTAATTAAATCCTGAACTCCTAAACTCATTTCTCAAAATCTCAAATATTTCACGAATTTTCAACCTAATAAACTAAACAAATATTACCCACATTCTCAATAAACGATTCTAACATTTCAACAATCTCAAACATTACCCACATTCTCAACATTCAGATAATTACCTCAAATACATTCAACATTTAACTTTCTTGTAAATAACTTAAAGCGAAAAATAAGAAAGGATAGAGATTCATACCGTAAGAACGAGGAAAACAACAGCGAGAGTGAGTGAGAGGATTCACGGCGAAACACGAGACAGCCACCGATGCAAATACAAAGTAAGAGAAGACAACTACAAAAAGAGGGGAGACGAGAGGATAAAATGAGCAAAACAAAACATTGAACAACAAGAGGATCAACGGCGAGGATAACTTACCGGCGAAAAGTATTACTCCGAGCGGATCTAGATCCGAGTAGTAGTGAATAAGAGTGAATTGTGGAGAGCGATAAGACCAAGAGTAGAGAGCGAGATGAAGTGGTCGTGGAAACAGTGAGGTATGTTTTCGAGTTTTTAGATTGAATCGAAAGACATTTGACGACAATTCTATGAAAGAACTGTCATCATATGTGTTACACAATACCTATTATTTAAAAAATACCACCGGTCCATTTTCCATGACGGTTTGTCCTTTTAACCGTCATTAAAAGTGGTTCCTGTAGTAGTGTGAACTCGAGTTCATTGTTAAACACAACAAGGGAACTCCGGTTTCAGTTATGTTTTGGGTAGTTAAAGTAAATTAAAGGTTCTATTCGATTCTTGATATGCAAATGTTAGAATTCAATGGTCGCTTTATAGAAGCAAGCATCGAGTTGCTTCTTGGTTTGGCTTGTTTGAATCTCGTTGACTCTTTCTCCAACTTCGACAAGAACAAGATACTCAAAATGGCTCAGTTGTATCTAGATAATTTTGATGAATTAGACATTAAGGCCCTTAGTTATGAATAGGATACTTTCATTGATAATATACTTGATTATGAGAGATTTTCTAACTTGAATGGATTTGATGAACTCTCTACAAGGATAATTAAAATCAAGAAGTATATAAGTTTTCCCCATGTACACTTGCTTTTGAAATTGGCATTGATTTTACCCGTTTCTACAACAACGGTTGAAAGAGTTTTCTCTTCGATGAAGTATATCAAGACCAACTTACGCAACCGGATATCATATGAGTTTTTTAATAATATTGTTATTACTTACTTTGAGGATGATTTGTTTGAAAGTCTATCTAGTGATGACATTATGGAGCGCTTTCAAAATATGAGGATTCGACGAGGAAAATTGCATTAGATGTAATGTTATCGTTATATAATATTAATTTTAAAAACAGATGTTAAATTTTGTATTGTGTACACTATTATTTAATTTATTTCGACCCCCTTCTTGAAACTCTTGGGTCCACCACTACCATGAGTTGAGCTTAACAAGCCAAGAATCGAGCCAGCTCGACTCAACTACACCCCTAAGGGCGGATCCTAGATTAATGATTTATATTTTTGCAATTTGAATAATAAGAGTAGCCTATAAATTTTATAGTTCAATTTTCAAGAATGTGATTCTCTTTTATTACATGTTCTTACAAAAAGAAAAACAGAAAAAAAATTCTAGGAGATTGATACTTTACGTTGAAGGGAGACTGGAGATATTTTGGTGGATATAGTTGGTTATTGACTTAGCTGACTTAACAGTGGTGGTTAGTACATTCTCTCTCTGCTCTTAAGTGATGTACATAAAAGGCGTAATAGTTGATTTGGAAGATGGATTGAATAAGATGAGTGATTCATTTTCTCTCACTAAATCAAGTTCTCTCTCTCCCCACGCATTAATGACAGAAACTCTGACACTTTAAAATATATTCATTTATAAATTGTTTTTTATAATCGTATCGATATTGGGCCTGCATGCATCCTAAATTTAATGTATCCCGTATTTATATCACGTCGTATTTGCGTTGTCAAGTCAGTGTGTGTGGATCGTAGGGTTCGGTTGTTACTGAGCAACCCGTATGCGAACCCTTAATGTCAAGGAACAGCCATGGCCTGGGCACTTGATCACATCACAAACAAATTGTATGAAAAACAGGATGAGGCAGACGAGAATTTATATTATTTTTGGTCACTAATAAATGTGGTCATATACAGTAGACTGAAGGAGGAATTCCTACGAAAAGAAAAGCTTGTTTGGATGTGGGAACTTTTAGGAAAACTTGGAGAGAGAAATCCTTCTGTGAGCATGTGAGCATTGTTCATTATGTCCTTCAATTTAATTAACTAAGTACTCTGTAATAAATAAGTTATGAATATCCACCCTCAGTCAATCTATCGCGGATTCGCCTCTAGCATTAATTTTTTTAATTATATAATATTTAAAGATAGAACTATAAATATATTTTAATATATTGATGGATCAAATAAAACAAAATCAAGGTTATAAATCGAGTTGAATAATATGAATTTATGCCAAACTTAGCATATGAAAAATCAAGCTCGATAGATTTGACGTTGAAGATTAATCTAATTCTAATGCAAATTAAATAATCCAATTATCAATCAAAGTTATGCCAAAACGTCAAGATTCAATACCTTTGATTTGACATCTTTATTCTACTAAACAATTTCAATGATTAAAAATTTCTTGTGTGTGACTAAATAGACAAAATAATGTGATACGTCAAGACGGTCACATGAAGAGAACTCTTTTTCTTTTCTTTTTTTTTTTATAGAACAGACTTGAGTCCAACCTTGTTTTGACAACTTTAATTTAGGATATTTTTGAAATTATATAAAGAATATATAAAAATAAAAATAAAAATAAAAATAAAAACAAACAGAAAATAGTAGAAATAAATAGAGACGAATATAAATAAATAGAAATAATAACAATCTCAATAATAATAATAATAATAATAATAATAATAATAATAATAATAATAATAACAACAACAATAACAAGTGGCAGCAACAACAACAACAACAACAACAACAACAACAACAACAACAACAATAATAATAATAATAATAATAATAATAATAATAATAATAATAATAATAATAATGAACAGAAACGAACATAAATAAAGAGAAAACAAAAATAGATGATAGTTTTTATATAAATTCGAACAAACCCTTAGTATCTTCTCTTGCAATAGATTTATAATAGTAATATTTATATAAGATATACTCGTATTTTTTAACTCTGAAAAAAATAGATTTAGGCAATATATATGGTATGATATGTACTTTAGGAGTTCTTATATATGAATTTTTGGCAATCTTTCTTTTTAAAAGAGAAAAATTTATTAATAAAAGATTATAGGACAACTACATATGATTATCAGCAACAATTAAATTAATAACATAAAATAAGAAAAAATAAACCGACGGTAAATATATGAATAATCAATAGTAATGCTTCTTTTCCGAAGATTGGTGAATTATAGTATAACTTCATAAAGTAATAATTTCTTTTATGGGATAGACTAAACTTTAAATGATCTTAAGTTAATTAAAAATACTTGAAACTAGGGTTGTAACAAGATCGAGTCGGTTTGTCAAGTGCTCGGACTCGATTAAGTCAAAGCTCAACTCAAACTCGAGTTAAATGGAACTTGAGCCAAGCTCCAGCTAGCTCGAAAGGATACCGAGTTGAACCCGAGCTCGATAAGGTCCGGCTCGCTCAACTCAATTTGGCTTGGTTTAGATCATTTAGTTAAATTTTTGTAATTACTTGTGTGAAGAGTACAAAATTACCATTAAGATCACCAAGATTTCAATCAAATCTATTTTTTTGAATTTAATGCAAAAATATAGAATTTAACTTCCATTACAGACCTTGAATTTGAAAACTTTTTAAGTAAAAACAACCAAAATAAATACTAAACCGAGCCCGAGTAGTACAATATCTAACTAGGCCGAGTTTGAACTTAAACTTTAAAAGATCGGTGAGCTTCATACCGCATCAAGACCAAATTAAAATCTAATCAAGCTAAGCTTGAGCATAGGTTGTTCGGCTTGATTTACACCCCTACCTCAAACATATTAATAGAGTATTAGAGATATTATTGTATATAAAATAATTGTAAATTATTTTTCACGTATTATCTTCTATATATATAGAATGCCCGACTCCCATATTGGGTGAGTCATTCCGCCATTATCTTTCACATGGTATCGAGCCAAAGGCTCGATTCAAAATTTTAGTGCAACCCTAGTAGCCGCCTCGTCACAAAAAAAAAAAAAAAAAACCATTGCTGCTACTCGTTCACTGGCAGCCACAACCAAACCCTAACCCTAGCTTTCTCTCTCCTCCATGGTTGCCCTCGCTCCCGACTCGCCGCCGGCCACCTCTGCTACTTCGCCGCCGTCGTTCGGTCCACCGGCTCTGCCCCTCCAGTCAGTGCTCCCCGTGCACTCCTCGCCGGCGTCCTTACCATTTTCCTCTCCCGCGTTTCGGCCCTGTTTCGGTTTTCCGAGCGCGGGCTCCATCGTCCCTGCAGCCTCCTTCTCGGCGTTCTCCTTCCCCGCCGCCGCCTCTGCCCTGCCGAACGCTGGGCTCCAGCCGCCTCCTTCGGCGCCTTTCACCGGTGCTTACGTCGGAGCATGTCATCTCCAACGGTGACTCCCGACTTCCTTGCCTCGCTGCGTTTTCCGCCGCCGTCCCTAGCCACGGTCGTCCCCAACCACCGCCGATGACTTCGCCGCCGGCTCCCTTGCTCTGCCGCCACAGGTTGGTCTGCCGCCCCTTCCATCGTCTCTTTGGACGGTAAATATTACTACTTACGTTACGATTATTCTTCGTTCGGTTGACGATTATTTATCTTGGCGAGAGCAATTTTCCTCTTTCACTATTATGCATCGATTAGTGGTATGCTTGATGGTTCTGTTTCTCAACCGTCGTATCACTTAGTGGTTGCCCGGGTTATTCGGTTGTAAATCCTAATTATTCTTATTGGTTACGAGTTGATCGGTTGTTGCGTGCTTGGATTTTTGCTACTATTTCCCGAAACTTTGAGTGAAGTTCGTAGCTTATCTTGTTCTCTCCAAATTTGGCAACATTTGGAGTCTTGGTTTAACATCTGCTAGTTTAGCTCGTGCTCTCGACCTTAAACGCATGCTTACTCATGTTTCGATGGGGGAAAATCAGTCAATGGATGATTATCTCCGAACCATTAAGAAAATAGCTAATTCTCTTGCCGCTTATTCGGTCCTCGTTACGGACTTAGAACCGATTCGGTTTACTACTGCTGGGCTCCCTTCCGAGTATCATACCTTTGTCACTGCCTACTCTCTGCTTCCTGGTGTTCACACTTTTGATGATCTACGCTCCAAACTTATCTTTTATGAGCAACGGCTTAATTTTGGGCATACCCCGTGATCCCCTTACGCATCGGGCCTTCGCCTCCCTTCTCTCGACTACTTCGCACCAAAGAGTGATGCTTCCAATTCGGGGGTGCATCTTTAGGGTCATCCGGCTTCAGGAAAGAAAACTCTAACCACTGCAATAAAGGAAGAAGGGGTCGGAATAATCGCAATCGGAATCGCAACAACAATCATAGCCATCGCGCAAGTCTCCCACCGCAACAATTCTTCTCATCGGGCCTCCCTTAGGAGTGTGCCTACAGTGCACGCATTTTGTAATTCAGTTGGGTCATTGTCTTGTACTTTTGGTCCTTCTACTTCGTGTACTAACTACTCCCATGCAGGCACTAAGCTGTTACGAAGGGATATTAGGTTCCCGTCCTAATGTTGTTTGTCGGATTTGTCATGTTCCGGGCATTCTCGCGACGGTTGCCCTAATCGTTATCAACCACGTCAACAACCAGCACTTCCTGCATTTGCTACTTTCAATCCGGTTGAAAATGGTGAACAAGCTGTGGTATCCTCGATTCAGCAGCGGCCTCTCACATGACGCCCGATGATGGTAAGCTATCTTCTAAATCTATTTACTCCGGTCCTATTAAGGTTCGGGTTGGAAATGGAACCTTGTTACCTATCTCTAATGTTAGTACTCTATCATTGCAAACTACTTCTCAGCCACTTCTTTTAAAACCTCGTTTATCATGTGCCTCAACTTCAAGCATAACCTTCGTCGGTCAAACAGCTTATGTCGAGATAATAATTGTCATGTCACTTTTCATTCCGATTCTCGTTTCAGTAAAGGACAACACCTCGGGTGATGTTCTTTTGCGAGCCCCCAGTGTAGGCAATGTCTATCCCTTACGTCCGCCCATTGAGACACCTCATCTTTCAGCTAACCTAGCTCCGAGTGAGACTCGGCGCTACCTGGCATCGGAGACTAGGACATTGTGGAGCTTGAGTTTCGGATTTACTTAGGACAAATAAATTTGTTAAACTTACAAATAGTTTTCATGATACTTGTACGACTTGTCGTTTGGCAAAGTCACATACTCTTCCTTTTACTTTAGCGTAACATCGATCTGTTTCCCCTCTTGAATTAATACATTCAAATGTTTGGCAATCACCTTGGCTTTCACATAAAGGTTTTCGATATCTTGTTGTGTTTGTTGATGATTTTACTTGGTTTACCTGGATTTATCCTATGCGATTGAAATCTGAAGTATATTCAATTTTTGCAATTTTCGGGCTTTAGTTGAAAATCTTTTTAATTGCAAAATTAAAATGTTTCGAGTGATGGAGGTAAAGAGTTTGATAACTCCCGTTTTTGCTTATTTTCTTCAAAAAGGGATCCTTTTTCGAAAGTCCTGTCCCGATATGCAACAACGGAATGGGGTTGCTGAGCGTAAGCATCGCCATATTTTGGAAATGACTCGGGCATTTCTAATTGATGCTTCCATGCCTGCTCAATTTTGGCTTGATGTCTGCTCTTACATGCTGTCTATACGATCAATCGTTTACCTACACTCGTGTTGCAAAATCGTTCTCCATTTGAGCTTTTATTTGGTCGTCCGCCTGATTATGGTTTTCTTAAACCTTTTGGTTGCTCCTGTTTTCCAAATTTTGTTGCAAAGGCGTCCAATAAACTCTCTCCTCGTTCGTTCACTGTGTTTTTCTAGGATATGCTCCTCATTATAAGGGTTATCGTTGTTTGGATCCCCTAACAGGTCGTGTTTATGTGAGTAGAAATGTACGATTTCATGAAAACATTTATCCTTTTCCTAAACTTGTCTCTAGTTCGTCTCCTAATGCCCCTTTTGTGATAAAGGATATTCTCTATCTCACCGCAACTCGTGCCTCGGTTGTCTCGTCTTCTACCTCTCGCTTCGGTTTGGTCTCCCGTACACTGTTGCGTCCACTAGGACGACCCAATCTTTGGTCCTCCCTTCCACGTTGTCCGAACCCGCTTCTTCTGCTGCTGAGGTGTCTCCTTTTCTTCCCTTAGCCTCTTCATCCTCGTCGAGTCTCAACTCTAGCCCAACGTCTATGGCCCATGTCTCTCCCGAGCCCGACACTACGTCCGCTTCCTCTCCCTCCGCCCTTGGTCTTGTGTCTCGCTTCATCTCCTATTGTGTCGGATCCCCCTGTTCGTACTAGTGCTTCTATACGTCGCTTGCCAGGTCCTGTTGCCTCTTCGAGTGTCCCTATGTCTTTGTCCACTAATGTTCACCCTATGCGGACTCGGTCCAAGTCCGGCATTGCCAAACCTAGGCGTCTCCTGTCTCTTAGTGTTGGTCTTGCTGAAGTTGAACCTACATGCTTTTCACAAGCTTCCCGACATTCCAAATGGAAGGAAGCCATGGTCGAGGAGTATAATGCTTTGATTGCCAATAACACATGGGATTTGGTTCCATCTCAACCGGATCTTAATTTAGTTGGCGATAAATGGGTTTATAAGATTAAATATCATTCCGATGGTTCCGTGGAGAGGTACAAAGCTCGACTTGTAGCACAGGGGTTTCATCAACAACCGGTATTGACTACCATGAGACTTTCAGCCTCGCTCGCTCAGCCTCGCTACTATTCGTCCGGTTCCGACTCTTGCTTGTTTCCTTTCATTGGCCCATTCGCCAACTTGATGTCAAGAATGCCTTTTTACATGGTCATCTCACCGAGACAGTTCATATGAAACAACCTCCTGGGTTTGTTCATCCCGATTTCCCTACCCATGTTTGTCGCCTTAAGAAGGCGCTTTATGGCTTGAAACAAGCTCCTCGTGCCTGGTTTCATCGCTTTAGCAGCCTTCCTTCGTATCATGGTTTTGTATGTAGCAATGCCGACACCTCCATGTTTGTTCTTCGAACTCGCAATCATGTCTTCATTCTCCTTCTTTACGTGGATGACATTATTTTGACTGGTAGTTCATCCACCTTACTCGCAGTCTTTTATTGATTCCCTTGCCAGTCACTTTGCCATGAAAGATCTTGGGAACCTAAGTTATTTTCTTGGCATTCAAGTGGTTCGGTCTCCTCTCGGCTTATTTTTGACACAGCAGAAATATGTTTTAGATCTCTTACATAAATTTCAGCTTCAAACTTGTACCTCTGTTAAAACTCCTTCGCTCGCTGGAACCACCCTATCCCTTACGGACGGTGAACCGCTTGCTGATCCCTCTCGACATGTAAGTATGGTAGGTGCCTTGCAGTATTTGACCATGACTCGACCTGATATTGCTTATGCAAGTGCATGTAGTTTCCCAATTTATGCACGCTCCCGTACTACTCATCTGCATGCTATGAAGCGTATTTTCGTGTATCTGCAGGGGACTCTTGACCATGGGCTTTTTCTTCGTGCTCGCATCTTCATTGTCAGTCATTATTGCCTATTCCGATGCTCGACTGGGCTGGTTGTCGTAACACATGTCGCTCTACCACAGAGCTACGCTGTTTATTTTGGTCCTAATCTCATATCTTGGCGTTCTAAAAAGCAACCCACAGTCTCCAAATCATCCACTGAAGTTGAATATCGTGCTCTTGGTTATACGAGTCTTGCCGAGACACTTTGGCTTCCCAAGCTTTTGTTTGATGTTGGTATTACCCTTGCCACTCCTGTGCGGTTATATTGTGACAACATCAGTGCTACCAATATGATCGCCAATCCGGTCAATCACGACCGTAGCAAACATATAGTCGTGGATTATCACTTTGTTCGAGAACGGGTTGCCGATGGAGATCTTGTTGTGCGATATATCCCTACTACTTCTATTGCGTACATCTTCACTAAAGGGCTGTCCTCTCAACAGTTTCAGTTTCTTAAGTCCAAGATGTCCGTGCGTTCCCCGATCAGCTTGAGGGGCGTAATAGAGTATTAGAGATATTATTGTACATAAAATAATTGTTAATTATTTTTCTATATTATCTTCTATATATATAGAATGCCCGACTCCCATATTGGGTGAGTCATTCCACCATTATCTTTCACACATATATACTCTTGATTCAATGGAGTTCCAACACTACTGGAAATCCAAACCATTAGCGACAAAAGGACCTCGCACTATAGGTCGGGAATCCAAACCTTGAAAAAAAAATTTTATTTTTTGAAAACATATGAAAGTCTTGCTGAACATTAGATCTAATTGAAGAATATAAAATGACCATGAACATCCTTTTGTAAGAGATTTAATCTCAAATAATGAGAGTATACGGCTTTATTTTATGGATGACTTTGATTTTATACTCGTTATGCATATTTATTTTGATATGATAAATTAATGATCATATCCTATATATCTATTTATTCATAGTATTTTAATATAGAGCAATATTTATATTCATTATTTAATAATTTTAATATTGATATCTGAAAGATTATATTCCCTCAACCCCATAAATGTTATAAAAGTTCGGTAAACAGAGTGTAATGTGACCTTTATTTAATTATAAATTTAATTAAATTATAAATACTTAAATTAATCATTTTTAAATTAAAAAAATTAATTAGCATTTTCTAAAGAACTTAATCCATTAAATTTTTCTCTTAAACTTACAGTAAAAATATATTCATTTTGATTAATTTTAATTTATTTTTTTTTGGAAAATGGGTAAATACGAGCAATTTTTAGGTAGCCCTTCTCTCAAGGGTTCTACCTAAATTGTCCTCCATAAGAATGGAGAGGAAGGGGGAGAAGAAGGAAGAGAATCCCAATGTAAAGATTGGGTGATGGTCGGACCTAGTCTTGCTAGCCAGTCCACCGCCCTATTTCCTTCTCGATAGTGATGCTTGATAAAAACATTGTAACAGTTCATAAGATACATATGAGTGTCCTGAATAAGCATTTGGATCTCCCTTGGGGGTTGACACTCTCGTCTTAAGGCCTTAATAACCAATTGGTTGTCTCCTTCTATAACAATAGAACGAAAATCTGCTTGTATGGCTGCTCATACTCCGTTTCTCATTGCTGTGGCTTCGCAATGAGTATTGAGGTCAATCCTAGATTTGAAACTCCTGCTTGGATAAATTTGCCGTCCCAACTTCTAATGACAAATCCTCCTGCTGCCGTCGTTGAAGATTTTGATCCATCAAAGTTGATTTTGATGAATCCCCTGGCGGTTTCTCCCATCCGATATGTTGAAGTGAATTGATAGGAGTAGATGGTGAATGATGAATAGAAACTAGATTATACATTCCATCAAATTTTCCTCTTACCCTCCATTCTGCCCATGCTCTTTTTGCTTTGATTATTATTGAAATAGAGTTGTACTTTCCTTTGTTAAATACAACTTCATTTCTACTTTTCCATATACTCCATATCAAATACACCACCCAAACTAGCTGAGTTGGTTTGTTGATAGTCCTGAAATGATGTAAAATATCAAATAATGTTGGTTCACGTAGTTGCCCTATGTTAATGTCAAGCCATTTGTGGCGATAAGCTTTTTCCCAAGTATCTTTAACCATTGGGCATCTAGCAAAGAGATGGTCAATCGATTCCTCACTATTTTGGCGTATCGGACAATGGCCATCGACACTAATCCCTCTCTTCAAAAGTGTGTCCCGTGTAGCTATAGAATTATGACGGAGTTGCCACAAGAAAAGCTTAATTTTAGGCAAGACATCCAGCTTCCATATCCAACCAGCTTCCCGGACATGGTTACGAGCCCTTAAATTATGTGCATTCCAAGTCTGCTGATTTCGTCGTAAATTTTCCTGAACTCGAAAGTCCCCAACACATTTTATCATCCATATCATGGTATGGAATGGGAATACTTTTAATTTTCCTACGGATGTCCATTGGAAGGAACGTAGAAAGAAATTGAATATTCCATTCCTTTTCCAGGCATGATACATATACTAACATTAGCATCAAGTGCTTGGAATATCATTCCTAGTATTATCCTAATATTGTAGCAAAGGAGTTTGTCCACTCCAATTATCATGCCAAAACTTCACAGCCTTTCCATTACCAACTTCCCATTTAAGCCCTCTTTTGAAGAGATCTCTTTCTTTCGGGAGATATTTCCAAGCCCAAGCACTACTAGAAAATCGTCATATAGCGACGGAAATAGCGACGGAAAACGTTATTTAGCGACGGAATTTCAAAATTAGCGACGGAATTAGCGACGAAAATTTTCTGTCGCTGATTTTCGCGTCGTTAAAAATCAGCGACGGAATTTTACAATTCGTCAGCTGATTAGCGACGGAATTTGATTCCGTCGCTAATCCAGTTAGCGACGGAATTGTAAAATTCCGTCGCTGATTTTTAGCTAATTTTTTTAAAAAATTTACAATTTTGTATAGTTTTGAGTGGTTAATACAATTAAATACAAATCGAAAATAATCCAGTCACATAACAACATCAAATTCAACTTTAATTCAAATACAAAAATCATAAATAATCCAACTTCAAACATCCATAAAAACTAATTGAAAATAAAAACAAGAGTAAACAAAGTAAATTATACAAACACAAGTTATGTTCTTCATCTTCCTTTTCCTCTTCTTCTTCCTCTTTCTCATTATCTTCATCTTCTACCTCATTCCAACCATACCTATCAAAATAAGTTATATCAAATCCTCTAAAATGTGAAATTTTATAGTAAATAAAGTAAATTATAAATACAACTAACAATAAGGGAGGATCGAGAAAGCATACCTACAAGAGGTTAAAGGTGCTTAGTTGGTGACGTGTACGGCGGTGGCGGTGGCAGCGGCGGGCGGCGAACGGCGAACGGCGAACGGCGGTGGCGGCGGCGGGCGGCGAACGGCGGTGGCGGAGGTGGGCGGCGGTGGCGAACGATCGATTCGCCTCTCCCTCGCTCTCTCACACTCCCACTTCTATTTGTTCTTATGTTTGCCGAGTGTCGTTGAAGTTCGTATTTTATATCGAACATAGCGACGGATTAGCGACGGAAAATTCCGTCGCTAATTAAAAAATTTTAAATTTCCAACACATTTGAAAATTTAACAGCCCGCCAACGTAAAATTTTTCAAATTTTATACTTAGCGACGGAATCGACGACGGAAACGTCCGTCGCCAACTAAAAATTTGAAAATTTTTTAAATTTGAAAAATGAAATAGGTGGCAAATTTAAATTTGAAAATTCGGATTAGCGACGGAAAATTCCGTCGCTAATTCAAATTTCAAAATTTTTATATTTTCCAAATTATAGTAGGCGGCAAATTGAAAATTTTAAAAATTTTGAATTACCGACGGAAAATTCCGTAGCTAATTAAAAAAAATTTTAAAATTACATTTAGCGACGGATCTGATTCCGTCGCTAAGGTAAAAAATTTTAAAAATATATATAGCGACGGAATCGGCGACGGATCGATTCCGTCGCTAATTATTAAAAAAAAATTTTAACTTTTTTTTCGAAAATCCGTCGCTATTTTTTCCATTTCCGTCATTAGGTCCAGTCGCTAATGACTAAAATAGCGACGGAATTAAATTCCATCGCTAGTTCCAGTCGCTAATCCAGTTTTATCGACACATGTCGATTCAGTCGCTTTCCAGTCACTAATTAGCGACGGACTCGATTCCGTCGCTAGTTTCACGTCGCTATATAGTGTTTTTGTAGTAGTGAAGAGTCCGTAGGTTTAGGTTTTCTCCGAAAAAATCCTCATCTAAAGGGTATTTAAAGCGCATGTTTTGGACCCAAAAATTGTTTGGTTCATGAAGATATTTCCAAATTAGTTTGCGGAGAAATGCTTGATTAACGACTTCTGTTTTCCTAAGGCCCAAACCCCCATACTTTTTGGCATGCATATTTTTTCCCAAGCCGGACCCTTAATATCCTTTGCTTTGCTCCAGAAAAAGTGTTAATTTTATCCAACGAAGTGGTAGTGCTTTTGGCAATTTAAAACATTGCATCGTATGTGCGGGAAGAGATTCTAAATTGGATTGAATAAGAACCACCCTTCCCGCTTTTGAAAGCGAATTAGCTTTCCACTTACGTAGCTTGTTATCTCGCTTTGGACAAGATATCAGCAAAGGTGGAACTGTTTGTCCTACCCTTAAACACCGGACATCCCGGATATTTACCGAATGAATCTCTATGCGAAATGTTGAATATGGAGGAAACTGAATTTCTGTCGGTAGAAGTCGCATTCTTTGAAAACACGATTGCTGATTTGTGAAAATTAACTAATTGACCTGAGAATTTTGAGAATTCATTCAGCAGGTTACTAAGTTTAAAGCATGTCTCATTATTAGACTTGCGAGAAAGCGGACTATCATCAGCAAATAGCGGACATGGTATTTTTGTGCTCTAGTCGCTATCTTAATTCCAATACCGGACTTTGGTTTCATTGCTTCAACCTGTAATCGGCAGCAAGCACATCCATACAAATAATAAAGAGATATGGAGATAACGGGTCTCCCTGTCTCAGTCCTCTAGATGGCTTAAAAAACCACATGACTCATCATTAATAAGTAAGGAGTAAGTGACAGAAGAGATACACTCTCTAATCCAACTAATCCATTTATCATGAAATCTAAGTTCTTTTAGATAGGTTAAAATAAAATCTCACTCTAGTCTATCGTATACCTTTTCCATGTCAAGTTTGAGACCAATGTATGCTTGTTTTCCCTTCATATTCCCAAACTTGTTGACTATTTCATGTGCCAAAAGAATATTATCATGAATATCTCTATCTCGGTACAAAGGCGCTCCGAAAAGGGTTAATTATTCTTTTCAGAACAGATTAATTTTGATATTTTGTTTAGGCCGTAAAGGATTATAAGCTTTCTATGTTACAAAGGAGAAAGAATAATAAA
Organism: Talinum fruticosum; assembly: GCA_021018815.1. NCBI lineage: Eukaryota > Viridiplantae > Streptophyta > Magnoliopsida > Caryophyllales > Talinaceae > Talinum > Talinum fruticosum. The sequence goes on along the minus strand of JAITYX010000048.1, from coordinate 671,708 downwards.
TTTATTGGTCCGGAAATTAAGCGATGAGTTTGGCAGAAGCTTCGTGGAATTAAATTGTGAGCACACTACACATGAAAAGATGCCCATTGCCCGCCTCCCCTTATTTTGCCAATTGGTATCTGACTCTGCCTCCTACTCTACTTATCGAGCATTGCATGCTTTTGTCCTACTTTACCCTTCTTTTCTTTTAAACAAAAAAAAACCTATACTATTATTTAAATATTTTTTAAAATCTTTTCTTGCACTATATTTTAAAAAATAATATAGAGATATTAGAGTTTTATATATATAAATAGTATTTTGCAATAATTATGCATTAGTGGTGAATTCTTGAGTGTAACATAGTTATTCGGTGTTTATATTTTACTTGATATTAGTCAGGGTGGTGACTTTAAGAAACAGAAAATAATGACGATACTTATTTCATTTCTTTTATTTAGTTTTAGGTGTTTGGCCTGATTTATAAAAAATTATTTTTGTTTCTAAAAATAGATTTTTAAAAGTAATTTTTGAAGAAGTTATGAAATGTTTGGCCTAATTTCTATGAAAATAATTTTGAATAATAAGTTATGTGGCCTAATTTTATCTACACTATTTATTATAGTATATTTTTTTTATTTGCATTATAATTATTATTTAATATTTATTTTTTTATAAGATAATTTTTTTTTTTTGGAACAATGTTAAGTAGGTTGCATTGCTCCAAAAGAGAGATAATTACATCTATACTATGGGCATCCCCGGGAGAGTTTAGAGGATGTTCGGGCTCCCTCCCCCAACGAGTGCACTCACTCTAATACTTACAATATACTTGACTCTCTGTATTATACTCGGGATTTTCACGGTTTGCTGCCTATATTTCATGTTGTTTCTCCCTTGCCAAATAAGGTAAACTGTTGCACACAGAGCACACCTGATTGCTCTTACTTTTGTTGTCTTGCTTCACACGTGTCCGGCAAACCAGCTAAGTTCATGCTTCCAATTCCAGCTAAGTTTGCTGCCTATAAAAGCTATCGGACCTAGTAGTAGGCCCAAGTAGGGGCTTTGATGGTCAGGAGAGGGGCTAGGTTGAATGTTTATTGTATACTTGCATCTTGATACTTTTGTTAGATGAAGAAAAATATAGTTATTAGGCTTTTATTGGTGACATGTACTTAACAAAAGGATAATATGCTTAGACAATGTCAAGTATATGATTAGGAATTCCAACCTACCACTTTTAGTTATAATTGAGCTTACTATAAGGGATGAAATGAATCCTACTTAATGTTTTTTTGGGTTTAGAAGAGTCGCAAAAGTAACACAACAGGAAAAAGAACATTAAAATTGAGGTCTATTGTATAAAGAACCTCAGTTTTAATGGTTATGTTAAGACTTCATTGGTTAATCATACTTAATTAGTGTAGATATCGTGCTTCGCACGAGTATATGTCAAACTTTGTTTGGTTTTTAATTTTTAACTTGTTTTTTCAATTTGTTAGATCTCCCAACAAAGCACTCAAATTTAAGTATCTATATGATTTTTAAACCGATGTTACGCATGGGTTACTTTAAAATATTTGTTTAAAACTAATTTATATTTTAATAAACTTTTGTCTTCTTATGTTATTTAATTTATATGATCTTATAAGAGATATCACAAAATAATCATACATTTACATTGATATTCACGAAGTTTAAGTGTATATCTTTTTTCTAATGCTTTAGATTAATACATACATATATAAACTAAAATAATTATTATTGAATATTAAACCAACATATTGTAATTAATCAACTAATGAGCCAATGCATGAAGATTGAATAAAAAATTTAAAAACTTAGGTGACACCTAAATATTATGAATATTTTTCAAAGTTATATATAGCATACAAATTAATGGCAAAGAGATCGAGTATTATAAAATACTAATTTGAACTCGTGTTATGTACGGAGTAATGTAGCATATCTTAAAAGGTTATGAATTAAAAAGGTAAATATTTATAATTACATTTATAAATAAGATTAATAATCGAAAATACTACAATGATAGAAGTCATCCAATATATTTAACAATAAAAGGCAATGAGTAAGTAGTTGAAAATTATATTACGATAAAGACATGATTACTCCAAGTTTATGTTCACTGTTATAACATAAACAATGTTAGAAATATATTAAAATAAATTGTATTTGTAACAAAAAAATAATGATATGTAATTGTACAAAAATTTTGAGATAAATGAATTTATTCAAAGTCCTACGTATTACGGAAGTTGGCATGTTGAGTTTTCATTCCTTCAAACATGACACAAATTATAAACTTGAATTCTACAAATTACAAACTTGAAGTGATACAATTTTCACTATTTGATTCATTACATTTTGTCCTCCAACATATTTGAATCATATATTTTAATCATCTTAATGATTAATCTCAAGTATATGTATGTAATTGTTGTATGTTTACTTTCGTAATTTATAATTTCTTAAGGTTTATCATGAATCGAGATTAGCAATAGCCAAATTAATTATTCAAATATTGAAATATTTAAAAAAAATTTTTGGGAAAAGGTAAATAATTATCATTATTTTCCCAAAAGTACAAGTAGATGGTGGAGTGACTAAGTTTATATTACTAAGTCACTCCAATTTACATTATGCGCATCAGCCCGAAGGCTGTAAGTGTATTGGATCCGTGTAACTATCACCTCTTTCGCTCGACCCCTACCTTGGAACTTTCTTGCACATCGCTCCTTCCATATTTCATAAACTGACCCGGCTAATATAGTACGACACCATTTGCTTCGTGAGAGTTCCCTTTACAAACTCTTACAACCCATTTCAAACCTTGCTTTGTTTCCCAGCCCTTTCTATGCAGTTTAGCCCAATGAAGCATGTCCTCCCATATGTTGCAGGTGTAAGGACATAAAAAGAAATAATGTTCACAACTATCCTTACCAATCTCAACACAAAATAGGCAGAAATTGTCCACTTGTAGTCCCTTTGTAGTCGAAATTCTACTGTAGTCGGTCTCCCTAGGTAAGCCAACCATAATATCATTTTGTAACGTCCCCAAGCCCAACTCTTCCACACTTGTCTTCCACCAAGACACTTTGGCTGTGGTAGTATGGAACAAGCTATAACCTGCCTTAATAGAATACGGACTCTGCTGCTGCATCCATGATCTAGCTCTGGTTTCATCTACCAAATAGTGGATGAGTTCATCTCTAACAACAATCAATTTCTTCCACCCCACGCATCACCATATCGATCTTGTACTTGAAATATGTCCTTGTTTCGGAGCATATAGGTTTAAAAATTATTTTTATAACATGTTTGTGTTAATTTTAAAAATACTTGCAATTATATTATGGCAAAAAGTAAAACAAACCATCAAATAATGAAAAAGTAAAAATGTTACAGAAAATTATTATATTTCATACCCAAAAGAAGATTACATATTGTACACAAAAATAAATGAGAGCTTATAATCCAAACCCTAATAAATAAATACGTGATTATATTACAAATAAATTATCAATATCTAATTTAATCCTTCCTTTCCCTTAAAAGAAATGATCAACATGAGGGGAAATATTTAATTCTCGTTACTCAATTTACTTATGTCCAGGACCCAATTAATACATTTATATTTGTCCATGGTAAACATGTTTCACTACCACGGCCACGCATCTCTAAAAGGAAAAAAAGAAGTGTTAAGTACACATCAAGCATTATAATATAATTGTAACACCCCTAGACCCACCGTAGGAGTATTACATGTCGGGGTTCCCGAGAGGAACCCCTAAGGCTGCTTAAGATCTCGACTTGGGGTTAATAACCCTTTCTTAGATTGGCGAAGCGCGGTTCTAGGTTTTCAAAGGTTTTTCGGAAATTTCGGCCGAGTTTCCTCTGTAATATGGCTAATCCCATAGGCTTAAAGCCTTAACATTGCACGAAACACATTCATAAACTCAACGAGCCACATGTTCGGAGTATACACAACACAAACTCAATGAGTCACACGCTCGAAGTAATCACATAGGGCTTTTATTATACATAGTCTACATTCAAATAAACATACATCCGAGTCTTACAAACATGGGAACATAAAAACACATAGTAAGTTCGACATCTTCTATCCGTCGATCTGCTACTCCTGGAAGCCAAAAGCAACTCCAAGAAGTTTAGGTTACGTACCTGAAATTTTGGTGAGGTCATGAGCTCCACGAGCCCAGTGAATAACCCAAACCCGACCCCTGGTTTCACTTTGCACATTAATTCATTAACAAACACACGCAAGTTCACAATTCATTCATATCATGCGATTCGAGATCATACATGCTTAAAACACGTTAGATACTAAACTTACCAACTTGTCGAGAAGCACAATGACATCAATTACTCATGAATTAAATCAAACATACTTCATTCATCTTTCTACGCAAGTCATAAAATCATTCATCATGTAAAGCATTCATCACGTAAATCATATCTTACTTCTTATCGTATTCATTTCTCATGAAATCAAGATTCATTCTTCTTCTCATTTTTCTTCTTGAGTTCAATTATGTATTTCATAAATCATTTCTTCTTTCTTTCTTGTTCATCATGAATAATCATTAGTTTCTTCACATCATAATTCTTTAAGTCATCTTAGTTTTGAATGGAAAAAAGATTTATGTTCTACTCTAAAGACCAAGTTCTTGGAGCCAAAATAATTCGTGGGCTCATTTCTTGGAGGCAAAATAATTCGTGGCCTTGAGGCTTGCCTCGGACTACGAAGGAAGCATACTGTCAATAATTCGTGGAAGCAAAATAATGCGTGGTTTCGGTTGATGAGACACTTCTATGGCCATAGCTTCAGAGGGTTCTTTAAGTCCTGGAATTTTATATCAATAAGACAATCCTTTCTCCCTTTTTTAGACCTTTATGTTTCTTATTTTCTCATTATCTTTTTATTACTTATTGAAGAGATACACTTAATTCATATAATTCATGCTCAACACGTTCATACGTAACTTCTTCAAAATCAGCAATTTACATAAGCAAGTTCCAACTCAATAAGCATGCTTATTTCACTTATAATCCATATACTTTAGGATAAACACAACCTCACATAAACATATTAATTAGGATTTCTAATTAACGAACTTGTCGTTTTCATGATTGCGTAAAATCGCGCATAGGTGGTTTAAGGTTCTAAAGCTTTCCTTAATCATTATGTATCTCTTAATCTAGCCATATAGTTTCTTAAATTTCAGTTCTTAATTCGAGTTACTCACTTAGTTCCGATTTTTACCCAAAACAGCACATTTTCACTCAAAAATCCATATCTTCCAATGTACTCATCCAACGCATATCAAAATTTACAGAAAACTCTCATAAATTATCAAGAAGTTACAGTAAAAGTTTCAGGAATTTCAGGCTACACATGAATTTGCGATAATTCGGACATCGAGGATAAATTCATGAAAAATCTGCACTTAAATCATGAAATTCAATTTTCTGATTTTTCTCACTATACCTATTCAATCTATTTTCAACAAACTCTCAATCCACAGCTCAATAATCATGCTCAATGATACTCAATCATCATTAAATTCATGAATCGGACAAATAATTTGCAACATGCTTTTCAATTCGTGAGTTGCTAAATTCGTGAATTTAGTCCTCTAACTTCTTCAATTAACTGAGGGGTTTTAATTTCATGAATCGATTTCAAGTTCAATCCACCTAACTTGTTTTATCTTTAGAGGATGAATTCAAACTACGCACCTTTGATTCTTAGAGGTTCTAAGAATTTCAGTTTGGATTAGATTTTAAATTGAGTGTTTTTGCTTTTCCTTCTTCTCCCTTTCGGCTTCCCCTTCCTTTTTCTACCTCTCAATTTCTTCCTCTTCTTCCTACCTCTGTTTTACCTTCGAGTCTCTCGCTCTCACTCGCCGGTCATCGTTCCTTCGCGCGCCGTTCAGGCGAGCACGCCGAAGTGCCTCCTCTTCCTCTCGTCTTCTTGGCTCGTTTCTCCGTCCTTCCCGTTCTTGGTCTCGGTTGTGCTTCTAGAACCGAATTCCCTCGCCTCTTTCTGTCTTTGTTGCTAGTTCTTCATCCCTCGCGCTCGGTCTCTCTACTCTTCTCTTTTTGGGTGAGGTTCTCTCGATCTCTCGCCCTTTTGCTCTGTCTCTCCTCTCGCTTTCCTTTGCTTCGCTTCCCTCGGACTCTCTTTCCTCTTTGCTCTGCTTATGCTTCTTTCGTTTTCCTCTGTTTCTATTTTTCCCATTCTTCCTCTTAATCCCTCTTTCTCTTTCCTCATTTCCTTATTACACCTAATGGGCTTTGCTGCCCAATTTCAATTGGACCCCAATATCTTTCTTCACTAAATCTTTGTCGACTCCTCTTCAAATGCCAGCCACCCTTCCTTCTCATTTCTCATTTTCTTTTCTTTTCTTTTTATTTTAATTGGGCCCAAATAAGCTTTACAAGGCCTACTTACTTAAATCACACTCGGGTTTCAATTTTCGGGTTTTAATTTCGACTCGGAAAAATTTCAATTCACTTAATTTAATAATTTCGAATTTTTAACTTAACTTTTAATAATTTAATTCATTAGCAAGCAAGCTGCTGAAATTTCGGGTCTTACAATAATAAAACAACATGATGATCAGCCAATACTCTAATAAAATACATTTAGTTAAACATATAAAAAGAGTAAATATTTAAACTAATTCGTAATGTAGCGATAAAAGGGGGATAGAGCTAATATCAATTATCCCAACACCTCGGCCTATTGATTGTTATTTTGTTCTCAATTACTAGTTTTGAACATGAGAATTCAAGTCAAAAATTACCCATTTTAAAAATAAGTAAATATATTAACATTGAAAATAAACTTCACCCAAATACGGGTAGTTTTATGGCTAGCGACATTTTGGAATACAAATTAATCTTCATCACTTGTTTCATCTTATATACTCAATATTTCTTCCCATTGTCTTCTCTCTCCCTCTCCCTAACACACCAAAACAAAAGAGCCCATACTCTATAATATTGGATACTTTCTTTATATTGCATGTTTCTCCAAGTTGGTCATATACGTCCACCATTTAATGGCAAGCTATCTTTAGAAAAGAATGAAATCGAACATTAAGAAAAAAAGAAGGGACTAAGAAGATGAAAAAAAATGGAAGGCAAGACATAATAAACACTATGCATGTATGGAGAATATGTCGAGTGATAAGTAAACATGTAACATATGCACATTATTTTTTGCAACTGCAAGATATTAATTGAACTAATATTGAGTAACTATCAACTTTAAACTTGGGTTTGATCTAACTCATATGTCAAGTTATTTAAAACTAAGGCGAACGATAAAGGATAATAGAGACACAAAATTAGAAAATAAGTGGAGAGATAAAGAAAATCATGATCCAAACAAATCGAATGAGATAAATTTACACACTAAAAATAAAAATTAAAAAAAATAAGTAGTTAAACTCATACCTTAATTATAGCAAAATTCCTCTAATTAAGTCAACCCTTTACTGATGCAATGAGAATATACCAAATGGAACTCTTGAAAAAGGAACTCACCAAAATCCAAACTACATGTCCAAGTACTCTTAAATCAAACACAATTGAAAATGTATCATCACAATTAATTGTCATACCTTTACAATAAAGAGTCAAATTTGACAAAAGAAAGAAATACACTTAGACAAGTTAAAAAACACAATACGTTTAACGTTTGAATATTATATAAAGTTAGCTACCATGATGCAAATACTCAAACTTTCATAATATACAAAGGACGGTGTATCTCAATAGTCAAATATATTTTTAAAAAATAAACATGTACATAGATACATCATATGTGTATATATAAAATTCAAACAGCACATAAGAAAAACTACAATTGTTCACTTTCTTTTTAATTAATTAATTTAAGAAAAAAATTAGAACCCAAAGATAACATAAGCGTAAAAGTAATAAACCTGTACCAAAACAAAATGTATTAAACAGATAAAAAACATATGAAAAAAAGAATTAAAACTCCCATATTGCCATTATTTTTAATAAATAATTATGTGCAAGAGATTATAATACTAATATCATAAAAGGTTCGATCACTTTCAAAACTTGAAACCACTAATTAAAATTAGTTTTAAAAAATGATACACTCTTCTTTAGCCACCTCAACTATATCTTCCTAACAAACCAATAAATCAAACAATGGTATAAACTATTGCTACATCTTTGCAATATATATTTTAGTGAAAAGGAAGAATCAAATTTTTTCACCTAATGAAATATCTTATTCATCCACCCAAAAATATTTTATTAAATATGTGTAATTTTGAATTCTCACACTTAAAGTACAAATTAAAAAAAAAAAAGAACAACAATAGCATAACTTGATTCTCCGATAATTGTCCACTTTGGTAATTATTTTGTTAAATGTCAGTCAAAGCCACAATTTGAAATCATAGAGAAAAACAAACAACATAACTTGTGATTCTCAAATTTTAAAATAAAATTAAACCAAAAATTGAAATAGTGTAGATTATGCCTTTTAGGTTAAAAATATTGGTGAATTAACCTTAACATGTTAAAAATAATAGAATATCATTAGATTATATTATAAAATATTATTCTATAATTTCTCCTAAATAAAATTACACTTAATTGCATCCCTTATTTAAAATTATTTAATATACTTTTTGTCATCAATATACTATTTTTAGCTTTTCATATCAATCTCTATGGCATAAATATATTTTTTTCGAACTTGCATATAATCATAAATAGGTTTTTACTAACAATTGACGTGAGAGTGAATTAAATTGATTAATAATAGTATAGATATCTCAATAAATTTACACTAATTTTATTTTGAGTTTTAAAATATTTTAATTTTCATATTATTTTTCTGTTTATTTTTGTTATTTTTAGTTAATTTGTTAGAAGTTAGATTATTTGCTTTGGTTAATTTTATTTTGTTATTATTATAGGGTTTAGTTAGAGTATTAATCTCTTAGTATTAATTTTTTTAATTTTTATAACTGATTTGATCATTTTTCATATTTATTTTCTAATTTTGGTTAAAGTAAGTTTTCAATTTAATAAATTTATAAATTTAGTTTTTGTATTTTGATTTTAGGTTTTTAGGGTATATTAAGTGTGAGACCCCGAAATTTCGGGTGTTTGCTTGCTAGTGAATTAGAATTTTTCGAGTCGGAATTAGAAACCCGAGAGAACCGAAACCGAGCATGGGCTAGCTAAATTGGGCCTTGTGAAGCTAGTTGGGCCCAATTAAAATAAAAAGAAGAGGGAATGAGAAATGGATGAATTGGTCGGCATTGAGAAGGAGGGCTGGCAAGGAATTAAGCAAAGGAGTATGGGGTCCAATTAGAATTAGGCAGCAAAGCTCATGAGGCGGAATAAGGAAATTAGGAGAGAGAAATTAGGATTGAGAACAAAAGAAGAGGAACGAAGAAGCGTAGCGGGGAAAGAAAAAGGAACGGGAAAGAAGCGGAAACGGGGAAAGTGAAAGGGAGTAAGGGAAAGCGAGAGAGGGAGGAAGCACGAGAGCCGGCGGCCCGTGGCCGCCTGAACGGCGGGGACGCCGCCGCCGGTAGGCGAAGGGAGAGCGAGGGCTCGGGAGGCCGAGCAGAGCAAGCGAAGAAAGGGGAACGAAAGAATGCGAAGCGGAGGAAAGCGAGAGGAGGACGAGAGCCGGCAGCAGGACAGAAAGGCAGAGGAGCACGGCGTACTGCACGGCCGGCGAGCGCGAAGAGGGAGCCGGCGAGACCGAACAGAACCGAGGCTAGGGGTTTGAGAACCCGAAACAACAGAGCAGAGAGAGGCAGCGAGAGTTTAAGCGAGGGTAGAAGCAGTGGGCGCCGGGAAGAAGAAGGAAGGGGGAACCGAGAGGAAGAAAGGGAAACAGAAATTGAAACTAATTCGAAAACCTTCCAAAACCGAATTATTAGAACCTCTAAGAATCTAAGGTGAGTAATCTGAATTCATCCTCAAGAATTAAAATGAATTAGGTGGCTTGAACTCGAAATTGATTCATGAAATTGGAAACCCTAAGTTAATTGAAGAAGTTAGAGGCCTAAATTGAAGAAATTAGCAACTCACGAATTGAAAAGCATGTTGCGAATTTGATATCCGATTCATGAATTTAGTGATTATTGATCATTCTTAAGCATGATTATTGAACTGTATATTGAGAATTTGATGAAAATAGCTTGAATAAGTTTAGTGAGAAAAATCGGAAAATTGATTTCATGATTTATGTGCAGATTTTTGTGAATTAAGCATGTTGTCCGAATTATTGTGCTGTCATGTGTAGCCCAAAATTCCTGTAAGTTTTACTGCAGCTTCCTGATGATTTATGAGAATTTCCTGTAAAATTTGGTATGCATTGGATGAGTAGATTGGGAGATATGCAATATTAAGTGAAAATGTCCTGTTTTGAGCAAAATCGGAACTAAGTGAGTAACTGAATTAAGAGCTGAGATTTAAGAAGCTTTATGGCTGGATTAAAAGATATATATTGATTAAGGAAAGTTATAGAACCATAAACCACTTATACGCGATAATACGCGATCATGAAAACGATAAGTTCGTTGATTAGAAATCCTAGTTGGCATGGTTATGTGATTATGTGTTTATCCCGAATTCATCGATTATAAATGATATAAGCATGCGTATGTGAAATGAATTGATCGTACTTGAGTTGGAACTTGCTTATGTGAATTGCTTGTTTCGAAGAAGTTACGTATGAACGTGTTAAGCATGAATTATATGAATTAAGTATATTATATATATATAAGTAATAATAAGAATCATAAAGAACTAAAGAAGGGAGAAAGAATTGTGTTATTGATCTAAGACCCCATGGATTAAAGAACCCTCTCGAAGCTATGGCCATAGAAGTGTCTCGTCAACCCGAAGCCACGAATTGAATTGCTTCCAAGAATTATTGACGAGTATGCGTCCTTCGGGGATGGGAGGCTGCCTCGAGGCCACGAATTGTTTTGCCTCGAGGCCACGAATTGTATGCCTTCGTGAACCGAGCCCACGAATTGTTTTGGCTCCAAGAACTGTGTCTTTAGAGCAGTGCATAAATCTTCTTTCCATTCGAAACTAAGAAGGCTTAAAAGAATTATGATATGAAGAAACGAATGATCGTGCATATCGAACAAGAAAGAACGAATCCATGATTTATGAAATGCATGATTGAACTTAAGAAAAAGAATGAAGAGATGAACGAACCCCGATTTCATAAGAAATGAATACGATAAGAACTAAGATATGATGTACGTGATGAATGATTTGCATAATGAATGATTCTATGACTTACTTGAGAAGAGAGACGAATGAAGCATGTTTGATTGAATTCATGAGCAATTGATGTCATTATGTTTCTCGGCAAGTTGGTAAGTTTAGAATCTCGCATGTCTTAAGCATGTATGATCCGAATCGCATGTTATGAATGAATTGAGAACTTACGTGTGTTTGTTAATGAATTAATGTGCAAAGTGAAACTCGGGGTTGGGTTTGGGTTATTCATCGGGCTAGTGAGCTCATGACCTCACCAACATTTCAGTACAGAAGTTAAGATCGGCAGGAGTTGCCTTTGGCTTTTGGAAATAGCGGACGAATAGGAGATGCCTGGACTTACTTGCTTGTTTTTCTCGTCTTTTGTTTAGAAAGATGTTGTAAAGACTATTGTATGTGAGCTTAAGTTTGATTATGAATGTAAATCCTTATGTGAATACTCCGAGCGTGTGGCTCGTTGAGTCCGTGTTGTGTTACTCCGAGCGTGTGGCTCGTTGAGTTTAAGATTGCATTTCGTGCGGGGTTAGGGCTTTAAGCCTATGGGATTAGCCATATTACAGAGGAAACCCTGCCGAAATTTCCGAAAAACCTTCAAAAACCTAGAATTACTCTTCCGCCAATCCAAGAAAGGGTTATTAACCCCGGGTTGAGATCTTAAGCAGCCTTACGGGTTCCTCTCGGGGAACCCCGGCATGTAATACTCCTAAGGTGGGTCTAGGGGTGTTACATTAAGGTCCAAAAATATTTTAATATTTTAGTTAATTTAATTATTTATTTTTATATTTATTTTAGTGCAGTTTATTATTTGTTTAACTTTCTTTTTAAATTCTATTTTTATTTTCTTATTTTTAAGTGTGTTTACTTTTTCTGAAAAATATTAGAAAGTATTTCGACTTTTAGGTTAGTCATATTCTTTCTCTGTTATTAACTTAATTTATTATATAATTTTTATAATTAATTTTCTTCTCTGTTTTGTTTTTATTTTATGTTTTATATTTTTCTAAATTAATTAGGCTGATTATTTACTATTTAATTTTCAGATTAAGATTAGATAATTTTATAATATTATTTATTAATTTTTCAGCAAGAGAATCCAATATTACCTAGATAGAGTCCACTTATAAAAGGAAACCTAATTTTTTTTTCCTTTCAATGAATTTTATTTTATTTAATTATTTACATCAATGACTCATGTTTAATGGATAAATAATTTTTATACTTGAGATTCCACTAACCTCCTACAATCACTTCCGTTACATCATTTGACCAATTTGAAAAGATTACGATTAAATATTGTATAAATATGAATTAGAACTTTTATTAATCATCCAATGTTCTAGTATTCTCCAACGCAATATGCATGATGTCCATGATTATAATAAGATTAAACTATTAGAAACCTTGATTATTCTGGTACTTGCTATTAATAACTTTGACTTATTGCAGCACCACCAGAATTTCATGAATGTCTACATTCATTCTTTATGATTTTGTTCACGACCGCTACTCATCATTTAGTAATGATGGTCAATGAAAGAGCTTTTTCGCTAAGGATTTTTCTTTTTTATCCATCAAATAACTCCTGATACATCATTGCTCTCTTTTATATTCAATTGGTCTCTTTAATTAATTACTAATGTATTTAATTAATTTCTAATTGATTTAGCCTATTAAACGAACAATTTTGAAAGATTTAATTAATTATTTGACCTATTTAATTGAAAAAAGTTTTGGAAGATAAATAAAATTTGTGGTGCTTCACGATAAAAATTAGTGGACACTAATGCAACTATAATTAATTGGTAAGGATGATCTATGATGATGTAGACACTAATAAGATAAACTAATTCTCAAACCCGTGTTACGTACGGGCTATTTTAAAACTTACTTAAGGTATAAATGTTAATCTATATATTTCAGTCATTTTATTCTTGATGGAAAAGATCATTTTATTCTTGAAAATTAAACTCTATATTATGTTATATTCATACTAGTCACTCTATTTTCAAAGTTTCAAGACATGATTTCAGCTATTATTAGTAATATTCTTCAAAATTATATAAATGCATGATTAGAAATTTTGTAATATAAATTATAATGTTTTTATTAATCAAATGTATCTATGAAGCACTCATAAATCAATTATGTCTACCATCCTCATTCTCATGAGAAGCAAACAACTGATATTTGTCAAGGTATTTCAAAAGTTGTATTTTAGTTAATCATCTAGCCATAGACTAGGAGTAAAAAGGCATTGATTTTAGTTAATCATCTGGCCATAGTATTCATGTAATTTATGTCAAATTTTTAATTAATTTGTTTAAAATGAATAGTTACCATCCTTTTTAAAATTAAAAAAATTCATGTTTTATTAAGAGATGACCGTCATTATTCTCATGAGCATCAAACCACCTAATCACTCGGTTGACATTTCTTTTTTTATTTGATTTCCTTGAAATGTTAATTGTGAGGGAGAGATTTTGAGATACAATCTATAATAAAAATAAAAATATTTAATAATATGACTAAATCTATATCCTAAATATTAAATATTATTCCATATACTAAGTTAAACATTAAAGAATTTATTAAAAAAGAAATAAAATAAAATAATTTATATTTTATAAAATAACTTTTTCAACAAAAGACGCTAAATTTTACCTAAAATATTAAATATTTCATTATTATCGTCTTTTCTAAAAATTTTATTTGAGATTTGGAGGAAAAAGAGTTATTATTTCAATCTTATTCAACCTCAATATTTCATTAAAAAAGTTGATAAATAAATACAAAATTTATTATGGCTTTAAATAATAAATTTTTATTTTTAAATAAAAATTAAATAGTGAAACATTTATTGTTAATGTGACATGTGTCAAAACTATATATATATATATATATATATATATATATATATATATATATATATATATATATATATATATATAATGTTTTGGATTACTTTTTACAAGATATACTATAAAATATAAAGTAATAAGTGCATCGAAAATACTTTAAAAAATAAATTAATAAATTATGGTAGGTTTCTATAATAGTATCTAATCACCGTTAGACATAAATTTTTATTTTAGTTAATTACTATTTTTTAATTAAAAAAAGAAAGATAAGAATTGAACAATGATGATATACCCTATGTCAATCTTCCAGCAAATCACTCAACTTTAAGTGTATTTATATGGTGTTGTGGCATATACATCAACAATTTATATCCCAAAATGGCTGGATATAGCTTGAGTTATCATGACCATGGTCATATGATCCCCCAAAGATCATGGTCATATGGCTAAATTTGAGGCCTGGTTTGGAAATGGCCTTATCTTTAATATTTTGTTGGGCTTTTATTGTTGTTGGGGTCCGTTGGGCAGAACGGAGAATTTAGCATCAACTTTAAGCCCCATCACATATTTCCTTTCTTTTTTGTTTTTTTGGTGTTAAAGAGGACCACTAGAGTAGGCAAAAATGACTTCAACCTACATGAAATATAGTTAATCTGAAGTTCACTTGAAATTGAAATTGATCTAATATAAACTTAATCAATCTGGATTAACCTTATTATTCTTTAGAAGAGAAATTTATTAGACCAAAAATAAAGAAAGCCAAAGTCAACCTCGAGTTGAAAGTAATCCGACCGAAACCGTATCCGACTCAAATGATGGTGACCCGGATTGAAATAACTTGATCGTAACCAAATTTTTTTCTTTTGTAAGACAAATTTATTAGAACAAAAATATAGTGATCCAAACTCAACACAAACTAAGGCAATCCGACCCGAAATCATAATCCCACCCAAATAGTGGTGACCCAAAGGACTCGTTTGCTAGGCTTGCGGACCATGTCCCTAAATAATTTTTTATTAATACAATATTAAACAGGACGATGAAACATCTCAAATGCCTTAAAATAAAATATCTAAGGAAACTTTTTTTTTTTGAAGGAATCTAACGAAACTTAAGGCACACTAAAAACAGCAATTTTTCTATTCAATACTCCTGAGACCTAAATAAGTTAACTAAATAAGGTACTTTTATCTTAAATTCTCCGTCTAATTCACAATACATGTCACTTTAACTAACAATATTTATCATTTTATAATTTCGCAATGACATATTAATAACTAATTTACCCATTTTGTTGTTAAATTATTTTTTTTTCCTATTTTCACTAACTTTCTTTATTTCTAATGAAACCTTGGGACAACTTAGTCTTTTAACACAAATTTTTCACAGGTTTTAATTTTCCTTAGTATATTCTCATATCCCAAAACGGCAAGTATCATGAAACCGATGGACTCTTATTTAAGAAGTAATCATTATTAGAGCATTTACATTCACAATCCAAAATTTTGGATTACATATAAGGGTCTACGTCCTCCACATCATTTCACAATCCAATTTTTGGAACTTAATCCATAAACTCGTACACCCTTGGATGGTAAACTTAGACCGTCAAATAAAATATTACTCATGGAGCCTACAAATATACATATTTAATTTATTTTTCTTTTTTAAATATGAAAACGCTAGCAAAAACATAACAAAAAAATGATGCAAGATGAAAACGCAGGTGAATTGAGTACATGAGCGACCATGCTAGCGGATCGAACTTGAGTTGAGTGGAACGTACGTTGCAATAAAATGGATTCACATGGACAAAATTGGATCACAAGCTATTGTATTACAATTGCTCTTAGAACCTATTCTTACCAAAAGAATCTGAAACTCGCAAGGGCGGAATTAGGAGGGACCAGGAGCCGTGGTCTTCCATGATTTTTGACAAAAAATATATGGAAGGAAAAAATATTTTTGCTGATAGGAAAGTGGGAGTTTATAGACTACTAGCATGCTCTATATATATCCATAGGGGTGAAATTTTAAAATTTTTTTGTTGGTATCTATTTTTTTAAAAAATATTAAATATTTAATCAATTAGAAAGGAGAAAGATATGATATAAGTTATAATTATATAATATATATAGCAATGAGATTGTTAAAGTCTTTTTATGTTGTTCTCTCTCTCTTTCACACAACCTTAACACTAGGTATGTTCAATGCTAATATTATTTTTTTTTAATAAGTTAATTGTTATTAGATTTATGTATTATTATATTGGTTAATCTAATTTATTTGTAATTCATAATGTGTTCCATAAAATCAACGTCTGTTCTAACTTATGAACATAAAATCATAAAAAGAATGTGAGTGTTGGTGTTCCGTTGTTGCCAAACTTCTCTTTACTTATGCAAACTATAATGTTCAAATTTATTTTGGCACCTTTTGAGGGTCTTAATAAAATAATTGCAAATACAACAATGTGAAATATGATCCAATATTGACACATCCGATAGATTTTTAAAATAGTTGTTAGTAATAAGTACACTACGAACTAGGCAATTGTGGAAAGAAAGAATGGACAACCATATTTTATACTCAAACGTTAATGACTTAATAATAGTAATGTTGTTCAATTGAATTAACTAATTACTATATTGAATAATTACTACAATAGTTTTTCTCCTGCTAAAAGTTTCATTTGTATTCTAATTTTAGATTTTAAAATTATATTTCATTTTATTGATAGACATAGTTTTGTCTTGGTTGTAAATCTATAACTCTTTTCAAAACTTTATTTTATAAGTGATAATTATTTAAGGAAAACTTCTATATTAATGATAAAGTTTAAGTTCTTATCTATTTTTTACATAAATTTCCTTCATAATACAAAAGGATTATATCTAATGGATGATATATGACAATAATTTATTTTTATGATTTATATAAATTGTATTCTCATCGGGTCCGTTAAAAGAAAATTTATTTCCAGCCTTAAAAATTCGGTAGCTCACTCCTCTTTTTCAGCGAGACTTTTCATTGTTCGGCATCAATCTCGTGTTTAACTGGTCTTGGGTGTCAACATCCGAGGGAAGATCATTGCGAAACATAATTGTAACGCCATCAAACAATTAAAGTTTCATAATTTTCATTACACACCACATCATCCCATTATACAATTAGTTATTGTGAGATTATGTAAGCTACTAACGGATAATGCCATGCTATTTCCCATCTTTAATTATGACTTACAAATTACAATAACAATTAAACATTTTCAATAGAGAAACTATATGTTTTTTTTTAATTATTAAGATAATAGTTAGGATAATAAGCATGGCAAAATAAGAATAAAAAAACAATACATTAAGTACCCAACAAACTTCCTACAAGAGATTACTCTCACCCCTATCCAATCAGCCCAATGATAACAAAATCACCTAATTAAATTATAAACAAAGGTATGAGATAGTTCATGAAGAATCACCAAACATATTGTCAACTCAAAAAAGAACACCACCCTTTGAAGCCAACCAACCCCTAAAATGAGAAAGAGTCACCAAATTAAAAAATTCAAAAATTAGTCCCAACTTCTCATATTGTTCTTGATTCTCTCGATAATCACTTGCTTATTTCTAGACACCCTAAGTCCAACCGCCTTGGTAAATAATCCTCCATGGTAGCGAGTTACATCTTACCAATCACTACATTAGACCAAGTATGGCTACTGCATGACCTTTCCATTTCCCGATGACGAGCTCCATCTAATCGAGTTTTGGGATAAATAGCACTAATAACCAAAATGTTACTTAAGGTTCTATAAGAGGACCCCTGAGAGGGAGACTCCTGTACTAGTGTCTCTTGATTACCATCACCAAGATCACTTTCTTGAACTACCTCCACGTTTTGAAAGAAATAAAAGTCGCCGTTATACTCAAAAGGTTGGCCATATCCCTTTCCGCTATCAAACTCATTAGCATCATCTTCATCATAATCTAGAAAGACCGAGGATGCTTTACTCTTATAAACTTTCTAAAGAAAAAAGGCTTCCAGAATTTTAATTACGTAGCCACTATTATTTGACTAAAAAAACCAACTCTTCTTTAACTTTGTCCATAGATAAAGTGTCCACACATATTTTTGCAAGCATCCAAAGAGCTAAGATTTGAAGTAGAGGCATCTAAGGCCACAACGTCTCCCCATTTGTCAAGTATGACTTCAAAATTCTCCTTACTCAAAGCATGAAGAATCTCGACCCAAACTCTCCATGTGTTATACAACTCCAAAATGGAACATAATCTCATCCCTTGGAACCACCAATTTAATTGAAAATTCACATACTCAAAGATTAATTGGCTTGGTCAATAGATTCAAAAGTTAAAAGAAATTTATACTTCTCCAAGTTAGTGACCTTCAAGCACATAGGAAAATCTACTTGAATAACTCGACTCAATGATGACGATGTCACGAGGCTCGCTCGTTATATCCACCAAGGATGAATTTAATCAAGACAAATTCTCTTCAACTAGATTTCCTCTTACAACTCTAAGATATTCTTGGCTTGGAGTACTAGTAACATGGGCAGCTTGCAACCGAATTTGATCTCCACCTACAGACTTGACTCAACAAGGCTCAATTGGCTTTGTAGGTTGGTAGTTTTTGGGTACCCAAAATCCTTTCTCCTCCTTCCTAAAATTCTTCTTAGGTAGACTTCCATTATGCCGATATTGATTCAACCCAACCCTCTTCTTTTGGAACCTTGCCGAACTAATTTGGAAGCCTCTTTATTCATAATCTTTACAGATTTCTCTACACAATCTTTTGTGCTGAATCTAACAAAACCAAATATTCTTTAAGACCTCTTTCGCACTTTCATCACGATATAAGCATCGGTTACTACATTAATTTTGCTAAAAATGCCTTTTAACCCAAAATTGTCAATCCTATTAGATAAATTGTAAACAAAAATTGTGAAGTCAATTTGAGGTTCTCTAAATCTACCTTTCTCCATTTAACAAATTTGGAAAAGAGAACATTGAGATCACCTTCACGAAGCATCAATAAAGGGAAGTGCTACTATCTCCTAAAATCAAGCTATCACTCTTGTAGAGATAGAACCGAGCACACAAAAATTTTGGCAGTAGAGACGAAGAAGAAGAAACGCCCCACTCTACGTGCTCCACATCAAGTTTCTTCAATCCCGTTTGATTAAAAAAATATATTCCCGGAGAAGTTTCTCTTCTTGATAGTATTGGCCTATGGCGAAATCTGGTGCCACGGACCAACGAATGAGCAAATAAACCCAGTATATATAGGGCCAGCTAAACCTTACTATATGTTTTTTTTTTTTGTGTGCTAAGTGATAGTATCCAATAATTTTGTAAAAATAATACTTACTTATATATATATATATATAGATATATATATATATATATATGGAAGTGGACATTACTTGTTCACTTACTATTCATAGGGGACAAACATTCATAATTCATCCGTGAAGCTACATGGCATTACTCAAAGGTGATGGGATGTTATGCCCATGTGATCAATTATTCATAAGATGCTTCACCAATCGAAACACTGTTCATTCCACTCAAAGTTTTGTCGGCAAACCTTATCAAGTTACTCGTTCAAGACTGTTCAAGATAAGATGATTCATCAACCACTATTCATACTTTTAGTCCAATCAAGACTGTTCCAATAATTCAACATTGTTGGCAGATATTATCAAGATGATGATTCCATTCTTATCAAGATTTTTCAACCGTCCAAGTGTTACTTTGTCATTCAATATTGTACTCTATATATAGTTACTCATTAGTTCAGTTGAAGGCGTCGCAAAATATCGCCTAATCACTTGCCTTCTTTTGTAATCACAAATTACTTTCCTTACTCTCTCAATCACTCTCCAACTCCTCTCTCCCGAGAGCTTGTATTTGTTTCAATTTAATCAAAGTAAGCTTTTACTCATCATCTTCTTCATTTTCATTACGTTCTATTTTACTTGTCTATTTTAGCTATTTCAATTTCAGTATTCATCTTTTGTTTTGTAAAATCAATTTGTTAAATTAATTTGTCACCCTACTTCCCCGCTATCCAACCATATACAGTACCCGAGCTTCATCCCCGAGCTCTAGATCGATCCTGTTCCCCATTGGTATCGGAGCCAAGTCTCGTCTATTTAGTCGGTTGTTAAACCATAGCTAGCGTTGGTCAACCGTTGGTCAGCCCCATGTTATCCGTTGGTCAGCCGGTGTGAGGTGGTCCCTGGTAGTATGTGTTTAATCGCTCGCTAGATATTCAAACAAAAGCTCGGATAGCCTCTAGGCTACGAGATCTTCTAAGTTTAGGTAGTAGTGAGAGTACTAATGTGGTCAATAGCAGAGAAGTTAGCTGTCAAGTTGATTTCTCAAATTGGTCCATTCCAAAACAAAAGATAGAAACTATCTATCAAATAGACAAGTTTGATTTCAATCACGCTTTCTCAATAAAAGATCATGAAGAAACCTTCAGTTTAGATGAAGAGTTTCAAACTATTAAATTATTATCAAATATTTCTATTAAAAAATATAAAGAAAAATATAGATATATTCATTTTGGTATGATTCAAATAGCACTCAAGCCTTTAACAAGACTAGGATTAGATTGTCCTATATTCATGGCCCTAAGAGACAATAGATTAATTAGATACAAAGATTCATTATTAGCAATGGTTCAAACCAATATATGCAATGGTCCTATTTATTTCAATTGTTGTCCTAATTATTCTGTAGATCTAAGTAATCCTTGGATCTTAGATACATTAATTTTAGATATTCATCTTCAAAATGATTCAAAAGTATTATTTAGAGAATTATCAAGAAATTTCGCTATTACTTATAGAGTTTATTTCAAGCTATTATCTTCTCAATTAAATCCAAAGTGTTTATTAAAGCCATCTCTAGATGAAACAATATTATTAAAAGTTGAATCTGAAAATATTTCAACCTTTACTCCTAAATGATTAAAGTGAAATGAAATAACAATTCCTCAAGAATTTATTATTCAAAATATTAAGCCTCCTAGGAATATTGCTCAAAAGAATATTCAACAAGTAATTGAAGAGCCCGATAGCAGAGTACTAATAAGATTTAATTCTATTAATGAAAGATCCTTTTCTTCAAGGCTTTCAGAGAGAAGAGATCCTCCCAGATCTTCTTTCTCTATGCCTTCAAGATCTACTAATTATGATTACTTAAAAGATAATCAAGTAGAAGATTCTCCTTCTTCTTCAAAAATTTATTATAAATCACCAATAGCAGAACCAGTTGAAGAAGATAATTCTTCAATAGGTTCACCTACTCATTCAGTTATGCAACCTCCTTCTTACTCCTCTATAAATGTTATTTCAAGACCATTTGAAATTAATAAAGATTATTTAAGAAAAGATTTCGATTCAATAGATAATAGAGATAAAAACAATGGTTTTTATCTCATTTCGATCTCAAAGCTCAAGCATTCATTAGGAAAGATTGGTATTCACTAATGGAAAGATTAGAATGCAATATTCTATTCTTTACATGGTGGACCATGTTTGCTCAAGAAAATAATTTACTAGATCCTTATGGTATTAAAGAAATTAATACAAATCAAGATCTTAGCAAAAAATGGACGTTATTAGATGGAAACGTATTTCATTCTATAACTCCTCCTTTGCAAGAGATTTTGATCCCTACGGATCAAGGTCATATTCCTGCTTCTCCCTTCAAAATAGGAAGAAAAGATCAAGATAATTCTCAAGTAGAATTAGAAGATATCAAAAAGGTTTATCATCAAAATAATTACACTAATTAAGTATTACATACGGTTTCTCAACGAGTTAATATGGTTTCTACTCAAATTGAAGCAATATCTAAAAAAGAAGATATTGATCAACTATCCAAAAAATTAGAAAATTTAGATTTAAATAAAGATTCTACAAAACCAGGACATTATGCAAAAATTGTAAAGTCAAAGAAAAATTAAAAGAAATCTGTGAAGATAATCGAGAAATTAAAGAAAAGATTATTTCTTTATTTGAACTCAAAGATACTCCAGTTAATTCCGATAATTCATCTTCTGATTCTGAAGACAATGCTCTTTATGAATTAGAAAGTAATTCAAGTGATTATTCATCGGGCAATGAATCATCAAGAATTTGTTACAAATGTATTAATATGATCAATACTACTAAAAATGAAAAAGAATTTTTATTAGATCTAATTGAACAAATTCAAGATCCTGAATTAAGGAAAGATTATTTAGAAAAACTCAAAAGAATTTTAATAAAAGAAGATTTATTAAAAACTACTCCTAGTTTTAGCATTAATAAAATATTTGAAAAATACGATACTCCAAATATTTTAAAAGTAGTTAATATTCAAGATTTAAAAATGGAAATCAATAATCTTAAAGAACAAATTAAAGAAATTAATCAAAATTTATGTTCTCTCCATATTAAAGATTTAGAATTAGAAACAAAGTTAGCATTAATTGAAAATAAATCAAGTTCTTCAAATATTGAAGAAGATACTCCAAGTTCTTCTAATCAACAATTTATTTCCACCATTAATCACATTAATTATCAAAAATGGTATATATATATTACTTTAAAAGTTAATGATGATTTTAAATTCAATACAATTGCTCTACTAGATAGTGGTGCGGATCAAAATTGTATTAAAGAAGGATTAATTCCATCAATATATTATGAAAAAACTAAAGAACGTCTCCATAGTGCTAATGGAATGGCACTACAAATCAAATATAAATTATCAAATGCTTATATTTGTAATCAAGGATATTGTTTCAAGAATACTTTTATCCTTGTTAAAGACATAGGACAAGAAGTAATTCTTGGTACTCCTTTCATCACTCAAATCTATCCTTTCAAGGTCGATCAAATTGGATTACATACAGAAATTTTAGGAAAAATTATTTCTTTCAAATTTATTTCTCCAATTAGTGCTAAAAATCTATCTTTACTTCAAGAATCTACTATAATCAAACAAATAAATTTTATTGATAGAAAAAAACAGCAAATTAGTTTTTACAAAAGAAATTACTTATAAAAGAATTGAAGAAAAATTACAACAACCTTTAATCCAAAAAAAAATTAAAGAATTACAAAATTTATTCCACAACGAAGTTTGTTCTGATCTTCCCAATGCTTTCTGGGAAAGAAAAAGCATGTTGTCTCACTTCCTTATGAAAATGATTTTTCGTAAAGTAAAATCCCTACTAAAGCTCGACCTATTCAAATGAACAAAGAACTTTTAGAATTCTGCAAAAAGAAAATTCAATCACTTTTAGATAAAAAATTAATAAGACCCTCTAAATCTCCTTGGAGCTGTGCAACTTTCAATGTCAATAATCAAGCAGTAAAAGAACGAGGAGTTCCTTGTCTTGTTATTAATTATAAACCATTGAATAAAGTTTTACAATGGATTAGATATCCCATTCCTAATAAACGTGATCTACTCAATAGGCTTTATGAAACAAAAATATTTTCAAAATTTGATATGAAAAGTGGTTTTTGGCAAGTCCAAATTGCTAATCAAGATCGTTATAAAACAACTTTTACTCGTCCCCTTTGGGCATTATGAATGGAATGTGATGCCTTTTGGATTAAAGAATGCTCCTTCGTAATTTCAACATATTATGAATGATATTTTTAATCCTTATACTCAATTTACAATAGTTTACATTGATGATGTCTTAGTTTATTCAAATAGTATCGAACAACACTTCAAACATTTACAAACCTTTTTGCATATAATCAAGAAAAATGGTCTGGTTATTTCTGCGTCTAAAATAAAATTATTCCAAACAAAAATAAGGTTTTTAGGACATAACATTTATCAAGGAACTATTAAACCAATTACTAGAACTATTGAATTTGCAGATAAATTTCCAGATGAATTAAAAAATAAGACTCAACTACAGAGATTTTTAGGATGTCTTAATTATGTATCCGATTTCTTTCCAAGATTAAGACAAATCTATCAACCTCTTTATAAGAGATTACGTAAAAATCCACCACCATAGTCGAGATGAACATACTCAAGTCATCCGCCTTCTTAAACAAAAAGTCAAGTCTTTACCATGTCTAGGTATTCCCCATCCAAATGCACTCATGATAGTTGAAACAGATGCATCCGATTTAGGATATGGTGGTATATTAAAACAAAGAATTTCTATGACCTCAAAACAAACCCAACTAGTTAGATATCATTCAGGACTTGGAATAAAACCCAACAAAATTATTCAACTGTTAAAAAGAAGTTTTATCAATCGTTTTGTGTGTTTCGAAATTTCAAGATGATTTATTCAATAAAAATTCCTTCTTCGTATTGATTGCAAATCAGCAAAAGAAATCATTACTAAAGATGTTCAAAATCTTGTTTCCAAACAAATATTTACTCGTTGGCAAGCAATTTTATCTTGTTTTGATTTTGACATAGAATTTATTAAAGGGGAAAATAATTCCTTACCCGATTTTTTAACAAGAGAATTCCTTCAAGGCTCTTCTAGCTCTCAAACTAATTTAGCCAATATCATTTCCAAATCATTCCATAAAAGTATGGATTTCCTTGGATCCTTTGTTGGTCTTTTCTATTACTCAATACTACAAATTTCCAGCATCATATTCGTTGGTGCGAGAATTCAAGATCAAATGGTGGGAAAAATTCAATGTTCAAGCTGCTCCTAGGAATCAAGACAACTCAATCAACTCAATAGGCGCCTCCACTCCACAAAAACAAGAAAAAGTTCAAAGGAAAAGAAAAGGTCCAAGAGGACAAAATTCAATTACTCAAGAAGGAGATCAAGCTACTCAAGAAACAGCACTAGCAGTTACTCCTCAAAGAAAGGACTAATTTATCAGATTCATCTATTCAATCAGATTATGATCCATTTGATGGGCAGTGTGCCCAGGATCCATATGATATTTAACCCATAATGGGTATTCAAAAAAAAATAACGCTTTTATGCAGGTTTCTTTTCCAAGTTTTACTTCGGTGAAATTTCCTATTTCACCTCTCAAATCCCGGAAGGAAGTGGACATTATCGTTCACTTACTATTCATAGAGGACAAACATTCATAATTCATCCGTGAAGCTACATGGCATTACTCAAAGGTGATGGGATGTTATGCCCATGTGATCAATTATTCATAAGATGCTTCACCAATCAAAACATCGTTCATTCCACTCAAAGTTTTGTCGGCAAACCTTATCAAGTTCTTGTTCAAGACGTTCAAGATAAGATGATTCATCAACCACTATTCATACTTTTAGTCCAATCAAGATCGTTCCAATAATTCAACATTGTCGGTAGATATTATCAAGATGATGATTCCATTATTATCAAGATTTTCAACCGTCCAAGTGTTACTTTATCATTCAATATTGTACTCTATATATAGTTACTCATTAGTCCAATTGAAGGCATCACAAAATATCGCCTAATCACTTGCCTTCTTTTGTAATCACAAATTACTTTCTTACTCTCTCAATCACTCTCAACTCCTCTCTCGAGAGCTTGTATTTGTTTCAATTTAATCAAAGTAAGCTTTTACTCATCATCTTCTTCATTTTCATTACTTTCTATTTTACTTGTCTATTTTAGCTATTTCAATTTCAAGTATTCATCTTTTGTTTTGTAAAATTAATTTGTTAAATTAATTTGTCACCCTACTTCCCGCTATCCAACCATATAGGGAAGTAGGGTAACAAATTAATTTAACAAATTGATTTTACAAAACAAAAGATGAATACTCGAAATTGAAATAGCTAAAATAGACAAGTAAAATAGAACGTAATGAAAATGAAGAAGATGATGAGTGAAAGCTTACTTTGATTAAATTGAAACAAATACAAGCTCTCGGAGAGAGGAGTTGGAGAGTGATTGAGAGAGTAAGGAAAGTAATTTGTGATTACAAAAGAAGGCAAGTGATTAGGCGATATTTTGCGATGCCTTCAATCGAACTAATGAGCAACTATATCTAGAGTACAATATTGAATGACAAAGCAACACTTGGACGGTTGAAAAATCTTGATAAGAATGGAATCATCATCTTGATAATATCTGCCGACAATGTTGAATTATTGGAACAGTCTTGATTGGACTAAAAGTATGAATAGTGGTTGATGAATCATCTTATCTTGAACAGTCTTGAGCAAGAACTTGATAAGGTTTGCCGACAAAACTTTGAGTGGAATAAACAAGATGTTTCGATTGGTGAAGCATCTTATAAATAATTGATCACATGGGCATAACATCCTATCACCTTTGAATAATACCATGTAGCTTCACGGATGAATTATGAATGTTTGTCCCCTATGAATAGTAAGTGAACAAGTAATGTCCACTTCCTTCCCGGGATTTTGAGAGGTGAAATAGGAAATTTCACCAACGCAAAACTTGCAAAAACCCGCATAAAAACGTTAGAAAATAATAATTTGTTTGTTTTTTTTTGAATACCCATTATGAGTTAAATATCATATGGATCCTGGGCGCAATGCCTATCAAAGGGATCATAATCTGATTGAATAGATGAATATCATGAATTAGTCCTTTCTTTGAGGAATAATCGCTAGTGCTCGTTTCTTGAGTAGCTTGATCTCCTTCTTGAGTAATTGAATTTCATCCTCTTGGACCTTTTCTTTTCCTTTTGAACTTTTTCTTGTTTTTGTGGAGTGGGAGGCGCCTGTTGAGTTGATTTAGTTGTCTTGATTCCTAGGGCAGCTTGAAAATTGAATTTTTCCCACCATTTGAATTTGAATTCTCGCACCAACGAATATGATGCTGGAAGTTTGTAGTATTGAGTAATAGAAAAGGACCAACAAAGGATCCAAGGAAATCCATATTTCTTATGGAATGTGATTTCGTAAGATCCGGACTAATGGTTGAAGTACTTGAATAACTATTGAAATGTTTTTTAACCTCTTCCGGCCAAATATCTTGAGTAGATCCCATGGTTAACCACCATTCGTAGAACCATATGGGAAACTGGAATTCTGTTCTTGTACCAAAGCCGATGAACCAAGAATTATTGAATGGTCTATAAAGGAATGTATAGTACCGGGCTTTTTCATAATCAACATAATCGTAACTCTGGCGGGTTGAATGGTTGAGAAAAAGATTTAGTTGTATATCTATTTGAAAAGTCTTTTGCAGTAAGAACCTTGAGGATTCTTAGTTTTGAATAGGCTATTTGATTTGGATTTGTCTTGTCTAGAACATGCTGAATTTCAGCAGATTTTGAATCAACCAGAATGAACTCATAAAAGGTTATGGTTTTATGAGGATTGTCATTAATAAAATAACATTCTTGAGTAAAAACGGTTTTGACAAATTCATTGAGTTGTCGAAGTGTTGGAGGGGTTCTATACTTAGTATAGACCAAATGTTCTTTAGTAGGCTTGGTAAAATATTTTGAATCAAAAGAAGCATTTAAAATCGTCGGATTTTGAAATTTTGAGGAAGCTTGAGCATAGGTTAATGGAGGAAAATCTTGACCATGCAGAACTTGAAATGTATTTGTCATTGGAATTGAAAATTGAGAAGGGGTGACTGGCTTGACCGCATAATGATGAGGAGTTTGGATATTCCTTTCTTTATCTTGACTCATAAAAGAGATAATCGTTATTAAATATAACATTAATATAAGGATGCTTTTTAAAAGATAAGTCTTTTGAAAGCATTGAAGATATGAACTTGAATGAAATATGTTTTTCATGAATCTGCGTATGAATACCAAATTGATCAACTTTGAAAGGGTAAATTTGAGTAATAAAAAGGGTTCCTAATATAGCTTCTTGACCTATATCCTCGACTAGGACAAAGGTATTCTTGAAACAATAACCTTGATTACAAACATAAACATTTGATAATTTATATTTGATTTGTAGTGTCATTCCATTAGCACTATGGAGACGTTCCTTAGTTTTTTCATAATACCTAGATGGAATTAGACCTTCTTTAATATAATTTTGGTCTACGCCACTATCTAGTAGAGTAATTGTATTGAATTCAAAATCATCATTAACTTTTAAAGTAATATATATATATACCATTTTTGATAATTTATATGGTTAATTGTTGAAATAAATTGTTGATTAGAAGAGTTTGGAATGTCTTCATCATTATTTGAAATACTTGATTTATTTTCAATTAATGCTAACTTTATTTCTAATTCTAAATCTTTTGTTTGAAGAGAACATAAATTTTGATTAATTTCTTTAATTTGTTCTTTAAGATTATTGATTTCCATTTTTAAGTCTTGAATATTAACTACTTTTAAAATATTTAGAGTATCGTATTTTTCAAATATTTTATTAATAATAAAACTAGGAGGAGTATTTTTTAATAAATTTTCTTTTATTAAAATTCTTTTGAGTTTTTCTAAATATTCTTTTCTTAACTCAGAATCTTGAATTTGTTCAATTAAGTCTAATAAAAATTCTTTTTCATTTTTGGTAGTATTAATCATATTAATACATTTATAACAAATTCTTGATGACTCATTACCCGATGAATAATCACTTGAATTACTTTCTAATTCATAAAGAGCATTGTCTTCAGAATCGGAAGATGAATTATCAGAATTAACTAGAGTATCTTTGAGTTCAAATAAGGAAATAATCTTTTCTTGAATCTCGTGGTTATCGCCACAAATTTCATTTAATTTTTCTTTAACTTTGCAATTTTTTGCATAATGTCCTGCTTTGCCACATTTGAAACAAGTAGCTTTATTAGTAGTTTTTTTTTTTTGGAGTATTTTTCTTGGGAGTGGTATTAGAAGTATTTGCTTTATTATTATTATTATTACAATTGAATTGTCTTTTCTTATTAATTTGATTTGATCGTCTTTTTTGAACAGATGGGGCTTCTACCTTTGGAAGACAAAGGCCTCACAAAAAGAACCTAATTCTTTTCGTGTAGTTGCTTTGTCTCGTTGAATATCTAGCTTGTAATTTTAGTTCATTATATAATGAAATACCTTCTTTTTAATAAATCCTAATAATTGACCAAATGTAATTTGATCATATGGAATTGGATCTTGTCCTGTAACTTCTTTTAATTTATTGAATATTCTTTGAGAAAATAAATTCGATAATCTCGAAATGAATTTTTCTTTCCAATACGGTTGTCTACAATCTTGTCTTTTTAATAGATATACGAAATATGTATCTTTATATCAATTGTAATCTTCTAGATTAGGACATCTTAGATTAGTTAAGAGGATCTCCGACCACTTAACATATCTTTTGGAGTACCTAAAAGATTGACAACTATTATATGGACTAATGTGTATACAGACTTCTTTATGATTTTTAATACTCGGACGTTCTTTGTTTGTCATGTAATTTTCCCACCAAGACTTTAAAGACCCGGTGAAACTTGAAATTAGTAAATCAAAGGCTTGAGTTTCGGAGCTCCTTTGGATGTGTAGGCAGCATATGCCATCATCATCCTATGGAGAATAATTAATGCCTCATGTTCGGATTTTCCATCTAAATTCCATTCATAGATGGAGCCACCGTCAAAGGCTTCTATAACTATTGATTTTATCGATTCAAGTTGAAGGTCCGGAGGAGTGCTTCCGGAATAATAAGGAATTTCTTTTTATTAAAGATTTTATTAATATTAGTTACATCTTGATCTTCTTGAGAAATATCTAAAACATTAAGAGTATTA
Source organism: Talinum fruticosum (assembly GCA_021018815.1). Classification (NCBI taxonomy): domain Eukaryota; kingdom Viridiplantae; phylum Streptophyta; class Magnoliopsida; order Caryophyllales; family Talinaceae; genus Talinum; species Talinum fruticosum. Next base: position 641,805 of record JAITYX010000048.1, on the reverse strand, counting down.
GTTGAACTAGATGCTTGTTTGAGTTTTTCATCAATCCTTTTAATTAATGGGCTATCGGGAATTTCTAATTTTTTATTTTTATTAAATTTAATAAAAGGAGATGAAATATCATTGAGAAAGGCTGGTTTTATTGAATCTCTATTTAAATCTAAATTTTCTAATTTTTTGGATAATTGATCAATATCCTCTTTTTTAGATATTGCTTCTATTTGAGTAGAAACCATATTAACCTGTTGAGAAACCGTATGTAATACTTGATTAGTGTAATTATTTTGATGATAAACTTTTTTAATATCTTCTAATTCTACTTGAGAATTATCTCGGATCTTTTCTTCCTATTTTGAAAGGAGAAGCAGGAATATGACCTTGATCCGTAGGGATCAAAATCTCTTGCAAAAGAGGAGTTATAGAATGGAATACGTTTCCATCTAATAATGTCCATTTCTTGCTAAGATTTTAATTAGTATTAATTTCTTTAATACCATAAGGATCTGGTAAATTATTTTCTTGAGCAAACATGGTCCACCATGTAAAGAATAGAATATTACATTCTAACCTTTCCATTAGTGAATACCATTCTTGCCTAATGAATGTTTGAGTTTTTTGATCAAAATGGGATAAAACCATTGTTTTTTATCTCTATTTTCTGTTGAATCGAAATCTCTTCTTAAATAATCTTTATTAATTTCAAATGGTCTTGAAATAACATTTATAGAGGAGTAAGAAGGAGGTTGCATAACTGAATGAGTAGGTGAACCTATTGAAGAATTATCTTCTTCAACTGGTTCTCGCTATTGGTGATTTATAATAAATTTTTGAAAGCCTTGAAGAAAAAGATCTTTCATTAATAGAATTAAATCTTATTAGTACTCGCCATTAGGCTCTTCAATTACTTGTTGAATATTCTTTTGAACAATATTCCTAGGAGGCTTAATATTTTGAATAATAAATTTTTGAGAATTGTTATTTCATTCCATTTTAATAATTTAGGAGTAAAGGTTGAAATATTTTCAAATTCAACTTTTAATAATATTGTTTCATCTAAAGATGGCTTTAGTAAACACTTTGGATTTAATTGAGAAGATAATAACTTGAAATAAACTCTATAAGTAATAGCAAAATTTCTTGAAAGTTCTCTCGAATAATACTTTTGAATTATTTTGAAGATGAATATCTAAAATTAATGTATCTAAGATCCAAGGATTACTTAGATCTACGGAATAATTAGGACAACAATTGAAATAAATAGGACCATTGCATATATTGGTTTGAACCATTGCTAATAATGAATCTTTGTATCTAATTAATCTATTGTCTCTTAGGGCCATGAATATAGGACAATCTAATCCTAGTCTTGTTAAATGCTTGAGTGCTATTTGAATCATACCAAAATGAATATATCTATATTTTTCTTTATATTTTTTAATAGAAATATTTGATAATAATTTAATAGTTTGAAACTCTTCATCTAAACTCGAAGGTTTCTTCATGATCTTTTATTGAGAAAGCGATGATTGAAATCGAACTTGCCTATTTGATAGATAGTTTCTATCTTTTGTTTTGGAATGGATCAATTTGAGAAATCAACTTGACAACTAACTTCTCTGCTATTGACCACATTAGTACTCTTACTACTACCTAAACTTAGAAGATCTCGTAGCCTAGAGGCCATCCGAGCTTTTGTTTGAATATCTAGCGAGCGATTAAGCACATACTACCGGGGACCATCGGATACGGCCGACCAACGGATAACATGGGGCCGACCAACGGCTGACCAACGCTAGTTATGGTTTAACAACCGACCAAATAGACAGACTTGGCTCGATACCAATGGGGAACAGGATCGATCTAGAGCTCGGGGATGAAGCTCTGGTACCGTATATGGTTGGATAGCGGGGAAGTAGGATGACAAATTAATTTAACAAATTGATTTTACAAAACAAAAGATGAATACTGAAATTGAAATAGCTAAAATAGACAAGTAAAATAGAACGTAATGAAAATGAAGAAGATGATGAGTAAAAGCTTACTTTGATTAAATTGAAACAAATACAAGCTCTCGGGAGAGAGGAGTTGGAGAGTGATTGAGAGAGTAAGGAAAGTAATTTGTGATTACAAAAGAAGGCAAGTGATTAGGCGATATTTTGCGACGCCTTCAACCGAACTAATGAGTAACTATATATAGAGTACAATATTGAATGACAAAGTAACACTTGGATAGTTGAAAAATCTTGATAAGAATGTAATCATCATCTTGATAATATCTCGTCGACAATGTTGAATTATTGGAGCAGTCTTGATTGGACTAAAAGTATGAATAGTGGTTGATGAATCATCTTATCTTGAACAGTCTTGAGCAGATAACTTGATAAGGTTTGCCGACAAAACTTTGAGTGGAATGAACAGATGTTTCGATTGGTGAAGCATCTTATGAATAATTGATCACATGGGCATAACACCCATCACCTTTGAGTAATACCATGTAGCTTAACGGATGAATTATGAATGTTTGTCCCGTATGAATAGTTAGAGTATATATATACATATATATATATAAACACAATTACTTGGTAGTATTATGTTAAATTTGATTTTTTTAAACTGTAAACGTCATATATGTCTCAATCGATGAATAATTCTTGGAAATATTGGCCCCTTTCGACCTTAGCAGATTGGGCTCTAAGAGAATTGGATTAGCCCATCTCTCTTCCCTTTCTCTAGGGTAAACCCTTCGCACCTCTTCCTCTTATCTCTTCGCATAAAACCCTAACTTCATCCCACCCCCAAATCACACCCATAAATGGCCAACCCCTTCTCAGGGCTCTGCTACCCTCGTCAGCCTCTGCATACTGCGGCGTCGGAGAACTGGGTAATCCTCCCCCTCTCTCTCGCCCTCTTTCTCTCTCTCCCCTCTCTAATTTTGTAGTTTTAAGCTGTGATTCGCATCTGATTTACCTTCTCTTCATTCCCAAAAAAAAATTAGTGGCTGAAGAGATATAGCGGATGCGTATAGTTGAAATGGTTGGCTTACCAGCCCATTGCATTTGCTTTGCTCAATTGCCTTGGTGTCAAATGGACCTACCCATATTTCTTCTTCTTTCTCATTTTCTTTTCGATTTCATTTTTCAATCGATGATGGAGAGAGAATCGGCATATGACGACTACTACTCTTATGCTACACACTGAATTTTTCTGTGTCGACAACAAACTCCGCTTATTATCTGATGTCATTCTCAATCTCCTTTACAAAAATTGTTTGTTGCTGGTGAATTTCTGTCCATTTTTTGAATATCTCTCCTCTTTTGAAATGGGCAGCTGATGTTAAATATTTTTACTTATGCTACACACTGAAAATTTGATGTTGAGCAATAAACTCCGCTTATTATCTGATGCCCAAGTCTCGGATTTCTCAAAGGAGGAGAGAGATCGAACCCGATTTGAGATTTGTCATTGATTAAGTTGTTTGAATTAATTGAATAGCAATGATTTTTGGGGATGATCATGGATTGAAATCGATGATGAGTTATAGCAGACGGGCGGACGGAACTGATGCCATGTCGAATGTCTGCAATTTTCCGATTTCGGAATTTCTCTGAGTTTTCGTTTCATGATGTATATTTTCATATTAAATTTTATTGATTTATTTATTTTTGGATTTGAATGGTTTTTTGAATATTGCGATGATGAGTAGCAAAAATTATGTCTGGACTTATGATATATGTCTATGATTATCTATGCTCTCTCTGAGCAATTTATGCTCTTTCGTTTTTCTTTTTTTTTTTTAAAAAAATTGGTGCTTAATTTTAAATTTTGAATGATATTATTGCTTGGTATTGGATCCGTATTAAAATTTATATTGAGTGTTGAGCAATAGATTGGATAGTAAAATTTAATCTTTCTATTTTGATGTTATGATTTAGACTCTGTTTTATTTAATTTAACTTATAATTTTATAATTTTTTATAATTTTTTATAACTAATTTTTAAGCTACTTTTACATTTATGGAACATTCCTTGTTTTGCTAGCCTTTAAAAAAAAATTGTTATTGGAATAATTTGAAGAATACATGAGAATAATGAGATAATGATATCTTTGACATAGAAAACAAGAAAATGTGAATTGACGCATAAGAATTAAAAGTTCGAAGAACAAACATATCGCCAAAAGAATGAAAGTGTAGGAGGCCAGATGAGTTTACAATGATTATTGATACCAAGCGAAAGTGATTTAAGTTGAGAAGCATTTTCTTAAAACCCAACTGAAATTGTGACCCATTAAAGGCCAACCATCCATCACCTACACAACCTTACTTGCACCAGAACGTGTCTCCGTTGCCGCATCCTCGACCACCGAAACACCACCGTTGGTGCAGCCTAACTGGGCATTACAACAAATTGATCATCCGCTATCGCCCGCCCATCCTCCACTCAACCCCAGTACCCTAATCAGAGAATTAGACTGGATAATATATCCTAAATTTGGATCTAATCATATCATTACAGTTGACATCTTTAATTTGAATCTTTTAGATGCCCATATCGTTATGTTTTGTTTATAAATCAGGTCTATATAAATGCGTTGAGTTATGAGTGACGCTTCAACTTAGAATGTTTATGTGGTAAAAGTATTAATTATAATGAATTTTTTAATTTTAAAATAAATATCATGTATCAACAATATAAAAAATTGTTATTATTGTTTTCTAATAAGGATATACTAATTTAATTATTAAAGAAACTTCTTACATAAGTAATGTTGTTATAGTTTATAACAATGTTTGCTTTGGTCAAAATAATACATTAGTTACATAAAAAATTATAATTCTAATTATTATACATTGCTATTTATGAAATTAAAAATAGACTTTTCACAATACAGTAAAAAAGTTATTTGTAATAATACAGTAGTTTCTTTGATCAATTAGTTTAAGTTAAATTATATTATTATTAGTATTAAATCTTTATGTTTCACAACTGTTTGATTTGTTTATATGGAATTAAATCCAACTAATTTTGCAATGTTTTTATTAAAGTTATAATTTGCATACATCTATTGTTAATTTCATTTAACAAATCTTTCGCTATGCACATATGCTTCTTTTCACCATTTGCAAAAGTGGACGAGTGACAGCAAAAATTCCTTTATTAAAATAGAAGTATTTAATGTATAGGGTTTTGCTAGATGTGTGACCTGGATGAAAGATATATATATTCTATTATACGAAGAATCTTATTAATTAAATTTTACACTTTTTTATTAAAAATTTACCTATTATTACATTTCAAATGAAATATTTTTAGTTGCCTAATTTAATTAAAACTCTCCCACTAATTTTAAAAAATCCAGTCACTAACTTTTTCTTTTTGAATATTGTTAAACTAAAACCTTCTCATAATCTTGGAATATGATTATGGTATTTTGCTATTATTCTAACTTTTCATAAACATGAATCTTACTAATGCGTAGAACTCATACAGAAAAGAAGCATGCTAAATAAAATATCAAAAAAACTTTGGAGGAAATATGAAATTCAACAATATGATGACCAAAGTTATTATGATAAATAAAGTAATTGAGGCCATAGATGCTTTACTAGATTATGATAAGGTTTTAATTTAACAATTTTTTAAAGGACCACGTTCATCAAAACCGTAATTTTAATATTGTGAAGGAAATTTTGATTCATCCCTTAGATTTTTTATATTTATATTATTTTTTATCATTTATAGTTTACAATTTGTAATTTATTATAATTTATAATTAACATTAAATACGATTTTGTGTGCATGGATCAGTACACAATTTGTTTTTGTTATTCGATAGAAAGACTAGTCATACTTTAGAGCTACGTTTTAGAAAGAATCACTAATAACGGTATGCTAATTTAGTTATTAAGATAAGGACTGACGAGTAATACTATAATAATATAATAGTTTGTAACATTTTCTGTGCTGGTCTAAATTAACATATAAACAATATTTTAAAAAATATTTTTCAAATTACAATGTATTAGTTTATTAATATGATTAAAAAATTGTAATACTTTAATTAGTTTTTTTTTAAAAGAAAGTAGGCTTAATTCATTGATAACAAATCCATAAGTATATATAATTATAGATTGGCGCGGGCACATCCCTAATCATACCTGCTCTATCCCCGAAGGAATAATACTTTAATTAGTTTGAGTAGTCATTTTAATGGGTTTTTAAAAAAATATTTACGCATTTATACATTTCTTTAAACGTAATTTAATAATTTGAAAATCATACTATATCTTATTATTTGAAAAATATTTTTAAAAAATATTTATGATATAATGAGCTAATACATACAAGGTAGTTTAACTTATCTATAGAAGAATCACAATTCTAATTTTGTATATTATTCTCAGAAAAAAAAAAAAGTATGTTATTACTAGATTAGTCCATGAGCTACTACTATGATCATTATGAACTTATTATAATAACAGTTACAAAATTTTTTAATTGACTATTTAATTATAATTATTGAGAGTCTTAGATTCTAATTTTTTAATTATCTTCCTACTCCACATTTATAGTTGTGTTGCTTTAAATTCTAATTTTTAAATTTTATCTTTATTTATCTTCAATTAGAATCTCAGTTCTCACAATTATCAATTATTTTTTCTTGTTGTATATGATGATTGCTTCTCCATTTTTTTTTTTGGAGAGAGATTGCTTCTCCATCTTGATTTCAATACAATAGTTTTTCATATTTCTTTTACATTGGCAATTGTTTTTAAAATAAATATATAAAATATGTCTCTAATTTTTTTTTTTTTGAGCTGCGAAGATTATATTCATAGAAACACTGGTTCAAATTTTATGTTAGATTATTAATGTCTTCTAAAAGGATGCTATTATAGCGTTGGTAAAAGTTCGGGTTCGGGGTCGGGTCAAAATCAAGTTGGAAAAATCGACCATCGGATGAAATTTTTCTATCCAATATCCGATTTTTTGGGTCGGACAATTCAAACAAGCATAAATTCGGGGTTGAAATCGGGCTCAAACAATAGAAATATGAAAATTTTATGTCAAAATTTAAAATTTAGACAAAAAGTCATACTCGAACCCAATTTTTTTGGGTCGAACGAATTCGGTAATCGGGTCGGACGAAATTTTGTCGGCGCTAGATTTTTTTTTTGCAAACGGGTAAAAGATAATATAATAAAGAATTTAGGTATCCCTTCTCACAAGAGTTCTACCCAAATTATCATTAATAAGAATAGGTGAAGGACAATGCCCCCAAGTAGAAGGGGAAGGGATTGAATGTCCGAAACTAGCTAGTCAATCTGTCGCTTCATTTGCTTCTCCGAAAATATGGATGATACCGCACGATGAGAATTCTCTCATAATACATTTGATATCTCGGATAATGACATCAATATGACACAGAGGATTAATAACTCCTTTGACCGCATCCACAATAATGTTGTTATCACCTTTAATCTGGATCCTTGAGATGTTGGCTTTAACCGCTTCCCGAATACCGATCTAAGAGCGGAGGCCTCCACAATCAAAATTGATGTGTTACCCAAATTAGCAACAACGGCTTTAAGAAGCCCATGGTTGCCTTATTGTCTTTAAGGGAACCATCAAAATTCAACTTGATCATTCCATGTAGTGGTTTATTCTATTTGACAAGACGTACTTTCCTAGTGTTGTCTCTATTAGGTCCATAATAGAGATCATGTGTGGAGAGTTTTATCCTTGAAGTTTACTCCGCATAAGCTCTCTTTGATCTAATGATGATCCTAATATGGTTGAAGACCTCGTTATTGAAGATAAGGGCATTTCTCTCCTTCTAAATGCTCCAAAGAAGGAAAAGAACTCTCTGCAGTTGATTTAGATGAAGGGAACGACTAGCCCCATGGAGGATGTCTCTAGCGTTGAGATGAGGAGAAATGAAGTTTGTATGATGAAGCCAACGATGGTTTGTGGCCGTAGTCTACACTTGTTTAGTATGGGAGCATAAGAAGAAGAGGTGAGAGTCCACTTCTTCATTAGAGTTACAAATCTTATAGAGAGCATCAATATGGATTCCTTTGTCCTCTAATCTCTTATTGAGGTGGATTCCCTCAAGGAGAATCTGCCAAAGAAAAATTTTAATCTTAGGTAGGATGTTTAATTTCAGATTCAATTACCTTCCCACGTATCCGAGCTTCAAGAGTTCTAAGCTAACCCGATAGCATGGAGAAAGAACCACTCCCCGAGAGGCCCCAACAATTTTCATCGGTTGATGGAAAAGCCGGAGTGGTATCCCCTAATAACATCCACCACCTCAGGAGGTAGTGTATCATTAAGTTTAAGGATATCCCATGAATTATCTTTAATAAATTTACTAATTCTAGTTTGTAAATTGAGAGACTGGGGTTTGCCTTCGAAAGGTTAAGAACATTTTGATTCGGACACCGGATGTCGGTTCAAAAAGAATGTCTTTGCCATTTCCAATCTTCCAACGGATTCCCTTATTAAAAATTGGGACATACTTGGACAAGGATCTTATACCCATGAGTATGTATTATGTGGTTTTCTATTAAATAGGTAACTCGCTGCTAGCATATTTAGCCTTCATATGTTGTGTCCATAAATTATCCTAGGTTCTTTAAGTAACTTTCGGATAAGTTTGCATTGAAAAGCGCTTTGATTTCTTCGCCTTCCTAAGGCCAAGTCCACCTTTACTTTTTGGTTGGCAAACACGATCCTATGCTATCATGGGCATCCCCTTATTGCTATTTGATTTCTAGAAAAAATTTCGTTGATTCTATCCAAAGGCCAAGTTTGAAACATTACATGTTGTGAGCCGGCAGGGACTCTAGATTCGATTGGATAAGCACTACTTTACTCGCTTTTGATAGAGTATTTGCTTTCCAAGTACTTAGGGACTTGTTGGTTGCATCAACTATCTGGGAGAAAAGCGAAATTTTTTTACCATGGATTGCACAACCCAAATATTTACCCAGAGAGTCAACAATAGGGATGTGGAAAATAGCAAAAGCTATTTCTTTATCCCGTCGAGAGGCATTCAGGGAGAAAATCATGGACGATTCATGAAAATTAATCAACTGTCCGGAGGATGCACAAAAGTCATCCAAAATTTTCTTCAAGTAGCAAAACAACCGTGCCTTTGCTTTGCAGAAAATGAGGCTATCACCTGCAAAAAAGGGCTGGTATAGGATTACCCTTTGTGCAGATTTTAATGCCCAAACCATTCTTCTTCTCCGATCCTCCTTGGATTAGTTTAGTCGATAAAGCTTCCATACAAATAAGAAATAGGTAGGATGACACTCGGATCACCCTGTTTCAGCCCTCTTGACGGAGTGAAGAAATCATTTAGTTGGTCATTGATAAGGATTGAGTAAGAAACAATAAATACACATTCTTTAATCCATTCACTCCATTTATGAGGGACGCCCAATTTCCTTAGATAGTCTAGAAGAAAATCCCATTCAACTCTATCATATGCTTTTTCCATATCTAGTTTTAGAGTAACCTAAGTCGTGTTACCTTTCGGATTTTTAAACTTGTTCATAATTTCATGTGCAAGAAGGATGTTATCATGGATTTTTCTTCCTAGAACAAAGACACGTTGGTATTTAAACATGATCTTAGCTGGTTGGCTAGTACTTTAGTAATAATTTTGTAAAGAGTATTGCAAAGATTGATAGGTCTCGAAATGATTCGTAAAACTGGGATCATCTATTTTTGGGATAGGAGTCACGAAAGTATGGTTAATCTCCTTGAGGATTTTACCATTTTCATGAAATTCATTAATTATACTGATTATGTCATGTTTTAATAAATCCCAATATTTTTGGAAAAAATCGAGACCAAAGCCATCCGGTCCTGGAGTTTCCGAAGCATCCATTTGGAAAATGGCATACTTAACTTAGGCGAAAAACTTTTGATAAGGCTAGTACACTCGTTGGTCATTCAGCTTTGCATGCACAAGCGATGTAGTAGTGATACGGTTAGAATTCTTCGTAAATTGCTTACAAAAATCATTAACAAAAGTGTTACTACTACTAGTCATATCCTCTACCCAAATTCGTGAGGTATACTTTAGTCTAGTAATTTCTTTCCTTTTCTTACGAGCGGTTATGCTATTGTGAAAGAATCTGAAATTTCTATCCCCTTCAGTAAGTCATCGCTTTCTAACAAGTTTTCCCCAAGTAGCATTGGTTAAAAAGAAATAATTTTTCTCACTGTCTAATGAGACGACAAAATCAATGATTAAGTCTAAAGCTCTGAGGATCATTGGTTAACCTTTCTTCCACATACTGTAGTTTTTCTGTATTCTTTTCCATGTTGATCTTGAATCTATTATTTAATCCTCTATTCCACTCTTTAAGCTTGCTTTTGATTCTTTTCAATTTAGAGCCTATACGGAAAAGGGATGTACCCTTCATATTAACTTGCCATTTGTTGTGGACAATAGTGTTAACCTTTTCAAAATTCAACTAGCGAGGCTGGAATCTAAAACCCCTATTTTTATGTACAAATTTAGGAGGACATGTATCAAGAAGTAGATATCACTGGTCGGAGAACGAGAAAGGACCATGTCTTACTTCTAAAGTAGGGAATAAGCTAGCCTTGCAATCACCCTATCTAATTGTTCATAGATAGTAGCTCCTCTAAAACATTTCTTTCATGTGAAAATTCTACGATCGAAGGGATAGAAGTACCAGCGATATATTTGAGAAATCTGTTTAATCGGATTGTTCTTTCATTTTTAAGAATCGTACCTCCTTGTTTCTCATCAGGATTTGCTAAATCGTTAAAATCACCTATAATACAATAGGGTAAATGGAAAACTCCATTTGGTACTGGATGTTTGTTCCAAAATGCTAGTTTGTCACATTCTTGAGTTGGTCCATAAACACCATAGATGATGGATTCGCTATTAGTCATCAAGTCCTGGACATAGAGGTGAATAACTCTATCCTCTTTTGCTACAATGAATACCTTGACATTATCAGTATTACATAATACCCAAATTCCTCCCCGTGGTTAGTGGGCAAAATAAAGTCATATTTCTCAAAGCCTAACAAGCTTATAAGTTTTCTTGTACTCGTTTCATTAACCATTGTTTCAATGAGAAACATAATGGCTGGGTTGTGAAGTTTTTTAATATATCTAACTTCACAAAGGGTTTTCTCTTTTTGTTCCTTAGATATTCGAACTTATGATCTTCATTTATAATCAATAAGTTTCATTTTAGATCCTAGAATGATCATCTGTTGACCTACAATTGCCTTTGGTCTGAGTCTATATCTTTTTCCAATCAAGACTTGCCTACTTGGTTCTATAAAAATGTAAAGGTTGTAAAGGATACATCAAGGAGATCCTAACAGCACCATACTGTAATCTATACATAAATGGAGAAACCTGCTTGCATAGCAAGATTCTGATCCTTTTCAAGATGTTCTGAATTAAAGCCTTGGACGTATCAAGTTTTCCTAATATTCCGCTCGCCCAAGCCACTACAGAATACCATTCAAAATCACCAAAATAGTCTTCATTACAGTCCTTACGATACAAATCATAAGACAAATAAATAACACAATAAAAACCACAAACATTGATAATCACTTCATGCAGGCATCCTTCGAGGTGGCTTAGCTGGTTCTCCTTCGACTGATCACTCAGCTGGAAGTCTGTAAAAACAAGGAAAAGAATCATTAGCAGTTTCCATGAGGAAAGGTTCCAAACAAAATTAAGACTAGCATCGTTATTCAAAGCCAAAACAAGAGTCGATAAAAAATGTACCCAAACCCACCAAAGGCAGAGAGAAACATAAACATGAGTCTCAGACTAAAACTGTTCTGCATCATAGACTTATCAGTATGGAGGTGACACAAATCTGTAAAATTTCACCCCTGAAGGGGATTTGTCCAGAAACAGAAGAATGCCTCCAAATCCATACTAAATGCAGCAACTGCCAGCGCTAGATGCTATATATATAAAATACAAAAGTTTGTTATTGATTCCGACAATAATTAAAGGAACGTTTCGAGTTATTAGTCATAATAAGAAAATATTCAAGATTATTAATAATAAGATAATATTCACTTTCTTGCATGCACATTTTTAAAATCCACCAATTTTTTTTTTTTTTTTAAAAGGGATCAAGCTTAATTAAGAATTCTGTCAATTATGTGTTAGATGTTTTTAAAAAATTTTGGCTCACAAATTAAACTATAGAAATCTTAAGGTTCATGATTTCTACTTGATAAAAGAAAATGAGAGGGAGCAGGATAAAACAAAAGCCAATTAACTAAATGGAAGAAAATAAAATCATGATTATTACAATGGTGTTCATAGAGCAAAAAAATTGATTTTTTTGGCCAAAAATTAATCCCTTTAATTTCATTACATATATAATATCGTCATTTTGAGCTAGAATATAGTGTACAAATTTTTTTCCACGGACTAAAACAAAACAAAAAATAAAAATAAAAATAAATGAAATGTTAAAAAGCGGGCTAGATTGAGAGTTATTTATTTTTTTGCCACCGGATAATCCAAGAGTAGAACTAGCAATCGGGTCATTCGCTTTGGGTTCGGTTCAGAGTTAAGTTCGATTCAGGTCAACTTCGGGTCGATCTTGTTCAGGTCGGGTTCGATTTCGGTTCGGGTCAACTTCGGGTCGATCTCGTTGGGGTTGGGTTCGGTTTCGGTTTGGGTCAACTTCGGTTCGGTTCAACTTCGGGTCAATCTCGTAGGGATCGAGTTAGTTTCGGATCGGGTCAACTTTAGGTGAAGTTAATTTGGGTCATTTTCAGCTCGCGTTGGGTCAATGTCGGTTCGGGTAGGTTTCGGGGATGATTTCGGGTATGGTTTAGAGAACGATATAGAATACTATCAGGTCTACCATCATCCCTTGGTATGGATCCGCTTGAATAGGATTCGGGGTTGATCAAAATTGCTCTACTACAAGCACAAAAGTCCATCCCGAGATACTCACAAAAAAAAAAAAAAAATTACAGAGACCATCTAATATGAGTTAGGTCAAACTCGGATTTGAGTCGGTTTGGGTTCGAGCCATTTTTATTCGAGTTAAATTGGTTCGGGTTGTAATCGGGCCAATTATATTTTAAGTCGGTTCGGTCTCGGATCGGGTCATTTCCGTTCGGGTCCGAATCGGATTCATTAGATTTCGAGTCGGTTCGGTTTCGAGTAGGTTTACTTTTAGGTTTCGGGTTAAAATCGGTTCAACTGTTTCGGATGTCGGTTTGATTTAGGTTTTCGATAATTCGATTTGACCCATTCAATTCAGTCGGTTTTGCAGATTTATCCAAGAGCCTACACATAATAAAACTAATACATTAAGATTAATAATAAAATACATTAATGTAAGCCACATAATCAGTAAATTAATATTAATATTTGAATTAGTTAGAAAGATCATTAGACATAAGTTATACCAATTTCATCATTTTGGTAATTAATTATGATTCTTGCTCACATTATCAGAATTTCATCGTGTTGTACGTTCAAAAAACTGCATTTTAAGATAATCAAATAAACAATTAAATATATATATAGTGCATAGATTTATCATAAAATAAAAAATAAAACTTTCAATTAATAATATACTATTTTTATATATTTAGAGTTTTTCAAAAACAATATAATGTTTTTATTAGTTTTATATACTATGTATACTAGTCCGGACCCGTGTTATACACGGAGTAATGTTGTACAATGTTACATTAAGAAATTATTAAATCACGAAGCGATGTTGTACTTGTGATTTTCTTTTCTCGATTATTTGATTTTATTGAATGATTTTACTTTCAACAATATTCTTCTACATATTATCCCCTCATAGTGAAAATACTTTCGTGACTCATCAAATTTATCGGAACCCAATACATAAAAATCATTAGAGCCCAACATAGTTTTATCTTTCAATCATTCTAAATTTCTAAAGAATAAATAAAGAATCTAAAAACAATAAATATAAAAGAATGTTAAAAAATATCATCAAGGTTTTAAGATTACACTCGTGATTTGGAACATTAAGAATCCGGATCCCTCTAAGAATCAAACAATTTATATAAACCTCACTCATACGAGTTATAGGAGTAATGCGACAATATGTTTGGGTATCAAAAGACAAATATACCCATAATGAGATCTCATTTCTTTAAAATTATAGGGTGAACATGATAATTTATCCATTCTTACCTACCTTTACACACAAAGACAATCTCTTTTCCTCCTACACTCTTCGATCATACTCAAAAGGTTATAGATAATAGAAGTTAATTATAAATAACTTCAAATTGAGATTCCACCTATTAATCATAAATAACTTTATGTTGAGACGACCCCACCCATTATTTTCTTACAGCTTGCATCCTTAAATCAATTGCATTTTCAATCATTTGCCCAAAGATCCAACTCGGCTTGCAAAATAGATTCACGTATTTTATCTTCACTTCGATACTTTCAAAACTGAATTTGAAGTTACATTTGCTCTCTAAAAGTTATAACATCCCAGTCATCTAAAAGGACTGAGAAAATTTATTAAAAAATAAATTTACTGGTTGTAAATATTCACACACAATGATAAAAGTATGGTGAGGGAAAAATTAATTTTGCAAGCTTATCTAAAAATTTTATAAACATTAAAATCATTTAAGATAGAAATGTAGTGAGAAAGAATAACAACTTCAGTTTTACGTAAATTAGCAAGTGAAGTATATAAAATTCAACTTAATAATTACCAAATTAGGCTTCATAAATCATACTAATGATCAAGTAGGTAGTAAATTACGAAAATGATTTCTAAAGGAGAATATATACAAATCCTAAAGACAGGTAACCTAGAACAAGTTTATTTTTTTGGGATTGGTGCCATTTAGCAAGTTAGGCAAAAATCATATAATGAAGATATCTCATTTACTTGAAATGCCTTCAATTTGTTTTAAGCATTATATGACAACCTTGATCATCTAATATCTATTATTTGACCCTATATTTGTGAAGAAAATGTAGATAAAATTAAGTGTAAGGATTCATTGTTAATCAATCGAGACACCATCTCAAACTCCTCCTGCCCAATTTAAAATATACACTCGTTATTCGACTAAGACCCAAATCAATAGATGCCTAAATACCAAAGCTAAACTATTAAAGCAACCAAGCTTGATAGAATTAGGCATCTATAACTCAAAGCCACATACCTTCGACCTGTTCTCTAGTATTTCGAAACCCTTTTCTCTTTTCATCACAACAAATATGTCATTTTCTTATTCCTAAATTTTGCTTATCCTAAACAATAACTCTATTATGTTTCTATCGCAAACAACTAAAGCTAAAATAACCTAAATTAAGATCTTGAAATTGTAAAAAAAAACATAAAAGGTGAAATATCAGCTCCACAAAAGCCAATTACCATTATTCAACATTTGTTTCAATATATGAAGGAGAAAAAAAATACTAATAAGACTATATTATCACACAACAAAAAAAAAAAAAGAAAAAGGAAGAGGATAGTCCACTTATAATAGGAAATATTTTTTTTCATTTGGATAAATTATACTTTATTTATTTAATTATGTACATTAACACACTCATATTTAATGGACAAATTATTTTTGTGGCAAAGATTACGTTAAGCTCCTACAATCACTCCCGTTGTAATATTTGACTAATTTGAAAATACTACTATTATAAATTGCATAGATTATTATTATTATTATTATTATTATTATTATTATTATTATTATTATTATTATTATTATTATTATTATTATTATTATTATTGTGGCAAGGAGTAAAAGAGAGTACATAGATGAGTGAAATTAGTTTTTTAAGGATAAATTATTATTTTTTATTGGACGAATCTCCTAAATTCACTCTCAGGCTACCATTTCATAATTTTGAAAAGATTTCTATTATATATAGTATAGATAAAAGAAGATTATAAGAGCGAGACATATTTCTATAAATAGAGAATCTATTTTTGAACTATTCTTTTTATGTGGTGTTCTTATAAATAATTCTAAGTTGGAAAAGTCCAAAAAATGAGCTCTACCAAATGTCATTTGACTAAAAGGAGTCTTGTTCATTTCTTGAACAATTAAACAACGAGAAAGATAGTTGGATCATTTAAGTTAAATTGGCTGTATTTTGGGAAGTCATCGGATCGAATTGAAAATAACTCCTCAGTGCAAATATGGTATAATTGATGAAAGCATATGTATTTTTTAAAAAAGATCCATACATCATATCTTACATAATTTTTGACTCAATTGTGTATAATTTATTATGTGTTTTAATGCATGCCACCATCAAAATATAATTACACAATCATTTAAAATGCCTTAGTGTCGATTAAGAGTCACATATGATATGTTTATTAGGAAAAACCATAATAAACACTATTATTATGAACCCATAATCCAATATGTTGAATTAATAAAACAGATTAATAGAACATACCTGAATTTAATAATTGACATTAGTTCTCCTTTGAGTGACGTAGTTAGGTTTTCCAAATCTACACATATTATTAAGAGAACCTTTACACTTTATGTGGTCTCACTATCTCTCCGATAATGGGATGTCTAGGAGAATTAATTCATACGTATGACTTGGGGACCATAACCTTCATTTATAGTTGTAAACCCTTCTAGGGTTTTGATACACTACTTGTTTCACCCATCATAGAATAGTAGTAGGCCACATATCTTTACATATGTAAAGCCCACTCTCTAGTAGATATATTAAAGCCTAATTAATGTATCCTCATTAGATCACTTTTAGTTTGGATATAACCATGACAGTCCTTACGATGCATATTTAATCACATATAAGCTCATCATTGGATTATGATCCACCAATCTTCCACTTGAGCTATATGTAATCTTACAATATGTACCAACCGAATTTTGAGCTCAACCTTATCTGTCATTATAACAATATATCTAAACCAATGCCGTTCATCAATAATATTAACATAGGACCAAAGTGGCCTTAATTGCATCATCGTAACTCGACCTATCAATGATCACTTATGCTAATACGGAAGAATGACATAGATGTGGATGTGTAGCATGGAAATTTTATGTGATGTGATCTCAACATGTGTATTTTGTCCACCTTAAACTTTAAAGAGATCCAACATATAAACAAAGTATAAGGGAAACTTTAATATAACTTTATTTCGTAAAAAATATCCTCATAACTCGAAAACTAAGGCCTTGTTCCATTTAGTTGTAAGGAGTTCTAAGACTGTAAGAAGGTATAAGGAAAACTGTAAGGAGGTGTAAGGAGATGTAAGGAGTTGTAAGCAGATGTAAGAAGATGTGAGGAGCTATAAGCAATCGTAAGATAGTTATAAAGCTAGTTATAAAAAGATGTAAGGGGCTATAAGAAGCTGCAAGGAGCTGTAAGAAGTTGGAAGGAGTTGTAAGAAGATGTAAGGAATTGTAAAGCTGTAAGCTAAAACTAAATGGAACAGGCCCTAAATAACATCGGTTAAATGTGCATCTAAATTATAAACTCCCACTAAAACCGAATATCCTCAAAAGATCACACAACACTCATATGAGCCACATGCTTATGAAACCGAATGGGCGGTATTGGCTTAGTAAGTAGATCCGCAATCATAGAGCTTATACCAATGTGCTCAATTGACAATTTCCCACTCGAAATCTTTCTTTCACAACTATGAATGTGAGGAGCCACAAATTTTTTATTGTTAGAAAACATGACTGCAAACTTATTGTCACAAAATACTTTAAGTGGTCTCGTGAACAGTATCCACTATCCACAGCTCCATGACAAAATTTTGCAACCACATCCCATAACTAGATGCCTCATAGCATGCAATGAACTCTGCAAACTTAAGAAGCCGTGATGGACTGTTTGGTACTTTTCTAGGAGATGGCTCCTCCAGCTAGCGGATAAATGAAGCCGGATGTAGACTTCATGCTATTCAAGCATCCAAGCAAAATCAAAGTCATTGTACCCAATGATCTCAAGCTTATTGACCTTCGATATGTGAGCATGTACACTTTTGTCTTCCGTAAGTACCACAATACCCTTTTAACTATTCTCCAAGTGCTCTAACCCTAGATTGCTTAAGTATTAGCCCGGTATTCCTATGATGTATGCAATGTCTAGATGAGTGCGGACTTGAGCATATATCAAGCTACTTACTACTCGATGCATAGGGAATCTTTTCCATTCCCCTTTTCTCAAGATCATTCTTAAGGAGCCGTGTGACACTAAACTTGTCTCCGTTAGCCACAGGGGTGTCTCTTGGCTTGCAACCTTGAATGTCATATCTTTTTAATACCTTTTCGATATGGATCTTTTGTGACAACACAAGAATACCTCAAGAGCGAACTTGATGTATCTTGATACCTAATGCAAAAGAGGCATTACCATGATCTTTCATCTCAAAATTCTTTGACAGAAATCTCTTAGTTTTGTGCAATAAACCTTTATCGTTGCTGGCAAGCATTATGTAATCGACATACAAAGTCGGAAAAATATATTTGCTCCAACTCGAACTTATGATATATGCATTTATCAAGTAAATTCATCTCAAAATCAAATGAGAGAACTACTTGGTGAAACTTCACATACCACTAGAGAGATGCCTGTTTGAATCCACAAATGGATTTCTTTACTTTGCAAACCATATTCTTTGGGTCTCCAATCACAAAGTTTTCCGATTGCCTCTTATATATAATCTCATCAATGTCACTATTGAAGGTTTGTTCTTAGAGAGGTTAAGTCACCCTAGAGGGGAGGGGGTGAACAGGGTGATGAAAGATTTTAAAGAAAAATCAAACTATTTTGCATAGAATAGACAAAGAAACAGATTCTAATTCTAGATTAGACTTAGAAAATTAAGAACGCACAAAAATATGTGGAAACCCTTCTCAGGGCAGAAAACCACGGACAGTGCTAATCCAAGCACCAAGTCAAATCCACTAATTGAATCTACAATTACAAAGGACAAACTCTTACCAGAATTGTTCCCTTAGACAATTCCTTTACAAGTCTTCCTAGACTCGAAGTTCCCTTATCTCGATCTAGTACTTCCCGACCGAGATAACCCTTATAGTTAGGGATAACCGAGCTGAGTTAGCCCTTACAATCAAGGACAACTAAGCTGAGTTAGCCTTTAGACCTCAGTCAAGGGACTTTACGAAGAAAGTACAAAGAGTATGAGTGATTACAAGATAATTTACAACTCGTAAAGTAAGAGATTACATATTAGGAGTTGTAATCTAAAGATTGAGTAAGAATGCACTAAGTGTTAAACAATGTGTACATCAATCTTCAAGTCTTATGGAGTGGCTTTTGTTTATAAGCACCAAGGGAGAATGACCGTTGAGACTCGTTCTAAACTGGTGAGCTTCATTAGCCGTTATAACGGCTAGTCCGAGTCACTCGGAAAATGATCCGTTGAGATGTAAATATTGTGTAGTGATCCTTGGCTCAAAGGATGGTCCATCCCTCTGGTGGTGATTGAAATATGGGGTGGAAACAACCGTTAGACTCAAAGTTGTAGTTTTCCAATTTTGGAAACAAACAACCCTTGCACGGTGTCGAGCCATGTCCAAAAATGGGTGATTTCGTCGGTTGGTGTTTAATGGTTAGAAACAAGCTACTTTTGTATTTCAAAAATAGATTAGGCTTGTTTAATCAACCTACAAAAGAAAATCACAGTGGTACTCAAAGTAGAAAAATACTTTGGTCCAAGATTATGCAAAGATAATAATTAAATCAAAGTAATTAAGCACTTAATTATCTTTAACCAAAAAGAACGGAATTTTCCGAGTCTAATATTCGTTAGGTTCAGATTCCATCTTGTGTCAATCCTTAAAATGATAAAGTTAAAAAGAATAAGATATCATTATTCATAACCTTGACCAAGTAAATAATTCTCAATGGATAAACTAACTTAGAAACTAGGATTAACGCTGTAATTCATTTTCACTTGAAACACAAAGTCGGTGCTCGGAATAAAAGTGTTAGAGAAATTATTTACTCATGCGATTGTTCCGAGGTGTGTCTAAGTGGGTCGAAACATAGTTAAGAAATGCTATGATTGATGAATGGTTTTTGAGTGGGTCGGAACAAGATAAAAATTTAGATATGAGTTTCTATAAGACTTAGAATGACTTAGAATCAAAACCAAAGAGAAATAGAGAGTCATACCCGAGTCTTCGGTCTTCCCCTTTTGATGAAAGAAATCCCATACTTAAGATAGAAACTTATCGGTTCGAGAGTTAAGTTTTCATAGAGAATTAATCGGAGCACGAGTATTTATCGAGTAAGAAAAATAATGATGAACATTTATAAGTTCAGCTCGGATCAAAACATAACTCAGAACATGTTCTTTGAAGTAATCGGGCGAGAGATGTTAACGAATAAAGAGATAATATTAGAGCAAAGAGAAAATATATACTTAGAAATAGTTATGCTTAGAAATAAGATATTTATGATGAAATTAGCTTATTTCATTCATTACGAGAAACATTCGTACAAGAAATAAAAACAAAGTAAACTCGAAAACAACTAAGGAAAAAACTCCCCTAAACCAAGCATTTATTTTTCTATCTTTTCTCTCCCTTATGCATTTTAGCAAAAAATAACAAAATGAGGGAGGAAAGAACAAGTAAGTACATATAAGATGTTGGACAAACAAAATAAAACAAAGAAAATATGAGTTTAAAATCAAGAGGGAGGGGTAGTATGGCATGAAGTGAAAGATCGAGCACTCGCGCCTCCGCCTATAACCTTGAAGAGATGTAGCTGGGCGAGGTGGCATCAAAAGTGGTATGCTTGGAAGTGGAGAAATCCCGGTTCTATGAACCAAAGGCATATCGTCCTTTTCTTCTTCCTCTTCTTCATCATAGACTGCTGCCTGGCCGAGACTTCGAGGCAGGTGCCTTAGATCGGCTAACTTCGCCGACCTCTTTTGAGGCACTTTGAGTATGAGGTGAGGAGATCACCTTAGGTTCTTTGTTACCCTAGTCCAAAGGCTGAGCAGCTCCTTCCTCTTTTTCTTTTTCTTCTCCTCCTTTACCCTCTCTTTCTTCTCGCTTCTTCTAAGTTGGACTTAGAAGGGCTGGAGGACTCAGATTTTCAGAGTATTCCGAGTCCTCGACTGCCTTTGATCTTTTCTCTTGGAGGTGATGAATTTGATTGCGTTGTTCCTTGATCACTTCTTTGAGCTTAGAAATCAAATTTTGACTCTCCTTGAGTTAATTATGAGCCTGGCTTTGCATCGAGTAAGAGTTGGGATGTAAGCCTCGGAAAGTGTTCAAAGTTGATTTCAACTCTAAAGTAAGAGAAGTAAGTTTGTTGGCCACCTTCTCAAGAAGCTCGATAGAAGGGGCAGACAGAGAAGTTGAAGGTCCAGCGAGTTAGACGTGGGACCTCCGAGTTGTCCGAGTCCGAGGTGGAGGAGGAGGAGGAGGGGGTGTTAACTCGGAAGAGTGAACCCGGACACTAGGCTTGACTTCCTGGTATCCAAGACCAATAAGTTCACTCCTCCCAAGACAAACGACGAGCTCTAAGATATCTTTAGGGATAGAGGAAGAGAGACCCCAAACCGATTGAAAATAGTAGTGAGAAGAGCTCCCAAAGGATATGGAGTCTTCTTAGAATCGATAGGAACAGAGGCTATCTATTCCAAGATGTAGGGAAGAAGTCTACTTCATAGCCCTCAAGAATGTCGTAGAGAACCTTTAAAACTTTAGAGTTGGGGTTCTTTTTAGACGGGGTAATATGAGAAGAATGTCCTCATCAAAATGAAGCACGAAGCATAGCTTCGAGGCCATCCGAGTCACGAAAAGTTCTTTCTGGACTAAGGAGGCTTTTGGCGTATTTTACAAAGAATTCATCGGAGACTTCAAGTGAAAGGAATTGGATTGGAGTTGAGAAAGAGAGTCTTCACATTGCAAAGTTTGTGAAGTAAGGCAATATTGATTCGAACAGTCTTACCTTGAACAAGAAAAGTGATGACGCCATCACTGGCTGTCATGTGAGTGTAGAACTCAAAGATAAGGTCCGGGTAGATGTACTCACATAAACAAAGATAGTTGTACACAACATTTTCGGTAATGTGTTTCAACTAGGAGAAGGATGTTTTTGGAAAGAACTTATCGTCCGGAATGAAGTATTGGGCGACGTTATGCTTTGGGTTTTCCGAGGTAGGCTTTGCCTTTTGGTGCAGCCTCTGCATGAGTGGACTTGGTTTTGGCCTTCTTGGTGGTCAAGCCTCCTTCCACAACAGATCTTCTCTTAGGCATGGTTAGAGAGTAGTGATTATTTGAGAGAAACGAGAGAGAAAGAGTAGAGAACACGGAAGGTTCGAAACAGAGAAAGAGTATGAGTGCGAGAGTAAGCGACTTTGAGAGCAAAATGAGTGAGAGAGAAAACAATAAGTAGGTAAAGTAGAAGAAAAAAAGTGAAGCGGTGCTATTTATAGTGAGAAAAGGCTTCCAACCGACTTTCCGACTCGGTTACCAAACAACAATTATCACACCATTGAGTCACTCTGCGCAGTAATGGCTAGTTTTCCGATCTGCTTTCTTCCAATGGCTAGTTTCTACTAACTATTCGCGTGACAAAGAGAGAGAGAAGAAAGAGTTTTCGAAAACTTTTATGAGATTCTCCATTTATCTAGAGATGATCCCAAAATTTTGATGTCCATTTTGCTCATAATTTGAGTCCGACTCGAGTATGGTGTTTGAGTGACTTAGAACACACTCGGAAAATTTATAACTCATAGCTTAGTCTCATTCTGAGTAAACTAATCCATTTGTTATCTACTCAAAGCATGTAACAATTAAGCATAATAGAATAATTCATGTAATAACTCGGATAATCATGCATTTAACATGCCAAGCTTATTCCTAATAAAGCAAAACCGATCTTCACTCGGAGGCTTAGTGAAAATATCTGCTAATTGAAATTTTGTAGGAATAAACTCAAGTTCAATATCACCTTTCTCAGAATGGTCTCTTAGAAAATGATACTCGACCTCAATGTGCTTTGTCTTTGAGTGCTTGAATTAGATTCTTAGTGATGCTTATTGTACTTTGGTTGTCACACTTGATTGGAATAGGTGTGAATGATAATCCAAGATCCTTCAAGTGTTGCTTGATCCAGAGAATCTAAGCACAATAAACTCCAGCTGTAATGTACTCCGCCTCGGTAGTTGATAGAGAACCGAGTTCCGCTTCTTTAAATGCTAGGAGATAAGTGATTGACCCAGAAATTGGCATGCTCCTGATGTGCTCTTTCTATCAACCTTGTATCCAGCATAGTCAATATCTAAGTATCCAAGTGAGAGTAAGATCCGAGTCATTTGAAAATCATAGACCAAGATTTTGAGTCACTGTAAGATATCTAAAGATTCTCTTCACCTGTAGTGAGATGTGATTCCTTAGGATTAGCTTGAAATCTTGCACAAAGGCAGAAACTAAACATGATATCCGGCCTACTAGATGTGAGATAAAGTAGAGATCCTATCATATCTCTGTAGAGTTTCGATCTACAACTTTACCTTTCTCATCCGAGTCTAGTTTCGAACAGCCTACTCATAGGTGTTACTGCATGCTTCACATCTTGTAGCTTGTATTTCTTCAATAACTCCTTGGTGTACTTAGATTGATAGACATAGATGCCATCCTTTTTTGCTTGATTTGCAGATCTAAGAAGAAATTGACTTCTCCCATTATGCTCATTTGGAACTCCTGTCTCATCAACTCGGAAAACTCTTGACAAAGAGTTTCATTAGTAGCTCCAAATATAAAATCATCAACATATGTCCGAATGATAAGAAAATCATTCCCCTTGGTTTTTGTGAAAAGAGTGTTGTCAATCTGACCTCTTTTGAAATCATTCTCAACTAAGAAACTCCTTAGTCTTTCATACCAAGCTCCGGGAGCTTGTTTAAGACCATATAAAACTTTTTGCAATTTGAAAACATAATTTGGAAATTATGAGTTTTCAAATTCAGGGGTTGCTCAACATAAACTTCTTGAATAAAACCATTCAGAAATGTACATTTGACATTCATTTGATAAAGCTTGATGTTCATGCTAGATGTAAATGCTAAGAGAATTCTAATTGCCTCAATCCTAACAACAAGTGCAAAGGTTTCCCTACAATCAATTCCCTCTTCTTGGTTATACCCACGAGCAACTAACCTAGCCTTATTTCGACTACCAACCCTTCCTCATCCAGTTTGTTCTTAAAACCCATTTGGTTCCTATTACTGGGTGGTCGGAAGGTTGTTTGGTCGAGTTCGGACCTGGTTTCTTTTACATTGATTTAGCTCTTCTTGCATAGCCTTTATCCATTCAGGTTCAGTTAAAGCTTCTAGTACATTTTTAGGTTCAAATAATGATATGAATGCTGAAAATGCACATAGATTCTGCAAAGAAGAATGAGTTCTTACCCCATTGTTGATATAAGAAAGTATGTTCTCAAGTAGGTGACTAGATACATATTTGAAAGCTCTACCTGTCCTCTAGTTTACTAAGTTTATTGGTTGAATAGGCTGATCTTCAGTTGGTTGCTCTTGCTGAGCTTCTGCATTGGCTTGTTCTTTAGCATTCTAAGCTGGCTCTTGAATTTGTTCACTCGAGTCACGGTTTACGAGTTCGCTCATTATGAGTTGCCTCGGTTCTTCTATTTTGACTCTTTCTAAGCTCGGCTTCAGGAATATCATCTTCATCTCTGTTAAGCTTGAGACATGAGAAGGTGGATTCACTTATCCTGCCAAGATCAATCTCATCACAAACAACATGGATACTTTCTTCCACTTTGTTAATCCTTTTGTTAAAAATTTGATAAACTTTACTATGAAATGAGTAGCCTAGAAATATACCTTTATCCGATCTAGCATCAAACTTAGTCATATGTTCCTTACCATTGTTATGCACAAAGCATTTACATCCAAATGGTCTGAAGTAGAAAATGTTAGGCTTCTTTCCTTTGTATAACTCATATGGTGTCTTTTCGGGATGGGTCCGATGAGGCATCTGTTAAGTGTATAATTTGCTTGTGTTGATCGCCTCGGTTCGGAAATAGTAAGGTAGATCATTTTCAATGATCATGGTGCTTCCTATTTCTTCAAGAGTTCTATTTTTTCTTTCTACTACTCCATTTTGTTGAAGAGTTCTTGGTACAGAGAAGTTGTGGGAGATGTCATTCTTGACACGAAATCTAAAAATTCTAAGTAATCGAACTCCCTTCCATGGTTAGTTCGAATTCTTCTAATTTGAGTCTCATGATCCACTTGAATTTACCTGCAAATCTTAGTGAACTCTTTGAGGGCTTCATTATTATTCCTCGGAAAACACACCCTAGTAAATCGTAAGTAATCATCAATAATAACTAGCACATATGATTTACCTCCTAAGATTTTTACAGGAATTTCACCACATAAATCCATATGAACTAATTCAAGCACTTTAGATGTAGACACAGCTTTGAGTGGTTTGAAAGATGATCCGACTTGCTTTCCTTTTGTGCATGCTTTACTGATTTTATCTTTCTTAAATGCACATTTAAGTAAACCCTTAACCAATCCATGAGATGCAATTTTCTTGATGGTATGCATGCTAATATGACCTAGTCTACGATGCCATGTCCATGAATCATAATTCAAAGATGCTTTTAAGCAAGGTAAATTCGACTAGAATCTAAAAGAGGAATAGTATAAGCGTTTGACCTCGGACACTGAGAGCTTTGTCTCTTTGGTGACTGCATCGAAATGTAGTAGTTTGTCTAAGTGAACCTTACCTCTTGACCTTTGTCACATAGCTAAGAGATGCTAAGGAGATTATACTTAAGCCTTTTGATAAGGTAGACTAGACCGAATAAGTTGTTTCCTTCACCAATCTTGCCAATCCCAACTATCTTGCCTTTGCTGTTATCTCTAAATGTGACTTTTCCTCCCATTAATTCTTCTATCTCCGAGAAGAGTCTTGAATCTCCTGATATATGGCGTGAACAGCTCGCTGTCTACATACCGGTGACCCTTTCGTTTTTGAGTTACCCGCAACACGTAAACAAACTAACCCTTCTCACCTTTTCTTATAAACCTAGTAACTGTCTTTGCTGTGGTCTTTCTCTAAGGAATAGCACTTTTGGGAACCCAAATTTGAATAATTTTAGGTTTCGTTTGATTCCGAGTCTTCCTTTTAGAAAACCGAGTCTCGTGTCTTTTTCTTTGAAAATTTTTTCTTTTATCAACAGAGTTGAGAAGGCTTTTCCTGTAAATTGGTCCGGGCTCAGTCCTCTTTTCATGTGAGCGAATGGGACCATGCTCAGCCTTCTTGAACTTTACGGTTCGGAATCGAGTTTGAAAAGACTTGAATAGGAATTAGATTCCTCTTCGACATTGTAACCAAGACCTTCTTTTCTAAACGAGACACACCGAGAGCCAAGTAAAAGATCAAGGTTTTTTGGCCTTGAGTGAGTTTTAAAACTAGCTCTTGAGACTCATTGAGCTTCCTTTTGAGATGTTCATTCTCCGTTACGAGGCACTCGGACTTAGTCTCATTGTCTTGAGCACTCGGTCTCAAGTACTTTCGGATTTAGTCTCAAGTTTTCTAACTCATTTTTTAGAACAATACTCTCGGTAGTAAGAGACTCTAGTTGTTCTTTAAAATCGGAAGAGTCGAATTGGACTTTTCTTCTAAAGTAAAAATATATCTAGCAAGATCAACTTTTGAAAACATAAGGAAGTATTTAATTACGTCCCGAGGACTTGTTTCCTCGGTATTTGAGTTGTCGGCGTTTGATTCAGATCCAACTTCGAGTTTGTCGGTGCCATTAGACACTTTGAATCATCCGAGTCATCATCTTCAGATGAGTCATCATCACTCCAGGTAGCCACCACAGACCTTTTTCTTCTTTATGTCCTTCTTCCTCTTAGGACGAGTCTTTGACTATGTGCTCCTTGCTGCCATACTCAAAGCGATCGAGTTCTTAGTTAAAGACAACTTAGAAGGGGATGAGTATTTTCCTTTCTTTTCCTTCTTGTCTTTCTTGTAGAACTCCTCTTTTGGCCTCTTTTACCACTTTTTGTACTTTATCATCTATTTGAAGCCTCGGGCAATGAGTGCCTTGGGATCCTCTTTTGAGTATGAGGAGCTCGGACTTTGTCATCCGCTTTCGAGGCCTTCAATGCAATGTTCTTTTTGGTGATGACCTTGGCATCCTCTTCTTCCAAGTGCAACTCATGAGTAAGTAGCTTGCCAATGAGCTCATCGGGCTTTAGTAGAGAGAGATTCTGAGCCTCTTCAATTGATGGACCCCATCTTCTCTTTGGTAGACTTCTCAAAATTTTTTTGATCATTTCTTCATGAGAGATCTTTCTTCCTAGAGACTTGAGATTGTTGGTAATCTTGGTGAACCGAGCATACGTCTAAGAAATGTTCTCCTTTGGCTCAATTCCGAACAGCTCATACTTGTGAAGATATTGACTTATGTTCACTTTCTTCACTTAACTAGTTCCTTCATAGGTGTTGACAAGTGTATCCCACACCTCTTTGGTTGTGTCACGGGTTGACACTCTGTTGTACTCTTATGAGTTGATAGGACACATCAGAATATTCATGGCTTTGAAGTTCTTTTTGAACTTCTCATTCTCTTCGAAAGTGTACTATGACTTTCTCTTTTGACACGAGATATGACTCATTCCATTTTCGTTGGAATGAAGTTCCCATTTTGGATGATGTTCCATACTTCTTTATCATTATCAAGTATAAAGTACTCCATCATCTTCTTCCAGTGACTAGAGTTTGATCCTTTGAACTTTAGTGGTCCGGTGGATG
Source organism: Talinum fruticosum (assembly GCA_021018815.1). NCBI lineage: Eukaryota > Viridiplantae > Streptophyta > Magnoliopsida > Caryophyllales > Talinaceae > Talinum > Talinum fruticosum. The sequence goes on along the minus strand of JAITYX010000048.1, from coordinate 613,948 downwards.
ATCTTCCTTTATCGAACTCTCCATTATTCCGAGCCATTTGATCTTTATACCTTTGGATTGTGAGATCCTCTTGAAAGGCTAAGCTCTAATACCAATTGAAGGTTTGCTCTTGGAGAGGTTAAGTCACCCTAGAGGGGGTTGAATAGCGTGATGAAAGATTTTGAAGAAAAATCAAATTGTTTTACACTCGAACAGAGCCAGGAAATAGATTCCGAGTTTAGATTGGACTCGGAAAGTTAAGAACACACGAAATATGTGGAAACTCTCATGGGGTAGAAAACCACGGATAGAGCTAATCCAAGTACCAAGTCAAATCCACTAATTGAATCCACAATTACAAAGGACAGACTCTTACTAGAATTGTTCCCTTAGACAATTCCTTTACAAGTCTTCCTAGACTCCGAAGTTCCCTTATCGGATCTAGTACTTCCTGATTGAGATAACCCTTACAATCGGGGACAACTAAGCTGATTTAGCCCTTACGAGTTAGGGACAACCGAGCTGAGTTAGCCCTTACAGCTCGGTCAATGGACTTTACAAGGAAAATAGAAAAAGTATGAGTGATTACAAGACTTCTTTTACGACTAAAAATGTAAGAGATTACAAATTAGGAGTTATAAGCTGAAGATTGAGTAAGAATGCACTAAGTAAGTGTTAAACAACGTGTACAAAAATCTTCAAGTCTTGTAGAGTGGCTTGTATTTATAAGCACCAAGGTAAAATGACCGTTGAGAGTCGTTCTAGACTGGTGAGCTTTATTAGCCATTGTAATGGCTAGTCTGAGTCACTTAGAAAAAGATCCATTGAGATATGAATGTTGTATAGTGATCCTTGGCTCAAAAGGTGGTCCATCCCTTTGGTTGTGATTGAAATATGGGGTGAAAACAATCGTTAGACTCAAAGCAGCGAGTTTTCCAATTTTGGAAACAAACAACCTTGACACGGTGTATCGAGCCATGTCCAGAAATGAGTGATTTACGTCCGCTTGTGTTTAAGGGCTAGAAACTGGCTGCTTTTGTAGTTTAAAAATATATTAGGCTTGTTTAATCAACCTACAAAAGCAAATCACAGTGGTACTCAAAGTATAAAAATACTTTGGTCCAAGATTAGGCAAAGATAATAATTAAATCAAAGTAATTAAGCACTTAATCATCTTTCAGCCAAAAAGAATGGAATTGTCTAAGTCTAATATTCATTAGGTTCAGATTCTATCTTGAGGCAATCCTTAAAATGATCAAGTTAAAAAGAATAAGATATCAGAATTCATAACCTTGATTAAGTAAATAATTCTCAATAGATAAAATGATTATAATTCTCAATAGATAAACCGACTTAGAAAGTAGAATTAACGTTGCAATTCATTTTCACTTGAAACACAAAGTCGAGTGCTTAGAATAAAAGTGTTAGAGAAATTATTTACTCATGTGATTATTCCGAGGTGTGTCTAAGTGGGTCGAAACACGGTTAAGAAATGTTATGCTTGATGAAAAGTTTCGAGTGGGTCGGAATAAGATGAAAACTTAGATATGAGTTTCCATAAAGCTCGGAATGACTTAGAGCCAAAAACAAAAAGAGATAGAGAGTCATACTTGAGTCTTCAACCATGAGTGCTCGGATTAAAATGCAATTGAAGTATCTAAGAATGTCAAAAATGTCACTCATAAAATTGATGGTAATCGATTACAACTGGATTAATTATTAAGCTGTTATGAATGCCACTCGTAGCTAAATTTAACCTGTTATAGTAGGTAAAAACCCATACTACCGATAAAAACCCATTTTTGAAATGTTTTTAATAACTAAACTGCATTTTCTCTCTCTTCCCTCTATTTGAATGACAACATTGAAGCACACCATCACTTTATTTCTCTCTCCCTCTCTCGTTCTTTTCTACTGCCGCCCCCTCTTTCTCTTTATTTAAATTGCAATTTGAAACCCTAAGTGGCTCACATTTCAATCGAAAATTGAAGAAAGGCTTTAAGTGATCATTTGTAAATAGTCGAAAGAGAGGAATTGTGATCATCATCAAAGGTAAGTTTTAAGGTTTGATTTAATTATTTTGAAAATGAAAAAAAATGGTGCATGTGATGGAATTATGAGATGTTGATGTTACGGTTACCTTCTATAATGTTCATACTAAGTGAGTTAGTTATAAAGTCATAGTTTCAATTTCTAAGATGCTTCAAAGTTAGTATTTTGGGGGTGGGGAAGGCGTAATGCTCTGTCTAGGTAACAAGTTGATTGTTTTTGGATGTTTGTCATTGTTTTTACTTGATTATGTTAGTAATTTTCAGAATGAGTGGTGATGAAAATTGTAAGTTGTGTATTTTCCAGGGGCGGGGGAATGGGGTTTCAAAGACTGTCGTGGTTGATATATAGTAAGTATAAGATGGATGAGTTAGAATTTGATTCTAACTTACTGAGTGTGGAAGATGTTAAAGAATTTATATTAAACTTGGGTTATATTATAGAAAGAATCAAAAGAATTTACTTTTGTAGGCTTGAACTATCTTTTGAGGAAAGTTTGGTGGCAATTGAGAGTGATGATGAAATAAGGGAGCTGATTAATCTGTGTGAGAAAAATGAGTTTATTTGCTTGTATGTTGAACACAATGATGAGGAAATAATTGGAGGTGAAGAAATTGGAAAGGGGATTGTAGTTTATGATAAATCGATGATGGACTTGGGTCAAAGGATGATGATGAACTATGGTTAGAGGATGATGATGTCGATAATTCGGATATTGAGGATAATGAATTAAGAAAGGCTAGGGAAAAGACAGAGAAAATAAAAGAGGCACTTGCTACTGACGGAGAGGTTGGCAATAGGGATGAAATAGATGAGGAATAAATAGGTGAAGAAATATATGAGGATTCACACAATGCAGAGAGTCCAAGTAGTGAAATTAAAGATGAGAGTGAAAAGAACTCAAAGAGGAAGAAGAATATGAAATACCCAAGACACGGGGTAGTTCTTCAATTGAGTTTAAAGTTGGTCATAAATTTGCCGAGTAAAGATGATTTAGTGAAGGCGAGTTGAAAACTAAAAAATTGTTAAAGGGTATCACCTGAAGGTAAACAAGAGTGATAAAGTGAGGTATTAGGTATGTTGCTTGGGTGAAGACTGTGAGTGGAGGCTGTGAGGATCACGAGGTTAGGAAACAATTGACATGATAGATAAAGACTTTGGACAAAAGCACACATGTCTGTCCTTTAGTTTTGAGGCAGGTGAGAAACACTTGTACTGTTGACCAGTTAGCTGAACATTACAAAAACATTCAAAAGGTAACATGCATTGACTGGAAGAGATTTTCAAGGTATATTTAAGGATGAATTAAATTATAATGCCACTTTCTCCGTGTGTCGGAGCTAGGAAGAGAGGTTTGCAGTACATTGTGGGTGATTATAAGAGTTAGTTTAGGCAGCTCGGTGATTATACTTAGGAAGTGTACAAACAATACCCGGGGACTTCTTTAAGAATAAGAATCGGAAGGATCCTCAAGGACAATACATATTTAATTTTTATATATATGCCCGGGGCCTCCGAAAAGGGGATTCTTGGATGATTGTAGGAGAGTGTTGTCACTTGATACTCACTTCTTAAAGGGTCCATGGGATGGCCAACTATTGCGTGCGGTTACCGAGGATGCAAATGATAAAAATGTACCCTATGGGGTGTTGCACAAAGTGAAAGAAAGGAAAGTTAGGGTTGGTTTATTAAGAATATGGTGGCAAACTTGGAAATTAGAAATAGATATGGATGGACCATTATCTCCGACCAAAAGAAGGTATGTTATTATTAAAATTTTATTGTTTACTTTAAGTAGTTTAAGTTTATATTGTAACTTATTGCGTGATACACTTGTGATACATGTTGGGGTTCGTTGATGCAGTCATGAAGCCGATGCCCGAAGCTAAGCACGGAATTTATGCTAGGCATGTTTATGTAAATTTGAGGAACACTTGGACAGGTGAGCGAGTATATGGATGTGTTTGGAAAATTGTGATGTCATCTCATGAAGTACAATTGAACAAACACGTCAAATAAATGCAAAACCTGGATGCAACTGCTTGGCAATTGAAGACTCGAGACACTCGAAACTAGACCATTACTATCAAAGACTTAGGTACAAACTTCTTCCCTCCTATGTTTTGATTACAAGTCATTCCGAGTATTATAGAAACTATTGCATATGTTTTCATTCGATACTAACTGACTCGGAAAACACATTTTTATCTATCATCTCACACTGATGTTTCGAGTCACTCGGACACTACTCAGATTTATCGCATGTTCAAATAATCTCTCTAACACTTCATATCTGAGTTCGATTGCATATCTTGAAGTAAAGTGAATTACGGTGTTAATTCAACTTTCTAAGTCGAGCATATTTGTTTGAGAATTATTTGTCTAGATCAAGTACTTATACTACGATGTTTTCACTCTTATAATTTGATCTTTCTTAAGACTAACTCGATGGAATTTGAGTATAATGAATATTAAACTCAGAAAATTCCACTCTTCTAGGCCTGAGATAATTAGACACTTAATTATCTTAACTAAATTATTATCTGTGCCTAATCTTGGACCAAAGTATTTTATACTTTGAGAACCAAAATTATTTACTTTTGTAGGTTATCCAAACGAGGTTATCTCATTTTTGAATTACAAAAGTAACCGGCTTCAAGTTGTCAATCACCAGCAGACAAGGCTTTTCTACTTCTAAACAAGGCCCAAACGCTGTGTTAGGGTTGTCTGTTTCCAAAATTGGAAAACTTCAATGCTAAGCTCAACGGTGGTTTCCACCCTACTTTTCGAGACAACACCGGTTGATTGGAGCACCCTTAGGAGTCAAGAGCCATTGCACAATGTTCACATCTCAACGGATCTTTTCGAGTCACTCGGAAGAACCGTTACAACGGTCACAAAGGGCTTCTATTTAGAAATTAGTCACAACGGCTAATCTGCTTGGTCATCTATAAATAGAAGCCAACTCCCAAGACTTGAAGATTACTGGACATATTGTCAATACACATTACTTAAGGAAAAGTCATTGTAGTCATACTCAATCTTCTATTTACAACTCCCAACTTGTAATTCATACTTTCCGAGTTAGAAAGTCTTGTAATCAATTACATACTCTTTCTTACTTTTTGAGTAAGGTCCCTTGACTGAGCTATAAGGGTTAACTCAGCTCGGTTGTCCCTAGCTATAAAGGTTACCTCGGTTAGGAAGTATTAGATCGGATAAGGGAATTTCGAGTCTAGGAAAACTCTGTAAGGAATTATTTAAGGGAGCAATTCTGGTTGAGTTAGTTTGTCTGTATTTTGTGGATTCAAAATAGTGGATTTGACTTGGTGCTTGGACTGGCACTGTCTCGTGGTTTTCCGCCCCAGGAGGGTTTCCACGTATATCGACTTTACACTTTTCCGAGTCCAATCTAAACTCAGATTGTCTTAATTACTCTTTTTAAGCTTAAATCTTCCAAGTTTGTTAAAATTTCCTCATCACCCTATTCACCCCGCTCTAGAGTGACTAAGACTCTCCAAGAGCAAACCTTCAATCGGTATCGAGCCTACCATTTCAGAAAGGATCTAACAATCTAAAGTTCTAAAGATCACATGGCTCGAACAACAAAGACTTCGATGAAGGAAGATCTTCCAGCAGATCACTTAAGTTCAAAGGATCAAATTTCGTACATTGGAAGAAGCTAATGGAATGCTTTTTGTTGGACAACGATGAAAATGTCCGGAACATCATACAAGAAGGCAATTACATTCCAATGAAGATGGAAGATACAAGAGCTGTGCCTAAAGCAAAGTTCGAGTACATCACTGAAGAGGCGGAAAAGTTCAAAAAGAACTTTAAAGCAATGAACATTCCGATGTGCGCTATCAGCTCCGAAGAATACAACAAAGTGTCGACTTATGACAGAGCTAAAGATGTGTGGGACACTCTTGTCATTACATATGAAGGAACAAGCCAAGTGAGACAAACGAAGATAAGTCAATATCTTCACAAATATGAGTTGTTCAAGATGGAGCAGAAGAAAACATCACTCGGATGTTTATACGCTTCACGGAGATTACAAACAATCTCAAATCTCTGGGTAGAAAGATTTCCCATGAAGAAATGTGCAGAAAAATTCTAAGAAGTCTACCCAAGAGAAGATGGGTTCCCAAGGTGACAGCCATCAAGGAAGCTCGGAACCTCTCTCAACTAAAGCCGGGCGAACCGATTGGGAAGCTACTTACCCATGAAATCCATCCGGAAGAAGAGGATGCCAAGGTTAGCACCAAAAAGAACATTGCACCGAAAGCCTCGAAAGCGAGAGGAAAAATCCGAGTTCTTCAAATTTAGAAGAAGAGCCCATGACACTTACTGCCTGAGGCTTCAAAAGAATGATGAAGCACAAGAAATGGGAAAAGAGGCCAAGGGAAGAGTTATACAAGAAAGATAAGAAGGACAGAAAAGGTAAACACTTCTCTCCTTCAAAGTTATCTTTAACTAAGAACTCGGCTATTTTGAATGTGGCAGCAAAGATCATATAGTCAAAGACTATCCAAGAAGAAAGAGGGACAGAGTGAAGAAGAAGGCTATGATGGCCACATGGAGTGATGAAGATTCATATAAAGAAGATGAAGATGAAGACGACTCAAAATGTCCGATAACACTATCGGACTTAGAAGGTGAATCCGAGTCAGAATCCGACAACTCGGACAGTGAGGAGACACATCCTCGGGAGGTAATAGAATAATTTCTTAAGTTCTCCAAAGTTGATCTAGCTAAATGTATTTGTATTTTGTAAGAAAAGTCCAATTCTGATTCTTCTCAATTCAAAGAACAATTTGAATCTCTCACTTATGAGAGCATTGGTTTAAAAAATGAATTGAAAAAGCTGAGACTTACTCTAAGAGAACTCAAGACTAGTACTCAAACTAATGAGACCGAGTCCGAGACACTCGTAAGAGAAAATGAGCATCTCAAACAAAACCTCAAAGAGTCTCAAGAACTTGTTTTAAAATTTACTCAAGGTCGGAGAAACCTTGACATGCTCTTAGGTTCTCAATTTGTCTCCTTTAGGAAAGAAGGACTTGGTTTTGAAGACTCGGACTTTACAGGTACATCATTCCGAGTACCATCAAGGAATCAGGTACGAGACTTCATCTCTTGTAAGTTTTGATTACAAGTCATTCTAAGTGCTTTAGAAACTTTTCCGAGTGTTACGAAACTATTGCATATGCCTTTACTTGATTCCGACCGACTCGGAAAGCATACTCTTGCTTATCATTTCACACACAGTTCCGAGTCACTCGGATCACACTCGGACATATCGCATGTTCAAACATTTGCTCTAACGTACATTAGCTCATATCTGACTTTATGTTCTAAGTCCGATTGAATTACGAGTGTTAATTCATCCTTCTAAGTTAGCTTGTTTTGTTTGAACCATGCTTATCTAAGTTCAAGTATTTACCACTATGATATTCTTCATCTAACTTGACTTACTTCTAGACTAACTCGGATGGAATTTGAGTATAATGGATATTAGACTCAGAAAATTCCACTCCTTCAGGACTCGAGATAATTATGCAATTAATTATCTTAATTAAAATTATTATCCGTGTCTAATCTTGGACCAAAGTATTTTATACTTTGAGAACGAAATTGATTTACTTTTGTAGGTTATTCAAACGAGGTTATCCTACTTTTGAAATACAAAAGTAACCGGCTTCAAGATGTCAAATCACCAGCGAGACAAGGCTATTTCTACTTCGACCAAGGCCTAGACACTCGTGTCGGGGTTGTCCGTTTCAAAACTAGAAATCTTCAACGTTAAGCTCAATGGTGGTTTACACCCTACCTTTTAGACACCACTAGTGGATTGGGACATCCAAAGAAGTCAAGACCCGTTGGCCAACATTCACACCTCAACGGATATTTTTCTGAGTCACTCGGAAAAGCAATGCAACGGTCACAAAGGACTTCTAAATTAGAAGATAGTCACAACGGCAAATCTGCCTGGTCATCTATAAATAAAAGCCACTTCACAAAACAAGAAGATTGTTGAATCTATTGCTGAAATTATTTCTCTCTGTATAATTCTCATTCAATCTTCTACTTACAACTCCAACTCTGTACTTAACATCTTTCGAGTGCTCGAATTAAACTACCCTTAAACTCTCTAGAATTGTCAAAAATGCCACTAATTTAATCGATGGTAATCGTCTGCCACTAAGCTAGTAATTACGTAAAAAATGCCACTGGAGGTTAAAGTGACCGGCTGAGGCCGGTAAAACCCAGGCAACCGGTCACAACCCACAAATGTTAACTGTTTAACGCAATTGAACTACCTCACTCTCTCTCTTCCCTCATTTTGAATGAAACCGAAGAACATCTCTCTTCCCTCTCACTCTGTCTCTCTCTCTCTCTCTCTCTACTCTCACCATTTTCACTCACACTCAATTTCGTTTGCTTGTAATTGGAAATTCAAACCCTAAATGGTTTTGATACTGCTTGGAACCGAGCAAAAGGTTGAGGCGATCAACTGCAGACAGGGGAAGGGGATACAGAGGAACTGCGATAAACTAATAGGCCAGGTAAGTTTTTAGGGTTTTTTTTTGAAAATTATGACAAGTTGGTGTTGAATTATAAGATGTTGGTGTTGCAATTACTTTGTATAATGTTGATACTAGTGAATTAGTTCTAAAATTATAGTTTAAAATTGTAAAATGCTTGAAAGTTAGTATTTTGGGGGGGTATTGCTCTGTTTGGGTATGAAGTTGATTTTTTATGAATGTTTGTCATTATTTTTTACTTGATTATTTTTGTAATTTTCAGAATGAGTGCTAAGGGAATTTGTAAGCTGCATATTTTCCATGGGGGAATTTCAAAGAGTTCCACACTTGATATATTGTGAGAATGAGATGGATGAGATACAATGTGATCCTGATTTATTGAGTGTTAGGGATGTCAAAGAGAATGTGGTAAACTTAGGTTATACTGAAGAGAGAATAAAAACAATTTATTTCTGCAGGCCTGGATTAGCTTTTGAGGATAGTTTAGTAGCATTAGAAAGCGATGATGATATAAGGGAGCTGAGTGATATGTGCAAGAAAAATGAGTTTATATGCTTGTATGTTGACCACAATGATGATGCAATAGATGGAGGTGAAGAAGGTGAACAGGAAAGTGATGGTGGAGTAGGGTCGGATAATGATGATGATCCGTGGTCGGAGGATGATGATGTCGATAATTCAGATGTTGAGGACAATGAATTAAGAGAGGTTAGGGAAAAGAAAAAGAAAATAAAAGAGGAACTAGCTGCTGAGAGACAGGGTGGCAGTGATGCTGAAACTGGTGAGGAAGGAGTTGGTGAGGAAAATTATCATGATTCGGACAATGTAGAGAGTCCAAGTAGTGAAAGTGAACATGAGAATGAATCAAAAAGGAAGAAGAGTGTCAAATACCCAAGACATAAGGGTAGTTCTTCAACTGAGCTTAAGGTTGGGCTTAAATTTCCCAATAAGGATGGTTTAGTGAAGGCAGTTGAGAATTACAGGATTGTTAAAGGGTATCACCTTCGGATCAAGAAGAGTGATAAAGTGAGGTATCAAGTGTGTTGTTTAGGTGAAAGCTGTGAGTGGAGGCTTTGGGGATCACAGATTGGGAAGGAATTGACATGGCAGATAAAGACTTCGAATAAAAAGCACACATGTCCGCCTTTTAGTTTTGAGGCAGGCAAAAGGCACATGTCTGTTGATTGGTTAGCTGAACATTATAAAGAAATATTTAGAAGACAGCCTGCATTGACTGCGAGAGATCTTCAAGGAATAGTTAAGGATGAACTTAACTATAATGCCACTTTATCTATGTGTTCTAGAGCTAGGAGAAGAGCTTTACGATCAATTGTGGGTGATTATAAGAGTCAATTTGGGCAGCTCGGGGATTATGCTTAGGAGGTATACAAACAAAACCCGGGGACTTCTTTAAGAATAAGAACCTCTAAGGATCAGCAAGGGCAGTATATATTTAGGTTCTTATACATATGCCCGGGGCCTCTAAAAGGGGCTTATTGGATGGTTGTAGGAGGGTGTTGTCTCTTGATGGATATTTCTTGAAGGGTCCATGGGATGGTCAGCTCTTCTGTGCAGTTGGCAGGGATGCTAATGATCAAATGTATCATATGGCATGGGGTGTTGCACAAAGTGAAAGCAAGGAAAGTCTGGGGTTGGTTTGTTGAGAAATTGGTAAGCGATTTAGAAATTGGAAATGAATATGGATGGACTATTATCTCCGACCAGCAGAAGGTATGTTATTATTATAATTTTGTTGTTTAATTTAAGTAATGTAATTATATTTTTTAACTTTTTGTATGATGCAACAGGGGCTAATTGATGCGGTCTTGACTCGGATGCTCGAGGCTGAGCACGAGCTATGTGCTAAGCATGTTTATGCAAATTTGAGGAACACTTAGAGAGGTGAGTAGTATAGGGAGGTGTTCTGGAAAATTGCAAAGTCAACTCATGAAGTGCAGTTGAAGAGATACATCAAAGAAATGCAAGACCTTGATGCAGCTGCTTGGCGGTTTTAGAGAAAAAAGGCCCAGAGCATTTCTGCAGGGTATACTTCAAAACATATGCCAAGTATGAATCGGTGGACAAAAATATGGCTAAAATCTTCAATGGATTCATTATCAATGCTAGGTACATGCTTATTGTGTCAATGTTGAAGACTGTTTATAAGAAATCATGAAGAGAATTGCAGAGAAGAAAGAATGGACAGAACATATTTCGATGTTGTTGCTCCTAGGATATTAGAAAAGTTACAAAAGAGGAAGGAGAACTTAAGGTTTTGGGAAGCAATCAGGGGAGGACATGGTTTTTGTAGTGTTTGTCATGGCACAGAAGAGTATGTGGTCAACTTAAATGATAGAAGTTGTAGTTGTAGGTCATGGGAGATTAGTGGACTCCCTTATGCACACTCCATTGCAGGTGATGAGAGAGGAGAGGCTGGACCCTGTGAAGTTTATGCATGATCGCTACGCTACTGAATATTTGAAGATCACATACTCATACACTCTTATGCCCATCAAAGGAGAAGATATGTGAGAAGTTGCCAGTGGTGAACTAATAAGCTGCTCCAGGTGTTTAAGCCAAAGAAGAAAGGGACTTCACAATTCGAAGGACACTGAAGCTTAGGAGCAAAGGAAAGGGGGTAAGAAAGGCAAGGTCAGCAAAGATGGGTAGAGAATTCATTATTCCAATTGTGGTCAAGCGGGGCACAACAGGTCCACATGCACACAAAGAGTATCCAAGCTCAAGGTTTTCTCTATGCCTACTTGTTTCTGCCCATTTTTTTTTTATTTTGTTTGTTTCTTTGTGCTATTTGCCTACTTGTTTGTGTGGTCTGTGTTTGAGTGATTCAGGTTGTGTTTGTGTGGCTGTATTAAGTGACTATGGTTGTGTTTGTGTGGTTGTATTAAGTGAATAAGGTTGTGTTAAGTGACTGAGGTTGTGTACCTGAAGCTGTATTAAGTGCTTGAGGCTATGTTAGGTGATATGGTACTTATTGTTGTGATCCGTGTTAAGGTGAGAAGAAGGCCAACCGAGCTTGCCCAACCTGAGGGGATCATTTCTCAGCCTGCACAACCTGACCTATCCCAAACTAAAGCAGGTCAGCCTCCTCACCTCTTTATTTCTCAACTTTGTGAGATCAATTCTAACTTTGTATATGCGGGTCAACCTCAGGTATCTCAATCAGGCCAACCTCGAGCCACCCCACATTGAAGAAGGTCAACCCGAGCCACCCCAACCTGAGGCATCCCACACCGACATTAACAATGTTCACAAAAGGAGTCGGACTTCTCAAAAAGCTATGCGAAAAGAAGGAAATGTGATGCATCCGCACAGCGAACAACCTCGGCCATCCTCGGAAAATCCTTCTCAACCCCCCAAACTGAAATTACTCGAACCACCTATGGAAAAGAACTTTCATGTGAGAGTTAGGCTACCGAAAACTGCCTCTACCCCATCTTCTTCTACTCCATCTCGCTTCAAGAAAAATGTGTCCTCTGCACCAGTAGCACCACATCCAACAACCAGATCATCACAGAATAAGAAGTCCACCAATAGTCAACCAACCAAGAGGTCCAACCGAATCCGGAAATGTGCAAACCCAAGTCGGACATATGTGGTGCTTGGATGAATGATGTGCTTCACCGGCAAATTTTGTTTTCTTTTTCTTATGAAACAATTAGGCTCCAATGTTAGGAGATATGTATTTTGTGGTAATTTTTTGACATACTTATGTAATTGCCAATTTCAACTTTGTTCTTATTTTTATTGTTTTTTACCAAACAATGATGTTAATTGTGTCCAAGTTGGACATTTTGTACCCATCACATATCTCAATATATGAAAGTCGGTTTCTAAATTAAGCCAATTGTTTCCAAGTTAGCAAACAATGATGCCAACCCAAAATTAAGCCAATTGTTATATATTTAAGCACATTAATATCTTCAATCATGGACCCAAAATGGAGACAATTATATCTCAACATGTATATAAATAGAAAACACAAAGGGGAGGCAATTTCACAAATGTAAAAACAGCTTCATCATTCATTCATAATTCATTTAGGCTACAACATAAGGCATAATTCAACAACTACAACTTAACAACAACACACATCACTCATAATTCATTCAGCCTTCACATTCGAGCTACAACTCCACCCCCAAACCCTTACCAAATGCAAACATTACGAGTTATGAAAATTATGCCCCACATTACAATTTTCTCCCTGTTTTGATGCCTTCGACTACCATCTTCATCCTTTTATACTTCTCTTTTACAACCTTCAAACTTTCTTCATCAACTTCTCCGATTCTCTGAACAGTCTCCAGCTTCTCTTTCTCTGCAGTCAATGCCTCGTTTTTCAGTATCAATTCAACCACCATCGATTTCACCCTTTCACATAAAGATTCGTCCGCCCACCTAAAGTATCCGCAATCTCCAAGCGTGCCATACCTTGAGCACCTTGCAAACCTCTTACCAGGATTTTTCGTCGTCATGCTTATGTAATACTCTTAATAGTTGCAAATGAACACTCGAATTGGAGGGAATTCGTTGCCATATATTTAATACTCTTAATAGTTCAAAAAAACAATAATTAGTTTTCTCAACCGGTTGCACGGGTTTTTACCGGCCTCAGCCGGTCACTTTAACCTCCAAGTGACATTTTTTTACGTAATTACTAGCTTAGTGGCGGACGATTACCATCGATTAAATTAGTGGCATTTTTACAATTCTAGAGAGTTTAAGGATAGTTTAATCCAAGCACTCAACATCTTTCCGAGTTGTAAGGTCTTGTAATCAGTCACAAACTCTTATTCTTACTTTTTGAGTAAGGTCCCTTGATCGAGCTGTAAGGGTTAACTCAACCGAGTTGTCCCTAACTCGTAAAGGTTACCTCGGTTAGGAAGTACTAGATCGAGATAAGGGAACTTTTGAGTCTAGGAAAATCTCATAAGCAATTGTCTAAGGGACAAATTCTGGTTGAGTCTTCCTACTGTATTTTGTGGATTCAAAATAGTGGATTTGACTTGGTGCTTGGATTAGCACTGCCCGTGGTTTTTTGCCCCAAGAGGGTTTCCACGTAATTTACGAGTTAACACTTTTCTAAGTCCAATCTAGACTCGGATCGCCTCAAAGTCGGTTTTAGATTTTCATCTTCCATTATTTGTTTAAATTTATCCTTCAACCTACTCACCCCCTCCTTCTAGGGTGACTTAGTCTCTCCAAGAGCAAACCTTCGAGTTTTAACAAAGAAGAGAATCTAATTCCTACTCAAACCTTTTCAAAAAGGATTCCAAAACTGTGAAGTTCGGAAAGGCTGAGCATGGTCCTATTCATAAAAATGAATGGAGGACTGAGCCTGGAACAGTTTACAAGAGAAAACCCTCTCCACCAGTCTATAAAAGAAAAGATTTTCAAAATAAAAAGACACAGACTTAGTTTTCTAAAAAGAAGATTCAGAATCAGACCAAACCCAAAGTAATTCAAATTTGGGTTCCCAAGAGTCTTCTTCCTCGGAAAAGGACCACAGTAAAGGGAGTTACTGGGTTCGTTAGAGGAAGTGAGAAGGGTTAGCGTGTTTCGACTTGCAGGTAACTTAGAAAAAGACATAAGGTCATTGGTACCTAGACAGTGGATGCTCACGCCACATGTCGGGAGAGTCAAGACTCTTTTCTAAGTTGGAAGATTACAAAGGAGGCAAAGTCACTTTTGGAGATGACGGTAAGGGCAAGATAGTTGGAATAGGTAAGATTGGAAAAGGAGACAACCTGGTCAGCTGAGTCTATCTTGTCAAGGGATTAAAGTACAATCTACTCAGCATCTCCCAACTGTGTGAAAAAGGTCAAGAGGTAAGGTTCACTCGGACAAATTGCTATATTTTTATGCAACTACCAAAGAGATTAAGCTCTCGGGTAAGAGATCAGGTAATACCTACACTATTCCTCTTTCCGATCCAAGTCAGAATTTATCTTGTTTAAAAGCATCCTTGAATGATGATTCTTGGACTTGGCATCGTAGACTAAGTCATGTTAGCATGCATACTATCAAAAAGCTTGTATCTCATGGTTTAGTCGAGGTTTGCCTAACTGTGCATTTAAGAAAGATAAAATTTATGAAGCATGCTAAAAAGGAAACAGGCCATATTAACTTTCAAATCTCTCAAATCTATTTCCACATCCAAAGTGCTTAAAATGCTGCATATGGATTTATGTGGTGAAATCCTCGTAAAGAGTCTCGGAGGTAAATCATATGTACTTATGATTGTTGATGACTACTCACGATTTACTTGGGTGTGTTTTCTTAAGCACAAAAAATGAAGCTTTTAAAGAGTTCAGCAAGCTCTGTCGGAAAATTCAAGTAGAGTCCCGGACTCATATCGGAAGAATTCAAACCGACCATGGAAAGGAGTTCGATTACTCGGAATTTGCGGAGTTCCGCGATAAGAATGGTATCTCCCACAACTTCTCAGCACCCGAACTCCTCAACAGAATGGGGTAGTGGAGAGAAAGAACAGAACACTTGAAGAAATAGGAAGGACGATGATGATTGAACACGATCCACCTTACTATTTCCAGGTTAAGGCGAGTCAACATAGCAAACTACACACTATACGAGATGCCTCATCGGACCCATTCTGAAGAAAACACCATACGAGCTCTATAAAGGAAAGAAGCCCAACATTTCATACTTCAAACCCTTCGGATGCAAGTGCTATGTACACAATAATGGTAAGGATCACTCGACCGGGTTTGATGCTCAGTCGGATAAGGTATTTTTCTTGGTTATTCATCTCATAGTAAAGCATATTGCATTTTCAATAAAAGAACTAACAAAGTGGAAGAAAGCATCCACGTTGTTTTTGATGAGATTGATAAGGGAAAACCAAGTCGATCAACATTCTCGGATCCGAAACTCGGTCGAGATGAAGATGACCTTGCTGAATGAGGTAACTCAGAATACCATGACTCATAATGCACTAACTCAAGAGCCAGCTAAGAATACCGAAGGTCAATTAGATGAGCAAGCTCAATCGGATCGGACCATCGAAGATCAACTAGTTCAACCCACAAATCTGGTGAACTAGAGAACATGTAGAGCATTCAAATATGCTTCGAGCCACCCACTCAAAAACATCTTGTTTGACATCAACAAGTGGGGTAAGAACTTGCTCTTCTTTGCAAAATCTATTTGCATTTACTGTATTCATATCATTAAATGAACCCGGAAATGCGCTAGAGGCCCTAAATGAACCTAAATAGGTAGAGGCCATGCAAGAGGAACTTAATCAATTTGAGAGAAACCAAGTTTGGACTCTAACCAAATAACCCTCTGACCACCCGATCACAGGAACCAAATGGGTTTTCAAGAACAAACTGGATGAGGATGGGCTGGTAGTCGGAAATAAGTCTAGACTTGTAGCTCAAGGTTACAATCAAGAAGAAGGAATTGATTGTAGGGAAACCTTTGCACCAGTTGCTAGGATTGAAGCAATTAGAATCCTACCGGCATTTGCATCAAGCATGAATATCAAATTGTATCAAATAGATGTCAAATGTGCTTTTCGAATGGTTTCATTCAAGAGGAATTCTATGTTGAGCAACCCCCTGGATTTGAAAACTCGGAATTTCCAAATCATGTGTTCAAGTTGCAAAAGGCTCTTTATGGTCTTAAACAAGCCCCCGGAGCTTGGTATGAAAGACTAAGCAGTTTCTTGGTTGGAATTATTTTAAAAGAGGTCAGATTGACAAAACTCTTTTCATAAAAACCAAGGGGAAAGACTTTCTTATTGTTCAAATCTATGTTGATGATATAATCTTTGGAGCTACTAGTGAAACTCTCTTTCGAGATTTTTCTAAGTTAATGAGACAGGAATTCCAAATGAGCATGATGGGAGAGCTCAATTTCTTTCTTGGTCTACAAACCAAACAAGACAAAGATGACATCTATGTCCATCAATCCAAGTATACCAAGGAGTTGCTTGAAGAAGTACAAGCTTCAAGATGCAAAACATGCAGCAACACCAATGAGTAGCGAGCATAAAATTGGACTCGGACGAAAAAGGTAAAACAAGTAGATCGAAACTCTATCAAGGTATGATTAGATCTCTGCTATATCTCACATCCAAGTAGGCCGGATATCATGTTTAGTGTGTGTCCGTGTGCAAGATTTCAAGCTAATCCAAAAGAATCACATCTCACTGCGGTAAAGAGAATCTTTAGATATCTTGCAGGAACTCAAACTCTAGGTCTATGGTTTTCAAGAGATTCAGAACCGACCCTCACTGGATACTCGGATGCCGACTATGCTTGGATACAAGGTTGATAGAAAGAGCACCTCAAGAGCATGCCAATTTTTGGGTCAATCCCTTATATCTTGGCACTCAAAGAAGCGGAACTCGGTTGCTCTAGCAACTGCTGAAGCTGAGTACATTGCAGCTGGAGCATGTTGTGCTCGGATTCTATAAATCAAGCAACACTTGAAAGACCTAGGACTTTCATTCAAATCAATTCCAATCAAGTGTGATAATAAGAGTGCAATCAGCATCACTAAGAATCCAGTCCAACACTCAAAGACAAAGCATATTGAGGTCGGGTATCATTTTCCGAGAGACCATTCTGAAAAAGGTGATATCGAACTTGAATTCATTCCCACAAAATTTCAGTTAGCGAGATATTTTTTTAAGCCACTTAGTGAGGATAAGTTTTGCTTTATTAGGAATGAACTTGGTAAGATAAATGCTTGATTATATTTAAAGTACCTTGTATGATTATGTGTTACTTATCTCTTTTCTTTGTCATGATAATAATTGGTTCGGTTGACCCAGTGATACTTGAGCTATGAGTTATTATCTGTTTGCCCTTCTCGAGTCACTCAAAAACTTTACTCGAGTCGGACTCGGTTTTGAGAAAATTGGACTTCAAACTTCGAAATCATCTCTAGATTAGTGGAGAATTTCAGAAATTTCTTTTAAAATTTCTCTTTTCTCTCTCTCTATCGCACGCATCGATCGGTGAACTAGCCGTTGGGAGACAAACACTGGAATTCTAACCGTTGGAAAGCAGAACAAACACACCGATCTGAGCCGACCATTGGAGATTTGGGTCGAACGGATATTGAAGGACATTCCTTTCGCTATAAATAGCATATCTTTTCCTTCATTTAGCTACTTTACACTCTACTAACCTAAATTCTCGCAGACGCACTCTTGCAATCTAAGCTCTCAAGCACTCTCGGTACTCTCTCTTTCTCTCTCTCGTTTCTTCAAGTTAACTCACCTTCTTCTCAAACTTCTCAACCATGCCTAAAAGAGGTTCCGTTCCAGATTTCCTAGGTTCCGCAACTAAGAAGCCCAGAACCAAAAGGGTCTTTCTAACCCCTCCAAAATTCTCGTCACCCAACATCTTACGTTGGATGACAAATTCTTTCCAACCACAACCTTTTCGTGGTTGAAACACATCAAAACCATCGATGTATACAGCTTTCTTTGTTTCAGCGAATTCATATACCCAGAACTTGTTGCTGACTTCTATGCAAACCTTTCTTGCTCTAAGGGGATCATCACCTCAAGAGTTCGCAACACAATGGTTCGTATAAATCTCTCTCTCCTCCATTGTCTTTTTAAAGTTTCATCTATATTCCTCAACAGCAACCCCATCCCCTTCAATGAAGTTGCTGATGAGTTCTTTGAAAAATACGCCAAGGAAGTCCCCGAGTCACGTAAGAATTTTTCTATGACTCGGATGAAGACCGAGGCTAGACTTTTGTGTTTCTTGCTGATGAGAACTTTCTTTTCTCATCACTCAAGCAAAGAGAATCCTAACTCAAAGATTCCCAAAGCTTTGTTTGACATTCTTGAGGGCTACGACGTAGACCTCTTTCCCGCTATCATCGAGCGGATGGCTACCGTGCCAGCGTAGACTAAGAAATCCACCCCTCTCCCTTTCGGAGCCCTTCTTACCCTTGTCTTTAAACAATTCAAGGTTCCGCTCCCCTCGGACCCAAACAAAGTGTCCGAGGCTGCCATCGTTGTTAGCGGAAAATAGCTTCTTGGATTCGGGTACCGGAAACCTAACCCGGTGTTTGGGTCCATAGCTCGAACCGAGGCAACCTCTCCTCCGCCTCGGACTCGGACTCCTCTCTCACTCCTTCCTCCACCTGGCGGTGCTTCCACCTCAGGTCCTCCTCCTATAGTCACTACTGCTTTGTCTACCACATTGATAGACAAGCTCTCTTCTATGTCCACGGAAATCCGGGACACCCTTCACTCCTTCAAGTTCGTCCTTCGAGTCCATGACCATAAACCGGAAGACGAAACAGTCTTAGATTCGAGAGCAACAAGATGTGCTCCACGAAATGAAGGCTCTGGTTAAGGAGTAACAAGAGATGCTTGAGCTCCTCAAAGAAAGACGCTCCAACGCTGCTCAGGACCCGGACAACTTAGATACGTCCGAAGAGTCCTCAAGCCCTCGCCAAGTCTCCATCCGTAGAGGTGGGTGAAGAAGAAGAGGAGGCTGCAATCGAGCAGACTTCTTCCGAGGAGAAGGAGGAAGAAGAGGAAGAGGAAGAAGGAGAGAAGCAAGACGAAACCGAGGGATAAGGTGCTCCAAGTCCTCAACTAGAACCGATAAGCTCGGACAGTTGTCCGAGTGACTCGAAGACCTGCGGATGTTAGACGAGTACGCAGCGAGTCAAACCAGAGGAAGCACCCCCTGCGTGACGTTCTAAGAGGATGGGCCTCTAGATGACCTCGTTACGGGTCAGCCACTCGAGCTAAGCACTTCCAGAGATACCAGTGCTGCCACCGCCCGGATCTTCAACATCTTCAACATCTTCACAAGCATATCAGCGCAGGCGCACTGCACGCTCATCCGCCTCAACTCAAACCGCCCCAACTCCACCATCTTAATTTTTTTCTTCTCTATTCTATTTTTTTTTCCGGACATCAAATTGTATCAACTTGATACATTCTTCCCCAATTTTGTTTTTTCTGAAAGGCAAGGGGAGAATACACTAGAAAATTTGTTGTCTTGTTTAAGGGAGTTTTCTCACCCTCTCTTTTATATGTATTTTTGTGTTTTTATGTATATATATGAATGAAGTTTCTAATTTCGAGCATATTGATTCTGAGTATAACTCTTTACGAGTTTAAATTTCTCATTTAGTTTTGCTCCGATATATCGGCTTGTTTCTCTATCTTACTCGATGTAATTACTCACCACTCTTCACCATATGAGTTATCTGCGAAATATTCTAATTTCGAAACACTTCACTCATTACTCTATTTTCTGCCATATTTCACTGAGTTAGAATGAAAACTCATGATTCTTTCACTAACAAAGTTTCTGTCTAAGTATGGAATGCCTTTTATCAAAAAGGGGAGATTGAAGACTCTCTCGAAATTAGACCATTTTGAGTACTATCAAAGACTCGGGTATAAACCTCTTCCCTCCTATATTTTGATTACAAGTCATTACGAGTATTATAGAAACTATTGCATATGTTTTCATTCAATTATGATTGACTCGGAAAATACATTTTTATCTATCACCTCACATTGATGTTTCTAAGTCACTCGGACACTACTCGGATTTATCGCATGCTCAAATAATCTCTCTAAGACTTCATATCCGAGTTCCGATTGCATATCTTGAAGTAAAGTGAATTACGAGTGTTAATTCAACTTTCTAAGTCAGGATATTTGTTTGAGAATTATTTGTCTAGATCAAGTACTTATACTCGATGTTTTTACTCTTATAACTTGATCTTTCTTAAAACCGACTCTAATAGAATTTAAGTATAATGAATATTAGACTCGGAAAATTTCACTCTTCTAGGCCCGAGAAAATTATACAATTAATTATCTTAACTAAATTATTATTTATGCCTAATCTTGGACCAAAGTATTTTATACTTTGAGAACCAAAATTATTTACTTTTGTAGGTTATCCAAACGAGGTTATTTCATTTTTAAATTACAAAAGTAACCGGCTTCAAGCTATTAATCACCAAGCAGACAAGGCTTTTCTACTTCTAAACAAGGCCCGGACGCTATGTTAGGATTGTCTGTTTCCAAAGCTGGAAAACTTCAACGCTAAGCTCAACGGTGGTTTCCACCCTACTTTTCGAGACAACACCAGTTCATTGAAGCACCCTTAGGAGTCAAGAGCCGTTGCACAATGTTCACATCTCAACGGATCTTTTCGAGTCACTCGGAAGAACCGATTACAAGCTGTCACAAAGGACTTTTGTTCGGAAATTAGTCACAACGGCTAATCTGCTTGGTCATCTATAAATAGAAGTCAACTCCCAAGACTTGAAGATTGATGGACATATTGTCAATACACATTACTTAAGCAAAAGTCATTATAGTCATACTCAATCTTCTATTTACAACTCCCAACTTGTAATTCATGCTTTACGAGTTGTAAAGTCCTGTAATCAATTACATACTCTTTCTTACTTTCCGAGTAAGGTCCCTTGACTGAGCTGTAAGGGTTAACTTAGCTCGGTTGTCCCTAGCTGTAAAGGTTACCTCGGTTAGGAAGTACTAGATCGGATAAGGTAATTTCGAGTCTAGGAAAACTCTATAAGGAATTGTTTAAAGGACCAATTCTGGTTGATTCATTCTGCTGTATTTTGTGGATTCAAAATAGTGGATTTGACTTGGTGCTTGGACTGGCACTGTCCAGTGGTTTTCTGCCCGGGAGGGTTTCCACGTATATCCGACTTTACGCTTTTCCGAGTCCAATCTAGACTCGGATTGTATTGATTACTCTTTTCAAGCTTAAATCTTCCAAGTTTGTTAAAATTTCCTCATCACCCTATTCACCTCTCTCTAGGGTGACTAAGACTCACCAAGAGCAAATCTTTAGCAGTTTTTGGAGAAAAAGGGTTAAAAGAATTTCGTAGAGTTTACTTTAAAGCACATGCCGAGTGTGAATCGATTGACAACAATATGGCTGAGATCTTCAATGGGTTCATCATTAATGATAAATACATGCCAATTATGTCAATGATGAAAAGTTATTACAAAGCAATAATGAAGAGAATTGAAGAGAAGAAAGCATGGACAGAACAACTTGTTGATCATATTACTCCTAGGATATTAGAAAAATTAGGAAAGAGGAAGGACAACTATAAGTTTTGGGAGGTAATTAGTGCAGGAAATGGCTTTTATAGTGTTAGGGCACTGTTCGAAGTTAAATACAAAATGCACATAAACATAAACATATAGAAACAAACATAAAAGAACAGAAAAGAATATAAAAGAGCATAAACAAACATAAACGAACATAAACGAACATAAAAGAACATAAACGAACAGAAATGAGTGTTAAAATAAGAAAAAAAAACAAAAAAATGAACATAAATGAACATAAAAGAATATAAACGAACATAAAAGAACATAAACGAACATAAAAGCACATAAACGAACATAAACATAAATAGATTTCGTTTTTCGTGTAACTTCGAACAAGCCCTTAGTCATGGAACATATGAGTTTGTGGTGAACTTGAATGATAGGAGTCGTAGTTGCAGGTCATGGGAGATTAGTAGACTCCCTTGTGTACACTATATCACGAGTGATGAGAGATGAGATGCGAGGATCCTATGAAGTTTGTACATGACTGCTACTCAACGAGTATTTAAGAATCACATATTCCCACACTTTGATGTCTATAAAAGGAGAGGATATGTGGGAAACTACCAATGAAGAATGAATAACAACTTGTTTTTTTAAGCCAAAGAGGAAAGGAACTACATAGTTCGGAAGAAGGATAGAATCTTGGGAGCAAAGGAAAGGGGGTAAGAAAGGCAAGGTTAGTATGAATGAGCGAGAGAATCGATTATCCTAATTGTGGTCAAGAAGGACACAACAAGTCAACATGCACACAACGAGTATCCAAGATGAAGCTATGCTAAAATCCTCATCTCTCAAATTACATTACACATAAAGCATGTTCTCATATATTGCCCTTTGTGTAAAGGTAAGAAGAAGGCAAACTCAGCCTTCTCAACTTGAGTGCAATTCTCAACCTACTAAACCTTCTCAACCACCATGTGAAAAAAGAAAATGTGCAAAAAAAAAGGAAGTTTGATGCATCCCAACAACAACCTTCTCAGCCACCAAGTCAAAAGAAGAGTGTGCAAAAAAAAAAAAAAAGGAAGTCTAATGCATCCCCTAAGCAACAATCCGCCTAAATTGAACCTGTTCACAGCCCCACATTAAACCTCACCAGCCTGCGGAACCTCAACCACCCCAAATTGAACCAGCTCAACCATCCATGAAAATCCTTGTCAGCCTTCCCTCCCCTAAATTGAAATGACTACACCACCAAGTCAGCAGAAATTTCATGTTAAGGTGAGGCTACCCAAAACTTATTATGCACCATCTTCTTCTACCAAAAATGCTCGCCTCTGCCCCATCTTCTTCTACCGGAAAAGTTACCTCTGCACCACCTCGACTACCACCACTTCCAAGGAATACATCATCAAAGAAAAAGTCCACTTCTAGTCACGGAGGAAAACAGAATGAGGAAGAGTGTAATCCCAAAGAAGACATATGTGGTGTTGGATGAATGACTAAGTTAAACTGCAAGTTGAATCATTTTTACTTATGAGACAATTAGGACAAATTTTAGGTGATATATCTTTTATGAAAATTTTTGTTCATACAAATGTAATTGGGAAATTGAAGTTTTTTTATTTTTTTTTTGTTTTAAGCAAATTATCATATTAATTGTGTCAAACTTGGGCATTTTGTACCTATTATATATCCCTATATATGAAAGTGGCAATTTCTCAAACTTGTGTTTAACTTGGCCATTTATTGTGTTAAACTTGGCCATGTTCCCTATATATAAAAATGGCAATGTGCAATAACACAAGAGGTAGTTTATTGGGCCAATGTGCATAAACGAAATCACATGGCCTTTACAATGTGTAATAACTTGGCCTTCGCATGTGCATAAACAGAAAAGGAGGCAAATTCACAATGTGCAATAACACAACAGAAACACTTTTCCAATTACTTCACCATTTCATTTGAAGCTACATCATTCATACCAAAGGAAAATAACACAATGATCACAATCCTACATTCTATATATATCATTCACAATTCATCCCACAAATTCACAACAAGTTTGAAATCAATTAAGCCTTCATATTTAGAATGCAACCCACCCCTAAAACCCTTACCAAATGTAAATAACACAATGATCACAATTATGCCCTACATTACAATTCTTTCCCTCTTTTGATACCCTCCGACTTCCATATTCATCCTTCTATACTTCACTTTCAACACTTTCAAACCTTTCTTCATTAACTTCTTTACATTTCTTAACGAGTCTTCAACCTTTCATTTTCTGCACTAAATGTTTGGTTTTTCAATATCAAATCAATCACCTTCGACTTTACCCTTTCACATAGAGAATTATCTACCCACCTAGAGTAACCACAATCCCGGGCATGCCACACCTTAAGCACCTTACAAACCTCCTAATAGGATTCTTTGTAGTCATGCTTGTGTAAATATCACATCTTTTCCCACATCAATAGAACCTCTCGACATCTATGAAATAAGGCAACTCTTGCACGATTTGGTAGGGCTTCAAACCATCCGACATGATTGTAGCTATTTTACTTCGATTTCATTACACGAATTCAAAAACAACCCTAATTTCTCTGAAATTTTCATCAATTTCCCTCAATTTTGATTTTAGGGGTTTTCCTGAAACCCTATCTTTTCAATTTGGGGATAGAAAGTGTAGTTAAAGACAGATTTGGAGGACACTCACGGAAAATGTTATTTAACCTCTTCATAGTATAAAAAAAAAATAAAGAGTGGGTTTTTTACAGGTTGCTTCCGTTTCACCTATTGTAGCAGGTTAAACTTAACTACGAGTGGATTCTTAACAGTTAATAATTAATCCAGTGGCAATCGATTATCATTATTTTTATGAGTGACATTTTTGACATTCTAAGATACTTTAATGCCATTGTAATCCGAGCATTCACATCACCATTGAAAAACATTGTTTCCATATCCATATGATGTATCTCAAGATTAAAATGTGCAACTAATGCCATTATAGTCTTTAAAGAGTCTATCGAAAAATTGGAGAGAA
This sequence comes from Talinum fruticosum, assembly GCA_021018815.1. Taxonomy (NCBI): domain Eukaryota; kingdom Viridiplantae; phylum Streptophyta; class Magnoliopsida; order Caryophyllales; family Talinaceae; genus Talinum; species Talinum fruticosum. Next base: position 589,236 of record JAITYX010000048.1, on the reverse strand, counting down.
AGTCTCCGTATAATCGATGCCTTCCTTTTGTGTAAATCCTTGCACAACAAAGCAAATCTTAAATCTCTCCACATTGTCATTTGAATCCCTCTTGGTTTTATATATCCATTTATACTAATGGTTTTAACACTTTCTAGCAAAGGGACAAGATCTCATACATCATTATCCCTTATGGATTGCATTTCCTTATTCATGGAATTCATCCATTTCTCGAATTTCACTTTCCATGGCCTCGGTGAAAGTTGAGCTGATCATCTTTTATCACTAAGGATCTAATCTTGTTGTTCATGGCATCTATCTACTCTTGAGAGTTAGAACTTTCACTATTTTGATGAGAACCGTGTTCCATCAAACTAATGTTTACCTCATGTTCATGAAGAAATACAATGTAATCATCCGGCACCATACTTCACTTCTCTCTAGTAGATCTCCTATGATAGGTTCGTGAGGAGAAAGAGTTTGTTCTTAAGGATAACTACATGTATAGGAGGTTCAAGTTTTTCAACATTGTCTTATGCTATGTCAAAAACAAGGTCAGGTATAGAACTCGATCAATGTTAATAACACTTGTAGGAATATGAACATATGTCTCTTTAAAGACAATGTCCCTAACCGAATCTCCCCTCAAACTCGACATCCTCAATAAACTGAGCATTTATCTTCTCAAAAAATGAATTAAATTTGGGATTAAAAATTTTAAACCCCCTAGACCTTTCAATGTATCCAACAAAATAGCAACTAGTTGTTCCATAATCCAATTTTCTTTTATTTAGCCTATAAGGTCGTGCCTCATCTGGATATCCCCAAATATGAAGATGATTAAGACTTGGCTTCTTATTAGTCCAAAGTTCCTAAGGGGTTTTAGTAGTTGCTTTAGTTAGAACTTTGTTAAGAATGTAAGTTGCAGTCTTAAACGCATCACCCCGAGTGACTCTAGTAAGGTGGAGTGACTAATCATTTTCCTTACCATATCCTTAAGAGTCCGATTTTGCCCTTTAGCAACACCATTCATTGTGGATGAACCCTGCATGGTGTACTATGGGAGAATACCACATTCCTCTAGGAATTTTGTAAATGATCTTGGATGTTGTTCATTTGAACGATTATATTTGCCATAGTTTTCACTACCACGGTTAAATCTAACGCTTTTTATCCTTTTTCAAGTTGGTTTTCAAGTTTAGCCTTAAAATTTTTGAACATGTCCAGTGATTGATATTTCTCATGAATGAGATATATATAGTCATATCTAGAATAATTGTCTATGAATGTTATAAAGTATTGTTGACATTCCAAGAAGGTTTTGGAAAAGGCCCACGGATGTTCGTATGAATAAGTTTTAAGACTTTTGATGATGTATTGGCATCAAATGTCCTTTTATTGGTTTGTTTGCCTTTATACAGATCAACACACAGTCCATGTCTATGAAAGTTAAAGATTCAAAAATTCTATCTCGACACGAGTCTTTCTAATCTCCTTTTGGACATATGACCTAAACTTTTGTTTCATAATGCAGCAGAATTCTCGTTAGTTAATTTTCACTTTATGCAGCAGAATTCTCGTTAGTTAATTTTCACTTTATGCCTCGTGTACTTAAATGCATGGATTCATAATATAAAGCAATTGTGTCAAGTGAATATAGACTATCACCATGCAACAAAGAACTGGATCGAACCAATTTTATATCATGAAACAAACCGTAAGGTCCATTTCCAAATGAACAATGATAACCTCGATTTGTCGAAAAAGGAACATAAATCAAATTCCGTCTCGAATGACTGTAAAATAAAAGTTTCATCAAGATTTAAATAAAATCCAGTCTTTAGTAATAATCCGAACTTTTCAATTGTCTCTACTGCAACCTTCCGACCGTCTCCCATGTAGATGTATCTTTCACCATCATTGGGTTTTCGATAACTCGGGCAACCCCGCATAGACATACTAATATGAGTGGTTGCACCAGAATCTATCCACCATGTATATCTAAGCACCGAGGCTAAATTAACCTCCGAACAAACCAAACTAAAAGGCATACCTTTCTTAGCATGCCAAGCGTGATATTTAGTGCACTCGCTTCTTATGATGATTGCACCATCGCAAAAGAAACAACCCTTATCAGCTCTAGCAGCTTGGTTTCACATTTTTGTTGTTTTTTAATGAGGTGCCTTATCTACGAGCTCCTTATTCTTAACCCTTTCCCTCTTGGACTTAGATGTTAAGGTAAGATGAGCACTCTAAGTCTTATCTAGCTTCAACCTTTCTTCTTCCCGAACATAGTGTGAGATGAGCTCATTTAGAGATCGGGTCTCTTTTTACAGCTTGTAGCTCACCTTAAACTGGTATTAAAACTTGCTGGAAGAGATATCAAAACCAAATATACTAACAAGGCCTCGGAGAGGTTAACTTTAATTGCTTTTAGTTTCGAAGCTTGATGAGACATCTCCATGATGTACTCCCCGATGTTTCCATTGCCTCTATACCTCATTGAAATTAGGTTTGTCAAGGGCATAATAATTTCAGCTTTTTCATTCTTGGCAAACCTATTTTCAATTTCAATAAGGAAACCCTCTAGCCATTTTTGTGTTAGTGCCCTTGAATGCTTCAGGAATGACTATCTTTATAATTATCAAACACATGCAATTTGATCTCTCCCACTTTTCATATTCCCTCTTTTAATCTAAGGTAATCTCATCAGTAGGTTTAGTAGGAGAGACAACTCTTAATGTAAGGTCGAGATCCATGACTTCAAGAACAATTAAGAAGTTCTCTTGGCATGACTTAAACTTAGAGTCATTCGGCATAGGAATAGAGTTAATACTCGGTGGTAATATTAGCAGTAACTAGAGACAACTATATCAAATGAACAAAAAGATAGTTATAGCATGCTCTCAAAATTTAAAACTTAGTAAAAATTAATAATAATAAGTTCGAGATAAGGTGAAATCCCATATCAAGATACCGATTTTTCATTAATATTCTAGCTTTGGATAAAAATATTAACTTCTTAGTGATATCTTGACGCAAGTAATCAAATATTGATAATAACAAGCATGTTAATTAAAGAATCTTCCTTTGGGCCGATTCAATAATCACATGCAAACCAGAGAATTATCACGTGTTTATCACCATAAAATGTATACGGTTAAATCAATATTGAAGTTTCTTTAGGCCGAACAATATTAACATAAATTGAATGAATATATCATTTATATTTTCAAATAATTAATCTTAACAAGAGAGATCACTACAAAAATACTAAAATAGCGACGGAAAATGTTCGACGGGTTGGGAGCCCGTCGGACAATCCAACGGTTATTACATCGGACCCCAATGGAATTTTTTTTTTTTTCAATCGGTATTGTTGTTCGATGGGTTTTTAGGTTGGATTTCCGATGTAAAACACTGTCGGAATGGCCTCGACGTGGGGTTGTCGACCTGTTAGACATTTCCGACGGGCCCGTCAATCTGTCCTTATCGACAAGCGGACTTAGACGCCCTATCCATCGAATATCCCATCGAATTTCTCATATTCCGTCTAAATACCCGTCGGAAATCTCATCGCTATTTTAGTGTTTCTTTTTGTAGTGGGTCATTTTGGTAACATGTTTTCTTAATTATTAACAATTTTTTCACAATATTCGAACTTAAAATTATTTCAAAATAGACCTTGAATAATAATTTTCATGTAACTAAATATGGTTGGCTTTAAATTTCTTAAATACCTCAAGAAAACCACATAAAATCGTAAAAATCAATCAAAATTTTGCCCAAAATAAAATATTCCATGAAACTCAAAATTGAATACATCAAATTATGCCCAAAAATATAGCAAAAAATCCCTAAATCAATTTTGCTCAAATAGAACCAATCCAATCCCAATTTTACAAACTAAGTTGCGAAAATTAGAGTTTTACCCGAAATATTAGGGTTTTTACTTCCGAAATTGCCCAAAAAAATAAATCAATAAAACTGAAATTAAGGCATCAAAATATAATTAACTATGCCAGAAAAAAAAATCCAAATTTAATTTGCATCAAAGTAACCGCATTAAGGCCTAATTTTTACATTCTTGTGCTTAAAAGTTAAGGTTCTTGCAACAAAATTTGCCCAAAAAATTTAATCAATTAAAATTATAGGCACGAAATCATGATTAAACCTGCAAAAAATAAAAGCCTCAAATTAATTTTTATTAAATAAAATGAATTAAGCCCCACTTCAGCACTTTTATAGTCCGAAAATTATCGATATTCAATAAACATTGGCCCAGAATAATTTTTCCATGAAACGACAAATTCAATGAATAGAAGCATGATCAATCATGATGCAATCAAAACCCCTAAGTTAATCGGCTCAATCGTATCAAAAATAATCTCAGTTTACCAAAGAAATAACGAAAAAACCTAGGGTTTATGTGCACGAACACAAATTCTTTGCCCAGAAAATTAATTCATGAAATTTCAAATCAAATCCATCAAAAAAATTTTAAATATATAACAAACGAAATACCCAAGTCAATTTGACACAACCATAACGCAATAATATCGAATTTCGCAAGTGAATGCCGAAATTTAGGGTTTCATGTGCAAAACAGAAAACGCAATAATCTCATGCCTGAATCCATCATAAATCACAATAAAATCATGTAAAACACTAAATCCATGAGTATATCAATCACCCTCAATCAATTTTTGCAAAAGAGAACAAATAGAAACCCTTTGCAAGTAAAGTACCGAATTTTTTAGGGTTCTTGTGCAGAAAAGAAATTGTAAATAAACTCATGCATAGAACCACAATAAATCAATTAAACTCGCATAATCAACCTCAATAATGCAATAAACAAAAGCCCTTAATGAATTTTTTCAAACAGAACCAAATAATTGCCAAATTAAAACAATCAACAATCGGCGGTAGCAAAAACGAATGAAAAAAGGCAAAATTCGCCGATTGAATAAACAGCAAAATTAATCTGAATTGTTCCTAGAGATTCAACATAAAGGAAGCTCTAATACCAATTGTTAGGAAAAATCATAATGAAGACTATAATTATAAACCCATAATTCAATATGTCGAATCAATACAACATATTAATAGCATGTACTTGAATCTATAGTTGACATCAATTCTCTTTTGAGTGACGTGATTAAGTTTTCCAAATTTACATGTACTATTAAGAGAACCCCGTAGGCTTTATGTGGTCTCACTATCTCTCCGATAATAGGATGTTAGGGAGAATTAATTCGTACGAATAACCCTGGGACTATAACCTTTATTTATAGTTGTAAACTCTTCTAAGGTTTTGAAACACTACTTGTTCCGTCCATCATAGAATAGTAGTGGCCCACCGATCTCTACATATGTATAGCCCACACCTACTAGATATATTAAAGTCTAATTAATTGTATCCTCATTATATCACTTTTACTTTATGTTATAATCACGATACTCCTTACGATACATATTTAACCACATACAAGATTACCGTTGGATTATGATCCAACAATTTTAACATTAATTTCATGAAAATCTATAGAATATAGTTCAAAAATCGACATATGAAATAACAGTTTATAGCTCAATACTTGAGAAGTGACAACTGTCATGTACAAACAGGCTAAAAATTAGTATAGATGATAGCAAAATCTTTGTGTGTTTTTTTTTTTTTTTTTTGGATTTTGGGTGCAAATATACTCTATTTTGAAATATATTAGTCATATTATTATTATTATTATTATTATTATTATTATTATTATTATTATTATTATTATTATTTATTATCCTTTGACGTACAAATCATCCAACAGTTTTTGAGAAATTGACAACTTCCAACAAACTTTTACGATTTCCACTTATAAATACCAGTGATTAGTTAATAATTTTATTGATGAGGGGCATAAACAACAACGTCGCTTTGGCCGAGTGGTTAAGGCGTGTGCCTGCTAAGTACATGGGGTTTCCCGCGAGAGTTCGAATCTCTCAGGCGACGTCTTCAGTTTTGTCTTTCTATTTTTTAATGCATTGTATTTTGATAGATTTACTTTTATCTTTATAGCTCTTCCTCTTCTGCTGTTTTTTACTAAAAGGATCTTCTGGTAAATTTTTGTTTATTACATTTTCTGAAATCAAAGCACTCCTGCGAGAGGTTAATGTTTTCTATGGATTGGCCCAACAACTTAACTATTATTGTTATTGTTGTTGTATCATTATAAAACAAATACCAATAGTTTGATTGCCCCAAAATTGACTTATTACAAATGACATAATCCAAATTAAAAATTGAATGCAAGTCTCACAATTTGACTATGCTCGATTCAAACTCAACTCAATTCAATCCAAATCCAAACAGAACGAGCTATTGTTAAATTAGGGGATAGATGTGGAGAGAAGCAGTTATATTTAGACACGGCAAAACCGACCCGAACCGAACGGGTCAACCCGAACGACCTGAAACCCAAACCAAACCGACATCCGAAAGCAGTTGAACCAATTTTGACCCGAAACCGAAATGAACCGACTCGAACCGAACCGACCCGAAATGACCCGAACCGAATCAAATCCGAATCGATTTTACCCGAATAAAAGTGACTCAACCCACATTTTTTTTTATTGGGTCTCTCAGGATGGACTTTTGTGCTTATAATGGTACAATTTTGAATCGATTTTGATCCAAAAAGTGACCCGATTATGACTAGATCCGAAATTAACCCGAATCGAACCCGAACGAGATTGACCCGAAGTTGAACCGAACCGAAACCGAACGAACCCGAACGAGATCAACCCGAAGTTTACCCGAACCCGAAACCGAACCGGACCCGAACAAGATCGACCCGAAGTTAACCCGAACCGAACCCGAACCGAATGACCCGATTGCCAAGTATATTATATTTGGGATGTTGTTCAAAACAAATAATAGTTGTCCATTTGTCTCGAAGTTGACTTGAACGGGAAAAGAGTCAATCCAAATTAAAACCTTAATATGAATATCTCAATCTAAACATCACCTTATTTGAACTTAAATCAATCTGATCTAAATCCGAACAAAACAACTGTTTTACTAATTTTAGGAGGTAGATGTGGAGGAAGACACTTACTTTTGGGATAACATTGCGAATATTCAATGAGATTCTATTTTGGTTGTCTTAGTCTCTTTGAATAAATCTCTCTGCTTGTACGAGTAGTTGTAAGGATAGGTTGCCTACATTTGTATCCTACTAAATCTCATAAAAGTGGGGTTTAAAAGTTGTTATTTTAGTTTGCTAGGGTGCCTTGGGTTTAACTTAAGTAAAATAATAGAAAACAAAATACTAAGAAACAATAACCTCCTACCATACTAACATTATACAACCTTTAACACCAACTTACAGTTATGAGGTTCTATTAAATTGTTCAACTGACTTTTTCAGGATTCAAACCACGATTATGTCCCCATTTGTATTTCTTGCTACCGGACTTGAGCAAAGCCCAAAGAAACATACACTCAATTATCCAATATGAATGTCAACACAAACCGGGAGTGAAGTAGGGCACTGTAATATTAAGTACGAGTCGCTAATTATAATCGCAAATCAGCTCTGCATATTACACTAATTGCCAGATGAATTAATTACATTTTACGGAATAATAGAATAAATCATCACATTTAATGAAGATGAATTACTGCAGGACACAAAAATTAGGGTATCAAACTAACGAAATAAATAATTATAATTTCAAGATAATAAATTGTTACTTTTAAAAGGTTAGGAACCTTTTTTGTTTTTCTTATTTCACTTTACTTCGACATACTAGTGTTCAAAATGTCGATGATACTAACCTTATCACCAATAATAAGACATTCTTATTTCTTCCAATCAGAACAGTTATTTAAAACATTATTTTACGATTTTACATAGCTTCATACAGCAATTAGACTAATCTTAATAGAATACCATTGGATAATCATGCACATTTGATTTAATTTCCAGCAAAATGAACAACTAGCTGAAAGAACATCACACCATAGCAAGATCTCATGAGCTCAAAATCAGCACAATCCACAGAATCAACAGGAGTAACAGAATACACTGCATTACAGCAAGATCCCGGGAACCCAAAATGACCACAATCCACAGGATGAACAGTAAGGACGACATTTATCACCTTGAAACTACGAAAGCAACTCAAGAAAACTGTGAAGCTATTAGCAATTCAGAGCCACAGAGTAACTCTTAAGCCATCTGACCAAACTTGTCATGCACAACTTTTGCCTTGGGAGATGCTTTTCGAAACTTTAAAATCTTTCTATGCAATTGCAATTTTGTGTCAGCCTCGACTTTACAATGGCATGTAAATGACAGTCTCTTGAGAAATGGGGAGAAAGCAAGCAGATATGAAATCAATTTCAGCTCTACAGCGAGGCCTCTGATATCCCTGATGAAAATGGTGCAAAGATGGTTGAATGTATAATCAGGGTCATAGAAAAAATGATCAAGCTCCGTCTTTTCAGTCTCATGATCATCCTGGGCAAAAAAAATTAGTCCAGTGATTAGATGAAGTATTGTTGCCCCAATTTGAAGCAGGTCAACTATACTAAACTTCTGATACAATGAGCCTTGTAAATGAAAATTAACAAATAATCAAAAACACCCCCCCAAAAAAAACAATAAAAAGGAATAAAAAGAACACCCCAGTCTATACGTCCTCTACTTCCTCTCTATAGAATAATAGCAAGTCAACAGTTTTTAAATCTAGGGTATAATGGAACCAATCTCCTTGTAATTTTGCAATTCAAGGGAAATGCTATTACATTTAAACCCCGCCCCCTCCCCCCAAAAAAAAAAAAAAAACCCTGCTTAATGGTGCGGTTTTCAGGGCATGGATATGAATTTGGTTCTTTACTTTTTTTTTTTTTTGGGGGGAGGATTGCCTTCATTCTAATAGTGGAGAAAACCTCCACAAAGTGATGATGAATGGGGTTCAGCTTTCTTTATGACCACTGACCAAGAAATGTGAGAGAAAAACAATGAGAAGAAACACAATAACCTAACAAAGACCACTCACAGCTAGTCACCAGATAAGATAACCAACTTGACCTTCAACTTCAAATTGAGATGAATGCTAGTCACCTGATACAAATGCCAGTAAGATGATATGTGTTTCCTTTGACATGAAGCAGTGCAATTGATTTGGTTTGATTTTAACTCACTCACTGAAAATCATAGTTATGCTATCAAGTGACTTACCAAGATGTTAACTTTCTCAAAATGGAAAGGGACTTTCACTGATATCTTGAGTTCCTCCATATTGAGGCAGCTTCGAATCATGCCAAAGACACATAAAAACACATCCACCTTATCTATTCGAATCCACGAAAGCATGAGGACTTTCAGCTGCTTAAATGCTGTAGGCAAAATCCTGGAGATGCCACTGTCTGCCAAATCCTTTGATAAGACAGAAATGTATATGTAAGATACAAATTTGAAACTTAAAACAAAAGAGGGACCTCTAATCTCACCTCACAAGTTTCTCCATTAAGAAAAAGCCTCTGAAGTTTACATGAATTAGCAAGGAACTTGATCACATCTACTGCCCCTTTTACACTATCTCCACGCTCTAAACATAATGAAAATGACAGAAGGCTTGAGGCATTCTTGAAACTAATAGACGGAAGCATCCCATCAATAGTTAGGTCATTGAGATTAGGCATATTGATAATGAGGTCATCAGCAATTCTGCAGTATGCAAATGTCAATGTCTGCAGTCGGGGACAACAGGTAATGAACTCCCTGAATACTCCAGCTTCAAACTCAACGTAGAAAAGTTTAAGGCTCAACAGGTTTCTCAAACCCGTAAAACAAGGAGAATGACCTATAATAAATTCATTCAGGAATAAATTTTCCAGCCGCACACGAGAAAAGAGATAGGATGGCAACCTAATGGGTGATTCAAAATTATTATTTAGAAGAGTGAGGCTTTTCACGCCATTCCTCGAAACATAAGATATCCATGGACTAACATCAGGACAAGATGGAGATTGAAAATTCGGGATAGTTAGAGAAAATTTGATTATGGACCCCTCATGAAGCAAGGGTATATTACTGATAATGCTCGACCATTTGTAAGCATCAAGTTCATCATCTTCATCAGCAACATTGTCCTTGAGAATGTCAGAAAATTTGCTATCAAATACAAGTTGTGGAGCTGACACCCAATTACTTCTCCACCTCTCAGATAAGACACTCATTCTTGATGCATCAACCACCTGCAAAAATTGCATAATATTATCGATTACATTCTTGGGCAAATCACTGATCATATCTGTAGAAGCTTCACAGCGAGCCCTTTTTGCACTGAAAATGAAGAATGCATAGAATTCAGATAAAAGAACAATTTCACTTGAATCAACAACCCATGACCAAGCTCGCAGGGGTTGTACGGGGTTAACACACCAACCAAACTAGGCCCAATGGTTCCTAGCTGGTCAATAACATTAATCGGTCCCCAAATCTAGCCCGTTTGCAACCTGAAACTTCCCTCCAATCAAGGAAGAACTTTTACCCCCCAAGGAGACGATCCCGGAAGGTCATGCAACAAGTCCCCGCATGATGGTTCAAAAACCAACTGAGCCCTCAGATGGTTCTCCTTGTGAGTTACGTATAATCACTAGGTGGAACAAACCCAGCATCACATAACATCAAAACCATTATGTTTAATAATTGGAATAATAGCTTGATGCTGGACTAATAACACTTCAGTTTTTTTGCTTAATACCCACTAACCTGCTAATTCTGGGGATTTTGGACCATGGATATAATTACAATGTTTTGCCCAAAGCATTCTGGACCAAAACTTCTGTTTCATTGTCCCAAAAAACAAAAAATCAAAACATATATTTCACTTTTTATTTATTTATTTATTTTTAAAAAGAAAAAGCCCTCAATTTCATGCAGCATTGTCAGACTTCAAACCCTCAATTCCATGCAGCAATTTCAGACTTAAACCCTCAATTTCTCGCAGCAATTTCACTCATAAACCCTGAATTTCAATGAGAATAATAGCGTGAAACTGAGGAGCGATTGAGGAGAAAGGAGGCAATTGAGACAACTAAAAGCAGAAACAACTCGAAATATGAATCAAAAATGCAAGTTCATGCTTAGAAAGAAATAAAATATTGGGTAGTTCATCAGAGAGAATAGAGAACGAGAAAATTGGAAGGTGAAAACAAATGAATGATAAAATACGAAGAAAAGAAAGAGAACTGACCTAGAAATGATAAAATACGAAGAAAAGAAAGAAATCTGACGAGGAGTAATGTCTTTGCCTCGTTTCTCTCTCTTGGCGCTTCAGCCTTCAAGGCAGACCCTCTTCTCTTTAATTCTCATATGGTAGTAGCTAAACCACCGCGTGTGTGATGGTTTAAATTAAACTATTAATTTTAATTTTTAATCGTTAAATTGATTCCTTTAATTCGATTCACATAATATTTTGTTCAGATTTCATCATATTTGATTTTTATTTCACTAAATTCAATCATAACATTTTATAATTGATGTTGAAGATATTTGGTTTGATTAGGTAAAAATCTTCTAATTTATTGTTTGATTTTGATTTCTATCATTAATCAATGTTAAATTATTATTTTGAGATTATTAATGTTAAAAAAGTAAAATAGTTGTGCATAATATTTTTACGTCGAATTTGCTCTAGGTTGGTAATTTTTTATGATGAATTCCTCTTCCCATTGATAAATTCAAATGTTTTAAAGTCTAATATAATACATGTAGATAAATATGATGTTTTCTTTGATAAATTTGTCTTTTATATTGATGAATATAATTATTTTTTTAATTAATTTGACTACTACATTGATGAATATGTGTTTTTTAAATCTAATTTGCTCTATATTGATGAATGTAATGTCTTTGTTGATAAATTTATTTTGTTATATTGATGAATCTATATTTTTTTAATAATATGAATTGATGACTGTTGAATTTGTATGCCATTTTTTTTAAAAAAAAAGATTATATTAATTTTTTTTTTTTTGGGTAAGGAAAAATTGGCTCTGTTTGTTACCAACATAGGGAAAGCAGAACTCAAATACAAGATCTAAAGGGAAGGGAAAAGCTTCCCAATACCTTAAGATGAAACCCGCATCAAACTCTTGAAAATATTAAATATGTACAAATTTTTGTAATCCTGGCTACATCCACTTCCTCCTTTCTGAATATACTTGCATTCCTCTCGGTCCACAAGCCAACGAACCAACAATATCAGGGGCGGATACATTCACATGTTATGGTGCCCCGGGACACTCATAGTAAAAAAACTAATTTATATTAAAAATTTTAAAAAATTTATAAAATTATTAAAGGAGATATCTATAAAAAAAATAATAATGTTTATAAAATTTAAAAATATTAAAAAAAAACACCCTTATTACTATCTCCATCAATATATATCATGATAGGGAATACTTTGCCATTGTCAGCTCTTATTTCAAAGCAATAACAATTGCATTAATCTATCAAGCTTTTTTTTTCATTTTTCTTATTCATATAATGAACCCAATACGTTACTACAACTAATAAATTAATTAATTCACTTTTGCTAACACAACAGAAACCCTATCCCTTCTTCTCATCTAAACTTTAATTTTATATCCACTGCTAAAAAAAAAAAAAAACAACATAACCCTTCCCAAATCGCTCTATACAAATATTTATAACTAAAAATTTTTCAAAAATATATGAGATTACAAACAAATTAGTAAAGGTTAAATATCTAAACAAATTTCACCCATTACATAACTGTTATCACTTATGTCGCGTTTGGTTGGATGTAATGAAATAGGGATATAATGTAATCAATTATGTAATGTAATTAGATATGCAATGTAATGGGATAACAATTACATTACCATATTTGGTTATATAAAAAGTGTAATGTAATCACAATGGTAATGGATTATTTTAATGACAAAAGTTAATAATTAAATTACTGTAGTGGAGATAAATGCTATCGAAATAAAAATTTGAGTTACGTATTTAGATTTGAGCTTTTTAAAATATTTTCTATCAAATAATCAACTTTTATTGTAAATATCAATTATATTATTCTAATAACAATAAATATAGTAATAAAGATAAATATTATCCACACGGAAATATTTTAAATTCAAAATCATATTTGAAATTTTTTTAATCTTTTATATCATATTTCCTAATTTTAAATTTTTTGGTGGCAAAAAGATCAATTGGATTATTCTAATGGTAATAAATGTTTGTCGTGGTGAAGATAAATGTTATCCACATAACAAAATTTTAAACTCTAAATTTATATTTGAGCTTTTTTCAATCTCTTCTATCATGTAATTAAGTTTTGAATTTTTTTCATGGATAAAAATACAAACTAAAATTATTTTATTTATGATAAATATTTATTGAATTAAAGATAAGTGTTAACAAGTAAAAAAATTTGATCTAAAAAATTTAATTTAAGCTTCTTTTACCTTTTTAATTGAATACTTAAATTTTAAATCTAAAAAATATTAAAGTTGAAAGTTTCTCTTAATGACTTAATGATCATATCATATATTAAGATAATAGAAGAAAAAAATTAAGTTTCTTATCAAATAGATAAATTTTTTACTTGCTAAGGAGGAGAGAGAAAATGCATATGAAATTGAGAGGGAAGGGGTAGGGGGAGAGAATTATTGGAAGTATGTTAAAATTTGATTACAAAGATGGATGTAATCATAATTGTTTAGTAAATGTTCAAATAATTATAATTGCATAGGTAGAGGTTAATGTGATTACAATGTAATTTTGATTGCATTACAAAGTTGTAACCAAACATGGTAATGTAATCATCATTACCAATTTGATTGCATTACCACTTTGATTACATCCAACCAAACAAGCCCTTAGATTATACAACAATAGACACAAAAAAATTAACATTTTAATTAATCTTTTTAACTCGATAAAAAAATAATTATTTTCTTTTTAATATTAATCTTACAATTTTGAGAGTGATGTTCAGCGCGCAATGCACTTCTATAAAAATCAACCAAACTCCCATCCTTCCCACTTCCCCCCTCCCGGCCCAATGACATCCCAAAAATTCTATTTTATTTGGAAAATTTGATAAAAATAAATCAATCTTTAGGACAATTAGAGAAAAATAAGCTATTCTTTTTTCTTGGACGTGAATAGTATGACTTTAGAAGGTATTTTTCTGTCAAACCACCATCGAGTTTAACTACCTTTAACTCATCGGAAAGTAGATGTGGACAGTAATTTTGAACATTTCGGTGACAAATTTACTAGATTTAATGGTTCTTCCTTTTAATTATGCTTGAAAGAGGGACTTCATTCAGTTTGGGGAATTAGAGTTTTGTCAAAGGAAGGAAAATTGAATGCATAATATGACAAATTAAGTTTGACTTGTATATCGATTTTAAAAGAAGTCAAACAAATATAATGAGTCACCGTTCATGTGTACCAAATTAGATTTTAGATGAGTAAAAGGTGGTCAAATTCGATAGTGATTTGACAAAGAAAATACCCTAAAGGTTATTCTATTCCAAGTCGGGGTTTGCCTTTTTACAAGTCAAGTGCACACTAAGTAAGGATGCGTCAAACCTTTCAAAAGTATAAATCCACTCTTCCACCTCATCAATATAAATCATCAATCACAGTTTCACCCAAAGACAATATTAAAAGCCCATTACCTACCTATGCATTAAGGCATTGCAAAACTTTAAAACCATGAGTTTAACTCAAAGAACACCATTTTTTATCTTTTGGTTTTGATTAAACCTCAAAAAGCATCAATGATGAAGTAAGTCCTTAATACAATATTTCTTGTAAGAAGAAACTAAGAGTCACGACCAATTCAACTATTGATTGTCCTAATCTATCAAAGTTCATATATAACTTCCAAAAAGAATTTGAAATCGAAGTCTTGAATTCCATTAACAATCTCCCAAGTGTTACTACAATTGTTTTCCATATTTTATTTATTTTGTACTATAATGGGTGTGTTTGGATGGGAGGAAAATTATTTTTTCGAAAAATAATAATTTTTTAATTTTTATGTGTTTGGTACAAAAAATTTGGGAAAAAGATTTTCAGGAAAAATAAGTTTTTCCCTAAGTAAAGGAAATCATTTTCCCCTTTCTGATGCACATCTCCTTCCTTTCTCGCTCCTTAATAGTCAAAGTTCTTAATTCATTGATGTCTTCGCTGACATTCAGCTCCTTCTGGGGGAGAATCTCGAGCAGAGTACACAAATCCAGAGTTAGTTAGTGGAAAAAGTTCTCAAAATCGACTCGTTCTGAATCAGCAGTCAGATTTTGCTTCCGTTCGAGCAGTCTTTGATCAACGATTTGATTCTCTAGAAGACGATGAACATCCCCTCGAAGCAGAGGGAAGGAGATAGAGAGGCAAAAACTTCAAACCTTCGGAGAATTTCCTCGAATATGACTGAGACGATTCGGCACTTGCGGATAATGGAGGAGTTGCGCTTCAGGAGGAAGGGCGGCGGGAGGGCGGAGATCTCTGAGAAGAGAGAATAGAGACAGCAGAGGAGGTCGGTGATGGAGAGCTTAAGAGAGAGAAATGAAAATGACGATGGCGACAAGTCATGTGAAAGTTGGACAAAAGGACGCGCATGACAACTTCCTCGAAGCTCTTCAACTGTAATTAATTCATTCCTAATTTTTCATTTTCTTCTTCATGCGTTTGGAAGGAAAATATTGTTTTGCAAAATTAACATTCCATTTTCTGGTGTTTGGTAACTAAAAATTTGGAAAAAAATTTTGAAGTAAAATGTTTTCCCTCACTTAGTAGAAAATAAATTCTTAACTTTTTGGGAGAAAATTAATTTTCCAATATTATTCTCTCTCTCTCCCTCGCTCTCACAAGCTCCCCCAAACGCCACTCCCACTCCCACTTCCTCTCTTTGTCCTCTCCCTTATCCTCACCCTCCTCGCCCTTCCATCCACCCTCGCCGTCGCCGCTGAGCTCCCGGCATTCCGGGAGGCGCCGGCGTTTCGTAATGGTGAGGAATGCGCCGTCGCCGGCACTCCGGAATCCACCATCCACATCGCAATGACTCTTGACGCTACCTACCTCCGGTATTCTCCGTCCTCCGCCACGCGACTCGCCCGAGAGAATATCGCATTTCACTTCTCGACCCACCGCGACTCGCGCCGCACGATCACCTCCACCCTCCCTTGCCTCTCAATATCTCTCCACCACTTCGACCCCTCCTTGGTCCGCGGCAAGATCTCTACCTCCATCCGCCGCGCCCTCGATCGGCCGCTCAACTACGCCCGCATCTACCTCGCCGATCTCCTCCCTCCCTCCGTCAACCGCGTCATCTACCTCGATTCCGACCTCATCGTCGTGGACGACGTCGCCAATTTCGGGAGGAAAATTAACATTCCAGAGAGTTCGGAGTTTTCGCACGGCACCATGTGCGCGTCTCGCACGGCCGTGCGAGAAGTTACAAAATTGAAGTCGTGCACGATACCCGTGCGTCTTTGCCGCACGACCGTGTGAATTGTCCGGAGAGTTCGGAGTTTTCGCACGGTACCCGTGCGAGACTTGCACGGCCGTGCGTATCCGCCATAGAAACCCGCACGGTACCTCATGCGACCCTGGCACGGCCGTGCGGCTACTTGTTTCGTCTAATTTGTTTTAGGGTTTAGGGTTTAGGATTAGGGTATGAGGTTTAGGGTTTAAGGTTAGGGTATCGGATTTAGGGTTTAGGGTTAGAGTGTATTTTCCTTGAAAATAAATTATATTCCTTCCTACCAAACAAAGGAAAATAATTTTTCTACCAAACAAAGGAAAATATGGGTGGAAAATGATTTTCCTTGGAAATCATTTTCCCATGGAAAATAATTTCCTAGGAAAATATTTTCCCTCCAACCAAACACACCTTAATTTTCTCTCTCCTTTTTTAGTTTGTTGTTTTTAATAAAGTATTAGAAATGTTATTGTACATAAAATAATTGTAAATTATTTTTTTGTATTATGTTCTATATACATAGAATGTCCGACTCCCATATTGAGTAAGTCGTTGCGCCATTATCTTTCACGAGTTTTCAATACTTGAATTTATATTACATTCTACGAAACAAAGGAAAATATAACTGAAAAATAATTTTCAAATGAATTTTCTCCTAATCAAACGCACCCAAAGTCCCAAAAAATTGTGAAATTATTTCATAAACATTAAATTCACATTAAAGATCTTGAAGTTCAAGATTTACCTATTATATCCTATACATAACACGGGTTCAAGTACTAATATATTATCATAAATAAATCACATAATTAAATAAAAAAACACAAAATAAACCATATAAAAATACATATGATAATAAATATACATGAATAAATATACTATATGCGGTATAGATTAACTAGTTTAAATTCACTTGTCACCTTCTATTGAATAGTTTAAAATTAATATGAAACTTCCAAAAAGAATTTCACATCGAGGTCTTGAATTCCAAAAACAATCCCTCAAGTGTTACTACAATGCTTACGATATTTTATTTTGTACTAGAAAATCTCAAAAAATTATGAAACTATTTCATAAATATTTGAATTTAGAGAAAGGACATTAAAGTATAAGATTTAACTATGCACGGGATTAAATACTAGTATCTTATTATAAATAAGTCATATAACCAAATCAAAAAACAAGAAATAATTCATACAAAAATATTAAACCCGACCAACGAGTTAAATACGGGTCGAGTGTATTCGAGTTTGAATAAAGTACGGAACTTGTGTAATTCGGGTTCGGGTAATATACCGGCGATCGTATATCGGATTATACGGGTTTCGAGTTGACCGACTCGGTTGAAAGAGCATTTTTATCGGTTATTTTGCTTTTTTAATCGTAAAAATCCAACATATTTGTTGTTTAAATTTGTCCATAATTTTACGAAAAAGTATAGTATTTGTATTTTCGACTGAAGGATATTAAAAAAATTTAAAATTTTCATAATGATATTTGTGTGAAGACCCTATTAAGTCGAGCGGCTTGACCGCTCGATCCGATTAAATAAGGCCAATGAAAGATTGGGTCGACAGTGATGAAAGATTGGGTTAACAATGGGTTGAATAATAATGACTTGTTTGGTTAATGATTCCTTTAAGATTCCGATATTTATTTCATCTCTTCTATTATATTAAAAAGTTTATATGCATATTTACTTGCATTTTAAAATGGGGTCGAGAAAGGGTTGACCTAGGTAGGCTCAACCAACCTACTTTATTCACTACAAAAAATTTGACTATGTTTTAACCTTATCCAGTACCCATCCTAGGCATTATGGTTAAAGTACACCTAAATAGTTTCAAATAAATGAGAATTATATATTTATAATAAACTAAAATTATTATTTTTAATGATAATATCAAGATTTCACATCATTATAGTAATATTATTTCTACAAAAAAAGTATATTATTTAAGATGTGACTAGGTATATTCACTTCACAAAAAATACAACACTAGTATTTTTAATATATCACACCATTTAAATTCAAATATATTTTATTGAAATTAACTATGTATAATTTTTGTATATAATATTTTTTTATGAGAAAGAAGTTGAGAAATGAAATATAATTAGTGTTTGTTTGTAAATAAGCTGCGATAAATGTCTAACGTCTCTCTAAACCGATGTATGATGATAAAAAATCATTACTAAAAGAGTGATAAAGTGATGGAAAAATCATATAATGGACATAAAACATTCAATCAACAAGGTACAAAGCTAAAATTGTTGTTTTATTGCCTTGACCCAACGGGTCAAATGAGTTTATATTGGGTTTGACCTGCTAATTTGCGGGTTTTTCGGGTTTATTATTTTCAGGTTCGACTCAAGAAAATCGTGTCCAAAATACAAAAATTTTAAGCGGATTCGGGTCAGATTTTCAAGTCGGATTAATTTTTATCAGGTTTAAAAAAATACAAATATTGACAAATATACGTGGATAAATATATCATGTGAGGTTATAGATTAACTAGTTTAAATTCATTTTCACCCCACACAGTTCAACTAATTTAAATTTATTTTCACCTTCTCTTGAATACTAGCATATGTTCTTTGAAACTTATCGTAAGTTCTTATCATCAATGAACATCCAAAGTGAACTCTAGTAGGGCATCAAAATCCAAATTACATAGCATTGCCTTAAAATGCTATAGAGTGTAGACTAGCTATGGATTGAATAACTATCGAAGGGAATAACCAAATAATTATCAAGATGTTCAATGTTATCTTTAAAATTATAGCCATATTCTTATTAGTCATCAATACCGTAAGATTAAATAGCAAATATAAATCTTTGTATTCCCCATTCTATGTTTTGGGATTTTCTTATTTCTTATTTCTTATTTCTTCTTCTTCTTTTCTCTTTATTTTAATATAGGACAACTTGGGTAGAATTCTTACAAGAAGTACTATATGTTAATGTACTTATCCTTTTTCAAAAAAGAAAAAAGGATTGAACATCAAGCAACTTCTCCCAAGTAGGCTAAAACTAAAACCACCATAAACACACACATACATAAAAAACAACAGATACTTACATGAACAAAATGCAATAATCTGACAAATCATTGTTTCCAGTTTCAAACTAAAAATTCAAGATGAGTCTCGATCTTTTTTCATGCAGATAGATGTAACTGTTCCCCAATATGTAAACAAACGTCAATGAGCAGCTGTGCATTGCGAATGATAGAAGCAGCATTCCATTCATTGATCCGATGTGCTGTCTCCAGACTCCAGCTGTAAACAGCATTAGGGCTCTAGTGGCCATACTTCTGGAATTCCCACTCACTGTTGTCTGGAAGATCACAGAAACAAAGAAATAGCAAGTTTACACCATTGAAAGTTGAACGCTATAAGAACTTGAAAAGGGTAAAAGAGAGTTACCTAATGGGCAGACTTGACGAGTCTTAAGCCATCGGCTGATGCAGTGGAAATGAAATGCATGGTTGCAGACTCCTGCAAGAACCGCTTACATTGAGTATAACAAAGCTCACGGAAAATACTAACCCCCCCAAAAAAAAAAAACACATTTTGGGGGTAGAGGGGGAGCACGTGCAATAGATAATGAAGAAAAGCATACTGATGACTTAAAGGTCCAAGCCGACAAATCACAGTAATGCTCTTGGATTTTGATATGTACAGCCATGCCTCCACAGAAAAAGAAAAAGAAAGAAAAACAAACTGAACATGGACTCATAATCATGTTATGCAAACAGAAGATCACTTCAAGATGTATGTGATACAGTTCTGGATTGTGTTACTGATGACCTGATGAGGTAACAAGGAGAACAGATAAACAGATCCCCTATCCCCCTTCCATTCTAGGACTTTCCTCATTAATACAAATTTGGGTATTTGAGAAAATGTTGCTACACAAAGTGACAGCATCTGGAATTTTAATTGATAAATCAATTCATCAGTATGATAACTATTCATGTTGATGCTAGCTGGCCAAGAATGTAGAAGATCAAATCCTACCAAAATAAGCCTATTATTTAACATCAAACATCCACTTTTCTTTTCCTTCCTTCTCCAAAGTTCTGTTACTGCCTTCTAAGACTCCAAACATTTGTTGGAATTTCCAAGATCAAGAGCTCATCCACAAGTACTCTGCAAACTCTTTTCCTTTCTCCAAAGTTCTGTTACTGCCTTCTAAGACTCCAAACGTTTGTTGGAATTTCCAAGATCAAGAGCTCATCCACAAGTACTCTTCAAACTCGTGTTACAGATATTCAGATAACCGTCATGTTGTAAGAGGGTCATAGATTTGAATCGTCTGAGATAAGCTCTTAATCAAAGTTAGCATCCCCTGCTAAAAAGTTAGCATCCCCGCTAAAATAATCTTTTCCTTAAAGAATTATAAAAAATGCCCGATAATTGGCCATCAACAGGTCAATTGGAAAAACATCAATTCAAAGACCATTAAGAGTAAAAATGGCTAATACCCTTGGAACTCGGGGCAAAGCCAAGTGAGGGCAAGCAGGGGCCATCCCTCCCTCTCCCCCGCCCCTCTCTCTCTCTCTCTCTTTACCTCATAATTTCAACATCATGTTAATCAATGTTAATCTATGTTAATCCTGTCTCAAATTACTTCAGGAGATAATCATATTTTTTAATTCATTTTACTCTTTAATTATCTCATTATTCTAAAAAATTATTACTTTATCTTTTATTTTAATCAACTTACAAAATAAAAGTCTAGCTTCTCTATGTGATGGTATCAAAAGTTCTTCTAAGAAGATTAGTCATGCCTTTAGAACTTGCAAATGATAATCTAAGACTGACCACCTTCATAATGATAACTTAATAAATTAAATACAACTATATAAGCAGTTTTTTTCTTTTCTTATTGTGGCTGGGGGAGCAAAAAGCTTGTCATTTTATCATATTAATCGACTGCCCCTAACAAGGTTTTATGGCTCGGCCCCTGGTCTTACTCCAGTACAAACATAGGTAATAAAGAGACTATATGATGCATTCCAATTCATCCTTGTTAGAATAACTCATGAATATAGCAGACAGAAGGACCAACAAACTCATCCCTGTAATCATGCAGTGTTTGGTAGCTTATATAGAGTTTGTGGACCCAAAAGCTACAAGGTGAAGGATTTTTAGCCTTCCACTAAACCAAGATGAATCAAGGTTGCTAGGTATGTGAAATCGAATCAAATAGTAAGACGACAGTCAATGAAATATCCAGACTCGTTCACTTTGGTAAGAAAACATATAAGATTCATCTGTTCAAAAGCCGAAAAATTCAGAACAATCATACAAAGAAAGCCACATACACAGAAAATTATTCTGGTTGTGTAGAAAAATAACATCTACCATGCTTCATAGCAAAAGACTTAATAGCCAAGTTTTATTTGACCAACACATCTGCCAATTCACTTAAACCAGTTTAGTGTAGGCCAAAAGCCAGAGGGTAACTCATTCCATAGAAATCCACCACCAATATTAAGATAATTCAGAGGCAACAAGGAGAATACATTCCCAAGTGGGTATCACTAATAAGGGTTTTCAGGAGAGGGAGTAATTGATTGTGTGTGTGCGTGCGTGCGTGCGTGTGTATGTCTGTGTGTGTGTGTGTGTGTGAGAGAGAGAGAGAGAGAGAGAGAGAGAGAGAGAGAGAGAGAGAGAGGAATACCCCAAGCAACGGTACACTCCTCACTGGTAGCACTCGCCTGGTTGGCCTGGCACTCAATGCCTAATCAATCACAACACAAAACCAATCCCAAAAATCAAAATTTTTTGATCCTAAAGACGAAAATGAAAAACAGAAGCATATAAACTTACAGAGATCCATGATGTGGTTCCTGCAAATTGCACAATTATCAACCACAATATCTGCAACCAAGCACAAAACCCCCAAATCAGCCAAAAAACACAAATCAAAATAGAGAACAAAAGTCAGGCGAAAGCAAAACCTAGGGTTAGGGTTTTGGACTAAATCAGGAAGAAGGGGAAAACATACCCCAAGCCCAGAGAGCGACGGCGTTCCACTTCTTGATCTCGAAACGCTTGTTCTTCTTATTAGAGGCAGCAGCTCCGGAAGAAGATGAAGTGCCGGCGGCGCTGGAACCCTCTCCGGCAGGAACCATATTCACGTCGGTATCCATCGTCGCCATCTCTCTCTCTCTCTCTGATTTCCGCTTTGTAACCAAGAGGACCTAAAAATGCAAAAAGCAAAGTCAATTTATAGTTCTTGAAAAGGAATGGGCGGCACTTTATTGGGCTAGAAAACCCAAACAAAACTAATGGCCCAATTATAATAAGGCAAGTAAAAGGGAAATATGCTGGGGCCTTTTATTGTGGGTTTGTGTCATCTCCTAGTCACTTTTGTGGGTTTTATGCAAGAGCCAAGTTGTGACCATTTGTCCATTTTCCATCAACAAAAAAAAAAAAAAAAAGGTGATTATTGGGTTGGGTTTGGGCATGGCAAGACCCACTCAGGTGGGTTCAGTTTATTATAGTGTCAATTGGATAAACTTGGACCGGTCCGAATTCGACATAAATCGGGTTTTACCCGTGACCAGTGTTAGATTAGGTTAAAATGGTCTACGTTATGGGCCGGCTCAGGAGAAGGAAGGGGGCATCCATTGGTACCTATCATAGGAAAAGCATATATCATTAGCAGTCAATGAGTTCGATAGAACATATAGATAAATGGTACATAAGATTGATATATACGATTTTAGGGAGGAGAGAATTACAATTTTATAATCCAAGTTAGCCACATGTGATTGTTTGCCCATGTATGATGTATATTAATTTGGGAAAAATGAACTCGTATAAATAACCATTAACTCGGATCAACTAATAAATAATTAATAATAAAATAACCAAAATATTTAGTACTACTCGATCTAACATACTTCAAATAAGAATTGACCAAATACCCTCTAAAACCATCGTATAACTCTTAGCATCATTAGTACTAGTATATATATAATTTTGGAATCCCTTAAAAAACGTGCTTATATACTCGCTTCTAGGGACTCAAATGTTTCTAAAAATTATAAAAAGATTTGCTTTTAACCGTTGAATTGACTTCTTAATCTTTCAGAAACTCAAACTAATAGCTTATAGCTATACCATTATACACACAAGATGTTGAGAATTCCCCATCATCTACAATCAAATAGATAATTGCTCATGACTATTTCCATTGAAATATAGAATAAGGTTTCTTTTTTTAAAGAAGTTATGCACAAAAGATTTCATTTCTCTCTTAATATTACATGTACCACAGTACGTCTTTTAAAAACTTTATATGGCCAAAACCTCCCAAATAATAGTACGATCGTACAAACTTCACCAATTATACCTACGAAATTAGTTGTTACAACCTCATATCTATATGACTATTTAGTTTCAATTTTCACTCATTGACAAGACATATTAGCAAACCAAAGACTAAAAACAAGAAAAGTTGATGATATTTTTAATGTTGATTTGTTGAATTTTCAGACCCACTTGATATTTCATATTCTTGAACATATACATCACATCTTTACCTCTAATTAGAATTTAGACATCTGAAATAAGTTCCCAAAATTGACTAATTATTAATTAAACCAACGTGCCTTTTCATTTACATGCATGAACACACATCATCATATACTATTATGAACTCAGATTAGAATTTCATGCATCTCAGATTTACTGTAATACATTTATGTCTTTATCAGTTTTTTATTTATTTATTTTTTATTGTCTCTGTCAGTTCAAAATGCATGTATATACATGATCCTTTTTTTCTTTTTTGTTTTTAAATTTATTTGGGTGTGATGAAAACACGTTCAATTCTCTTTTTGGTGTATCAATGTTCAGTTCTATCTTCTAGAAACCCTTACCAACTTCACCTCGTTTTTTAATACTTTTGTCTTCACTTTTGGATTAAATCAAAATCCCTGTCGCTTTATATCATCTCCAGTTCAATCAATAAATTTGTTTTCCAGCTATATATAGAAATTATTATGTGTGGGTATGTATTGATTAAAAAAACTTTTATATTTACTCACAAAAATATACTAAATTTATACCAAAACATTATAATTACTTTGTTTTAATTTAATCATTAAACTCTATTTTTATTCGTGATATTTTTCATTTAATTGTGACGAGTCATATTATTAAAGATTTTTCTATCCGTTTAAGTAGTGAATTTAGAAATTGATTATATGAGTAGTGAATTTTCTCTATATTGTATTTTGTCATTGAAAATAATAGAGAATGGTTATTGTAGAAACTAATTATAGAGATAAGGTTGTGTATAGGGATCTTAAGTTATTAATCCCACATTTTATGAAAATATTAGGTTTCGAGTTAGAGTATTGAGAACTTTATCAATAAATACGTAGTATTGGATATATACTTCCTCTGTTTCAAGTTATTTGTTGCTTTAGGCCATTGAAGGAATTCCAATGTGAAGTTAACTTTAAGATAAGTTAATGATTAAAAT
The DNA here is from genome assembly GCA_021018815.1 of Talinum fruticosum. Taxonomy (NCBI): domain Eukaryota; kingdom Viridiplantae; phylum Streptophyta; class Magnoliopsida; order Caryophyllales; family Talinaceae; genus Talinum; species Talinum fruticosum. The sequence goes on along the minus strand of JAITYX010000048.1, from coordinate 564,215 downwards.
ATCCCTATGATTTTATTTATTAGAAATGAAGAAAATAGGAAAAAGAAAAGTAACCAATAAGGACAAAATTAATAAACTTGTCAAGAATACATTATTGAAATTGTAAACCGACATATATTATAAAACAAGAGACATTATTTATAGATTTAAAGTGACAAATAAATTGAAGCGGTATTAATTGGATGATATGAGGATATTGTAAATCTATAAGACAAATATATCCCTTCAACCTTTACGTACATGGGGTAGATAATTTCAAACGCAACATATTATACAAAAATAAAAACCCAACCTTAGTAATTGAAAATTGATGCATTTTGAATATATGGCAGGGGCCAGCTTAATCTCAAAATATTTTAAAGAAAATTGGATAAATAGCGCAATTAAAATCCATCCAAATTCATACCTTGAAAATTTTGTCATTAGGGAAGATGTGAGGGGAGGGATGATATGACGTAGCAATACCCTAAATCACAAAACAAGACAAAAGAAATAATACATTTAAGTTAGTCCAATTTGATCCAACTTAGAATGACCCAACTATCAATATCTTTGTATAAACAATTTTTTTTCATACAGAGCGCAAAGCTTAATATAATCAGGATTTAAATTCTGGACAATTAAAAATTTTACCGATTATATTAGTTGACATCCACGATAATTAGTTTTCAGTTATGAAGTTATGCTGATGTTGTATATACGGACAAAAGTACATATAACTTATGATCTGAATGCTTACATGATATATTTTATTTATTTATTTTAAGTGTGCCAGCATACATAGCTGATACACCAGGTGGATAAAATAAATTTTAGGAAATTCATGAAGAGCCACGCAAAAAAAAAAAAAAAAAAAGAAAAAGAAACAGAATGGAAGCCACCCTGTGTGGTAGCTGCATGAAAAAGAGGTTTTGGAAGGTTTGTCAATATTAAATTGATATTAGAGATGAATAAACTATTATGAGAGTAATTGATTGACAAAGATGTGTTTGATATGGAAATTTAGATTTGTTTTTCCAGCCACCTTCGTGCCCTTCTTTCTTATTAATATCTTTGCTTCTATTTGTGAATTCATAATTGTTATGAGAGTTGATATGGTTTACCAAAGTTGGTAGGTAACAGACAAAGACATCCATGCACCCAAACTCTTGTTCTATGTTCTTCCTTATTTTATCAATTCATTTATTAAATTCACTCATATATTTTATCAAGTCTCTTTTAGCTACACGCAAATATAGAATGCATAAAAATTGATGCATTGGAGATATTTATATCTAACAATTTCATAATTACTCCTATTATTTTTTACAAAATAAGTATACACAATTATGCATTATAAAATTAATCATTATATATATATATACACCTGAGAGGAAAAGTACCCCCTTCAAGCCTATATATTCTTATCAAATTGTCTTTTTGTTCATTTGAAGTATTTCCCATGCGTGTGTGCGCGCGTGTGTACGCGTTTGTGTGCGCTTGCTTGTGTAGGTGTGTGTACACACACGCGCGCCCGTGCGTGTGTGTACACGTTCATGTGACTTATTGTCATCAATAGGCATCCTCAAGACCTTAGAGAAAACATTAAAAGAATTATTCAAGCATATTATAGATGTTGGTTTAGCTTTGTAAAAATTATGTGATCATTAACAAATGATATATGTTAAAACTTAATAGTTTTACGCCGAGGCTGGAACTTAAAAGACTGATATGTGGTCTATTTCTAAGTAGTCTAGTGAAGTATTCCATAACCAGGAGAAAGACTAAGAAAGAAATTGGATCTTCTTATCTTAGACCTTTTTCACCTTTAAAATATCCAAAAGAACTCTTATTCATGTAAATAGAGAAGTATGTTTTATTTATACAACTTATGATCTATTTCCTACAACTGTCAGGGAAACAAAATCCCTCTAGAACATCATCAATAAACTCATAAAAAATGAAATCATAAGCCTTTCTTAAATCAACTTTCAAGAGGCAAGTTGGGCTTATATGTTTTCTAGTATACTCCATCAATAACTTTGGCACACAAGAACATTATGCACCGAGGCTCTTCGGACACAAATGCACTTTGATTGGTGCTAACAATATCATGCGGAATGGGTCTAGTCTAGCACAAAGAATTTTATATTTACATTTGTACACTATGTTACAACAGGCTATATGCCTAATATCCTCACCTAAAGTAGGACAGATCGACTTTAGAGATCAAGACAACTTTAGCAGAGTTAACCTAGTTAAGTAGCTTACTTGAAGGGAAAAAACCTATTTGGAAACTAACATGGATATATGACCCCCACGTGGTAAAGACAAAATTAAAACCCGAGAACTTCTCGGAGTTCTCAATATAGATAACCTCCCTTGGCTTTGCTATGAGGATGTCAATGAGATCCTAGAGCACCATCGCAAACAAGGAGGTCCACCCAAACAACAACATTTCATCCGTGATTTTTAGGAAGCTATTACCAACTATGAACTCAGAGACATGGGTTTTGAAGGCATGCCTTTACTTGGTCCTATAACCAAGGATAAGAAAACAACGTCCAAGAAAGGTTAGACCGGTATCTATGTAACACAACCTGGAAAATCATTTTTACTTGGCACAAAGTTTTTGACCTCCCAAGCGGAAATTTGATCATTTTCCAATTTTATTGGAGTGCACTATGCTCGCCTTTGCTACCCAATCCTTGAAAAGAAGAAAAAGAAATGGCCTTATAGATTTGAGAAAGCATGGATAAGCAAGGATGACCATGAGAAGGTTGTGCAAGAGGTTTGGAACCATAGCAGGCCGTTCTTGAAAGGGGGAGAGGATGTTGAGTGTTTGTCAACAAATGGGTAAAAAACTAGGTACATGCACGAATATCTTGAAGAAGCACACTAAAGACAGAAAGGAGACAATTGACAAGCTTCATCAAGAATAGAATTAGAGGAAATCATTTCCCAAATTCAAACCTTTAATGCTTGAAGTTGATGATCTTGAGCTTTAAAAGGAAACTATGTGGTGTCGAGAAGCCGCCGATCATGGATCACTAAGGGTGATTGTGATACATCCTTCTTCCACGAGAAAACCTTGTTGAGAGAGAAGAAATTCAGTATAACATATTGTTAACTCAAATGGTGTTATTGTCTATGATGACGAGGAAATTTAGATGGCCTTTCTCGAGCATTTCTAAGAGTTGTTTTCTACATCAGCTCAGAAAAATTTTGATGATCTCCGACCATCATACAACCTAAGGTTATAGCAAAGATAAATCATAAACTTATGATTAGATACACTAGAGAGGAAGTATTAAACGCTTTGAGGTATATGCACACCACAAAGGCCCCGAGCTGGATGGTATGCCCGCTCTTTTTTCCAACACTATTGGCATATTATAGGCCTAAATCATTGAGTTAGTGATGGAGGTTCTAAATAATGATGCCAATCCATGTTATTTCAACTAGATTTTTATAGATTTGATACCCAAAGTCAAATCCTCGACACCCCAGAAAGACTTTAGGCCCATAAGTCTATGTAATGTGATATACAAGTTCATTTCATAATTCATAGTGGAAAAATTGAAGGATATTCTTCTCGATATAATTCATGACTCCCAAAATGCATTTGTTCCCTGTAGAAAGATCATGTACAATGTTATAGCTGCATTTGAGCATTTCCATTACCTGAAAAAACGTAAGAAGAATGGAGCAAAGGGATATATGGCTTTGTAATTGGATATGAGCAAGGTTTATGACCAAGTGGAATGGGCTTTTCTGGAAAGCATATTTAGTAGAATAGGGTTTGCTAAAAAGTGGGTCGATTGGTCATTAAATGCGTTACCACCTGTCTTCTATGCAACATTAGTTAATGGGCAGCCTACAATATGGTTTTACCCACAAAGCGGCCTTAGACAAGGGCATCCCCTTTCCTTCTCCTGATTTCTTCTTTGTGCCTAGGGCTTATCATCACTTATTGTGGATACGATGGATCGAAAACAAATTTACGAAATTAAAATTTGCAATGGTACTCCTACTTGTCTTACACTTGTTCTTCACTGACAATAGTCCACTGTTTGTTAGAGCCAACTAAATTGAAGCCAAAAAGTGATGCAAATTCTACGCCACTCGAGTTATGCTTCAGGGACGTGGTCAATATGGATAAATCCGAGATCTCTTTTAGCCGAAATGTGGACGATAGTGTGCATGGGGTTTTAAGGTCAGTTAAAACTTGCCAACGCTACTTAGGTCTACCTACTTTCATAGGAAGGTCAAAGAAGGCGGGTTACTAAGGTATTTGTGATCGAGTATGTAAAAAGCTTAAGGGTTGGAAGGAGAAATGTCTTTTAAGGGTACGTCGAGAAGTGCTTCTAAAAGTGGTGGCTCAATCAATACCAACGTACTCCATGCAATTTTTGAGTTCCCAAAAACACTTTATGACGAGCAAGAATGAACGTCTAAAGACATCTAGTGGGGAACATGAAAGGAAGATGGTATGGGTTGCATGGAACAAAATGTCCGCAAAGTTCATAATTTCAACCTAGCTTTGCTTGGGAAATAGGTTTGGTGACTTCTTAATACCCCTACTTCACTTACGACAAAAATTCTAAAAGCTCGATATTTTGCGAAATCATCTTTACGAGTAGTGAAGGTTGGCTTCCAACTTAGCTATATGTGTCTTAGGCTCCCAAAATTCAAGGCGCTAGTGGATAAAGGGACTCAATTAAATGTGGGCAATGGAGCAACGATTCGAATATGGGGGATAGATGGCTCCAAATTCCACCGGACACCAAATAATCATACTTCCAAGGTTACTAGATGAATCTGCAAAAGTTGCAGAGCTCATAGACCACAAGGATAGAACATGGAGAATTGATATGATTCAATAGATTTTTCGAGTAAAGGTAGGGACTGAAATCATGAATATCCCACTAGGTGACACAAACACAAATGATTACCTAGCTTGGGAAGCATCCAGGGATAGGGAGTAACCGTTCGAACGGCTTATCACCTAACTCGAAACTCAGCGAGGCTCCTTTCTTACCTAATTTTGAGGTCCCTCCAGTGAAGCTGATGGTAGGTGCGATATAATTTGAAACTCGAGCAACCCAACCGAAAGTGAAATTTTTTTGTTGGAGATCTTGCTTTGATAGCTTACCAACCAGAATTTATCTCTTTTATCGAGGTATTCTTGTTGATGTCTATTGTCCTTTGTGTGGATATGATTATGAAACTCTAACCTACCTTTCCTTGATTGCCCAGATTGCACATGATTTTTGCTAAAATGTCCTGTCGGGCTTGACACAAAAACTCATCATTCTCAAGTCTTTGGGTCGTGGTGCCATGACACCTTTGTAGCGTAGATACAAGAGGCTTTTTGATAACGTGCTTATGGTGATTGTGGACAACCAGCAACAAGTGGTTCTTTTAAGCAAAAAATGTGGCTTATTCAAGAACTAGTTGGAAGAGCTCTAAACTTTTGACTTTGTTGAACAACACCTAAAAGCATATCAATTTTTACTAACACTAAGTTTACACCACTACTACAGGATCTGAATTTTCACTACGAGCATTTGAGAACGGTTATGAAGAAAACCGTAGTAAAAAAATAAAGACGTGGCATTTTTGAAAACCTCTGGAAAAAAACTAACTTTTAACTATAGTTTCTTGGAAGAACCGTAGTTAAAAATCAAGGTTGGACCTATTACGTCTAAGAACCGAAGCAATATGCATGACTTTCCACTTGTGGTTCTAGGTGAGAATTGTAATAATAGGTCCACTACTACAATAATGATTTTTAATTATGGGCCTTTTACAACAGATTATAACAAAAGCGTACTAAAAGGTGAAGTGGGGACATTTTTATAAAAAATTTGAAAATAAAGACCTAATACAATGATTTTAATGAAGAATCATAGTAATATGTTCTAAAAATATGACTAGTGAGTGGGCATGACAAATGAGGGATAATCCACATACGGAACCAATAAAACATCAGCTACCACTACTACAGGAACCTTTTTAAATACGGTTCGAAACTACCTTTAACTACGGTTATCGGGCGTTGTCTATGTGCCGTCATTGTAGGTGGACATCTTTTACTATGGTTCAAAACCGTAGTAAAGAAGACCTATGACGACGGTTCTATAGAAAAATCGTAGTCATAGGTCAATCTATGAGGACGGTTCTTCAAAAGAGCCGTTGTCATAGGTTAACCTATAACGACAATCTTCATCTAAACCGCCTTCATAGGTCTGAATTCAAACCTTTTACTATGGTTCTTCTTTAAGAACCGTAGTAATAGGTTTAATTTTTTATAATTTTTCTTGTGTTTGCTTGCCCTCCTTATAGTACAATCATATACAACCTTACAAAAACTCTTTCAGAATATACAAACCACAATCCAATACAGTTTTGACTAGAATATATACAAAACAACATAATCATCACATTTGTATATGGTACATATAAAAAGACAATGTAAAAATATATATACCTATGTAATTGTGCACCTATGTACATATATACTTATAACTCGTATGACTATTAAAATTAGAAACTTGACCAATCAAATAATGAAAAATAAGTGTAAATATAAACCCATGTCTTTATACGGTTATATACAAACTCTGCCCAACCTTTTTTAGCTTGTTGAGAATTTCATCCGTATAGGGAGTGGGTGGGTTCTTTCCAGGAAATATTGTGACCAATGCTTTAAAAGACATATTAATTAGGTCAAGTGCAAGTGCTAATCAAGTTGAAAAAAGAACAAGCGCAAGTGTTAATCAAATATAAGTACAAGTATACATGTTTGGGATTAGAATTATTTAAATCGAGTTCGGTCACGAGTCTCTTTCATGTACTTGGAGAATGTAAAAGTTGCACTCCACGTTCCCTGGTTGTTTATGACACTACAATAATAAAATAGTTTCCCAGCACATAGAAAACTAATTAGTACTTTATGTAGCTAGCAAGTAATATGAAATGAAAAACAATTAAAGTAGACTATAACCAAGAGAATCTCACTTTTACGGAGAAATTGGTGGATTTGGTCTCGCTCATAGGCCTCTTAAGCCTCCCCTATAATAATAATGTGCTAGAGCACTATTTTTCAATCGGAAAAGTAAAATTCAAATTAGACAGACATACAATTGAAACGAATACTAATTAACAAAAAACATAAAATGATTTAAGTATGAACTCACGTGTCGAGTACGTTCTTAATATATTTCCTCACGGGAAGACCCAGAGGATCAAGCTAGTATGGGATATTAGCCCTTGGAAATATGGCAGCAAGCGTCCAATGGTGTCTACACAGTCACATATAACACATTTATATAAGTATGTATAACACCATAAAAACTTCGATTAATAAGTTTATTTGTACACTTACTTCTCAATGAATGGAGCTAAGTAACATGTTTTATCCTACGCATTACATTTTATGACTTCGAAGATATAGTCGACTCGTTCATTATGTTTCGCCCAACTCCTTGAATGGAATTAGGGTTGAGAAACCGAACGAAGTCGTTTCCGATCTCTTGTAGCCACCTTATATATTAATTATATGTAGTTAGAAATTGAAATTAATAGTTAAAAAAAACTTATGAATATAATAATTCACATAATGCCAATCATAATAGCGGATACAGTGATCTCATGCATCTACAAAAATTGCGGTATGTCCTTCGGGAAGACAAAGAATGTCATGTACCCATTATCCCCTTCACGTTGCCCAAACACGTGACTTGGCGCGCTCATTTACAACAATGTCTCTACTGACAAAGTCTTCACATAACTTTGATGAGTAGCACACCAATCTGTACAGGACACCTTAATGGACACGAGAGGAGACTTTTTGGATGACAAATTGGCGCCACTCGAATAATTGCTTATGCCAACCAAGGGAGATGGAGTGCCCTTTATCCCACTCTCGAATCTATCCCCGATATCCTAGTAAATAATCAATAAAAAAATTATATATATATATATACACGTGATATTAACAACAACTAAATTTAATATTTTAAAAAATGAATTATCGTAGATAGGATGACCAAACTCTTGGGCCAACGAAGAAAAGTGTTGACTACATCGTCAATAGTATGGAGGTACGGTGTCCGGATTGACAACTCACAACCGCCTTTCCCTTGCATGACCTCTTTCATACTCACACTCACCTTATCACCTAAAGGGGTACCCCGTCAACGACGGTATCCGACCTCCACGGGAAAACAACACCCGATGCCACAACATGCTCTAGGGGGTGATGAGAAGCTAGCATACACTTTTCCAACTGCATAAGAATAAGTATAACAATTATAATCATGGGATAACCTTTGGCATAGAAGTTAAACAACCTAAAAATCCTAAAAATAAACGGACAAAGTTTTCCCTTAAAGTTAACATTTTCTCGGGATAACAGCCCTCAACCAAAACAACAAAAACATACTATATAAGTAATTACTTAACGGCCACACGCCGGAGTTCCACAACAACCAAACAATATACACCATTCATTCAACAAGATTATACCAATTAGTCAAAATATAAACATGCATGTAAATAACGACACTCATCCGAAACAACAAAAACATACTATAAGTAATTATTCAACAAGATTATACACAAATTAGTCAAAATATAAACATGCATGTAAATATAATTAGGTTGCAAAATCAGAATTACCTTCGCTAGAACTTCAAATTGGTCGACAGGTGAGCTCGTGTTTGCGCTTGCCGGTGTGTGAGGTGAAAATGAACGTAAATCATCCAAGTTGCTAGGTACCCGCATACCTATGTTTGTGAAGTACGCCCTCATTTGGGCCTGCATCTCTGCCCACATCTGCGCCCTCATCTCTTTCATCTTCTCTTTCATCCGTGCAGCCATCTCGTGCACCCAATATTTGGGACATTTGGGAATGTTGGGACTACATTTGGGACTCCATATGTGCTTGGCTATAAGAGACGGGCACTTCTTCCTAGCCCCAAAGTGCTCAACTATCCCCATCTTCCCACCGACGGCTTGAACACGACCGGGATGCTCATCTCTTTGTAGGGCCGAGGCTAGCTTATCCCTCCTGCAGGTGGTATCAACAACTTCGAAGTTGATGCTTGTGACAAAGACTCCTGTAAGAAGGAAAAAAATTATCATTTGACAATTCATACATATTAAAACCGATAAGTTCTCAAAATAATTAGAGGAAATAGTAAAAAACCTCACGAGTCGCTGCACAATAGATTCTACTTCGGTCATAGTGAAGGTTCCATCTTTCTTCTTTCTTCCTTCGACCCACAACTCGTCTCGCTCGATAGTGAGTTGAGAAGTATTTATGATGGAACCTTCACTCGGATGTGCTTTGAAGTTGTTCAACCTTTTGCTTGTACAACCTCTCCTCCAACTTCGCGTATGCCCCACGGGACATCACATGAGGATACGCATTACTCCTAATCCTCTTCCGGTTGGCTTCACCTCGTGCTGCGCAAGTAATTAAGATAACGAAAATATCGAGTACATAAGACTTAAATCGAAAAAAGATAACAAATGATGATAAATTACCATGTATTCCGGAGAGGAGACATATGCTTCAAACGATCTCTAGTCCTCCTCTCGTGATGAAGTTGAAGACCTCCCGTGGTCTACCTTCCGCCTTTATCTACTTTTTTTTTGTAAACCCATATCTTGGCAATGCGATGTTTGAAGTTTCTAAATTTTTCCGCCACCAACATAAGGGACTTGTGTTCACTAAGGGGATCACAGATTCATTAACGTTCAAGATGAAAATTTTCTAAAATACAAGAACGACATGCATTAGTACATATATATTAACCATTTACAATAAGTTGCATTTACCTTAATATCGTTCCAAAGGTTGTCCTTAATCGACTCGAGACTGCAGTCGAATTATTGTAGTTAATGTTCACGTATGTGTGGGTTGCCTCACCAACATAGCTCATAAAGTGAGCTTTATGATCACCTACAACATTTACGTGCCTATCAAATTCGACTCGTGTAAGGAGAGTTGGATCGTCTCTATTCCGGACCAACTTCTCCTTATTAATCATTGTGCGTCCCTTATATTTTTTGTACTTTTGGAAGAATCCATTTTATAATGTAATAAATTATACAACTCTTGATAAATAAACAAGTACAACAATGTTCGGACGGAAACACGAAGTTGGGCTTTGCAGCGAGGAAACACGGAAGTTGGGGCAGGCGGCAGCCAACACGAAGCTAATCGTGTTGTCTAGCATGACCCATGCTGGATGCACGACCCGTGTCGATTGACCAACTTCTCGGTTCCTCGATTTTTGCCATTTTCTTTGGTTTCTTTATGAGTTATGTTTTTCTCCTCTCATTGTTACTTATACTTGTATATCTCCTCCCTCGCCTTGCCCCGAACACTCCAAGAAAAAGGGTTAAAACTACAAGCCCACAATACCTCTAGATTCAACAATAGCAATTTAGTGATGCATGCCTTCGCCTTTTATAATAGCATTTAACAATTTATGTGTTTCAAATCGGGGTATAAGTTTAGACAAATTCATAAGACCTTGTTTAAGCCCACAATGGCGATTCCTTTAAGGACTAAGATTCAAGCTCCAAAATAATAACAATAATTTGTCAAGTCTAATTATGCTGAACGGGAGTTTAATTACACCATTGAAGACTATAAAACATGCCACATTTATACATTTCATTTACAAAATAAGAGAGGGAGATATGGGTTACATACCGGCCAGTGAGAGTCGGAGAGAGGGTGTAGTGACGACCGGAAACCACAAAAAGAAGAGACAGCAGAGAGAGTAAGTGAGGGGCATGCCGGAAGCCACCGGCGACAGCGAGGAGACAACAGAGAGAATGAGTGGGAGTAGCCGAAAACCGCAGTGATCGAGAGTGACAACGACCGAGAGCTAGGGTTTTTTGATGACTCTATGGTGACGGTTCAAAGAAAGAACCGTCGTTAAAAGTTAGCTTTCAACTTTTAACGACGCTTTATTCATTGAACCGTCATCATAGATAAATATATGACAACGGTTCAATGAATGAACTCGTCATTAAAAGTTAAAAGCTAACTTTCAACAACGGTTCATTCTTTGAACCTTCATTATATGTACATTAAAATCCGGTTTTTTTTTTTTTACAAAAAGCCATCTTATCATTTTTTACAACGATTTTTCATTATAATCGTCGTTAGAGACCTGTCGTTAAAAGTTGTTTCGTAATAGTGTACAAGCTTATACCAATAATGTAATTCCTATCTCTCTAGCCAGGCCTATCTCTCCCTTGTACATCCATGTGAATTAATCCCTATCTCTCCCCATTCCTCTCCTTCCAATTCCATTACTCATGCGTTCCTTCTTCTCTCTCTTTCTCTCTCTCTCTGATCCCCTTCCTCCATTCCATTTTTCACTTCACTTATTCACTTTTATTCCTTCCGTCGGCTCTAGTGAAGGAGTCATCACAAATGGCCAGTGCCAAGCTTTTCTCTTTCGTCCTCTTTATTCTCATTGCCATTTCCATGCTTGTCGCTCTGGTACATTCTCTCTTTTCCCAATTTTGTCATTCCTCAATTTCCTCTTTCAAATTAGATATGTGACTCGACTTATGTTTTCTTCTTTTTATGCTCATGTTTTGGGTCGGAGCCCTTATGGATTTGATAGACATCAAGCCTTCCAGTGAGTACACCCTATCTTTATAAATTTCTTAACCTCTTTCGGATCTATAAAATTCATTTTTCTTCATTTTGCTTACGTTTGTTAATAGATGTATAAAATTTGATGCGTTTTAGGGTTCAAGCAAGAGGATTTTAAAGAGGAGAAGACAGGCGATGAGAAAGAGACGGAGAGCGAGAAGGCAAGAAGGAGACGAGACCGAATGGTGAGAGACAGACAAGTTTTAAGTTTTAGGTTGCACTTTCTTCTTCGATTTTAATTTTAGATTCAAAATTTCAATTGAGTTCAATTTTGGTCTTCATTCAGATCTATTCTAGTGTTCAAATCTAGGATTGAGTTATAAATTTTTGAAGGAAATTATTTTGTTAATGAAATTATTTTGTTTTGAAAATTTGGGGACTATTTGTGTTGTTAAGTAGAAACTTCGTTTAAGGGGTGGTTTTCACTACGGTTCATCCAAAGAAACGTAGTAAAAACACTACTATAGAAACCATTTTTAATGACGGTATTTAACGACGGTTAAAAGGACAAACCGTCATGAAAAATGGACCGGTGGCATTTTTGTAAAAAGCCGTTATTAATATATAATGAAGGTTTAATAAAAGAACTGTCGTCAAATGTTCTTTGAACCGTTGTCAAACATTCTTTGAAGACAATTCTTTCATTGAACCGTCGTCATAGGTTGTTTAAAAAAAAACCCTCGCTCGCGGCCGTTTTCTCACTCTCGCTTCACTCTCTCATTACCGTTGAGCTTTCTAGCTGCTCTTCTCTCTCTTCTCTCTGCTGTTTCAAGTGGTTTTCGGTGGTTTCCGGTTGTGGCTGCACCCCGACTCACTTTTTCGGTTGTTTTCGATTGTGGCTGCACCCCTGCCCCTCACTCACTCTCTTTGCGGTTTCAGGTCCCCACTCACTCTTGCCGCCGTCTCTCTCAATCTAGCCCGCCTTTATATAACTTATATCTCCCTCTCTTATTTTGTAAATAAAATGTGTAACTGTTGCATGCTTTATGGTTGTCATTGTATGCTTGAAACTTGAGGCTTGAATCTTGATATGTAACTCATAGCATTTAGAGTACGCACGCTCTCGTTAGCATAATTAAACGTGACAAATACAAACTTCTACATGTTGAATGCTATGCATTGTTGAATGTTATTGTAAAAGGCCAAGTATAAGTGAGAATGAGAGGAGAAAAACATAACACATAAAGAAACCAAAAACGGCCAAAGTTGAGGAACCAAGGTGTTGGGCAGCCAAGCACGGGCCTTGCCAAACTACACGGTCAACCCGTGTTGGCTGCTACCCAGCCCAACTTCGTGTTTCCATCTGAAAATTGTTGTACATGTTTATTTATCAAGATTTGTTTCATTACTTGTAGTATAAAATGGATTCTTCTAAAAGTAAAAATCAATCGAGAGGGCGGACTATGACAAACAAGGAAAAATTGGTCCGAGTAGAGATGATCTAACCCTACTTACACAGAGTTGATTTTGATAGGCACGGAAATGTCTGTAGGTGTTCATAAAACTTACTTTATATGTTGGTGTGGCAACGCGCACATACGTGAACATCAATTACGGAAAATGAAACGAAGTCCCCGATTCCATTAAGGACAACCTTTGGAACGATATTCGGGTAAATGCGCTACGTCTCAACTTAGTATTACAACTTATTGTAAATGGTTAATATATATGTACTAATGCATGTCGTTCTTGTGTTTCAAAAACGTTCAACTTGAACATTAATGAATGTGAGATCCCTCGGTGAGACACAAGACGCTCATGTCAGCGGCGAGAAAAGTTTAGAGACCTCAAATCTCGCATTGCCATTATATGGGTCTACAAAACAAAGTAGATAAAACAAGAAGGTAAACCACTGGGAGGTCTTCTATTGCATCACCGAGGAGGACTGGAGATTGTTTGAAGCATATGTCACCTCTCCGGAATACATGGTAATTTATCATCATCATTTGTTATCTTTTTTCGATTTAAGTCTTATGCACTAATATTTTCGCTGTCTTAATTACTTGCACCGGCGCTAGATGAAACCAATTGGAAGAGGATTAAGAGCAATGTCTATCCTCATGTGATGTCCTGTAGGGGATACGCGACGTTGGAGGATAGGTTGTACAAGCAAAATCTTGAACGACTTTAAACCACATCCGATGAAGGTTCTAGCATAGATACTTTGCAGCTTGCTATCGAGAGGGACGAGTTATAGGTTAAAGGAAGAAAGAAGAAAGATAGAACCTTCACTGTGACCGATGTAGAATATATTGCACAGCGACTCGTGAGTTTTTTTTTTTTACTGTTTCCTTTATTTATTTTGAGAAATTATCGGCTTTAATATTTATGAATTCTCAAATGATAATTTTTTCTTCTTATAGGAGTCTTTGTCACGGACATCGACTTCGAAGTCTCTTACACCACCGGGAGGAAGGACGAGCTAGCCTTGGCCCTACAAAGAGATGAGCATCATAGTCGAGTTCGAGCCGTCATTGGGAGAGTGGGGATAGTTGAGCACTTTGGGACTAGGAAGAAGTGCCCCGTCACTTCCAGCCAAGTGTATATAGAGGCCGAAATGACCTAAATGAGGTCCCAAATGGAATTCCAACAGATTCTAAATGACCTAAACGGTTGCCCAAATAGAATAAATGAAGGAAAAAATGGCAAAATTCACCAAGATAGGTATGTTGTCACTCGACATACCCATGTGCGATTTGGGTCGGTTCTCACCCCAAACACCGGTGAGCGCAAACGCGAGCTTACTCATCGACCAATTCGACTTTATGGTGGAGGTAATTCATATTTTGCAACTTGTTTACATGCATGTTTATATTATGACTAATTGGTGTATAAACTTGTTGAATAAATGGTGTACATTGTGTGGTTGTTGTGGAACTCGACGTGTGGTGGTTGAGTAATTACTTATAGTATGTTCTTATTGTTTTCGGATGAATGCAATTATTTACATGCATGTTTATATTTTGACTAATTGGTGTATAATCTTGTTGAATGAATGTGTATATTGTGTGGTTGTTGTGGAACTCGGCGTGTGGCATTTGAGTAATTACTTATAGTATGTTTTTGTTGTTTCGGATGAGGGCCGTTATCCCGGGAAAATGTTTACTTTTTAGAGGAAACTCTGTTCATTTATTTTTAGGATTTTTAGGTTGTTTAACTTTTATGTCAAAGGTTATCCCATGATTTTAATTATTATGCTTATTCTTATGCAACTAGCGAAGTACAAGCTAGCTTCTCATCACCTCCCTAGAGCATGTTGTGGCATTGGGTGTCGTTTTCCTGTGGAGGTCATATACTTGTCATTCATAGGACACTCCTTCTAGGTGATGAGGTGAGGGTGACTATGAAAGAGGTCATGCAAGGGAAAGACGAGTGTGAGTTGCTGATCCGGACACCGGAGCTCCTCATTCTTAATGACACAGTCAATAGTTTTCTTCGTTAGCCTAAGAGTTTGGTCATCCTCTCTACGATAATTCATTTATTTAAAGTATTAGATTTAGTCTGTTGTTAATATCATATAAATATAGTATTGATTATTCACGAAGATATCGGGGACGGATCCGAGATTAGGATTAAGGACACTCCATCTCTCTCGGTTGGCACAAGGAAATGTTCAACAGCGCCCATTCGTTGTCCAAAGAAGTCTCCTCTCGTATCCATTGAGGAGTCCCACACGAATTGGCGTGCTACTATGCAAAGTTATGTGAAGACTCGTCAGCACAGGAATCATTGATCCGTAGCACGCCGGGTCACGTGTTTGGGCAACGTGAAGGGGAGAATGGGGACATGACCCTCTATGTCTTCCCGGATGACATACTGCAATTTTTGGAGATGGAGGATATCGACGCTTCCGCTGTTATGCTTGGCATTATGTGAGTTACTATATTCATAATAAGTTCTTTTGATTACTATTAATTTCAATTTCGAACTACGGATAATTAATATGTAAGGTGGCTGCACGAGATTGGAAAGGATTTCATTCAGGGAGTTAGGCGAAACATGAAGAATGAGGTAACTATATCTTCAAGTTCATGAAACGTAATGCGCAAGATAAAACATGGTACTTTGCGCCATTTAATAAGAGGTAAGTGTACAAATATAAACTAATTAACTGAAGTTTTTATGGTGTTATACATGCTTATATAAATGTGTTATTTATGGTTGTGTAGCCACCATTGGATGCTTGTCTGTGACATTTCCAATGGTTAATATAGCGCACCGGCTTGATCCTCCGGGTCATACTGTGAGGGAAGGTATTAGGAATGTCGTTGAGACATGAGTTCATACTTTAATCATTTTATGTTGTTTTGTTAATTAGTATTCATTTCAATTGTATGTGTAATTTGAATTTTATTTTCCGATTGAAAAATAGTGCTCTATCACGTTATTATTTTGGTGGAGGCGTGAGAGACCGATGAGCAAAATCAAAGCCAATAATTATCCACGTAACGGTGAGGTTCTCTTGGTTAAAGTGTACAATTATTTTTCATTTCATATTATTTACTAGCTATATAAAGTACTAATTAATTCTTTATATGTTGGGAATCTATTTTATTATTGTAGTGCCATAAGTGGGGAACGTGGAGTGCGACTTCTACTTTCTGCAAGTACATGGAAAAGATAGTGACCGAACTCGATTTAAATAATTCTAGTCCCAAGGAGGTATACTTGCACTTGTACTGGTAATTGATTATGTAAAAATTATTTTTTTAATGTTCTTTTTTAGCTTGATTAACTTTGCAGTTAACCTAATTAATATGTCTTTTATAGCATTGGTCACAATATTTTTCAGGAAAGAACCCATCCACTCCCTATACGAGATGAAGTTTCAACAAGTTAAAACAAGGTTGGGCGAGTTTGTATATAATCGTATAAAGACATAGGTATATATTTACATTTCATTATTTGATTGGTCAAGTTTGTGATTTTATGGTTATATATGTATATAGGTATATATATTTACATTTACATCTGTCTTTTATATGTACCATATACAAATGTGATGAATATACTTGTTTTATATATATTCCGGTCAAGTATTGGATTGTGGTTTGTATACTCCGAATGTGTAAGGTTGTATATGATTTTGTACTATACGGAGGGCAAGCAAACACAAGAAAAATTATTTTTAAAAAATCAGACCTATTACTATGGTTCTTAAGGAAGAACCATAGTAATAGGTCTAGTTGAAGGCCTATGATGACGGTTCGGATGAAGAACCGTCGTCATAAAGTGACCAATGATGATGATTCTTTTATATAATTGTCGTCATAGAGTGACCTATGACTACGATTCCTCATCCGAACTGTCGGCATAGGCTTCTTTGACTACGGTTGTGAACTCGTAATTAAAGATGTCTATCTACAACGACGGCCACATAGACGAGGCTTGATAACCGTAGTTGAAGGTCATTTTGAACTGTAGTTAAAAGTTGTTCATGTAGTAGTGAAAGGCTTGTTTGACAAAGCCTTTTACCACGGTGTTTTTGATGAACCGTAGTAAAAGGCTTGTTTGATCGATCCTTTCACTACGGTCCATCCAAAGAACCGTAGTAATAGGTAATCTTTTATTATGGTTCATAACCGTAGTTAAAGATACTTACCTAATACTATGCTCACATAGACGACACTTAGCTACCGTAGAAAAGGTCATTTTGAACCGTAATAAAAGATAGTTCTTGTAGTAGTGCACTAAAATAGTTTGGACACCACTAGATGAAGGATATGTGAAAATCAACGTGAATGCTTCATCTGGTTGACAAGAATTTTATGGATTTAGGTGTGATTACTTGTGACCTAAGATCTTATGGCTGTAGCTTTTTGAAAGTTAGAGGGAATTAGGACGTAGAAACTTCGAGCCTGTGCAGCTCGTTTAGGTATGAAAATTTCTCATTTTCATTCTCGAAATAGATTGACAAATGATAGCCCAAGCACTAAAGACGAAGAACTTCAAACCAACTTATCACTACTACAATAACCATCTTTTACTACGGTTCAAAAAGACCTTTTACTACGGTTAAAAGGCGTTGTGTATGTGAGGGTAGTAGATAGCCACCTTTACTACGATTCAAAACCGTAGTAAACGAAACACTATTACTATGGTTCATTTAAAGAACCGCAGTAATAGGTACATCGATCTATTACTACGGTTCTTTCTCCGGAACCGTCGTAATAGCAACCTATTACTACGGTTCTTTAAATAAACCGAAGTAATAAGTCCAAGCCCAAACCCTCTTTTTAGCCAAAATTTTGGGTTTTAGGGTTGACCTATCACTTTGAACCATAGTAATATGTTTATTTTAGATAGATTGCTATGGTTCTTTAGTAAGAACCGTAGTAATAGGTTTGAATTCTTTTTTATAATTTTTTTGTTTTTCGTAACTTCGTACAATTATACAACCAGAATATATACAACCATTTACAACACATGCACAAACTGTTTCAAAATATATATAACCAAAATATATAAAGCCAAAATATATCCAATAACCTTACTTGTTTCACAACTAATTCATATTTCAAATACATACACACACACACACACATACACACATAATTAATTAATTTAAAAATCACAAAAATTACAAATCAAATAGTGAAGAAACAATCATTTGTAAATATAAACATATGTATGTGTAGTTAAACTACGCCTAACCCTCTCTAAGCTTATCCAACACAGCTTGTATATAAGGGGTAGCAGCGGGCTTCTTTCCTGGGAAATATCGTGACCAATGCTTGTAAAAAGTAATTTTACATATATTTACGTAGGTGCAAGTACTAATTAAGCTAAAAAGAGCATGAAAAAGATAAATTAAATTTTCAAAAATAAATGTAACAAGTGCAAGTGCAAGCACCTTTGCGGGATTAGATTTGTGATCATTAAAATCCAGTTGGGTCACAATCTTTTTCATGTTTTGGAGAATGTAGAAGCCACGCTCCATGCTCCCGATTGTTTGTGGCACTACAAATAATCAAAATAGATTCCCAGCACATGGAGAAGTAATTAGTAGTTATGTATAACAAGTAATTTCGCCGGAAATAAAAACTAGTTTAATGCTAAGCAACAGAACATCACTTTTACATTCACAATAGTTGGGAATTTTGTCTTATGTGAGCCTTTCGAGCCTCCCAAATAACCATACACTCTAAGAGCACTATTTTTCAATCGGATGAAAATAAAATTCAAATAAAAATCATGTATTGTTCAAATATCATAAAGGCATGCGTACAACATACAATTGAAAAGAATACTTAACAAAAGCAATGAAAATGAGTAAGTATTGAACTCACGAGTCGAGTACTTGTTATGATATGTTTCCTCGGGTATGACCTAGAGGATCGAACCAAGTATGCGATGTACTCCTTGGATATATAGCAGCAAGCATCCAATAGGCCCTACATCGACATAAATATTTATAAAAATCTAATTATTAAACCATTTGAAATCCATTAAGTTATGTGTACACTTATCGCTTATTCAACGGTGCTAAGTAACATGTTTTTCGCGTCCTAACCATGAGGTTCGAGATAAATTTGGATCGTTCCTGAACCGACTATCCATAGGTTTGAATGGCCTCGGGATCGATAAACCGAACGGACTCGATTCCTATGGAATGAGTCATCTTGTGGAGCCACCTATTACATATTAATTATACATATATAGTTAAAAATGAAAATTAACGGTTAAATGAACATATAGATAGTAACTCACATCATGCCAAGCATAACAATGATTGCGCAGATTTCTTGCATCTGTAGAAATTGTAGTATGTCATCCAAGAAAACCGGTAAGCTAATCTCATCGTCCCCGTCTAACCCAAACACGTGACTTTGCATTGTGATTTGGAGTACTCGTCTTACTGGAAAAAGCTTCACAAAACTTTCCGGATGAGAACTCCACTCCGGAGGTGACTTGTCAATGGGTTGGAGAGGAGAGTACTACGGACGATGATCGGGCACTTCTAAATGCTTGGTGGTGCCAACTAAAGACTTGTGAGTTCCCTTCTTCCCACTCTCAGCTCTAGCCATGACATCTTAGTTCAGGTAGGACGATAATTCACGAATTAGAAATATATATACGTGATATTAACAACCGATCTAATATTTTCAAATAAAATACATTCGATGTAGAGAGCATGACCAAACTCTTGGGCAAGAAACAAAACTGTTGACCGATTCATCAATAGTGTGGAGTTACGGTGATTAGATCGGCAACTCACATGTGCCTTTTTCTTGCATAGCTTCTATCACCTGCACCCTTACTTTATCCTCTAAGAGCGAGTGCCCTATGAACAACGACACCTCGCTGCACGAGGTAGATAACACCCGTTGCCACAAAAGTGATCTAAAGGAGGGTGATGAGAAACTAACATGCACTACACCGATCGCATAAGAATTAGAATCATGGGATAACCCTTGAAAGACACCATAAAGTATCAAGAATCCTTGAAAAAAATAGACATAGTTTCCCCTTAAAAGTCAACATTTTCCCGGGATAACGACCCTCATCCGAAATAACAATAACAAATAACAACTAATTACTCAATGACCATACGCCGGAGTTCCATAATAACCAAAGTGTATACACCATTCATTCGACAAGTATATACTAGTAATTAGTTAAATACAAACATGTATTCTTATTATTAGATAGCAAAATCTTAATTACCTGGGATATAACTTCGAATTGATCAAAGGGTGAGCTCGCTTTCGTGCTCGCCGGTATCCGGGGTACGAATTCACCTTTTGCATCACGTAACTTTTCCAAGTTGGGTGTCGAGATACCCATCTTTGTAAAGTATGCATGAACTGGGTCATCACTCTCTCTTCTACTTGGACCACTTGGGAAGCCAATTGAGACTCTACTTGAGAAATCATTGCCTCAATATCCGCTTAGCTGGAAAAGACGGGGTGCTTCTTTCTAGCCCCGAAGTGCTCAAGTATCCCTACCTTTCCATCGACTACTCGAATACGAGTAGGATGTTCATCTCTTTTTAGGGCCAAGGCTAACTTGTCCCTCTTTCCAATGGTGTCAACTATTTCTAAGATCTAGGTATGTGACAAAGACTCCTGTAAAAGGAAATAGATTATCATCGGACAATTCATATATTGAGCGATAAGTTCTCAAAATAAATAAAGAAATAGTCAAACTCACGAATCGCTGCATAATAGATTGGACTCATATTGTAGTGAAGATGTCATGTTTCTTCTTTCTTTCTTCGACCCACAACTCGTCCCTCCGGATAGTGATATGCGAAGGATCAATAATGGCACCTTCATCGGATCCACTTTTTAGTTGTACAAGCTTACGCTTGTACAAATTCTCATCCACCTTCGTGTATCCCCATGGGACATCATACGGGGATACACATTACTCTTAATCCACTTTCGATTGGTATCACCTCACTTTGCAAGTAATTAAGACAACAAAATAACCTTAAATAAGACTACAAATGTTATTCTAAAGAAATTAACTCTAAAGAAATATTCGTAAATAAGAGTTATAAAAAAAAAGAGAACAAATGTTAAATTACCTTGTACTCTAGAAAGGGATGGCAACAGGACGAGGATTCCCCATCCTCGTCGGGGCCCCACCCCAAGATGGGGAAAATCCCCGCCTCGAACGGGGAATGAGGCAAGGACGGGGACAAAAACCTTGTCCCCGGCGAGGACAAGGATAGGGACAGGGATGAATTTTATCCCTGTTCCCCTTTTTAAATTTTTTATATGTTAATATGTATATATATAAATTGTGAAGCTTATTTTCGTAATTATATAACTTTTAAACCCTAAATATAAAAGGAAGGCAATTGGCCATTCCCACCACCCTTTTTCCTCCCCGTCGTGCCCCCCTCTCTCTCTCTCCTCAACTAGCGTTCTTCTCTCTCACTCTTAAGCAACAATTCCTCTCCCTCTGCAGACTCGAGCATGACCTAGACAACACTTTCATCTCTTAGAAGGACACGTCCTCATAGTGGTTCAAACAATGTTGCTCCAGTGACCGGACCACAAAAAGTTCTCTCTTCATTGACAATGCTTTCTATAAAGCCTGTGTGGCACACAAATCTCTCCTACAAATCGATTAGCTAATAACATTCCACCCACTCACCAGGGATACTATTGCTAGGCTTGCTAGTAGCCCTACTGAATTGGCCAATAAATTTGGACTTGCCATGGTCAAACTTGGTAGGGTGACTTCTTACTCGGTTCCAAAGGTCAAATTAGAAAATCTTGTTGCCTTATTAACCGCACCTAATACTTTTGATCCACCTAATCATCAACTTTCTTAATTGCTCCCCTATTGTCATTATACTATATGGCGGACTCTGCCAAAAACCTAATTAAAAACTTTATATAAGTGTTTTTATTTTTTCATTTATATTCAATCATGACATCTAGAATTTCTCTCATATACGATCATGTCAAAGCATCCAGTCGGGGCCATGTCAAAGCATCCAGATCAGGGCTATGTCAAAGCATCCAATGGTGAAATTGAGACTTTTCCATGGAAAAACAATGGGAAACGGGGCGGGGGCGAGGACGGGGGCTGAACGGGGACGGGAACGGGGAATATGTTCTTGTCCCCAACCCCCGTGTTGCGATCCCTAATTCCAGAGTGAAGACATATGCTTCAAACTTCTTCCAATCATCCTTGGTTATAAAGTTGTAGACCTCCCATGGTCTACCTTATCCCTTGATCTCCTTTGTCTTGGACCCAAACAACGGCAATGTGGGACTTAAAGTTTCTAAATTTCTCTATTGTTGACATGAGGGTCTTGTGTTTCACCAATGGGAGATCTTATTCCTTCATGTCCAAATTGAACGTTTTCTAAATCACAAGAACAACATGCATTAGTATTAACCATTTACACTAAGTTGCGATTCTAAGTTAAGATGTAGTGCATTTACCTATATATCATTCCAAAGGTTTCCCTTAACCGATTCTAGGATCTGTACTCCAATGAGTGTAGTTGATGTTCACGAGTATACGGGTTGCCACACCAACATAGCTCATGAAGTGAGTTATGCGCTTACCTATCGGATTATAGTGCTCATCAAATTGGATCCGAGTTAGGAAAATTGGAACTTCTCTACTATGTGTCAAATTCTCTTTGTTCATCGTCGCTCGTCCCCTTGTCTTCTTTGTAACTTTGGAAGGATCGTGCTACTCCATTTTAAACCTAAATAAAAAGAAAAAAATCAAAAACAAAGATTTTGTTAGAAACCAAAAAAAAAATAAATTGTGACTGGAGTAGAGCACAAGAATGGCAGTGATGACAACAAACACTTAATGCAAATTTTAGGATTTCGGTTTGTCAACTAAGTGATTCAGCTATCCTCTACATATGCCTTGGCTTAGGTTTACTTAAATACTTAGCTACCTAGCTGGCTAGTGACTATCTCTTAGCCCTAGCCAAAAAGCTTGTTTCAAATTAGATTTTGCAACAAATGAAGTTACAATAGCCCCTTGGTTGACTACCTAAAGTATTCTATCTATAAATTTTCTTCCACTTCATCCCTAAACCCTAAATCATAAATCTTTCCATTTTCCTAAATCCTAAACCATAAATTTTTCCATTCATTACTACAGGAACCACTTTTAACTACAGTTAAAAGCGACATTTAATAGGCGTCATGTATTTGGGCATCGTTGTATGTACATCTTTGACTACGGTTCAAAATCATAGTCATAGGTCAATATATGACAATGATTCGGATGAAAAAACCGTAGTCATAGGTCACTCTATGATGATGATTTCTTCATCTTAACCATCATTATAGCCCTTCCTCTATAGTTGGAACAGAGCACCTATGACAACGGTTCCTTCATTTTAACCGTCGTCATAGATGGACCTATGACTACTGTTCGATTAAGAACCGTCGTCATAAGTCAGTTTTTTTAATAATTTTTCTCGATTTTCTTGCCCCTTACATACAGTACAAAAAACATGTACAAAGACCACAACCCAATACACTCTTCATCAAAATATATACAAAACGACATACTCATCACATTTTGTATATAATATGGTACAAGACAGGCTTTCTTTTAGTTTGATCGTTAGTGATTTCAAAATATTCTTTGTAAGTGTAAAAAATGTATACCTATGTACATATCATACCTATAACTGTGTATGACTACCAAAATCACAAACTTGACTTATCAAATAATGAAGAATAACTATAATATATATACATATTCCTTTATACGATTGTATACAAACTCGCCCAACCTTGTTTTAACTCGTTGAGCACTTTATCCGTATATGGAGTGGGTGGCTTTTTCCCGGAAAATATTGTAACCAATGTTGTAAAACACATATTAATTAGGTCGGTGCACGTGTTAATCAAGTTAAAAAAGAATATAAAATAATCAATTAAAAGTGCAACTATACCTCGTTGGGACTAGCATTCTTTTCGAGTTTGGTTACAATCTCTTTCAAGTATTGGAGAATGTAGAAGCCGCACTCCATGTTCCATGCTTGTTTATGGCACTACAATAATAAAAATAGATTCCCAACACATAGAGAATTAATTAGTACTTATGTGTCTAGCAAGTAATATGAAATGAAAAATATTTAAAGTACACTCGTAATAACTAAGAGAACCTCACCTTGATGAGGATAATTAGTAGTTGTGCTTTCTTCACTCGTTTGGGATCTCCGCCATAATAATAGCGGACTAAAGCACTATTTTTCAATCGGAAAAAGTAAAATTCAAGTTAGACATATCATTGAATGATTACTTAACAAAACAACATAAAATGATTAAAAAGTATGAACTCATGCCTCAACGATGTCCCTAATATCTTCCCCGACATCACGACCCGGAGGATCAAGGAAGTAGGCCATATCAGCCCTTGGAAATATGGCAGCAACCATCCAATGGTGGCTACAAAATAACACATTTTTATATAAGATAACACCATATAAAAACTTCATCAATTAGTTAGTTCAATATTTGTCTACTTACCTCTCATTGAACGCTGCTAGAAACAATGTTTTTTCATCCGCGACATCTTTCATGACGTTAAAGATATAGGAGACTCGTTCGTCATGATTCAGCCCAACTCCTTGAATAACGGAAGTAGGGTTCGAAACCGAACGATGTCCTTCCTAATCTCGTGCAGCCACCTTATATATTAATTTGTAGTTAAAAATTGAAATTAATTAGTAAAAAAAACTGATTATGAATATATTAACTCGCATCATGCCAAGCGTAATAGCGGATACGCCGATTTCCTCCATGTGCAAAAATTGCAATATGTCGTCCGGGAAGACAAAAACCGACATATCCGCTTCTCGTAGCCCTAACATGTGAATTGGCGTGCTACAAATGATCCGGGTCCTCTATTGACGAGTCCGCACATAACTTTCCGGAGTAGCACACCAATCCGTATGAGACTCCTCAATGGATTTGAGAGGAAAATTCTTCGGACAACGAACGGGCGCCACTAAACGTTTGCTTATGCCACTCGGCGCCCTTTATCCCACTCTCGGATCTGTCCTCGATATCCTAGTGAATAATCAATACAAAAATGAGAAATATATGTACGTGATATTAACAACAATTAAATCTAATATTTTTAATACAAATGAATTACTCGTAATGAGGATGACCAAACTCTTGGGCCAACAAAGAAAAGCGTTGATCGCATCGTCAACGAGTGTGGAGGTCCACTTCCCGGATCGGCAACTCACACTCGCCTTTCCCATGTATGATCTATTTGACACTTACCCTTACCTCATCGGTTGTAAGGGGTATCCCGTGAACGACAACATCCGCCCTCTATGGGAAAACAACACCCAATGCCACAACATGCTTTAGGGGAGGGTGATGAGAAGTTAACTTGCAATTCGCTGGCTGCATAAGAATAAGGAAACATTTGACATAGACGTTAAATAACCTAAAAACAATGAAAATAAACGAACATAGTTTCCCATTTAAAGTAAACATTTTCCTGAGATAACAGCCCTCATCCGAAACAACAAAAACATACTAAATAAGTAATTACTCAACGGCCACACGACGGAGTTACGCAACAACAAAAACATATTATAAGTAATTGTTCAACAAGATTATACATTAATCAGCCAAAATATAAATATGCATGCATGTAAATATAATTAGTTTGCAAAATCTTAATTACCTCTGCTAGAACTTCGAATTGGTCGATTGGTGAACTCGCGTTCACGCTGGCCGGTGTGTGGGGTGATAAAGGACGTACATCATTAAAGTTGATAGGTAATGGCATATATATGTGCCCTCATATCTTCGATCCGTGCAGCCATTTGGGACATTTGGGACTCCATTTGGGCCATTTTAGCCTCCATATGTACGTCGCTCGAAGAGACGGGGCGCTTTTCCTAGTCCCAAAGTGCTCAACTATCCCCACCCACCCAATGATAGCTCGAACACGACCGGGGATGCTCATCTCTTTGTAGGGCGAAGGATAGCTTGTCCCTCCTCCCGGTGGTGTCAACGTCTGAAGTCGATGTCCGTGACAAAGACTCCTGTAAGAAGAAAAAAATATTATCATTTGGCAAATTCGGAAAAGAAACCGATAAGTTCTCAAAATAAATAAAGGAAAATAGTACAAAACTCATAAGTCTACGAGAAATAGCTTCCACATTGGGCATAGTGAAGGTTCCATCTTTCTTCCTTCTTCCTTCGATCCACAGCTCGTCCCTATCAACAACGAGCTGCAAAGTATCTATGGTGGACCCTTCACCAGATTTGGTTTGAGGTTGTTCGAGCTTTTGCTTGTACAACCTCTTATCCAACTTTGCGTATCCCCCATGGGACGAGTACGGATTGCTCTTAATCCTCTTCGATTGGCTTCACCTATCGCCTGCGCAAGTAATATTAAGAAATAAAAATATCAATGCATAACACTTACATTTCTTCATTTTTATATCAATTCAACAACCAACATCACACTATATGCATATGACATTGAATCTTGAATGAAATAACCTTGTATTCGAAGAGGTGACATATGACTCAAATGATCTCCAGTCCTCCTCCGTGATATAATTATAGACCTCCCGGGGTATATCTTCTTGTTTTATCTCGCTTTGTTTTGTAGACCCGTATATAGCAACAATGCGATATTTGTAGTCTCTAAACTTTTCGCCGCCGACATGAGGGTCTTGTGTTTTAAGAAGGGGATCCGAGACTCATTGACGTTCAAGTTGAACGTTCTACGAAACACAAGAACGATATGCATTAGTACATATATATTAACCATTTATAATATAAGTTACAATACTAAGTTGAGATGTATTCATTTACCCGAATATCGTTCCATATGTTGTCCTTAATGAAATCGGGGACGTCCGCCCATTTTCCGAAGTTGATGCTCACGTGGAAGCGAGTTGTCGTACCAACGTAGCTCATAAAGTAGCTTTATTCCCACCTACATCCGTGGCTATCAAAATCAACCCGTGTAAGGAGAGTTGGATCGTCTCCACTCCGAACCAACTTCTCCTTATTCATCATAGTTCGCCCCCTCAATTTTTTGTACTTTTGGAAGAATCCATCTTAGACTCGCAAGCAATTATACAACTCTTGATAAATAAACATTTACAACAATTTTCGGACGGAAACACATAAGTTGGGTCGGACAGCAGCCAATACGGGCTGACCGTGAGTCCAGCACGGCCCGTGTTGGCTGCCCGAACCTTGGTTCCTCAATTTTGGTCGTTTTTGTCCCTTCTCTTATTTTCATAATTCTATCCATTCACATTCCTCAAATATAAGATTACATTAAATGTATAGAAATGGCTAATTTCTACATGAAACAACATACAAGTTAAACAACCTAAAATCCGGATGAAGCAATCATGAAATAGCCAAATTAACAAATTCTCATTAGATGCATAAATCCACTCAATCGAACACACAACATCAAGTGCCCACAAATTCAAACAATTTGTCTAAATGAACCCAAAACGCTTGGATCCATATTGAACCTTAAAACCCTATTTTCGGATATATGAGGAGGGGATAGGGTACCGAGGGGGAGGAGAGAGAGAGAGAGAGAGAGATTTACCAAATAAAAGAACGCAGGCGAAAAAGAACACCAGTGGAGGAGAAGAAGAGAACTTGAGAGGAGAGAGCGAATAGTGAATAGCGAGAGAGGGACTGAATTCACTTGGTTGAGGCAAGTGAAAGTGAGAGGAAAGGGGCTCCGAGGAGAAGAACTCAAACTCTAGAAAACTCAGAGCGGAGAAGGATGCTTGGTGGAGGAGAAGAGGAGAGCCCAAGAGGAGATGAGCAAAGCGAGATAATGGTAATGGAACAGTGAGGGGTTTTGGTGGAGTTTTGGTGCAGCTCTTTTGATGACGGTTCACAACTAAGAACCGTCATCTAAAGTTCTTTATGACGACGGTTCATTTACTAAACCGTAGTCTAAGATTCAATTCAACCATTAGATGACAGTTGTTCGGTTGAACCATCGTCATATGTACAGTAAAAATCGCATTTTTTACAAAATGCCACCAGATCCATGACGGTTTGTCATTTTAACTCGTCGTTAAAAGTGGTTTACGTAGTAGTGATTGTCCTAAACCCTTAACCATAAATCTTTTCATTTTCCTAAATTCTAAACTATAAATGTTTCCATTGCCCTAAACCCTTAACCATAAATCTTTCCATTTCCTTAAACCCTTAACCCTATTCCATAACTCTTTCCATTTCCCTAAACCCTCAACCATATATCATTCCATTTGCCTAAATACTAAACCCTAAACCATATATCATTCCATTTCCCTAAATGCTAAACCCTAAACTCTAAACCTATTTGTCAAAATTTCAAACATTTCAAGAATTTTGCAACTTCACAAACTAAATAAATACATTCAAAATTCATCCACTTTCTCAAACATTTTAAAATTCTCAAACTTAAACAACCAAATCTCTACATTCAATATTCAACTAATTACCAAATACATTCAACATTAAACTAACCAATTTTACAAATCATTTAAAGCAAAAAATAAGAGAGGGAGAGACAAGTTGTATACCAGCTATTACGAGAGTAAAGAGCGAGAGTATAGAGCAGCGAGCAAAGAGTGGAGAGCGATAGCAAAAGCGAGAGGCGAAATCGAGAGGTGAACAACAAGCGAACGAACGTAGAGTATAGAGTAGAGAGTAAAGAGCGAGAGCAAGCAAAAGTAGAAAGTAAGAGTGGGGAGTGAGAGTAGAGTACAAAGAGCAAGAGTGGACAGCGAGAGTAGAGAGTAGAGAGTAGAGAGGGCGAAAGCGGAACTCTAAACAACGAGATATATTTTTGTTGTCGGAAATATAAGAGACTTTTTACTATGGTTCTTCCATTGAACCATAGTAAAAACTCATAGTCCCAACTTTCTACTACGGTTCGATGAAAAAAAAGTAGTAAAAAGTCCCTCTATTGCTACGGTTCTTTCGTTGAACCGTAATAAAAAGTCGAGACATGACTTTTTACTAACTATAGTAACATGTTAATTTTAATTAAAAAATGTCACTGCATTATTTTTTAATACGGTTTTTGTTTTTAAGTATTGTAAAGACCCGTAATAAAAAGTCATTTTTAAAGTAGTGTACGTTCACATTTTCATCAGAGATACTGTATTGATTTAAGTGTTTATTTTTCCAATATTCAATTTGTTTTTGCTAGTAAAGAATGCAATAAGGCAGCCCACGTGGCGGCATACTTTGACCATGGGAGTTACTAAGATTTGGTTGGGTAGGGGAGGCCGCGATTGTCCTCCACTTGATTAATGATAATCGCCTAAGGCACCAATTCAAAAAAAAAAAAAAAAAAATCTTCGTGGTCTAAGCCCCGCAATAACGAAGACTTTTTGGGCACATGCAAGAATCATGACTTTTGATTCTTTGACTTAATTTTCTTATAATTATGTATATTTCAAGTGCTTCATATTCTTACGGCCCAGAACGTAATAGATTAGCTAGTAAGCCTATTTAAGGGCAAAATTTTGTCTTCAATCCTATTTGTAATGGGCAATAATAATAATAATAATAATTCTTATTATTATTATTATTATTATTATTATTATTATTATTGTAATGGCTTCAATCCTATTCATATGTGGGTCGGGTCATGCAAAATAGGCAACCAAGCAATAAAAAGAATAAGAAAAACACGAGAATATCTTACATGCACTTGGGAGTATCTCGCTCTTGTCATATGTCACTGAGATGGTTGAATGAACGGAAAAATATGAGGGATTTTGTGAGCCTAATTTTTCTTTGTCTTTCTTGAAAGTATATGCTTCCAACAGCATTTTAAAATTTGTAGAAAAAACATATTGCTAAATCTAGATAATAGATCCCATATACATGGAACAATTGGGTCCAGACACCAAAGGAGGTCTGTTCAAACCGTTCAAATGAATCAAATCTATGACTCAGTTACTGTCCATATTTAACTTCTGTTTTATGTTGTTAGAAATTGCCCAAATCTTAATTTTTGCTTGAGAATAGTGTTAATTATGGTTCATTATTAGCTCCAAAATGTCAAATAGTTCTAAAAATGGTAGCATCTTAACAAGAAAACATATCCAACACTTGCGTTTATATATATATATATATATATATATATATATATATATATATATATATATATATATATATATATATATATATATATGGTAGCATCTTAACAAGAAAACATATCCAACACTTGCTTTTATATATATATATATATATATATTTATATTATGCTAATAATTGAAGTGCACATAGAGAGAGGATATATAAATCCCTTTAATTAATTAGAAATTTATAAATGATCTCTAAATTAAAGTTGACTGGCTGCCAAACATGAGTGATAATCATATTTTATATTTATTCTAAAAGTGACCAACTCCTCTGTCATATTCATAGACCTTGCTACAATTAAGCCGTGTTAAGACTAAGTCTACAAATTAGAGCCTCGAACTCTGTCTTTCACCCAAAAACGTTTTAAAAGTTTTGCTCATGACACCTTCAACTTTTCTTATAAAAATTTTACATATACTAATATAGATAGTGATATATCGTTATTATAATATATGAGTATACTATTATTAAATTAATAACTTAGTAAATTTTATGATCATAGTAAACCACCATCACTCATTTATGTATCTGTTCAACAGAAATTTTAATAAATTTAGATAAAAATTATTTTATATTCGTGTAACTAAGATATCAATTTTGAGAGAATTTGATTTTATGAAAATTATTAAAATTAAAGATAGTTTAAGCGTAATTAGGCATAGGGATTATACATTTATTAATTTTAATTCTAATAACTAATACGCGAGGCTTGCTATGTTTTCTTGTTAGCATGTTGGATATATTTTAGTGGACACACATCTCAAACATCAATCATTTCAACATCAGAAGGAAAGCAACACCCGCCTTGGGAAAAATAATTAAAAAAAGTATAAATTACATTTATGATATGTAAAATTGGCATATGCTTCCTTTGATCTAGTTACAAGTTTGTGAAGAAAATTTCAGATTAAAAAAAAAAAAAACTTGATTAAATCCAAATGAAAGAATCAAAAAGAAAGACAAACGTACGTGTACTATCTTCCTTTTTTTTGAGTTTTTTCCTAGACGTCTAGACACTTGACATTATGCAACCTCTATTTACACATATGTGAAACTTTTTTCCAAGTGCTTTCATGTTGGTTTAGGCTCCTCTTCCCATATGGTGGTGGCCGGGTGAATTGAACCCATTTTTGAGGTTCTTTGGTACGTTTGGATCTGATGGTGTATTAGCTGGTTTCGGTGATCGCAACCGGCTTATATCACTTTTCCGACGAGGACGTTCCTGGTTGTGGTGATGTCCATTTTCTCTCCTCCCTTCACCTAGCCTATTAACTCCAGGACTTTGATCACCCGGTGATGAAACCGTATAAACAAAGGGTCCCGACGGGATGTCATGTACTAGATCCAATAACGGCTCTAGGGTCTTTACAACAACACTCATTGTGGGCCGGCTCTTAGGCCTATGGCTCAAACACTGGTAGGCTAACAATGCGGCCTTTTGGGCCCCTGTTTCTGAATATTGGCCCTCCATTCTTGGGTCCATCAAACGACTCAGTCTTCGCTGGCTTTGTAGTTGGGGTCGGGCCCAGTCTGCTAAGTTTTGCTCCCTTGGAGGACGTGTTTTGTCCATTGATCTTCTTCCTGTAAGGAGCTCTAAGAGAACCACTCCGAAACTGTATACATCACTTGCTGCAGTCAAATGACCTACAAAAGAAGAATTCAAAGAATTTGATTCTAGTTAGTTCAATGCTTTATTGTCGAATTGAAATTTGAAAGAATTCTATGTAAAATAAGAGCAAAGTTTGTACCTGTCATGATGTATTCTGGAGCAGCATAGCCTTGGGTACCCATGACTCGAGTCGAAACATGAGTATCATCTCCCTCAGGGCCATCCTTTGCTAGGCCAAAATCGGATAACTTAGGATTGAAGTCCTGTAAAATGGCACATTTCAAGTGTTAGCTATACATTGCTTTACACAAACGTCCTCACTGTATAATTTCATAAATGTTTGAAAACTATTGAGAGAAAATAATTCAAGACTTTTATGTACTTACTGAGTCCAATAAGATGTTTGAAGCTTTAAAATCGCGATAAATGATGGGCTTGTCTAGTTCGTGTAGAAACGCAAGACCCTTCGCAGCTCCCAATGCAATCTTAAGTCTGGTTAACCATGGAAGTGATGCAGAAAATCCTGTAAATTAGGATCTCAAATATTAGAATTCTTTCTTTTTCTTCATTTTTCAAATGATTTTATGATTTCAACGTGATATTGGAGAATCAACATTTTATTACATGATAATGCGAACTTTATCATCAAAACAAATCCATCTTCTATATTTTATATTTTTATTTGGAATGCTGAATATAATTTTTACCAAAATTTAAATTCTTTTGACTCACTTATGTAAAAATTAAAATAAAATACTTATTTAAAGATGAAAATAAATATAATATTAAGATACACAACGGTTTCTTAACGATGAATTAATGGTAGGTGAACTTACTTCTAAAGAGATGATTCTCAAGGCTTCCTCTTGGCATATATTCATAAACGAGAACCCTGTGTTCATCTTCGCAACAATATCCTATCAACTTCACAAGATGGGGATTCCTTAACTGCCCAAGCACTATTACTTCAGCCTGCAACAAACCATTTTCAAACCCCAAAAAGAGACACAAAAAGTTAGCAAGAAACCCCAAAAAAAAAAAAAAAGAAGCATGAAAAAGAAATATTCCCCATCTATGCAATCATACAAAGTTGCCAATCATTCATACAACCCACCCTTTACACCCCATATTGACCTTTTCCAACCCATCTCCCACCCTTTTTTCTTATAGAAAAAGTATTATCAATCATAAAGTAAATCAAAACGACGTGTAATTATTTATCAACTCTGATTTCAAAATATTAACATATAATTGGTCGAGACTACAGATAATGTAAAGATAAAGATCGAACAAGCAACATACCAGAAACTCGCGATGGCCTTGGGTGCCATCGAGGTCAAGGATCTTGACAGCCACCGGCTGGGCCTTCAACCCGGGTCGAAGCTTATCATCAATGAACCCCTTATGAACTGGGCCGAACCCACCCTCTCCAAGGAAGTTATTAGAGGAGAAGTTCTGGGTGATGAGCCTGAGCTCGGCGAGGTTAAACACATGGAGGTTTGACCCAGCTAGGGAAATGGATAGGTCTTCTGATAAGGTGAGTGAATTGAGGTTGGTTAGATCCGCGAACCCGATTCTTTGAAACATCGGATCCACTTTCCTTGGTTTGGGAATCTCAGGATCTTCTATTAAGCCGCAGCATGACATGAAGGATCTCCATGATGAGTACTTCTTCTTGTTGTTGCTTTTGTTGTTGTTGTTGTTGTTGTTGGAAAGTACTGTCATTTTGTGTTCAAAACTTTGGTGTTTTGGATAGTATGTGTAGGGTTTCTCAATTGAGTTTCTCATGGTTCCATGAAAGATGAGAGAGAAAATGAGGGAGGGTAGAGGATGGTGAGAATTGAGAAAGAGAAGAGGGAGAGAGAGGACTTAAAAGGGGAGAGAGGGAGAAGACATGGGGCTCTAATATTCAAATCAACAACTACCCTCCACCTTCACAACTTGGACATGTAAGAGAGGTTTACAACTCTTTTGGAACTTTCATTTTTCATTTTTTTATTTCTTATTTCTGTAAAAAATTATTTTAGAAAAATAAGAAAAGAAGTGGAAATTTTCTAATGAATTTTATTAATTTGGGAAAAAATGTATATATAATTGGGATAAGTAGGAGCACTCTAATTGAAGTCCATGTATTTGGTTGAAAAGAGACAATGACATGGCTACCTCCTCCTTGACTTTGGCCTCCTTTTGATTTTGATTTTTGCTAAATTGACAATTAATTGGTGTTTTATCCATTTGCTTGTCCAGAAAGTTTTTTGCAGATTCGGTAGGCCTGATTTTGCATGATTTGTCAAATCAAGAAAATCATTATTGGATGTAACTTATAACATGCATCGTTTTTAGACTTAATTATCCCAATTTTGAAAATTAACTATGTTATTTTTATGAATAATTAACTTCTAATTACTTAAATTTATGATACGTAATTAACAAAGAAGTATAATAACACGAGTCTCCTTCATGCATGCAGCAATGAGATGTCATCATATAATCAATCCGTTTAATTAACTTCTTTTCCTCATTTAGAAAATAAAATTTTAATCTCAATTTGCTCATTTAGTACACATACATCCATTGAGTAGTAAATCGTGTTCACTCCAAATAACTTGACCAAGTTAAAAAGCAAGTACTATATAATTACATCTTAAATAAAATTATTAATAAATTTAAAATAGTTATCGATTAGAACTCGAAAAGACACATCGATATCAATACACTCGGTATAAGCCTAAGTTATATTTGTTTTCTCTTCATAAATTATCACATTTTATTAGTAAACTATCATGATATATATTTAGTACTTTATCTGTAGTCTATACTAATCGAAATGCTTAATATTGTATTAATTAAAATATAACAAGTGGTGGATATATAAAAATTTAAAAACTTACGGGTATGAACTATTAGCAACTTCTTAGAAGCCCCTTTCTCAAGCTACATGATTTGACCATTACCTCAAACTAATAATTTTGTTAAACCATGGGTGACTTGTTCCACAATTTTGCATAGGATCAATCAATACAACCAATGCATGGTTAATGAGTCAACACTTTAATAATTATAATTTTTTTTTCAAAAAAAATGAAATTACAGTAATGAGGAGTGGAATTGCCCTAGTGTCTAGGCCTATCCCTATATCCCCCATAATAATTGAGGGGAAAGTACAAATTTTGCAATTCCTACCAACTCATCATGACAGCCATTTTTGTTATCTATATAGTGCAAATTGGACTCTCAATACTTTGAGCAAAGAGCCAGCATTATTTGGCCTAGCTGCATTTACATAAATTTCTATTTTCGTTTTTATTTTTTGGAATATGGAGCAGAGAAATCTACTCCAATATTAATAAATAAATTAATTCACACGTAAATACACACGTATGTTTTGTAAAGTTTAATAGTACATATAATGGCTAGCTCCTCCAAGCATGATTGTGGAGTGTATGAAGGATTCAATTATTTTTCTAATTCTTAAATTGATAAATATTGCAGGCCAAATTAATATTTTTATATTCTAGTACATTTAGTCAAAAAAGAAAAAAAAAGATTACATATTTGATATAATGATGATAAAAATATATTATCTTTCGTTTTATGAAAGATTTTGTGCCGTCAAGTATGCATAAGGGATATATGTCAAAGAATGATATTATTATTTTTTTCGTAGCTTTAATTCGAAAGTGAAAATTGGAATT
This sequence comes from Talinum fruticosum, assembly GCA_021018815.1. Taxonomy (NCBI): domain Eukaryota; kingdom Viridiplantae; phylum Streptophyta; class Magnoliopsida; order Caryophyllales; family Talinaceae; genus Talinum; species Talinum fruticosum. The sequence goes on along the minus strand of JAITYX010000048.1, from coordinate 528,638 downwards.
ATTAAAAAAAAAGAAAAAGAAAGTGAGAATCAAGCAATAACAGTTTTCCTAATATGTCAAATAAACTTCATGTTGCCAGTATGAATTCCTGGTAAAATTAAATTTTACTTGTTTCCCTTCCCTATTATAACACCATTTTCCAATATTGCAATAATTGTAAAATAGGGCAACATATTTACCATATTAATAATAAAAAAAACTACCTCATTATTTGTAATATTAAAAAGAGGGTAAATGGTATAGGAGTTGGCCCAAACTTTTATATAACTAGGGTTATACCCCTTGCTAGGTATTAATTAATTTTATTTTTATAATTATTTATTTTTTAATTTTTTAATTTTTAATTAATTTATACCAATAAAAATTAATAATAAGTTAAAATAACATAAGTACATATACATATCTTTAAATAATTAATATAAAAATATTTCTTTTAATTTTTTTATAATTTACTTTATTGTGTGGAAATAGGGATAGCCATTACTAGTAGGAGTAAATCAGTTATGGTGCATTAATGATATTGTAAATAAGTATTACTATTAATAAATTACACAATAAATTGAATATAAAAACATTTAACTCATTAAAAACATGTAACTTATACATCCATTGAAGGTATAGAAATTCAAGAGTTAAAGAAAGGAAATATTAATAATAATTTTAAAAGTAATAATTTATATTAGCCATGCTAATAATATTTATATTAATCATATTTGAGTATAATATTGATGTATAAGTATTAATATAATGTAATTTATTATTATCAAATGTTATCACTAAATTAGTATATCACAATTGAAACATTTTAATATTTTTGGATTACGTAGGTGGTTAGATAAATTTTCGACCAAAATAAATTTGAAAAAATTACATTATAAACTCTAATTTTATTATTAAATTATATCATTTTAAAGTTATTCTTTTAAATTTTTTTGATCATATAGTTGATTACATAACTTACATATTGAAATGAATTTGAAAAATTACATTTTATACTCTACTTTAATTGTTTTAAAATAGTACATTATTATAATATTATTGTAATTTTTATCATCAAATTTCATTACTAAGTTAGTTAATTTATTTTAAAATAATTTAATTTTTTAAATATTGAAGTATAATATCAATGTATTTTTTATCATCAAATTTCATGTCTAAATTAGTATATCATAACTAAAAATTTATAACATTTTTTTGTTATGTAGTCGGTTACATAAATTATATATTAGAATAATTTTAAAAAAATTATATTATTAAAATAGTATAATATTGAAGTATAATATTAATGTAATTTTTATCGTAAAATTTAATTACGAAATTAGTATATCATTATTGGAAAAGTATAATATTAATGTTATTTTTACTAAATTAGTAAAGTTGTTTAAAAATAATATAATTTTGCAATTAACAGTATCGCCAAATAAGCATCTTATGTGTCGCTCCTGTATCGCTCAAACCCAACTTTTAATATTATATATATATATGATACTACACTTATTCTATAATCAATTATGATGACCAAATTAATTACTTTTTATTGAAAGAATTTTGGCACACACGGTTAAACATTTATTTAAAAATCCCTCTCAGCCTCTTAGGTAAGACTTCAAGACTCGTTTGAAATATATGAGTCGAAGGACACGCCACTTATTAGTTTTTACCAAGTATTTTTTTTATAGAAAATTCCTCGCAAAATAAACTATTATATATGTGGAAAAAAATAAAGAAAAAGAAAAGAGACACGGTTTGGGTGACCAGGGCGGAGGCCAAGTCAGAAGGGCAAAAGTGGGAACATGATACTTATATGCGGGAGCCGCTTCGTTCGAGTTTGAGGTCTCACTCGATCTGTAGTCTTTTTCTTCTCTCTTCCAGAAGCTTTTTCTCTCTCTTCATTAATACAGGTACCTTTATCCAGAAAGCAACTCAAGACTTCTAAATGTTTCGTTCAAATTAGTTTACTATTAGCTAATTCATGTTACAGTTAATATACAAATTATTTTACTATTAGCCAATTCATGTTACAGTAATATGTATAATAATATAAGACGCTTCTTCAATATTTTATCTAAAATTTAAAATTATATTATTATGAATTAAATTGAAAAAATTGGTTAGATTAAATAATAATAACATAATGGCATTGCAATATTATTTCAAATTAAATTCAATCAGATTAAGTTGATTTTTACTCAAATAAGTTCATTCTTTATTTAGATTCCAATTGATATTGAATTAGTAATTTATAATTTGAGTAAGAAAGTTAACTTAAGGAAAATGAAAAAGCAATTTGTTACAAATTTGATCACAGTACAAATTTTTAGGGATTAACAGTAGACTAAATGATCTATTTGATTTTTTAAATGATTGGGACAACTTATCCATTGATCTTTAAAGCTAACTCATGGTCCGTTTGTATCCTTTCCAAAAATTTTTTTTTTATGATAGAGAATTTTTTCAAGACATTATTGAACGAATCTCAAATAAAAAAATTCAGACTCATGTATAAAGGGTAAAGCATATTAAATACTTCTAAATGTTATATATATATATATATATATATATCTTTTTATGAATATTCATACGACAGTATTAAATAGGATTATGTATTTTATAATATACGGTTTGCGCATGAAGAGAAGGGTATGTTTGAACAAGTAAGAAAAGAAAGGTGGCGAGTAGGTGGGGGTAGAAGCCGAACATTGTGTAAAGAGGTTAGGGAGTTGCAGAAATACAATCACCAAGTTTGTCGAATTTTGTACAAGCCAAGGTCAGCGCACAAGATTCCTCTACCACCCTCCTCTCCTCGCCTCCCTCTCATAGCTACCTATAGCCAATAGTAAATATTCAATAAACAAAAAGACCCCTTTTTTTTTTTTATCATAATTATAACTTCTCTCTCTCTCTCGGTTGAGTTACGTATGTCTGTCATCGACTGAATTGTTTCTTCACTTTTCGTTGGTTTTCTTGTATTGACTATGGATGAAATTTTCTCTACTTTCTTCCCTGAGGTGGTTAGCCAAAGTCAATACCAGAACCACAACTTGCAAAAATGGCTTCCGAATGAATCATAATATCTTATTGGGTCAAAATTATGTGTCTCCCTCCTTTCTTTAAAAAGGAAAACCAAAAATCTATTCATAACAGTCTTCATTATACATATGTCGAGCTCAATGTAATTTCATGAATCATCCATCTCTCTATGTTACATCATTAGGGATGTGAGACAACAATATCAAGGAAATATAAAATTTATGACAAAATCTGTGTTAAAAATACTAAGTTATTCCAATAAAATGAGGAAAGTCAACGAAAAAATTAAAAAAAAAACAATTAATAAGAACAAATTTGATATATTAGTCATTAATTATGTCATTATAAGACCATTAAATAACATATATTGTGAAACGAAAAATTAGTTAAAGTGATAGATATTATAAAACAAAAAGAGTGTTTGCCATCAACTTCATTATTTATTGCATCTTTCTGAAATATTGACAAGTTATAGTATAACTTCGTAGAAACACATGCATGACATAATAGGTTACACTACTTGAAATAGTATCGTTATAGTAAAACCATATAAAATTCCATTACTGATGTATTTCATAATTAAAACAAACAGATCTAATATATGTTAAGTCCTTCATGAGTAAATCACTCTCCAAATTTATAGTAAATGGCACTAAGACGATGAGATGAAACTACACTAAAGGGGAGAAAAAATTTAAAACCTAGCTAAATAAAACTTTGAAAAACAGGAAAAAAATAGATTTTATCACCAACCATTATATTTGACGGGCTACCTTTTCCTTGATTTAGGATTTTTGGTGGAGAGGTTTGTGATTTCCTTATTATACAAAGGAAAATAATCGGATAATATGCTATATGATTATTTTTTTTTTTTTTGGGAACTAAAAAGAAGATCAGATTATGACATACTAAAATCTCCACCAACAAGAATCACTTAATAATTAGAAAGGTGCAAATTAATGAAAGAATTAATTATTACAATGATTTTAATTCTTCATTTAGCATTAATCCATCTTCTTATCAAGAAATTATAAGGTCAAATTTGAACCATATATATTGTAGGATAATGTCCGAATAATAAGAGTACATATTTAACCAAGATGAACAATTTTTTACCAAAAAAATCTGGACGGACAATTTATTTCATACTTTATTATGATGGTGATAATGAGATAATCATCAGATAAATAGTACCTCATCCAATAATTATCATAGCTTAAGTATATTATATTGATGGGCCATACGCTTGGCACACACATGGGACACACTAAAAGCATGCCCTCCATGTATACCTAAACAGGATAAATTATTATCAAAATAAATGTGAAACTTCTCCTCCATTTTCCTTTCCTTTTTAACCTAATTTTGTTAATTAGTCAAATGAAAAATTATTATTTTTCTTATCAATTCCTTCTTATTTTAATTATTTAATTCATTTCTTAGAAAAGTATTACTAATAAAGGATCGTAATTCTTCAAAAAAATAAGTTGCCCTAACTTTTTAAGCAAATAAAACAAAATGAAAAAAAGTGAAATTTCCAAGTATTTTCCCATTTTTGTAAAAATTCCAATCATTAATCTTCGAAGGTAGAACATGATGTCAATTCATTTCTTGTCAACACGAAAACTTTGTGTCCAAGCAAAACACAAATAAAAGGTAACACATAAGAAAAGAAAGAACAAGATGATGTCGTTGCTTAGGAAATCAATAAATAATATTCAAATAAAATTATTATTAATAAATTTAAGACTCGTATCGTTTAAAACACAAGCATTATATATTGCTCGGTGATATTATCAAAATATAAATTTACAAATTTTATTGAAATACTTATATAAAACTAACTTGATAATACATTTTATTTTTTATAATATATATGTAGACTTTGAATAAATGACATCATTTGAAATAAATTATTACTTTTAACACAGTATTCAAATCCACAACTGTGTGCATATGGAAATTGTTGTACATGACAAGGTGGTACCTCATAGCTTATGTTAATTTGAATACTTTTTGATAATATATAGTATCATGGACTTTCCCTTTCGGTCAAATTTTAGTTGATTGATGGCAATGTCATAAAATTCTTTTCTTGGTAGTCACCTTGTGTAGTTCTCCTTCATTGGATCAGTTAATTTGCATCAACTTTGTGTTATCGATCATGCACGATACTCGTCATTAATACCTCATGGCTTATGTTAATTCAGATGTTTGTACATATTTAATTATGTCATGCAATATTTCCTTCTTCCTAGAAAACATTAGTTTTACTTTCAATTTTAAGATAAGATACACTAACTAGGTTAAATAATGGCATATAATAATATCATGAGTTAAAGTAGACTTTTTAGCCCTATTCCATTTAGATGTAAGGAGTTATAAGGTTGAAAAGAGTTGTAAGGAATTGTAAGCAAACTTGTAAGTAATTGTAAGCAAAGTTATAAGTAGTCTGTAAGTAGTTGTAAACTGCTATAATTCAATATTTGTAAAGTTAGTTATAAAAAATTGTAACTAGCTAGTTGTAAGGAAGTATAAGAAACTGTAAGGTTGTAAGTTAAAGGTAAATGGAATATAGCCTTTGTAACTTATTGCATGCAGTTTTATAGCCTTATTTGACAATAAGTTGCTAATTGATATTGTTAATGATTTGTATTTGATATATAGTTGTATTAGTTATTTCTAGAAAAAGTGTGTAATAAAATTAGTTATTTTTAAAAAGCTATGAGACCAAAAAGAAACTAATTCTCAAAAAGCTAACAATAGAAGGGTACTCAAATTAGCTCTTTTGCTTACTAATCTGGACCCATGTTATGCATAAAACGATGTTCGTAATATATACCTTAAGAAATTATTGAATGAAACAATGATGTTGTACAACGTATACTTTAAGAAATTATTAAAATAAATATGTTACAATTATATATATAATTAAGCTTGGTTAATAATTGAAAATGGCTATAATGATAAAAGTAGCAACTTCATACATAACAATTTATTGAAATTTATCTATAGTTGTAAAATATATTATCTATATTTAATCTACTTGATAGTAAACATAAAATGTCAAATAAAAGTAACAACTTTAATTTCAAAAAGATAATCTCAAACAAAAACTATTCGATATATGTTAAGACTTGGAGAGTTCGTTTTTCTCGATCATTTAATTGTATTGAATGGTTTCACCTTCAACAATCTTCTTTTATATATTATCCTCTCATGGAAAAAATACTTTAGTTTGGTGAATTGCTTTTGGAATTATATGATGAAAGTACGTACTTTTGGAATTATATAAGGTGAATTGCTTCTCGTATTTAGGGTTGAGGTATGGATCGAGTGTGGGTTTATAACGATAAGTAGAGTGTAGAATATCGTGATAGTGTTAACAACTCTTTGGAGACTACCATCGAATATGTAACAAAATTTGGAGAAGAGTCCATATTCTGTGTGTGTTTACAGTGTTTTAACTCATCAAGGTTGAGCCCTAAGGGGTAAAAGGTCACTTATTTCAATATGGATTTGACACATCTTATAAGTTGTGGGTATGGTATAGGGAAGAGGAGTCTTTCAGTAATAATGTAGGAGAAGAGGAAGGGTATGATGAAAATGAATATTATATGGAATTAGACGGTCGAGATAAAGATCCGGTTCGTGAAGTAGAAGGTGAATTAGTCGATCAAACACATGTACTCAAATGATTATTAACTAATTTGGAAAAGCCTCTGTACTCGAGATGTGATAAATATACCCGTTTATCGGCTATATTGAGGTTGTTCAACTTGAAAATAACTAATGGCAGGAGTGACAAAAATTTTATGGACTTGCTAAGTGTGCTCAAAGATATACTCCCGAATACAATGTCCTTCCCAACCGTACATATGAGGTGAAGAGGATGTTATGTCCGATAGGCATAGGGTATCGAAGATACATGCATGCCCCAACGATTGCATATTGTACCGAAAAGAACATACACATAGACACAAATGACCTAAATCTAGTATACCTTAATACAAAATGAAAAACATCAATGGAGAAAGTATTGAGGGACCTCTGGCAAAGGTGCTATGGTACTTACCGATAATGCCTCAAGTGAAAATGATGCCAAGAACTTGACGTGACATACCGACGAAAGAATCTCTTATGACAAGCTACATTACCCTCGCGGATTTTCCTTAGTAGAAGAAGATAGATTCATTGTTCCCAGAATTTGGTAGAGAGGCACGAAATCTACGTCTAGTCTTTGTAGGAACGGAATAAACACTCGTGGTGACTTAAGTAGCAAGCAAAGCACTTAGCTCGTTCTTTTGGTTATCTACAACTCTACCATCCTCATTGTGTATGAAACGGAAGTACATTATGTTGTCAATGCTGATTTCTAGACCTAAACAAGCAGGAAATAATATAGATGTATACTAGGCACCTTTTGTTAAAGATCTAAAGCTCTTGTGGGATGAAGGTGTTCCGTTTTTTTATGCAAACCTTAAGAGCAATTTACATTGCGAGATATGATCTTCACCACAATCAATGACTTCCCGCATATGGAAACTTGTCCGGCTACACCGTCAAAGGCCCTAAGGCATACCCCATTTGCGTAGAGGGTACTTTCTCCTATCGGCTTAAGCATGGAATGAAGACGGCCTACCTCGGAGACCGAAAGTTTCTTCCTTATTCTCATCATATCGTAAGAAAAAGAAGGCTTTGAATGGTTAACTTGAGATGGATTCTGCTCCAAATTCACTAACAGGATACCAAATTTATGAACAAGTGAAGGATCTTGATGTGGAGTTCGGTAAGCCATACCGACGTCAATTCGAAAACGATGCGTGGAAAAATATATCAATATTTTTTATCTCCATATTGGAAATAATTGTATGTGAGACACAATCTTGATGTAATGCATATAGAGAAAAACATCTCGCGAAAGTCTCATTGGTACTCTTTTGAACATAGTAGAGAAGACCAAGGACAGAAAGAAAGCAAGACTCGATTTGCGTGAAATGGGAATGTGCGAGGAATTAGCACCACAACTAAATGAGAAGAGAACGTTTTTGCCTTCGCATTCTTACACATTGAGTAGAAGCGAGAAAAAAAAAAAAAAAGTCTATGTGAGACCTTAAAGAAACTCAAATTGCCACAAGGATATTCTTCAAACATCATTAGACTCGTTTCGATGTCTAGTTACTGAACTAGTTGGTCTCAAATCACAGGATTGTCATGCTTTGATGCAACAAACTCTATTGATTATTATTCGAGCTGTGATGCCAAAACATGTCGGACAATCAATTACAACACTTTACTTCTTCTTGAATGCCATATATAGCAAAGTCGTTGATTTGGAGAAATTAAATGATCTTGAGTCCGACGTCATCGTTACATTGTGGCAACTTGTGATGTATTTTCCACCTCCTTTTTTGATATCATGCTACACCTAGTTGTCCATTTGATGAGAGAAGTGTGATTCTATGGCTCGATTTTTTATCGATGGATGTACCCATTTGAACGGTTTATGAAAATTCTCAAAGAGTATGTTAGAAATCGGTACCTCACTGGAAGGGTGTATTGTTCAAGCTTACACGCTTGAAGAGTGTGTTGACTTCTACCGTGAATACTACACCCAAATGGAAGTTATTGGTATTCCTAAACATTTATTTATAGGGAAGATCCTCAGGCGGGGAAACTGGGGTTGACAATCTAGACAATCAGTCGAGATATAAGGGATCAAGCACATCCATATATTCTTCAAATAGTGATAAAGTGCAACCATTCATCGATGAGACAAGTACGAGATGAAGAAATGAGACGTGGGTACTGGTCCAAGCATAATCACACATTTGTTAATTGGTTCGGAGATAGAATCACAGTAGCCAATTGGAAAAATCACGAGAAGATATCTCACAAACTTTAGTAAGCTTGGCTAAAGGGCCCCAATTGGATGTCATTTCTACCGTGGGTATGACATCAATGGATTCTCTTTCTATACAAATAACCAGGACAATAGGAGACTGTATAGAATAGTGGGGTCATATTAGAGGCTCATGCATTTCATGTTTTGAGATCTAAGGACAAATATGCCATTGTCGCAAAAATGTCGTATTTCGGAGTCATTGAGGATATATGAGAGCTAGACTATATTGACTTCCGTGAGCCTCGTTTTTCGGTGCAAATGGGTTAATAATAACAACGGTATTCGAGTTGATGAGATGATATTCACGATGTTGGATCTTACGAGAGAAGTGCATATAGGGGATCAATTCATTATGACATTCCAAGAAAGACAAGTGTTTTATGTTGAGGACCCGACTAATGATAAGTGGTCCATTGTTTTTCAAGGGAAGAGGCACATTGTCGATGGGGGATGGTGATGTATACGAGTTTGTTTAGGAGACCCCACCCTTCTCCTTAGGAATTTCTGTCAAACATGAGCATGCCAATTTTGAAGAAGTGTGTTTAAGGGTTGATCATCAAGAGAGTATATATATTGAAAATAAGTTCGAAGGGAGGAAAAAATGGCATGAATCATGAAATTATATTAACTAAGTAAGAACATTATTGTATAACATTTATTGATGGATATGCATATTTTTGCTTGTTTTCAGTAACTACAGCTTGCTTTGCAGTATTTTTGACCTTAACGTTTTTCTATAACAAATCATTGTTCGATGTGGATCAAAAGGACTAAGTCGTCCAATGGAAGGAGAGAAGTGAAAGCCGAGAATAGTGACCAATGTTAGTTTTGATTTCCTTTATTATTTATGATTCTTCTATGTTTGTTATGTTTCTTATGGAAAAGTTGTTACTTTAGGTAAATCCAAACTCAAGGATATAGCCTTTGTCATGGTCCCATATTTACCCAAAGTGATGCGTTTTAGTTGAGATTGAGTTATGTGCTTGTGTTTATGACTATGTTGCTTACTTGAAGTTCTTGCAATGGTAGTGTGGACAACGAATATGATGTTTTAAGTGTATGTTTTCCAGGCTACCGCTGTAATAGATGAACCTATTGCTATGGTTTTTTTATATTTTATCTAGAACCATGGTAATATGTCATCTTTTACTATGGTTCATTGAGGAGTCGTAGTAATATGTTGTTTTTTACTACGATTTTGAACCGTAGTAAAATATGTTCATCTACTACTACGCCCGCATATATGACGCCCTACAACCATAGTAAAATGTCTTTTTCAATCATAATAAAAGATGGTTACTCGTAGTAGTGCTTGTACATACTTGACATGTTAAACGGAAAGCCATTTAACTTCGTCAAAAAAGAACACTATTGAATTGAAGAATAGCAACCAGCCTAACAACTCCCCATCAAAAAAAGGAAAACGCAGCAAAAGTTTAACGAGTGGTGCTTTGCAAGTATTTCCGACCTTAACGTTTTCCTATAACAAATCATTGTTCGATGTGGATCAAAAGGACTAAGCCGTCCAATGGAAGGAGAGAAGCGAGAGCCGAGAATCGTGACCAATGTTAGTTTTGATTTCCTTTATTATTTATGATTCTTCTATTTTTGTTATGTTTCTTATGGAAAAGTTGTTGCTTTAGGTAAATCCAAACTCAAGGATATAGCCTTTTTCATGGTCCCATATTTACCCAAAGTGATGCTTTTTAGTAGAGATTGAGTTCCGTGCTTGTCTTTATGACTATGTTGCTTGCTTGGAGTTCTTGCAATGTTAGCGTGGACAACAAATATGATGTTTTAAGTGTATGTTTTCCAGGCTACGCTGTAATAGATGAACTTATTGCTATGGTTTTTTTTTTATTTTTTATTTATCTAGAACCATGGTAATAGGTCATCTTTTACTATAGTTCATTGAGGAACAGTAGTAATATGTTGTTTTTTACTACGATTTTGAACCGTAGTAAACGATGTTCATCTACTATTACGCCCGCATACATGACGCCCTACAACCATAGTAAAATGTCTTTTTCAATCATAATAAAAGATGGTTACTCGTAGTAGTGCTTGTACATACTTGACATGTTAAATTGAAAGTCATTTAACTTCTGTCGAAAAAGAACACTATTGGATTGAAGAATAGCAACCAGCCTAAGAACTCCCCCATCAAAAAAAGGAAAACGCAGCAAAAGTTTAACAATAAAATATGTTTTCCTTTGATCTGCGCTTTCTATGACATTGTTTGACTCTCTTGAAATTGCATGTTCTCTCTCTCTACCTTTGTTTCTATGTAATTTATCTCTTTGCCCATTACAATTGAACTGTATGTAAATATGGATTACTTACCCAACTCAAACACAACACTAGTCCACCAAATCCACCTTTCCACCCTTTTTTGCTAAAATGAAATCTTGAAAAAAAAAAATGAATCTGAAAAGATCAATAACATAACCGAGAATGGAAGGAGGAGAGTTGAAGTAGAAAACTTGAATTATACCTTCAATAATACCTGAAAGTCAAAGAAGAAATCTATGAGTGAGAAGCTAGAGTCCAAAATTAAAAATCAGAAGAGAGGCTGAGAGCATAGTTACAATTGTCGGGGAAGAGAGGGTGAGAGCAGATTGTGGGGTAAGAGAAAGATAGATTAGATTGTTTTGGAATATTTGCCTCGATATACCAAATTGTAGGGGAGGAGAGAGATAGAGATGTGAGATTTGGAATAGTTGTCTATATAGAGTTCACTCATAAAAGGAAATCTATTTTTCCCCTTCGATAATTTTTTAGTTTAATTACGTACATTAATGACTCATATTTAATTAATAAATAATTTTGATGGTGGAGATTACACTAAGTTCCTATAGTCCCTCCTGTTACAACATTTGATTAAATCGAAAAGATTACTAATATATATAGTATAAATATAGATATATTTTTGGGGGTAAAAACATATAATGTAAAAAAAAAAAAAAAACTAATCAGCCAAACACAATACAAAACTATTGGAGTAATTAAATCATAACAACTATAATAACCTGTTAAAAAACACTTTTTAATGAAACAGCTATCTGATAAGTTATTTACTGAATATGGCCTATATTTAGTTTGAACAGAGGGTTCAATTTTTCGTATGAGGGCGCTCGTGGAGTCGGACATGGATTGCATTTTGTCAATATAAACCCTTACTACTATACAAAGGGTCAAATATAATTAAATAAATAAATAAATAAATTACGCAGCTGTTGTTTAATTATCACGTTTTATAGTACGTCAAAAAAATGCATTAGAGCAAGAAAAGAAATATCGTTTTAGTCTACATCACAGATTATGTAATTTCATAGGTGGAGATGACGACATGATGAGGTGCTGAGTTGATTGTTTTGGAAGCTAAGAATTAGTTTTGATGAAGCCAGAAATTTAACTGATTTTCATTATAATTTGCGTATACATATGACTTTGTGAGTAGGTGTGGAAAATGAAAGCAGGATTTTAGATATCATCAAAGTAATAGTAATACTATTAGTTGCCCTTAACTCAAAACTTGCAACATAAATTATCATCCATAGAACAAAACTATGGCTGCTTCTCTCTCTCGCCCTGCCCCGAGAGATAATCTATATTATACTTGTACGAGTATTTGCTTCCATAAGCCAATCGACACTCTTTTTCTTATTCATGTATAGATGTAATCAAACAAAATAGTTAATATGGGAAGACTCTTAATTCGAGTAAGAAATTTAATATTCAGTTTCAAAAAGTTAGATCATCCGGGACAATTAAATGACCATCTAATATGTGTAGATTGTTAATAATGCACTTTTTATTGAGATGATTTTAAAAGTATGATATCTTAATTTTGCAGCATCTACGTTTCAAATCTGATCCAAAAAACATCCATGTGAGATGAGAATGAGATTATATATTTTTCTACCTATGTTTAGCTAGTTTTTGTTAAACTTAGGATCACATTATTGAATGGTACATGTGACCGATCCACATAAACATCTTGCATCCCTCTTTATTTATGTAAATCAATATATATATAATCTTTATGTATCCCTTTAACCTACTCATTCCAAAACTAAAGTAAACAAATAGAATGAAGAAGAAAGCATCTCATTACAACATAACACGCTATTAGAAATCATAAAATCGGTTTCTAAAATTGATACCAATTTGAAACTGATTTAAGTCAAATTTTTGGAATCTGGTCTCAAAACTTTTTAAAACATAATTTTCATACACCATAATGAGTCATTCCTAATTACATTCTATTCCCAAAAAGAAAAACATTCTATTCCAACATTATAATATCAAACCAAACAACCCTCTAGAATTTAATTACGATCATGTTCTACTTTCTAACATCTTTTGTATGCAAAATTAATGAACTTGTCTTTTTGGTCGGGCAAAACTAATGAATTTTTACCTTTTACTTGACTCCATGTTGAATACAAATTCATTGGCAATATTTTATGCGAAGTCAAAAATTTTGGATGAAATTAACCAAAATCGTATCAAACTACAACCACCATATACCTCCTCTTCCATGTATGGATTTATACCAAATTTTCCAGAAAATTCTTTCACCCTCTATGAAATATGACAACATGAAATTTCACAATGATAATCATTATTATTCTGTTGACCAACAGTGGAAAATGACGATAAAATAAAAAAATAAAAGGGTTAGCCAGTTTCAGTGAATTACATGCGTGGTATTATCTACTAATTTTCAGCTTTTTGGGCTTCAAAATCAAAATACACCACAAATTCTTCAATCTTAGTGGGGGTAGTTCTACAGGTACAGCATTCATTAAAAATGGTCCTGTTTTTTGAGTCTGTAGTGGAGAAACTTCTTTTGCTGTAGCATGCCACTAAGTTTTACTCTTCGTATTGTTATACGTGGATTACGTATGAACCAAGGAATCACTTATTATGAATTGAAATGTATTGAGATGATTAATTGTTATAGTTGTTATAAGCTGTTATAAAATTTTTAATATACTATTAGTGATATTATTCATTTTATATTTCATAATAATGAATATCTAAAAAAAAAAATATTTTTTAGTACTCGATTTAATTTTTATTATGTTAGAAATTTATATATTTTGGGAAAAAATCATCTTCCGATAATACCTATCTCAAACAAATTAAAAAAATATAATTTACCAAATTTAATAAAGAATGATGACAGATAATAATAATAATAATAATAATAATAATAATAATAATAATTATTATTATTATTATTATTATTATTATAAATACTTAAACATATCCATTGATATTTAAATGTAACTATATATTCATAATTTAGCCATGGTCCTGTGTTACATAATATGTAAATTTAGGCTAACATACTACAATTTTTTGATCTCTTGTATTAAAATATTTATCATTATCCTATTCAGAAAACAAAAACGACACTACTTGTACGTGAGAAAAGAGTTGAAACGAGACCAAAAGATAGAATTAACTGTTGGGCTTTAATATGTCTTGCATAGAATTGACTTTAAAGAATGCATTTCACTTAAATGTATATTGCCTCTCATCTTATCTGAATGAAGATTTGCCCAGTTACTTGGCTACTTATAATTTGTTTAGTCATTAATTATATATATGTTAGGATTGTAATAAAATATAAATATAGAATCTCATAACATAATTTAAATATTTTTCCAAACAAATACTTGGACCATGTTGTATTCCATCCAAATAATCCCTCTTAAATTCATTCCTTGCAATTTTTAAATTTTCTGGGATTCAAATTTAAAAATGAATGACATGATAAAAATATAATTTGTGAAAAAATATATAAATCTGTCAAACTGAAAGGCTTTTTGAAGAGTTATGTTGGATTTTTTTACAATGTTAAGAAAACTGGCCTAAGGGACAATGGTTCAATCAATTGAAGTCGGACCGTGTAAATTAAATTAGATCTGTCGACCAATTTAACTACCGAACCAGATTAAATCGGCAAGACAACCGGAGTTGATGCTGTTCAATACTCCGCACACAGAAATTTAGGCTCCGCTAATTGTTGGGCTGTGAGTTTAGCCAGATTGAAAATGGAGTGAATGAATATGAATAGCCTCTGATTCCTCCCAAGAGATAGAATGGGCTCATGGGCTATCATATTTGGGCTCATGGGCTTTGCAAAGTATAAAATCAAAACCGAAGCAAATCTTAATCGAAAAATAACTATATATATATATACTTGAAAAAAAGTGACCCGACACAAACTCGCTCGAAAATTTTGGGTTTTGAACATAATTTTCTCGACCGGAACCCGAAAAAAAAATCAAACCCGAGAAACCCACAAATTAGTAGGTCAAATCCGATCCGAAACCCGTTCGACCTGTTGGGTCAAAGCCATAAAAATAACAATTTTATCTTTGTGGTTTGTTGATCGAATGTTTGATGCCTATTATATGATTTTGCATTTACTTTGTCACACTTTTAGTAGTGGTTATTTCTTATTTATCTTGAAGAGACGTTGTATAATATCGCAATAATTTACAAACAAACACTAATACTATTTCTTCTCTTATAAAAAAATATACACAAAAACTATACATAGTAAAATTTCAATAAATATGTATGGATTCAAATGGCATGATATATTAAAAATATTAAAAATATACAAGTTATATTGTTGTATTTTTGCTGAATTGAATATGCTCGATCATCTTAAGTAATATATTTTTTTATAGAATTCATATTACTATAATAATATAAAATTTTGATGTTATAATTAAAAAAGAATAATTTTAATTTATTGAAAATCTCTAATTCTTATATATTTGAAATTATTTTAGTTGTATTTGAACCATAGCGTCTAGGATGGGTGAATAAAATGGGGTGGTTAGTTGACCATGTTGACTCTTTTTATCTATTTTTAAATGGAGCGAGATATGCATAAAACCTCCTTATAATATCAATATTTATTATTATTGATAATAAATTTAACAAAGTGTAACATGTGAATTAGCGTAATAGAAGAGTTAAATAAACATCGGAACCTTAAACGAGTCATTAATAAAATAACTCATTATTATTCAACCCATTATTGACCCACCCTTTCATTGGTCTTATTTAAATCGATAAAGTGATCAAGTCGTTCGACTCAATGTAGTCCTCATGCAAATACCATGATGAAAGTTTTGAATTTTTAATATTTTTTTAGAAAATACAAATACTAAATTTTTCCTTAGAATTATGAGCAATTTTAAGCAAAAATATGTCGAATTTTATAATTTACAAAAGAAAAATAGCCGACAAAAATGCAGTCTCAACCCGTTGGGTCGACTCGAAACCGTATAACCCGATATACGACCACCCGTATTTTACCCGAACCCGAATACACCCACCCCGTATTTAACCCTACTGCCGAATTGACGGTATATATATATATATATATATATATATGGAAGGGTTCAAGTAAGAACCCTTTAATAGGTACACTTCAAACAATAAGTAAGCATCACCGACCCCCTCTTTCTTTACATGCTACTTGATGCACATCTCCTACCTGTTACTTGACGCTTATCACTCTACCTGTTACTTGATGCTAGAACATGCAAAAGCTCGGACACCCTAATGTCCATCTGCCGAATCCATCTACAAGCAATAGACTCGATTCTTTATTCTCGAGGTTAATTGAGTGTCCATCATTTCCTCCTCTTCTTCATTCTCTTAATAAATTGAGAATAGTGTTCTCTAATATTAGATTTTGGGTTCTAAAAATTAGGGTTTGGGAAAATTTTGTTGGCTATATTGCTTTGGGGGGATGATTGTGTTTGGTCCAAATAATATGTTATTTATACTTTTATTTATATTTTTTTGACTTATAAAATAATATATTTCGAGGATTTTTACTTGGTTTATTTAATTTTGTAGGTAATAAGTTTAATCGAGTTGATAGGAAAAAGTTTGAGCAAAAAGAAAGCAAAATGAGGAAGATAATGGTGTGCACAGACAACGAGTGTATCTTCTCGTGGAGGGTCGCACGGGTACTAGTGCAGATTTGCACGACCGTGTGACCTAACCAGAAACTTTCAGAGACTTGCACGAGCACCGGTGCGGTTTTGCACGAGTTGTACAGGGTTGCACGGATACCCGTGTAGACTTGCATGGCCGTGCGAGGACCCAATTTCCTTTTTTGCTTAGTTTTTTTACAGGCTATAAAAAGACAACTTGGACTCTAATTTTGGGAGCTCAATTTTTAGGGATTTTAAGGGACCTCCTAGGGTTTTTGCTTAGTTATAATAAATTCCGTTAGGGGAGATTAGTGTAGAATGATTACAAGATTTGGATTCAAACCTTCAATTTCAATTCAAGCATAAGTTTTATCTTCTCTTTTCCTCTTTACTTCAAGTTTATTATTTTGATTGTTCAATTTAGTTTAAAGATTTCTTTTATTCGTTTAGATGTTAATGGAAATTAGGTTGATTGTTTATTTTCATGTTTGAGTTTAATTAACTAGTTTATGTTCTCGTTCAAGTCGGTTTGTATTAGTTTATTCTTTCGTTTAGTTGTTAGATTTATTTCATGCTTTAATTTTAATTAGTTGTTAAAGTTGGTTTCTTTGGTTGTGATTAGCCTCTCTAATGGCTAATTGATCTTGTTTAGACCTTAACCCATCTAGTTTATGCCTGTTATTTGGGATGGTTTCTCGTACCCACCACGTGTTCAATGAAACGCTTGGAAGGGATATTCATTTTGATTTTAAGGGGATTGGTCTATCACCGAAAGGTGGAGGCAATTTGCTATCGTGGGTATAAATAATCCAGATTTTGGCATGAAAATAGCCCAAATCCCAAGTAGGTTTGAGGTTGCTATTCTTGTAGTCTAATTGAGCTAACCCCAAGAGAGTAGGTGGTTAGAATAATTAGAATAGCTCATGATCCTCGAAAGTGTAGCTTGGGTGGGTTTTGATGGCGCAACCGATCACTCGCTAAATATTTGCATAGTCTTGGTTAAGTTTAGACTTGTCTTGATTAGTTAGTTTATTAAGTGATGAAATCACAACCCCAACATTCTTTTATTGCTTTCTAGGATTAATTTAATTTTCATATATCTCATCTCTCCCGATTCTCCTAGATAGAAAGTTTAAAATAACTTTGATATTTAAAACACAACTCTCTGTGAACATGACGCGTGCTTGTTGGCTAGCTACAACTACGCTCGTATACTTGTATATACAAATTTAAGACTTAATTCTTCACAACAAGTTGCTTTGGATATATTGCTTTTGGGGGATGATTGTTGGGTCCATTTTGAGGTTTTGTGGATGAATTTGGGAATTTTGTAGATGAAACAAGTGAAATGCTAGTGAAATTTTGTGGACTATTGTTGAACTCTTGAGTCCGGACTTATCTTCCAACTCTACCGTTGAACTATTATCTCTAAGTGACATCCTGCAGGATACCTAAACCAAGGATATTAGCCTTGGAACTTTTCATCTATGGCTAAACACGTGGTGCATTGTTACAACACAAGCAGAGTTTATGGGTGAAGTGGATCCATGGTATTTACCTGAAGCATAGTGACTTTTGTCGAGCACAAAACAAGAATGATTTAGCTCGGTATTGGAAGAAACTACTCAAGCTGAGAATTAAATTCATTCAAGACTAGAATGGAGCCAAAGATTGCAAATCACACAGGCCAATACTCGATTACAAGTGGTTACAAGTGGCTTCTTGGTGCCCGAGTAGAACTATACGAGAAACAAACATTATATGGAGCATATTTAACATACCAAAGCACTCAATCTTCCCATGGAGAAACTGGTTGCGTAGACTCAATACCAAGGAGAGGCTTTTAGAGATGAGTGTGTTATGAATGACTTATGTTGTCAATTTTGCGAAAGTGAAAGTGAGACACATGAGCATCTATTCTTTCAATGTAAAATCAATCAAGATTTACTATGATCAGCTTCTTCAAGCTTCGGATTCCAAATTCAGATAGACAAACTCCCTAGAATTATAGGGATTTCCAAGAACTTCAAGAAACAAGTTGTCCGAAGCATACTCTTAGTCCGCTTGTTGTGGTAACTTACATAATCCGGGAGGAGAAAAATACCAGGATTTTTGCAAACAAAAGTGTAGTATTGCCCACATTGAAGGAGAAGTGTATATATCAAATTTGTATAAGATTAAGCTTCATTATGAAGAATATAAAGAATAGGGGATACAAAGAAATTTTGATTTCTTTTCTCAACTTAAAGGCTTGATATAGTTCTCCCTTCAAAGTTTTCTATAATGAACTAATTCATGTCATTCTTAGTTGTGGTGACAATACAAGCTTCATATATTATTACAAAAAAAAGATATTAGCTTTTTCCTTGGACTACTTTGTCTTGATTTCTTATATCTTAATCCAAATGAAAGCATGCTTGATAACTAAACGGAGTTGAACCAAAGCTGAATAACTCGGTTAGGCATAAGGTAACCCTACGAGTATTCTTTTGACGCATAAAAACTTCTAGTTGCCATCGGATACTACAATCTAAATGAGAGTATCACAGGTAATTAAACTTAGCAAAACAAGAGTGAAGCTAAGTAAATAGTTAAATCTCATGTTGGATCAAGTATAAAAAACCTAGATAACAAACAACATATGCAAATATTGTTGAAAACAAACTACCGCGAAGAACATGAATATTACGCAAAAACACACCACCAACATTTAAACCATTAATTTCCCAATTCAAATCAAGAATCAAGAAAGTAATTAAGCCAAATTCATCTTCTCACAAGCAAGCAACATAAATAAGAGACGATCTCATTCAGAAATCGAAGAATATAACCGAGTAAAACCTTGTAATAATGCAGTCAAACCACACAATATACCTCATTTCGGGGGTGAGGGAGAAAACCTAATTTTGAAATTTAAACTCAAAATAGAACCCGAATACGCATAATTTGAAGAAAAATTGTACTTAATTGAAGATGAGAAGAAATAAATTACCTAATTAGAACCTAAATTCACAATTCGTATTTTTTTAAAACCCTAACTTTACCCGAAAAAGAAGCAAGGGAGAGCTGGATCGTGGAGTAGCTTGTGACAACAACAAACCCTTGACGACAACTTAGAAGATGGAGCTTACAGTGGCTGGCTATGGAGAGAGCTTGGAGTGGTCGTAGAAGATGGAGAGCTTCAATTGAGAGAGAGAGAGAGAGGGAGAGAGACAATGATGACGACGATGACGGACAACGAATGAGAAATGAAGTCTGGCGAGAGGGTGACTAAGTAGATCGATGACAGAGAGGCGGTTGCCAACGACCGGTAAAGCGGGAACGTCAACGACAGGTTAAAGAGAGAAAAGAGGTAAGACCAAGAGAGAAAAGAGGTAAGACCGAGAGAGAATAGAGATAAAGCAAGGAAGGAGTAGGACAGTCGAATGTCGAGGCAGCTATTGGAAGCCTGTCCCTGATTTTTTATTTTCCTTTTTAAGAGATAAAAGAATTTTTAATCTATCTATTAAATGAAATTTGGACGGTGTAGATTTGTGGTACTTACTTAGTATTTGGAGTGTACATATTGAGAGGTGCTTAAATTATATATATATATATATATATATATATATATATATATATATATATAAAAGGAAGGGTTCAAGTGATCTCTCCCTTTAGGCCAGCTCCATTAATTAGATGTGCTCAATAGATCTGAGCAATCCAATTTTTATCTAATGGTTGAAATTAAAAAGGGAAGATTCTATTCTAATAAAAAAGAAATATATTTTTTGTGAGAGAAGGGGAGGGGTTGGAAATCATCCGTCATTTTTCCCTCCCTCCCACGCTCTCTTGTTCATCTTTTATTTCGCTCCTCTTCTCTATCTTTCTCTTTTGTCAAAACCTCTCTCTTGCTGCCAAACAAGCTCATCGCCATCCTTCCCTCGCCGTCGTCGCTCTCTCTCTCTCTCTCTCTCTCTCTCTCTCTCATCTCACATGGTCGTGCTCCCCCTCGCTTTTCTCTATCGCTGCTCTCAACTCGTCAGACCCTTAATGGATGCCATCTCTCAGTTGTCATCATGTGCCGCCCATCCACTAGTTTCCCTCACCCATCCACCATCCTCCCCCGCGTCCAGCTCCACTATGTACCGAAACCCTAATAAGTAATTCACATAAATTTCTTTGTGAATTTTTTGGGGTTTTGTTTATTTATATCAAATTTTTTGTGAATTTTCTAGGCTGATTATTGTAGGTATGAAATCAGATTTTGAGAGTTGAAATGAACCAAAATTAGTTTACTGTTAGTTGACTAGGTGGAGTTACTTGATCAAATTACATAATCTCATTAGTAAATCATATGCAATGAAGATGTCTTTATCTATTACCTATTTCTTATTTAGCATTCCACTTTGCGTTGCACGACTTATGTTGGTTTTTATCTGGTTATGGACTGATGGCAATGACTAGGAAATGGAGAAGGATTTTTGGGTAACTTGGAGGATTTTAATTTGAGCCTTGGGAAAATATTGCAAATTTTACAAGGTTTTCTTGGATTAGATTAAGCATTGTATTTATGGTTTGTTTGGATTGGAGGAACTAAGCAGAAAGGAAACAACTCGTATGATTTGTTGCCTGCCTCATGCTGATATTTCTTGTGCTTTTTGATATTTTGTTATTCAACTCCTGTCCACCTTGACCTGAATGAAAGTAAGGAAGCACTAAACATTAATATCCTATTAGCTTGTTTTAGCTACTATTTGCTTTCATGGTGGTGGACAAAATTGTATAGATGAGGGCTACACATATAAAATGAAATGAAGAAGCCAATGGAACTTATAATATGCTGATAGTGTTGCTCCATGAGGTTAATACTAGTGTACAAGTCTTGAATCCACTTATTTATTTGCAATAGCACAAAAGGATACATTCAGTAATTGGTTAACCTAGTTAGCTTCTTTGTGGCTAAGTTGTAAATTAGAAACCAACTCATACTTAGTGCTAATAAAACTCTAAAACTACATAATAAGTTAAACACACCCTATATATGACATGAATCTGCACCCTCGTGCATTTGGAATAGAACTTTTGAAAGTACACTAGAAACAAGTGCCTATGTATGATACGAACCTACATCCTTGTGTGTTTTCACTTAAATATCTTAAATCCAAATTACACTAACTCAATGTTTACACCCATCATGGGGTTTCCAAGTGCTAAGGACAAGAATTAATTATGAGCTCTAGACATTGGAGCATCTCTGCTTTATTCTTGGCCAATTGTCTAGGTCCTGGTTCTAGTTGTAGACTCACTGTTTCCTTCCATATTAAGAGGATTGGATTGTAAATTGGACTTTCTTTAACACCATCAATTGTGATCGATAAGAAGCAAAGAGGAGCTGATTTTTTATTAGCTGGGATGTAGAGTTGAGCCAAGAGAGATTAGCAACAATCGGCCCGGAAAGGATGCTAGTGGTGAACAGGTTGCAAAAGTCTCCAATGTGATGATTTTCACTAAGTTAACTAGTCTATAGGCACTTCTGTTGTGTTACTTATGTGCAAACCAAGTATGAGTCCAAGGTGAAATATTGAATTGTATCCTATGTGGGATTTGAACATAGTTGTGTAATAATACAAATGCTTTACCAATTGAGCTAATAGGCTTTGCAAGTTTTAAGGATTATGCATTGGCAATAACTATATGTTATACAAAAGTTCCAAAATGTCAAAAGTTTTGTGGAACTATATGTTACCTTGAGCATTAAAGAACACTCTCTGTAGTTGCAGTTCCATTTTGTATTATTGCAACAATTTGTGCAGAATCTCTAAGCTTTAGAAGTTCCTGAATCTTGTAATCAGAAGACATTTGTGTAATTTGTGCAAACATTTGTGTTATAATCGATAAGGACAAGTGAGGAGAGGAGTCAGAAAGGCACAAACAGAGATACTAATGATTGTATAAATAGATAATCAATATAGTTTTCCATGCAAAAAAAAAAAAAATTATTATGATAAATTATTGAATTATATTAAAAAAAGACTATCCAACTATCAAGAACTGTACAATACTATTGTAACAATTATTATGTCATAAACAAGTAATTAAGCAAATTATTATTGAACAAGGAAGTATACAAATTTCTGAAAAATAAACAATTATAATTATAATGAGACCAAAAAATTTAAGATTTTTTTAATACATAACTTGTAATTTATATTGTTATTCTGCAAGAATGAAAAGAAATCCCGATAGATTACTTATCCTTCAACAATCTTCTTTGATGTGAAGAAAATCATACTTAGTTATAACTTTTCTAATTGCTCATAAAAGAGATTCATATAATAATAATTAAATTTAAAATGTTCATATAATAATAATTAAATTTAAAATAATAGAAATTTAAAAATATTATTAAATTTTTTAAAATTTCGTATATTCCATAAAAAAATTATATGAAAATATTGATAATTAGAAAAAAAAAAAGTTTACCTTAAATCCTTGTAGAGCAAGGGGTATACGCCTATGTAACACTCCCAACCCATAATCACTTGTTTAGTCTAAATAAACCACCAAACAGTGATTAGCGCAGCGGAAGAAGGGTTAGGAGTCGCCACCGCCGCCCTTACCAGCGGAAAGGGCAAGGCTATTGTGAGTCGATGCAAAACTATTTAATGTTGATTACATTATCTTAACAATCAACAACAAAGAAAACTATAATATGTACAAGCCGAACAAAAGTACATGGTAACCCAATATTCGCTAACTTTAAATAGCAAAGACTTGTTCACTATTATCCAAAAGGTCGTCACTCGTGAGCCGAGCCTCTAGGTCTCTATAACACCCCTAGACCCACCCTAGGAGTATTACATGCCGGGGTTCCCCGAGAGGAACCCCTAAGGCCGCTTAGGGTCTCAACTTGGGGTTACTAACCCTTTCTTAAATTGGCGGAAGCGTGGTTCTGGGTTTTTGAAGGTTTTTCTGGAAATTTCGGCAGAGTTTCCTCCGTAATATGGCTAATCCCATAGGCTTAAAGCCTTAACCCCGCACGAAATGCAATCTTAAACTCAACGAGCCACACGCTCGGAGTAACACAACACGAGACTCAACAAGCCACACGCTCGGAGTATTCACATAGGGATTTACATTCATAATCAAACTTAAGCTCACATACAATAGTCTTTACAACATCTTTATAAACAAAAGACGGAAAAACATGCAGTAAGTCCGACATCCCCTATTCGTCTACTATTTCCAAAAGCCAAAGGCAACTCCTGCCGATCTTAACTTCGTACCGAAATGTTGGTGAGGTCATGAGCTCACTAGCCCAGTGAATAACCCAAACCCAACCCCGAGTTTCACTTTGCACATTAATTCATTAACAAACACACGTAAGTTCACAATTCATTCATAACATGCGATTCGGATCATATATGCGTAAGACATGCAAGATCCTAAACTTACCAACTTGTCGAGCGACATATATGACATCAATTGCTCATGAATTCCATCAAACATGCTTCATTCGTCTTTCTACGCAAGTAAGTCATAGAATCATTCATCATGCGAATCATTCATCACGTAAATCACATCTTAGTTCTTATCGTATTCGTTTCTTATGAAATCGGGATTCGTTCTTCTTCTCGAGTTCAATCGTGCATTTCATAAATCATTAGTTCTTTCTTTCTTATTCAATATGCACGATCATTCGATTCTTCATATCATAATCCTTAAGTATTCTTAGTTTCGAATGGAAAGAAGATTTATGCACTCGCTCTAAAGACCTAGTTCTTGGAGCCAAAACAATTCGTGGGCTCGGCTCACGGAGGCATACAACTCGTGGCCTCGAGGCAAAACAATTCGTGGCCTCGAGGCAGCCTCCCATCCTCGAAGGACGCATATTGTCAATAATTCTTGGAAGCAATTCAATTCATGGCTTCGGGTTGATAGACACTTCTATGGCCATAGCTTCATAGGATTCTTTAATTCGTGGGGTCTTAGATCAATAACACAATCCTTTCTCTCTTCTTTAGTTCTTTATGTTTCTTATCTTCTTATTACTTATACACAAGAAATACTTAATTCATATAATTCATGCTTAGCACGCTCATGCGTAACTTCTTCAAAACAAGCAATTCACATAAGCAAGTTCTAACTCAAGTATAATCAATTCATTTCACATATGCATGCTTATGTCATTTACAATCGATCTAATTCAGGATAAACACATAATCACATAAACATGTCAAATAGGATTCCTAATCAACGAACTCATCATTTTCATGATCGTGTATTATCGCGTATAAGTGGTTAATGGTTCTATAACTTTCCTTAATCGATATATATCTTTTAATCTAGCCACATAACTTCTTAAATCTCAGCTCTTAATTCGGCTTACTCATTTAGTTCCGATTTTGCTCAAAACAGGACATTTTCACTTAACATTGCATATCTCCCAATCTACTCATCCAATGCATACCAAATTTTACAGGAAATTTCCATAAATTGCCACGAAGCTGCAGTAAAAATTACAGGAAATTTGGGCTACACATGAATTCACAGAAATTCGGACAGCATGCTTAATTCATAAAAATCTGCACATGAATCATGAAATTCAATTTCCGATTTTTCTCAATAATTCTGTTCAAGCTAACTTCACTAAATTCTCAATCACACAGCTCAATAATCATGCTCAACAATGCTCAAATATCATTAAATTTATAAACTAGGCATAAATCGCAACATGCTTTTCAATTCATGAGTTTCTAGTTTCTTCAATTTAAGCCTCTAACTTCTTCAATTAACTTAGGGTTTCCAATTTCATGGATCAATTTCGAGTTCAAGCCACCTAATTCATTTTAATTCTTGAGGATGAATTCAGATTACTCACCTTAGATTCTTAGAGGTTCTAAGAATTACGGTTCTACAGGGTTTCGGATTGGGTTTGCTTCTTCTTCGCCTTTCGATTTCTAGTCTAGCTCCCGATCCCTTAAACCTCCTTCTTTCACTCTCTGCTTCCCACAATCGCTCTCTCTCGGGCTCTTTCTCGTTTTCCTTTATTTCTCTCGCTCTGCCTCTCGTTCTCCCCTGCCCGGCCTCGGAACCGGTCTTGCTATCTTCCTCCTCTCGCTCGCCGGCCGTCGGCCGCGGTTCCGTGCTCACCGACCGCCTTCCTCGGCCCTCGCGTTTGCTCCCCCTTCGTGGTCTCTGTCTCCCGCTCTCTCGCTTTTCCCTCTTCCTCTTTTGCTCTGCTCGGCCTCCCGAGCCCTCTCTCTCCCTTGTCCACCGGCGACGGCGCCCTCGTCGTTCGGTGGCCACCGCCCCGGCCTCTTGGCTCTCGCCTCCCTCTCTCGCTCCGCCTCTTTGCTTCTTTTCGTTTTGCTCTGCTTCCAATTTTTTCCCCGTTCTGTTCTTCTCGCTTCTTTCCTTTTATGTCTCATTCCCACTCTCTCTCCTAATTTCCTTATTACACATACTCGGGCTTTGTCGCCTATTTCTAATTGGACCCCAAACTCCCTTTACTTAATTTCTTGCCAGCTTCCTCCTCAAATGCCAGCCAGCCAGTCATCCTTCTTCATTTCTCATTTCCTTTCTTTTTATTCTAATTGGGCCCAACTTCAATTTCAATAGGCCCAATAAGCTAGCCCATGCTCGGTTTCGGTTCTCGGGTTTTTAATTCGACTCGAAAAATTCTAATTCACTAGCAAGCAAACACTTGAAATTTCGGGGTCTCACGAGTCTCGGACAAAACTCTTCTACAACCTGTCATCTTCAATATTCTTACCTAAAACAAAACAAGGAAAATATTTTGGAAATGTGAGTCGAAACTCAATACGTCCACTATCATGTCTGTAAAATACAATTTAAAATAGTTGAGTTGAGTGCATGCATTTCAATTCATCTCGTAAATGAGGGGGAGAGCATAATTTAAACAGCTTGCTCATTTATTATCTCGAATGGATCCCTTACGATCATCGGGTTTCCCTAAATGCATGTGCACACACCCAAACCGATCGGATAGTCCGGTTGAAGGCGGCCAACATGTACGGTGTGACCAACCTGGATATTGAGGTGTACCTGTTCGAGAGAAATATTACCGCAAGTGCACGGCGTAGCCGTAGCTAGGAATCGGCAAGTACGGGTTGTGTCCACAAGGAGCTCGTTTTCAAATACTAAATCCACCTAAAAACTCTAATCTAGGTAAACACTCGGTTCGACAGTGATTTGGTTTTCAGATTCAACTAATAACAAAAACAACTATGAGAGATCAATGAATAACAAGCCTTAGATTGAGACTAATCACACTACTATGCCTGAAATCAACATCGAATACCGCTTGAGATTTGCCTATGCTAGCAGTTTAGAAGGGGAGACACCAAAATAAACCTATCTTCGCCTACTTTCGAAGGTCAAAGACTAATCTTGCACAATCTAATCACCTATTTTCATAGGATTAACAAAGAGCAAAATCATAAAGAATGAACCTCACAACCCCCGATTAAAACCTTAATTATTTTCATATTGAAGTTCTAATCGCTTGCAACGTCATTCTAGGTAAGTTTTCATCTTTCGATGTTCACAAAACCCTAATAAAAGCATATGAGTCCTCTTTCGAGGCAATCAATGAAAAAGTGATGAGCAAAGTAAATTCTAACCTAACAAGAATAGAACAATTCAATTGGCGCTCAATTCATGATTATCAAGGCATAATAGGGATCAATCCCAACCTAAGTAGAAAAATTAGCCCCTAAACATGATACTAAACAATTGATAAGATTCAATGAATATAAACATGAATATTATAGAGAAATCGTAAAGAGCAAACATAAAGAGAGAGAATTAAGAATTACCGAATAGAAATCCGAATGCTTGAATTCAAATTAATCTTCAAAAATTCAAAATCTTAAACTTCAATCTAAAGGGATTTGACGGCTAGAAACTACCCTAGAAACCCTAAAATTTGATGGAGAAAAGAACTGCCAAAAAAACTAAACAAAAATCGCTTATAAAGCCGCCGAAATAGTGTCGCACGGCCGTGCAGGTGTTCTACACAATAGGTCGTGCGAAATGCCCGAACTTTCTGCCTCTCCTGCACGGGCCGTGAAACTTTGGCACGGGGTACCGTGCACGACTTTGACTTCCGTAACTTCTCCCACGGCCGTGCAAGATGCGCACAGGGGGCCGTGCGACCTTCCTTGACTTCGGGCCCTTCGCTCGATGATCTGCACGGCTGTACAGCCTTCCCACAGTAGGGTCGTGCAACTTCTCTTGATGTGTTTTAGGCTTCTTTCTTGCCTCCTCTCGGGCCCGGACTCTTCTCTTCATCGCTTTTCATCAAATTTACCTCAAATATCTCAAATTTAAGCTAAAAACCTATAATAAAGAGATTTACGAGTTTAGGTGACGATAAAGAGAAAATAAGCGAAATCTAACCCAAAACTAAATATAAATAATTTAAATCATCACGGAATTGGGTTAGATAATGCCTTGAAAACCGATAAAAATGAGGTTTAACAACTCCCCATGCTTAGCTCTTGCTTGTCCCCAAGCAATACTGTCAATTAACGATCCTGGGGTTAAAACCTCGCATTCACCCTCTTCGGGTGACGAGTTAACAGTTCAATCAATGGGGATGACCATGCACAAGGACAACCTATTCAAAGTATCATACTTCTATGAAAACTTGCCTGAAAACTTCAATGACTACAATGCTTGGTTACAATGCACAATTGTCTTATATTGAACTACAATAACACTCATGACGCCCTCAAACAAATGGCGAACTAGCTTGACCGGTGGAACCTTACTTTAGGAAATGTGGATCACTCCATCTCATTTGAAATTTCTTTTTGAGGTTTCTCTCAACATCTCTTTCCAAAACACAACCTACCATAGGCTTGGTCATATTCTCATTCTCCACCACTATAGAGGCAAAAATGCAAGTGCAATCAAGAAGTCTTTCAAAACTTGTAACGTGGCCAAGGTTCATTGGTAGAAAGGGGAACCAATTTGGGATATGTGGAGCTAAATAGCCGAGGCCTAACAGCTAAGGAGCAAAAATATTTCCAAACATGACTAAAAACTTTCTCACAATTCACCTCTTTAAGCACAACATGCTTTAAGATAACTTTTGGAATGAGCATACAACTTGTTTTTAAACTTTCCACATGCCAACCACTTATTTCTTCACTTCTTTTCTCTTTTTTTTTCTTCAATTTTTCTTTTCATTCTTTCATTCCTTTTTTTTTTTAAATATTCAAAACTTTCAGGAATAGATATAATTGGCATGGGAATCATAAACACTACTCAATTCCAAAAGAGTCTAAAAGGGGAACTTATCATTTTTTTTCAACATGAATCCCCAAATCAAACTACAAACTGAATAAGATACTCCATCATTCAAACCAAAACTACCTAATAAGTATTGTTCCACTAGACCCGGCTTTGGTATAGGAAATGTATAAAGGCCAAAGGTAAAGTGGATGCAGGTGTGTCAAGAAACAGAGTTAAAGCTCAAAGGGGTAGCAAAATGGTACACTACTACAAAAACGCTATATAGCGACGGAAACTAGCGACGGAATCGAGTCCGTCGCTAATTAGCGACGGAAATAGCGACGGAATCCGACATGTGTCGATAAAACTGGATTAGCGACGGAACTAGCGACGAAATTAAATTCCGTCGCTATTTTAGTCATTAGCGACTGGACCTAACGACGGAAATGGAAAAAATAGCGACGGATTTTCAAAAAAAAGTTAAAATTTTTTTTTTATAATTAGCGACGGAATCAGTCCGTCGCTATATATATTTTTTAAAATTTTTTACCTTAGCGACGGAATCAGTCCGTCGCTAAATGTAATTTTTAATTTTTTTAAATTAGCTACAGAATTTTCCGTCGCTAATTCAAAATTTTTAAAATTTTCAATTTGCCGCCTACTGTAATTTGAAAAATATAAAAATTTTGAAATTTGAATTAGCAACGGAATTTTCCGTCGCTAATTCCGTTGCTAATCCGAATTTTCAAATTTAAATTTGCCGCCTATTTCATTTTTCAATTTTAAAAAATTTTCAAATTTTTAGTTGGCGACGGACGGTTCCGTCGCCGATTCCGCCGCTAAGTTAAAATTTCAAAAATTTTACATTGGCAGGATATTAAATTTTCAAATGTGTTGGAAATTTAAAATTTTTAATTAGCGACGGAATTTTCCGTCGCTAATTAAATTTTTAGTAGCGACGGATTAAATCCGTCGCTAATCCGTCGCTATTTTCGATATAAAATATGAACTTCAACGACACTCGGCAAACATAAGGACAAATAGAAGTGGGAGTGTGAGAGAGCGAGGGGAGAGGCGAATCGATCGTCCGCCACCGCCGCCCACCTCCGCCACCGCCGTTCGCCGCCCGCCTCCGCCACCGCCACCGCCGTACACGTCACCAACTAACCACCTTTAACCTCTTGTAGGTATGCTTTCTCGATCCTCCCTTATTGTTAGTTGTATTTATAATTTACTATAAAATTTCACATTTTAGAGGATTTGATATAACTTATTTTGATAGGCATGGTTGGAATGAGGTAGAAGATGAAGATAATGAGAAAGAGGAAGAAGAAGAGGAAAAGGAAGATGAAGAACATAACTTGTGTTTGTATAATTTACTTTGTTTACTCTTGTTTTTATTTTCAATTAGTTTTTATGGATGTTTGAAGTTGGATTATTTATGATTTTTGTGTTTGTATATGATTTTTGTATTTGAATTAAAGTTGAATTTGATGTTGTTATGTTACCGGATTATTTTCGATTTGTATTTAATTGTAGATTTTTGTATTAACCACTCAAAACTATACAAAATTGTAAATTTTTTTAAAAAATTGCTAGAAATCAGCGACGGAATTTTACAATTCCGTCGCTGATTATCCGTCGCTGATTGGATTAGTGACGGAATCAAATGTCGTCGCTAATCCGTCGCTGATTTTTAGCGACGCGAAAATCAGCGACGGAAAATTTCCGTCGCTAATTCCGTCGCTAATTTTGAAAGTCCGTCGCTAAATAACGTTTTTCGTCGCTATTTCCGTCGCTATATGACGATTTTCTAGTAGTGGTATAAATGAATGGGATGGCTTTTTGGCTCATGTAGCTTGAAAACAAAGAATGCCTCTATCATATTACACAATGCATATGCCAAGTGTGGTCTCAAAGAGAAACAGAGCAAGTTCTAGAGGTATGCATCAAGGAAGAGTCACACAAAGAATGAAACATGAGACTAAAACCGATGAATTAGTCTATAAGACTCAAAGTCTCACGGGCTTATCCACCACAATCAACAACTAGCTTAAAGATTTACCACATATTCAAGTTTACCAATCATGCAAAGAAATTCTCAAAGACACCGCAAGCAACTCAAGACGTCACAATCAAATTCATTTGCAAGTTCATTTCCACACAAAGTTTCTACCAAGAATGGGCAATCAAATCATGCACAATCACGCCCAAAGATCAACTATCACAATTCACATCATCATCACAAGAGGGAATTTCAAAGCTGTTTTTGGGATTTTTAAATTTTTTTAAAGCAATAAAAGCTGACTAACAAGGATACCTCACATAGAAGAAAATGAAAGAAGGGATGGAGCGTGTTTACCTCGAAAGTTTATGAATTTCCCTCCTCCATAATTCCTCAAATGAGCCAAGATCAAAAAGAAGAACAAAAATGTAAGTAATGCAAAGATTCTAACCTATATGCTTAGGACTACATGATAAACGAAAAGGTGAAAAAATGAAAAAGTAATCCTAAGAAACTATATGAATGCAACCTAAATGAATGCAAATCCATCCCTACCATCCTTAAAACATCATCCAACAGTTGCAAGCTACTCCCCATGCTTAACTCTTGCATTGTCCTCAATGAAAAAAGGCAAGAAAAGAAAGGAAAGGGAAGAAAGCCTACAAACAACAGGAAATTGTAATAAGGGTGGGAGGGAGGGAGATATATTTTTTTGTTTTTTTAAAGCAATAAAAATGCTTGGGTTGCCTCCCAAGAAGCGCTTGTTTAAGGTCCTTAAGCTTGACCCTTACCTCAAACAGTAGACAGGGAGGACCGAGGATGAGGATAAAGTGAAGAATGGTCTTGTGACATGAAATTCATTACCTTCTTATCATGATCAACACTCTAAGCAAACCGAATATTTGCTTTGATGGGCAAGTTTGGTGGAGCAGGTCGGCGTGGGTGGCTCATCCCATGTGCGGATATCTAATCAAGCTGCAGGGCTGGGAACAGGAGCCAAGGGTACAGGTGGTGGTGGGAGGAAGAAATCAACACTTTTACCACAGATGTGAAAGGAGATCTTCCCTGCAGGTACATAAATCACAGCTCCTGCAGTTGCCGTAAATGGTCTACCTAAGATAATAGGGACTCGGATGCTCTCATCCATATCCATCACCACAAAATCGCAAGGAACAACAAACTTCCCAACTTGAATAGGTACATCCTCCAGAATACCCACGGGGCACCGAACGGACGGATCCGTGAGTTGAATGGAGATATTGGTGGGTTGTAGATCACCTAGCTGAAGCTTCCTGTAGAGTGGAAGTGGCATTATGCTCACACTTGCTCCGAGATCATAATGGGCTCTATCAATCTCCACTCCCTTGATTGAGCAGGGAATAGGAAAACTTCCCGGATCCTCGCAGCTTAGAAGGTGACTTGCTTTGCAAAACCGCACTACACACCTCCCCCATGCTTATCACGGAAACATCCTCTAACCTATAGTCTTCTTGGAGAGAATCTCCCTTAAAATCTTAAGATAGGAGGGTGTCTCCTTGATAGCCTCCAAGAATGGCATGTTGATGTAGACCTTCTTCAACATATCAACAAATTTCAAAAATCGAGGCTCTAACAATCTCCGAGGATATGGTACAAGTGGCCGATATGGGCGTACATGAGGTGTTTTGGAGGCATCCTCATCTGAAATCCAAATTGGGCTATGCTCATCAATCTGAGTAGTGTTGTGCTTGTCTTCATGCAAAATCATAGTGGGACTCTCTACTAACTCGTGCTACTGAGTTTGAATGACATTCACATGAGCCCCGGGGTTGGTCTCAGGTTGACCTGGAAGTTGCCCTTGAGGTCTAGACAAATGACTCACTTGCTAAGCTATCTCGGGCAATCTAGGTATCCATCATCTTTTGGTGAGTAGACATGCTATCGAGTTGGGCAGTGATGATCTTGATGGACTGGGCCACGTCGTCGTTGACCTTACTCCGAGTCTAGCTGAATGCTCTTATGAGGGCATCTGTTTGTGGTTCTTACAGGAAGGAAGGTGGACAAGTATCCTTCTGATGAAAACCAGGAAGTTGGGTGGTCATTGGTGGCTGAAGGTTGGGGTTCTGATGAGACAGGTTATGATAGTTGTCACCCTTTGAGTTATTGCTTTGTGGGTATGGCCTGCTTTGGGGTCCGTGGTTGAAGTTGTGAAGAGCATTGACTTGCTCAGGTATAAGAGTTTGACATTCAGCTCCCGTGTGCCCATGTATACCACATATCTCACATAAAACCGTAGGCCCAAATGATGAACTAGAAGAACTCGCTTGGGAGGAGACTGTGGCCATCTTCTCCATCTTAGACGCTAGTGCATCTAGCTTGCTTGATAATAAGGCCACAACATCAACTTCATACTTCCCTCCTGTCTTGGGTACTGTCCTTTCACCGCCCCAATGGTAACTATTAGCAGCCATGCTCTCAATAAGAGCTTTTGCCTCACCTTCTCCCTTAGCCATAAGAGCACCTCCTGCAGCTGCATCTGTGGAAATCCAAATTTGGGGAGGTAAACCATTATAAAAGGTTTGTAGAGCATCCACTCGGAATACCATGGTGAGGGCATTTCTTCTGGAGGTCCTTGTACTTTTTCCAAGCCTCATAAAGTGACTCTCCATCCTCTAAGCAGAAAGTAGAGATGGCGTTTCGTAGTTTAGCGGTCTTGCTTAAGGGAAAAACTTTGCCATGAACGCTTTTGACAAAGCTTCCCAAGTAGCATACTTGTTGGGATCCTCATTCAACAACCAATCCTTGGCTCTATCCTTTAGTGAGAAGGGAAAAAGCTTTAATCGGAGGGCTTCGTCGGTAAGATTGTTCATCTTCATAGTCCCATACTTCTCCAAAAGGAATTGATGTGTCGGATGGTGTTTTCACTAGGAAGCCCTCCAAACGCATCTTGCCGCACAAAGTGAATGAGCGACATCTTCACCTCAAAATCCTCAACAGCGACATTCGGCCCAATGATGGCCGAAATTGCCCCGGACGCATTAGGGATGGCATAGTCCCTTAGCGGGTCTCGGTTACGGTCCTTGCTCCGCCATCCTTTCCTCTCTTCTCCACCTTCTCGCAGCT
The DNA here is from genome assembly GCA_021018815.1 of Talinum fruticosum. Lineage (NCBI taxonomy): Eukaryota > Viridiplantae > Streptophyta > Magnoliopsida > Caryophyllales > Talinaceae > Talinum > Talinum fruticosum. The sequence continues at coordinate 494,371 of JAITYX010000048.1, read as the reverse complement.
TGCGCCGATTGATCTTGCTGTTGCTTCGATTTCAAGGTCAATTGGGACAATTTCTCTCCTTCTTCGACTCCTCCTACGCATGCAAAAACAATAACTATACCGAGCGTAAACAGGTTCAAGCAGTAAATCAAGAAAAGATAGGTGCTAATACAAGAACACAAGACCTAGTTTCAAGTCTTAAAGCAAATTTAGAACTCAAAAGAACAAAGTTCCCGGCAACGGCGCCAAAAACTTGTTCGAGAGAAATATTACCGCAAGTGCACGGCGTAATCGTAGCTAGGAACCGGCAAGTATGGGTCGTGTCCACAAGGAACTCGTTTTCAAATACTAAATCCACCTAAAAACTCTAATCTCGGTAAAAACTCAGCTCGACAAGTGATTTGGTTTTCGGATTCAACTAATAACAAAAACAACTATGAGAGATCAATGAATAACAAGTCTTAGATTGGGATTAATCATACTACTATGCCTGAAATCAACATCGAATACCGCTTGAGATTTGCCTATGCTAGCAGTTTAGAAGGGGAAACACCAAAATAAACCAATCTTCGCCTACTTTCGAAGGTCAAAGACTAATCTTGCACAATCTAATCACCTATTTTCATAGGATTAACAAAGAGCAAAATCATAAAGAATGAACCTCACGACCCCGATTAAAACCTTAATTATTTTCATACTCGAAGTTCTAATCGCTTGCAACGTCATTTTAGGTAAGTTTTCATCTTTCGATGTTCACAAAACCCTAATAAAAGCATATGAGTCCTCTTTCGAGGCAATCAACGAAAAAGTGATGAGCAAAGTGAATTCTAACCTAACAAGCATAGAACAATTCAATTGGTACTCAATTCATGATTATCAAGGCATAATAGGGTTCAATCCCAACCTAAGTAGAAAAATTAGCCCCTAAACATGATACTAAACAATTGATAAGATTCAATGAATATAAACATGAAAATTATAGAGAAATCGCAAAGAGCAAACATAAAGAGAGAGAATTAAGAATTACCGAATAGAAATCCGAATGCTTGAATTCAAATTAATCTTCAAAAATTCAAAATCTTAAACTTCAATCTAAAGGGATTTGACGGCTGGAAACTACCCTACAAACCCTAAAATTTGATGGAGAAAATAATTGCCAAAAAACTAAACAAAAATCGCTTATAAAGCCGCCGAAACAGATGTCGCACGGCCGTGTAGGATTTTTCGCACTGGCCGTGCAAGTTCCGCACGGTAGGCCGTGCGAAATGCCCGAACTTTCTGCCTCTCTTGCACGGGCTGTGAAACTTTGGCACGGGGTACCGTGCACGACTTTGACTTCCGTAACTTCTCGCGCGACCGTGCAAGATGCGCACAGGGGCCGTGCGGCTTTCCTTGACTTCGGGCCCTTCGCTCGATGATCCGCACGGTTGTGCAGCCTTCCCACGTAGGGTCGTGCAACTTCTCTTGATGTGTTTTAGGCTTCTTTCTTGCCTCCTCTTGGGCCCGGACTCTTCTCTTCATCGCTTTTCATCAAATTTACCTCGAATCTCTCAAATTTAAGCCCAAAAACCCGTAATAAAGAGATTTACGAGTTTAGGTGACGATAAAGAGAAAATAAGCGAAATCTAACCCAAAACTAAATATAAATAATTGAAATCATCACAAAATTGGGTTAGATAATGCCTTGAAAAGCGATAAAAATGAGGTTTAACAGTACCAAATAATGGCACTTGATGGGCGGATTCATATTAATGATGACAAATATTATTTGCAAATGATTCTTTGTTGTTGTTGATGTCGGCCATATCCGGCCTTGATTAGTAAATAAAACATTGAAGGGCACGATCAATGAATGTACCTTATGCTGATGTTGTTCTTCCTTTTTGGGCAGAATCCGGATGAACGTACGACGCTCAATGACCTTAAGTAGAGATATAAAAGTTTTATTAGTAAACTGAATTTTTATTTCTTATTTATTAAATCATTTCAAAGATACTTGAAATGAAGATTAACAGAGTCGGTTTTCTACTAAATGATGCTAAGGTTATCTCTAACCTATAAGATTTATTTATCTTATTTTATAAAATGCCTACATAAATAAATAAATATATATATATATATATATATATATATATATAGTAACTCCAAATACTTATCTCCTTTTTCTCTACAAAGAATATGTTAATAAATAGTATTGATAATATTTGCTTTAAAACCAAGGAAAGGTTTATACTTTTAAGTACTGCCACTATTCAGTTTATTAGGTATATACCTTTATTTATTCCTTTATGTACTTATTTTCTAACCTATTTTATTTTATAATGGTATAATTAATTTCCTAGAAGATGCTAATTTTCCGGCATAATATTCTCGGATCACTTCAATTTTCCCATACCTCTCAGTATTTTAAATCATTCTCAATTTTTCCCCTAATCTCATTATTAAGTCAAATGACCAACTAAATTAACCCAAAGTTATTCCTAACTCAAAATTACTCGTGAATGCCCTTTATATAGAATTTTTCAATAATTTTCCTTCAATTTCAAGTATATCCAACACATATCAAATGTCACCAAGATTTTTCCTCACTTTATGAATCAATTACACACAACATAATATCATCAAACTTTAATCTCTAATTTCCTTTAGGCTCTATTTGATTCTAAGAAAATTAGAAGGAAAGAAAAAAAATGTGAAAAATGAATTTCTTTCCCATGTTTGAATTGAAGAAAAATGAGAGGAAAAAGTTTGATGGAAAAACTCATGGAAAATTTTGTCAATTTGGTCAATGATATTTTCCTTTCAAAATTGAGAGGAAAATGGAAGAAAAAATTCACAAAGAGAGAGAAATGGAGAAAAGAGAGAAGTCTATTACGAAAGGTCATTAAGAATTTTCTCTCCCTCTCAATTAATTAATGCAATTGTGTATTTTCTCTCTCCTGTCCATGACAATGTGGTGGATGGATAAAATATTGGAAAATAATTATAATTTTTTTCCCTCTATTTTTCCTTGAACCAAACACAAGAAATAAAAATAATTTCCCCTTAACTTTTTTCCTCACCACTTTTTTTCCATTTAAATTTTCTTTTCAACCTATTTTCTTCAAATCAAATAGAGCCTTACATAATACAAGAAAAGCATACTGATTACAACCTAAATACTTAAATTAACAAAAACTTAATCTAAAAATTTTACCCTAACCAATAAGATGGAGGAGGTTAATTTATGAGGGGTTTCTGTGATGATTGAGGGTGGTGATTGAGGGTTGGAGGATTGAAGATCGGAGGATGACCGAAGCGGAGCAAACGGCCGGTAGTTGAAGTAGTCGTCGGTGGTAGTGAATGGCGCAGTGACCGACAAAGGGCGGCTGAGGCCGGACAGGGCTCGAGGACAAGGGCAGCCGAGGAAAAATAGGCGCAAAAACAGGAGTAGGGACGAAGGCGCACTGGGGCTCGGTAACCGGGGCGGCGATTGGGCGGCGGCCGAGACAGAGCTGGTGGTGGTAGATGGCAATGGCCGAAAGTAGGCGGCCACCGAAAAAACTGGCGGAGGAAGTAAAAGGGGGTACGGTTTGGTGGCGGCGGTTGGCGTTTGACGGGATAGCTGGCGGTGATCGGCGGTGTTGATGGTGGTGGCGATCGGTGGTGGGGATAGGCAGTGGTGGTGGTGACAGGTGTATAGGGAGATGGTGTGCGTATGGAGAGAGAGAGAGAGAGAGAGAGAGAGAGAGAGAGAGAGAGAGAGAGAGAGAGAGCTATATCATATGAAGTTATTAGATTAGGTTAACTCATGTAACCTTATATATCTCCCTTATCCTTCTTATGGGCCGAATCCTATCTCAATTTTCTCGAGCCCAATTCTTTTTTTCAAGCTTATCTCTTTATTCCAACCCAATCTTAATCCCATCCTTGATCTTTATTCTAATTCTTATCTAAATCCAACTCCTCATGCTTATCATATATACTTCTCTATTAAGCTTATCTTAATCTAGGAATTATTATTATTATTATTATTATTATTATTATTATTATTATTATTATTATTATTATTATTATTATTATTATTATTATTATTATTATTTCATAATATTAAGTTTGCCACAAAACTCATATCAATTTTATTTGTATAAGAATTTTTGAAATCATAATAAATTAGCTATATGAAAATATTGATGTCTTGAATGAATACTCTAAACATGTTTGACTAAGGCCATTAGTTGCTGATAAAATTTAATTTATATAATGATAAATGGTAGTTATCTTCTGAGTCATTAAAATTCATAGAATATGATCGTGCGCCGTCGTTGTCATCATTTAAATATAGGATTATAATGATCGTCATTGTATGACAACCACCATAATTGGAACAATCTTAGCCGTACATGTGTTCTCTTTAGATCTTAACCCTTCATTATTTTTGTACTAAAAAAATTAAAATTTATTATTATTTTTTAATTAAATAAACATTTACAATTATTAAGAAAATATTTTCTTTAAGTTTTATTTGTTTGCCCCAAATTTATCCACAATGGAAAAAAAACCTTGAGACCGTCTTCCCCAAACACCAATACCTAAAGAATTATCACACTATTACCGTCACCGATTCACTTTAAATTCCCGGTGAGATATTTCCCTCGTCCATGATTCACTTCCTCGTGTCTCTATCGTTGATTCCATTCACCGGTGGCAAAGAGAGGCGGTTGGGCTTAGGCGTGACCGGAATAGGAGAGAGACGGCTGGGCTTAGGCGGTGACAGGAGGAGGAGATATGTGAGGAGGTGAACCATCGCCGAAGGTGGAGAGTTTTTTTTTTAATTTTTTGGATTAATTTAGAAGTGTAAAAAATATAACACCGGCTTTAAGAGCATAAAAAAGTGATGGTTTGGTGGTTAAGTGATGGAGTTTGAGATAAGTGGTTAGACTTTTGAATCTTTATGCCAACATTTCAATGTTTTTCATGGCGATAATTTCTGAAGCATTTGTTGTAATATTTTTTGTGACAATAACATCTCACTTTTTTATGGTAATGGTTACAATATCCTTTAAAAATAAAATCAAAATATATTATCTATTTTCAAAGAAAAAAATTATAAAATAATATCCTTTAAATTTTTTGGCTATAATATCTCCAACTTTTATGGAAATAATATATCACAATTTTTGAAGGATATTAATTGAGATATTATATCATAATTTTTGAGATATTATATGATAAAATAAATTTAAGATAAATTAATTAAGATATTGTTTGCAAAGATAATATATGAGAATTAATTGAAATATCATTGCCATAAATAATTACTCTAGGATAAATAATTACTCTAGAAAAAATAAAAAAGAAAATTACTATCAAATAATGTATTTGTTACCATAAAGTTAACAAAATGAATATTTTTTTAATAAAGCAGAATTTAGAACACATTTGGTTTCCAAAATTTTATTACATGTATTAAGATTCAAACCATAAACCGATACTCTCAATATCCCCCTCTTAACGACCAAACCATCACTTTCTTCTGTTACATTTGCGAGTTCAATATTATCTATAATATTTTTAATTAATCTAAAACAAAAAAATTTACACCAAAACCTTAGAAGCTGCCACTGGCAACAATCGCTCGGGCCTCATTGAAACCGGCGATATCTCATCATGCCACTAGCCCTTGTTTCGAGTCTCCTCTCTTCTCCACCTCTGTTCAAGCGTCCAACCAAACCTCTCGCCGGTCTTTTCGCCGGAAATAATGACGTTTGAGAAGCTTTTGGTTATTTTTTAGAGGGGGACCAGCCATCTGTTTCAAGAGTTTCCTAGACGACCCTATTCTGTTCAATCGCCGAACATACTCATTGGACATGCTCGCAGGAAAGAATGGCGTTGATAAGATTTTGGTTATTTGGTTGGGGGTTGTCACGTTCAACAACCAAGGTGGAGGAAGAGAGTCACTTTTTATTTTTTACCAAACGCCTCTACAACTAATTATCTTAATTAAAAATTTTAAAATTTATCTTATTTTTAAAACTTATTTTCTTAATTTAATAATGAATAATTGTGATTGATACATATGTACAATTAGAATCGAAGATAACTACGATGATTGTTGTAGTTGTAATACACTCGATAATCACTATAACTTTTTGCTTAAATATATATTTAATTCTTCTCGTAAGATAGATAATTTATTATAAATATATTAGAACTGTTTATAAGGAAACAGACTACCCAACTATTTTCTTGCAAAGATTTATAAGTTAGAAAGTTAGCAACTGACAATTAACTTTCAGGTAGTAGTACCAGTAATATCTTATCCAAAAAAATTGATAAAAAAATTTTAAAAAATCTTATGATATCCCAAAAAAAAAAAAAAAAAACCGCCCTCGGCTCCCTGTCTCTCCCTCTGCCCGATGGATTTTTGTTTTTAAATACACATTCCGCCAAGCAGCGAGCCTCATCTAATTGAGTCGACCAACAATGGCTGCTTCTCTCCGCAGTTCCTCTATCTCTCTCCTCCTCATCTTCGCGGTAGCAGCAGCAGTTTTGATCGTCTCCGCGTCTTCTTCCTCCGAGGAAAACCCTATCAGATTGGTCACTGACGGACTTCGCGAAATTCAATCCTCTGTTCTTTCTGTCCTTGGCGACACTCGTCACGCTCTCGCCTTTGCTCGCTTCATTCACAGGTACTTTTTCTCTCTTCTTTTCTCGATCTTTGATTCTTCGCCATCCGATTCTGATCATGCGGCTGTCAGCATTGGCGATTGTAATTACGGTTCTGGAACTGACTGAGACTCAAATTAATCTGTGATGAAGTGTTTTTCTCTCTGAATTTGTTGTAGGCATGGGAAGAGATACGAGACGGCGGGAGAGATGAAGGAGAGATTTGAATTCTTCAAGGAGAATTTGAAATTGATCAGATCGTCTAACAAGAAAGACGTCCCATATAAACTGCATGTCAATCGTGAGTTAATTTCAACTTTAATTATGCGATTCTTCGTCTGATAATTTCCAATTGGTGGTCTTATTGAATCACTTGATCAAGTCAAACATCTCAAATCATTATTTGAACAAATTCTCAAAGCACAATTGATTTTATTTTATTTTTTAAAATAATTAAATATAATTTTCTAACTAAGGCTCCATGTGATTCTAGTAAAATTAGAAAGAAAGAAAAAATTGTGAAAAATAAATTTCCTTATTCGAATTGAAAAAAAATGAGAGAAAAAAAGTTTGATGGAAAAAATTAGGATTGGTTAATGGTATTTTCCTTTCAAAATGCAAGGAAAAATTTATATAGGGAGAGAATGGGAGAAAAGAGATATGTTTCAATTAATTAAGGCTATTGAGAATGACTATTAAGAATTTATGTCTCCTTTCCATGACAATGGTAGATGACAAGTAGTTGGAAAGAAATTATAATTTTCTCACTCTATTTCTCCTTGAACCAAACATAAAAAATATCAAAAAAATCAATTTTTTCTACTTTTTTTCCTCACTTTTTTCCATCTGAATTTTTTTAACCTATTTTCTTATAATCAAATAGAATCGAAGTATTGTTGGATATATATATATTTATATATATATATATTAATTAATTAATAATTAATTGGTTGAGTTGATACAATAATGCTTAATGCTTATTTTTAATAAGTAAAATGATATGCTTAAGGTAAGATATCTCTTAAATGTTTGATCTCGACTTCAAAGTAAATGTCCTATCTCTACTTAAAAGTTATAATATCATGTATTAAATTAAAAAAATGATTTGATTGAATAGTATAATGAATTTGTAACTCATAAATTGTATAATATCGTCTTTTGTATATAAATTTTTCATAATTATAAAATATGGGTAGAATACGCCTTCGATAATAGGGTTGATCTACTTAAATGTCATTTTATTCTCGTCGGTTTAGCCTACGAATTTTATAATTTTATAATTAAAAATTAATTATAATTATTAAAAATTAGACATATTAGATAACATATTAATGGAACGTGCTTTTGACAATATTGATTGGAAGTCATTCTTTCATTGTCAGCCATTTTTTTTTGTCTTGGAGGGAAAGTTGGTTTATATTTTATCTTTCTCTTTATCATGCGCCATAAAATATTTGAAAAGTAGCTGTCTGATTCGTCTATTTCGGCCAAAAGTTTATAAATACTTTATTTTTTATATAAAAGTAGCTGTTTGATTCTTCTGACTTCCGCCAAGATTCTTTCTTTTGATAGAAACTTCGGCCAAGAGTTTATAATAATAATAATAATAATAATAATAATAATAATAATAATTAATTGATTAAGTTGGTATAATAATGATTATTTTAAACAAGCAAAATATAATGTATCTTAGTAACCCATGCCAAATTTATTCAAAACAATTTGGGATCATCAATAACATTTGGAAAGTCAAACGCATTTGGTTCAAATCAAAACTGTTAAAATTAATGTTTACGTGTTTGGATTACACTATTTTTTTACCAAAGATTTTCTGATGACATTTTTAATTATCGAATTACTTATCTTGAGTTTTTGTTTTTTAATGAGCACATGCTGAACATAAAAACTTAATTTAAAAGACAAAACTCATGTTTCCGTTCACTTTTATTTTATTCCTTTCTTTCTTTCTTTCCTAATCTATATTTAAAATAAATACCACTATAATGCACACAGCTGCTAATACATGTTGTAAAGTGTTTTTATTTTGTTAAAATAAACACCATTATAATGCACACAACTATTAATATTACATGTAGTGAAGTGTTTTTCAAGGAATAATCGATAAAAAAGGTGAACAATGTCACCTTGTTAAATGGTATTATTAGGCAAGAAATGAACTGCACATGGTTGGCTATGGTCTCTAATGAACAGTTCACACAGAAAGACCAAGAGCTTGTCGTTCAATTGGTATGCTAGTGGAGTTTTCATACTCCCCACCAAGGTTTAAATCTCGTTGACCACAATTTTCTTGGTGGAATTTGTGGGCTCTTGACATGCAGTGATTGTGCACCCCATTCCCTATTTGTGAGTCCATTAGACTTAAATCATGTAAAGAACGCCTAATGGGTGGGCCGCTTACCCTTTTAAAAAAAAATCACACGTAAAGGTCTATAATAAAGAACTTTTTTTTTCGGTTACCATAATGGATAAAATCTTGACCATTGATATATAGGTATATCTAATATCAATTGTTGATAATTATCGAGTTAAACTTGCTCTTTCCATCTCTCCCTTGTCATTTTCGACTTTCTCTACTTGTCGGTCTTCAATCCACAGTTAGATATCTGAATTGCCCACTCTCTCTTTGATCAATTCAACAATCGTCTTCGACCACTTGAGATCCGTCGCTCCCGCCTAACACCGAAGCTCCTCGATCTACCGTTGCCTAACGCAAGCACGCTTCTTAGGCTTTCTTTCTGTCTCTTTTTAAGCTTTATAGCTGTCTAATGGAAATCTGTTCTTACCTCCCGAAGGTATATATATATATATATATGTGTGAAAGGACTAACCTTACTAGTGCGGAAGCGAATGGATCGATTGCCGTTCGATAGCCCACAAATGAATTCCCGAGTCACGAACGCTCTTAGTCCGGTTGTACTCCGAAGTCCGGTTCTACCGGTGTCGCTCGTAACAAGTATATCCGGCGGCTACTAGAGTCACCGGAAACAGCCATGTTTCAAACCCAAGGACCCTAAGATGGTCGGTCTAACCGTGAGGGAGAGTAGAGGATTTCTAGGGAGAATCCGAGATAAGCAACCCATGCTACTTGCGTCGTTCTCACATGTCTAAATCTGTGTTTCCCATTACAGATTAAATAGGAGCATCTGCTCCTATCCTTATTGTTGAGAAGTTGAGTCAATCTCAACTTCATTTGCCATCCCACTTATCCAGGAACCTTTCCTAGATAAGAAGGGAGACTAATTAAGCGGAAGTTAACGGGCCTAAGAGGCCGTTTTATGAACCTCGCCCAACAGCTCCCACTCGGCCACGTAGGCCGTAAAACAAAATCTCTAATCCTTCACATCTCTTCACGTTTCATACCGGAATGAAGCGTGCGACCAAGAAGTAACCAATAGTGTCATATTAAGTCACCATCTAACTAACATGACACTTTCATAAGGATAACGTCCCAAACCATTCAAGACATCACCTGTGGCATATATAATCCCTTTATGCCTACTAATATATCATATGATTATATTCCGAATATAATCGCCCGGGTTGATATGGTGAATATGAAATGGTTTTCCTTAGCCACTCATGCTCGTTACGTCTCGGTAAGATTGCTTTCCTAATGTATTCCGCTGAGCTGTATATTTCTATAACTCTTGGAGTGTACATTAAAGTAGCAACATCTAACTTAGATTTCACATCATAGTCCTAAGTCAAAGGGAATTGTGTTTTGAAACAATAATGTTTTCGGATCACACAGTGACAAGGAAGAGAAACTATTGTCACTCCACAAGGTCGTCTTTTTAGCACACATGGTATGAAGTGTGTGTTATGATATAACTCCCACTAAGGTGAGTTTGTCACTTTTATATCATACGAATTACAAGTCCAAGTTTTTCTCAAAACCGACTTGAGTCATTGGATTAGCGCACTCAACGTAATCCCGACACTTAAATTCGGCTAAAAGACTTCAATATAAGGTTGTGTTATATTCGATTTTTCTTAAATCTCATCTTAGACTTACTAAGGCGACTATTCATGTATATTTTTCATACTATTTGAGTACGAAAAATTAATCAATATTGCACACCTAATGCCAATATGATTGTAGTCTTATCCTAACCGCTACTCAAGCGTTAGTGTTGATTATCCGTGTGATAAGATAATCGAAGCCTAGTGACATTCAGATGTGCCAAATCATGCAACCAAAAAAAAAGTTATGAACATTCAAAGAGAAAGAAACACCAATCTTTATTTCAATGAAAAAGTTCATCTAAAATGTATGTCCAAAAAACAAAAATACAAGATGTTTCAAATGACTAAACTCTACGAAGACCTAAACTCATCATATGAGTTTTGAACACATCTCTAGGAGTAGGTTTAGTCAAAGGATCAGTGATCATCTTGTTAGTAGATAAGTATTTGACAACAATCTCTTTCAACTTTATAGCGTTCCTCACAAAGTGATAACGCCTTTTAATATGCTTAGCCTTCCTGTGAAACTTAGGATCCTTAGCATATTGAATGGCAGCAGATGTTATCGCACCACATCTCGACAGGATCGTCAACTCTTGGAGAAAGGTTGACATCCTGGAGAAAACTCCTTAGCCATATTGCCTCCTGAGTGGCAAGGCAACTAGCGACATATTCCGCTTCCATAGTTGACAGAGCTATGCAGTCTTGCTTCTTACTGCACCAAGATATGGCTCCCCACCAAGGGTGAAAACGTATCCCGAGGTTGACTTGGACTCATCCAGGTCACCACCCCAATCTGCATCCGAGTATCCCCTCGGCTTTAGGTCCCCTCCTTGATAACAAAGTACCAAATCGGTAGTTCCACGAAGATAGCGCATTATTCTTTTGACGACTTGCCGGTGAGCGAGGTCCTGGGTTGTTTTGGTAACAACTCACCAATCCAACCGCAAAGCAAATGTCGGGCCGTGTACATAACATGGCATACATTAAGCTTCCTATCGCACTAGCGTAGGGAACACTACTCATATTCTCGCTTTTCTTTATCTGTTTTAGGACATTGCTCATGACTCAAAGTAAGACCCTTATCGACTAGAGTGTCAACGGGTTTGGAATTTTGCATCCGAAAACGTTCCAGGACTTTCTCGATGTATGCCTTTTGACATAAACCAAGAAGTTTTTTAGAACGATTCCTGATTATTTCCACACCAAGGACATACTTGGCTTCACCCATGTCTTTCATCTCGAAGACGGAAGACAACTACTTCTTAGTAGCGTTGACCATTTCCGGGTTGTTTCCAGCCAGGTAGTATGTCATCAACGTACAATGTAAGGAACATAATCCCTACTGTCGTCCTCTTGACATATACACAATGGTCTTCCGAAACCATGCTTAATCCATACGAAGTAATAGCTTCATGGAATCTAAAGTACCATGATCCGGAAGACTGTTTAAGACCATATATAGATCTTTTAAGACGACAAACTTTGTCCTTTTGTCCTTTTGATACGAAACCAATAGATTGATCCATATAAATCTCCTCCTCCAGATTACCATTGAGGAAGGCAGTCTTTACATCCATCCGGACTAACTCCAAGTCCAAATGAGCAACCAGGGCTAGAAGTAGGCGAATAGAGGTCATTCTCACCACAGGAGAAAAAGTCTCTTCATAATCTACACCTTCAACTTGTGTAAAACCTTTCGCCACTAATCGGGCCTTGAACTTATCAATTGATCCATCCGCTCGACGTTTAACCTTGAAAACCCACTTGTTTCTAATGGCCTTACGTCCGAGAGGAAGATCAACCAGTTCCCAAACTTCATTCTTTGCTATTGAGTCCAACTCATCTCTCATGGCTTCCATCCATTTTGTATGGTTTGGTGAGTTTATAGCCTCTTCATAAGAGGTTGGCTCTGCTATTTCCAAAGGCATGCAAAAGAAGATATCCTTTTCGATTTGAAAAAATCATCGGGGAACTTTTCCTCGTTCGCTCCTCGAATGATTTTAGGACTTGGTTCTTTTGTCCGACTAAGCTCAGGATCCCTCTCCCTTTTCCTTTGAGGTGTGGGACTTTGAGTAATAGGAGAATCTCTCCCACTAATCCCTTGGGATATGGATGAGGGTTCCTAAGAAAGAGGACTCGACCTCGTGATTAGGAAGCTGGAGATTGAGGACGTTCCTCATTCTCTTGTTGGATCTCCTGTGTAGACACATTTCCATCATTAGAGATGGTAGGACCTCTCCCACATTCTCTATTGTCCGGTGGAAAACTATTATCCTCGGTGACACGATGAGTGTACAAATCCTCCCCTCACCGAGAGATAATTGTTGTAACTCATACAACTCTAAGTCGTTCTTAATTTCACCAATACTTGGGAACTCATCCTCAATAAAATCGACATTTCGGGATTCTATTTCTTTCAAGCCACCAGTTGGATGTTCTCCATACATGACATATCCTTTTGAATTTTCTCGGATACCTAATGAACACCATTTTTATAGCTCTAGGACCAATTTTCCCATGTTGATGAGTTGGGTTGTGCACATAGCCAGCCGAACCCCATGGGCGTAAATGGTCCAAGACGGGCTTTCTACCATTCCATAACTCATATGGAGTTATCAAAACACTCTTACTAGGCACTCGGTTCAGGATGTAAGTTGCCGTAAGCAACGCATCCCCCAAAAACTAATTGGCGAATTAGCTTGGGCCATCATTGTCCTGACCATGTCAAGTAATGTTCGGTTCCATCGCTCGGCAACTCCATTTTGTTGAGGAGTGCCTAGAATGGTAAGTTGCCTGCGTATGCCCTTTTCCTCACAAAAACCTTTGAACATATCAGAAAGGTATTCACGACCACGATCGGTGCGAAGAGACTTCACTCTACGCTCCAATTTGTTTTCTACTTCCGCTACAAAGCGTTTGAACACATCTAAAGCTTCATAACGGTGTGATAAAAGGTACACATACCCATATCATGAATAGTCATCTATCAAAGTGAGAAAATAACTAGCACTATAACGTGCTTTGACATTCATAGGTCCACATATGTCGGAGTGAATAAGTTCTAAGGGATGTGACGCCCTAGAAGCCTTACCAAAAGGCTTCTTGGTCGCCTTACCAGCTAAGCATGGCTCACATCTAGGCAACCTAACTTTAGTGAGCCGGTCTAGAAGACCCTCTTTTGCTAGTCTAGTCATTCTATCTTGGCCAATATGACCAAGTCTTGCATGCCATTTAACAGATTCGAATTGGAATCAACAAATGAAACTAATGCGGAATTATCATAGCAAATGTCTAAATCCAAAACAGGGAAATTGTTTTGAAAACTTGCATGGCCAAACAAATTGCCACCGTAATAAATCACTAAACCATCTTCTTTTGAAACAAATTGAAAACCTACTTTAACTAAGGAGACAAAGGAAATGAGGGAACATTGCACCCCAGGCGCGTAGAGAGCATTTAGTAGGAGTAACTTATTTCCTCCACGTAGCTTGAGCTGATACGTTCCCACACCGAGAACGTCTTCAATTGTTCCATTCCCTAATGTCACGGTTTGTATGCCCACCGGATAAGGGTGAAACTCTACAAACCCAGCTCGGTCTTGAACTATGTGCTTGCTTGCTCCCGAGTGTACAATCCAATTAGGAAGAGAGTTAGTAACTAATGCATGGGAACAAACAAATAATTCAGAGACTTTAGTAGAGGGGGCACCTTTTGAGGCTCGGGACAATCCCTAGCATAGTGACCCTTCTTTCCACAATTATAACACTTCACACGTGTCATAACTTTCTCTTTATTGCCCTTAGCCTTATCGTTGTTTCTTGGCATTTCCAATTGCAAGCCCGGGTTTCTTAGAAGGATGAGAACTTTTCTTCTTCCCTCGTTTAAACTTGTTGCCCTTAGATTTGTTTCCTTTAGCAACTAATGCAGCAGGAACGGGAGCAGGAGCATGTGACTTCATGCGGTCTTCTTCAAGCTCAAGATGACGAACAATATCGTCTACGATGCGGAGGTGATCACTATGCACCATCGGGGTCTTGAATGTTTTCCAAGGATCCTCGGATGGGATAGCACGAATCACATTCGTGACTTGATCACGCTGAGAGATCTCGATCCCTCCAGCCTTAAGATCACGAACCATTGCACTCAATGTTCGTATATGTTCGATTATACTATGCTCCTGGCCAAAAGTGTATTGCATCCACGTAAGATGCAATTGACGGAGCTTAGTAGAAGAAGTTTGCCCGAACTTGATCTTAAGTTGATCCCACATATCTTTAGGCTGTGGGACAGTTCTCGAACTCACCGATTAAGTCATCATGTATAAGGTTCAATAGGGCATACCGCGTCGAGCGGTCCTTTTTGAACCACTCCGATATGCTTTCAAATCCTTTTGATATCGTGCGAGAACTAGTATCAACATCCTTGTCATCTTTATCCTTAGTAGCAGGGGATACATTTTGGCGAGTCAAGAACTCTAGCAGTTCTCGTTCATTCGAAGGAACTAAACCCTCCGATGCCAAATGTCATAATTGGACCCCACCAACTTTTCAGTAGAGGCCATATCGGTCATAGGTTTCGTTGCCACATCTACAAGTAAAATTTGGACATTTAGGCACATCTTAAAAACAATTAAAGTTTTCACAAAATTCATTATTCAAGTCATATGATCGAAAATTTTGCTAAGCTCATAATCATCACATATGAAATGAATTAGAATTTTTAGAAAAAAATAATTGACACTTTTAATTCCATAGAAAACATATTCATATGAATTTTAACATTAAACGAATTAACATTGAACTTTACATACCACAAAGGTAGTTTAGATGTAAAACTAATTTACATAAGAAATTTGTATGTGATATTATTAATTCACATGAAACATATTCATATTAATTCTAAAAATTAATTTATAGATAATATCACTTAATTCATATTATATATAAAAAAACTAATTTTATAATTAATATGATTTCATGAAACAAATTCATATATTTGCATAGCATGTAGAGCAAAGATATTGCTTTTTATAAAACTAATTTATATAACACTATATTAAACATATTTATATAATGTTCATGCTAGTTTTCCATTTTGAAACATGTAATACGAAATTACATATATTAAACAAATAACATGCCAAAAACAAAATAATTACACAAAACGCAATTATACAATTTACATAATATGAAACAGATTCATAAAATTAACTGATTAAAATAACTTACACAAAATTATAAAATCAGGTTAATATTAATTTTAAATTTACACAAAATAAAAAATTAAAATTTACGTACTAAACGTATTAAATTATCAGTATGCTAATTGATTTAATAAAGTGGACCATGACTAAGACCGAAGCAGCGTGCCTCAGTAAGAAAAACAAGGGCTGGAAAAAATTGAAAGCCTCGGGAACGAAAAAGTGGAAGACACGCTTGCCTTGATTACTCACGCTAGCCGCTCCCTCTCATTTATTCACACACAGTCTTATTTTTTCAGCTCTCTGTCCTCTCTCCCTCTCGGTCTCTCTGTCCTCTCGGTCTCTCCGGCTGGGAGTCCTCTCCCCTCACTTCTTTACCTCCGTGAGTAGCCATGGCTACGGGAGGAAGGCTTCGGCCGACTCCATGATTTCCGGCGACACCTTTCAAAACCACGGCCTCTCTTTCCGTATTACGGCGACCCAAAAAATACCCAAATGATGTAATTCCGCCCTTCTCTGCCGAGCCAAAAACGAGACCCACAAGCCTCGTCCCACCTTTTTCGACAAAAATACTACCGCCATGATGTAGATCGACCGCCAAGCAACCGATTAACACCAATCTCGAGCGGTGGAGGCAACGGCGTGGTGGCGCGTGACCCACACGCGCCACTCGCCGGGCTGTTTTCGCAAAGAAAAGAGTCGATGGTCGTACATTGGCGTTGGAGAAGCTAAAAGAGAGGAAGAACTAATCTTAGCGGCGGCGCGTGTTAGTACGCGTCACCCCTCTCCCGGCGATCCGATGCGTTAGTCCGATAACTACTCTTCTTCTACCCCTTTTTTAATTTTAATTTTTATTTTTTGGCTTTTGGGTTAGGGAGGCCAGTTCGGGTTGGTTTTAGCGTTGGGCCACTAAAGGCCATGCCGCGGTCATCGCCGTCGCCACCGAGGCGATTGGCCGTTTACGCGATGGTTGTCGAGAGGGGGTGCCACAGAGGCGATGGTTCGTTAATGACAGAGAGTCAAGTCAGGAGTTAAACAAAGACACATAATCTTAACTTGAACGAGAATTGAAAGACAGATTAGTACTAAACAAATCATTCGGCCTAAACTAATCGGGCTAATAACTAATCGGGGTTAGGAACTAGCAATCCAAAGCTTTGATACCACTGAAGGTATATATATATATATATGTGAAAGGACTAACCTTACTAGTGCGGAGGCGAATGGATCGATTGCCGTTCGATAGCCCACAAATGAATTCCCGAGTCACGAACGCTCTTAGTCCGGTTGTACTCGAGTCCGGTTCTACCAGTGTCGCCTGCAACAGTATATCCGGCGGCTACTAGAGTCGCCGGAAACAGCCACGTTTCAAACCCGAGGACCCTAAGATCGTCGGTCTAACTCGTGAGGGAGAGTAGAGGATTTCTAGGGAGAATCCGAGAGAAGCAACCAATGCTATGTGCGTCGTTCTCACATGTCTAAATCTGTGTTTCCCATTACAGATTAAATAGGAGCATTCGCTCCTATCCTTATTGTTGAAAAGTTGAGTCAATCTCAACTTCATTTGCCATCCCACTTATCCAGGAACCTTTCCTAGATAAGAAGGGAGACTAATTAAGCGGAAGTTAACGGGCCTAAGTGGCCGTTTTATGAACCTCGTCCAACACCTCCAATATTCAATTGATTTTTTTTTTTGGGTGGGAGGGATCAAGCTTTGCAACTTTTTATGTATAGCCGAAGAAATCTCTGCATTGTTTATAGACAGGATGGTACAAATGGGTATGTGAAATCATTTTCTCCACAAAATTTTGGTTTTGGAATTTTCAAAAATTAACTTTGGTTAGTTTAAGCTGGACTTTGATCAAGGATGCTTTTCAACTTCTCTTTCTTCTGTTCTGCCTAAAAATCCCAAAATCTTGCGATGAATTTTTCATAAACTTAAAAATTCAAATTCAGCAACCACAAGTATCTTTCTCTCCGTAGAGGTGACTAGACCTCTCTTTGGCAACACTGTTTGGAGCAGCGTTTAATGTTCCGACAATACTAACAAGCTAAACATTAGTATTTAGCAGTTATGTTTTAACTAACGTTTATAGTAGCTTATAGCGTTTCAAGTATTATTTCGAAAAGTTAAGAATATTAGTTTTTTACATTTAAAAGTAGTGTTTCATATTTTTTTTTTTGACAAAATATCTCTTTATTAATTTATATTTGGGAAATTATTCATATATTTTTATGTCAATTTACAATAATCAGTTAATTCAAACATTAAATTTACCGAACACATTTGTTCAACCTCTTAGTTGAACTATCCACTAACAGTTAAAATTTAATAGGTATTAGGTACCTAAACAGCTATCCGTTACACAAATAGTTGTTATCAACTAATCAAACAACTCATTTTACCGAATAGAGGCTAAGAATGTGCCCAAAGTAATTTCTCAACCCTATCGAAGGAAACCACAGGAACAAAGCTCTGCTCAGGTTGTTGTGTTAACTTTAATGGCTGAATTGTTTCCAGTATCTTCATCCCGACCAAAAAAAAAAAAAAAAAATGGAGTTAGGGAGGAATACAGTGGGCCTGCCGGTCATCAGTTACCTACTATAGTAGGTAATTTATTACATTCTGGAAGGCTAAGATTAGTTTATCAGCCATCACTCGCTGATATTCAATTTAATTATGGTAGTTGAAAAAACAAATTGATCATGTAAAATTTTTCTTCACACCATTAAATTTCTGGTCAAAAAATTTGGTGACTTTAATAATTACATTTTTACGCAATTTTTTTCTTGAACTTTTTTTAAATGAAAAAATATGATACGAAACTTCAATGAATCCTACTTCCTGAATTTTTTTTGAGAGGTAAGTAAAATAGCTAAACGGTAGCCCTTTTCGCAAGAGTTCTACTTAAATTATACTCCATTAAAATGGACAGAAAGAAAAGAAGGAATAGACATCCAAACTAAATTATAAGATATATAAAGATCAAATTTAGCCGCCCAATCTGCAGCTTGATTCCCTTCTTTGAACATATGCTAAATCGGGACATGGTTGCACCTTCGAAGATAACATTGGGTATCACGGATAAGGGTTTGAATTTCGAAAGGAACCTGAATTTCTCCCTTAATCGTTTTAATAACAGACTTAATTATCTCCTTCCGGAACAATTGAACGAAACTTTGCTTGCACCTGCTGCTTTGACACCATTTCCGCAATTAACATTAAGGCTGGCCTAAGATTTTGTCACCCCAACCTCGAATAAACCTGTCATCCCATCTTCTAATCACAAAACCCCTCGCCGCGAAGAAGAAGATTTTTCTCCATTAAAGTTGATTTTTATATATCCTCCTGGTGGCTTGTACCAATCGACCCATTGAATCGAAGAAGTGGGAGACAATGGACGAAAAAGAAGATGAGTTGGAGTAGAGATCCAATTTGCACCGAGATCTCCATTCAGCCTACGAAGTCTTGGCTCGTAGAATCGTGGCAATGTATTATAACCACCATTATTGAAAACAACATCATTTCGGTTTTCCCTTATACTCCATAAAAGATGAACCATGCAAACAACTCCGAGTTGGTTTATTCAACCTCTTGAATGTATTGATAACATCACTAAGAGAGGGATTATGCAAATAGCTAATATTAACCTTCAGGCATTTGTGACGAAATGCCTTGTCCCAAGTATCCACAGAGTAGGGATATTGAGAGAAAAGATGATTGATTGATTCACCTTGAACTTGACACAACGGACGGTATCCGTAATAACCCCTATTTTAGCGAGGTTATTTCGCATGGATAATGCGTTGTGACCAATTTCCTCAAAAACATCTTCAACTTGGGCATGAAATCTAAATTCCAAATCTACGCATAGGTCCATCTAGAAGGACTAATCGAGAGATAATATGCATTCCAAGTAGCGAGACTTTGTCGTAAAATTACCACAGACTAGAAAATCCTCAACAAATAGTGTCAACCATATCATGAGTGGGAAGAGGGAGGGTCATAATAGTCGACAGATATCTCCTGGTAGAAAGGAATTAAGATATACCAGATCTCACTCTTTACGTGAAGATATAAATTCACTAACTGTGGCGTCCAAGGAAGGAATATTTGGAAGAATGTTGTCATAATAATTCAAGAACTTAAAATTACCACAACAAAAATTATGCTAGACAAAATCTTTTTGTTGTTGCATATTTTCCATCTTAATCCCCTTTTAAAAAGATCACGTTCTTAAACAAATATTTCCAAGCCCAAGAGTCGAGGCTTTAATTTTTCTTGAGAAAAGATTCTCATATATAGGATGCTTAGTTCTCATAATCGACCCCTAAAAGTTATTTTCTTCATATAAGTATTTCCAAATACGTTTACATAAGAAGGCTTGGTTAACCCCCTCAATTTTCCTAAGGCCCAAAACCCCCAATTTCTTGAGAGTACAAACTTTATCCCAATCTATCATTGGTAATCCAGTGGCATCCTGATATTTTTTCCAAAAATGTCACTATTAATTTTATACGAGAGAGTTAGACGTGCTTTTAGGTAATTTAAAACTTTACATCGCATAAGCGAGTTAACGATTCAAGATTAGATTGTATAAGCACAACCCCGTCTCGCCTTAGAAAGTGAATTAGCTTTCTAGTTTTGTAATTTTCTATCTCGCTCTCGTTAAAAGATCTCGTAACAATAGAGTTGTTGGCTCTACCTTTAAAAACAGGACAACCTATGTATTTTTGCAAAGAATCTGAGTACGGAATATTAAACACAAAAGAAATAGTATTCCTGTATGTAACTAAAGAATTCTCGGAAAAAACAATCGTCGACTTATGAAAATTAATAAGTTCGTCGGACCGACTACGGAAATCATTCAAAATATTATGGAGCCCGAGACATGTCTCAAAATTGGACTTACAAAACAGAAGGCCGACATCCGCAAACAGTAAGTAGGGGATTTTCTGGACTCGCAGACAAATTTTAATTTCAATCCCCGATTTAGGGTTCAAAGCAGCGAGATGAAGCATATACACCAAGACATTCATACACAAGATGAACAAATATGGCGACATGGGGTCACCTTGCCTCGGTCCTCCGAGATAGTTGGAAAAAACCACAAGACTCATCATTGATGACAATTAAATATATAATCGAAGTAATACATTCGTGTATCCAATTAATCCAAACAGAATGGAAACCCGGATCCTTAAGATCGGCAAAAATAAAATCCTATTCAATTCTATCATATGCGGTCTCCATATCCAATATTAATCCTATATAAGCTTGTTTATCTTTAATATTCCTAAATTTGTTAATGACTTCATGTGCCAAAAGAATATTATCATGGATATTCCTGTTAGGCACGAAGGCACTCTTGTAGGGGTTGACAATCCTTTGTAAAATAGACCTTAACTTATTGACAAGAATTTTCGAAATAATCTTGTAAAGATTATTGCACAAACCGATTGGTCTAAAATGCAAAGTTAATAAAGGGGTTGTAACTTGACCTCTTTCAATCATTTACCATGATTAAAAAATGCAAAATACAAGTAGTGATGTCATTTCCTATAATATCCCGATGTTTCGGGAAAAATCAAGTCCGAAACCATTCAATCTAGGAGCTTTTGTCGGATTCATTAGAAAAACAACAATCTTAATCTCGGATGGTGATACAGGGAGGATGAGGTGGTTGATGTTCGGAGACAATCTATTAGATTCTGTTTGGGATTTGAAACGATGGGTGAAGTCCGCCACAAACTTCTATTGTATGCCAACCTTATCATTGATCCAAACCCCGGATTCATATTAATTTTAGCGATGTTTGATCTATATTTTCTGAAGGCACAACATCGATGAAAGAAAGTAGAGTTTCTATCACCTTTAGTTAGCCATTCGTTTCTAAAAATTTTCCCCAGTACTTCTTGTTAAACAAAAGTAATCTTTATCTTTGTTTAATCAAACAAGGGTCAACCAATATTCTTTCTTTCACTTTTTGTAACGAGTCTCGTATTTTTCTCGACTTTCCGAGAGTAGTTACTGCAAGTTTTAATAGCTCAAAACTTCGGCTTTACTTTCACATTCTTTAGTTTACTAACAACATTAAACGTGAGTGTTACTCGAGAATTTCAATTCCACTGCTGTCTGAATAATGTTTTTGACTTCCGCATAACTAAACCAAGTGGTTTTAAAACCTAAAATTTCGACGGTGCTATTGTTGAATTTCAGGCTTAGTATTTAACATTATGTAATTGTGATCGAGCACGAGAAAGGACCATGTGATATAAACAATTAGGGTACAAACTCCTCCAGGCCATACGAGCAATTTCTCTATCTAATCTTTCATAAATAAGGTGACCCTTTAAAAATTTCTTCCATGTGAAAATTCTAACAACGAGTAGGGATACTCTCTCCTCGTATATCAAAGAGAAAGTCCCTCATACGTTGCACATTGTTAAGCGATAATTTATGTCCCCCAACTTTTTCATTCAAACATTGTATTTCATTAAAATCACCAATAATACACCATAGTAGATTACTAAGATAGTTGAGCTCATGTAAATGGTTCCAAAAGACAGACTTGTCAATTGCTTGCGTAGGTCCGTAAACCCCCATAACCATACATTCTTTTTTGATAACCTTATCAAAAACATGCAAATGTATACCCCGTTGATCTTTAATAATAACATTAAACGTAATATTACTATTGTTCCATAAGACTCACATTCCTCCACTATGATTGTGTGATAAAATATAGTTAAAATGATTCTAACCCAAGTAAGGGATCATTGTTTCAAGCACTTTCTAAAAATTGACTCCTAAAGTTTCTACATAAGAGTTTCAACTTGTATAGGGTGGATCTTCTTTTATTTATATAATGGTTGTGTAATCATTGTAGGAGAAAAACAAAAACCAGAAAATGTGCTCCTAATCCATTGTCTATGATTATGAGAGTTCTCGCAATAGCGGTTGGGTTAGGGTTGACCTATTATTATAAATGATTGCCATGGGTCAACAAAGAAAATAAATGGGCCAGGTTGGATCATGGGCCAGCCAACCTCGATCCACCCATGACCCTGTCATGACCCTCCTAAAAATAAAATAAATGTGCTATTGATCAAACATGATATTTGATAGTGAACAAAACTCAGTATGTGGCAATGAAATGAACTTGGGATCGAGGCAAATCGAAAGGTCGACATTGAACTTAGCCCCATCACCATCTTTTTCTTCTTCCGAAACTTGGAGTTCGGGTCCACCCCGGAAGCACATATCTTCTTGTTGATTAGTAACGGGGAATTTTGTCGAACACCTTGCAGCCGTTATCGAACGAAAGCTTCCTCTCCAAATTCGGGGATTTGGACACCAAACAGGAGAAAGAATTGAATCGAGGGACTAAAGGGGACCAAATTGAGCTCCGAGAGTTGTCGAAATCGAAGGCGAGTTATCTTGGTACTTTCTCAATAGCTCGTCCGCCATTGATGAAGCTACGTATTGAATCACTTTCACATCTCTCCCTTTAAACAACAATGATTATGTTGATCTTCTTCCATGATTTTTGGGGACTTCACTTTCCGAGTTTAGGGTTTTATCTTTGGTTCTCTTGGGTTGGGTTGGGTTGGGTTGGGTTGGGTTGGGTTGAAGAGGTGAGAGAAAATAGAGAATTAGAGGAAGAAGTGAGTAACGAGTAGACTCGACAATCGGGTCATTCGGTTCGGGTTCGGTTCGGGTTAGTTCGGTTCGGGTTAATTTCAGGTCGATCTTATTCGAGTTCGGTTCGGTTTCGAGTTCGGGTCAACTTCGAGTCAATCTCATTCGGGTTTGTTCGGTTTCGGTTCGGGTTAACGTCGATTCGATTCAATTTCGGGTCAATTTTGTTCGGGTTCATTCGGTTTCGGTTCGGGTTCGGGTTCGGTTTGGGTTAATTTCGGATCGGGTTAACTTTGGGTCGGTTTCGGTTCGGTTTGGGTCAATGTCAATTTGGGTGAGTTTCGAGTATAATTTCGGGTTAACTATAGATTGGGTTAAAATCAGGTCGGGTCACTTTTGGGGCGGGTTGATATTCGGTCGTGTCGTGTCAAATTTTTTTACAAAACCTTTTTGAGTTGAAGAAAAATAAAATTTTATAAAGTTAATATATTATTAATATTAGTTTTTTTATTTTACACGTTTGTTTTTGTACAGATTAAAAAAATACTAGTAACTTTTAAGAGATATAACTTATAAGTGTAAACAAGCAAAATTTGAATATTTGACTCTAAATTTAAAACAAGATAAACCAAGTTGATATTTCAATACGTCACATATGTATAATTCAATTCAAACTTATTGATAAGTATCAAAAACGAAATCGCAAGACAACAACAATCGATAGATATAAGAGTTAGGATTAACTGAATTTACTACGATGAATTGTAATTTGTAATGAATGAATTGAACTAATGTGAACCATAATTTGACACGTAATTTCATACGATGGCAAGTCGATTTGGTCAAATTCGAACTAGTACAATTTCAACCGAACTCTGTCTATAGACTACATAAATTAATAAAATCGAAATTGCGAGATACCGAAATAATAACAATACTAATAGACTAAATGGCAACGGTTCGAATTTCTAGAATGATTATATTTGATGTTAAATTTATAAAGATAATGTTAGAATAGCTTAGATAAGTTCGAGTCGATACAATCTAAAATGATCTTGATAAATCAAAATGAAAATTGAATATTCATCGGCCACTAGTCATAATAACTAACTAAGAAGAATATCTAGTCGAGTCCGTCAATCGGTTATTGCTCAGCTCATAAGTACTCGACTTACGATTATCATCTTGTATTATAATTTTCCAACCAATTAATTGAACTAATTTGAATATTAATCTAGAGCTAAATTTGATATCAATTGGTCAAATTCAAACTAGTACAGATTAATAAAAACAGAGTTGTGATATACCGAGAGATGGTAATGACTACTAATTTACTAAACCAAGTATCATGGATATTAGTTAAGTACTTAACTTATTCATGTAATGGCTATATTTAACGTTAAACGGACCTGATTTAAATAAGTTTGAGTCAATATAATCCCAAATAAATTTGCTAAATCAAAGTGAATACTAATACAATTCGAATTGAACTTATTTATACAAATTAAATTACATATTGTACACATATTTCATTATATTTTAAATTATTTATATATTTACAAATATTTCATTATTCTTTAAATTACATATATATTTACACATTTTATTATTCTTTAAGTTATATATTTTACCTTCATTTTCATGAACAAAATAATAACTTATTTTGTAATGTAAATTCTCTAAACTTATTAATTAAATTAAATTAAACTCTATTAATAATATCTTATAAAGTTATAATACAAAAATTTCCAGCTTTTATTTTTTTCCTCTTATTTGTTTAGCAAAAATCAAGATTTTCATCTCTACTTCTACTTTAGTAAAAATCAAAATTTTTGTCAAAAATTACAATTAGATTTTGGAGGAAAAGCTCCCTCTCTTATTTTAGTTGTCAAAAAAAGGAACAAAAATAAAATAAAAAAACAAACTAGATTTTAGAGGGAAAGCTCCCTCTCTTATGAGAGACTTGCCAAAAAAAATGGGGGTTGGGTCAAATTCAAATTTAGGTCGAGTCGGGTTTGGGTCACTTTTATTCGAATTCGGGTTTGATTCGGTTCGGGTCGTAATCGGGTCAATTATATTTCGGGTCGGTTCGGTTTCGGATTCATTACATTTCGGGTCGGTTCATTTTGGTTTTTTGGTCAAAATCGGTTCAACTATTTCGGATGTCGGTTCGGTTTGGGTTTTGGGTTGTTCGATTGACCCATTCGGTTCGGGTTGACCCATTCGGTTTGGGTTAGTTTGCCGAGTCTAGTAACGAGGCAGGTAAAGAGGAAGAGCGAGAGGA
The DNA here is from genome assembly GCA_021018815.1 of Talinum fruticosum. NCBI lineage: Eukaryota > Viridiplantae > Streptophyta > Magnoliopsida > Caryophyllales > Talinaceae > Talinum > Talinum fruticosum. The sequence goes on along the minus strand of JAITYX010000048.1, from coordinate 468,628 downwards.
GAGAGGAGAGAGGGAGAGGGAGAGAGAGAGGTAGTAAAGTTGTGTAGTGAATAAGGGTCGGTTATATGACCCGCCAGTGATCCACTAATATCCCATTTTTAAGCCGCCTTTTCATAACCCGATAAAATGGGCTCCGACCCTTTCTTTTTGGCCCGATCTTGCTGGCCCAATGGAATTCGTGCTCATTGCCCAAACCTAATTATGATTTAATACTTTTAAACTGAAATATTATCAACTAGTAATTTACTTCTCTAGTATTTCCTTGTCTAATTTAATCATAAATCAACTATGTAAAACAATCCAAATTATGTTCATACAAACAAAAACTAAACTATGACATTTTCTAATATAATTTAAACTTTCTCCTAACAGAAAAATAAATTCAATTTTTTAACTCATTTGTATTACACTTTAATAATTTCACAAAAATCCATATTTCATCACCTAAAATTGATATGATTTGTATTTTGACAAATGTGGAAAATCTTTTTTAAACATTCAAATATAGTTTTAAATATTATGTAGTATTTTAAATGATTATTTTTTTCATTAAAAAAAATTAATTTTTTTGAGATATTTTTTTAAAAAATATGATTTTATTCTTTCATACTGCTGAACGTTTATATTTACATATTTTATAGCATAAAATTAAATAATTAAAGTAATATTTACATGTTTGTAGGGGCTAGTTCAGCTTTTCTACTTTCTGGCTATTTTGGTTTTGATAAAATAAGTTTATTTTTTAATCTAGATAAAATAAGTTTGTATCGTATCGAATAGTTTGAAAATTTAGTAAATACAGCACAAATACTATAGTTTATATTGTTTATTACGAATTTACGAAGGTGTGAACTTTTTTGAAAAATTTAACGAATAAAATTGACACATGCTACAATGTTGATATATTATTTCTTTTCTTTTCTTTTCTTTTCGCTGTTTCAAAATGTTTATACACTTCTTTTAGTTAAACAATATCATTTTTCTATAATTGAGGATGATGATATATATCATTTTTCCTATTATCAATTTGTAGTATTTTAATTACGGATTAGTTTTATGCGCACTATTAAGGAGGAGAGTGTTGTATTTTGACAGAAGTAATTGGCTCTTAATTAAAAATCTCGATTGTATTAATATTTTTGTGTCATAAATTAACTACTAAAGTATCGATCAATTTTCAATACAAGTGTAAAACATAGATTATTTCATTACCCTGCGTCACAAATTGACCTATCATACGTTTTTACCATAATATAATTTTTACCTTTTTACTCATTACCTATTATTAGTAAATATATTTGGATAATTTTTGTCATTATAATATTTTCAATTTGATGCCAATAGAAGCAATTGTTATATATTTAATTTCTTACTGCATAGCTTATTAAAAATTATTGTATTACTTCAGACGTTAAGAAAAAGTTAAATATCTCTCTATTTATACCAGATTACTCCTAAATAATATAGTACCATTACTACGAAGCTTTCATGTATTCACTATGCGCTGATGTGTGATGCAGAATTTGCGGATTGGACATGGGAAGAGTTCCGTGGGCTGAGATTGGGAGCTGCTCAGAACTGCTCTGCCACCCTTGAGGGCAATCACAAGGTGTCTCAAATGCTCCTTCCTGAATCAGTAAGTGAACCAAATGCAACATACGCTTTGATGAGATGGTCGGAAATAATGATTTGTATAACTAAGAGAAACAATAAAAACAAACTAAAGCTTATTTGAATAAAGAGTAGAACGACGAACATGGCCTGGCTATCAAAACCATTGGCCTAAAAATCAATTACGTCCCGACCATCGATGCAAAGCTAAACTGAATGTCTGTTCTCTAGGTTTATGTGAACACCAATCCACCTTCGTGCACTCAGAAGTGATCAATTACGAAAAACACTAGCACAAGGAGAAAGTATGTGAGGGAGATTATTTTTGAAAAAAGAGAGTTTTTTTTAATAATTTTTGTCTCCTTCAAACTGATAAAAAAGGAGGTCTTATAAAGGAACCAATGTCTCTCGAAAATGGTAGCAACATCAACTCTTAATGAAGGTAAAAATCAAACTGAATAAGCATAACATTGGTTTAAAACGACCAGAAATTCTCAATCCTAAATCAAAGCGCATGATTTATGGAGTTTCCGAGAATAATTAAATCTAATCATTGACAACACCATGCCGCGCCCTCCCCCAACCTGGCGGGCGCACGTGTGTATGTGGTAGTTCAAACCTTTCTCTTACTTTCTTATTCAAAAATAAAAGAGAGAGTGAGCTATATAAACTCCACTTTCTCATGTTAAAAGTTCCATGCTGGACTTTTTCTCTTCTCCTTTTTGCAAACTCAAAAACTCCTATGAAACTTCAATTAAAATTTTCAAATTAACTCTAAAAGAGATAACAAAATTAACTTGATCAAAAGAGAAACTAATAGTCTTATCAAATAGCAAAAGAAATATCTATTATAAATGACGATTGATTTTAATTACGAAGAATAAAACTGCGGCTAATCTTAATATTTGCACTAAACTTGATGAACATGTGGGTTAGCATTGATAAAGATGGTTGATGGAAAACCCTCCAAGCTCAAAGGGCTAAAGTTTTTGAGGAGAAAAGGGTAGACTGATTCTGTAATCTCCGTTTGTTATATGACGCTGGTATTAGAATCTTATGCAAACTATCTGTCATTGAAATTGCAGAAAAACTGGAGAGATGAGGGCATAGTTAGTGCAGTCAAGGATCAAGGCGACTGCGGATCTTGCTGGACTTTCAGGTTAGCTTAAGCTAAGTGCACCTAAAACGTGATTGATTCTTAGAACCATATTATAATACATATCTGTTTGCAGTACAACTGGAGCGTTAGAAGCAGCTTATGCACAGGCCTTCGGGAAGAATATCTCCTTGTCTGAGCAGCAGCTTGTTGACTGTGCTGGTGCATTCAACAATTTCGGTTGCCATGGCGGTTTACCATCTCAAGCTTTTGAGTACATCAAATACAACAAAGGTCTTAACACTGAAGAGGCATATCCATACACAGCAAAGGACGGGGAATGCAAATTCTCAGCCGAAAATGTTGGTGTTCAAGTCCAAGATTCTGTCAACATCACTCTGGTAAGTCATTGAAGATCTTTTTTCCTAATTTCTTATGATTACCAAGTCACCGTTAATTGGCTACTCTAGTGAGTAGTGGCAACTAAATTAGTCTTAGTTTCACTTTAGTATGATTGTTCATCAATGTCTACTCAATCTACTCTAACTAGCCAAGATGAACAGTGCCACTTTAATACTCAAATATGAGGAGTGTAATTCAATTTCCAAAATGAACGATGGGGGATTGTTTAGCAAGATTTGCTGAAATCTTATATAATACCTTGCTATATTAAGAGTTATGGATAATTTGTATGGGAATACAAAAGCTTAATGTTTTTTTCATGGATTAATGGTCTGAAATCTAAATACAGGGAGATGAACGTGCACTTAAGGATGTTGTGGCAGTTGTTCGTCCTGTGAGTGTTGCATTTCAGGTTGTTAAAGATTTCCGGTTTTATAAGGAAGGAGTTTTCACTAGCACCACTTGTGGCAGTACACCCATGCAGGGGCGGACCCACCGGGGGTCAGTGGGGTCAACTGACCCCCTCTCAAAAACAAAATAAAGTTTTGATATAACAGAATAAAGCTGAAAGTGAAAGTAGCTGAGATGGTGAGAGTGTTAAAGGACAAACATGAGGTCTGGGGTTCAAAACTTAATGCAAGCAATCCCATTTTTTTTTCAAAATTTTTCTTCTTCCTTTCATTCATTTATTTTCCTTCGTCTAAGTTAGCCAGGAGCTGCTGCCCACGACTCTGCCCCAGTGCCGCTGCTTTGCTTTGCCCCACCACTGGACCGACCACCACTGCCACCTGCCGCCGGCCCAGCCCAGCCGGAGCCCTCCCTCTCCCACACACACATCTCTCTCTCTCTCCCAGCCAACAACCACACCGCACAGCCGGCGCCCGTCCACTACCACTGCTAGCCGCCCGCCCCGGTCGCCGGTGGGTCCGCCACTGTCCTCTCCTCTCCCGCACCAGTGCACCACACTCTCTCTGTCATTCGCAAATCAGTAAGTTCACAACTTTAAAAATTTTCAATTTCAATTCAATCTAAGGTATAATTTATGTGATATTAGATTTAATTTCTTTAATTTTATCCTTAATTTATGTGATTTTATTGATTTTTCAATTTCATTTCATTAATAGAGGTTTGATTTTTGTTGTTTAATTTTTCAGTATAGGTCAAAATGCTTAGATATTTAAAAAGATAATTACAGAACCCTCCATTACTTCAAGTTCGAAATCTCAAAATACGAGGACTCGACGAGGACAATTACATTAGATGTAATATTATCTTTATGTAATATTAATTTTCAAAACAGATGTTAACTTTTGTATGTGTCAAGATGTTTGTAAAGATTGGTTGTATGTGAACTTAAGTTTATGAATATAAAAGACCTAGAGCGTATGGCTCGTTGAGCTTGTGTTGTTGATACTCCGAGCGTGTGACTCGTTGAGTTTATGAATGCGTTTTGTGCAGGGTTAAGGCTTTAAGCCTATAGGATTAGCCATATTACACAGAAAATTCTGCCGAAATTTTCACTTATGTACACTATTATTTAGTTATTTCGACCCCCTTTCCGTAAATTCCTGGGTCCGCCACTGCACCCATGGTGAGTTATCAGACTCGTTAATATGGATAATATGCCAGAGATAGATGTATGGCTTGCCTATAGTCTCTAGAGGCATCTTACGAGATAAACCTTGCATCACTAACTGTTGCTGGTGGAAGCATGTTAATCATGGTGACACAAAAACTAATAGAGATGCACAACTGTTACTTATGAGTAAAACAGGACTCTTGATTCACATCATGGATCAGAAATAACTTGAGACTATAAACATGATGTGGGTCATCAAGTATCATCAACATAGCTCTAATTTGGATGAAGAAAAGCTATGCAGACATACCTGCGTAAGTTTATGAATGAATAAGTTGGAGAAACCTCCATGGTACCAAATTATCACCTCTGCTAATCTGCTTGAAATCGACCTTTACTTCGTTTAGCTTGATGATGCCTGAATAAGCACATCTTTTCCCATTAAAAAACTCCCCTTTTGTAGCCATTAAATACTTTTAATCCTACTAAAAGTCGGAAACCCTACAAGTACTTGGCATTCAAGAAAATATACTGCTACCAAAATGTATCTTTTCCAATTTTGCCCTGTTTTTAGTTCATTCTAGATTAATTTTATGTAACAAATACTTATTTTTAAACACAATGACTAGATCAAATTTTCCCGACTCTGTGAATGTGAAAATTTTCAAATGTAATTTTGAAAGACTAAAAAAGAAAAATCAATAGACAAAACACATAACAACCTACATTTTTACATTTTCTCAGTATTAATTTCCCATATTAGAATTTCCAATGGTATTTTCTAATTTCACGGTGGTCTATTCTTCAGGATGTGAACCATGCAGTCCTTGCGGTTGGATATGGTGTGGAAAACGGCATTCCATACTGGCTTGTCAAGAACTCGTGGGGTGCAAGCTGGGGTGACAACGGATACTTCAAGATGGAAATGGGGAAAAACATGTGTGGTAACACTACCAAAAATCATCAAATTTTCCACTATAAATTCAGTGGGAAAAATGAAATTTTCAGTGGGAAAATGATATTTCCCACTGTTTTCCCACCGAGACCGACAGGTGAGTAAAAGTAAGGGGGTAATTGCAATTTCCCACTGTTTTCATTTTCAATGGGAAATTTTTCCACTATTTATCCACTGTTTCCTTTCCCACGAAATTTTCCACTTGGATAAAATATGGTGGACAATTTCCCACTCGAACTTATTACAGTGGAAAAGTTCCCACTGCATTGAATACAAGTGGGAAATTTCCCACTGAAGATTTTCAGTGGAAAATTTTCCATCGAAGAGTTTCGAGTGAAAATTTTTCCACCGTGCTATATACGAGTGGGAAAATATCCACTGTAGATTCGAGTGTTAAAACAGTGGAAAACTTTGCATAATTTAACCACACAACCTGCTTGATAGTAGCACCAAAAATTTGTATACAACCTGTCCAACGTTAACAATTCGATGGATTGCTCCATAATAGTAGTACATATCTACATATACAACAAAAATAACCGAAAACTAACAAACTATATTGCCAAGCAATCAATAATGTTTAACATCCATGCATATACATCCATAGGTTTAACTACAAACACTTTTACCAAAATATACAACCATGCATATACTTCACTAATGTTAAAACCAAAAGTTGTGAAATACAACCAAAAGTTAGATAGTGACAACCTAACTAACATCATCATCATTTAAATGATCACCTTCACCATCATTATCACTATCATTTGATGACTCGAGCACCACCCTAGGTTCCGGAATGCTAGGATGGATGGTCTTCATAAGAGAGTACCATTTACGACCCAAAATTAGTCTATTAGTCATCCATTTATGATGTTCGGGAATTTCCATATCCTGTGCGATACAATTAAATAAATAATCTGTTAATATTTTCCCAAGAAAACAACTATGAATAATCATAACATTTATACAATTACTAGGTCATAAGTACCTATATTACTAAAAGGAAAACAAGATGGAAAAACCAGAAAATTAATAAGTTAACAATGAAAAAGTTGAGAACATAAGTAAACAAGATGCAAATTACCCGTGCTTGATTGATGACCCAACTTTACGGTATGTCAAACCCCGCAATGATTTGCATAACAACATAGAATGCAAAAGAATCAACTACATGTTAACTTAAAAAACATGTACAAGATTGTTCATTGAACCTTTTAATATAAGATGAAAATATAAAACTGTAAAAACATACACAGCCCAATATTGACCCTTTTATCCCAAGGCTCTTTCAAGTGCTGGTTTGGCTTTCAAATTCTAACTTAAGGTGATAAAGGTAGTTTCCTAAAGGAGTTTAAAAATTTTCTAAAAATTTCGGCAGAGTTTCATTTGTAATATGGACTATTCCATAAACTTAAAGCCTTCAAATCCTGTATAAAAATCATAATATAACTCGACGAGACACACGCTCGGAGTTTACAACTCAACGGCCACACGCCGGAGTCCAATCAATCATACATTACAATTTAAAACAATCTAAATGGTTCTTGGCATAAAGAAGGTGGGGGAGGGGGAGGGGGAGGGGAAACCATGATCTCATTAGGTTGTCTATGAGAAGCCCTCGGTTTATCTTAGCCATTCATAATTTTAGTTTTGATTCCCCTTTTGACAAGATTTATTTAAGAGAAATAAGAAATTATAAACTATAGCAATAAAGAGTGTAACTGTAAATTGTATCATAATCTTTATATATTTATGAGGCATACATTTTGAGCTGCAATTACCTAAATCAGGAAACTTGCACAAGATTACCCGGCCACCACATTTCTGCTGGCTCCACAATATAACATCGGTATATAATAGCCCATCCAAATCCCAACACCTACATTTCCAAAATCACATTAGTTACACCAAGTTCGGACTACCAAATAAAAAAAAATCCACAAAAAGTAAATGCATGTATATGAGCTATTACATGACCCCCCAAAAAAAAAGCATATATAAATGAAATTATTGGTCCCAGTATGCTAACATGGATATGTCCGATCATTAACATGTAAATGCTTGTATATGAGCTATTACATGACAACTAAAAACCAGTGAAATGCCATGGGAAAGAAGCAAAAGTTAGCATTCCCGAATTTCATGGCATAATCAGATTGCTTCTAGTGGAAATTAAGCAAACAATGCATATAGTTGATTGTGGTGTTCTGTATCAGATTTTCTCATATTGCTTAGGCTGTGAGGTCATTTTTTGTTTGCTATTGCTAAATATCTAAAAATTGGGTGGTGTAGGGACGATTCGATATATTATGCATGTCGGGCTCTTTCTTGCTCGTTGGTAATGACAGTTTCGCAACCGTAGTGGTGGTATGAGCATTTCACTTGCCGATCCCGATGGTCGTGTCATTGGTGGGGGAGTTGGCGGAATGCTAATCGCAGCCAGTCCAGTTCAGGTGAGTTTATGATCCCGATCCTTCGTTTGGCAATCGTTCTATTTAATATGAATATTAAAATAGTTTTCTTTTAAGCCCTGTTATGAGTTCCATAACCTCTCCACCAATAGCAATTGCGTCGGTCAAATTCCGATCAATATGAGCTAGCATGCTAAAAGAATTCCTTTTAGAATAACTTTAAATTTTATATTTTTTTACATTATAGTTTTAAAATCTAAATGACATGAATTCCGATATGTCACATTCCAGTGAAAAGAAATCCTCATTTGTAATCTATTATTAACTTAAGTTGTAACATTGTATTGATGCACGATAATAAGACTCCATAGTCTACTCGCTTAATAGAAGAAAATTTTTGAGTCTTTGCTAGTTCTAATCTATTGCTTATCTCTTTAGATGCGTAGGCGAACAATCTATTTCTTATCTCTTGAGATACATAAGCAAACAATCAGTTCTTCAATGTAGTAGTCCTTTTCCCCCTTAACGAGTAAGCTTCGCTGGTGTTTTAGGTCATAGTTGGGAGTTTTATGTGGGCAACTTCAAAGACAAAGCAGAGAATTGGAAAAGGGACGAGAAGGTGGTGTAGATTCGGAGCTTTTTCAGCTGATAGCACCATGGCGCCTACACCAAGTGGTAGGCAGAGCCAAAATTTGTCTCCGAGCACCTCAATGGGCGGATGGGCTAGCCCACAAGGAGTGGACATGAGGAACTCCCACATCGACATTGATCCGATGCGTGGGTAAATGGATCTATCTTCACAACATACATCTCTTTCTGTGTATAAATTTACTACTACTAATGTCTAATCTAACTAGCACTAGCTCACCCCGAAAGGAAGGAAAGGGGCTCATTTAGGCTTGATACTCCCCATACAATTCACCGAGTGGAAAATACACTTGGTTTGTGTCATTTTGACCACGCATTCAAGTTCTCTGTTTATATTTATATCAAATTATGCTTTTTACTCGTAAAAATACCCATGCTTGCATGTAGATACTTGAACAGGGTCGCACACAATTTGGAAATGGCAGGGTCTCATACTTAGAGACGAATGTCCGTCGGAGACTCTTGGATCGAGCCTCAAAAACATCTTGTAAATTAAACTAAATGAAAAAACAACTACAATGAAGAATTATTTGACAACAATAGAGGAACTCAAATGGAACAAAAAGAGGTGAAAGAATGTAGGAAATGTGATGAAATTGAACCCGGAATCGGAGGAAGAACGACCACCAAGCACTGTCCCCTGTCGGGGGTGGAGCGAGCGTCGGACTCCGAGTCTTCCTCGGAGACACCCGGACAGCTGTCGATCTTCGGCCACCGAGTGAAGGCGGCGAAGACTTCCCGGAGACGGTGGTCGGGTTGCCGAGATTGTGGAACCCAAAACCCATAATCGAAACACTTATAAATTCCGCTAGCTTAAGTCTCCGAGTCTTCGAGAGCCGTCGGTCGTCGGCCACCTGGAGTGACGGCGGCGATGCGGTTCCCGGAGACAGCGGCGGGGTTGCGGAGAGGTCGGCGACTTGGATCCAGCCGTGAGTTAGGGTTCGAGCCTCAATTCCGCTAGCTTAAGTCTCCGAGTCTTCAGAGAGCCATCGGTCGTCGGCCACTGGAGTGACGGCGGCGATGCGGTTCCTGAGACGGCGGCGATGCGGTTCCCGGAGAGGTCGGCGGCTTGGATCCAGCCGTGAGTTAGGGTTCGAGCTTAGGGGGTGCGAAGGCCGGAGCGTACGTGAGAGAGGGTGTGAGAGGAGAGAGAGAGTCCTTTGGCTTAGTTATTTCCCACCTACCACTATAATTTGGTTAAAATTTTTTTTTTAACACACTTTCACCAAAATTTTTATTTGGTGGGAATTGAAAAATTGAATTTACTAGTGAACCATTTTGGGGGTGAAAGAGCTGCCATTAAAATAAAAAAGGGGGAAATTTAAATATATAAATGTTAGTGGAAAATTAGTGAAAAATTAGTAGGAAATCAATTTTTTATAAAAATTAATATTGTGAAAATATTTGGTGGTGGAAAATCAGTGGAAATTTAGTGGGAAATTTTTCATCGAAAATATGACGGTGGGAAATCAGTGAAAAAAATCAAGTAGTGGAAAAACAGTGAAAAATTTCCCCACTGTGATTTTTCAGTGAAAAATTACAGATGGGAAATTTGATGATTTTTGGTAGTGTAAGCCTAACGGCTAAGATTATGATTACATCATCTAGGTTTGCATAGCTACCCCTTTTTGGGACATACTAATATCATAAAACGTGAAATATTGTCAAATTTGTTATCCATATATGTATATCAACCGTAACGTACCATTTCTGCATCGATCATAAATGGAGTTAAACATTTCCTGATTTTCCTCATGCGATGCTCGAGACTTGACTTCAATTCATATGATGCAGGTATTGCTACTTGTGCATCATACCCCATTCTGGCATGAAGCTCCTACGGAGATATATGCATGGTTTTCAATTGGACCGAATTCTGCTATTCTACTTCCATTATTTGGCAATAATGTGTATTGGTCAATTCTTTCCAATATCACAGTTGTTGATTTTGTAAATGGCTTGCCGTGTAGGGAGCCTTGACATCAATATTTGTACACCTATAATGTACATTTCATGGAAAAAGAAAATCTATATGATAAAAAAAAAGACACTACTAAAACATATGTAAACATCGAAAAAAACAGGGTAAACATTGAACTGATTGATGATGGCCCCTCTTAACCATGAAAGAAGTCATAATTTCTTTGATGAGAATTATTGTTTTGGGGAGGGCACATCAAAAACTAAAGAAGAATAGAAAGAAAATAGGGTTTTATACATAGAAATACCTTATCTCAAGTCAAATAACCCCATGTTAAAATACCTCATATTAAAGCATTGTAAAATATATGTTCAGGACATACTCTTTCCAATTTATCTTAAGCAATGTATTCTTGGTGAGTGCAGATTAATGTTGATGATGTTGATTCATGCTATTAGTGTTTATTGGTGATTGTGAGCGTTGATCAGTACTAATAAGTGATCATCGTTAATAAATATATAAGTAGCACATAAAAATCTAATAAACAGACAAAATCAATATCTCAAAAATCAAATATTAAACTATCCCATTTAAAAATTTCTGAATAATTATTTAATCTTTATATAAAACTTTGAAATCAAAAAAATATATTATTTTGCTCATATCTCTCAAAACACAAAGGTTGTTGCAAGGAAAAGTAAACAACTACATTCATGATACAAATTTAGATATGTTATTTTTATTTCATGATAAGTATTTAATTATATTTGTTGTTGAATTGTGCTGAATTGATTTTTGTAATTAAACTCAAAATTGTATTTATAAAGTTATTTAAATATGTATACTACCAAAACGAATTATTATAAGTATATATATATTTATCTTATAATAAGATATAAATATATTATAATGATTTTAACATTATTATTATTATTGGTATGATAGTTGTAAATTAATTGATTAATGTGTTTTTTAACTAATATGTATCATATATTAATTAGTTTGTGAATATCTATGTGGTCTTAAGTTGTTTTATTGTTGATATAAAAAAAGTTGCTTTATTATTAACATAATAATTTTATGTATTACTAGACATAGGGGTGTAACCGAGCCGAGCCGGCTCGTATAAAAGTTTGTCAAGCCGAGATTGTGACGAACCCGAGCTGAGCCGAGCCGAGCCTGGAAAGTTATCCGAGCCGAGCTCGAGCTTGCAATGTTGGAGCTCGTAAGCTCGCCGAGCCTACACGAGCCCATTACATACGAGCCGAACGAACGAACTAGTAAACGAGCCGAGCAAACGAGCCGAACGAGCCTACCAAACGAGCCTAAACAAGCTTGGCTCGTCGAGCTTACACAAGCTAATTACAAATGAACCTAAACAAATTGAAACAAATGAGCTAAAATTTGTGGAGATTAGTATGTGAAGAACTTTTTTTTGTTTTATCACCGATCTAGCAATTAATTTAAATTTTTTAATTTAGCATAATTATTTGATTTATATTTCTTAAGTAAAGCATTTGGTTATACCTAATCTATTAAAACTTTTGTTTACCAATTACTAACATTTATATACATGAAAACCCAGAATCAAGATAGATGAAATGTTGATAATGAATATATGATTCACATTAATCTAGTGCAGGAGGTAGAGTGATCGATCCATATCGTAGCTCGTTAGATCCTAAAAAGGTGGAAGCTTTGATATGTGGAGGTGATTGGTTCCATCATCTACATGGTGTCACAAAAAGAGGAGGAATGTAGTTTTTTGTCAATTTAAAGTATAAATTAAAATAAAATTGTATTAATGATTTAATTGTAACTTTTATTTGTCTTCCCTTTCTCAGGTGTCAAAAGAAGACGATCAACCTAAAGAATTCATATTGTCAATGTCTAATGAAGGATCGACGTGCCCACTTTGATAACATTTTGCTATATTGGAAATGTGAAATAAAGAGCCTTTTTTTTTTAGTGAATGATAGATGTTATTGTTACAAGAATTTTAAATTAAAATTCAAGTTTTTTAGTAATTTGTATTTCATTATCAAAGAGTCAAATGTTTTATTTATGTTTTATACTATTTTTTAAAGTGGTATATTGTGATTGTTGAGAAAAAGAGTCTCAATTAAATTTAATTTTATGTTTTTATAGCAAGTATATATAAAAGATGACTTTGAACCGAAAAACAGGAGTTTAATAGAAACTTTTGACGAGCCAATGACGAGTCGAGCTTGGGCTCGAGCTTTTGGCGAGCCGAGCTTAGGCTCGAGCTTTGGCGAGCCGAGCTCGAACTTGATTGTGCCGAGCCACGAGCCGAGCTCGAGCTACAAATGATACTCACGAGCCGAGCTTCGCGCCTGGCGAGTTCGGGCTCGGCTCGGCTCGAATACACCCCTAACTAAAAATAAGTGATTGCATAAGTAGTTTAATTTTTAAAATAATTTGTAATTAAAACTAATTAGAATATATGACCGGTAGGGCTGTGCATTATTCGGTCCAAAATCGGACCGGACCAAAAACAACATGGATCGGATCGGACCGACATAATTGATCCGATCCCTAGTCCCGAGATTTCGCTATTCAGCCTTCGATTCGATCAAGTCCCCCAGCTCGATCCGGTCCACCAATTCAGACCAAAGACCGATTAAAATTAGGGTTTTTTTGTATGTATTTGTATTTTTTTTGCAGATTTTGATTTTGAAACTTAGGGGTTGCTGCTCTTCTTCGAGCCTCTCGCCCCCACGCGACTCACTCTCTCTCTCTCTCTTATTCCCAGTCCCTCCCCTTGCCTTCGTTGCTTTCTCGAGCGATGCCAAAAATTAATCAATTACAAAGAGATATCTCGTCGTAAAAGCACCCCAAACTCGTTGTAAAAGGCTTTTTCGACGAGATTAGTGCATGGTCGTGACTCGTCGTAAAATACCCTGGACATAAATGGTTCCATCTTATTTATGATGAGAATGAGAAACTGGACGTAATTAATATGTTTTACGACAAGTGTTGCACCTCGTCGTAAAAACTAATAATAATTGCAACGAGTGTTATGTCTCTTTGTAATTAGTCATACAATTACGATGTTTCATTGTACAAATATTTATTTAATAAAAATAAGATATATTGCTCATTACAAATAATATTATTACAATAGAGTGCTTGTGAAACATTTTTTGTAATTGATCCTTACAAGTTCAAGGAACATTTTTTTAACTGATTGTTACAAATCCATTCAAAGTTGAACTTTTGAGACAACAATAAAATTGTATGAAAACTACAACACATAATGAAAAGCAAACATACTTTATTAATATAAATAAATACCAGTATACTAATACATTCAAATTAGAAACCACTTCAATATATAGGCAATTATACATCTTACGTACGTAACAAGATCTAAAATATTATGCTAATAAATCCTAAATTATACTTGTACTCCCAAAATACTATTGATCTTCAAAATAGTCCAGAGTATGCACTTGGACAAAGTGAAATAAAACAAAAAAAAATTAGTACAAAGAGAGACAATTCCCCAAAAAGGGGCAAAAAATAGATGCAAAAATAAATTAGAACAAACTATTGCATAGACAATACATTCTTATTCCGGTAAGAATTCATGACCCATTGCCACCCAGAGAAGATGAATCTCAAATTCTTGCATAATTACTATTTACAAAACAACAACGCCCATTAAACAGTGTTGCCCTATAAGCATTTCTATTTACAAAGAGATAGATTATTAAAAATATAAAAGGAGTTATTGTTCGCAAATTGAAGGCGAAGAAGATGTTTGGCCTTTAAGACACGCAATCATTGTTATAGCTCAGCACTAAACGTCGCTTCTTGACATCAAGTTTGGGGGCAAGTGATGAGCTAATATAAACATCCAACGTAAAATTGTGATTTGGGCGCAATTAGACACATGCTGCGGAAGTTCATACTAAGGAGCCGACATATTTCAACCTAACGTGGAATCAACACACATTCACCCAAAGTGGGTTCAACTTTTCTCGACCAAAGGAGGGCCAATATTTTTCGACTAAAGGAGTTGGGATCGCCATTTTTCACTCCAAAATGAGTTGATATTTTTATCCAAAGGAGACTACAATATTTTTGACCTAAAGGAGTAGCTAATTCGTTGCTCCAAATCGGATCGGTATTTTTTCGATCCAAAGAAGATCGTATTTTTCATGCCACAAGATCAAGGTCAGTTTTTTTTCGTCCTCGTCAATCTTATCTCTTTATGTCTAAAATTGGTTGGTAATGTTTCCCGAAAAATATGCTAACAAAAATTTTGAAAATAAATAAAAATGTCACATTACAAGTTGTAGAATAAAAATTACTTATGTTAGAAAATTTCCGGAAACGCCAGTTCATCTACCACACAAGACAATATCAGTCTAGGCCCTCATTGACATGAACCTAAATAAATCCTAAGCCCATTAGGGTTAGAGTTTCCTACTTGATTACGATGAAAGACTATTTTACCCCTCATTTATTTCTTCTATAAATACCCACCAAACCTTAACACAAAAGGAAGAACATCACAACTCCTAATAAACATATCACTCTATCAAACTCACTTATTCTCTTTAATCCCGAAAAGAGGGAAATCTTTGCCTTTCCAATAAAACTGCCCAAACCCCAAAGAAAACCCCATTCATGCACTTTGTTGAAGAGTTTCCTTGACTTTTTGACTTTTCGTTAAACTAAATTGAGCGTTAGAGGGCGTTCCCTAGGATCCAATCCCGGGGGTGCTTTTGTGCAAGAAGGATCGATCGTTGCGAGGAGTTCACCACCTGAGTCCAACCGCCTCAGCGGGACAATAAATCCTGTCGCTCCAACTCATCATCCACATCAACATCCTTCGATTTCTTCCCAAAGTAGATATGCAATGAAATTAAAAGAATTATTTTTTGAAAAAAAAATCAATCTTTTTTTTTTTTTCCTCTATGAACACCATTTTAATGATCATGATTTTATTTTCTTCCATCTGGTTAATTGGCTTTCATTTTATCTTGCTCCCTTCTGATGTTCTTTTATCAAGTAGAAATAGTGAACATTGAGATTTCTGTAGTGTAATTTTGTGAGCCAAATTTTTTTAAAAAATCTAATACATGATTGATAGATTTCTTAATTAAGCTTGATCCCATTTTTTTTCTTAAAAAAATTGAATTCTAAAAGATGTGTGCGTGGAAGAAAGTGAATATTATCTTATTCTGACTAATAATCTTGAATATTTTCTTATTATGACTAATAACCCAAAATGTTCATTTAATCATTGGAATCAATAACAAACTTTTGTATTTTATATATATAACGTCCTTTTAGAAGACATTAATATCTAGCATAAAATTTCATCCAATGTTTCTATGAATAGCTCAAAAAAATAGAGACATATATTATATATTTCTTTTAAAAACAATTGCAAAAGTCAATGAAATATGAAAAACTATTGTAGTTTTTTTTATATAAAAAAATAAAATTGATAGAAAAACTATTGTATTGAAATCAAGATCGAGAAGCAATCATCATATATAATCAAGAAAAAAATAATTGATAACTGAGAGAACTGAGATTCTAATTGAAGATAATTAAAGATAAAATTTAAAAATTAAAATTTAAAGCAAAACAACTATAAATTTGGAGCAGGGAGATAACTAAGGGCAGCCACAGTAAAACAAAAATGATTAATCTGATCTGGTTTTAGGAATCTTCACTTACTTTTAGTTTTTGCCAATCGAAATGGAAAAATTTATACACTAAAAAAAATTGGAAAGCATGCAAGGAACCTGAGAGCACTTGTAATAGGATCGCCAAAATATGAAAACAAACCATATAATAATCTAAATTTCGATCACAATTTAATTAAAATACATTGGATCTAAAGTGCGCTCTCTTTCTTGGTTGCTTCTTGCCCTTGACTTTGTCCTTTATAGCTTTCTCTTCATTTTCCATACGGTGAGCTTGATTGAAGTTACATTGTAAATTTGATCTTCTCTGTTTGACTGGATAACAAAATCTTTACATGATCTGACTGCTGTCCGAATAATGATACTTTTCAAGTTTAGCTTTATTCTCGAAACATTTATGTATCATAAATGCTCAGCCTGCCTTAACTCCTTTCATTCATTGCTTGAGAATTGTGGTTGCCACTTCTACTTCTTGCAACCCATAAAAGCATGATATGACTGATTTCCTTCCGAAAATAGGATCAATAAAATATATAGAAAGATTAAGAGTTCATGCAGTAAAATCATGTCAAAATATACTTGTAATATTTCCATGATTTTATGGATTAGTGTCTGTTGGAATATTTTCTTAATACATTGATTTAAATTTTAGCCAAATAAGGAAACATCATCTAAGAATAAAATCGGAGGATCATCAATTATGGAGAATAAAATCGGAGATGCTTATGACATATTTCTTGCTGCTGAATATTTGCCTTGAGATCAAAATTCATTATAACAAAATGGGATCAGATAAAATAGTTGAATATGCATCTTTGATTGGTCAGATTAATTATCTTTTTAACATCGAACTTGGGCAGTTGAGCTTGTGGTTTTCGAATCATCTTCATGAGTTCATCTACTTGCTTCCTTGGTTCAATTTTTGATTTTTTTTTTTTTTTATAGTTTTTGACAGTTTTGAATTCTAACTCTTATCTCGAATTAGGTGCTAATGTACTATGAATTCCCTATTATTGAGTTATGTCTTCTTGTTGAAGTTCTAAATGTCTTATGTTTGGAATTTGGCTTGTGAGAGATGATTTAGTTGTGCTTGAAAACCAAGACAAAATGAGGAATTGATGATAATTATATATATGTGCTACAGTTTTGGTAAATGATATCTTGAATATTTGCCAAATAAGTGTCTTTTTCCTTAATTGGTTAGTGTTAAATTTTCAAATGATACGTGTCTTCTCCCCGACCCTGATTGATTTGGATCTTGGTTCTGCCACTGAGTTATATGGTATGTAATTTAGTGAAACTAAATGAGTCTGTATTTTGAAGGGCATCTAGACATGTAAAAGTTCTCAATGGGTAAGTGACTATCACCTATACCGTTGATTATTGGGTGTATAATGGGTGGGGATGTACAACCTTGAGTCGTAGTTACTTCGATCGTTGTACACCTCGATATACAGGACAAATTCAGGTACGCAAGTCACCACTTTCGGTATGTTTTTCTTAGGGTGCTAAAGATATAACAAAATTATGGGAGATGAGTGAGTAAAATATTTTTTTAAAGATGCTACTACTTATTCTAGACTACAAGGAAATCTAAAAATAAAGCCAACTCAACCTATATTTATAAAAATAAATATGAATCTTGTCAAAAAAGGCCCATCCAAACTTCAAATGTCGTATCCTCCCCTTCTACTTCATGTTCTACCCCTCTACCTTCTCTAGTAGCGTATCAAGCTTATCAAACACATTAATCTGAGGTACATTTGTTGATTTAATATGCCTCGCACTCATCCTTCCTCTTTTCGATCTCCAATTTGGTCTATAATCAACCACAAACCGGAACGCTCTATGCCACGAATTGCTGCACGACTCGTAGAGAAATGGTGTGCTTTCACGCCACCTAGTTTGTAGTACGCGGGGATGGGAGCGAATCTAGTAACTATGCCATGAACTCTCCGGGTGTTTGATGCATTGGATGTATTATATTGTTGTTTTATGTTTTGTATATGTACTGGACGGGTTGAGTATAAACATTCATAAACTCCAAAATACATTAAATAATGTGCCACATAGGTAAGGAAGTTGTTCCCTTTTAATGCCTATTGTCAATGGTGGTAACTCATGGGAGTTGCTCCATAATAATTTGTATTATAAATGGATCCCACATGAAATATTTTATGAATATAATTGTTGTATTAAATTAATTTTAGATTATGTTAATAATGAAATAGTATGATGGAAATAATAAAATGATTAATGTATTATATTATTTTGGGTGTGTAATTTTTCGAATCGACATCCTTAGCCGATTCTTGATGAGCTGCAAATAACTTATGTTTTTTCAATTGTCGATAGGAGATGGATTTAATAAGCGAGGCCACTGTGGATATATCCCATCTCGTGAGATAACATTCCATATCGAAATGCTTTATATTGACATTGAAATGTACTTCAAGGGCTCGTCCTTCTAATAAATCATCAAATAATGGTGATTTATGAAGGACCATTATGTCGTTGTTTGACCCTATTGTGCTAAATAACGCATGCCATATCCATGTATCAAATGAACCAACAGGTTCGAGCACCACAGCTTGTTGTCCCGTGATGTCCTCCTTGATACATAACTTTCCAAGCTACGAGGCATCTGTCCCATTGTCGGTGCATACAATCAACACTACCCAACATTCTAGGGAAGCCTCGTTGTTCCGCAACGTATAGTAGTCAATGTAGTTCTTCTTGGGTTAGTTTCGTAAGTAAGAGGGGCCAAAACATTCAAACACTCCATCAGCAAAATGCTCACGCACGAGCTGATGGTTAACTCCCCATGCGTCAATACTCATCCAACGCATTTGCAGCAACCCCATAAGCCAATGCACCCATAACAAGTGAGTGCACTTTTAAAGCGGTGATGCTCCGAGTTTACTAGCAAGCATCTCTCATCCGAGTGAAAAACTCATAGTGGTCTTTCAATGTGTTCATTATGCGAAGGAATAAGTGTCTACGCATTCTGAACCTTACGTCGAAATTATTTTTCAGTATGCGTAGAATTTTCGGAGAAGTAATCTGCATATAGGCGATTATGACCTTCTACGCAATCACGGTTTATGTGCCTTCTTCGTCGTCCACTAGGTCTGGAACTTGTATTACCTTTTGAGTTAGATAGGTACATGTACACTAGCATTTCAACCTCTTGAAATGTAGAGCTTGAGACAACTTCTTTCTCATTTGCTTTATCGATAGCAGCATCAAGATCAAAATCTTCATTTTCACGAGATGGGCTTGACATTGTTGTTTAGGTGTTTGTGTTTGAGATGTTGTTAAGGTGTAGATATGTGTATTCTTTCAAATTGAGTAAGCATTTACATAGTAGTCTCATTACTGTTAGTATTTGCATTATTGAACTTTGCCTACTCCATGCACAAGGAAAGCTTCACAAATTTGACAATACTTTGCATTATTATACGTTGCCTACTGCATATACAAGGAAAGCATCACAAATTTGACAATACTTTGCATTATTGTACTTTTCGTACCACATGAACAAGGAAGTATGGTAAATTTGACAATACTTTGCATTATTGTACTTTGAATGCTACTGAATGAATTGACAATGCAAGCTTGCTTCAAAAGAAACTGGTATTGAAAGGATTGACAACATGCTCATAACTCACATTACATTGATAACAAATTTAGCACGAGATAAAAACAAGTACAAACAATTAAAAAGGAAAGGAAATTAACTATTACATTGATAACAATATTAAACTAAACAGTTTATTGCTTACGATTCTTCCCACTTCTTAATGGTTTCTCTCCATTGAGCATAATACCATTCTTTTTCTTCATCATCCATATTTGATGGATTCATCGACATGATCTCGCTTTCATATTCTCTCTTCTTCAACTCGTGTCTTTGACCGCTTTTTCAACATCCCTTTCTTTAATTGCGGCTTCCCTTTGCATAATTTCTATTTCCACAACCTTACATTCCAATTCTTTTGCCTTCAGATCTGCAAGTCTATTGAGGGTCTCTGTTCTTTTTGTTTTTGCCTTTTTGACCCTTGCCAACTCCTCCGTAACTTCAGCATTGCAGAGATCGGTTTCAAATGAAGCTGCTTTGGCTTTCCCTTTCTAAGACTCTTGGCAGCATCCCTTCCAATGTGTCTATTGATAATTGGTTAGGGTAACTCTTCAAATTTGAGGAAGAATTGTAATCTCCTACTCTTGTTTTCTTTGTTCTCTTTGACGACTTATCTCCATTTCCTCTGTTGGACTTATTAACATGATTAAGTCATTTCAGCCAAGCATGCTCGTAGCCAAAATTTTGGCCATACATCTCTTTGTATTGAATATGTGCAGCTTTCGGATAATCGGACTCACTCTACCCACTCAGCAGCCATCGCACCTGCAAGCATCATAGTGCCCCGAGAAATGTGTGACAACTGAATATAATTTGGTCCATTAAGCTTTGCACTTTTCAGCTGATCTTTTGGGTGACCATTTGTAACCTGGGTACTGTTGTTGAGCTTCACAAAAGTACTCCCAAATTTTGTCCGTAAATGTCGCCGCTCTTTGGCAAGTTCTAGTGATGGGATCCTTGCTCATATTTAACCATGCACCGATTAAGAACTCATCTTCTAACTCATCCGATAATACCCTTTTTGCTTTTGTTGTTGTGAAACAACATTTGCTACTTCATTGTTTGCTTCAACTTGATCATCTTCATCTACATGAGTTGAAAGTCTAACGCTTAGAGAACTCATGTTGGTACTAGTTTCTTCCGTTGAAATATAAGAACGACTTCTCCGGGACCCCACATTTTGTGGGCTATCATGAATACCAATATTACCCATCCATCTAATGAATTATCCCTGCGAAGATGAATACTTAGGATGGACAGAATAATAATTTTCAGAATTGGCAAAAAACTACACTTAGGTACCTCGACTTCTCGTGTAACTACTTTTTAGATCCAAAGTTCTGAAAAATGATTATGAAGTACCTTAAATTATGGTGTAAACTATATTGGTGCCCCAAATCCGGCTAATGACGTCATAGAACCGAGTGTTTAGGCGGGATTATTACAAATTAGAGCTAAAAGCCTGAATTTACCCTTAATGAGGTGCAAAAGCTGAAATTAAATCCCTAAAATCTCTTTCTCCAATGGTCATGTCTAGATATTATAAATTCCTTCCATTCTTCTTCTTCATTCATCTTCTTCATTATTCTTCTTCTTCACTTTTTATTTCTCTCGCCCTCTTTCTTCTACCCGGGTTTTTAATCTTTTGTTGCTTCTTGCTATTACATTTTCTATCTTCATCAAAAGGTTTGTTGCTCTGTGAAAGTTCAAAGCTCGCTCTTTTTTGCCTATTGTTTTGCCTACTCGCCCTCTAGCTTCCAATCTCGCTCTGTTGTTAATGCTTCAAAGTTGGATTCTTTTTTGTTAGTATAATTATTGTTTATTTTTTTAATTTTAAAATCATGTCTTTTGCAAATTAAGAGCAAGTTTATGTAAAATGTTTGACATTTCTTCATCAAGGAGCAATTGGTTCAATGTATATGAGGAAGACATATGTCCAAGATGTAATATGATGGGAACAAGGAAAGTGCTGCGTTCGGAGCAAAATCCAGGGAGGGAGTACATAAAGTGCCTAAGATGTGAGAAGTTCTTGAATGGGTTTATGAAAATCCTGAGTTTGAGAGAAGACTCATAAGGATGTTGAATGAAATCAAGACTGAGTTGGTTGAATTAAAGATAATGTACAAGTTGATTGAGAAAGGCTTGAGCATTGTTAGCATGTCAATAATAGGTTTAATTGTTGTAGTTGATATTATCCTTGTTATTTGAATAAGTTGTTGTAGAGATTGATTAAAATATGTAGTGAAGAAGATGTGGGGATGTTCTTTGAATAATATGGCAATTTAATGAATATAAGTTCCTGAGCTTAAAAATTAACTTAGTAAGTTGTTTAATGAATATTCTTTTAATTAGCAATAGCATTGTAAATATGTCCGAAGACTCGGACTTTACATATACATCATTTTGAGTTCCATCAAGGAATCAGGTATAAGACTTCATCTCTTATAAGGTTTTGATTACAAGTCATTCTAAGTGTCTTAGAAACTTTTCCGAGTGATATAGAATCTTTTCGAGTGTTACAGGAACCATTGCTTAGGTTCTCACTTGATTCCGATCGACTCGAAAGCATACTTTGTTCACACACAGTTCCGAGTGACTTAGACAAAACTCGGATATATTGCATGTTCAAACATTTGCTCTAACATGCATAAACTCAAGTCTCGACTTCATGATCTAAGTTTAATTGAATTATTGCGTTAATTCATCTTTCTAAGTCGAGCATGCTTGGTTTGAACATTGATAGTCTAGATCAAGTCTGTTTACTCTAATGTTCTTTATCCGACTTGCTTTACTTCTAGACCGACTCGAGATGGAATTTGAGTATAATGAATATTAGACTCAAAAATTCCACTCTTTTAGGACTCGGATAATTATGCACTTAATTATCCGAATTAAATTATTATTTGTGTCTAATCTTGGACCAAAGTATTTTATACTTTGAGAACCAAATTGATTTACTTTTGTATGTTATCCAAACGAGGTTATCCTATTTTTGAAATACAAAAGTAACCGGCTTCGAATGTCAAATCACCTGCAGAAAAGGCTTTTCCTACTTCGACCTAGGCCCGCATCATCGTGTCGTGGTTGTCTGTTTCTAAACCGGAAATCTGCAACGCTAAGGTCAACGGTGGTTTCCACCCTACTTTTCGGACACCACCGAGTGGATTGAGACTTTCAAAGGAGTCAAGAGCCGTTGCCCAACGTTCACACCTCAATGGATATTTTCCGAGTGACTCGGAAAGACCATCATAACGGTCACACAGGACTTCCAAGTCGGAAGATAGTCACAACGGCTAATCTGCTTGGTTATCTATAAATAGAAGCCAACTCTCAAGACTTGAAGATTGTTGAACCAACTGTCAATACACTTACTTAAGCAAAAAGTCATTGTATTCATACTCAATCTTCTACTTACAACTCCAACTTTGTACTTAACATCTTTCCGAGTTGTAAGGTCTTGTAATCGATTACAAACACTCATTCTTACTTTCCGAGCAAGGTCCCTTGACTGAGCTGTAAGGGTTAACTCAGCTCGCTTGTCCCTAGCTGTAAAGGTTGCCTCGGTTAGGAAGTACTAGATCAAATAAGGGAATTTCGAATCTAGGAAAATCTTGTAAGGAATTTTCTAAGGGAGCAATTCGGTTGAGTCTTTCTATTGTATTTTGTGGATTCAAAATAGTGGATTTGACTTGGTGCTTGGATTAGCACCGACCGTGGTTTTCTCGCCCAGGAGGGTTTCCACGTAAACTTTCTAAGTTAAGCATTTTTCCGAGTCCAATCTAGACTTAGACTCTCCTCGGAGTCATATCTAGTTTTATTCTTCCATTACTTGTTTAATTTCCCCATCACCCCATTCACCCCCTCTAGGGTGACTTAGTCTCTCCAAGAGCAAACCTTCAATTGGTATTAGAGCCTAGCCTTTTAGAAAGGATCTAACCATCCAAAGGTTTAAAGATCAAATGGCTCGGAACAATGGAGAGTTTGACGAGGGAAAATCTTTCGACGCACCACCAAAGTTCAAAGGATCTAACTTCGTGCACTCTGGAAGAAGGTCATGGAATGCTTCCTGCTGGATCACGATGAAGATGTCCGGAACATCATACAAGTAGGGAACTACATTCCAATGAAGATGGAAGAAACAAGACTCGTGCCCAAAACAAAGTCCGAGTATACCATCGACGAAGCGGAGAAGTTCGAAAGAACTTCAAGGCGATGAACATTCCGATGTGCGCCATCAGCTCGGAAGAATACAACCGAGTGTCAGCTTGTGACACAGCCAAAGAAGTGTAGGACATACTTGTCAACACTTATAAAGGCACAATCCAGGTCGAACAAGCGAAGATAAACCAATATCTTCACAAGTACGAGCTGTTCAAGACGGAGCCGAAGAGAACATCACTAAGATGTTCATCCGCTTCACCGAGATTACTAACAATCTCAAATCTCTGGGTAGAAAGATTTCCCACAAGGAAATGTGAAGAAAGATACTCGAAGTATACCCAAGAGAAGATGGGGTCCCAAGGTGACAGCCATTGAAGAGGCTCGTAACCTATCCTTACTGAAGCCGAACGAACTCATTGGGAAACTACTCACCCATGAGATCCACCTAGAAGAGGAGGATGCAAAGGTCAACACTAAAAAGAACATTGCACCGAAGGCCTCGGAAAACAAAGAAGCAAATCCGAGTTCATCTCGACTCGAAGAAGATCCCATGGCACTTATTGCGGAGGCTTCAAAAGAATGATGAAGCACAAAAGATGGGATAAGAAGCCAAGAGAAGAGTCCTACAAGAAAGACAAGAAGGATAGAAAAGGTAAATATTCTTCTCCTTCAAAGTTATCTTTAACTAAGAACTCTAACTGTTTTGAATGTGGCAACAAGGAACACATAGTCAAAGACTCGTCCCGGAAGGAAGAGAGATAGAAAGAAGAAAAAGGCTATGATGCCCACTTAGAGTGACGAAGACTCATCGGAAGATGATGATGACTCGGATGATTCAAAGTGTCCGATGGCCCTCTCGACTCGAAGCCGAATCGAGTCGACTTAGATCACTCGGATCACTCGAGACAGTGAAGAAACAAAATCCTCCGGAGGTAATTGAATACTTTCTCAAATTCTCCAAAGTTGATTTAGCCAAATACATTTTTACTTTGGAAGAAAAGTCCAATTCGATTCTTCTCGGTGTCAAGAACAACTTGAGTCCGTTACTTCGAGAGCATCTATTTGAAAAATGGATTGGAAAAACCGAGACTTACTCTAAGGGAACTCAAGCCTAGTGCTCAATCTAATAAGACCGAGTCTAAGTTACTCGAAGAGAAAATGAGCATCCGAAGCAAGAGCTCAATAAGTCTCAAGAGCTTATTTTAAAATTTACTCAAGGTCGAAAAACCTTGACATGCTCTTAGGATCACAATTTGTCTCCTTCAGAAAAGAAGGACTTGGTTTTAACAAAGAAGAGGAATCCAATTCCTACTCGGAGCTTTTCAAAAGGATTCCGAACCGTGAAGTTCGGAAAGGCTGAGCACGGTCCCATTCATAAGAATGAAACGAGGACTGAGCCTAGACCAGTTTATAGGAGAAAACCTTCTCCACCGGTTTATAAAAGAAAAACTTTTCAAAAGAAAGAGACACAAACTCGGTTCTCTAAAAGAAAGACTCGGAATCGGACCAAACCCAAAGTTATTCAAATCTGGGTTCCCAAGAGTCTACTTCCTCATAAAAGGACCATAGTAAAGGGAGTTACTGGGTTTACTGTGTTCGTTAGAGGAAGTGAGAAAGGTTAGTTTGTTTCGACTTGCAGGTGGCTCGAGAAAAGAACAAAAGGGCATTGGTACCTAGACAGTGGATGCTCACGGCACATGTTAAGAGTTTCAAGGCTCTTTTCCGAGTTAGAAGATTACAAGGGAGGCAAAGTCACATTTGGAGATGACAACAAAGGCAACATAATTGGGATAGGCAAGATTGGAAAAGGAAGCAATCTGGTCAGCCCAGTATACCTTGTCAAAGGGTTAAAATACAATCTGCTCGAGCATCTCTCAAATGTGTGATAAAGGTCAAGAGGTAAGATTTACTCAAACCAATTGTTATATCTCCGATGATTTCACCAAGGAGATCAAGCTCTCAGGTAAGAGATCAGGTAACACCTATACTATTCCTCTTTCGACCCGAGTCGGAATTTATGTTGTTTAAAAGCATCTCTTCATGATGATTCATGGACATGGCATCATAGACTAGGTCATGTTAGCATGCATACCATTAAGAAACTTGCATCTCATGGTTTAGTCAGAGGTTTTCCTAACTGTGCTTTTAAGAAAGATAAAATTTGTGAAGCATGCACAAAAGGGAAACAAGTCAAATCATCTTTCAAATCTCTGAAAACTGTTTCCACATCCAAGGTGCTTAAAATGTTGCATATGGATTTATGTGGTGAAATCCCTGTCAAGAGTCTCGGAGGTAAATCATATGTGCTTGTTATTGTTGATGACTACTCACGATTTACCTGGGTATGTTTTCTTAAGCACAAAAATGAAGCATTCAAAGAGTTCAAGCAAGCTCTGCAAGAAAATCCAAGTTGAGTCTCGGACTCAAATTCGGAGAATTCGAACCGACCATTGTAGGAGTTCGACTACTCAAAATTTACGGAGTTCCGTGACAAGAATGGCATCTCTCACAACTTCTCAGCACCAAGAACTCCTCAACAAAATGGAATGGTGGAGAGGAAGAACCGAACTCTCGAGGAAATAGCTAGGACAATGATGATTGAACATAATCTACCCTACTATTTCCAGGCTGAGGCAATCAACACAGACAAACTACACACTAAACATATGCCTCATCGGACCCATTCTGAAGAAAACTCCATAGGAGCTCTACAAAGGAAGAAACCCAACATTTCATACTTCAAACCCTTTCGATGTAAGTGCTTCGTTCACAACAATGGTAAGGATCATCCGACCAAATTTGATGCTAGGTTAGATGAAGATATTTTTCTTGGTTATTCGTCTCATAGCAAAGCATATCGTATTTTCAATAAAAGAACTAACAAAGTGGAAGAAAGCATCCACATTGTGTTTGATGAAATTGAACAGGAAAAACCAAGTGAGTCAACTTTCTCGGACACTGAAGCTCAGCAGAGATGAAGATCTTGATGAAAATGAACTCATCAAGAATCAAACCAATGTCACTCGAATAAAGTCACTCGGAACGAAGTGACTTAGAATGAGACAACTCAAGAGCTAGCTCAGAATGTTGAAGGTCAATTAGATGAACAAGCTCACTTAGAACAGACTTCGAAGATCAACCAATTCAACCTACGGATCCGGTGAACCAAAGAACAGGTAGAGCATTCAAGTATGCTTCCAGCCACCCACTTGAAAACATCTTATCCGATATCAACAGTGGGCAAGACAAAGATGACATCTATGTCCATCAATCAAAGTACACCAAGGTGCTGCTGAAGAAGTACAAACTCCAAGACGCGAAACATGCAGCGAACACCTATGAGCAACGAAGCATAAAATTGGACTCGGATGAGAAAGGTAAAGCAGTAGATCAAAAACTCTACCGAGGTATGATTGGATCTTTGCTATATCTTACTTCCAAGTAGGCCGGACATAATGTTTAGTGTATGTCCGTGTGCAAGATTTCAAGCTAATCCAAAAGAATCACATCTCACTGCGGTGAAGAGAATATTCGAGATATCTTGCAGGGACTCGGAATTTAGGTCTATGGTACTCGAGAGACTCGGAACCGACTCTTACTGGATACTCGGATATTGACTACATTAGGTACAAAGTTGATAGAAAGAGCACTTCAGAGCCTGCCGGTTTCTTGGTCAATCCCCGATATCTTAGCACTCAAAGAAACGTAACTCGGTAGCTCTATCAACTGTTGAAGCTGAGTATATTGCAGCTGGAGCATGCTCGTGCTTAGATTTTATAGATAAAGCAACACTTGAGAGATCTTGGACTTTCATTCAAATCGGTTCCAATCAAATGTGATAATCAAAGTGCAATCAGCATCACCAAGAATCCAGTTCAAGCACTCAAAAACTAAACATATTAAAGTCGGTATCATTTTCTAAGAGATCATTCTGAAAAGGGTGATATTGAACTTGAATTCATTCCTACCAATCTTCAATTAGCTGATATCTTTACTAAGCCACTTAGTGAGGATCGGTTTTGCTATATTAGGAATGAGCTTGGCATGATTAATGCATAATTATGTGCTTTTACGAGTAGAATTACTTTGCATGATTATGTGTTGTGTGCTTACTTTCTTTAATAGCCATTAGTTCAGTTGAACTAGTGATACCGAGCTAATAGTTATTAGTTGTTTGCGGTTTCGAGTCGCTCGAAACTTCACCGAGTCAAAATCAGATTTTGAGAAAAATGGACATCAAACTTCGAAATCATCTCTAGATCGATGGAGAATTTTAGAAATTTCTTTTAAAATCTCTCTTTTCTCTCTCTCTCTCTCGCGCGTCGATCGGACAACTAGCCGTTAAGAGACAATCGCTAGAATTCTAACCGTTGGAGAGCGAGAATAGTCACACCGGTCCGAGGTGACCGTTGAAGAGCCGAGTCGAACAAATAATGAAGGACGCTTATTTCTCTATAAATAACATCTTTTTTCCTTCATTTCGTTACTTTACTCTCTACTTACTTTCACTCTCTTAATTACTTCAACTCGAGCAAGCTCTATGCGATCAAAGAAACTCTCGTCGCTCTCAAGCTAAGTGAAGTTCATCTCAAGTAAGCTCTGTCACTCTCGGCTCTCTCTTTCTACTCTTTTATTTCTTTTTCTCGCTCACTTTTGTAGAGCTATCTCTCTCTCTCTCTCTCTCTTCTTTCACGAAATTTCATCTCTCTCTCTCTCTTTCTTTTCACATCAAACATGCCGAAAAGAGGTTCCCACCTCGATTTTCTTGGTTCCGCCACCAAGAAACCCCGAACCAAAAGCCAAGAAGGCCTCTCCAATCCTTCAAAACCTCTTGTCACCCAACACCTTACGTTGGATGACAAATTCTTCCCGACCACAAAGTTTTCGTGGTTGGCCCATATCAAATCAACAAGGGTTTACATGTTCCTCTATTTCAGTGATTTCATTTACCCGTAACTCGTTTCGAGTTCTACTCCAATCTTTCTAGCTCGAGGGTATCCTCACCTCAAGAGTTCAAAACATAACCGTTCGCATCAACACCTCTCTTCTCCATCGCCTTTTTAAAGTCTCTTCTATGTTCTTGAACAACAACCCCATACCTTTCAACGAGGTTGCTGATGACTTCTTTAAGAAGTACGCTAAAGAATTCCGTAGGTCACGCAAAAACTTCTCTCGTGACCTAACTCAAATCGAAGCTCGCCTTCTTTATTTTCTGCTGATGAGAACTTTCTTCTCACAACATTCGAGCAAGGAGAACCCTAACTCCAAGCATCTAAAAGCTTTGTACGACATCCTCGAGGACTACGAAGTAGACCTCTTTCTCGCAATAGTCGAGCAAATGGCAGTTGTGCTCGCTCGGACTCGGACCAAGAAGAACACCCGACTTCCTTTCGGAGCTCTTCTCACCGTCATCTTCAAACAATTCAAAGTTCCTCTTCGCTCGGATCCTAACGTAGTTTCGAGGCTGCCATTGTCGTTGGCAAAAAGGAACTCCTTGGGTATGGATACCGAAGACCCAATCGGGGTGTCCGGGTTCATAGCTCATAACCGAGGCCCTCTTCTCCGCCTTAGACTCGGACTCAGCCCACTCTCTCTCTCTACCTCCTCCACCTGGTGGTGCCTCCACCTCGGGTGTTTCTTAGATTCTCTCTTCCGCCTTGTCCACCGCCATTATGGACAAGCTTTCCTCGGTGTCTACTGAGTTTAAGGACACCCTTCGGTCATTTAAGACTGTCCTTCGGCCTATGACCATTAACTAGAAAACAGCCCAATCCCAAATCCGAGAGCAGCAAGACGTGCTTCTTGAGATGAAGGCACTCGGTTAAGGAGCGAGAGGGAGTTGATTGAGCTCCTTTAGACACGGTGCTCCAAGGCGGCCCGAGATCCGGTAGACTCGGATACATCCGAAGAGTGCTCGAGTCCAACCAAATATTCCTCTCGAAGGGGAGAAGAAGGAGAAGAAGAAGAAGAAGAGGAGCCTCGCGATCGAGGGAGCTCCATCTCGAGGAAGGGTAGAAGGAAGCGTAACAAGCAAGCAACAACAACAACAGAGGGCCAAGGTGTTCCGGAACCTCAACCGGAAATGATCAGCTCATACGAGTAGTCCGAGTGGGTCGGAAGACCTCGCCGACCATGGTCGAGCCGACAACCGCCGGCTCGAGCACACCCCTCCATCGGCCGAGTTCCAAGAGGATGAGCCTCCGGACGACCTAGTTTTGGATCGCCTACTCGGAGTTGAGCCCATTCCGGAGATCATATCGGCGAGGCGCACCGGTCGTCCACCATCCTCAACTCGACTCGCTCCATCTCCTCCATCTTAAATTCTTTTTTTTTTTTTTTTGCTGTTTTAAATTTTTTTTTTTGACTAGACATCAAATCTGTATCTACTTGATACATTCTTCCTCTTTTTGTTTTTCTAAAAGGCAAGGGGAGAATAATAGTTAGAAAAATTTGTTGTCTTGTTTAGGGGAGTTGCTCTCACCCTCTTTTCTGTAAATTTTTTTAGTTTAAATTATAATGAAATTTCATTAATAATTCTGCTATATCATGTTTAATGCATTCTGAGTTGCAAATATTTATGAGTTTACTACTTAAAGCAATTATTTCAAAGTTTATTATTTCAAAGTTTAAATTCAATCTATCATTGCTTTGTTCCTCAGTATTTTTTTGGCTCGATATTTTAGCTCTTTTTATGCAATCTCAGCTTATTTGCTCTCATAGAATATAATTCACCATATCTACTCTATACAATTCTATCATGTTTCTTTGACTTGTCCTTTGAGAAAGGATGAAAAATCAAATTTATATCACTAACAAAGTTTTTGTCTAAGTATGGCATGTCTTTCATCAAAAGGGGAGATTGAAGACTCGGACTTTACATATACATCATTCTGAGTTCCATCAAGGAATCGGGTATAAGACTTCATCTCTTATAAGGTTTTGATTACAAGTCATTCTAAGTGTCTTAGAAACTTTTCCGAGTGATATAGAATCTTTTCGAGTGTTACAGGAACCATTGCTTAGGTTCTCACTTGATTCCGACTCGACTCGTAAAGCATACTTTGTTCACACACGCTTCGAGTCACTTAGACAAAACTCGGATATATTGCATGTTCAAACATTTGCTCTAACGTGCATAAACTCAAGTCCGACTTCATGATCTAAGTTTAATTGAATTATTGCGTTAATTCATCTTTCTAAGTCAGCATGCTTGGTTTGAACATTGATAGTCTAGATCAAGTCTGTTTACTCTAATGTTCTTTATCCGACTTGCTTTACTTCTAGATCGACTCAGATGGAATTTGAGTATAATGAATATTAGACTCAAAAATTCCACTCTTTTAGGACTCGGATAATTATGCACTTAATTATCTAAATTAAATTATTATCTCGTGTCTAATCTTGGACCAAAGTATTTTATACTTTGAGAACCAAATTGATTTACTTTTGTATGTTATCCAAACGAGGTTATCCTATTTTTGAAATACAAAAGTAACCGGCTTCGGAATGTCAAATCACCTAGCAGACAAGGCTTTTCCTACTTCGACCTAGGCCCGCATCATCGTGTCGTGGTTGTCTGTTTCTAAAAATGGAAATCTGCAACGCTAAGCTCAACGGTGGTTTCCACCCTACTTTTCGGATACCACCAGTGGATTGAGACTTCCAAAGGAGTCAAGAGCCGTTGCCCAACGTTCACACCTCAATGGATATTTTCCGAGTGACTTAGAAAGACCATCACAACGGTCACAAAGGACTTCCGAGTCAAAAGATAGTCACAACGGCTAATCTGCTTGGTTATCTATAAGTAGAAGCCAACTCGCAAGACTTGAAGATTGCTGAACCAACTATCAATACACGTACTTAAGCAAAAAGTCATTGTATTCATACTCAATCTTCTACTTACAACTCCAACTTTGTACTTAACATCTTTCCGAGTTGTAAGGTCTTGTAATCGGTTACAAACACTCATTCTTACTTTCCGAGCAAGGTCCCTTGACCGAGCTGTAAGGGTTAACTCAGCTTCGGTTGTCCCTAGTCTGTAAAGATTGCCTCGGTTAGGAAGTACTAGATCAAATAAGGGAATTTCGAGTCTAGGAAAATCTTGTAAGGAATTGTCTAAGGGAGCAATTCTGGTTGAGTCTTTCTATTGTATTTTGTGGATTCAAAATAGTGGATTTGACTTGGTGCTTGGATTAGCACTCGACCGTGGTTTTCTCGCCCCGGGAGGGTTTCCATGTAAACTTTCTAAGTTAAGCATTTTTCCGAGTCAATCTAGACTCGGACACTCCCGAGAGTCATATCTAGTTTTATTCTTCCATTACATGTTTAATTTTCCCCATCACCCCATTTACCCCCTCTAGGGTGACTTAGTCTCTCCAAGAGCAAACTTTCAATGTCAACAATACTAACCTAAAAATTAGTTTGTCAAATTTTCACATAATAAGTACATCACAAGAATTGAGTTGATGATTTCAATCCAAAAGACATAGTACATCACAAGAATTGAGTTGATAATTTCAATCCAAAAGACATAGTACATCACAAGTATGTCAAATTTTCCAAATTACATCATACTAATTTGAGTTTGTCAAACTTCCCAAAATAAGAACCTTACATGCATATGTCAATTGTCAATCCAAAATGAACTTCCAGTAGCAATTACAATATGAGTATAAGGTGAGGCTACGGATGATGATGGAGCTAATGTTTTTCCGGTGTGAGCTTTGGGAGTCTTGGTAGCCGAGGCACGAGATTTGGACTTCCTAGAAGTAAATTGAGTAGAAGGACCTGCTGTTGAAGAGGTGCATTGGACTTTCCTTGGCCTGTCACGAGGCTTGGGGTCCTTATTATGAGGATTTCTTTTTCTTTTCCTCAACAATCTGTCAAATGCATCTCTAGGCTTATCACAAGGAATTTAGTTCAAGAATAAAATGAGAAAATAATGGAATGAGTTCTACTTAGTTGTGCTAGACCCAAGGAGTTGATGTGATATCTCGTTGTGAATCGGGATAGGGTTTGGACTCTATTCTTTTGTGTTAAGGTGGCATGCCGCTTTGACTTGGTGTCGAGGAGGGTCTAACTCAGTGCAAGTTCCTCGCTTTCCCACATACAAGGATCGGAGATTGGATGAACCATGTTATTGTAGATTTCCCTATAAGTGTCCACACTAAAACAATCCTCTACATAATCTTCTAAAGGATGTTTTATCCTTAACATACACCTTGTTGTGTGTTTACATGGAATTCAAGTATGTTACCACTTTCTACAATCACATAACTTGTCTTTCAGCCTTACTCGTGAAGTTGGTGTGACCTTCGATGACATCAAACTCCCCATTTCCTATATGAACAATGCTTGAGCAATTCCTTATATCCCCCTCAATCAATCTTAGCTTCTTGTCAAAATTAGGCACAAGTGTACTTTGCCAATTTTGTGACACCTCAAACCTTCTCATAAACATATTGCCTATTAACTTCCTAATCTCCTCCAACATAGTCAAACAAGGAAGCCCTCTAAACTTAAGTATTGCATGATTAAAGCCCTCCACAAAGTTGTTAGTGTTATCCTCACATTTCAACTTGTCATCAAACTTGAACCTAGCCCAAACATCTAATGGCTCTGTGTCTTTCAACCAATGATATGCTACTCGGATCGACTTGATTTTTTCCATAACCTTTACATGAACATATGTGGCATATGCATTTGCAGCAATATAAAAATAGGCATGGAACCAAGCATTTAGGTAAAAAGAAATGAAGGAAAATTAAAGCAGTGGAACAAATTGAACAAATGTAGAAGGAAAAAAATTTGAAGCGGTGGAACAAATTGAATAATGTAGAGGAAAAAAATTGAAACACTAGAACAATTGAAGAAAAACAAAAATTAAGGTAGTGGTTTACCTGAAAAATGTGCAAGCAAAGTTCTTAAAATAATGTATGATGCAAATCCTCCTTGAGGCAGTGAGCATCACTTTGCTCAAGGCGGATATGATTCCCTTAAAAAAAGAAATGAGGGGAAAAACTAAGTAAGAAAATCAGAAGAGGAGGGAGAAGTTGCATGTAAGAAACTAACCTTATGCTTGTCTGATATAATGGTGTATCTGGATTGATCCTCTCGCTGGATCAAGAGCCCTCACCAAACAATTGAGAAAGAAACTTCATTTTTCTTCATTTTCCATTTCAGCCACTGCATATGCTAATGGAAATTGCCCATGATTTCCATCTAAAGCCATGGCAGTGAGAAGCAATCCCATATACACTCCTTTAAGGTGAGTTGCATCTATGTCCATAAGAGGCCTGCAGTTGTTCTTTGAAAGCAGCAATAGCAGGACCAACACATATCACCATATGCTTAAAAACTAGATTCTTGGCACGCCCTTGATCAACCCATGTTATCATGCAAAGAACCTGGATTCTTGGCTTTAAACTCCTCTTTGTAGTGTGCCAAATACTTGTACCCTTCTTCATGCTTCCCTTCAATTGCAGATTTTATAATTTTCTTAACCCTCCAAGCAGATGTAGTTTGGGACACCAGTTGAATACTTCCTCATGATGATTGTTTGCATGCCCTTCACTTCCATTTTTGGGGAAGCTATGAAGTAAGGAAGAAGTTTCTCCAGTAACCGAAGGAGATGATGCCATCCTACTTCTCTCGGGCCTATCACAAACATGTTTTCCAGTGTGTACCTTCACCATCCAGGTTTTTTCCGTCAACAAGTGCACTACAATGAAACCTCCAAGTGCATCTAGGATCCTCACATCTATGAGTGTATCTAGTTAGCTCATTCTTCAGCTTTTTTATGTGAAAGCTTTCTTGTATGCAATACTCCCTTATGACTGCAAGCAAATCCTTCTTGTAAGTAAAGATGTGACCAGTCATAACACTAATCTTTCCATCCCTATTCCTTTTTCACAAGGTTCCTTGAGCCAATATCCTAGCCATTTTATTTGTTACCAAATCCATATCTCCATCACTGTCAGCAATTTCTGCACCTAATTGCATTCTTCTATTCTCCTCGGCTTCAATCTCATCTACTTCTTCGACTCACTTGAAAGATTCTCCTCATCCACATATACTTCTTCATCATTATCACTGCCATCATCATCATCATTATCACTAAACTAAAATCCTTATCCTCACTACTGTCATCAGTAGGCGGTTCATCCACACCTAATGTCACAAGCATTACCATTACCTCCAACAATTGGAAGTTGAGCCTCCTCACCATCATCCTCGTCATCTCCATTTTTCTCCCACTCAGGTTCTTTGGCTAGTGATTTTGCATTAAAATCATCTTGTCTAAGTTCATCTAACTCAATATCATTGGGTGAGGCAGGCTTGGTTTTGGTTTAGGATGGGGAACATTTGGTTTTTTAAGGTTTGGACTTGAGTTTGGGTGAGGCGAGGTTGGTTTGTGAAAACCCGGTGTATGGTTTGGTAGGAATGGACTTAGGTTTGGGTGAGACAGGGTTGGTTTGGGAAAACCCGGTACATGTTTCGGGTTGGATATGAACTTCAGGTGAGGCAGGCTTGGTTAGGGGTGAATTTCTTTGGGCTGGGCTTAAGGGAAGAAATGCTTTGTTGGGGAATTTCTCTGGTTTGGGGGAAGAAATGCTTGCCTTTTCTTTAGGTTGGGCTTGAGGGCTTTCTGTAGTGGGCTTTATTGGGGAATTTTCCATAGACCTTATAACTGGTCTTTTGGGTATTAATTTTGCAGACTAGGGTGAAGGGGTCAAAATGAGTGTTAGCCCAAGTTTTTACTTGGCTAACCGATAAAGCCTCATCATCAACTTTCAAGGCTGATTCAACTATAGGCAAAGGGTGTTTTTGTTTCATTGAGGCATTAAACTCTTCAATGCTTTCAATGGTCTCTTGTGCTAATGAAGGTTTCCTAAGTTCAACCATGTAAATGGGAATAGTCACAAAATGCTTTTGACTCGCCTAATGTTTCATTAAGTTTAGCCACTCGAGATCATTATTCACTAACCATCTTTGTCCTTTTCTGTTTAGAGAGTGCCATTGAAACCCAGCAAATTTAGGAAACTCTATGCCTAATTCCCCTACCAATCATCTCACATCCCTATATAATTCATTGCTATTGTACTCATCCAACACAATATCATGCAGTCTTATGATTTTACTTTAAAATGAACTATAAAAGTCCTATCTGTGCTTCCCATGTTGTGCACATATCACAAATTCTCCATCAAAACAAAATTACAAAAACAAGGCCTCACAAAACACTAACAACCATATCCAGAACATATTTAAAAACAAAAGCATCACCAAACATCGGTTGATCAATTTCCTAGAAACCCTAAAAATTTTGATTTTCAAAAAGAACAACTTCATGCAAACCCACAAATTATTCATCATAATTTCAATTAACTTCATACTTCTCATATGGGATCCTTCTAACACATTATTCCACTCAATCAAAACCAAAAATCTAACCGATTTCATAAAACCCCTAAAATTCAAAGATGAAATTCAAAAATAAAATTTATACACCAAAAAATAAAATCACATACCATTTTCGTAGTAAAATCTTCACTTGCTGCTTCACTTCAACTTTCTTCTTTGATTTTGCTTGCTATGCTGATGAAAATGGTGATGATTGAGATTTTTGTGGTCGAAATCGTCCGAGCAGATCAAAGAGAGAGTGAAAGATAGAGAGAGAGAGAGAGAGAGGCAGAGTTATAGAATGGAGGGGAGAGGAGAGAACGAAGATCGAGGGAAGTTAATGAAACTAATAAGACATATTTAATTTTTCAATTCTACTTTAAATTTTTCATCATTGACGCAAAACCCGATAGGTACTGTAGACATTTCACACCTCCGTTAACCCTTTGGGCCGGATTTAGGTCACCAATATAGTTTACACCATAATTTAAGGTAACTCATAATCATTTTTCAGAACTTTGGGTTTAAAAATAGTTACACAAGAAGTTGAGGTACCTCAGCGTAGGTTTTACTGAATTGGGGACATTATAATTTCGGGAGTTTGGGTTATGGTAATATTCAAGTGTGTGACTATGATAGTATTGAGTTTGAATTATTCTGAAAATAGGAGCCATTTTGAGGGAAATAATTTTGAAAATTAGGATGATGAGAATTTGGAGAATTTGGTTGGCTATTTTCGAATTTGTATCCATAATTTGGGATTTTGAGAGTATAATGAGATTAGTAAGGTGAAAAATTGTAAATTTAACATTCCACTATATACCTATAATGTTTTTTGGCTGAAAAAAATATGACCATTGTTACATAATTAATAAAAAAAATAGTTGTTACAAATGAGTTAAATTTCATCAAAATATATTCGTTATACTAATCGTTACACACACACACACAAAAATTTAAAAAAGGAAAAGCTACTGAAAAATTAAAAAAATAGAAACAATTTGCCCACTTGCACTTACATGCAAGCCCACGCAACTCTCTCTCACTCCCTCCGCGTGTGTGTTTTCCACCCGCCGCACACAAGTCCCGATGAGTTGTGTCCCACGCTCTCCTTTTCCCCTCTCTCCCTTTTTTATTCTCTCTGCCGTTTTGCCCTCGTCACAGCCTTCTCCGTGCGTAAGCTCTCTTCCACATCATACATCCTTTTTTTTTTCTCTCTCCTCCACATGGGAGGAATTGCTCCCATCGGAGATAGCCTTAGAGTTGGTTTCTGTTGTATTTTTCTTCCATTATCTTTGAATTCAAAATCTTTTTGTCTTAGAGGAATCCAAAGTTGTATCTCGATAAATGAGATGGCTAATCTAGGGAACCCATTAGATCATATGGAAGGACTTGGTATGCCGGAGGAGGAACTAAAGGAACCCCTTCCCCCCAAAAAAGAAAACTCTCGACTTGTATTTGGTCTTGAAAGTAGTAAACTAATTAAATGGGTCTTTGGACCTCTTTTCGTATTAGACTTTGATTGTAGTTTCTTCTTTATTGAGAAAATCAAGGTTCGAGAAATTCACTATGTTAATTGTCTATATTCATATTGCTAAGAACAATGAAGACTCGGACACTCGCTCAACGCATTTCGAGTTATATTACATGAATCAGGAATAACCATCTCGTATTTATAGAGTTTTGATTCCAAGGCATTCTCTGTGTTTTAGAAACTTTTCTGAATGAAATGGTATCTTCTCTAAGTACTACACCTTGCACTTCATGTGTTTATTGCGCTTCTTTAAGTGACTCGAAAACCGATTCTTTGTTCCGAGTCCGAGCATCACTCAGATTTATCGCAGATTGAGTGGACTAGTGTTTCACCTTCTCTCACTCAGAATCCGCCTTCGATTATAAGCTTTATTTCATTAGAGTCGGTACCTCTAGTCTGTTTCATACTTAGTCTATATCAAGTTATCTCACTCGATATTCTTTACTTATCTTGATCTATCGCTTAGACTAAGTCGGATGGAATTTTGAGTTATATAGTTATTAGACTCGTAAAATTCCACTTCTCTTCGACTCGGATAATTAGTTGATTAATTATCATAATTATTTTATTATCTCGTGTGTAATCTTGGACCAAAGTATTTCATACTTTAAGAACCAAAATTGCTTTACTTTTGTAGGTTATTCAAACGAGGATACACTTTTCAAATCACAAAAGTAACCGGCTTCAAAACGTCAAATCACCAGCGAGACATGGCTTTTCAGCCTTCTCTGCTCTAGTCCCGTAAGATAGTGTCGGAGCCGTCTGTTTCCAAATCTGGAAAACCGAGACACCAAGCTTAATGGTGGTTTTTACCTTATCTCTCAAGACACCGCTAGTAGTTTTGGGACTTCCAAGAGAGTTAAACCGTTGTGCAACGTTCACATTACAACGGATACTTTCCGAGTGACTCGAAAGCTTCTATCAACGGTCACAGAGGACTCTCGGTCAGCAGATGAAGATAACGGCTACTCTGCCTAGTCATCTATAAATAGAAGCCACTTCACAAGACTTGAAGATTGCCGAACTTATTGTTAATATACATACTTGTGCAAAGTCTTTGTATTCATTCTCAATATTCTACTTACAACTCCTATTCTGTAATTCATTACCTTCCGAGTTGTAAGGTCTTGTACTCGATTACAAACTCTTTCTTACTTTCTTTGTAAGCTCCCTTGACTAAGCCGTAAGGGTGAACTCGACTTAAGTTCTCCCTAGCTGTAAGGGTTATCTCAGCGAGGAAGTACTAGATCGGATAAGGGAATTTCGAGTCTAGGAAAACTTGTAAAGAGTTGTCTAAGGGAGCAACTCGGGTTCGGTCAGTTCAAGGTATTTTGTGGACTCAAAATAGTGGATTTGACTTCGTGTCCGGATTGACACGGTCCGTGGTTTTCTCGCCCCAGGAGGGTTTCCACGTAATCTCTAAGTGTTTACTTTCTTAGTTCATTCTAGACTCGGACTATCTTAAAGCATTTGCTTTTCTTGCCATTTCTATCTATTCAGTCTTTCCGAGTCTCTACTTTTCCGACTCTGTTTTGACTCGAACCGCATTCCGTATTTTACCCGGCAAAAGAGTTTGAATTTCCACAAGATTTCTTCCTCACCCTATTCACCACCCTCTAGGGTGACTCGGACTCTCCCCGAGCAAACCTTCAAACAATATATGGCTGGTGTGTCCTCTATTCCGACATGACAGGTTTTGGAGATTTTAGATTCGAGAGGCGACAAGCTCTTTTTAGGAGTCAGCATTTTCTTTTCATATATTCACAATTTCACAATGCGTAATATCTATCGAGCTTTATACCCTATTTGGAGAGGCAGAAGCTTGCATACAATATCTTATAACAAGCAAAGCGAAAGCTTAAGAGGAAGGCGGTTGAATTGGAGATAAAGAGGAAGGTAAGGAATCCAAAGAGAACTGATGTTTTTGTGGAAGTTCCAGAGTCTAGATCTTTTCTAGACACAACGAATATGCCTATGATGCTTATAGTTGTTGGTGTTGCACTCTTTGCAAAACTTCTGATGATGGTACCTCTTCTTACAATAATCCTTTTTGTTCTCTTTTCTCTTTTTTGGTATGTTCCTTTTTTTGGTTGTGGGGAAGGAGGGAGCAGGTTGTAAATAGAATGGATGAGCTTCTTATTGGGGGGAGTGTAATGAATGAGGTTGTTTTGGATGCGACAATCTTATTGTCGAAAATTGTAAAACTAAGTAAAATGAGTTTGGACCACCCGAATTCCCAACCAAAACATGAAGTTTAGTCTTGAAAACACCTTGTGACGTTGTCTTACTCTAGAATTTTCACAATGAATATGTAGTTTCATTGACCTCTTTCTAGAAGCTAGTTGAGGAAATGTACAAAAGAAACCCTGGGCCCTGTGTAAATGTCATTGAAGCAGCTCTGACTGTACACAAGGATTAAGACCTGAAGCAAGGAAATAGGAATCAGACTAAGAAACATTCTGAGATAAAGCTTATAACCAACCAAAAAGAGAAGAAATGAGAAAACAGGAAAAAACTAAAGAGAAGAAACCAGTATTGCTTTATTCTGGAAAGACTTCCATAGCTACTATAAAGTTAGGACAAAGATGAGTTGATAGCTCCTGTCTTTAGCCACTATTGGCACTTGTATATTTACTATGCTTTACTTGCTGTAAGCCTGTAACTAGTGGTTTTCCTTGAACTATTAAGCCCAACCAAACCAACTAAGGCTAGGGACTTTTTTCTGCTTGTAAATAGCGTAACTGCCTAAATCCCTATAGTTTATCAGCGGCGGCCGAGCTACCTTTTGTACAGAGATGAGGCCATACATTTGGGTTCATGAAATTTTGTACCATTTTGGTATCTTTTTTACTCTTAACATTTTGGTTGCTAGTCTAAAGCACCGATACATCGAGTCCTTTTCACCTTCAACATCTTTCAAATACCCGAACCAGTCGTGGAGGCGGCAGTTATAAATAGATCCATGTTTATTGGAAGGTTGTCTGACCTACAAAGGCTTTAGGACTATCAGTAATAGCCTTGCATAAAAAGCAAGATAATAGATGAACCATTAAAATTTTATTTTCATTTATAATTTATAATTATTACTCAAAATTTTTTAAATTTATAATTATTATTTTATTACTTGATGATTATTTTTATTTTTATTATTATTATTAATTAATTATTATGTAACTATTGTAATATATGTGATTATTTTGATATTTTTTTTCAATTTTTCAACTTTATAGTTTCTTTATAAAAATACTTTCTAACAATAATAACTGAACCACATAAAAATCAAAAAGGTGATAAAAAAACAAAAACAATGAGCATAAATTTTTTTAAAAAAGAAAAAATAAAAAAGACAGAAGAAATGAAATAAAATTGAATACAAAATAAAATAAAAACAGAAAAGAAAAATAATAAGAAAATAAAGTAATAGTACTAAAAAGTGGTTATCCCATATTGCTAAATTATCATATTTTGTAACGTGGTTGGCTTATATAAAAAGAAGCATGTACATAACATTTGTTAACTACAAGATGTAGAGGTCCCACATCAACTCACTTAAATCAATTCACTGAGAGTAAGCATTATAAAGGCCTCCAAACAATATAAGTTTTATGTCATGTGAATACAACGTTATAAATTTGCCTTAAATAAATACAATGTTTCATATTTTATAATTTTTTATTTTTTATAGGGTTTTATTTTTTATTTTAGTCTGAAAATTCAAAGTGTCAAAATTTAAAATAAAGAAATGAAAATAAATATTTTAAAAAGTGTGAAAAATAAAAAAGAAAATAGAAATAATAAGACATAATAAATTAATAACAATGAACACAAAAAAACAATACAAGTAAAAAGGAAAAAGCAAATGAAAATAATAAATAATAAATAATAATAGTAACTAAATAAATAAAATTTCCACCATAGATTAGTTTTTTAATGATCGTAATTAATATAACAAAAATAAATATGAGCTATTAAAATTGACAACCTACTCCTTGATAGGTGAATTACCCATTCTTTCTCCTTAGTAGCGTTTTTCGTCTTTTTTTTTTTTGTTTGCTTGTTCTCATTAGTAAAAAATAGAGAAATCTCATGCGCCATCCATCGACCATAGTAGTATCTACGAAAG
Source organism: Talinum fruticosum (assembly GCA_021018815.1). Lineage (NCBI taxonomy): Eukaryota > Viridiplantae > Streptophyta > Magnoliopsida > Caryophyllales > Talinaceae > Talinum > Talinum fruticosum. Next base: position 426,455 of record JAITYX010000048.1, on the reverse strand, counting down.
CTTTGACGCTGATTTCGAACGCTACTGGCCAAAATCTCGAATCCTGTGATCCTTCCCTCAACTAAGACAATTGTGACCGGAGGGTAAACGGAGATGTATAATGTCTATAATACCCATTCATATCTCACCAACATTAAGTGAAAGATTTAAGAAACAATTAAAAATCAAATATGCAATATTAATACAGCCTACATCCCAAGGATTTATCATCTCTCTCTCTCTCTTCAATTCATCCATAATTTCATCATTAACGATTTCACCCACCATAGAAGTTGAAGGGAAGCAACTAAAGATCAGAAGACGGAGATGATAAGGGGAATCTAAAGTTGTGTGTGTACATCAACAATTTCATCTATAAATTTTAGATATTTTATTCAAAGATTTTTTTATTTATTTCAGTGACATTAGGTGTTTTGAAGGATCCCACAGAGCATAATTATAAACAAAAATTCGCTTACACTGAATTTTATTCTCACAGGACATGGAGAACATGGGAACAAACTTTGAAGAAAAATTAATAGCGATAAGAGAAAAAAGGGATTAAAAAAGGAAGAATATAACTGAATGAGCAAGACCTTTTGATGAAAATTGAAAAGGAAAGAGCAAGAAGCCAAAAAATGAAACAGAAAAGATTGAGAAACAGAGGAATGAATAATGAAGAACATGAAGCAAGAGGTAATGTGGGCATTTATACCCTGTCATGAAGACCTTTGTGTCACTTCATTGGGTGAGGGAGGAAGCTCTGGAGGCATGGCCATGGGATTTAATGACCCTGGTCCGAGTTCCCAGTTACCCTCTTCAGTCTTTAATCCCCAGCGTTTAATCCTTTCAACTTCCCATCATTCTCACCATGAAGAAACATTACTTCCCATGCCGGCCAACCTGCAACCAAAACCTTTCCCAAGAATCCCCTCTTCACCATCTGGAACCTCTACTGACCCAGCCTGCTCCAGATTGCCAATCCAGCTCCAGCAATCTGCTTCGACCACCTCTGATGGAAAGAGAGCCCGTCCAACTGAACCTCTTCCCAACTTTTCGAACACCGGGCCTCTAGCACATTCTCTCACTCACGAACCATCCTGTAGCGAAAGAAGTGTCGTCTGTAGTGGATGCTTCAATCCAGGACTGCATGAGGAAACAACATTGACCCAACAGAAATGGACCATGAAGGTTTTCTCGTAGAGAGTTTAAGTCACCCCGGAGGGAGGTGAATAAGATGATGAAGAAAATTAAACAATTTTTATAACAATTCAGCTAAATTGCAGATTTTGAGTCTAGATTGGACTCGTAAAAGTGATAACACAAAATACGGAGGATCGACTCCACAAAATCCACTATTTTGAATCCATAAAATATAGAGAATTGACTTAACTAGAATAGGAGCCGTTCGCGTTGCTTGTTAATGATGCCCTTGAGCTCTATCAACAGATCCCGGTTCTCCAAGATCCGAGATCGCGCGTCTTCCGGTTGATAACCAGGCCTTGAAGGACATTTTTGAGAGAGCGGAGAGTGTCTCGAAGTTCTTCGGACATAGAAGTAATTTTGTCTACCAACGCGGTAAACATAGTAGCAGAGGCTATAGGAGGTGGCAGAGAAGTAGAGGGACCAGCAGAGGAAGCCGGAAGACTTAGAAGAGTCTCGAGTCCGAGTGGGAGGGACTAAGGGAGGGAGGGAGGTTTCAACTCGGACCCATGAACCCGCACACCGTGCTAAACTTCCCGGTACCCTTACCCGAGAAGCTCTTTTTGCCAACCACAATGGCAACCTCGGAGACAGCATTTGGATCTCGAGGGGAGGGGAACTTTGAACTGTTTGAAAATAACAGTCAAAAGGGCTCCGAAGAGGAATGGAGTAGATTTCTTTGAATGAGGTGGCACGAAGCCATTTGCTCAATGATAGAGGGAAGAGGTCTACGTCGTAGCCCTCTAAGATATCGAACAAAGCTTTGAGAATCTTTGAGTTAGGATTCTCTTTGCTGGAATGATGAGAGAAGAAGGTTCTCATCAAAATGAAACAGAGTAATCTTGCCTCAGTCTTCATCCGAGTCACCGAGAAATTCTTCCATGACTCAGGAACTTCCTTGGCATACTTCTCGAAGAATTCATCAGCAATCTCCATAAATGGCATGAGATTGCAATTAAGAAAAGAGAAAAGACTTTGAAAAGTCTATGAAGAAGGGAGAGGTTGACACGAACAACCTTCTCTTGAACTCTTGAGGTAATGATTCCCTTAGAGTAGGACATATTTGAATAGTACTTGGCAACGAGTTCCGGTAAATGAATTCACCGAAGCACAAATAATTGTACACCCCAAGTGCTTTTGATGTGCTCCAACCACGAGAAAGAAGAGGTTGGGAAGAATTTATCATCCAACGTGAGATGTTGGGTGACAAAAATTTTAGAGGGGTTGGAAGTACCCTCTTGAGGATTTTTGGTGCGGGGTTTGTGGTAACAGATCTCAACAAATCAGGTGCTGTACCTCACTTAGGCATGATGATTTTCGACAAACAGAGAGAAAGAGAAAACGCTTAGAATTCGAGAGAGAGAGAGAGAAAACAAGTAGAGAACAAGAAGGCGAGTAGCGAAATGCTTAGAGTCGAGAGCAAGAAGGCAAGTGAGTAAAGGAAAGAAATAAAGGTAACGGGATGCTATTTATGGCAAAACGAAATGATCTTCAGACCTTCGTTCGACCAGAATACCAAACAAGTACTCTCAGCCGGTGTGACGTTTTGTTCTCCAACGACTAGAATTCCAAGCAACTTTCTTACAACAGCTTAGTTTTCTCTTATCGAAACACGTGGCGAGAGAGAGAGAGAGAGAAGAATGACTTTTCGAAAAACAATTCTGAAATTCTCTATTTATTTAGAGATAATCCCATAAGTTTGATGTCCATTTTGCTCAAAAACCGAGTCTAACTCGGATGTTTTCCGAGTGACTCGAATACTCGGAGAACTAATAACTCATAGCTCGGTCTCACTCGTCAACTAATCCATTTGTTATTAAAATAAAAGAAAACATATAACACATAATTATGCAAGGATAATGCACTTAAAAATCACATAATCATGCATTAATCATACTAAGCTCATTCCTAATAAAGCAAAACTGATCTTCACTGAGTGGCTTAGTGAAAATATCAGCTAACTGAAATTTCGTAGGAATGAATTCAAATTCAATATCACCTTTCTCAAAATGGTCTCTTAAAAAATGATACCTGACCTCAACATGCTTTGCCCTTGAGTGCTGAACCGCATTCTTGATAATGCTGATTGCACTTTGATTGTCACACTTGATTGGGATAGATGTGAATGATAACCCTAGATCCTTCAAGTGCTGCTTGATCCACTGAATTTGAGCACAACAAGCTCCAGCTGCAATGTACTCAGCTTTGGCAGTTGATAGAGCAACAAAATTTTATTTCTTTGAGTGCCAGGTGATAAGGGATTGACCCAAAAATTGGCATGCTCCTCGATGTGCTCTTTCTATTAACTTTGTATCCATCATAATTAGCATCCGAGTATCCAAGTGAGAGTCATTTCGAGTCTTTTGAAAACCATATACCAAGATTTTGAGTCCCTGCAAGATATCTAAAAATTCTCTTTACCGTAGTGAGATGTGATTCTTTTGGATTAGCTTGAAATCTTGCACAAAAGCAGTACATCGAACATGATATTTGGCCTACTAGATGTGTAACGCCCCCAATTACCGTTACTTAATAATTCTCTAATTCGAGAATATTAGGTATGCTTGCAGCGAAAGTTAACGATCGAAGGCGTTACCGCGCCCTAACAAAAGGACAAGGCTGAAATAAAGTACCATAATAACCTATGCCAATTAGTTATGCCTCCGTAAGTCAATGGAAATATTAAATGCTACGTCGCAAGGTGACATGACAACAATTTAAATAAACCAATCCCAAAGTACACTCCCGCTACATATTTACGGATATTAACGGCAAAAACAATACGCAATATTTAATTACAATCCGAAGTCAACCCAACTTAACGAGGAAGAGAATCACTGTGAGCATCTAACCCGTCATAGAGCAATGATAGTGAGGTATTCATTTAAGTCTTGCTCCCGTCAGGCTTCTTAGGCAAGGGACTCTTGACATATGCTTTTCCTAAAAACAAAAACATTAAAATAATTCGAAGAATGAGTCGAAACTCAGTACGAACATTCCCGCACAGATCAAATAATTTTGAAACACATTGATTGAGCGTGCGCATTTCAATTCATTTTAGTTTGAAATCGGGGGAGAGAATATGAGTAAAACTTGCTTGCCGGTTATTATCTCGAAAGTGGAACCCCTTGGTAATTGATACGATCTTAGTAAGGTGCTCACCCCTCGGCCGACCGAGAACCCGAGTTGACGCCGCGCGGGTAGAATTGGTGGGCATAAGCCCCGATAATTGATAATTGATAATTGGGCGGGGACCATTTAATTAGGTGGCAAAACTTGATTTGCAAATGATTCATTATTAGTTCTATATATGAGAAATGTTAAGATTTGATGAAACATGTGAGTTTTCGAAAGGTACGTGCAATGAACGTACTCGAACCGAGAATACTTGTTTCTCCCCTTTTATAGAAATTTGAGTCAGCAACTGCTCGGCAACTGAAGTGGCCTCATTTCTGTTTCGATAGATTTTTGTTGTTAATAATGTTTCTCTTGAGTTTCAATAATTGAATTTGTATAAGCGTTGACAATTTATTTCGTTTTCTATATTTATTACGTAATCGGTTAAACTATGTTTTCTTACATAACTTCACTGCGTCAATTCCGTTTCAAATATTGAATACAATGCATACTAATTAAAGAAGTTGGTTAGGTCAATTAGATAATCCATGATTTTGATATAATTCAATTCGTTAGTTGACTTGGATTGAAAATGGTATATATATATATATATATACATAATTGAACACTTATTCCTAGTTTATTCTTTCTCCCTTCATTGCATTCAAAACCCCTAGTTAAATAATTAATTAATCCACCACATGCCTTTCCATATGAAGCTTTCACAATTTACCGAATTGCCCAAAATTCATACATACACCATTTCGAATTGACGAGCATTATTCCCCCAACAAAATTCACATTCACAACCACAATTAGATATACCTAAAGCTCAAATTTTTCTCACATTTCCACACTTACACAGTACTCCAATTTCAACTCTTCATACACATTCTCCTTCGTTCGCTCAATATAACCATTTGCAAAATATAGCACATCTATCAACTTACTCAATTCTATGATAAAATATTCTCAATCTCGTTCACCAATTCATAATTTCCCCAAAAATCATATTCATTCATATTCATTAACAATCAATCCATCAAAGTACCGAATCTCAATCATCCTCACCCTTCGAATTTTCCCAATCAATCTTTAAATTCAGTCAACAACCATATTTCTAACCGGATAATTCAATTTACAATTACAATTGCTTAAATAAATAATAAACTTGATAATTTAGGGTTTAACGTTTTACCTTCAAATTTAGAGGAGGGGTCGGGAGGACGGTGGAGTGGTGGTGCGTAGGAGCCGCACCGGCGACCACCGAGCGAGGAACGGCGACTAGCTCCGGCAGCCGGTGGGTGGTCGATAGGTGGGCCGCGGCAGAGGTGAGGCACGGCACACCCCGCGAGAGAGAGCGAGAGCGAGAGCGCGGACGAGAGACGTCGGGCGTCTTCCCGACGACGCCGGCACCGGCCGCGGCCCGGCGTTGGTGGCGCTTGGTGGCCGAGACCAGAGTAGCAGGTGGAGGCAGGGGAGGGGAGCAGAGGCATGCGAGGGAGAGAGAGAGGGAGCGATAGCGTGAGAGAGTGAGAGGGCGGCGCCTAGTGCCGGCGTTGGTGGCGTCCGGTGGCCGAATTAGGGCGGCAGTGAGGCGGTGAGGCAGGGAGACGAGAGAGGGAGCACGGGAGGGAGAATGAGGTTGTGTGAAGAATGGAATGAATTTTTGAAGTCTGTACCTACCTTCTAGAGAAATCCCTTCCGGATTTTTCTTTCAAAATATCGGTGTCATTATTTTTATTTTGTTTTATTTATTTGATATTTTATTATCTGTCTCGGTTTTACATAACTTACTTACATTCTTACTATTGTTATTATTCCTTAACTTGGGTGATTAATTAATTTTAAGTAAGTACACTTTAATAATATCACCTTTATCTTCCTTTAATGATTTTATTTTATTACGTTTATCGTATAATAGTGTTGTAAATAAGTTATTTGATCTGTTTTAAATGTAATCGTTCGTTTAAATTGTAATTTCGATAACCTTATAATTATGTAACTTTATATTTATAGGCGTTATATATTTTCATATAAATTTCTAAATTTTTATTTCAAACATATCTCGTAGGTTTACAATCATTATTGTGAAATTTATTTGTTGGAGGCCACTTCATCGCCTTAGCTATATAACACACATATAAAAATAATTTAAATATAGAATATCGAATTGAAGTGCACGCGCTCAATCATATAAAACCTGTAATTAATGAATTAATAAAATAAAAAATGTGGTTTAGGGTCGGGTTGTTACAAGATGTGAGATAAATTAGAGATCCAATCATACCTCTATAGAGTTTCGATCTATACCTTTACCTTTTTCTTCCGAGTCCAGTTTCAAACTGCTACTCATAGGTGTTGTTTCATGCTTCACATTTTGTAATTTGTACTTCAAAATTTCATTGGTATACTTGGATTGATGGACATAAATGTCATCTCGTGTCTTGTTTAATTTGTAGACCAAGAAAGAAGTTGAGTTCTCCCATCATACTCATTTGGAACTCTTGTCTCATCAACCGAGAAAACTCTTGGCATAGAGTTTCATTAGTAGCTCCAAAAATGATATCATCAACATAAATCCGAGCGATAAGAAATCTTTCCCCTTGGTTTTTATGAAAATAGTTTTGTCAATCTGACCTCTTTTGAAATCATTTTCAACCAAGAAACTCGCTTAGTTTTTCATAACAAGCTCGGGAGCTTGTATAAGACCATATAAGGCCTTTTGCAATTTGAAAACATGATTTGGAAATTCTGAGTTTTTAAATCCAGGGGTTTCTCAACATACACATTTTCTTAAATGAAACCATTCGAAATGCACATTTCACATCCATTTGATACAGACTTGATATTCATGCTAGATGCAAATGCCAACAGGATTCCGATTGCCTCAATCCTAGCAACAGGTGCAAAGGTTTTCCCACAATCAATTACTTCTTCTTGATTATAACCTGGGCAACAAGTTTAGCCTTATTTCGACTACCAACCCTTCCTCATCCAGCTTTATTCTTGAAAACCCATTTGGTTCCTATGACTGGGTGGTTAGATGGTCGTTTGGTCGAGTCCAAACTTGGTTTCTTTCAAATTGATTAAGCTCTTCTTGCATGGCTTCTACCCATTCAGGTTCATTTAGGGCTTCTAGTGCATTTTTGGGTTCGAGTTAATGATATGAATGCAGAAAATACACACAGATTATGCTAAAAAGATCGAGTTCTTATCCCATTGTTGATGTCCGAAAGTATGTTTTCGGTGGGTGGTCGGATGCATATTTGAAGGCTTTACCTGTCCTTTGATTTACCAAGTTTGTTGGTTGAATACGTTGATCTTCAATTGATTGATCTTGCTGAGTTTCATTGATTTGTTCTTCAACGATTCCGAGCTGGCTCTTGAATTTGTTCGATCCGAGTCATAACATTCTGAGTTGCTCCATTTTGAGTTGCCTAAGTAATTCTATTTTGACTCTTTCTAAGCTCAGCTTCAGCAAGGTCATCTTCATCTCTATTGAGTCTAAGATCCAAGTATGTGGACTCACTTATCCTGCCAATATCAATTTTATCAAAGACAACGTGGATGCTTTCTTTCACTTTGTTAGTTCTCTTGTTAAAAATATGATAAGATTTGCTATGAGATGGGTAACCCATAAATATATCTTCATCCGACCTAGCACCAAGGTGCTTTTTTAACTTAGTGCCATAAAATTGTATTAGTTAAAAATATATTTATTATAGAAATTTTTAAAATTAAAATTAATAGGAACATGTCATAAAGATAATGTTTAAATATTTGACTATATGAGGAAGCAATTTGATTATTACTAATCAAGATTCATCCTATGCATGGAGTAATATCATAAACCTTAAGAAATCATAAATAATATAATAAAAATACAACAACTACATATATACTTAATATTAATTGAAAATGCCTACAAGATAGAACGTTATGATTCAAATATGTTATGGTATAAGACGTAATGAATAAAAAGTTAGGAATTATACTACTTCAAATTCGTAAAATGTGAACTTTAATTAGTGTTCATAAATTGTGAGCTTTACGTTTGTAATTTGTATTATGTTTAAAGGGATAAAAACTTAATATTCCAACTTCTATTAAGCCTATAGGACTTTGAATAAATTCATCTGTTTGAAAATTTTTACACAACATACAAATCATTTTTTTTGTTACAAATATACGAGTTTATTTTAGTCTCTTCCTAACATTTCTATATTAGTGACTTATTATCGACAAACATATTTAAATCATATATTTTACTATTGTAAGTTTTCTAAATTATTAAAAGATGAGTATTTGCTCTCAAGCCTTTCGTCGTCTTGAAATAGAAGTTTATGTTACTCTTATTATGTTAATTAATTGGGAGGAAGAGTTATGTCTTAAGGGAAGCAATTGGTTGTTAATCAAGTAAAAAACATATATTTATAAAATCTTAATTGTATCAATATTTTTGCGTCATCAACTCACTACTAAATTGCAATCAATTCTCAATACAAGTACAAAATACATATGATTTTATTACCCTGCGTCGCGAATTGACCTATCATGCCCTTTACCGTAATACATTCGATCTTTTTTCTCTTACCGTTATTGTCAAATACATTTGGATCACTTCTATCGTTGTAATATTTTCCATTATTAATCTCAATATAAGCAGTTGTTATATGTTTAATTTATTAATTCAGAGGCACCGGTTCCAGCACTAGTACTATATATAATAACAATCTTTTCAAAATTATGAAATGGTGGCCTTCGAGTGAATTTATGATTTTCGTCCAATAAAAAATAATAATTTATCCTTGAAAAAAAGTTTTCACTCATCTATGGACTCTCTTTTACTCATTGCCACAATAATAATAATAATAATAACAATAATAATAATAATAATAATAATAATAATAATAATAATAATAATAATAATAATAATAATAATCTATGCTATCTATACTATACATAATAGCAATCTTTTTAAAGTTATGAAATAGTGGTTTGAGAATGAATTTAGGAGTTTCATCCAATAAAAAATAACAATTTGTCCTTGAAAAAAAAGTTTTCACTCATCTATAGACTCTCTTTTACTCCTTGCCACAATAATAATAATAATAATAATAATAATAATAATAATAATAATAATAATAATAATAATAATAATAATAATAATAATAAAATAATTATAATTATAATTACAATAATAATAATAATAATAATAATAATAATAATAATAATAATCTATACTATATATATGATAGCAATCTTTTCAAAATTATGAAATGGTGGTCCGAGAGTGAATTTAGGAATTTCGCCTAATAAAAAAATTATCTTTGAAAAAAATATATTTCCACTCATCTATGGACTCTCTTTTTTTCCTTGCCACAATAATAATAATAATAATAATAATAATAATAATAATAATAATAATAATAATAATAATAATAATAATAATAATAATTTATGCAATATATAATAGTAGTATTTTCAAATTGGTCAAATATTACAACAGGAGTGATTGTAGGAGTTTAGGGTAATCTTAACGCTAAAAATTATTTGTCCATTAAATATGAGTCGTTGATGTAAATAATTAAATAAATGAAAAATATAATTTACCCAAATGAAAAAAATATTTCCTTTTATAAGTGGACTCTCGTTTTCCTTTTTTTTTTGTGATAATATAGTCTTATTAGTATATTTTTTCTCCTTCATCTACTGAAACAAGTGTTGAATAATGATAATTGGCTTATGTGGAGTTGATATTTCACCTTTCACCTTTTTTTTACAATTTCAAGATCTTAATTTAGATTATTTTAGTTTTAGTTGTTTGCAATATAAACAAAATAGAGTCGTCATTTAGGATAAGTAAACTTTAGGAACAAGAAAATGACATATTTGTTGCGATGAAAAGAGAAATACTAGAGAACAGGGTTTCGTAAATACTAGAGAACGGGTCGAAGGTCCGTGGCTTTGAGTTATAGATGCCTAATTCTAACAAGTTTAGTTGCTTTGGCAATTTAGCTTTGGAATTTAGGCATCTCTTGATTTGGGCCTTAATCAAATAATAGTGTATACTTTAAATTGGGGAAGAGGAGTTTGAGATGGTATCTTGATTGATTAGCGATAAATCCTTACACTTAATTTTATCTCTTTCTTCGTAAATATAGGATGAAAGAATAGAGATTAGATGATCAAGATTGTCATATAATGCTTAAAACAAATTGAATGCGGTTCAATAGCTTACCTCAAGTATATGAGATATCTTCATTATATATGTTTTTTGACTAACTTGCTAAATTGCACCAACCCAAAAAAAAAAAAAATTGTCTTAAGTTACCCGTTTCTAGGATTTGTATATATTTTACCTTAGAAACCATTTTCTTAATTTACTACCTACTTGATCATTAGTATGATTTATGAAGCCTAATTTGGTAATTATTAAGTTGAATATTATATGCTTCGCTTGCTAATTTATGCAAAAGTGAAGTTGTCGTTGTTTCTCACCACATTTCTATCTTAAATGATTTTAGTGTCTATAGAATTTTTGGGTAAGCTTGCAAAATAAATTTTTTCTCACCATACTTTTATCATTGCGTGTGAATATTTACAACCAGTAAATTTATTTTTTAATAAATTTTCTCATTCCCTTTTAGATGACTAAGATGTTACAACTTTTAGAGAGCGGATATAGTTGTAAATTCAGTTTCAAAAGTGCCGGAAGTGAAGCTAAAATATGTGAATCCATTTTGCAAGTTGTGTTTGATGTTGGGCAAATAATTGAAAGATACAACTGATTTAAGGATGCAAATGTAAGAAGATAAGGGATGAATTCTCAATATAAAGTAATTTATGATTAAGAGGTGGAGTCTCGAGTTTCAAGTTATTTATAATTAACTTATATTATCTATAACCTTTTGAGGATAACTAAAGAGTGTAGGAGAAAAACATATTGTCTTTGTGTGCATAGGTAGCTAAGAATGGATAGATCATCCTGTTAACCCTATAATTTTAAAAAATTGAGATCTCATTATGGGTACATGTGTTATTTTAAAGGGTTAGTGTAATATTTGAGTCAATGATATTTGAATAGGTTGCATGTAAATATTTATTTAGACGTTAATTAAGTTAAATTAGTATTGACTTTGTAAAGAGTTATGAGTTATAAATTTGATATTCTTTTACTGATTTGATGTACTTTATATTACAATATTAATTTATGACATAATGATATTTTATTGTCATCTATAGGTCATCTAATTCAATATCTACCAATCATATATTATTCCTTTTCCTATTAATATCTGTCGTTTGATTCTAAAAAATATTGTCGCATTGTTCCTATAACTCGTATGAGTGAGGTTTATATAAATTGTTTGATTCTTTTTAACATTCTTTTCTATTTATTATTTTAGATTATTTATTTATTCTTTAGAAATTTAGAACAAATGTGTGTTGGACTCAAATGATTTTTATGTGTTGGGTTCTGATAAATTTGATGAGTCACAAAAGTATTTTCGCTATGAGGGGATAACATGTACAAGAATGTTGTTGAAGGTGAAACCATTCAATAAAAATCAAATGATCGAGAAAAAGAAACTCACAAGTACATAGCTTCATGATTCAATAATTTCTTAAGTTATACATTGTACAATATTTCTCTGTGTATAATATGGGTCCATTCTAGTATATATAATAGTAATTTTTTAAAATTATCAAATGGTAAGAGTGAATTTAGGAGCTTTTTCTAATATAAAAATAATCATTATTGTTGAAAAAATTAGATTTCCAATCATCTATGGACTCTCTAAGTCTCACTTACCACAACAAATCAAATAACAATAATAATAATAATAATAATAATAATAATAAAACTCAGCAAATAAACCTTACCGGTCCCACATCTTTCATGCATCTTTTACTTCTTCAATAAAATATCAAACACTAAAAACAATTTCAATGATTATGATTTTCTACCGAATTTTAGTTGAATACCATGATTTTAAAAAAATAAATTAAAATGCACAACTTTCTCATTGGATATTTGGAAAATTATATTCACATCCATAAAAGGTAAATTAAAAGCACATTAACTACTTTGTATTTTTTATATTTGGTCCTTTTTTTAAGGGTAAATTATTATTTTTATATTGGACACAAAGTGAATTGTATATTTCCTCTCAAATTCATCCTTTTTAATGAGCGCTATAATTTTCAAATTATTGTAATTTTGCAAGTTGTTTTTGTTAAGATGTAGTCGAGTACGGATAGATTCAGAACTTAATTGACAATTTAAATTATTATGTAGCCATCAATTTATTTGTTGTGAGTTCGGATTTTATCTAAGTTATCGTTTATTATGGGTGTTAAATATATTAAGATCATCAACATTATTCATTCAACATTTTGTTGTTGTTTTTTACTTAAAGTGATGACATAAAATTATATTATTTGAACATATTATTGTTCAAGTACTTATAAAATTATGATTAACTGAAATATATTAGCAATGATATAAAATTATATTACTTGAAAAATTGTCACATATCTAACTATACATATAATAGTAATTTTTTTAAAATTATTAAATGATGGCATGAGAGTGAATGTAGGAGTTTCATCCAATCAAAATAATAGTTTATTCTTGAAAAAAAATAGGTTTCCATTCATCTATGCACTCTTTGAGACTCACTTGACACAAATTGTATATTAATATTTATTTATTTATTTATATTTTGGTCATTAGAATTAAGATAAGATAGTTGTAAAATAAAATAAGATGAAAGTTAAAATGAAAATATTAGAAAATTAGGACAAATATTTATGCAATCCCCACCCAGCACGAGTTACCCCAACAACCGTACTCGTAGCAAATTCCAAATTAAATTAGCTTTACAAAATACTTTCCCCACCTGCAACCTGTCATTTTTTTTAATTTTTCATAATTTTCTTAATTAGTGGAGTTTTACTTTTACTATTCATCAATATCATATTTCCATACATCCAAAATCCAAAATCCACAAAAAAAAAAAAAAAAAACAAACACTCATCTTTTCTTTTTTTTTTTTTAATCATCTATTAAAGTTGAGATAAGAGGAAATATATGGTAATACTCTATATCTTATTAAATTAATGTTGAAACCTTACAAAACATTCAATTTTCATTAATTAAGGATCAAACACCCAAAAGAAGATAAAAAATCATGACATAATTATAATTGAATTAGATCGAATAAAGTTTTCTTTTCCATTAGCTTTAATTTAAATATATTTTAAACTCAAACAGTTCAGCTTTTTTTAATCATCTTAATTGAAACCAGATTAGATGGTTATGTCATTCCCCCACTAATTTGAGCAATTATTTAAGCATTTTGTTATGTTGAACACTCTCTATAATATATATATAATAGTATTCTTTTCAAAATTATCAAATTGTGGTTTGACATTTAATTTAGGAGATTTATCCAATATAAAAATAACAATTTGCCCTTGAAACATAAGGTTTCCATTCGTCTATCAACTTTATAAGACTCACTTGTCTCAATAAATCAAATATAAAGGATTTAAAATACTCTAATATATAAAATGAAAGAATAAAGAAATATCATGAAGAAATGCATCGGACATAATATCAAACGAACATGCTAAACAGAATTTAAAAGATGAAATGACACTAACTCGACCTCATTTACCTAATAAAATACACTCTAAAGTTTCCCTAAAGTAGATATTATCATATAATCATGCAGCATTTTCAAGATGCTCCTTACCATTATTGTGGACAAAACACTTACACCCGAATGGTCCGAAGTAGGAAATGTTGGGTTTTTTTCCTTTGTAAAACTCGTAGGGCGTTTTCTTTAAGATGGGTCCGATAAGACATCCGTTGAGTGTGTAATTTGTTGTGTTGATCGCCTCGTCCCAAAAATAGTAAGGTAGATCATTTTCAATCATCATAGTCCTTCCTATTTCTTCAAGAGTTCTATTCTCTCTCCACTACTCCATTTTGTTAAGGAGTTCTTGGTGTAGAGAAATTATGAGAGATGTTATTCTTATCACATAAGTTTACAAATTCCGAGTAGTCCAACTCCCTTCCATGGTCGGTTCGAATCTTTTTGATCCGAGTCCGAGACTCTACTTGAATTTTCCTGTAGAGCTTATTGAACTCTTTGAAGGTTTAATTCCTATTTTTGAGAAAACATACCCAAGTAAATCATAAGAAATCATCAACAATGACAAGCACATACGATTTACCTCTAAGACTTTTCACAGGAATTTCACCAAACAAATCCATATGAAGTAATTCAAACACTTTGGATGTAGATACAGCTTTGAGCAGCTTGAAAGATGATCTAACTTGCTTACCTTTTGTGCATGCCTCACGATTTTGTCTTTCTTAAAAGCACGCTTAGGTAAACCCCCAACCAGTCCATGAGATGCAAGTTTCTTGATAGTATACATGCTAATATGACCTAGTCTACAATGCTAGGTCCATGAATCATTATTCACAAATTCTTTCAAACAAGATAAATTCTAGCTTGAATCGGAAGAGGAATAGTGTAAGCATTACCCGACCTCATACTCGATAGCTTAGTCTCTTTGGTGATTGCATAAAAAATGTAGCAGCTTGGTCTCGAGTGAACATTACCTCTTGACCTTTGTCACATAGGTGAGAAATGCTAAGAAGATTATACTTGAGTCCTTTGACAAGGTAAACTGGACTAACTCGTGTTGTTTCCTTCACCAATTTTGCCAATCCCTACTATCTTGCCCTTGCTGTTATCTCCCCATGTGACTTTTCCTCCTTTCAAATCTTCTAGCTCGGAGAAGAGTCTTCAATCTCCTAACATGTAGCGTGAGCAACCATTGTCTAAGTACCAACGACCTTTCTTCTTCTTCTCGAGTTATCCGCAAGACGTAAACAAAATAACCCTTCTCACTTCCTCTTGCGAACCCAAGTAACTCCATTTACCGTGGTCCTTTTCTAAGGAAGAGCACTTTTGGGAACCCTGATTTGAATAATTTTGGGTCTAGTCTCGATTCTGAGTCTTCCTTCCAAAAACCGAGTCTATGTCTCTTTCTTTTGAAAATCTTTTCTTTTGTAAACGGGAGGAGAAGGCTTTTTCCCGTAAACTAGTCTCGGGCTTAATCCTCTGTTCATTTGTATGAATGGGACCATGCTCAAGCTTCCTAAACTTTACAGCTTCCGGAAGCAGTTTTGAAAATATTTGAATAGGATTTTGATTCATCTTCTTTGTTGAAACCTAGTCCTTCTTTCCCGAAGGAGACACACCGAGAGCCTAATAGCATATCAAGATTTTTCTAACCTTGAGTGAATTTTCAAAACAAGCTCTTGAGACTCATTGAGCTTTCTTTTCAGCTTGCTCATTCTCTCGTTTCGAGTGACTCGGACTACAGCCTCATTTGCTTGAGTACTAGTCTTAGGTTCTTTCGGATTTTACCTCGCTTTTCCAATTCGATTTTCAAAGCATTGCTCTCATCAGTAAAAGACTCAAGTTGTTCTTTGAACTGGAACAAGTCGAATTGGACTTTTCTTCCAAAGTGAAAATATATCGTGTTAGATCAACTTTTGAAAATTTGAGAAAGTATTCAACTACCTCATCAATATCTAAGTCCTCATTGTCCGACTCAGATTCAGCTTTTGAGTCCGTAAGTGTCATAAGACACTTTGAGTCGTCTGAGTTATCTTTTCGGATGAGTCATCATCACTCCAGGTAGCCTTTTTCTTTCCGTCCTTCTTTCTCTTGGGACAGTCTCGACTATATGCTCCTTACTCGCCACATTCATAGCAACCAGAGTTCTTAGATAAAGATAACTTTGAAGGAGAGGAATATTTACCTTTTCTCGTCCTTCTTATCTTTCTTGTAGAACTAATCTTTTGGCCTCTTTTCCTACTTCTTGTATTTTATCATTCTCTTGAAGCCGCGGGCTATGAGTGCCATAGGGTCCTCTTCTCGATTCTCGAGGAGCTCGGACTTTCACATCCGCTTTCGAGGCCTTCAACATGATATTCTTTTTGGTGCTCGAACTCTGCATCCTCTTCCTCCAAATGAATCTTGTGAGTGAATAACTTCCCGATAAGCTCGTCTCGGTCTTAATTGAGAGAGGTTCTGAGCTTCTTCAATGGCTGTCACTTTGGGACCCCATCTCTTCTTTGATAGACTTCTCGTAATCTTTCTGGACATTTCTTCGTGAGAAATCTTTCTACCCAGAGATTTGAGATTATTGGTAATCTCTGTAAACCGAACATACATCTCGCGTGATGTTTTCTTCTAACTCCATCTTGAATAACTCATACTTATGAAGATATTGACTTATCTTCACCTGCTTCACTTGGCTTGTTCCTTCATAGGTGTTGACAAGAGTGTCCCGCACTTCTTTGGCTGCGTCACAGCCGAGAATCTATTGTATTCTTCTATGCTAATGGCACACATCGGTGTATTCATAGCTTTGAAGTTCTTTCGAACTTATCAGCCTCTTTAGTGATGAACTCGGATTTGGCTTTTGGCATAGCAGCTCCATTCTCCGTCTTCATTGGAATGAAGTTGCTTGCTTGGATGATGTTCTAAACATCTTCATCATTGTCCATCGGAAAACACTCCATCATCTTCTTCCAATGGGCAAAGTTTGACCCTTTGAACTTCGGTGGTCCGGTGCATGATCTTCCTTCATCGAACCCTCCATTGTTCTTAGCCATCTGACCTTTATACCTTTCGATGGTAAGATCCTCTTGAAAGGCTAGGCTCGATACCAATTGAAGGTTTGTTCATAGTGAATAGGGTTTAAACAATTTTTGCAACAATTCAGCTAAACGAAGAAATTCCGAGTCTAGATTGGACTTAAAAAGTGATAACACGCATTTACGTGGAAACCCTCCCGGGGTAGAAAACCACGGACAGTGCTAATCCAAGCACCAAGTCAAATCCACTATTTTGAATCCACAAAATA
This sequence comes from Talinum fruticosum, assembly GCA_021018815.1. NCBI lineage: Eukaryota > Viridiplantae > Streptophyta > Magnoliopsida > Caryophyllales > Talinaceae > Talinum > Talinum fruticosum. Next base: position 409,190 of record JAITYX010000048.1, on the reverse strand, counting down.
TAAGGACCGGCTCTACCGAATTGCTCCCTTAAACAATTCCTTACAATGTTTTTCTAAACTCATAAGTTACCTTATCCGATCTAGTACTTCCCGACTAAGGTAACCTTTACAATCAGGGCAACCGAGCTGAGTTAACCATTACAGCTCAGCCAAGGGACCTTACTCGTAAAGTAAGAAAAGAATGTAACTAATTACAAGACTTTCTTTACAACTCGAAAATATTAAATACGGACTTGGAGTTGTAAATAAAAGATTGAATAAAGAATGAGAACAACAATTAGTTCTTCAATAAATTCAATTCCAACAATGTGTTCAGCAGTCTTCTAGTCTTGTAAGGTGGCTTCTATTTATAACCAACCAGGCAGATCGACCGTTGATTCTTGGTTCTGGACAAAAGTCTTCACTAGCTATTGTAACGGCTCTTTTGAGTCACCCGTAAAAGATCCGTTGGGATGTGAACATTTTGCAACGGCTCTTGGCTCCAAAAGGTGATTCAATCACTTGGTGGTGACTAAAAGCTATGATGGAAACAACCGCTAAGTCTAGAGTTGGAGTTTTCTAGTTTTGGAAACAAACCCCGACACGGTGTCTCGAGCCATGTCCGAAGTAGCTAAAACTTGTCTGTTGGTGATTAACGGTTAGAAACCAGGTTACTTTTGTAATTTAAAAAGATAGGTTGGCCTTGTTTGAATAACCTACAAAAGCAAACCACATTGGTTCTCAAAGTATAAAATACTTTGGTCCAAGATTAGGCATAGATAGTAATTAAACTAGAATGAATTAATGCTTAATTATCTTTAGCCCAAAAGAATGAAATTTTCCGAGTCTAATATTCAATATACTCAAATTCCATCTGAGTCAATCCTAAGGATGATCAAGTAGAGAGAGTAAACTATCGAGTATAACAACTTGATCTAGTCACATAATTCTTAAGGAAATAAATTTGTAATTCTCTTTGCGTTGAAGTACACAATCAAGTGCTCGTAATAAGAGTGGAAGAGAAATTATTTGAGCATGCGATAGTTCCGAGTGATGTTTGAGTGACTCGAAACATCGGTCGCTGGAGATATGCAATATAAGGCGCTTTCGAGTCGATCGTAACGTAATGAAAACTTAGACAAAAGTTTATATAATGCTTAGAATGACTTAAAATCAAAACTTAAGAGAGATAGGATTTATACCCGAGTCTTCATGTAATACTCGGAATGACTTAAAGCTAAAAACTAAGTCTTCGCACCAAGTTCTTAGCCAAACCACCGATTTTCCTACCCCCATTAACCTCCATCCCGAACAGATGGACCTGGCAGAGCAGGGATACAAGCAAGGATGTCGAATGGAACCAGCTTGATCCTAGCTTTCATTCCTATGGAAAATTTCAAAGAAATAAAACTCAACATCGCGTACCGGTTGGGTAGTACATTCATCCCAAACATGCAAGTGTTTGTCAAGCTAGTCACCCCCAACCCAAGTAACAACCTCTTGTCCCAGTGCTTGGCTCCGTGGAGATGACTCCGGAGCGATTGAATCCAATTACGTACTAGAGAAGGAACAAACCCTCTCTTCCCCAAAACCAAAATCTTATAATGAGTCCCCTGGTGAACTCTAAGATCATAGTTTGGAATATCTCGCTGAAACTCGTTGAGAATGCTTTTGTGTTCATTATGGATCTTGTCTTTAAACATAATTCTCGTTGTTCTCATTCTTCTTGAAACCTACCCTTTTGATGATTACTCGACAAGATTTGCATGAAGTTTTGTTTTGAACACTACAAATATGTCCAAACTCTTCCGACCAAAAAGGGGGCATATGCCTTTTCTCGGAAAATACATGTCACTATCATTGACTTATTTCATTCTATCCTATCTTTTTCCACAGTCTCATCAAATTTCACCCTAATGAACCCGATTCTCTCCTCACCGCTATCCATGCTCCTAGTTCTTCTAATGCCGGAGATGCATACCGGCAGGATCTTTCTGTTGACCCCCTCCAAACATTCAGCCTTGGATGGTTGTGGGAGACTTCAATACTATCACCTCTCAATCAGAGAAACTTGGAGGTAAGGCTTTTAATCCGTCCAAAGCTACTCATTTTCTCAATTGGCGGAACACGTGTGGTCTTATTGACATTGGTTTTTGTGTCCGGGTTTCACCTGGACAAACTACCGTGAAGGTAACGAGAGAATCCAGGAGAGATTAGATAGGGCGCTACTTAACACCACTTGGCTTCAAATCTATCCGGAGACTAAGGTAGCTCACCTAGCTAGGGTTTTTTCCGATCACTGCCCTATTTTAATTGAAACTAACAATAAACGTATTGATTGCAAACCACCATTTAGAACTATTATTGCATGGTCTTATCAACCTCATTTTGATGGTTTCTTTCGATCATTATGGAAAAGTGATAATATATTTGATAATATCGATAGATTCAGACACCTTACCCCTGGATGGCATTCAAAAAATTTTGGGAATATTAACTTTCAAAAAATAAAACATTGGGCAAGTTGAATGGTATTCAAAAACCCCTTACGTTCAAAATCTCGCCTTATCTCATTAGACTTGAGAGAGATTTAATAGATCATTACAAACTTCTCAAAATGGAAAAAAGTATTTGGGTGCAAAGAGCTAGAATTAATAATGTTTTGTTCAAGGATCTTAATATCAAGTACTTTCACATGATTACCAAAGTTAGAAACAGCAAAAAAAGAATATTTGCTCTTAAAAATGACTCTGCGGTGTGGATTAATAATGTTAGAAGTGTTAAGCTTTTGGTAGAGTCACATTTCACCAACCTTTTTAGAACTATTGAACATAGATGTCCCCGATTAATGATGTTAGAAGTGTTAAGCTTTTGGTAGAGTCACATTTCACCAACCTTTTTAGAACTATTGAACATAGATGTCCCCTTAAGGAGGTTCCCTTCAATACCTGTCACATCCTTAACTTTGAGGATGTCAAAGTTGAGGAAGTTAAAGAGGCTCTTTTAAATTAATAGTTTCAAAACTACCGGCCCTGATGTTATTCATGCTTTCTTTTACAAGTACTGGGATATTGTCAATCCTAATATCAAGGACCTCGTTCTTAAGGCTTTCGCCCAACCTAGTTTTATTGCTGCTTTCAATCAAACTATTATTTGTCTGTTCCCTAAAAAGAATGGGCGGAAAAGTGGTTGACTTCAGACCCATAGGCCTTTGTAATGTTACTTACAAAATTCTTGCTAAGGTTATTGTCAACAGACTGAAAGCTGTGCTGCCCAATATCATTCACCCTTCTCAATCTAGCTTTGTCTCAGATCGCAACATAATTGATAATATTTTAGTGGTTAAAGAGCTTGCTTATGTCATTAATCACAGGGCTCAAAAAGCCCAACATTTTGCCCTCAAACTTGATATCTCTAAAGTCTATGATACACGGGAATGGGATTTTATACGTGACACCCTATTTTACTTAGAGTTGCATGAGGATCTTATTAATGTTATTATGGGATGTATCACTACAGCCTCTATGAGTATTCAATGGAATGGGAACCATGGGACCTATTTCCTTCCTTCCAGGGGCATTAGACTAGGTGACCCTTTGTCACCTTATATCTTTGTTATTTGCCTTAAAAGATTATCTCGCATGATTCAGGAGAAAGTTAATTGCGGTACTTGGAAGCCTGTCACTATCAAGGACACTAAGATTTCTCACGTTTTTTATGCTAATGATATTATCCTCTTTGGAAAAGTAGACTTAAGCAACCTTAAGTGCATTTTGGATACCATTAATTCCTTTGGGGATTGCTCGAGGCTTCGTATTAATAAGCTAAAATCTAGACTCATCTTCCTTAAGAAGTTCCACCCTAGACTCAGACTCATTCTTGCAAAATCAGCCCACATTTCTACCTCCACCTCCTTTGGCAATTATCTTGGGGTTCCTATCTCCCATCCCAAACCCAAACCTGCAGATTTTGATTTCATCATTGGGAAGTTTAGAGAGAAGTTGGCACAGTGGCAAACAAAATTTATTAACGTGGCTAGAACAGTTACACTAATTAAATTCGTACTGACATCTCTCCTTATCTATCACATGCAAACATGTATTCTTCCAAGGAAGACTATTAGTAAGATGGAAATAATTATAAGGAAATATATATGGAATAAGTCTAACCAAACGCACTACATACCAAGAGTCAAGTGAGATATTGTAAGATACCCTAAATGCATAAGGGGGTGGCAATTAGGGATTTGACTACTTGGAACAAAACTTTCTGTGCCAAGCTTCTGTGGAATATGATCATAAATAGGAATAAACTCTGGGTCAATCTTTTCCAATCTCTTTATCTCAAAAATGACTCCATTCTCATGTGCAAACCTAAACCGCATTATTCTCCTATGTGGAATAGTATACTTAACTGCATTCATGTTACTGCTCCTATCATTTGGAAGCCACTGGAGAACGCCTATTTCAAAGTCAACTTTGGTTTATACAGGGACAATAATAGGAAGAGGTTCACAGCAGGCGGCGTGATCATAACCGCAAGTCACCTGTGGTTCTTGGGCTGTACTGTGGTGGTCCACTCTGAAGATAAGAACCTGGCGATACTCGAGACCATGAAGGAATTCTTGCGCAAAGCCTTGGACTACAACATCCCCAAAATGGAGATTGAATTAGAGGAAGAGGTGATTTTGTGCCTCAAGAGAAACATTGAGGCTAACAGCTCCCACCCCATTGATTATGTGGCAGCGCAGGATTTGGAGCTCATCCAAAGGAAATGGGAGGTGACGATCAATCATGCCCTTGGTGCTGTTAATCTGGGTTGTTGCCCTTGCTATCACCGGCAAAGACCAGATGGAGCCAATCATTCTCCACACTCTTCCTCCCCCACAAGTTAAATGGATTATACAGGTTGATGAGAGAGTTTTACAAATCGGCGAGGAGATGATGGATAAATGGGATCATCTGGTGGCCAGCTCTTAATCTCCTGCATGCATCATTGTTTTGTTGGCGGTTGCCTTCTGCTTCACCTGCTTCACGACCCGCTCTAGCTTTTTCCGCCCTAACTCTCATCTAGGATCTTCTTTCATGTTTCCCTTTCATTGTTATTTTCTACTCGTCTGTTGATGTGTTGAACTCGTTTACATTTAGTGACTTTTAATATGTGCTCGTTTATTTCTATAAAAATAAAAATAAAAACCTTTGGGGAGAGAGAAATTAGGAAATTAAATTTATCTTTTCAAACATAATAAGGGTAAAATAAGGTGTTTATGTCTTAGGGTGTGTTTGTTTCAATGAAAAATATTTTCTCGAAAAATTATCATTATATTTTCCGGCGTTTGGTAACATAAGTGGTGGATAAATATTTTCATGCGAGCAAATAATTTCCTCAATAAAGGGAAAATAAATTTTCTTTTATGAAGAAAGAAGTTAATTTTCCTCTACCTCAATAAAGGAAAAATAAAGTCTTATCAATGGGAGCTTAAGTTCTAAACTTCTCTTACTTTCCCACCTTCATTTTCTTTTTCCAAGTTCTCGTCCTTATCTTTTTCCCCTTTTTGTGTAAAGTTTATAGATAGAAAATTTTTTTACAGTATTTATTTTTTTTAATTTATATTATTTATACATAAAAAGTTTGATCATAGGAAGATGCATAAACTCATCAAATTTAGGTGCTCAACATATATATATATATATATATATATATATAGGTTTTGAAGTTGAATTAGTTATTTACTTTTTCTTTTCATATTTATAGAATTTTTATGATCAGTTTTTGCATTTAAGTAACTATTTTAGAAAATTATTTTTCTTCTACCAAACAAAAAAAATGTGGGTGGAAAATAATTTTCCTTGGAAGTTCATTTTCCCATGAAAAATATTTTCTTGGGAAAATATTTTCCCTCCAACCAAACACACCCTTAATCTCAAATATCCTGCCTTTTCATCCGATTTTCTCACGTCACTGTCTAGAATTGGGTCTTAAAAATTATTGGTCCTTTAATTTAAGACATCTTAAAATCGTTTTTAAGAACATTAAGTCCAAAAACTATATGTCCAACAACTTGGATACCTTCGTCTAGGTTTTTGGAAATTATGCTCTAGGAACATTCAACCCTAGCTCCCTTCTACAAAAAGTGAAATCCCTCCGATTAGGCCATCCTTTTGACATTAATATGAGGACATGTAAATCCTGCTTCCACAACTTCTAATCATATCTTACTTATTTTCTAGCACGTAGAAGGCCGCAATGTTATTGAGCATGTTCTTCTCGTCCGGCCATCTCATTCAGCACAAAGAGTTTTGTTCCCCAAATATGAGAGAGAAAAGAGCAAAGCAGGGGAGAGAATCTCATCTAGCTAGTGACGGGCTTTTAGAAGAATTGTAAAAGGCAAATTAACCTTCCGCGCATAGCACCTAATATTACCATCCCTCTCTAGCAAGATGAGATTCTCTCACCTGCTTTCCTCTTTTAGGGTTTCAGCTCCCCTGTTTCAGCACTAAGATTACCATCCCTCTCTAGCAAGATGAGATCCTTTATTTCTCAATATTGAGTTGCTCCTGGTTGATTTTGGGTATGAGAAAATGATGAAGGTGCAATTACATAAGTTACTCCAAGTTGAGCAATATTTCATATTAAATTATAATATTGAACACAATACTAGACTTTCTACATGAAGGTGCAATTACATATTGGGAAAAAAGTTTTAAAAGGTACAGTAACATTGAGCATCACCTAGTATTCTGGCTAACAATCTCTTCCACACGCGTAACAGCATCCATAAGCACATCAATTGCCCAATCCTTCACATCCTCCTGCATAAGTTTAAAGAGAGTGGAGGGGGTTAGGATTTCACGAAGAAAACTAAAAGAAAAATAGTATGGAATTTGGACGATAAAAGAACAGATTGCTTAACATTTTTCGTTTTCCTTAGTCTCTTAAGCATTTATCAGCTAAGATCTATTCAGTTCTACCCCCTTCAGCACCTCAAAATTAGGGACCCTTCAGCCTCTCAGAGAAAACACTGTAATGATCTGAAGACATTAGACACATGGGTGAATGACAGATGAATGAGGTTGCAGAGAGTCTAATTCTAGGAATATCGAGGGTGCAGAAAATTGCCCCAGCCATTTAAAGAAGTATACACTAGCCATGAGCTGGAGTTGTAGCTTATGCTTGGAAAGAAGCCTATCATTTTCTCACACTTCTATCCAACAGATCCAAACAAGAGAACTTTTTTTCAGCATGGAGGGCGAAGGAGCAGGTATTGACAGAGCTAAAAACCTTCACTACCAGCAACAATTTCTCTATTTATAAGGTTTGATGGTTAGAAGGGGTCACAAAGTTACCATGGATCAAATCCGCCTGGAACAGCCTTGCTTTTCCCAGACATACGTCCATATAGTTTTCGGTTGCTTTGCAAAACAGGTTTTTGATTATGCTGCTCTATGGTAGCCTGAAACAGCAAATCACCACCCTTTTTTATAAAAAAAATGTGAATTCTCACAGGAAATATGGGGCCAAATTTATGAGTGACTTGATGCAAGGCATAGGGACTGGTCCTTAGCTTAAAAAGCTCAAGGCGCACAAAAGCGCAAAGGGTCCTGGGGCCGGGCGCGGGCTTTGAGGTGAAGGCGTGGGCTTTTTGGGACAGGGTGCACTTACTTAAAAATGCTTGAAAATAAATGCTAAGCAATATTTTTGATCGAATATGCTAGGTGATGACATCAAATGAGTGATTAGATATCATTGTACTACGAAAAATACTACAAAGAGTCTTAGATTATGATAACACAATGAATTCGCTACGATTTTAACCAAAAAAGCAAGCAAAAAAAAAAAGAAAAATAGCACAAATTGAAAAAATGGGGCAATTTACCCGCTTGCTAATTGTCTAACAAAGAAAGAGACAAGAGAAAGCAGGCAAGACAGAAAGAGAGAGAGAGAGAGAGAGAAATAGCAAAAATAGAAAAAGCCTAGAGGCAAGCAAGGCGCGCGAGGCGCAACTGTGCCCTGACTGAGGCACCTCAGAGGGCTTTTTGGAGGGGTTGGGCTTCACCCCTTGCAAGGAGCAAGGGGGTGGGCTTCGGGCTTTTCTGTGCCTAGGCGCATCCAGGGCGCACTTTTTTAAACTAAGGACTGGTCTGTTAACCATGAAATCAAGTGATTCTCAATACGGTTTCTTCTGGAAAGCTAGAACTCAAAGGGCAGGATTTCGCGCAGCCACTTGTCAAGTATGGAGAGGTAGGAATCCCCCAAATTCCAGCAAAAAGGTCTGCTGATAAGTTCATAGTTTAGATGATTAAATAAGTAATATGTGTCAGAATCAGCAAGGAGTTTTTCAATGAGACCCTAGGGAATTTGATGTGAGCAGTTGGATATCTGTTGGAGATGGCCAAGTCCCGCAGCCTAATCTGCTGCAGTTAGCTCTACATTTTCTTTCGCTCTTTCCCGCCAGTTATGCATTGTGCCAGATATTTTCTGGATGCTCTTCCATGTCTCGGTGGTCAAATTTGTTGCACATTCTGTTCAGGCAGCCTAGCATTGCTCTTGTGCGCATACATACTACGTCGTTCAGATGGATGCAATGTGTCAGATACAGGAACAAAACACATATGTTTTCAACTCGACCCAAGCAACAACTAATGATCAGGGGTTTCATGTCTAAAACTTGGATGTGGATGCAGATCTTATACATGGGTAACTAATGAACTTTTTTTTTTTTTTTCAACCTGATGAACAAGGGTACGTAAAGAGCACTTGAATAACTTAATAAACGGAAAAATATAGTTCTCTAAAGAGAAAATGGATTGTCGTCAGATCCACCCTAGCTACTCTGTTTTACCTCAACTAGGAATTGGACCTGCTCTACTCTGCGAACAGGGGGAGGGGGTGTCAGCTATTCTTGACGAATAAGATATCGATCAGCGAGTCCGGCACTCTGACCCCAATTACATGCTGCGTGATGAAGGCATGGCAGCCCTAACAGCCGATTAAAGTACATAGCTATACATATTCACAGGCAAGTGTGTGTTCAGGCTGGTCCCTAATAACAGAATACTACACATACTCTTTCCCACCATTCTGCTTGTTGATCTTCAAATTTTACCTGCCAATTGAAGTCATAATTCACATGATGCTAGAGTAAGACCATCTGCAGATGAGGAGTTCTACATGGCAGAGATCATTGATTCAAAATGTGGTCGTTCTATAACAAAATGGTACTATCAGCAAACCACATTTTCACCCCATGACAACCACGAAATGAAGCATGATTGCTGCATTAGAGGCGGTTTTCAGCATTGTGACAGATACCGCATTTTGAATCCATGGCACAGAAAACCTACAACCTTCAAAGTACAAACTGATATCTTTTATATAGTCATCAGTTTCACACCTCTACAGATGTGGTGCACTATGAAACCATTCATATTTTCTTTACAACCTTCTACCACTTCTCGTTTACCTTTTTGCATACCAAATTCCGATACATCAACGATCTACCAGACCACTCAGCACAAATGTCATGGGTTCCCAACCCCACCCCCCTCTCTCCCCCAACCAGTACACCAGAATGTTCTTTTCCTACAACCTCAACTAGAGTCATTCTTGTTTACAGTTTTTAACCTTTGCATACTTTGCCTGCTGTTCCTGGGGACCTATTACATAACTTCACAAAAATATCAGAAAATCAACCACAATCCACAAGCCTCCCTCCCACTTCTTCACAAAATTACATCAGTACTAGTCCAACAGACTTAAATTTGAAAGTCATAACTTGTTTACAGTTTTTAACCTTTGCATAATTTGCCTGCTGTTCCTGGGGCACCTATTACATAACTTCAGAAAATATCAGAAAATCAACCACAATCCACAAGCCTCCCTCCCACTTCTTCACAAAATTACATCAGTACTGGTCTAACAGACTTAAATTTGAGAACAACCCAAACAGCTTTTCAATTCAAAGCCTTAAATAGTCAAAGTCAACAGTTGTTTGAAGCTATTACAGAGGTGGTTGAACCCACCACACATGAAGAAGCATCTCCTTATTTAGGGCGAGAAGGTTCTATAGAAAAGGAGTTAAGAGATAATGATACTTGGGAAGTGGCTCCTTTACCTCTTGAAAAGATACAATTAACTTGCAAATAGGTATACAAAGTTCAGCGCAATGCTGACAAGGGGAACAATGATAAAAGAGGGAATAGACTATTGCAAAAACCTTTTCCACAATAGTTAAACTTACCACAATTATAACTCTCAAGGTCATCGCAGTGATGAAAAGGTAGACATTACATAAATTAGATAAGTTTTCTTCAAATTTATATGATACTTGAATGATTCTTCCACCAAACGTCTTCATATACTCCTGATGTCGTTTGCAAACTCGAGAAATCCTTATATGGGGCTACAACAGGCCTCTAGACAATGGTGTGCCAAGTTGAGTGAAGTTCCTCATAATAGGGATTATGTGCAGCAAGAGAATTACTATACTCTCTTCTCCGTAGAAACAGATAGGTCAATTGTGTGTGTGTGTGTGTGTGTGTGTGTGTGTGTGTGCGCGCTTTGGCAACTTATCTTGCTCATAGGAGATAATAAGCAAGAGATTCAACCCCTTAAATTTTCTTAGATGATCACTTTAACATCAAGCATTTGGGACCTTTTCACTATGTCCTAGGTACTGAGGTGCTACAAGTTGAAATTGGTGTGGTTCTCACTCCAAGTTCAGAATGGAGTCGCTAACGAAGTCTCATCACCAAGACTTTCTTACAGCATCTAGGACACTCATGCTAAATTATGCCTAGATTCAAGTAAGCCTCTACCAGATTCATATACGATAGAAAACTTATTGGCAAGTGTAATGTTCTAACTAATACATGGCTTGGCATTGCCTGCACAGTTAGCACTTAAGTCAGCATATGCAACAGCTGAAAATTCCCCATTATGAGGCTGCACTTGGTGCAGTTAAGACATCTTAAAGGTCAGTAGCTTGGGCATTCTTTTTAGATACTTGCAAGGCATTTAGCGATTGTGATTGGCAACCTGTCCACACATTAGAAATCCAGTCAGTGGCTTTGTCATTTTCCTTCGCCTCATCCTCATATCTTTGAAATCTAAGAAACAAAAAACAAGGCACAGTTTCTTTTACTTGAGCTCAGACAGAATATAGGAGTACATGATGTGTCACTGAATTGGCTTGCCTCTTCAGGCTTTACATGAACTTACAGTATATTCTATGACACCTATTACAATGAACCATAACAATCAAGCAGCATCATCAGCACACTAAACCCAGCTTCGCTGATTGTCACTCATGAGACAACTCTTGGAAGGGTCCCATTTCGTTATCTCATGTCCATAGCACTCAGTTTTTGAGTAGACACTTTAACTAAACCTCTCTCTAGAATTCAGTATCATGAGTTTTCAAAAAGATTGGGTGTGTCTGGACTCTACACCAAGCAATTTGAACCCCGGGGAGACGGGGAGTTGTTGGAGATAGCTAATTCATGATACCTAATCTGCTGCTGTTATCCCTACATTTTCTTTCTGTTTTATTTCTGTTATGCATTACAACAAAGTTTTTCTAGATTCTTCTTCCCTGTGTCTTTGGTGGGAAGGTTTCCTGGAGATGCCTAATGTCAGAGTAAGACAGATTATTTCCCACCATTCTGCTTGTTTCTCCTCAAATTTTTACTTCCAATTGAAGACACCATTTACAGGACATGCATATTCTATCCCATGCTTTAGAACGGCCGGACTAAGCTAGCAAGGTTTATCTATATCAGTCTTGTTGTGAAATAAACTTGTTGGACTTCTGCTCAAAAAAAAAATATGAAACTTGTGTTTAAGGAAAAGTAAGCAGCCATTACCATGCAACGTCACCCCAAGACTAAGCCACAAATCACACTATTCATTACACTGGCAATAGAGTGTGTCATGATTCACCTTTTTTATTTTTTCTCCTGTCCTTATCCGTGCATTGGGACGAGCAAGCTCAGACTCAAAGGGGGTTCTAGGCCTTACTTCTCGGAATTCCTCCCACTCTTCACGACTAAGCATCCTAACAGTTCCTTGACCAGGAGGTGCATTCTTTATCTTGCGCTCAATCAATTCTTGAGATCTTGACTCATCATACTGACAGAACAATGACAGAAACGACCAACAAAAATACATCAGTTCATCTGTCCAGACAACATATAATTGACCGCATATATGACTAACATGTGAGAAAGATTTTGCAGCATTGCTACCAGTTAATTGACCTAATTTTTTAAGAGCTGTTATACATAGCAATTAATTAGCATATGCATCATCTGTTTTCATAGAAGAAAAGAGGATTCCAGAACTACTGTGAAAATTTCAAGACTGTCCAAGCAAGAGAGAATTCCTCTGTGCCCAACTGAAAACAAATTTATTAGAAAACAAATTTATTAGGTAGGCTGCCAAAATACACATAATAGAGCACACAAGCCAAAGTTACTGCACTATTTCGGGGTGGGGCGGGGCACAATGGACCTAGAAAATCCATGAGAAAGTCCTATCAGTGGTAGATCAAGCCATCAAGAGCATAAGCGATAGAACTAGCATAGCAATAAGACTTGTATAGCTTGTACGATTATTGCATTTCTCATAAACTAAATATCTATCCCGAAGGTAATACATGACATCATCATTAGTTACACTATCAAGTCTCTTCGAAAATTGCTAAAGCTCTCTTACTTCCTTTTCTTCCCCGCGGGATGGAGGAATAGTTCTTCACTATAAAACTAGAACAAGAATTCACGAGCTAATTAACATATTACAGATTTAAAAATTAATCAATCATTGTTTCTGCCCATTCTTTTCGATACGTATCTCTATCAAATTGTCAATTTTTAAGAATTTAATAAAAATCCATCAAGACACTTGTGGATATGTGTTAAAAAACACTTCTATATGTGTTAAAAAATACTTCTGGATGTGTTAGAAAAAAATAAAACCATATATTCAAGCACAGGAGAGGTCAAACGGATGATCCAGAACCACCAGAAATCAAAAAACACATACAAAACGTCACAATTCGAAAACATATAAATTTGTTTTCCACCGCATTCAATCAAGAACTTAATTCAGGGTGCAAATTGAGAATAATATTTAATATGTACAGCACTTAGAAACACTGGCTCAGCAAGAAGGATGGAGGCATTGAGGAATTGGAAAAGGGAGAAGATCTATGGTGTGACCACTGGCAGATGGGCATACAGAGAGACTGGGAAATTCGAATGCTAATGTTGTTGTTGTCTTGGTGTAGTGTGGGAACAGAACAGGCGCTGAAAGAAAGGCTGGATAAGGAGGCGGCTGAGCTCCTCAATCAGGAAAGCGGATTCCAGTTGAATGCTTTACCCGACTCAAAGGCAATGACCAGTAGATTTGGGATTTGAAACTAGATATTGAACAGGGGAGGCAATTTTCTGGTTAAGGATTGAAGAATTAGGGACTCTCAAATTTACGAGAGCAGGAGAGAGGCAAGAATAAAAACTAGAGAGAATAGTTGGGCTGAAACATTTTTTATGTTCTTTTTTCCTTGAATCCAACAATTTATAAGAGGGGGTTGGACATTGAGACTGTTACAGGGATTGGGTATGAGGAATAGGGAAGATACGGGAATCAAAATCTCCACATGCAGGATTAATCTTAGGCACTCAAGCACCAACCCACTCAATGTTGTATAGCCTGTGGCAGCACAGTATTTATTCATCTATTATCTTGCTTTTTATGCAAGGCTATTGCTGAGAGTCCTACAGCCTTTGTAGGTTAGCTGACAACCCTCCAAAAACATGGATCTGCTTCTAATTCCACCTCTAAGACTGGCGGGTATTTTGAAAAATGTTGAAGGTGAAAGGGACTCGATGTATCGGTGCTTTAGACTAGTAATCAAAATATCAGAGTAAAAAGATACCAAACAATCGGAATTGCATCACAAAATTTCATGAACCCAAATGTATGGCCTCATCTCAGCTGCCGCCACTGATAAACTGTAGAGATTTAGACAATTACGCTGTTTGTGCAAGCAGAAAAATGTCCCTAGCCTTAGTTGGTTGGATTTAATAGTTCAAGGAAAGTATACAATCTGTTGATGCACTGGTACAACCACCAGTTACAAGCTTACAGCAAGTAAAGCATAGTAAATATACAAGTGCAAATAGTGGCTAAAGACAGGAGCTATCAACTCATCTTTGCCCTAACTTTATAGTAGCTATGCAAGTCTTCCCAGAACAAAGCAATACTGGTTTCTTCTCTTTACTTTTTGCCCTTTTTCTTATTTCTTCTCTTTTTTTTTGGTTGGTTATAAGCTTTTATCTTATAATGTTTCTTACTCTGACTCCTATTTCCTTGCTTCAGGTCTTAATCCTTGTGTACAGTCAGAGCTCCTTCAATGGCACCTACACAGGGCCCAGGATTGCTTTTGTACATTTCCTAAACTAGCTTCTAGAAAGAGGTCAATGAAACTACATATTCATTGTGAAAATTCTAGAGTAAGACAACGTCACAAGGTGTTTTCAAGACTGAACTTCATGTTTTGGTTGCAAATTCGGGTGGTCTAAACTGGTCTAAACTCATTTTACTTAGTTTCGCAATTTTCTACAACAAGATGGTCTCATCCAAGACAACCTCATTCATTACACTTTTTCCCCCAATAAGAAGCTCATCCATTCTATTTAAAACCCACTCCCCCTCCCCCACAAGAAAAAAAAAAAAGAACATACCAAAAAAAGGAGAAAAGAGAACAAAAAGGATGATTGTAAGAAGAGGTACCATCATCAGAAGTTTTGCAAAGAGTGCAACACCAACAGCTGTAAGCATCATCGGCATAGTTGCTGTGTCTAGAAAAGATCTAGACTCTGGAACTTCCACAAAAACCTCAGTTTTCTTTGGGTTCCTTACCTTCCTCTTTATCTCCAATTCAACCACCTTCCTCTTTAAGCTTTCGCTTGGCTTGTCATAAGAAATTGTATGCAAGCTTCTGCCTCTCCAAATAGGGTATAAAGCTCGGTAGATATTACGCATTGTGAAATTATGATTATACAAAAGGAAAATGCCGACTCCTAACAAGAGCTTGTCTGCTGCTGAATCTGATATCTCCAAAATCTGTCATGTCAAAATAGAGGAGACACCAGCCATATATTGTTCTTAGCAATATGAAAATAGACAATTGACATTGTGAATTTCTCGGACCTTGATTTTCTCAACAAAGAAGTAACTACAATCAAACTTTAATACGAAAAGAGGTCCAAAGACCCATTTAACAAGTTTACTACTTTCAAGACCAAATACAAGTCGGGAGGTTTTTTTTATAAGGGGGAGAAGGGAGGGGGTTCCTTTAATTCATCCTCTTGCATGCGAAGTCCTTCCATATGATCTGATTGGCTCCCTAGATTAGCCATCTCATTTACCAGATTGAGCTTTGGATTTCTCTAAGATCAAAATACTCTGAATATAAAGATAATGGAAGAAAACTACAACAGAAACCAACTCTAACATCCCAACTCCCTACCCTCTGTTCAGCATGTCACATCGTCTGAATCCCTCCAAGGAATCCTCAAGGCAGTGGCACAGTTCTAGACCTGTCATACACCACATTCCTAATTTAAATTCATCTGCACATTATTTATTGTATTTTGGAGTTTATGACCGTTTATACTCAACCCATCCGGTACATATAAAAAACATAAAACAACAATATAATACATACAATTCATCAAACACCCAGAGAGTTCAGGGCATAGTTACCGGATTCGCTCCCACCCCCACGTACTACGAACTGGGTCGCATGAAGGTGCACCAATTCTCTACGAGTCGCGCATCAATTCGTGGCATAGAGCGTTCCGGTTTGTGGTTGATCGTAGACCAAATTGGAGATCGAAAAGAGGAAGGAGTGCGAGGCATATAAAATCAACAAATCTACTTGAGATTAATGTGTTTGATCAGACTAATAAGCTGCTGGAGGAGGTAGAGGGGTAGAAGTTGAAGTAGAAGGGAAGGATACGACATTTGAAGTTTGGATGGGCCTTTTTACGAGGTCCATATCTTAGTTTAAAAAGCGTGCCCTAGGCTCACAACCGAAGCCCACCCCTTGCACCTTGCAAGGGGTGAAGCCCAGCCCCTCCAAAAAGCCCTCTCAGTTTAAGCCTCAGCCAGTGCACAGGTGCGCCTTGTGCACCTCGCGCACCTCAGAGGGCTTTTTTCTGTTTTTTCTGCAATTTTACCGTCTCTCCCTCCCCCTTCCTCTTTCTTTTGTCTTTATCTTTGTTATAATTTGAGTAAGTGGGTTAGTTGCCCCTCTTTTTCAATTTGTGCTATTTTTTTCTTTTTTCTTTTTTCTACTTGCTTTTTGGTGAAAATCGCAGCTAATTCATTGTGTCATCACAATCTAAGACTCTTTATAGCATTTTTCGTAGTTACAATGATATCTAATTACTTATTTGATGTCATCATTTAGCATATTCAACCAAAATATTGCTTGGTAATGATTTTCAAGCATCTTTTAGTAAATGCACCTCATTCCAAAAGCCCGCGCCCCAAGCCCTAGGACCCTTTGCGCCTTGAGCTTTTTTAAATAAGGCCCATATTTGTTTTTATATATATAGATTGAGTTGGCTTTGTTTTTTAGATTGTCTTTTAGTCTAGAATAAGTATTAGCATCTTTAAAAAATTATTTTACTCACCCATATATTTTTCCTTCTCCAAAATCTTATAATTTTGTTATATCTTTAGCACCACAAGAAAAACATACCAAAAATCCAATTTTCTCCTGAGTGGCAACTTATGTACCCGAATTTGTCCTGCATACTGGGGTGTACCACGATACAGTAACTAAGGTTCAGGGTTGTACATCCTCACCCACTGTACACCCAATAATCAATAGTGTAGGTGATAATTGCTTACCCATTGAGAACTTCTACATGTCTAGATGCCCTTCGAAATACAGACTCATTTAATTTCACTAAATTACATACCATATAACTCAGTGGCAGAACCAAGATCCACACCAATCAGGTCGAGGAAAATACACGTACCATTTGAAAATTTAACACTAACCAAATTAAGGAAAAAGACACTTATTTGGCAAATATTCAAGATATCATTTACCAAAAGTGTGGCACATATATATAATTATCATCAATTCCTCATTTTGTCTTGCTTTTCAAGCTGAACTAAATCATCTCTCACAAGCCAAATTCCAAACATAAAACATTTAAGAACTTCAGCAAGAAGACAGAACTCAGCAGTAGGGAATTCATAGTACATTAGCACCTAATTCAAGATAAGAATGATAATTCAAAACTGCCAAAAACTGTCAAAAAAATCAGAAATTGAACCAAGGCAACAAGCAGATAAAGTCACGAAGATGATTCGAAAACCACAAGCTCAACTGCCCAAGTTCGGAAACATTAGAGAGATATAGAGAGAGATCATTATTACCAACGGTGACAAGTAGTGAGGGCAAGGCCACGACCGCCCACTCCGGAGAGTCGAGGAGGCAGGGGCTAGAGCAGATGGCCAGAGAGGAGAGAGGGAGACGGAGAGGGAGAGGGAGAGGGAGTGGGAGAAGCGAGACGAGAGACAGGAGATAGGAGACAGGAGAGGAGGTGCTGGGAGTTGGTACGGACTTTGGAGATTCGAGAGGCTGAGACATCAAAAGCAATTTGGTTAACAAGGAGTAAGGAATGAAATTTGATTATTATTTTTTATCACTAGAAATGGAATTAGATTTTTAATATCACTAGGTATAATACCATATGGTAGAAATTGATTAAGAAAAATAATAATTTAAAGTCAGATTTCTTTGGTTGAGCAACATAGAGATGGCACGGATCTTTTGATTGATAGATTAGGGCTGGCAAAATTCATCAACTCAATAGTCTGAATTTGTCCGACCTAGAAAAAATAGAGTTTGGTGGAAAAATTTTTGTCGAAGTTTTATATTCAGACAATTGTGTAACACCTCGAACCCCACCCTAGAAGTATTACATCGACAGGTCCCGGAAAGGAGTCCTTAAGCCTAATTAAGGAGTCAGGTTTGGTTTTCTAACCTCAACTTAAAGGTAATACGGGAAATTTTCTATTTTGGTTTGAAAATTTTCTAAACATTTCAACAAAATTTTCTTTATAATATGGCCTATCCCTTAGGCTTAAAGCCTTAACCCTTTATAAAATCATAATAAAACTCAACGAGCGCTCGAGTATACAACACCTAGCTCACCGGCGTATGGCCAGAGTTCAAAATGGCTTGTTTGTTGGTCTATGAATAGCTACATAAGCTTATTTATGCATATACAATTCAGTCCATCAATCATATTGTGTCTTCCATTTCTTGTTTCCAAACTCCAATTTAAACACCTCATATGCTCCACATATTTCTCAAATAACTATTTCTCATATTTCTAAACACCTTACTAAATGAATCGAACCAAACCGAAACACAATTTTAGTCATCTTTCAAGTTTTGGATTTTCAAGGTCGCAATGCAATTCAATCAATTCAATCAAACTCATTTTGCAAACTATTATTCAATTCTCTAATTGAATAAAGGTATTTTCAAACATCAAACAGCTTATTCAATTCTCTAATTAAATAAAAGCATTTTCAATCGAGTTACTCATTATTCAATTCCCTAATTGAATAGAAGTTATACTCAAGAGCATCAAATCATTGTCTAGACATTAACACCCTTTCATTTGGGTGACGCAACCCCATTTGACCTTTTCAAATCACGGGAACTGCTAAAGTCAAGAAGGAACTCTTATTAAGGAATGCTGGACCGCACGGTATCCAAGTCAAACCACACGACCAAGTCCCCCGTTAGTACGAGAACATTAACCCGGACCGGACCGAGAGGTTCATCGGGAGTACCGGATTTCCAAATTCTCATTTAAAGTCACACTTCTTAAGCCATTCAATCATCAATACACTTACTTTAAAGAGCACATCGGGAAAGACCATATTTCCAAATTCTCATTTAAAGTCACACTTCTTAAGCATTAGCTCAATTTAATCTCGTTTCATGCCGGAACATTTTAGAGATTTAAAACCATCAAAATTCGCATTCCAAAGGCATTCGAATCACAACTAAACCAAATAAATCGTTAAATCATGTTATTATAGATCAAACCATTTATCCTGTAAAACCGGCATCTTGAATTCAATTTCTACATCATTTTTCTAAAATTATTCAAAAGTATTCAGAATAGATTTTGTGTAAATAGCACTTGCGTAAACAGACGTAAACGCATGCGTAAACAGATGCAAAGATAACTTACAAACTCGTATTCAAAACCAATTTTTACTTTTCAATTCCAAAAACTCATAAATTCAAGTTAAAAGCATGTATATTCAATTCAGTACAACTTTCAGGTTTTGGTTCAACTTCCGATGTGGAATAACTCCCTTCCACCAAATCCACCTTCAGGGCCTAGTAATCATCGGTTAAAAAGATAACTCCACACCAAGCGCTACAATAACAATTTACCACTTTCAGACCTTAATTAAGCATCAACCATCAGAATGACTTACATCACCTCTTTTCCACTCCAAACCTTTATTTCCCAACATAATTAACTGGATCCCAAACATATACAATTTAGGAACCCACTCAAGTAAACATAACTAAATTGTCATATTTCCTCAAACTCAATTATACACTAATAGCCCTCAATTTCACTCCATAACTCCATTCTCTCCAATTCCGCTAACCTTTAGATTCGATTCAGTTTTAGGGATTCGTATTCTTATCCATTTCCATTACATATAATCACTTAGTAAATTCACTAATCACATAACAAAACAAAACAGGAACCTCCAACTGTAGCTTTGTATCCCAATTTGCCCTCTTTCAATGCCAAAGTTAATCTCCAGATCCCAATTTATCATTCCCATTAACACTAACTCAGACCTACGAATTCACAACGCAAGTAACAATTAAACATCAAACACTCAAACCCTCAATAAAACTCGTTTCATTCCAATTTATTCCCAAGTTAAACATTCTAAATTCTTTTCCACGAATTCAACAAAACAGATAATTTAACCATAAATTCGTTTACTATTAATTCAAGAGTTTGAATTACCCACCTCGAATTTTAGGGTTTGAACAATTGATTTGGAGCTCTTGTTTCCCCTTCCTGCTCTGTCTGTCCCTCAGCCCCTTGGCTCTCAATCTCCCATTCTGTGCTCGCTCTTGCCCTTGCCCTTTGGCTCTGTTTTTGGTTTTCGTTCTCGCTATCTGCTCTTGGCTTCTGTTTCTAGGTCTTTTGCTTTCTATCTTACCCTGCTCTCGCTCTCTCTCGCCCTCCTGTCTGGTTCTAGTTCTTCCCGTTCTCGCTTTGTCTCTCTGCCAGTCTCTCGTTCCCCTCTTCTTCTTTCTTGTTCTGCTTCCTTTATCTCTCTCGATCTCTCTCCCGATATCTGCCTGTCGTTGTTCCTCTTCCTCTGAATCTCTCAACCTCTCTGCTCGCTCTCCCTTTCTCGTTCGGTTTCTCTTCTCCGCTTCTTCTTCTTCCCTCTCTCACTCTTTACTTCTCTCGCTCCTCTGTTCTCTGCTCTTCCTGTCGCTCCCGTCCCCCACTTTCCTCTCTCTGCTCCTCTCTCTCTCTCTCTCTCGGCTTTACAGGAAAAAGCCACCCAACCCCCACCTTCGCACTAATCTCCTCGTAATCTAGCGCTTAATCCCCCCTTTTTTTTTTTTTTTGTTTTATTAGACACAATTTAGGTCCAGAATGCGAAGGATAATTCGTCTCTGATTTTTAATTATTTTGGTCCGAATGGAAATTAAGAGAAAGAAATTAATATGTTTTACTAATTAGAGTTATATCAACATATGATACTTTGTTTAAAATAAAATTATAAATATATATTCATATATATTTTAGTTAATATGACCTAATTTAGTTAATTAAAATTAATTAAATAATTTAAGTTATATAATCATCTCAATTAAAATTGCGGTTCTTACAAATTGGTTATGTCTTAATTGAAATTTGGGGCAAGTTCGGGTTTGGCAATTTGAAATTGGGTTGTCGAATTGTCACTAATTCAAAATCAAATAATTCAACAATCGCGTTCAAACATTTTGTCACTTGAGTTTGGGTATAAGTCAAAATCCATGATATTTTCAATAAAAAATTTGAAACATTTGGGTTCGGACATGAAAAATTCGGGTTTGGGTTCCACACATATATGATTTCAATCCAATTTTCAAAAGTTTATGTCACAAATTCAAACATTCATATATTTAAGTTCGGACATCGGCATTCGATTTGGATACGATTTGGGTGTTTGAATCTGGAATTTGCATACGATTTGGGTATGATTTGTTTTCCGATTGTCCGAACTATCCAAACACGAACTCACTTGAACTCGCAATCCTTTACTTAGAAAAGTAAAGAAAACATAATAAGATATAAGCAATTCCAAATCAATATTTATCACTTAAGTAACCAACGTACGCAATGGACTTTAAAGAAAAAAAAATGATACTTTACCCAAATATCATGTCTTGAAGGAATGTCAAGTATACAAATATAATACTTACAGTCGTTATACCAAACAACTTTGGGTATAACTTTTCTATACACACCAACCCAAAATAAATAAGCCCAAGTGTAGCCCAATAAAGCACAATACTATATTACAGAAATCTTGTTGTTGCAAAGGGAAGCAAAAGTATACTCTTGATATGGTGGTAAGTTAATTGGTTATAGTGTGATAGGTCTTGGGTTTGAACACTATTGGTAAGAATTTGTGAAAAAAAAAAATTAAGAAATTTTATGTTTCTACTGTGTTTTGAAATTTTTTTGCAACATTTTTATTTTTCTAATCTGTTTTAGGTTTTATTTTTAGACATTTGTTAAGTTTTTTCTTTTATATTACGGAGGATTTTTCGATATTTACTTAGTTTTAAAATGAGATATTAATATTTACCTTCCTCGAGTTATTTTGAAATCATTTTTACACCCTCCAAGTATTGGTATATATTGTTACCCAACATGGGTTTATATATGAAAAATATTTACGATAAAAAAACGGTAGGAGGCTAATCGGAAATGTAAAAGGACAAGTTTGTCCCCGATTTTTAAACTACAATGACTATGCTACCCCCATTAGTTATTGGCGCCTTGAAAGTGAAAACATGACACGCTCATCCTCGATCTCACCTTCCCGAAATGAAGAACCTCATCCGGGTTTAGGGTTGGAGAAAAAGAGAGCATTGAAGATTAATCGAGCGCAAGATTCTATTTCTCACTTGTATGAAGTGGTCAATCGAGCAATTTGAGTTGGTGAAGAAGCGAATTGCGCCTCGGCGGAAGGCGGTTGTCGAGTAATATCCGAGTTCGTGCTTCAAACATCAGCTGGGTTACGGAAGAACGAAATTCTGTTCAAGCAATTGCACGTTCGAGGTGAGTATTTAGTTTTTGAGTATGAAGTTTTCATGTTTGTGGTTGTTGGCAAAATCTAGGGTTAAGAATTTCAAGTATTATGTTTAAATTGTGAAATATGGGTGTAGTGGAAGTCATTTGTTCCGATTGTGAATGATAATGTCGTAATTGGTGTTTTTGTTTCAAATTGTTGATGTATATGTCATCCGAATTAGTAGTGTTCTTACGGTTTAAGGGGTGGAGACTTAAAGTGGGGAAGAAGGATTTTGACACATATGGGGCAATTGATTTGTATAGAGATGCTCGAGAGTTCCTTGCCAAGCCTCTTGTAGAAGTCTGCTCCTAGCTATTTTTGTATAGTTTCATATCCCCGGATAGGCCTAGACAAAGATGGCCAATCAATACTGAAGAATAGTTGTCGAAATGGCTATAAAATGGCATATTAAGGGAGAAATTGAGTTTGTCATACTTGAAAGGAATGCTCCATCTCGCAATGAATGAGATTGTTGAGGGACTTGATGGAGACATTGTGAATACCGAGAATGAAATACGGAATGAGGTAGAGTTGGAGCATGTTAGTAGCACCGATTGCACAAGTAGAGAGGGGGATGAAGACTCAATCTGGGATGCGATCGTAGCATCAATTGATGACTCTGTGTTGAATGTATGTAAAGGAGGGTTGTCACAAATAGATAGTGGTTACATTGAAAGTGGTTCAGTTCATGTGGAACCAAACCCCTATTTCATGTACCCAAGCAAAAGAGAAACAGAACACCGCAAATTAGGAGGCAAAAGGGTATCATCATTCAAGAACCCGAGCATTGTGGCCAACCCGATTCTGATTCGGATGATGACACCAACCCAAGTTGTGACTCGGATATTGATGATCCTACCGAGGGTTTTGATGACAGTGACTCAGGTAGTGACTCAGGTAGTCAATGTTCCATAGTAAATGAAGATGAAATTTTTGACGACATGTCCGATGAGGAGCCTGATCCTAATGAGAAAATGTATGAAAGGGGAAGATGGTGGGTACCGAAGTTGATGGTAAAGTAGATGTAAGGCAGTGGGATATGTTTGAAGACAAGAAGTGTTTCCTTGACGTCATTAGAGATTTCCAAGTCCAGCAGGGTTACCATTTGCGGTGGTTGAAGAATAACAACCACGGATACACGAGCAGTGTGTTCGGATAGGAAATGTAATTGGAGGATCCATGCATCCCTTATTCAAGATGGCACTACATTTCAGGTTAAGGTCTTAAAAGGGTCTCATAATCTGCTCTTTCGAGTCAAAATAACCTTGCTGCAAGTGCACCATGGATTGCAAGGAAATTACATGACGATGTTAAAGCAAACCCTTCAATGGACATGACAAGCATGTCAACTACACCGATGGATAAGTTTGGGATTGTAAGGTCTGTGTATGTAGTGAGGAGAGTGAAAAACAAAATCTTAGATGCTATATATAGGAGACAAGAAGAGGGATACAAGTACCTAGCAAGGTACACTTGAAATGGTGAAGCATTCAAACCCGGGTAGCTTATGTTACATAAAGTGGCATGATCCTGCAGAACAAGGTGGCCTCCTCGTATTCTTCGGAATGTTCATATGCTTCAATGCTTGCAAGCAAGGGTTCCTCGTTGGATGTAGAAAATTTGTAGAAGTTGACGGTTGCCATTTGAAGGGTCCATTTAAAGGAGTGCTTCTAAGTGCACTAGGTCTAGATGGAGACAACCATTGCTTCCCTATTGCCTATGCTATTGTTGACCAGGAAAGCAAAGACAATTGGTGTTACTTCTTAAATAGCCTTAGGGGAGTAATTGGAGATGACTTATCTGGTGAATATACCTTTATCGCGAGACATAGGAAAGGTAATTTCAATTACTTTGTTGTTTTTTGACCTACCATGACATGTATAATATGTCTAATTATAATAATTATTATTTTTAGGGTGTCATAGCTGTTTTTCCTGCGTCTAAAAGGAGGATTTGTGTTGTGCACTTCATGAGGAACTATAAAAAGTTGTTCCCATGACCAAATATGCGAGTTGTTGGCAAGGAAGGTAATGTATGCATATAATCGGTTTGGGTATAAGAAGGGAATTGATGCACTTGAAAAGAAGAACCCTGCAGCAGATAACTTGGTTGCATGAAGAGCCCCAACAACACTCGGTGCGGACATCTATTTGACACCTCTAGTAAGGTCCCCGACAATTGCATAAACTTTGTTGAGTCGTTTAATAATATATGCAATGGTTTTAGAGACAAACCTATGTTCCTCGTTTGTGAGGCAATTAGAGAGAAATGTACCGATTGGATGAATGAGAGGAAGGAACAAGTGTGCAAAGTGGGAAGGTAAAGTAGTGCCTAGTGTTGTGGCTAAGTTGGATGTGCTTGAAAAAGATGGATGGAGACCGACTATTAGGTTACGTGGTGAAGGTGAGTTTGAAGTGTCCGAGGGTAGGACAAAGTTTGTTGTTAGCCTAAACTCTAGATCTTGTGATCTGTAAGTATTGGGAAATAACAGGCATTCCATGTAAGCATGCTTGTGAGGTGCATAAAGTTCATGAATGAAAGTCCTCAAGATTGGGTTCATGAGTGGTATAGTGTAGACACCTACAAGGCTGCTTATAGCTTCAAGATCAATGCCATACAAGATCTAATTTTTGGCCTACAATGGATGACATACCACTGTTAAGCCCACCTCCAGTGCGAGAAACAAAGGAGCGGACCTAGGAAGGACAGAAGAAGAGGTGGAGATGAAGGCCTGAAGAAAAGAAAAAGAAGCAATACTCGTGAAGTGCAAGATTTGCAAGCAAATTGGGCACAACTCAAGCACTTGTCCATTGAATCCCGACAAGAAGCCAAAGTCCAAGAAGAAACCCCCATCAAAGAAGAAGAATCCTGTGGGTAGGCCAAGAAAGAAGCAAGCACCACCACCACTACCTTTATATGCAAGACCCCTCACCGGATCTGTTGTGGCCAGCCAGGCTTCTTCTTCATATGCCATCATTCCGCAACAGCCTTACCAGCAGACCTCCGCGGCTGACCTTCATAGCAGACCTCCGTAGCGGCAGCTTGCATCTTCATCTCGCACCAACGACATCCGCTACGAGCATCTGCGAGGAAGGTGTTCACCCCAACCAGATCTCAACCTCCTCGACAGGGAAAAGTAGGAGCCAAGCGGACCAAGAGCAAGAAGATTTGGATGCCATGAAAGAGGAAGAGAAAACATAATTGACAACTATCTATGAGTTGTCCTTTTGTCTTAAGTGCATTTGCCTTTTATTTTGTGACTTGTGTGTAATATATGTGGGGCTACAACTGAATTTTTCTTTTAGGGAGACAATGCTTGTTGCAAGTTGTATAAAAATATGTTTTCATCTTGGCAAATGCAATACAAGAATGCAGTTTTATATCTTCCAAAATACGAGTGGACTTTGCAAGTTGTGCAATCTTTTTGTAAAACACTTTCCAAGTTGTGCAAAGCCAATTATTAAACTTGCTTAGACTAATACAACAATACACATTGACTACAAATCATATTTTCAAAAGAAAGTGGACTATAAGTCCTTCTCATAAATCATATAACAAGTACACTTTCACTACAATTGGCATAAAAACATCACTTCCTTACATCATATAATCCAAAATATCCAAAACAATAAACTAAGTATATCCTTAACCTAATTCCTAACTAACATTAAAATTAATACAATTAGAACCACCAACAAAATGCACAAACAAAGAATAAGTACAATCATTGTTGAGTTAAGGTTCCTATCCAATGTCCTTTTCACCTCAATCCTCATTTCTTTACCCTCTTGAAGCACCCTTGCCATCTCGCTCCTTCAAATCAATTCTCAAGTCATCAAGCATACCAACCATCATCCGCATTTTGATGCCTTCCTTTTACTCGTGCCTCACTGCCATATTTTGTGAAGCCATCCTTGTGCCTTTAATTCCTTCATGTTCATCACACCACCATAGGAATACACCACAGTTCATATAAGTAAAATATGGTCCGAGAAATTGTTTTGAGACCTTGATACATGATACTCCACCTCACTGAACTTTTTACATCTATGGCAATGAACCTTCCTATTATCACTAGTGAACCCAAAACTTGATGAGCCTTCCATGTTTCCTTCAATAGTGTGGTCTTATCACCTGCAATAATTGAAGAACTAAGATCTCAATTTTCGCAAATACACCTCCCCATTTGCTTTCCGTACATATCAATTTTCGCATACAAACAAATTCATACCCAATGGAGGTGTTTGAATAGTGTGGTCTTCTTGAACTCGCTAATGAAGGTCTTCAATATTAAAAAAAAATTACGAAATCAAATTCAAAAAACCTTACCGATTTCTTCCTGTACTCCTTCAATTTCGAACCAAGATGATTTCAATCGAAGCTCCCTCAAATTGTGAAAGGAAAGAGGAAAACCTAATTTTTTGGGGAGGGATGCGAACGGATCCGAGCATTCCGGCACTTTACCTCCCTCCACAGTCACCGTCGTATACGGAAAGAGGAAATCAGGTCTTGTCAATGGAGCCTCCCTTCGCCGTTGAATATGAACCACAGGAAAAGAAACCTAATTTTTTTGGGACAAAGAAGCCTTTTCTTTACTGCAAAGATGGCAATTCTGGTACTTTACCTCATTTTCTTAAGCCACATCAGCACACTCACCGTATTTGGATGTTTTATATTATTAAGAACAATGGTCAATGTATAACTCAAATATTAACTACTTCGGTCGGGGTGGGTAACAATATATACCAATACTTGGAGGGTGTAAAAATGATTTCAAAATACGTCGAGGGAGGTAAATGTTAATATCTCGTTTTAAAATATTATATTTAATATATACTCATGAAATTAAAAGCTTTTATGTCAAGTAATTGAATAGATACTATATTTTTAATGTTTTCTTACTCAAGTGATCAAATTATATAACGCCATGGTATATACTAAAATTAAAAACTAATATATATATATATATAGGGATAGGGATTATATCAAATGGGAGGAAGGGATAGAGTAAAAGTGAGAGGATTAAATCTCAATCATTTATTTCAAATCTAAGAGTTAAGATTAAGGGTGTGTTTGTTTGTAAGAAAAATATTTTGTTGAAAAATTAACATTCCATTTTCCGGTGTTTGGTTAATAAAAATTTGGAAATAATTTCCTGAAGTAAAATATTTTCCCTTACTTAGGAGAAAGTATTTTCTTGTATTTTTGGGAGGAAGTTAATTTTCGGGTTATCTCTTCTCACTCGTCTCTCCCTCTCGCGACCCCCTCCATCTCGGGACCTCTCCCTCTCACAAAACCCTAAGCCTTTCCCTCTCGCAGCTTTCTCTCTCCTCCTCGCTTTCTCTCTCCTCTCGCTTGCTCGATCGTTCAATAATGGCGTTTAGCTCGCTTCGTCAATTTTTCGATTCTCAAACCCTAGCTTCCTCTCTCCGGTGGCACGACATCCGATTGGATTATCTCTCTTTCCACCATTGCCGACCTTCATCGTTGCTGGCCTTTGTTCTCTCTCCTTCAACCTCTCTCGGCATTGTTTGCGTTGCTGTTTACAGTACATTTCTTTCTATATTATTCTCAATTCGTAAATCGATTTGATTTTGAAAGTCTATTGTCTTCTTTTCTGAAAAATGGGACTATGAACTAGGGTTGCATAAACTAATTGAAGTGCTCAGTTTAATTCGAAACTCTCCCTAGTGAAAAGTATTGATTTGTAGTTTAGTAATCTACAGATTATGTTGTCCGTTGATTGTACCTGTGCTTATCCTCTCGGCTTTTCCTTCTAGAGCTTATTGTATTTGGGCTCTCTCTTTTTGCTCATGCCTATAACACTTCTAGGTTAGAAATAATGACAAAAGGCACACTTCCATTAGTAAACATGATCAACAACTTAATCAAGGATAGGGATTGAAATATTATTTTCCCTTGTTTGTGTCATCTGTGATGATGCATCCGGATCATTTACTTGATCTTGTAAATGTATACATTATGAATTAGTGTCAATGCAATGTCCAGGCTTTGAGGCCTTATCATCATAGATTATACTAATGAATGATAGTATTTCAATGTTGAGCACTCGGCTCGACCTCTTTGTTCTGTTTTAGCTACAATTACATGAAGGTTGGCTCGGTTAGAGTCCGTGTTACCCTAGAGGGGGTGAATAGGGTGGTGGAAGTTTTTCGTGAAAACGTTAGCTCTTTTGCCAAAGAAGAGACAGAGACAGGTTCCGAGTCAATCGGCAGGGTCAGAAAAGTATGGACTCGGAAATGCTATCACGAATAAGTAAGCAAGTTAAGCAGGAGCTATAAAGTCATGCTCGAGTCTAGAATGAACTCGGAAAGATAATACTTAGAGATTACGTGGAAACCCTCCTGGGGCAGAAAACCACGGACCGTGCTAATCCAAGCACGAAATCAAATCCACTATTTTGAGTCCACAAAATACCGTGAATCGACTAAACCCGAGTTGCTCCCTTAGACAACTCTTTACAAGTTTTCCTAGACTCGAAATTCCCTTATCCGATCTAGTACTTCCTAGCTGAGATAACCCTTACGAGTTAGGGACAACTAAGCTGAGTTAACCCTTACAGCTTAGTCAAGGGACTTTACAGAGAAAGTAAGAAAGTGTTTGTAACTAAGTACAAGACCTTACAACTCGGAAAGTAATGAGTTACAGAGTGGGAGTTGTAAGTAGAAGATTGAGAATAAATACAATGACTTTGCTCAAGTACGTGTATTAACAATGAGTTCGGCAATCTTCAAGTCTTGTGAGGTGGCTTCTATTTATAGATGACCGGGCAGAGTAGCCGTTATCTTCATCTGCTGACCGAGAGTCCTTTGTTACCGTTGACAAGGTCTTTCCGAGTCACTCGGAAAGTGTCCGTTGTAATGTGAATGTTGGACAACAGTTTAACTCTCTTGGAAGTCCCAAAACCACTCGGCGGTGTCTTGAAAGATAAGGTGGAAACCACCGTTAAGCTTAGCGTTCAGTTTTCCAGATTTGGAAACAGACAGCCCCGACACAATCTTACGGGACTCGGAGCGAGAGAAGGTGAAAAGCCATGTCTGCTGGTGATTTGACGTTTTGAAGCCGGTTACTTTTGTATTTCGAAAACGTATCCTCGTTTGAATAACCTACAAAAGTAAATCAATTTTGGTTCTCAAAGTATAAAATACTTTGGTCCAAGATTAGACACGAGATAATAAAATAATTAAGATACAAAAACAACTAATTATCCGAGTCGAAACTAAATGGAATTTTCACGAGTCCAATATCCATGATACTCGGAATTCCGTCCGACTTAGTCTAAGCGAAGAATCAAGTTAAGTAAAGAACATCGAGTGATATAACTTGATATAGACTAAGCATGAAGCGGACTAGAAGTACTGACTATAACGAGAATAGAGCTTATAATCGAAGTTAGATCCGAGTGAGAAAAGACGAAATACTAGTCTATTCAACATGCGATAAATCGAGTGATGAGAGACTCGGAAGCGAGTGAGATAAGCATATCGGTTTTCGAGTCACGCTAGAGATACAAGAAGTAAAAGCTATAGCACTTAGAGAAGATACCATATCACTCAGAAAAGTTTCTAAGATACGAGAGAATGCCTTGGAATCAAAACTCTATAAGTACGAGATTGTTATACCTGATTCCTTTTATACAACTCGAGAAAAGTATTGAGCAAGTGTCCGAGTCTTCATTACATTAAACTAGCACCTGACTTACCTTCCAATTGGCTTTCGATTACTTTCAATGGGTCTTGAGTCTGTAGTTTATCATATGAGATATGTCCTGATGCATCTTGTGTGTAATGTTGTGAGTTAAATATCAAAGTTCCCATTTGCCTATGTGAGGACCGAGGAGTGATTCATTTATCTTGAACTTGTCCAATATGTGGACTGCGAGTGAAGTTCTATCATGTCCGAGATTCATATACGAGGCAAAGATTGTTCAACCTTTATAATGAGTGATGCTTGAGGAATGTTTAGAACTAAATCATGCTTACAGATTGGTCGGTTTTAAACTTGTTTGATACTTGGTCTCCAAGCATTGTTCGCCTTTTACTGCCATCCTTCACTTCTTTCCCGATTACTGATTGGTCGGTTGTCCTGCTCAATCGTTCAACAATGGAACTGAATCATGCAACCTTTTGAAGTCTAATTAGCTCCCTCACCGATGAATAGATGGTTAATATAAGCTCGATTCATGCAGTGGTGTAAACTCCACGGTTAATATAAACCGAACTTTCATAGGTTGTTTGATTAATTGTTGCATTGGGTGGGTACCTTCTGTTTTGGGTTTTTATTGAGTAAAATTTCTCTAACTTTGGTTTTCTTCTCTGCCCTACTCTTTTGTTTTTCTTATTCTCATTTTTTACATTGCTCTGTCTTTTCATTTTTACGGGTGTCACTTGATGTAGTAGTAGTCATTATTTGCTTGCTTAGTAGATCTTATCTTAAGCTACTGTTAGCCTATAACATTTTATGATTTCTGGTTCCATGTCATTTAAACATTAGTTGCTGAATTTTGGTTTTATTTTCTCTGTCCTTACGTGCTCAGATTGATTTTTCGGTTGTTTTCTTTTGGTTCTGTTTGTATACCAAGAGAGATATCGATCGAGTATGTAAAACTCAGTGGGGAAAAAATATGCTATTGTTGCTTGGAAATCTGTCTACATATACTTGGTATGCCTAAAATATTACTATTACTGCTTATTACTAGATAATTGTTCAGACTACCAACTCCCATCATAAGTTCTTGTTTTGAAAAAATGTCATACTACTATTTATGTGACTGCTTATTTTTTTCCTTGTTTTGAAATTTTTGGAGATGCATAGTTCCACTCCTTATCAGCACCCAAGAAAAAAAGGTTCCACTCCTTATGACCATTAAGCTTATCTTGATTTCATGTCGGACAAAGGTGATTCTTAAAGGTGGCAAGAGACCAGCAAGGAAGCTTTGTGAGTTCTCGTCAATTTGAAGAAGCAAACGGTGGCGGGAGATTAGTAAGGGTGAGTTTTTGCAGATTTTCTATTCACGTTGGTAACATTTAACTAATCATAAACCGCATGCGGAACATACTTTCATCCGATTTTAATAGAGCTTGGCCAATTGTTATTAAGTCAATTAGAACATTCATGTCTAAGATCTTGAACATTAGTTTTCTCAGAATAATTTACCTTAGGGGTATGCGAAAAAACCGAAACCAAAAACCGATCCGAAAAATCGAAAAATCGATCCAAAAAGTGGTTAAGCGATTAATTTTTTATAAAAATTGGTCCGGTTAAGCTGAACCGGAATTTTTTCGGTTCATGGCTCGGATACGGTTCACCATTTAAAAATTTTCGGTTAACCGAACCGATTTTTATAAAAAATATAAAAGCTTAAAAGTTGAAACCCTCGTACGTGTGCCGTCTCTCGTTCTCTCACTCAAACCGTGGTCGCTCCCCTTCTCTCTCTCCCTCTCGCCTCCCTCTCTGTCCTCGTTCGGCGACCTACGGCGACCTACCGTCATGCGCCGCTCCTCTCGCTATATGCTTGCTGCAGCTTCTCTCGTTCTATCGCTCGGACTCGGTGGTCGCTCCCCTTCTCCTTCTCCCTCTCGCCTCCCCCTCTGTCCTCGTTCGGCGACCTACCGGCCTAGCGACGCTCGATTCGAGTTCCCCTATCTCTCTCGCTCTTTTTTTTTTTTTTTTTTTTTTTTGCAGAATTCGTGTTTAGTGTTTTGGGGAAATTGTTCATGTCGGTTTTCGCTAGTGCTGCCGCCTCTGCTGCTTCGCTCACGATGCTTACGCTCGGTTAACCCGCTCGCTGCCACCTAATGTTGCCGGAATTCCTGGATTTCACTTTGTGTATTATAGTTTCATAACAATTTGTTTTGCTACTAAGATCGAATTCATTTTTGTCCTAATGCTTGCAGAAACAAATTTTTGGATTTAATTTTGCGAGAACTTTAAATTTATTTTTCAAATAACGGTTAACCGTAAATCTATCCGATTTTTCCGATTAAGCTGGATTTTTCGGTTCGGTTGCGGATCGGGATTTTGCCGATCCAGTAAACTCGGTTAACCGAAATATCGGTTAACCGAAAAATCGGATTGGTTACTGATTCGGGGTTTTAACTATCCGAAATTTCGGTTAACCGAAAACGTGGTTAACCGGTTTTGCACACCCCTAATTTACCTCTGTTAAGTCAATTGTGCAGTATAACTAATTCATTTAACTTTAATTATATTCTTTAGATGGCGGATGAATTAAAAGAAGAAGATGTTGTGGTCACCTAGGTGCTACTATTGCTTTTTGTAGGAGGCACATTAGCCTTTCTTAAAAAATATAAGAAAACAAATAGTGACGAATTTCTTCAAATCCCACGTCAACCACATGTCAATAGAGATCTTGAGAGGGAAAATTATATAAATAGTGTATTGTTATGTGGGGATAGACATTGTATTGATCAAATTCAAATGAGCCCTATGACCTTTTTTACATTGTGTGAAACTCTTAAAAGGAGGGGACTTCTTGCTAACACTGTACATATGAGTGTTAGAGAACAAGTTGTGATTTTTCTACACCTATTAAGCCATAATGTAAGATTTAGGGCAATAGGAGGAAGATTCTTCCGTTCTACTTGGACCGTTCATATCTATTTTCACAAGGTCCTTAAAGCTATGCTTAAGTTGTATCTAGAGTTTGTTAACCCTCCTAGCTCCTTTACCCCTCTGAAAATTGTAAACAACTCTAGGTTTTATCCATGGTTTTAGGATTATATAGGAGCTTTAGACGGCACTCATGTGTGTGCATCTATACCCGTCAAAGATCAAGCTAGGTATAGGAATAGAAAAGGTGGGTTGTCCCAAAATGTGCTGGCTGCCATATCTTTCGATGACCTCAAGTTCACATATGTACTAGCCAGGTGGGAAGGATCAGCACATGATTCTAGGGTATTAAATGATGTAGTTTCAAGAGGCTTCCATGGCCCGGAAGGTATCACTTGATACCTTGTTTTTCCCCCTTAAAGTAATACGACCTAGATAGTAATGAAATTTTTGATCTCTTGTAAGGAAATATTTTCCGCTAGATTCTGGTTATGCTCTTTGGAAATGTTTTATACTACCTTATAGGAAAGTTTGATATCACTTGAAAGAGTTTGATGAGAACTCACCTCCAACAAATGCCAAGGAGTTGTTTAACCTACGCCATTCTTCCTTGAGGATTAGTATAGAAAGGGCATTTGGTGTCTTGAAAGAGCGCTTTCGTGTGCTAGACGCAGAGCCATTTTGGGATTTTAAAACACAAGTGGATGTCGTTCTTGTATGTTGTGTGTTACACAACTTTCTTAGGAGTGTTGATCCAAATGACTATATTATGAGAGAAGTTGATCAAGAATTTTCAAATTATACACAAAGACCTCAATTCTCACAAAGAGAAGAGAGGGAAGAAAACTAAGTTTGGAAAATAAAAAGGGATACTATAGCGAATGCAATGTGGCAAAATTATCAAGAACGAAGATGAAATGTTTCTCATAATAATGTGTACTTGTAAGTTTGATTTTCTTTTTCAAGTGTTATTTTCAATATTTGGCTTGCGTTGAATTTTAATAAACTGATTTATACGAGCATGGACAAAGGGAAGAATAAGGAAGTTGATGAGAAAAGAACTCAATTCCGGTGGCCAAAGGCAATGTCACGAGAGTTACTTGGAATTTTTGGCTAATGAAGTGAAGAAGGGCAATCGACCAAATAATACTTTCAAGTCTATCTCCTTTCTTTGCAGCATGAGAATTCATATCAAAGAAGTACAATGTCAAATGCTTATCCGAGCACGTTAAAAATCATCCGAAGATAGTCAAAACTACATATATTGATTCCGGCTTTGGGTGGGATGAAAACCTTAAAATGATCCAAGCATCACCTACTTGTTAGGGCCGAGCAACGGGTCGGGCCGGGTTAGGCCGGCCCATTACTATAAAGGGTCGGGTCTAACCAGGGAAAAGATAAATGGGCTGGGCCGGGTCATGGGCCATCGACCACTGACCCACCCATGGGCCGAAGCTAAACATGAATTGACATTAGTGCTCGGTTTAAACACAAATTTGTTTCTCATATCCAAATAAGAATACGACAATCAACATAACGGTTCCGATAAGAGTTTTATTAAAGTTATCCCCAACATAACGGATTTTAGTCCTCGTACTCTTGACCAACCTAGCCGGGGCCTCAAAAGGCACTTGACTTTGATCAAACACATAAGCAAAGAGTGAAGTGAGAAAAACTTTCACCTAACGGTAATGTAATGTAATTTGCGAGATGTTTCAAGGGACAATTAGGAGCTTTTTTTGGGGGAAGGGGGCACATCGCAAATCAAAATCACAACAACCAGGCAACAATGCTTCTACATAAATTTTGGGAGATTCACAATGATCCTTACAATTTAGGAGCCGATGATAGATATATCATGATTAGATAGTTAAGCTGTTACATATAATGTCCTACACATTAGAGAAGCATCTCCAAGGAGGGAGCAATGCTTTGTTGAAATTTTGCTCGAAATTACGGAAAAGACAACCAGTACAGATTGCACATATGGCACATTGAAGGATCACAAAAGAACTCCAGAACAATTCGGTTGTTACTGCCTTCAAGAAGTAGAACTTGCGTCGTCATAGATATTAGATTTGATAATACGAGGCAAAATACGGTTGTCATTTTGGCATTTCTATCAATAAGTCACAAGCGGTTGCGTGCTTCATCCGAGCCTCTCCTCTCAAAGCCTTTCTAATTCCTTCACCATTTGCCGGTGTTCCATGGTCAACCATGACTCCCCAAAGCTCAATGACATTAGCCTGCCCATTGTCGGCAATCCGCATCCGAGTAATGTAAGATAGTTCTTGTTAAGATCTTCTCCCTGTTGTACTTTTACTGCCACTTTTATTACTAACTTCTGTTCTTGCACGTGTTCATCGGTAGGCAATTAATGGGTTTAATTTAAGGTCCAAGTGAATCAACCTTGTCTACAATTAAGGGGTAAGGTTGTTACATTTATGTCCTACACCTTGCCTTGGGTGAAACTCTTGAGATATAGATTTCGAACCTCCACGACCTCTATCTTTAAACTCAATGATCGAAGCACGAAATAAAGAAAACGAAGAGGGGGAGGGGGTTGAGAGGCGAGTAAAACAATAAATTAGTGACTAGGTTGAAAAAGTATCCATATACAAAAACAAAACCCTATGTTATCATAATACTATCCTAACCAACTCCGAGTCTTCCGTCACGGCAACTCTAGAGCAACTAGAGGACATAAAAACTACAAATGCAATATCCATGGTTCAAAGACAAATGCAATATCCCCCTCCTCGTGGCCTAAGCATGATCCTACAATAAGGAGGATTTGAACCACCCGAGATTCATAACAATGGTCTTTCTGTGCTTTCCGAACTCATGCTCTAGAACAACATGATAATCCCCAGGATACAAAATGAGAACAAACTTCACCATGTCCACCACAATACGAGTGTATGAAACAAAGAGAAGCCAAAGAGGACATAACAACACTATTTTGCACAAGGGCCACAACATACAACACAATGAAAACCCAATAGCATGCGGATCATCAAGCTGAAGTAAATAAGCCGAAGGGCACGGATGGGTGCCAAGAGTAAATAACATTAAAAATCAAATAAGACAAGCTGTACAAAGCTACATATATTCAATTAATAAGGCAGTGAGATATGAACAGCAAAACCCAATTCAAAACAGAAGAGTAACAAAACCCAATTCAAAACGAACGAGCAAACCCAATTTCGAAAAATACAAAGCAAGTACCTAAGGAGTGGGAGTAGAAGGAAGCGGCGCTGGCCAAATTAGGGTTTCGGCGAAGCGAGAGAGAGATAGCGACGATGGCAGAAGGCTTTAGGCTCCAGTTCATCGGTGAAGGTGGTGAGATGGTGGAAGAGCGACGGCGAGAGAGACGGGGAGTGCGGGAGAGAGAGAGAGCAATGGCGGCGATGGACGAGAGACAGGGCGTGCGAGGGAGAGAAATGGCGGAAGGCTTTGGGCGTGAGAGACGAGGATGAGATGGGTCTCCTGAATTGGCCCCCAAATGACCCATCTATGACCCGCGCATGACCCTTCTTTTTTATGGCCCAAATTTACTAAAGAAATGGGCTTTGACCGCCTTTTTTAGGCCCGACCCTGGATAACCATTGGGGGCCTTGCCCATTGCCCAGGTCTACCTACGTGTATGATGCATATATTGAGGTATGGTAAAATCCCCTTCCCCTTTGTTTGAATATTATATATGAAATCCTCCTCTTTATTGGTCTATGGTAAAATGTATGAAGCCATATTGTGGGTTATATTCTGCAGTTCTTTGGCATGGATGAGCAATTCTGTCTTATAGAATATGTTGGGGTGACAAAGAAATACCAGAAGTTGGTCACTTTGTCTATGTGTATGTTCTATTTACGGGCGATTTGTTGCGAGTGCAATTTTCCAAAATTCTAGAGCTAGTAATTACTTGCTTTATTTTCTAGGCAACCTTCTTTTTTTTTTGTCCATCAAGAAATTTTCTTTGCCCAGGACCATATAAATACTAGCCAATTGGTGGCTTCATGGATAGTCAACTTTATTTGCAATGTCCAACATATAGGATACTTGAATGTCGGGAAGATGTGAACTCCCATTTGGAATTTGAGGTGCAAAAATCTTATTGGACGATAGTGTAACTATCGTAGTAAGCAGCAAGGACATTGAAATTTTGTATATGGGTGGCATGTAGACCTGGCAAAAATTGACCCGACCCGAAAACTCCACCCAAACCAGCCCGAAAGTTTTGGGTTTTGGACACGATTTTCTCGACCCGAACCCGAAAAAACCGAACCCAAAAACCCGCAAATTAACGGGTCAAACCCGACCGAACCCATTTGACCCGTTGGGTCAAGGCAATAAAAACAATCATTTTAGATTTGTGGCTTGTTGATTGAATGTTTCATGCACGTTATATGATTTTTCCTTCAATTTATCACTCTTTTAATAATGGTTATTTATCATATCAGATTATTTAGAGAGACGTTACACATTTATTGCAATCGTTTACAAACGAAGACTGAATCTTGTTTCATTTCTCAACTTCTTCATCATAAACAAAAGCCATAATATACAAAAATTATGCATAGTTAATTTTAATTAAAACATATATGATTCAAATGGTGTAATATATTAAAATAATACAAGTGTACAAGTTATACTATTGTTTTTTGGTGAACTCAATACCTAGTCACATCTAAATAATAGACTTTTATTTGCAGAAATAATATTAGTATAATGATATAAAATTTTGATGTTATAATTAAAAATAATAATTTTAGTTTATTATAAATCTCTAATTCTTATTTATTTTAAACTGTCTTACCTGTACCGAACCGGAATAAAACAAAATCAAATTTTTGCTAGTGAATAAAATGGATCGGTTAAGCCTACCTAAGTCAAAACTTTCTCGATGTGTTTTAAAATGCATTAAATATGCATATAAACCTCCTTAGTATAATATAAACAGTGAAATAAACATCGTAACCTTAAACTAATCATTATAGAACAAGTCATTATTATTCAACCCATTATCGACCCAATCTTTCATTGGCTTTATTTAAACGCATCAAGCGCCCAACCAGCTCGGCTCAATGGGACCTTACACAAATATCATAATGAAATTTTTGAATATTTTTTAATATTCTTTTTAGAAAATACAAATACTATACTTTTTCGTAGAATTATTGGCAATTTTAAGCAAAAATTATGCTTAATTTTTATAATTAAAAAAGAAAAATAACTGATAAAAAGGTGGTCTTAATTTGTTGGGTCGACCCGAAACCCGTATAAACCGATATACGACCGCCCGTATTTTACCCGAACCCAAAATACACCCGACCCGTATTTTACTCGAACCCGAATACACTCGACCCGTATTTAACACGTCGGCCCGAATTGATAAGTCTAGTGGCATGTTATTATTGCATTATTTGCTAGTCTCTTAAACCATAGTGCATGCCAACTAAACTTGTTCTATATCTCTAGTACATGCCCACTTTCCAGGCCATGTATCAAAATCCAAGTAGGTGGAAGAGAACTAGTTGTGATGTTTTTTTTTTATCCATATAAGTTGCACAGGGGGTTCATGCCTACATATATCCATATATCCATATAAGTTGCCAAACGTGCATTTTGATTGGTTACTTGAGTTATTGCTACGAGAGAACAAGTTGTGATTTTTTTTTATGTTATTTTTTCCGATTAGGCAAATCTGCTCAAGACAAGTATTTGAATAAAAAAATTGAGATGTACGATGAAATGGCAATCATCATTGGGAAGGATGTAGCTAGAGGGAGTTCTGCGAAATCATTTGATGATGTTGAAGTGGAGTCTTGTGATAATGCGATAAATCTAGAAGAGAAGAGTAATGATGAAAGTAAAACCGTGAAAGCAAATGACAATCCATCAGTTTCTTTTATTGGTGTACCATCGGGGTCAACAAAAACTCGAAAGAGAGCTCGTGAGGTTGACCCGGATATACGAATAATTTCTTCCCAGCTTGGTCAAGTTGCAATGGCTCTTGAAAAATTCTTCAAATCCAAGCTCGATGTTGAGGTACTTTTTGAAGAAGTTATGAAGACTGAAGGTTTTGAAGATGAGTTTTTGGCTTTTGCATTCGATTATCCGATTGCAAACGAAATTCAAGGCAGAGGCTTTCTTGTGAAAAATGAGAAGCTTCGCAAAATTTGGCTTCAAAACTTCATGAAGAAGAACGAGCACAACTTGATAGTATTGTATTTTTCCTTTTCGGACTTTTTTAATTTGTTATGTTTGTGTCTTAACGTTTCACTATTATTGGGTTTGGATATGACTTATGAGGAAGTTGTTAGATTATGTTAACCAATTAGCGTTAGCCTTTTGAATGCTTGTTAAATTAAATTGAGGTTCTTGAATTGTTAGTGGAACCATATGGATTATGCTTATGCTTGGTGTTTTACATATGGTATGAGAGAGAAGATGATTTTATTTTTTAGTTCGAGTTAGAATGTTTAACTATCTTCAACTTGTATTATTCTTTTGGGTTTATACAGACAAACGACTTAATCGAAAAAAATATACATGTTTTTGGCGAACTTATATCGGTTGCATTGTCTTCACTTTCTTCCTTTACTTCTGTTTCGCTATGTTTTTGGAGAACTTATCGGTTAATTTGTTAACTTTACCTTATTTTTTATTTTGTTTTAGGGTTTAGGGTTTAGAGTTAGGGTATGGGATTTAGGGTTTAGGGTTAGAGTTTATTTTCCTTAAAAATAAATTATATTCCTTCCTACCAAATGAAGGAAAATAATTTTTTAGAAAATTATTTTCCTTCTACCAAACAAAGGAAAATGTGGGTGCAAAATGATTTTTCTTGGAAATAATTTTCCCATGGAAAATAATTTTCTAGGAAAATATTTTTCCCCCAACCAAACACACGTTAAAACAAAGTTATTTTTCTGACATTTGCTTAGTTTTAAAACATTATATTTAATATATATTCATGAAATGAATGTACTATTAAAATTTTATGTCAAGTAATTGAATAGATACTATATTTTTAATGTTTTCTTACTCAAGCGATCAGGTTATGTAACGCTATGGTATATACTAAAATTAAAATTGACAATCATAGTATTGCTAATCTAAATCTCTACACTAGATACTAATATATTATAAAATATATAACACTATCATATATACTAAAACTAAAAACTAAAATCACAGTACCACTAATCTATAAAAAATTCAAGCCTTTTATCCAAAACATTAAATACTAATCTCTAATACACTAAACATCGTTCTTGTATATACTGAGAACTAAAATCATAATAATTTCAACACTAAACATTGATTTATCAAACACAAAACAATATTCTCATATACACTAAAATTAAAAACTAAAACCACATTAATATTGATATCAACATTAAATTTTGTTCTGTAATACACTAAATAATGTTCTAATATACACTAAAAATTAAAACCTGTTAAAATAATAATGTTTATACAAACCTCAATACTAATATCATATGCTTCTAACTTTATACTTATAAAATTAATCTCATGATATAATGATTATACTCTTTTGGTAAACATCTTAATTTAATTTAGAAAACATTACATATAAATTTTTAATGTGTAAATCGGCCTTAAATTAAATTAATTTAATTTAATTTAATGAACATTATATATATATATATATATATATATTTAACATATAAATCAACTTTAACTCAAATTATTAATTTAGTGGATAATATGTTTTTCAAATAATAGTAAACATTGCAAAAACTAAAAAATTAAAACATTAAAAATAAGATTGAATTATTATATAATACTCAAAATTAGTAAGAATCTATCCTGACATATCTATTCGCAGCCTAGAGCTCAGCCAGCAACCCAACTACACAAATACATGCTAACCTAGTTATATATATATATATATATATATATATATATGAAAGGGTTCAAGTAAGCACCCCTTATAGGTACACTCCAAATAATAGTTAAACACTACAAATCTGGACCATTAGATTATCATCCAATGGCCTATATTAAATTCAAAAAAGGAAAATAAAAATTTTTGGGGAAGGGGTCGGAGACATGACATTTCCCAGCCAGCAGCCTGAACCATCCCTCTTCTCTCCTTCGTCGCCTCCCAAGTCTCTCGTTCATCGGCACCGACAACGACGCCCTATCTCCACATCCATCACCGTCCCGCTAGCATTCTTCACTTCCCTCCATCACCGGCGAGCCTTAAGTCTCTAACTTTTCGGTACTCCATACCCTTTCGTATTCTCTGTTAATTATGCTCTCACTCTCACAATTGTCCGTGCGCGCCTCTCTCTACTCTATGTCATAGGACGATAATTCACTCGAACTCAATTCCCGTGCAGCGCTAGCAAACTATACCCGAGAACCTTCTTAAATTTGCTAGTAAGCCTCGAGAGTGCTTGACTTAAGGTTAGGAGAGCTAAGTAAGCAAGGTCACTTAGAGAGAGAGAGAGAGAGAGAGAGAGAGAGTTTCGGAGAATGCTTTGTGTATTGAACTCTTGGATTGGATGATTGGATGATGACAAATGAACCCCTTGGGGGTATTTATACTTGTCCACCTCCTCAATGGACGGTAGAGATCTATTTAATCATACGGTCCAGATCTATCCTCTAGAATCTTCTACACTAATATCTAAGTTTCCTTACAATTGTAGAACATTATAGAAGATTATAAAACATTATGGAATAGTAGAGAGAAATCTAGAAAATTCTGAAATACTTCGGAGTGGCCCGTGACATGTGGCGGGCGCTCGTGGTCATCTATGAGGTGTATTTTGTCGGAGTCGCTCTTTCTATCTCTATTTCTCTACCTACGTGGCTCTCTCTTTCTGTCTCTCTAATGGCAGTCATTCACAGTGAATTGGAGGTTCATTCCATCAATCAAATATGGAAATTTGGCTCAAATCCAAGTAATTTCTTCTCTTTTGTTTCAAATTTATTAATTTTGTGAGCCTTGACTAATTATCGTTGATTCTTTGGATGGAATTGAGTTCATTACTGGGGTTACTATTTCTATTATCTATGCGATTGCCATTTTTGGCCTCCGATCTTATCTAGATAGTATAATTGAAATATAGTTAAGGTGCAATTAATTAATGAGATCATATGAGGGAATAAGTAGGAGGAATTAAGGAGGAATTACTAGTAGAATTGAGTAAAACGGGGTTAGCATACAAAGCAAAAGAAAACAGCAGCTTTGGATATATATGTTGTTTTGTTGTGATTAACATGTCATATATATATTAATCTGTTCCTTTTTATTTGCTTCTGTCTTAATTCATTCCTTGTTCCAAGGCTTTGATTTTCTTTATCTTTTTCATATCTTTTTTTGCTATTGTTCTGGTATGAGGGTTACATAATGATCAATTTGGCTTTAGCATAATTCATGCATAATTGTACAACTGGGGGTGATGCGTGATTAACTAATATGCAATTAGAACAAGTGGTGAAAGGAAAAGAATCGTTGGCTCAACTTGGGAATTTGTTGATGATGAAGGTGTTTTGTAGCAGAAATTTTGGATAAGTGTCATATACAAGTACAAGCTAATTTTCTGTGGTTGTGGAGTATTAATATGAGATACCATCTATTGGAAACAAAAAAAGTGCATTAGAACCCGTTGCAGATATGTGGTTATGCATTCTGTGGTTGTTCTCTAATCAATTTTGAATCCCCAAAATCAATGTCAAACATGAGACTTTGAGATGGTATTGAATTAAGAACAAATAGCCTATATAGGGTGTCATCTTATGCCAAATTGTATTGAGTTGTATTGGGGAGTATAAATTAAGGTGTTTGTGATATATTCTATAATTTGCTGAGCTTTCTACTTTGTCAATCCACAAGTTCAAAAATTGCGCCAAAATTATGTAGAACTTCTTTCACAGCCAAAAGACTATATACATATCTGATTTTACTATCAAAATTGTCCGGCATAAATCTTCTTGTTTCTTGGATTATATTGAACCTCTGAGTTGTGCAAGTAAAAATGAGTTGTGTAGAGAAATTGAATTGAGGTTTTTAAGCCTATTAGCTCAAGCGGGAGAACATTTGTGTACTTACACAAAATATGTGAGTTCAAATCTCATATATGCTACATGAATTCTAATAGGGTATTAGGAAAGCCTTTGAATGTTAAGTGTTGTACAATTGTAGAGTAGTAACAAGAAAAATTAAGTGGGTGTTTGGCCTAGATTTTAAAAGTGTTTTTGAATTAAAAAACAGAAGTTAGGCCAAACACTAGTTTTTAAAAAATTAAAACTATTTTTCAAAAACGATTTTGGAAAAAAAAAACCTCCCCAAAACAGAAACAACAAATAACTCGTTTCTGTTTCTAATTTCTAAAAACTCCGTAATAACCACCCGGAATCCCATTCCCTCTCTGTCTCTCTTATCTTTTTACGTTAGTTTAATTTTTCTCTCTCCTCTATCTATATCTTTTTCTCTCTCTCTCTTATTTTGTTTTATCTCTATCTTATTTCCATCTTTCTAGAAATCTTGGCCAAATAAATTAATTATTTGAAAAACACTTATATAAAATTTAGGCCAAACACTTCAAATTTTTCTTCAAAAATAATTTTCAAAAAAATAATTTTTTAAAAATTAGGCCAAACATGCTCTAAATTAGGAACATAGTACTCTATGAAACTATTGAATATATTTGAAAACTGTTTAAACTACAAGCATTACTGAGATATGATCCTACTTGCTTTAATTTCTTTCGAAGCATAGTTGCTATCTGAATTGTGAACACATAACAGATGACCTCTAAATGAGCGTACATGAAACTTAAATCAGAACATTCCATAACAAGACAAAAGTAGTGTTTTGTTTCTTAGAAAGGATCTTATAAACTTGTAGCCTATATGGGATTCGAACCCACATTATTTGTATAAGTACACAAATGCTTTGTCATTTGAGCTAATAAGCTATATATAACTTACTCTATTACCTAAAGCCCCAATAAGGTTTTAGACATGGCAAACACACCAAGCCAAATGCAAGACATACCTAGGAGCTAACAATTGTTTTCTCTTGTTTTTTTTTTTTTCAATGAAATCTTTTTTTGATGTTTCACAGAAGAGTGAAAGACTTGCAGTCTTAAGTAATTTCTGTGCTATTGAAAGTTTAGCATACACTGAAAACTCATGTCATGCGCTGTCGTGGCTTGTCTCTTTATATATTAGATTATCTTTTGCTTGTGGTAATGTAAGTGCTAATGATTAAGGCTTAGTACCAAATGTTGTTCTCCATCGTGATATTATCATGCTTCAGCAGTATTCATCTCTGTTTATTCTGTTCTCTCATTATCATTACCTCACTTATACATGTTTCGATG
Organism: Talinum fruticosum; assembly: GCA_021018815.1. NCBI lineage: Eukaryota > Viridiplantae > Streptophyta > Magnoliopsida > Caryophyllales > Talinaceae > Talinum > Talinum fruticosum. The sequence continues at coordinate 364,812 of JAITYX010000048.1, read as the reverse complement.
TAGAAAACCATAGAGGAAGATAACAATTGAATCCTAGCTTGCTTAACAATTACACAAGCACAAAGGCAACTATTAATTTTAATCTTGGTGGGATATATATATATATATATATATATATATATATATATATATATATATATATATATATATATATATATATATATATATATATGCATGAGATAGATGAGATAGACAGAAAGTTTGACATACACGTGATTTGAACTTAAGTGTATGACCACTATATTATTATCTTCCTTAAAATTGGCTAACGTCTTATCCGTTGGAGTGGCCGAGATGCAAGAGCAAGTGGTCGGGTGGCCGTGTAGCTCTAAACTGTAAACCCCAACAAAACCCAAATCAAAGAAGCTAAACCCACAATCATTGAAGAAGTCCCTCAAGATGATGAAGATGAATATGAGGATGTAGATGATAACCTTTTGATTAGTGATGATCTTGATGATAGTACTCTCTCTCTCTCTCTCTCTTTCTCTCTATCTGTGTGTGTATGTATCTATCCCTCCTTGAAAAATGCATTTGTTTTGTTGGGTTAATTTGAATATGTTTGCATTATCTACTCCCATCAGTAGCCACTGCCATTTTCAAGAAGCATCCAGTTGGAAGTTAAACGCACGGTTTATAAATTGTCTTGAAAATTTTGTGAATGAGCAAAAAGACAAGCGGGTGCACTCGAATCAAACTACAACAGACAAACACTAAATAATTTGGGCAAAATTCTATCCTCCTTATCATTAATGTTATAGTTAGAGTTTTAAGAATAAGATTGCAGAGCTATGGGGATTCATCAAGCGGTAATAAACAAAGGTTTTACTCGATATTCATAACTGAAGTTGTTGGAAAAACTAATAGTCTCACTTCAATTTTCATAAATTTCACAAAGTAATAACCAGAAACATGAATTCAGTCAAACCACAAAACATGAATTTGCAAATTGAAGAACAATACGGTTCAAATTTCACAAAGTAACTTTGCTAATTTCACCTAGGACATTTTAGGGAGAGTTTCAATCAAACCACACGCATGAATTCAGTCAAACCACGGAACCTAAATTCTCAAATTGAAGAACAATTTAGAATCTGAATTCGCACAATAGAAAGAACAAATTGTAGTTATTTTTCCTAAAGAAATTGAAGATGAGAAGAAAGAATAACTTGAATTCACCTGAAAAAGACCTAATTTCGCCTGAAAAAGAATAAGGGAACCGGCGAAGACGGGAGGCCGAGAGCGAGAGACACCTAGCAAGAGGGTGGCTGAGCATGTTGACAATAGAGAAGCGGTTGCTGGTAATCGGTAATAGGGGAGTGAAAGAGAGAGAAAGGGGCATCGACTTAAGAGAGAACGAGAGAGGAAGCAAGAGATATGAAAGTCGTTTCTAGTCGAAGTCGGGCCGGCAAGAGGGTGGCGTGGCCGAGGAGGCGAGAGAGAGAGGAGGGCGGTTGCCGGCGACGGAGACGTGGTTGCAAGTGAGAGTTTAGGAGAGAGAGATGAGGTAGGTGAGAGTTTGAGAGAGGAAGTAGGGGGATGAATATACCTGGCAATCGGGTCATTCGGTTCGGGTTCGGTTCGGGTTAGTTCGGTTCGGGTTAACTTCGGGTTGATCTTGTTCGGGTCCGGTTCGGTTTCGGGTTCGGGTCAACTTCGGTTCGGGTCAACTTTGGGTCGATCTTGTTCGGGTTCATTTGGTTTCGGTTCGGGTCAACTTCGGTTCGGTTCAACTTCGGGTCAATCTTGTTCGGGTTCGATTCGGGTTAATTTCGGATCTAGTCGTAATCGGGTCACTTTTTGGATCAAAATCGATTCAAAATTATACCACTATAGGCACAAAAGTCCATCTCGAGAGACCCAACAAAAAAAAATGTGGGTTGGGTCACTTTTATTCGGGTTAAGTTGATTCGGATCTGATTCGATTCGGGTCATTTTGGGTTCGGTTCGGTTTCGGTTCGGGTCATTTTGCATTCGGGTCGGTTTCGGTTCGGGTCATTTCGGGTCGGTTCAGTTCGGGTCGGTTCATTTCGGTTTCGGGTCAAAATCGGTTCAACTGCTTTCGGATGTCGGTTCGGTTTGGGTTTCGGTCGTTCGGGTTGACCCGTTCGGTTCGAGTCGGTTTGCCAGGTCTAGGGATGAAATGTCGAGTGGAAGAAAACCCCTCCTCGAATATTTTTAGTTTTCTTTTATTTTAACTAAGAAAAATATTTTTTAATTGAAGTCATTGGATGAAAATTGAACGGCTTACCTATTATTGGTGCTTATTTATAAAGGGGTGCTTATTTTTTTAATTTAAGAGGGAGAGAGAGAGAGAGAGAGAGAGAGAGAGAGTTCTGGTGTAGAGACAAAATAAAAAAAAATATGTGTTTTCTCGCACGTGACTTGTACGATGTATACATAGCTTCGGTATCCAAGAGTGTACATAATAATTTTCACTTGTACGGTGTAAAGAGAGAGATATGAGAATTAGCGTGCTTTTAACTTATTTGATAGATGCAACAAAGGAAATTTGCGATGGAGAGTGAGGGTTAGGAGAGAAAGAGAGATTGAGACGAGAGAAGCAAAGAGGAGCGAGGGAAGTAGAGAGCAAGAGCGGGAAGAAGAAGAAGAAGAAGAAGCGGAGGAACAAAACGCAAGAGGGAGAGCGAGAACGAGAACCGGATCCAGAGCCGGAGCGAGAGGGTGGGAGTAGAGAAGGAGTTAAAAGACGGAGGCGAGTAAGAGAAGTGGTGAAGGAAAAGTAGAGAGAGAAAAAGAGAGATGGAGGTTCGAGCTGAGCAGCGAAGAGGAAGAGGGAAAAAGTGAGAGAATTCGACGGGAGCGAGAGACGAGAGGGTAGCAAGAGGGAGAGAAAAGGAGAACGAGAGAGCGAGAACCAAAGACAGAACAAGGCAAATGAGTGAGAGACGGGACAGGGAGCGACGGAGGGCGGGCGGGGAGAGGAGCGAAGCGGAACACATAGGTTGGCAAGAGTAAGAAAGGCAGAGAGGGCAAGAGCTTCGAGACAGAAAACATGAGTTATAGAGAGTAGAGAATGGGATCGGGATCAAGAGACCGAGAAGAAAAAGAGAGCGCGAAACAAAGGGGAAACCCAAATCGACTCCATTAGTTCAACTATTCAGTCAAACCCTAATAAATCGAGGTGGGTGGTCTTATAATATAAACTATGTTATATTTGAACTAAAATGAATTGGTATCGTGAATTGATCCTCTATGTGATTGAATTTCAGCTTGATATATATTAGGTTGTTTGATTATGTGAAATTGTGGATATTGCATAGACAGATGGATTGTCACACATGCGTTTAGCTACCTCCAATTAAGAAAAGTGAATACAACAGGGGTAGTTATTGTTTAAATTCGCTTTGACCTTTCCGAGTTAGTTGTGTTTAACGATCTCTTGATTGGTAATCATGAAGTTGAATCAGCTGAAGGAGTTTATTATATAAACTCGTGATTGAGGTGAATGGAAACGAATTGAACTCGAATCGAAAAAAACCCGAAACAAGCTAAATGTCATGGAAGTTAACCGTGTATGTTTAATTATGAGGATTTCATATAAGTGAGAAATTAGTACGTGTATATATATATATATATATATATATATATATATATATATATATATATATATATATATATATATATTGTAACGCCCCAAAACCCATAATCACCAATCTAGTCATAACGATCGACTAACTAATAATTAAAGTAGCGGAAAAGAAAATTAGAAGCGTTACCGTCATTCTTTAACAAAGAGCAATGCAACTTCCAAATTAAAATACAAACATAACTTAATAAGTTGAAGTTCATAATACTTAGTACGTCCAACTTATAACAACATAAACGGGAAACATGTTATCGAGCGCCATCATGATTACAACTTATTTAACCACATCATACACGACTCTCACATATCACATTCATGTCAATCACTGTGAGCCTCTAAGTCTCGTTGACCAAAATGAACACATCTGTTTTCCTTTGAATGAGCGTTACCTAAAACAAAACAGAGAAAAATTTTGAAATAATGAGCCAAAAGTTCAACACGTCTATCCATATATTGTAAATAATTTATGTGAAGATACATTTGACAGACATGAAGTTTCATTTATATAAATCAGGTAGGAAGAATATAATAAAACAGTAATTCATTTATTATCCGAGTGGCTCCTTACGATCATCGATTTCCCTAAGTATGCGTACACCTAGACCAATTGGAAAATCTGGTTGATAATGGTCAAATATATGATATGATATGGTTATGATAAAATATGATTGATATGGGGCGGGCCACATAATTAGGTGACAAATAATATTTGAAATGATTCCTTTCATTAAGCAAACCATTTTGATATTGTTATACATAAACATGTGGATTTTCGTAAGGCACAAGCAATAAACGTATCTTAATACTTGGTGTTTCGTTCCCTTTGATTCTTTTTTAAATGACGACTCGGAAGACCGACATAGATGACCTTAACAATTATATTAAAATAAAATATTTCATTAATAAGATCAATACTTCAAGTAATTTGATTTTAACTATTATTATTATTATTATTGTTGTTGTTGTTGTTGTTGTTGTTGTTATTGTTGTTGTGGTGGTTGTTGTTGTTGTTGTTGTTGTTATTGTTGTTGTGGTGGTTGTTGTTGTTGTTGTTGTTGTTATTACAATTTCTTGTGACTAGGTGAATTTCATTTAGGTAAGACATTTCTTAACTTGTGAATGTCATGAAGGTTTGCTCTTGGAGAGACTAAGTAACCCTAGAGGGGATGAATAGGGTGATGAGGAAATTTAAACAAGTAATGGAAGAATAAAACTAGAAATGACTCCGAGGAGAGTCCGAGTCTAGATTGAACTCGGAAAAGCACTAACTCGGAAAGTTACGTGGAAACCCTCCTGGGGCAGAAAACCACGGTCAGTGCTAATCCAAGCACTAAGTCAAATCCACTATTTTGAATCCACAAAATACAGTAGAAAGACTCAATCGAATTACTCCCTTAGACAATTCCTTACAAGATTTTCCTAGACTCGTAAATTTCCTTATCTCGATCTAGTACTTCCTAACCGAGGTAACCTTTAAAGCTAGGGACAACCGAGCTGAGTTAACCCTTACAGCTCAGTCAAGGGACCTTACTCGAAAGTAAGAATAAGTGTTTGTAACTAATTACAAGACCTTACAACTCGGAAAGATGTTAAGTACAAGGTTGGAGTTGTAAGTAGAAGATTGAGTATGAATACAATGACTTTTGCTTAAGTACATGTATTGACAGTTGGTTCAAGCAATCTTCAAGTCTTGAGAGTTGACTTCTATTTATAGATAACCAAGCGGACTAGCCGTTGTGACTATCTTCCGACTTGAAGTCCTTTGTGACCGTTACAGTGGTCTTTCCGAGTCACTTAGAAAATATCCATTGAGGTGTGAACGTTAGGCAACGGCTCTTGACTCCTTTGGAAGTCCCAATCCACTAATGGTGTCCGAAAAGTAGGGTGGAAACTACCGTTGAGCTTAGCGTTGCAGATTTTCGATTTTGGAAACAGACACCCCTAACACGAGTAGTCCGGGCCTAGGTCGAAGTAGGAAAAGCCTTGTCTGCCGGTGATTTGACATCTTGAAGCCTGCTACTTTTGTATTTAAAAATAGGATAACCTCATTTGAATAACCTACAAAAGTAAATCAATTTGGTTCTCAAAGTATAAAATACTTTGGTCCAAGATTAGACACGAGATAATAATTTAATTAACATAATTAAGTGCGTAATTATCCGAGTCCTAAAAGAATGGAATTTTCCGAGTCTAATATCCATTATACTCTAATTCCATCCGAGTCGAGTCTAGAAGTAAAGCAAGTCGATAAAGAACATCGAGTAGAAAGACTTGATCTAGACTATCAATGTTCAAACCAAGCATGCTGACTTAGAAAGATGAATGAACATAATAAATCAATTAAACTTAGATCATGAAGTCAAAGCTGAGTTTATGCACATTAGAGCAAATGTTTGAACATGCAATATATATGAGTGTTGTCCGAGTGACTCAAAACTGTGTGTGAACAAAGTATGCTTTCCGAGTCGGTCAGAATCAAATGAGAACATATGCAAAGGTTTACGTAACACTCGAAAAGATTCTATAACACTCGTAAAAGTTTCTAAGACACTTAGAATGACTTGTAATCAAAACCTTATAAGAGATGAAGTCTTATACCTGATTCCTTGATGGAACTCAGAATGATGTATATGTAAAGTCCGAGTCTTGAATCTCCCCTTTTGATGAAAGACATTCCATACTTAGATAGAAACTTTGTTAGTGATATAGATATGGTTTTTCATCCTTTCTCAAAGAATAAGTGAGAAAATCATGATAGAATTGTATGGAGTATATACAGTGAATGAAATTTATATTCTATCGGAGCAAATAAGTTTAGATTGCATAGAAAAGAGCTAAAGTATCATAGCAAAAAAAAAATTACTGAGGAACAGAGCAATGATGGATTGAATTGAAATTCGAAGTAATAAAATCGAAATAATTGTTAGTAACTCAAAAAGAATTGCAACTCAGATTATAATGAAATTTCATTATAATTTAAACTAAAAATTACACAAAAGAGGGTGAGAGAAACTCCCTAAACAAGACAACAAATTTTTCTAACTATTCTCCCCTTGCCTTTCAAAGCAAAACAAAATGAGGAAGAATGTATCAAGAAGATACAGATTTGTATGTTTGGACAAAAAAATTTTAAAACAGCAAAAAAAATTTAAGATGGAGGAGAGGGAGCAATCTGAGTCGAGGTTGGTGGACGAGCAAGTGCGCCTTCGCTGATAAGATCTTGAAGATGTTGACGAAGGAGGCGGGGCAGCACCGGATCTCCGGAATGGGCTCATCTCCGAGTGGCTGACCCGTAACTAGGTCGTCCAGAGGCTCATCTTCTTGGAACTCGACCGATGGAAGGGTGTGCTCGGGCCGACCGACTGCCGACCGACCTTGGTCAACAGGGTCTTCGACCCACTCGGACTCACTGTCCGAGCCGATCATTTCTGGTCGAGGTTCCGGAGCACCTTGGCCCTCTCGTTGCTACTGCCGCTTGTTCCGCTTCCTTCTCCCCTTCCTCGATGGAGCTGCCTCAATCGCAGCTCCTCTTCTTCTTCTTCTTCTCCTTGTTCTCCCCCTTCGGAGGAGGATTTGGCTGGATTCGAGGATTCTTCGGATGCATCCGAGTCTACCGAATCTCGAGCCGCCTTGGAGCGCAGCTTGCTCGAAGGAGCTCAATCAGCTCCCTCTCGCTCCTTAACCAATGCCTTCATCTCGAGAAACACGTCTTGCTCGCTTCTCGAATTTGGGATTAAGTTGTTTTCTTGTTAATGGTCATAGACTATAGGACAGTCTTGAATGACCGGAGGGTGTCCTTGAATTCAGTGGATACCGAGGAGATTTTGTCCATCACAACAGAGGACTAAGCGGAAGAAAGAACTTGAGAAACACCTGAGGTGGAGGCACCACCAGGTGGCGGTGATAGAGAGAGAATAGGTTGAGTATGAGTCCGAGGCGGGAAAGGGGCCTCGGCTTCGAGCTATGAACCCGACACCCGGTTGGGTCTCCCGGTATCCATACCCAAGAAGTTCATTTTTACTAACAATAATGGCAGCCTCGTAAACCGCGTTAGGATCCGAGGGAAGAGTAACTTTGAATTGTTTGAAGATGAGGATAAGAAGAGCCCCGAAAGGAAGTGGGGTGTTCTTCTTGGTCCGAGTCCGAGCAGCACAACCGCCATTTGCTCGACTATAGCAGGAAAGAGGTCTACTTCGTAGCCCTCGAGGATATCTTAGAGAGCTTTTAGATGCTTGGAGTTGGGGTTCTCCTTGCTAGAATGTTGTGAGAAGAAAGTTCTCATCAGCAGAAAACAAAGAAGGCGAGCTTCGATTTGAGTTGGGTCACAGAGAAGTTTTTGCGTGACCTAGGGAATTCTTTGGCGCATTTCTCAAAGAAGTCATCAGCAACCTCGTTGAAAGGTATGGGGTTGCTGTTCAAGAACATAGAAGATACTTTAAAGAGGCGATGGAGAAGAGAGGTGTTGATGCGAACGGTTATGTTTTGAACTCTTGAGGTGAGGATACCCTCGGAGCTAGAAAGATTTGTGTAGAACTCATAAACGAGTTCTGGGTAAATGAAATCACTAAAACAGAGGAAATTGTAAACCCCTGTTGATTTTATGTGAGCCAACTACGAGAATTTTGTGGTCGGGAAGAATTTGTCATCCAACGTAAGATGTTATGTGACAATAGGTTTTGAAGGATTGGAGGTGCCTTCTTGGCTTTTGGTTCGAGGTTTCTTGGTGGCGTAACCAAGAAAATCAGGATGGGAACCTCTTTTTAGCATGTTTGATGTGGAAAATAGAGAGAGAGAGAGATGAACTTTTGTGAAAGAGAAGGAGTGAGAGAGAGATAGCTCTACGAAAGTGAGCGGAAAAAAATAAAAGAGTAGAAAAAGAGAGCTGAGAGTGACAGAGCTTACTTGAGATGACCTTCACTTAGCTTGAGAGCGACAAGAGTTTCTTTGATCACAGAGAGCTTGCTTGAGTTGAAGTAATTGCGAGTTTGAAAGTAAAGTAACAAAATGAAGGAAAGTAGATGTTATTTATAGAGAAATAATCGTCCTTCGATATTCATTCCGACTCGGCTCTCCAACGGTCACCTCAGCACCATTGTGATCGTTCCGCTCTCCAACGGTTAGAATTCTAGCGATTGTCTCTCAACGGCTAGTTGTCTAATCGATGCGCGAGCGAGAGAGAGAGAGAGAGAGAGAGAGAGAGAGAGAGAGAGAGAGAGAGAGTTTTTAAAAGAAATTTCGAAATTCTCCACTGATCTAGAGATGATTTTAGAAGTTTGATGTCCATTTTTCTCAAAATCTGAGTCCGACTCAGTAAAGTTTCCGATCGACTCGAAACCGCAAACAACTAATAACTCGTAGTTCAGTATCACTAGTTCAACCGAACTAATTGTTATTAAAGAAAGTAAGCACACAACACATGATCATGCAAATTAATTTCACTCGGAAAAGCACATAATTATGCATGAATCATGCCAAGCTCATTCCTAATAAAGAAAAACTGATCCTCACTAAGTGGCTTAGTAAAGATATCAGCTAATTGAAGATTGGTAGGAATGAATTCAAGTTCAATATCACCCTTTCCAGAATGATCTCTTAGAAAATGATACCCGACCTTAATATGTTTAGTCTTTAAGTGCTCGAACTCGGATTCTTGGTGATTCTTATTGCACTTTGATTGTCACACTTGATTGGAACCGATTTGAATGAAAGTCCAAGATCTCTCAAGTGTTGCTTTATCCATAAAATCTGAGCACAAGCATGCTCCAACCGCAATATACTCAACTTCACGGTTGATATAGAGCTATTAAGTTTTGCTTCTTTGAGTGCCAAGATATCGTGGATTGACCCGAAACTGCCGAGCTCCTGAAGTGCTCTTTCTATCAACTTTGTACCCAGCGTAGTCAACATTTGAGTATCCAGTGAGAGTCGGTTCCGAGTCTCTCGAGTACGATGGACCTAAATTCCGAGTCCCCGCAAGATATCCGAATATTCTCTTCACCGTAGTGAGATGTGATTCTTTTGGATTAGCTTGAACTCTTGCACACGGATAGACACTAAACATTATGTCTAGCCTACTGGAAGTAAGATATAGCAAAGATCCAATCATACCTCGGTAGAGTTTCGATCTACCGCTTTACCTTTCTCGTCCGAGTCCAGTTTCATACTGTCTGCTCATAGGTGTTCGCTGCATGTTTCGCATCTTGAAATTTGTACTTCTTCAGCAGCTCCTTGATATACTTTGATTGATGGACATAGATGCCATCTTTGTCTTGCTTGATTTGTAGACCAAGGAAGAAGTTGAGTTCTCCCGTCATATTCATTTGAAATTCTTGTCTCATTAACTCGTAAAACTTTTGACACGTAATTTCATTAGTAGCTCCAAAAATTATGTCATCAACATATATCTAAGCAATAAGAAAGTCTTTCCCCTTGGTTTTTGTAAAAAGAGTCTTGTTAATCTAACCTCTTCTAAAATCATTTTTAACCAAGAAATTGCTCAGTCTTTCATACCAAGCTCCGGGAGCTTGTTTAAGACCATAGAGAGCTTTTTGCAATTTGAAAACATGATTTGGAAATTCTGAGTTTTCAAATCCAGGGGCTGCTCAATATAGACTGCCTCTTCAATGAAACCATTGAGAAAAGCACATTTAACATCCATTTGATATAACTTGATATTCATGCTAGATGCAAATGCCAATAGGATTCTAATAGCTTCAATTCCGCAACAGGTGCAAAGCTTTCCCCACAATCAATCCCTTCTTCTTGATTGTAACCTTGAGCCACAAGTCTAGCCTTATTTCGATTACCAACCCACCTTCATCCAGTTTGTTCTTGAAAACCCATTTGGTTCCTATGACTGGGGGTCGAAGGTTGTTTGGTCGAGTCCGGACTTGGTTTCTTTCGAATTGATTGAGTTCCTCTTGCATGGCCTCTACCCATTCAGGTTCATTTAGGGCCTCTAGTGCATTTCTGGGTTCATTTAATGAAATGAATGCAGTGAATATACATAGATTTTGAAGAAAGGAACGAGTTCTTACCCCACTGTTGATATCGGATAAGATGTTTTCTAGTGGGTGGCTAGAAGCATACTTGAATACTCTACTTGTTCTTTGGTTCACCAGATCTGTAAGTTGAATTGGTTGATCTTCAAAACTCTATTCTGAGTGAGCTTGCTCATCCGATTGACCTTCAACATTCCGAGTTGGCTCTTGAGTTGTCTCATTCTAAGGCATGTTGTTCTATGTCACTTCGTTCGAGTGACATTGATTTGATTCTTGATGAGTTCATTTTCATCAAGATCATCATCTTTGTTGAGCTTCAAGTCCGAGAACGTTGACTCACTTGGTTTTTCCTGTTCAATCTCATCAAATACAACGTGGATGCTTTCTTCCAATTTGTTAGTTCTTTTATTGAAAACTCGATAAGCTTTGCTATGAGATGAATAACCAAGAAAAATACCTTCATCTGACCGAGCATCAAACTTGGTCAGGTGATCCTTACCATTGTTGTGAACGAAGCACTTACATCCAAAGGGTTTGAAGTATGAAATGTTGGGTTTCTTCCCTTTGTAGAGCTCGTATGGAGTTTTCTTCAGAATGGGTCCGATGAGGCATCCGTTCGGTGTGTAGTTTGTTGTGTTAACCGCCTCAGCCTACAAATAGTAGGATAGATCATGTTCAATCATCATTGTCTTAGCTATTTCTTCAAGCGTTCGGTTCTTCCGCTCCACCACTGCATTTTGTTGAGGAGTTCTTGGTGCTGAGAAGTTGTGAGAGATGTCATTCTTGTCACGGAACTCTGCAAATTCCGAGTAGTCGAACTCCCTTCCATGGTCAATTCGAACTCCCTTCCATGGTCAATTCGAATTCTCCGAATCTAAGTCCGAGACTCAACTTGGATTTTCCTGCAGAGCTTGCTGAACTCTTTGAATGCTTCATTTTTGTGCTTAAGAAAACACACCCGTGTAAATCGTGAGTAGTCATCAACAATAACAAGCACATATGATTTACCTCCGAGACTCTTGACAGGGATTTCACCACATGAATCCATATGCAACATTTCAAGCACCTTGGATGTAGAAATAGTTTTCAAAGATTTGAAAGATGATTTGACTTGTTTCCCTTTTGTGCATGCTTCACAAATTTTATCTTTCTTAAATGCCCAGTTAGGCAATCCTCCGACCGAACCATGAGATGTAAGTTTCTTAATGGTGTGCATGCTAACATGACATAGTCTACGATGTCATGTCCATGAATCATCATGAAGAGATGCTTTTAAACAGGATAAATTCGACTCGGGTCGAAAGAGGAATAGTATAGGTGTTACCCGATCTCTTACCTAAAAGCTTGATCTCCTTGGTGGCATCATCAGAGATATAACAATTGGTCTGAGTAAATCTTACCTCTTGACCTTTATCACACAGATTGAGAGATGCTCGAGCGGATTGTATTTTAACCCTTTGACAAGGTATACTAGGCTGACCAGATTGCTTCCTTTTCTAATCTTGCCTCGTCCCAATTATCTTGCCTTTGCTTGTCATCTCCAAATGTGACTTTTCCTTCCTTGTAATCTTCTAACTCGAAAAGAGTCTTGAATCTCCTAACATGTGGTGTTAGCATCCACTGCCTAGGTACCAATGCCCTTTTGTTCTTTTCTCGAGCCACCTACAAGTCGAACCAAACTAACCTTTCTCACTTCCTCTAACGAACCCAAGTAACTCCCTTTACTCGTGGTCCTTTTCGAGGAAGTAGACTCTTGGGAACCCAGATTTGAATAACTTTAGGTTTGTTCCGATTCTCGAGTCTTTCTTTTAGAGAACCGAGTTTGTGTCTCTTTCTTTTGAAAAGTTTTTCTTTTATAAACCAGTGGAGAAGGTTTTCTCCGTAAGCCGGTCCAGGCTCAGTCCTCGTTTCATTCTTATGAATGGGATCGTGCTCAGCCTTCTTGAACTTCACAGCTCGGAATCCTTTTGAAAAGCTCCGAGTAGGAATTGGATTCCTCTTTTTGTTAAAACCAAGTCCTTCTTTTCCGAAGGGGACACATTGTGATCCTAAAAGCATGTCAAGGTTTTTCCGACCTTGAGTAAATTTTAAAATAATATCTTGAGACTTATTGAGCTCTTGCTTCAGATGCTCATTTTCTCTTCGAGTAGCTCGGACTCAGTCTCATTAGATTGAGCACTAGTCTTGAGTTCTCTTAAAGTAAGTATTAGTTTTTCCAATTCATTTTTCAAAGAGATGCTCTCGAAGTAACGGACTCAAGTTGTTCTTTAAACCGAGAAGAATCGAATTGGACTTTTCTTCCAAAGTAAAAATATATTTGGTTAAATCAACTTTGGAGAATTTGAGGAAGTATTCAATTACCTCCCGAGGATTTGTTTCCTCACTGTCTCGGTGATCGGAGTCCGACTCTAATTCGGCTTCGAGTCGAGAGTGCCATCGGACACTTTGAATCATCTCGAGTCATCATCATCTTCGATGAGTCTTCATCACTCCAAGTGGCCATCATAGCCTTTTTCTTCTTTCTGTCCCTCTTTCTTCCGGGACAGTCTTTGACTATATGTTCCTTGCTGCCACATTCAAAACAGTCGAAGTTCTTAGTTAAAGATAACTTTGAAGGGGAAGTATGTTTACCTTTTCTGTCCTTCTTGTCTTTCTTATAGAACTCTTCTCTTGGCTTCTTATCCTATCTCTTGTGCTTCATCATTCTATTGAAGCCTCCGGCGATAAGTGCCATGGGATCCTTTTCGAGTCGGAGGAACTCAGATTTGCTTCTCTGTTTTCGAGGCCTTTAGCGCAATGTTCCTTTTAGTGTTGACCTCTGCATCCTCCTCTTCCAGGTGGATCTCATAGGTGAGTAGTTTCCCAATGAGTTCGTCCGGCTTCAGCAAGGATAGGTTCTCGAGCCTCTTCAATGGCTGTCACCTTGGGACCCCATCTTTTCTTGGGTAGACTTCGAGTATCTTTCCGCACATTTCCTCGTGGGAAATCTTTCTACCCAGAGATTTGAGATTGTTAGTAATCTCGGTGAAGCGGATGAACATCCGAGTGATGTTCTCTTCGGCTCCATCTTGAACAGCTCGTACTTGTGAAGATATTGGCTTATCTTCGCTTGTCCGACCTGGCTTGTGCCTTCATAAGTGTTGACAAGCGTGTCCCACACTTCTTTGGCCGTGTCACGGCCGACACTCGGCTGTATTCTTCCGAGTTGATGGCGCACATCGAAAGTTCATCGCCTTGAAATTCTTTCCGAACTTCACTGCTTCATCGAGTGGTATACTCGAACTTTGTTTTGGGCACGAGTCTTGTTTCTTCCATCTTCATTGGAATGTAGTTCCCTACTTGTATAATGTTCCAAACATCTTCATCGTGATCCAACAGGAAACATTCCATGAGCTTCTTCCGAGTCCACGAAGTTAGATCCTTTGAACTTTGGTGGTCTGCTGGAAGATCTTCCTTCATCAAACTCTCTATTGTTCTGAACCATTTGATCTTTAAACCTTTGGATGGTTAGATCCTTTTTGAAAAGTTAGGCTCGATATCAATTGAAGGTTTGCTATTGGAGAGACTAAGTAACCCTAGAGGGGGTGAATAGGGTGATAAGGAAATTTAAACAAGTAATGGAAGAATAAAACTAGAAATGACTCGAGGAGAGTCCGAGTCTAGATTGAACTCGTAAAAGTACTAACTCGTAAAGTTACGTGGAAATCCTCCCCGGGCGTGAAAACCACGGTCATAAGATAAATCATAGAGTATTAATAGTACAATCCATCAACCATATCATACTTTCATTCCATAATTTTAACTTCCTTTTCAAACACACTCTGTGTTCCAAATATTATCGAAACAACTATTCTCATATTTCCGAGCTAACTTACTAAATGAATTGAACCACACCAAAATACAATTTTAGTCATCTTTTAACTTTTGGATTTTTTAAAGTCACATTGTCACCAATGCAATTTATTCAATTCATTTAGCAAACCATTTATTCAATTCTCTAATTGAATAAAGGTATTTTCGAACATCAAACAGCTTATTCAATTCTTTAACTAAATAAAAGAATTTTCAAACAAGTAAACTATTATTCAATTCCCTAATTAAATAAAAGTTATACTCAGAGCATTAGATCATTGTCTAGACACTAGTACCCTTTTCATTTGGGTGACCGTAACCCAAATTTGACCTTTCGAATCCCGAGAACTACCAAAGTCAAGGAGGAACTCTTATCAAGGAATACCGAGACAGCATGGTATCGTAAGGACAGACCGCACAACCAAGTCCCCTGTTAGTACCGGACCATTAATCCGGACCGCACAGGTTAATTAGGAGTAACAGACCGCACGGTATCCGGTGGTGTAGACACCTAAAGAGTGTCGTCCTTTTCTCTATTTTTGATTTGTTGGCCCGATGATGAAATCCCGAGTTCTATTTGAGGATATGGATCTCGGATATGTGTTCAATTGGTGCAACAAAAGCTAGTAAACCACAAAGAACCCCCCAAGCACCAAATAAAAAGCCTTTTGCCTTAGATTGATCCAAAAATCCCCTTCTTTTGGAAAATCCAAGAACCGGGCCAAGCCTCCAGAGACAACAGAGTCCAGGTGCCACGTACCGAAAAATTCCAGGCTCGAACACTGCGTTTCACTTCGGTCCAACCGGACGAGGAGTTGAAGACCTCAAGACAACGTTAGACACCGCATTTCATGATCACAAGCATCAAAATGCTGCGTTTTGGCTCCAAGACAGTCCACCCGAGACTAGGAGCACACATCCCGCATCAAAATTAAAACCTGCCAAAAATAGAAACCTACAAAAATGAAAATCCGCCAAAAATGAAAACTTTTAATTTTTGGAAAGGTGCTATCGCGGCGCTCGCCATCCCAAACTGTTAAGTGGAACGTAGCGTTTTGTCCCGGAGACTCCTTTGGAAGCACGCTAGGGCACGAAACCCTAGGCAAGCCTCTTATGGGCGGC
Source organism: Talinum fruticosum (assembly GCA_021018815.1). NCBI lineage: Eukaryota > Viridiplantae > Streptophyta > Magnoliopsida > Caryophyllales > Talinaceae > Talinum > Talinum fruticosum. Next base: position 349,227 of record JAITYX010000048.1, on the reverse strand, counting down.
GCCGTGAACTGGACCTTATCTCGGTTTTTCCCTTCTTTATCCTGGTTCTATCAGGTCTTTTCACTTCAATATCCTCGCCAAGTTTTTGTCTGCTACTTTTGGACGGATGACCAAGCTAACCCTAGGTCACTTCCTCGACCTAACCTCTCCCTATAAATAGAGACATTGGCTCTCATTCCCACATGGCTTCCTACCTTTATACCACGCTGCTGAAATTCGCCTAAGAGCTACCGAATACTCATCTTTCTATTCCGATCTCTTGGTCCCTTTTCAGCCTATTCCTTCTCTACTTCCATCATACTCGATACATCCGATCCCTAAACTCCATCAGTCACACATCCGCCTATCTACCTACCAAAATACTCACAAAAAGTCCCCTTTAATTCGCCACCATCGTATCAAGAGATCCGGATCAGCGGGTGGGACAACCCGAGGGCATAAATCTAGTTTTCACAACGGTTTATTTTATTTATATGCTTTCTTTATCACTTTACGTATTGTGGATTTGAGATATATTGCTATTAATTCTTCCTCGCCCGATGTAATCTTTTAGTTTTCCGCTTTCTTTTCTTTTCGCTTTGCCCTTTCTTTTCTTTTCATTTTGCTTTTCTTTTCGTTATTTCTTTCTTTACCGCTTTCTTTATTTCTGCCTTTATTGCTTTCTTTAGTTATTTCTTGGTTGCTTTAATTCTTTATCACATGTTATTACTTTCTTGCTTTTGTACATTATTTTAATTCACTACTCGAACTAGTAATGGTCGTCTTTGGACGGACGGAACGGAAGGATTTATCCTTACATTTCGTACCTTCGCCCCGAATCCGATTCTCGGTTCAAAGACCAATGGAGTCATTTTTAGCCTTTTTCGATCTTAGTTTTCCCATACTAAGATCGAGAGAGCAAATCTTTATTTTTGTTTTTGTTAGCTTTTCTTTCCTAAAAACTGACTCGGTGACTCCCTTTTATTTATTTCTTCTAAATTTTCATCTCGACTATTTTTTGACTGCAGGATAAGAAAACAAGATCTAAATCTGCCAAGCCGGGGCAAAGGTCGAGGTTGATCTCCTCGGCCGTGGCCTCTGGCCGGCGCCGACCACCACCGAGTGCAGGTCACCGCCTGCACCGAGTGGTCAATAGGCTGGGTTTTGGTCCGGATTGGTGTTTTCACACCGATATCGCCCTAAAGCCTCACGGCATATATAGAACCCTAATTTCATTTATCTTTCGGTTAAGAAATAATATCTTACGACTTCGAAAATAATTTCTAAATAAAATGGTTAATAAATCTGCCATTCAACTTTGCTTAATTCGCTTTAAATCATATTTAATAAAATTCATAAATCATAATAAAATGTTCATCCCCACATTCCAAAACCGACTTTCAAAACCATCTTCAAAATAAATCTTTAAAAAAGAGACCCGACACAAGTGGGGAAAGCTCGGCGGGTCCCGGCCAGCCGTGGTTCCTTCAGGTAATGATAGACTCCTTGGCTCTCAAAGCCACTCAACATCAATATACTTACTTTAAAGAGGACATTTGGAAAGACCGCATTTCCAAATTCCCATTTAAAGTCACATTTCTCAAGAATCAGCTCAATTCAATTTCGTTTCAAGTCACAACATTTTAGAGATTCGAAATCATCAAAAACTCGCATTCGAAGGCATTCAAATTACAACTAAGCCACATAAACGATGGAATCACACTATTGTAGATCAAACCCCTTTATTTTCTAAAACCCGCAACTTGAATTCAATTTCTCAATCATTTTCTAAAATTATTTAAAAGCATTTAGAATAGATTTTGTATAATCATAACTTACCTATACAAGCATAAAACCAATCTGCATAAACAGGGTAAATGAAACGTATGTAAATCATATTCAAACCAACATACACTTCTTAAATACACGTAACTCATAAATTCAAGTTAAAAGCACGTATATTCAATCCAAGTACGTCTTTTCGGGTTTTGGTTCGATTCAACCTATTTTGTTTACTTCAGGCTCATATTTCCGTTATTAGTTATAGGGCGACTCCCCTTCATCAAATCCACATTCGAGTCATAGTATTCACCAATTTAGAAGTAACTACACAGCAAGCATTATGGTGATGTATCACTTTCGGACCTCAACTGGACATAAATTTTCATTATAAATTCTCATCCCATTCCATACTACAAGTCATCATATCCACACACGCAAGCTTCTAAAACTCATAGAGTTTAACCACAACATAATAACAATTTGTAATCCATAACCTGATTATTCTCTCCAACTCAATTCAACACTATCTATTCATAATTTTATTTCATAATTCCAATCCCCGAATATATATTAACAACCAATTCACTATTGAATTTCGTGAATCATTCATCCATATAATTCGCATTTTCACTTCATGGCTCCCTAATCCTCAAATTCAATTTAGTTTTAGGAATCATACTCGTTCTCATTTCCAAGTAACATATACTTAATTAGTAGTTTCACTTCTTATAACTTAGTGAAATAGGAATATGCAACATCTCTTCATATCCCAATTAACCCGCCACAACACTAAAGTCAATCTCTATATCCTAGTATAGCATTTCAATTCCACTAACTCAAACCTACGAATTCACAAGGTAAGTAATAATTCAATATCATACGCTCAAATCCACAAATCCTCAATCTAACTTATTCTTCCCGATTCATTCACATGATATATAACTCAATCCAATTTCACAAATTAAACCAAATCAACCAAATCAAATAATTTAATAACAAATCCATTTAGGCTTTAATTTTCATTAATTCAACGTATTACCCACCTTGAATTCTAGGGTTTGGGATCGATTTGGGCTGGTTTCCTTCTTCCTCTTCATTGCTCTCGGTGGCTTCTTGCTTTCAATCCCACTTTGGCTCTCTGTCCATTCCTCTTCCCGCTGCTTTCCCTTGCTTGTCGGTCATGGCTTACCTATTCGTCGGCGTCGTCTCTTCCGCTTGATCGCCACATCCCTCTCTACCTGTTGTTGTTCTACTTCCCGACGGCCTCTTTAGCCTTCGACCTCCCGCCCTCTTCGTCTCTGTCTCTCGAACCTCTATTTCACTATATCTCACTCTCTCGCCACTCACCTTCTCTCTCTTTCTTTTTCTTCTTCCTCCTCTCGCTTCCCTCTCTCGTTCCCTCGGTCTCCCTCTTTGTTTGATCCTCTTCTTCTTTTCCCTCTACTCTATTCCATCTCTCTTTCTCTTTTTCCTATGGCCTTGCCCGAGGAGCCACCCAAAAGGCCCCTCCCCCTCTCTCTCGGTCCTTTCTCTCTCTTCGTGGCTGCACTAAGTGAAGCCACAATTTCCACTTGAGACACTAATCTCCTTCATAAGTCAACACTTAATTTGGCCCTTTTCCTCTTTTTTTTTTTTGCTGTTAATTGTCTAATTTTGACACCAAGCCCCAAATTACTTATGCTTATCTTTATTTTAATTAGGCATAGCGTTAGGTTAGATTAGAATAGGTAATATAACTTACCCCGGGTCCTTCATCTTTTCGGGTTTAGGTAGAAAGTCAAGAAGAGGATTTAATATATTTTACTAACAATAACTATGCGAACACATAATAATTTGCTTAAATAAAATTACGAATATATGTTGACGTATATATTTTAGTTATTCGATCTAATTTATTTAATTAAAACTAATTAATTAATTTAACTCATATAATTACCTTAATTAAAATTTCAGTTATTACATAAAACATCCATCCATAAAATCCATGGCCACACTTGTGTTTTATCAATATAAATCTCACATTTTTTTAATTAAAAGCTTAATCTATAAGATTAATCCTTGCATGCAACATTTATACAATTAATTTCAAACATAATGAGGTAATTAGTTGAGGGTTTGAGATTTTTACCCAAGAAGCACAAGGAAATGGGTTTCTTGAAGAAGTGGAGGGGCTGGGCTTGCTTCCGGTGGTCGGCGACAATTACGGCGGCAGCGGACGATCGGTGACAACCAGTAGAAGGTGGTGTGCGGGCGGCTGGTGGCAGCAGCAAGGGTGGCAAGCCGACTGGGTGCGTAAACGAGTGAAAAACATGTGTATGTGTGCTGTTGGTTTTTCTCCTTTGTGGATGGCGAGTGCAGTGGCGAGGGAGCTGGCAGTAGTGGGTCACCGACAAGCAACAAAAGTGGCGGCAGCTGGGTTGAGTGTAGTGGAGTTTTTGGGGAAGAGGAGGAAATGATGGGCGTGGGTTTTGAGGATTGATTGCATTTAATAACCATCTTCCCTAATTTTTGTCTCTCCTCCCTCATGCTGTAAATTCCAGCTTTTCCCACTCCATGGTTCCTCTTATTTGGGCCTCGAACTCTTTCCCAAGGCCATTTGAACAATTTATAAAATCCACGGGTTGCAAAATCGATTTTATAAAATTTTCCCTTTTGGATAATTATACATATATTTTTGTATATAAATTAAAGTCTTAATGATTTTAACAATATTTTTCTTATTAAATCCGTCGAATTATCCTGGAACATAATTTCGAGTCTTGCAAACACATAACATAATGGTTTGTACATGTACATAATACATATTTTTTTTATATAAATTAAACTCGTAATGATTTTAACAATATTTTTCTTATTTAAATTCCTCGAATGAAAATTTGAATTGAAATGCATGCACTCATTGAAAAATTCTTAATTTTTTTTTATTAACGTGTTAGATTAGGGTCCGGGTGTTACATATATATATGTAAATATTGGATTCAAAAGGTGAATTATTACTAAAGGGACTTAAATATGAACTATAAGGGAAAGGGAAGTCAAAAATTCAAGTTATGCTAGTATTAATGCAAAATGGTCACTAATCCAAAATGAATATGTGAAAGAATGTGCTGCCGTGAATGATTGAACTTGATTGTGGTTTTGAATGACTTATTGTCATATATGATTTTAAGAAAGAACTTGTATGGTTAGTTTTGAAAAGAGTTCAATTGTTCATGCAAAATGATCCTTGAATATGATTTCTTGATATTTATTTTTAAACTTGAAATATGTTCTAAAGAATTGAAACTGAGTGTGGAAGGGTGGCAAATTGTACTATGCCTTCGTTGTGTTTAACTGATTTGAGATTGCTCTTTGAAAAAAAGTTTTATAAGTGAATGTGTTCATATTGGTTTGAATTGATTTTCCGCTAAGGATGCACAACAAAAGAGCTCAGTCTTGCAAATCGGATCACGAGGTCCTTGCTTATTAAGGATGCTTACCATGAACTCATGTTGTTGATTTTTTTGTCGAGAAAAGCAGAGTCCTTATGTATGAGGATTCCTACCAACCTTGCGTATTTAAGAGGTTGTGAATTATTTTCTCGACGAGGAAAGCAGAGCCTTCCAATGGTTTCACTAGAACTAGGTCCTAGTAGCCTCGTGTCATGGGGTTACATATCACCCTAAAAGTCTAGAGCCCTAGATAGATGCTTGATTTTCCAAATGATTTGTTGATGAAGAAAATGTTGAGAAATGGTTTTAGTTTTAGACTGTGTAAACTCGGGTGAGTTTGAATATTGAGTGTTACCCTTTGTTTGGTGTGAGTACTTGGTAGGAGCAACTATGGGTAAACGTTTGAGTTTTCCGCGTATTAAATGTATGTTATAAAAATCCAAATTATGTATTACAATAATACTAAGTAATGAATGCTAGTATGCGTATTATTATGTGAAGATAATTTATGTTTTAAGAGTATAAGACTATTTATTGAGAGAATTGGTGCTCACCCTCCACAATTTCCTCTCAAGTTGGAGGTAATTCGTGGTTTGTTTTGTACCTTTAGTATACTCCGGAGACACTTACGTGATGCTATTTTCGAGTGACGAAGTTTGCTTGAATGTGTATTTTATATGTTTGAATTTGTTAAAACTTATAAATAAGTTCATATAGTTGTGTAAGTTGTGTCATAGGCAATTAATTTGTTTTAAGTTTTAAATGCATATAGGTTGGACTTTGAAGTGTGGTCATCGAGTTGTTGATCTTCGAACGTGTGATTCGTAGAGTATTCCTGGGGCATTAAGCCTAGGGGATATAGCTGAATTACAAACGAAATTCCATCAAAATTTTTTTGGATGAAAAATATAAGAAAACACATATATTACCTTTAAGTGGAAGCTAGAAAACCAAACCCGACATCTTAATTAGCCTTAAGGGTTCCATTCGGGCTTTTTATTGTGGCGCACTTTGGACCGGGGCACAATCTTTCCGGGTTGAGGAGTTATCGTTTGTTTCAGCTTATGTCTCTCTTCCTCGGCAGTTCTTATATGGTGGAACCTGGGGTACAAGAGAATTGTACACTCCCTAGCCTATAACAAAAAACGTGCGGCCCAGGACCAAGTGCGAGTCAAAATATAAATGTTGAAAAAGGGATTTGAACCCCTACCCTCTTTGATAACAACCCAACACTTTTACCGACAACCCACTTACATCTTTTTAATTTATTTTGTAACAAAATAATTGTGAGACCCCGAAATTTCAGGTGCTTGCCTGGTAGTGAATTATTAGAATTTTTCCGAGTCGAAATTAGAAACCCGAGAACCGAAACCGAGCATGGGCTAGCTTATTGGGCCTTGAGAAGCTAGTTGGGCCCAATTAAAAAAAAAAAAAAAGAAAAAGGGAATGAGAATGGGGATTGCTTGGCAGTGAGGAGGAGCTGTCAAGATTAAGCAAAGAGAGAGAGGGGGGTCCAATTGGAATTAGGCAACAAGCCCATTGTGTGTAATTAGGAGAAGAGGAGAGAGAAGGGGGCTGAGACATTAGAAGAGGAACGAAGAAGCGAAGCGGGAAAAAGAAAAAAAGGAACGGGAAAGCAGAGCAAGGGAAAGCAAGAGAAGGGAGATCGGGCGAGGGCGAGCGGAGCGAAGCGAGAGGGCGAGCGGAGCGAAAGCGAGAGAGCGAGGAGGCCGGTGGCCGCCTGAACGGCAAGGGCGCCGTCGCCGGTGGGCAAGGGAGAGAGGGGCTCGGGAGGCCGAGCAGAGCAAAAGCGGAAACAGGGGAAAGCGAGAGGGAGCAGAACGCACGGAGGGAGAGGAAGAGCGAGCGGGCGCGGAACGAGAAAACGCCGAAAGCCGGCTGCCGGCGGGCACGGCGAGCCCGAGGACAGGCGCTGGACGAAGGAGAAAGGAAAAGGGGAGCGAAGGAAAGAAGAAGCAGAGCAGAGACAAAAGCGAGGGCAGAGCAGAGAGGGAAGCGAGAGGGACGAAGAACCGGAAGCGAGAGATAGGCGTAAGAGAAAGCAAAACCCAAATCGAAACCCAATCCGAAACCTCGTAGAACCGAATTCTTAGAACCTCTAAGAATTTAAGGTGAGTAGTCTGAATTCATCCTCTGAAATAAAATGAATTAGGTGGCTTGAACTCGAAATTGATGCATGAAATGGGAAACCCTAAGTTAATAGAAGAAGCTAGAGGCCTAAATTCACGAAACTAGCAACTCATGAATTGAAAAGCATATTGCGAATTTGATGTCTGGTTCATGAATTTAGTGATTATGGATTATTCTTAAGCATGATTATTGAGCTGTGTGATTGAGAATTTAGTGAAGTTAGCTTGAACCGAATTATTGAGAAAAATCAGGAAATTGAATTTCATGATTATGTGCAGATTTTTATGAATTAAGCATGCTGTCTGAATTGTTGCGAAGTCATGTGTAGCTCAAATTTCCTGAAATTTTTACTGTAACTTCCTGATGATTTATGAGAATTTCCTGTAAAATTTCGTATGCATTGGATGAGTAGATTGGGAGATATGCAATATTAAGTGAAAATGTTCTGCTTTGGGCTAAATCGCATATAAGTGAGTAACTGAATTAAGAGCTGAGATTTAAGAAGCTATGTGGCTAGATTAAAAGATATTCATTGATTAAGAAAAGTTATAGAACCATTAACCACTTATACGCGATATTACGCGAGCATGAAAACGATAAGTTCGTCGATTAGAAATCATAAGTGGTATGCTTATGTGATTGTGTGTTTATCTTGAATTACGTTGATTATGAATGGCACAAGCATGCGTATGTGAAATGAATGGATTGTGTTGGAGTTGGAACTTGCTTATGTGAATTGCTTGTTTTGAAGAAGTTACGCATGAACGTGTTGAGCATAAATCACAGGAATTAAGTGCATCTCTTGATTAAGTAATAAGAAGATAAGAAACCTAAAGAACTAAAGAAGGGAGAAAGGATTGTGTTATTGATCTAAGACCCCACGAATTAAAGAACCCTCTCGAAGCTATGGCCATAGAAGTGTCTGTCAACCCGAAGCCACGAATTATTTTGCTTCTACGAATTATTGACGATATGCGTCCTTCGGGGAAGGGAGGCCGACTCGAGGCCACGAATTATTTTTCCTCGAGGCCACGAATTAGCCTCCGTGAACCGAGCCCACGAATTATTTTGGCTCCAAGAACTGGGTCTTTAGAGCGGAACATAAATCTTCTTTCCATTCGAAACTATGAAGACTTAAAAGAATTATGATATGAAGAAACGAATGATCGTGCGTATCGAACAAGAAAGAACGAACCGATGAATTATGAAATGCACGATTGAACTCAAGAAAAAGAATAAGAGGAAGATCGAATCCTATTTTTTGTAAGAAATGAATTTGATAAGAAGCAAGATATGATTTATGTGATGAATGCCTTGCATGATGAATGATTTACTTGATGAATAACTTACTTGATGAATGATTTACGTGGTGAATGAGTTGCATGATGAATGATTATATGATTTACTTGCGTAGAAAGACGAATGATGCATGTTTAATTGAATTCATGAATAAGTGATGTCATTATGATTCTCGGCAAGTTGGTAAGTTCAGAATCTCGCATGACTTAAGCTTGCATGATCCGAATCGCATGTTATGAATGAGTTGTGAACTTACGTGTGTTTGTTAATGAATTAATGTGCAAAGTGAAACCCGGGGTTGGGTTTGGATTATTCACCGGGCTAGTGAGCTCATGACATCACCAACATTTCAGGTACTGAAGTTAAGACCGGCAGGAGTTGCCTTTGGCTTTTGGAAATAACGGACGAATAGGAGATGCCTGGACTTACTTGTTTGTTTTTCCGTCTTTTGTCCGTAAAGATGTTTGTAAAGACCAGTTGTACTTGAACTTAAGTTTTACCTTTGTATAATATGTACAAGCCCTATGTGAATACTCCGAGCGTGTGGCTCGTTGAGTTGTGTTGTGTTTCTCCGAGCGTGTGGCTCGTTGAGTTTTAGATTGTGTTTCGTGCGGGGTTAAGGCTTTAAGCCTATGGGTTTAGCCAGCTTACGGAGGAAACTCGCCGAAATTTCCGAAAACCCTTTGAAAACCTAGAATTACGCTTCCGCCAATCCAATAAAGGGTTATTAACCCCAAGTTGAGACCCTAAGCAGCCTTAGGGGTTCCTCTCGGGGAACCCCGGCATGTAATACTCCTAGGGTGGGTCCAGGGGTGTTACAATAATAATATATTATATCTATATAAGAAATAAAATCCGAGTCACATGGATATTTTTTTGCAACACCTTTTTAGTGTTCGTCTTTTAAAAAAGGAATTTACTCGATTCAAATTTTAATATTCACTAAAAAATTATAATATTTACTAAAAAAATTCTAATATTCTCTAAAACTTAGTTTGGTATTTAATAAAAATATATTCGCTTAAATTTATTTTAATATACAAAAATATATTAAACACTAAACACTTTTCTAATCTATTATATACTAATAACTAATGTATTATATACAAAATATCATTGTAATCTACAATAGAAAATTAAAACTACGGACATCATTCTTCATATAAACCTTAACACTAAATGTTGAATCATATTCACTAAATAACGTTCTAATATACACTAAAAGATTAAAAACTAATAAATTGACAATGTTCTAGATTTAATGTCCAACATTGCACACTAATGTATAATACACTAAATGACTTTCTAATATACACTAAAAAGTAAAAATTTTAAACCGAAACTACTATAGTGTTGATATACACTAAAAATTAAAAGCTAAAATCACATATCTAAAGCTCAACACTAAAATTTATTATGTCATACACTAAACAATGTCCTAATATACACTAAAAATTAAAAAAATACTATGTAACAATACACTCGAAGATCATTAAAAATAGAATAGGTGTAACACTAAATGACAAACACTAAACACTATTTTACCATACACTAAATTGCTTTATAGAAAACACTAAACATTGTACTAAAAAACACTAAATATTATACTAAAAATACTAAACACCGTGCAACAATACACTAAATATTATTAAAAAAGAATAGATGTAACACTAAATGACAAATACTATTCTATCATACACCAAATTGCTTGATAGAAAACACTAAACGAGTGTATTAAAAAACACTAAATATTGTATTAAAAAACACAAAACACTCGTACAATAATATACTAAAAGATCATTAAAAATATAATAGGTGTAATATTAAATGATAAATATTAAACACTATTCTATCATACACTAAAATGCTTCATAGAAAACACTAAACATTGTATTAAAAAAATTAAATATTGTACTAAAAACGCTAAACATTGTGCAACAATACACTAAAAATCATTAAAAATATAAAAGGTGTAACAAATTTTTTAAAAAAAAAAGATAAAATGGGTAAAAATAACAAAAATACAGAGTCGTGGTCAAACATCAAACACCGACCTCATGCATAACTTTCCCATTATAAGTTTCTAACCACTAGAGTAATTTCTTGCTTGTTGAAAACATTCGGTAAACAAAATACATAGCATGTGTGCCAAACTTTTCCATTGCAGCAGCACATACAAACGAAAGCCAGCAAAAAAAAAAGGGAAAAGGGAAGCGTGTATTACACCGCGCGTGAGGGAGAGGATGTGCATGAGAAAGTTGTGCCCAAGATTGTATATAATAATTTGTGCTTCCTCGACTCCATCCTTCCAGCGAATCCCCAAGCATTTTCCGGCGGAGACCTTGGCGTTTTCAGCGCCGACTTGCTTGCCGACTACCAAGTATGTTTCTCCTTTCTTCTTCTTCTTTTTTCCTTTTCCTTTTCCTTCTTCTTCCTTTTTCCTCTTCCTCCTTTCTTCTTCTATTCTCGTTTTCTCTTCCTTCTTCTTTTCCTTTTTTCCTCCTTTCTTCTTCTGTTCCCATTTTCCTCTACTTCTTCTTCTTCTTCTTCTTCCTCTTCTTCTTCTTCTTCTTCTTTTTCCTCTTCCTTGTTTTGCTCTGCTCTTCTTTTTCTTCCTCTCGGTTTCGGGCTAGGTTCTTCTTTTTATTAGTTTTTTGTGTTTGTTTTTTTCTTTTTTTCGGTTCATTGTTATGAGGCACTCTCACCGTTTTTTAGTCTTGTGAGGAAGTCCTTTTTCCCCTCCGATTTAACCGATCCTTCTCCCTTTTTGTTCTGTCTCTGGTTTTTTATCTCCATATCGGTGAGTCAAGGATCAAGATAATACAAATAAAGTTGATTATAGTTTAATTATTTTTATTGTGATAATTGTAGTGAATTGCGTGATTATTGTGATTTGATGTTCAATCTCCGAGTGCTCGGATTAAACTACCCTTAAACTCTCTAGAATTGTAAAAATGCCACTAATTTAATCGATGGTAATCGTCTGCCACTAAGCTAGTTATTAAGTAAAAAAATGCCCTTGAAGGTAAAAGTGACCTGCTGAGGCCGGTAAAAACCCAGGCAACCAATTGAGAAAACTAATTATTCTTTTTTTGAACTATTAAGAGTATTAAATATATTGCAATGTATTCCCTCCAATTCAATGTTCATTTGCAACTTCCACCCCCAAATTGAAAAGTTAGGGTTTGAGGAAGAAAACCACAGAAAATGAAATTGAGTGACATTGGGTACATTGGGAGAGGAATTAGGGTTTGTGTCACGAAATCGAAGAAAAATCGAAGGCAAATAGCTGCAATCATGTCTCAATCTGACAGTCATAAGCAAAGCGTGTAAGAGTTACCCCTGTTTCTTAGATATTGAAAGCTCCTGTAGTTGTGGTGAAAGATGTGAAATTTACATAAGCATGACGGCGAAGAATCCTGGTAGGAGGTTTCCAAGGTGCTCAAGGTGTGGCACGCTTGGAGATTGTGGATACTTTAGGTGGGTGGACGAATCTTTATGTGAAAGGATGAAATCGATGGTGGTTGAATTGATACTTGAAAAACGAGGCATTGACTGCAGAGAAAGAGAAGCTGGAGACCGTTCGGAGAATCGAGAGAAGTTGATGAAGAAAGTTTGAAGGTTGTAAAAGAGAAGTATAGAAGGATGAAGATGGTAGTCGAAGGCATCAAAAGAGGGAGAAAATTGTAATGTGGGGCATAATTTTCATAAGCTGTAATGTTTGCATTTGGTAAGGGTTTGGGGGTGGAGTTGTAGCATGAATGTGAAGGCTGAATGAATTATGAGTGATGTGTTCTGTTGTTACCTTCTATTGTTGAATTATGCCTTTTGTTGTACCCTAAATGAATTATGAATGAATGATGAAGCTGTTTTTACATTTATGAAATTGCCTCCCCTTTGTGTTTTTTGTTTTTATACATGTTGAGATATAATTGTCTCCATTTTGGCTACATGACTGAAGATATTAATGTCCTTAAATATACAACAATTGGCTTTATTTTGGCTTAGCATCATTGTTTGCTAATTTGGAAACAATTGGCTTAATTTAGAAACCGACTTTCATATATTAAGATATGTAATGGGTACAAAATATCCAACTTAGACACAATTAACATCATTGTTTGCTAAAAAACAATAAAAACAACAACAAGTTGAAATTGGCAATTACATAAGTATGTCAAAAAATTACCACAAAATACATATCTCCTAACATTGGAGCCTAAGCTGTTTCATAAGAAAAAGAAAACAAAAGTTGCTGATGAAGCACATCATTCATCCAGCACCACATATGTTTGAGTTGGGTTTACACATTTCCGAATTTGGTTTGACCTCCTGGTTAGTTGACTTTTGGTGGACTTCTTCGTGATGATCTGGTTCTTAGATGTGGTGCTACTGGTGCAGAAGACACATTTTTCTTGAAGAAGATGGAGTAGAAGAAGATAGGGTAGAGGTAGTTTTGGGTAGCCTAACTCTCACATGAAAGTTCTTAGGAATAGGTAGTTCGAGTCATTTCGGTTTTGGGGGTTGAGAAGGATTTTTGAGGATGACCGAGGTTGTTGCTAGGGGGATGCATCACATTTCCTCCTTTTGTGCATAGCTTTTTGAGAAGTCTGCCTCATTTTGTGAACATTTTCAATGTCGAGTATGGGATGCCTTAGGTTGGGGTGGCTCAGGTTAACCTGCTTCAATGTGGGGTGGCTTAGGTTGGGTTGGTTAGGGTGCCCGAGGTTGACCTGCACATACAAAGTTAGAATTGATCCCATACAAAGTTGAGAAATAAAGAGGTGAGGAGGTTGACTCGCTTCGATACTGGGATGGGTCGAGTTATGTAGGCTGAGAAATGATCCCCTCAGGTTGGGCAGGCTGAGTTGGCCTTCTTCTCACCTAAACACATATCACAACAATAAGTACCATATCACCTAACACAGCCTCGGTCACTTAATATAGCTTCAAGTACACAGTCTCGGTCACTTAACACAGCCTCGGTCACTTAATACAGACTACACAAACACAACCTCGGTCACTTAATATAACCACACAAACACAACTCGGTTACTTAACACAGTCTCTGTCACTTAATACAACAACACAAACACAACTCGATCCATCGAACACAATCTCGGTCACTTAATATAACCACATAAACACAACTCGGTCACTTAACACAATCTCGGTCACTTAATACAGACCACACAAACACAACCTCAATCACTCAAACACAGCCACACAAACAAGCAGGCAAATAGCACAAAGAAACAAACAAAATAAAAAAGAGGCGAAACCGCAAAAACACAAACAAGTAGGCATAGAGAAAACCTTGAGCTTGGATACTCTTTGTGTGCATGTGGACCTGTTGTGCCCTGCTTGACCACAATTGGAACAATGAATTCTCTGCCCATCTTTGCTGACCTTGGCTTTCTTACCCCCTTTCCTTTGCTCCTAAGCTTTAGGTCTTCTTCTGAATTGTGAAGTCCCTTTCCTCTTTGGCTTAAAAACTGGAGCGAGTTATTAGTTCACCACTGGCAACTTTCCACATATCTTCTCCTTTGATGGGCATAAGAGTGTATGAGTATGTGATCTTCAAATATTCAGTAGAGTAGTAGTCATGCACAAACTTGACAGGGTCCAGTCTTTCCTCTCTCATCACTACAATGGAGTGTGCACAAGGGAGTCCACTAATCTCCCATACCTACAACTACAACTTCTATCATTCAAGTTGACCACATACTCTTCTGCGCCATGACAAACACTATAAAAACCATTTCCTCCCTTGATTTCCTCCCAAAACCTTGAGTTGTCCTTCTTCTTTTGTAACTTCTCTAATATCCTAGGAGCAACGAGCATCGTAAATGTGTTCCGCCCATTTTTTCTTCTCTGCAATTCTCTTCATGATTGCTTTATAAACAGATCTTCAACATTGACACAATAGGCATGTACCTAGCATTGATAATGAATCTATTGAAGATTTTAGCCATATTGTTGTCCACTAATTCACACTTGGCATGTGTTTTGAAGTATACCCTGCAGAAATGCTTTGGACCCTTTTTCCCTAAAAACTACCAAGCGATTGCATCAAGGTCTTGCATTTCTTTGATGTATCTCTTCAACTGCACTTCATGAGTTGAGTTTGCAATTTTCCAAAACACCTCCCTATACTGCTCACTTCTCCAAGTGTTCCTCAAATTTGCATAAACATGCCTAGCACATAGCTCTGTGCTCAGCCTCGAGCATCTAATTCAAGACTGCATCAATTTGCCCCTATTGCATCACACAAAAAGTTAGAAAATATAATTAAATTACTTAAATTAAACAACAAAATTATAATAATAACATACTTTCCAATGGTCAGAGATAATAGTTCATCTATATCCATTTCCAATTTCTAAATCAGCCACCAATTTCTCAACAAACCAACTCCAGCTTTCCTTGCTTTCACTTTGTGCAACACCCCATGCCACATGATACATTTGATCATTAACATCCCCGCTAACCGCACGGAAGAGCCGACTATCCCATGGACCCGTCAAGAAACAACCATCAAGAGATAACACCCTCCTACAACCATCCAAGAAGCCCCTTTTCGGAGGCCTTGGGCATATGTATAAGAACCTAAATATATACTCCCTTACTTATCCTTCCAGGTTCTTATTCTTAAAGAAGTCCCCGGGTTTTGTTTGTATACCTCCCAAGCATAATCCCTGAGCTGCCCAAACTCACTCTTATATTCACCCACAATTGATCTGTAAAGCTCTTTTCCTAGCTCCGAACACATAGATAAAGTGGCATTATAGTTAAGCTCATCCTTAACTATGCCTTGAAGATCTCTCGTAGTCAATGCAGGTTGTCTTCTAAATGTTTCTTTATAATGTTCAGCTAACCAATCAACGGACATGTGCCTCTTGCCTACTTCAAAACTAAAAGGCAAACATGTGTGCTTTTTATCCAAAGTCTTTATCCGCCATGTCAATTCCTTCGCAACCTATGATCCCTATAGCCTCCACTCACAACTTTCACCCAAACAACACACTGATACCTCGGTTTATCACTCTTCTTTACCTGAAGGTGATACCCTTTAATAATCCTGTAATTCTCAATTGCCTTCACTAAACCATCCTTATTGGGAAATTTAAGCCCAACCTTAAGATCGGTTGAAGAACTACCCTTATGTCTTGGGTATTTGACACTCTTCTTTCTTTTTGATTCATTCTCATGTTCACTTTCACTACTTGGACTCTCTGCATTGTCCGAATCATGATAATTTTCCTCACCTACTCCTTCCTCATCGGTTTTAGCATCACTGCCACCTTATCTCTCAGCAGCTAATTCCTCTTTTATTTTCTTTTTCTTTTCCCTAACCTCTCTTAATTCATTGTCCTCAACATCCGAATTATCAACATCATCATCCTCCGACCACGAGATCATCATCATCATCGACCCTACTCCGTCGTCATCCGACCCTACTCCACCATCACTCTCCTATTCACTTTCTTCACCTCCATCATTGCATCATCGTTGTGGTCAACATACAAGCATAAAAACTCATTTTTCTTACACATATCACTCAGCTCCCTTATATCATCATCGCTTTCTAATGCTACTAAACTATCCTCAAAAGCTAATCCAAGTAAATTGTTTTTATTCTCTCTTCGAGTATAACCTAAGTTTACCACATTCTCTTTGACATCCCCAACACTCAATAAGTCGGGATCACATTGTATCTCATCCATTTCATACTCACTATATATCAAGTGTGGAACTCTTTGAAATCTCCCCTTTGAAAAATACACGACTTACAAATTCCCTCACCACTCATTCTGAAAATTACAAAAATAATCAAGTAAAAAATAATGACAAACATTCATAAAAAATCAACTTCATACCCAAAGAGAGCATTACCCACCCCCAAAATACTAACTTTCAAGCATTTCATAAATTTAAACTACTATTTCGAAATAATTCACTTAGTATCAACATTACACAAAGTAATTGCAACATCTCATAATTCAACACCAACTTGTCATAATTTTCAAAAAAAAAAAAATCCTAAAAACTTACTTGGCTCGTTGGTTGATCGCAGTTCCTCTATACCCCTCCCCTGTCTGCAGGTTGATCGCCTCAATCTTTTCCTCAATTTCCAAGCAGTATCAAAACCATTTAGGGTTTGAATTTCAAATTACAAGGAAGACAGAGAGAGTGAGCAAAAATGGCGAGAGTAGAGAGAAAGAGACACACACACGAGTGAGAGGGAAGAGAGATGTTCTTCAATGGTTGTGACCGGTTTCATTCAAAACGAGGGAAGAAAGAGAGTGAGATAGTTCAATTGCATTAAACAGTTAAGATTTGCGGGTTGTGACCGATTGTCTTGGTTTTTACCGGCCTCAGCAGGTCACTTTTACTTTCGGGGGCATTATTTTTTACTTAATAACTAGCTTAGTGGCAGACGATTACCATCGATTAAATTAGTGACATTTTTGACAATTCTAGAGAGTTTAAGGATAGTTTAATCCCAACACTCTTCAATCTCCTCCTCTAAAGCTTTAAACTTCGGAAGAAAGTATGACACACAATATAAGAACAATATTTGAATGTTGGATTCCGGTTCTTAAGAATATGTGGTGCTTTCGGTAGTTAAAATTTTATCTAAACACTTTTTTGATGTGCCATCTTTCTTATTTTTCAAAAAATATGAGTTGGCAATCAATTTTAAGTATTTTTATATAAAAAGTGAGTCTCGCTCTAAAAAGTCGGTGCCTTCGCCTCGAAGCTCGCTCCCGGGCTCCAGTGTGCTAGTCCATTTTAGGATTTTTGGAAAATTTATAAATAATGTGAGGTTCCAACACTCCACGACTTCATCGTATCTTTTCCCCTTTATCGTTACTGCTCTCGGCAAGCCATGTCGAGAGGGACGGACAAGCTGATAAAGCAAGTGAAACAATTCGCTGATGTGCAATACAAACTATTCACTCAACGGTATGGTCGGGAAGTAATTGACATCTTTGAGTTTCCCATAAAGTTCGTGCTTGCCCCTTTCACCATTGCTTATGACATTGCTGGCTCTGCCCTCGTGGTTTTGGTATACCCGAATTCATCTCTAAAGCTTCCTATACCACCATCTTTGTAAGTTATTGAACAGATCCTTATTTTAAATTATCCGCAAATATTCTTGGGTTTTGAGGGTTTTGATGTATTAGGAAACGTTGAACTTGATTTGGGGTATGCTTCCAAGTGTTATGCTTGTATGTATACCGAAGCTAGGTTTTGGAAACCTAATACTTCCCTCCCTCCATCCCATTCCATTTGTATTGGGAAAAACATCTAATTTACTTGTTCAATTATGTCTCTCAAAGTTTGACTCCCTGAACAATTGGTATTTTTGTTTTTGAAACAATATTATGAGAATATAAAGTTTATTTTTATGATTCAAGATTTGACAATGCAAATTAGACAATGGTTTAGTCATCAAGTTATCAAAGTTAACTTTAGGGAGCATTTGGACTAAAGAAAATTGGAGGAAAGGAAAAAATGGAAAAATTTGTTTCTTTTGTTAGAATTGAAGAAAATTTTGAAGATAAATTTGCTGGAAAGTCATTTATTTTAGGCACTCACATTTTCCTTCTTCATGAGGCTTTCTATATGCTTGTCTGTCTCTCTATCTTCTCAAGCTCTAGATGACTGTTGAATTTTCTTAATGCAACCTTTCAGGCAATTGCCCCCTTGGAACTTGGGATATTGCATTGGAGTTGGGAAAGAAAGTGATATGTCAAAGGTGCTTAAACCAACCTCCTTGTTTCTTAGCTAATCATATTACTTGGTTACATTTGTGAATTGTATAAACTACTTGCTTTGTTCAATGATACTTCAGCCACTATTTTTCTTGCCTTTATATTTTTGCGACCGGGCAATATGTGAATTGTTTTAGCAAGATGGTTTATCCTTTGGAGAAGTAGTATGGGGAATCCAGTTCATCTAATTCTACAAAAACAATGGAAATGGTTGGATCTCTTGTATGCGGGAGGCTAGGAGGTGATGAGACAATGTCCAACTTGGGGCATTTTTATGGCTTTGAAGCATGTGGATGGAACAAACTAGTTAGTCTATTATCGAAGAGACAAAATTGGAAAAGGTCGGTGAGAAATATTTGAAGTTGAGGGTCAATTATGGTACTTCCACTCAAGGTTGTTAGAATTGGGATCCTAGTTAGAATCAATCGGGGTTGGTTAGGTTGGAATCATAGAATCGGATTGAGGATCGGATTCTAATATTTCTCTACTAAAATTTTTTGATATGAATAAAAATTCTAGGAAACATTTACAAAGATTTATAGAAATCTAATTTAACTATACTTTGTAAAAAAATTTGTTTCAAAAGCACATTATCGTGATGAATTCGCAAACAAAACTAGGTGTCAATAATTTATGACATTTATTTAGAATCGTGGATTGGATCGTAGGATCGTAGAATCATATTACGATCCTACCTTATATTTTTGAACTAAATTAGAATCGTAAGATTTTAATACATTTAAGATTCTAATGGGAGTTGGATCGATGGAGGGTTTTGGAGATTGTAAGATCCGGATCGGGAGTTCAATAACGCTGCTTCCACTTGTGAAATGGTTTTGGTTACTAGTTTCTACTTTAATTTTGTTATTTTGATTCTTGTAGAGGGCTCGTATCTCTTTCTTGGAAAGAAGTCTGGATGACAAATCATTTAGTCTTTGAGCCTATTGGGTCTAGAAAAGGCATGTGCATTAGGCCTTGTTTTTGACATTTTCACTCGTTGTTTTGGTTAGGCATCCATTAAACAATCATTTACCTTATTATCACGTAGCCTCTTTCATGCACCATTTTTCATTTATCCAGGGGTTGGAACCGTGTTGGATTGCATTGGGTTTGTGTTATGTGAATGTTTTTCTCCTTTAGCAAAGATTGCGATTCTACGGATCCATTGCTTAAAAGTGTAAAAATGGCCATCCAAAGCTGATCTACTTGTTTTTGTGTCGGTTTTGGGTTGACCCACCTTGCCATTTAATTTGGAGGAAAATGGAAGTGGAAGTGATCCATGTGGAGAAGTGTAATCTATTTCGGGAAGCGAAAGCCGAGTCATTTAACAAGATCCGAAAATTGCAAATATATCCTATCTAACTCGGATTCTCTAACAACTACATTATTTATATCGTCCGAAAAATTACGACTATGAGCAAGCATGCTAGGTTACCAAGAAAATGTTCTCAAAAGTCATAACATTGAAAAAGAAGAAATGTGGATTCGGAAGTTGGATAATTCCTTCCATGCCAAATGCAAATCTCTACTACTATCTAGTTAGCATACTTAAGAATAAAGTTGCATTATTTCTTGCTGAAAGAAAAAGAAAAAGAGCATAGTAGTACTTGAATATGTAATCACCAAGTTGCTATCCATTTTGAGATGGTTTTCATCTTTTCTCAATATCATCACAATTCATTCTCTAAAGGTTTCAATAAAAAGAAAAAATGTGGAAATATAAGTATATCGAGTTTGGGCCGGATCTTATCAAACCCCAAGCCCACCTCTCGTACGAATTAAGTTTAATTTTTCAATTTGCGGGGCATCTAATACAATCTATTATCCTTATAACAAATTAATTAGGTCCGATGTGTGGACCCTACTTTAACCCCGACCCCAAATTATTTCATTATGTGTTGGGTTTGCCTTGTTTTGTCCCACTTGGTTCCGAACATTCGGTCGATGCTTAATTCACAGACATGGGCATTTTGAGCATGCAACTATTGCTCTTTTAAACATTTTGTTCATTAGCTTTCTTTCTTAAATGCAGAGATTGTCGAACTTGTAGTGGATGGCGGACACTACGTTGTTCCATGTGCAGAGGAACAGGACGAGTACACTATCAAGTGAAAGGTCATCGCTTGAAGAGGTAGGTTTGCCCTGTCTTCGTTTGATTCTTTTCCCGGAATGTGACTTGATATTCTATCCCGAGGTTTGGAGAGAAGAGGGGAATGATACCGACAAGTAAGAAAGCTAAACAAGCACAAAGTAAAATCGGGTAGTACTCAAGACCCGAGACCTCTTAGTGACTTAGTTTAAAAAGCTCAAGGCGCACAAAAGCGCAAAGGGTCCTGGGGCACTGGGGCATGGGCTTTGAGGCGAAGGTGCGGACTTTTTGGAATGGAGCACACTTACTTAACAATGCTTGAAAATCAATACCAAACATTATTTTTTATTGAATATGCCAGGTGATGACATCAAATAAGTGATTAGATATCATTGTATTATGAAAAATACTAAAGAATCTTAGATTTTGATAACACAGTGAATTCACTACGATTTTAACCAAAAAAGCAAGCAAAAAAAAAGAAAAAATTGCACAAATTGAAAAAAATGGTGCAATTTACCCACTTACTCATTGTCTAACAAAGATAGTGACAAGAGAAGGGGGAAGAGAGAGAGAGAGAGAGAAATAGCAAAAAAAGTAAAAAGCCCACCGAGGCAAGCTAGGTGCACGGGGAGGTGCGCGCCTCGGAGGGCTTTTTGGAGGGGCTGGGCTTCATACCTTGCAAGGCGCAAGGGGTGGGCTTCGGGCTTTTCTGCACCCCGGGCGTGCTTTTTAATCTAAGCTTAGTGATAAAGCTCAAGTACCAGCACAAATCCATGCTTGGGCTATATTCTTTCATCATTTAGGCATTAGGATGCAGAATGTCACCAAATACATGAGCAGAGAGGACTTGGAGGGACATTGCCTTAGCTAACCAACTAAGGATACAAGCAGTAGGAATTTGGAGATATGACCTAAAGCTCGGTTTTTTAACTTGAGTAGTCTGGTTCATATATACTTGAGTAGTTCCTAATACATCGGGGACTTCCAAAATATCAAGTTTATCAGCAAAAGCAAGGAAAATGACGGATACAAGCAGATCATCAGGACAGAAAAAGCAGAAAGTAGCATTGCCAATGACATTCTTTTTCTCATCGCTTTTACCATTTCTGATTCTACTTGGAGCTGCTGTGTGCATTCTTTTGGGAGCATTTTAAGCAGCAACAAAGGGAAAATCAGTCAAGAATCTTTTCATTTGCCCCAAAGAGAGACATTCTTGGATCAGCTAAAGATATCCGCAAAATAAAGGCCAAAGTTTGGTATATGCTAAAATCACACTCTTAGTTTAAAAAACCGCTCCTAGATGAGAGTTGCTGAGCTCTGTGCCTTAACAGACCTTCAACTACTCTGCTAGGCGATTGAAGCACGTGCCTCGTGGGTGCCTTCGGCTGGCAAGGCACACATTATGGCCTTCTGTGCTTCATTGAAGCAGATCACGGAGAGAAAGAAGGGAGTACCCACTGTGAAATCACACAAATTTCTTCGAATTGCAAGTTACATTTGTCATGTGGTCCAATTTCGAGTTGAAACCCCATGTAATTGGATGGAATTGCTTTGATTTGAACCGAAAATGGGAAAATCCTAATTTTCTGAACCCCACAAGCCTACTTTCCGAATTGACTTTCCCCCTTCTAATAGGAGGCTTATGGAGCCTTGAAGACAGACTGGACTGGTTGTCTGTATAGAGCTTTTCCGATGGACGATCTATGCCGGTCGTTGTCGATTTGTTCCGGTGGTGTTCCAGCAAACTTCTTCTCTTTCTCTACCACTTTCCGGTCTTCGAGAAAGTGGGTGGAGTTTTGTGCTTAGCCCATTATTCTCTTCCTCTCTCTCTTTCACTCCCTCTCCCCCAATCTCTTGAATCTTCACAGTTCTATCATAAAAATATTTTTTTGGAAGGGAGGGTATTTGTGATCAGGGGAATGAGTGATTGACTTGTTGGTATTGGTTACATGTCTTAATTCATTTAAAAGATAAATTTATGAGAGGAAGAAAGTATTATTTCTGGGAATAATGTGCACAGTAGGTAACCTTCACAAATTTCCAGATTATTTCTAACTTTCACTTTCTTATTTTGTATTTTAGTGAATGATGATATTGTTTTATCGTATTCTAAGACTATGCTACAATCTCCAGAATTTTTCTAAATTTCTATCAAAATACAATTATTCTCTACAATTTAGAATATTTCTAACTTTCTATCGTTTTGATTTTGTTTTTTAATGAATTATGATATTTCTCATGGTACTATTTTATGGCATTGTAGACATTGCAATGGCTATATGACTTATAATGATGCATTAGATAACTTATTTGTGGACATATATCTTCTCAATAAATTTACGTATTTTTGAAAAAGAGCGCCTTCATGTGTACGGGTCTGTTTGGTTCGGTTTGTCGTATTTCGGTTCGGTTGATTGGATTTTTCAGTTAGGAAAATCTTGAATTGGAACAATAACCCTGGATATCGGTTAACCGTTTTTTTGGTTCGATTCACCGGTTAACGGAAACCAATAAATGAAAAATTCTAATCTTGTTTTACTCGCATATTATCGATGTATTATTTCCAATTTTATTAGAAAATATTACTCGCATATAAACAATTTATTATTCTGATCGTTTAATTTCTAAACTCTATTCCTAAATCAATTTTCATCTTGATGGTAGAAACAATGAGATGCCCAGTGGGCAGCATGATGAAAGTGCCCATAATTATCAACATTTTCTATTTTTTTCTTTGATTTTAGGCTCACAAAAAGCCGGACCATCAGGAGTATTAGCCTAGACGCCAGAATTGACTGTTGTAGCAAAATAGAAGCTCTGAAGTACTAGATTAAAATTTAATTAATGGGTTCGGTTTGTTGAGCCGTCGGTTTCAAAATCATGAATTATAACTGGAAGCGGATAAACTGGTTAAGTGGAGAAACTGGTTGACCGGATTTATAAACCAGTTCGGTTAACTAAAAATCGATTCGGTTTATCGGTTCCAGTTTTGTTGCTCACCAACTGCCAAAAGTCCCATTTGTGAAACTAAGATTGTGTTTTCGACACCTGAGGTAAAACGAGCTGTTGCTTTGTCCTCATGAATATCTGGTGGAAGCTATTCTGTCGGTTAAGAAATAGACTTCCTAAGCGTTAATGGGACATATCATGCACCTCATTTGAAGGCCTAGTGAACTTGATTGATGATTAAGTAGGGTTCCATTCTGGTTGAGCTGCGCCGATTCTGGACTTGGCTTTCTTTGAACAAATTCAGCATGTGCTTGATATTTTGTGGCTGTGTTTGAGTCTCTTGGGCCTCATGGACTTGAATCTCACTTACAGAAACTTGATTAACACTTACTATAATACCCTAAAAGAAAAGAAGAAGGAAAAATTGTAAATGCTCTGTACTGTTTCAAAATGTTATCAGTGGAGAAAAGGCTACTCCAGAGTTAGTTGCAGATGCAATCGTTAACAATCAAGCTGAGCTGGTTCACCTCCCTTCAGCCATTGATCTGCATGTGCCATTGCCATCGAAGGATTGCCCTACTTGTGATGGAACGGTAAGACTTCTTTCTGTAACTGCCTGTTAAATGCTAAATGATAATTTAGCTAGACGTGTACACCTTGTTTCCTCATGGGTGCACACTTCCCTTACCTCACAAGGTATTGACCGGGTGTAGACTGTAACGATCATGTTACTGTCTACGCCTAGATCTATCTAATAATTTGTGATTCTGCCATTCGTTTTGGTACTTTTGGATTTAGCTATGAAGTACTCTGTTTCTTCCCATAGTAAAAATGAAAGTTCTAAGTTTGTCACAATGTGTTGTGCTTGGGGGCTTTTCTCTGTATGCTTGCTCCCCACCCCCAAAACCAATCTTTGTTGTTCACTTTTTAGCTGTATTGATGAAATTATAGGTCAATCTATCACTCAATTTTCTGTATGAAGTATGAACTAGTGTGGCTTTCGTGGTTTGCTCATATATATGTTGAATTTCAGTGGATGTCATTATCAGTAATGAAAGAAATTAATTGTATCATCTAAATGGTAGTAAGAAACCTTCTGAAATGCATCAATTACTAATTCAAAAGGCTCCGTGCTACTTCTATCTCATTGTCAAACTTTTTGAGCCATTCTTCATCGTCATAATCCGCATCGTAGCTATGCTCTTCTACTTGATAAGAACCTCTACAATTGATTGCTAAGGACAATAAAAGACCAAAATACATGTATGCAAATGTAGGGATTGTTAATAATATTATCATTTTATAAATAACAGAAAAAGATAGATATATTGCTTACAATGAAGTTGTCATAATTTGGTAAAATAAAAATTCGTACTTAGCTTTTGGCCAAAAAAAAAAAAAAAAGATTCTTAGCTAACATCTGTAAAAGATAGGCAGGAACGGCCAGTGGTGGACTAAACTTTGATCTGTAGACTCTTCAAGTTAGGTGATCTGTGAGTATATAAATAATTATGGCTATTACAATTTTATTTTTATTGATAGCTTCAAGTTTTGTAACTGCTGAAGTATTTTCACAAGATAGTAATATTTTGCAACTATTGTTAAATCAATTATCGTCATTGCATGATGTAACTGATTGTAAGACGTTTTTATGATCAGTCAATTTTAAGCTATGTCCGTTATATTTTTTAAAAAGAATTTAGCTTTGAAGTTTTGTAATTACTAAAGTAATTTCATAAAATGTTAGTGATAATTTTATGAATTAATTCATGGATTAAATGGTTTGAGGACCCTTTTTTTAATTATTCAAATCATATGATTAACCACGTTTTAGTAATATTGTGGGATCAATTATAACTCTGCCAAAGATTTTGAAGATTCATAGTATTTGATTATCAGTAAATGAATTATGTATTGGAAAAATCATTAAAACCTAAACAATAAATAGTGAGACCCCATTTATAGTTAACTTAATGAATTATGGTAATTTTCTTAAAAGCTAAATTTTTTTAACAAATTATATTGGCCAATAATATTGCCACAAATGTCAATCATGGTGTAATCTCTTCACTTTTATGTATGACTATATGACTATATGATGATATGATATGATTATATGATGATGTGATTAATGATATGATATGATAGAAGATGATGATATAATATGATATGATGACTATATGATATATGATGGGGATTTTAAACCTTTCGTTTTTGGTTATTCCAGGGTGTCATGAAATGCCCTGAGTGCAAGAACAAATTACAGATCAAGATCTCTGCTGATGATGTAAGTGTTTTAAGTTTTCCAATAATAGCCCTAGTCATTGCTACTGCTCTTACTCCAAGGTTGAGCCATACATCTATTGTTTCACTGTGCTCCTTTTGTTCCCCTGTTCTGCGTACTGGTCTCTCCACTTTTCAGGAAATAGTTTGTGAAACTAGGTTATTTTACTGGGGGTTAATTTTCATTCCCTGAGGCCTTTTGTGATTTTAACCAAAGGGATGGAAACGGGGGACATGCTCACAGGTTATGAAATGATTTAGTTGACCATAAAGATTTCCGGCACTATTATTTTATTTTGTCAAGAAAGGCTAAATGAACTGTGAAATAGCATGATGAACTCATTACGCAACCAGCTACAGGGGGCAAATTTATTTGTGCTAAGCTTGGATAGAGAAAATCCAGTTTCTAGGAACTGCACTTCTACTGTATGTAGTGTATGAAGTGCATAACTGATGGAGAAGTAAAAGCATATTAGTGTCTATCTTGGTCAACATTTATTATTCATGGTTTGTGTGCTATGGTATCTTGGTCACATTCCATTTGGCGACGAAGGCTTTGGTTTCAAAAGGTCACAATCAAGGAAGAGATGGGGCATCTACGAAGAAACTGTTGTTTACGTAGAGTTGCTACTTTCCCATGGATACAAGTTCGTGCTTCACTTAGATATTACACTGTTTCTGTGTGTTCTTATTTTGCCTTGTTTCTTCTTTTTTAAATATTTTAGTGTATGTTTCGTTTTCCATTCATTTATTGTTATTGTCTTTCGTCTTATTTCATATTGGATGATCATGTTTCTTTTATTTGATTACTCACATCTCTCTGCATTTACCTAAAGCCTTAAAATATAAGTATCATGCAATTCTTCTTTCCTTGATGTGAAAAAAGTCTTGGGTGTGTGTGTGTGTGTGTGTGTATACAAACACACACACGCACACATACCTATCTCTCTCTCTCTCTCTCTCTATATATATATATATATGTGTGTGTGTGTGTGTGTGTGTGTGTGTGTGTGTGTGTGTGTGTGTGTGTGTGTGTGTGTGTGTGTGTGCGCGTGTGTATCTATATATGTATATGTATGTATGTACACACACACACACACATATATATTTGTGAAAACTGAATTCAAAATGCTGATGTGAGGCAGAGCAATACAATGTTGGAGGAACTAGAGCAGAATGTCTGACCTGTCATGTAACATACCCTGAATGAAAGTTACTGTGAGAAACACTAACCCGACAAAAACCAAACCAATCGATTTTGACCTGAAGTCGACAGGAAATTATTTAGCATGAAAACATATTATTTCCAAATCTGGAATTCCATGTCTTTGTGAAAACTGAATTCAAAATGCTGATGTGAAATATAATATTGGAGGAAGTAGAGCAGAATTTCTGACCTGACACGTGACATGCCCCGAACCGGACTTGAATTTACTGTGAGAAACACAAACCCCGATAAAACCAAACCGAATCGATTTTGACCTCAAGTCGACAGGAAATGGCTATTTAGCATGAAAACATATTATTTCCAAATCTGGAATAAATCTAAGCTATTTTCAAGATCAACACGAAATTGACGTGGTCATTAAATTTGTTGATCTGAATCGACCATTTCCAGCTCTAATTGGAAGATACGTCTTATGTGCAGAACATTAAAATAGTTATTGGAGCTTTGAATTTAATTCTTATAGAGTGATAACTCTAGAAAGGCTCCAGCTGCATGAGTGCATTGGCGTGCTAAGTGTGCTTAAATGTCAAAGGAAGTGCATAAAGGCAGACTAGTGTGAAAAATGAGGATAAGAAAGAAATTCCTTGAAGTGTCAATATGAGAGCAATTTCTAGAAGTCTCACAATGCAGCTGAATGGCTTTGCAGGCTGAGAAACTGTGAAGTTATGATGGCTATGCTCTTTATGAGAATGGTGATGGTCGCTTGAAAGTGTGTTTGCCCTTGTTTGAATCACTAAGATCTTTGGAGAGTGCTGAAACTGTAGTCTATTTTTTCACTTCAACAATTAACCAACTTTATTGTTCTTACAATTGATGGGAGGGAATTTTAGGAACTGAGGTTTTAGTGAATGCAAATGGGCTGGAATAACTACTGGTGTGACCTTAATGATGCTTTATTTGGATCAACCTTTGATTGTCGCGAGGACCTTTTCTTTTAAGTGAGGATCTCATGGGCAAAGTAATCCAATCTTGAGTATCATTATTGGTCGACCTGGATTTGCATAAATTTTCCTTTATTTCATACTATGGATGGAATTCATCCGGAGTTTTTTGTTTTTTAATTCTTTTGCAGATAATGGAGCCTCCATGGAAAGCTTATAATGTCTTGAAAAAGATGGACTATCCTTATGAGGTACATATCCACAGTTGCCTTATTGTTCTATAGTCTTTAGAATGACTTTCTTTTTCATTTAAGCCTATTCTGTAGTTCACAATAATGTATTGGCACTTGCCTCAACCTTCCGTTATTCTTTTCCAACTACCATTAACTAGGTGAAGGTAAGTGTGATTCCAATGAAAACAAATCCTGAAATTGTGATTCCAATAGAAACAAGCTGTGGTACCCCAAATACTCTTTGTACGCATAAAATATTGCTCTATGAAGCTGGTAGTGGATGCAGGTCTAACTGCAGTATCATTTGTCTTTTTTCTTTTGGCATGCATGATGGAATTATTTGGTTTTTCCAGTCACTTTATGAGACTTAGCCATCAATAATGTGAATTTCTTGGTTTTCATGTTATATGGTAGATAATCTACCTAATCCAAGATCAATATCACCATTTCAAGAGTATGTTACTTTCTTTCATGAATTTAAAGCTTGCACAGAAGAAAGGCATGAAGATATGAGTAACATTCTATATAAGATGATATTAGTTTGGGATTGCCCTCGTTTGATAGTTTGATGTTTAATATGGGTGGGAAGGCATGTGAGGTGTAGATTCGAGGGTCAGACGTGGTTATTTTGATGGAGTTCTGCATGTGAGCATGTGTGAAATATGCATATCTGTTTGGGGGGTTGTGATTGCTTGTGGGTGTGGTGTGTGTATTCGTGTGGGTGTTGGTATGCATGTGTGTTCACATGTGCATGCTGTGAGTGTGTATGTGTGTGCTTGCCACGTACGTGTCTGTGCGTGTACATGTGCGAGTGCGTGATTGTGTGCCTGTGCCTAAAAGAGAGTGTATGTTTGTTTGCCTATGCCAGTGTGCTTCTATGCATTGCGCATCAATCTGTTTGCTCCCCTGTGTGCGTGATGTGTCCTAGTGCATGTGCGCTTGCACTAGTGTGTTTGATTTAAGTGCGTGTGCGTGGGTGCATGTGTCCTTTAGCATGTCTTATGGTGTTTTGAGTTATGTTTGTGCCTGAAAAGCAGTCGGTATCTCATTAATATAAAGAATTACACTTTTCGAAGTGTTACTATCAACATTAGGTGTTTTGAGTGTTTTTTGATCTATGTGCATGTTCGTGGGTGCACATCCGTTTAGCATGTCATACGGTGTTTTGAGTTATGTTTGTGCCTAAAAAGCAGTCAGTATCTCATTAATTTAGAGAATTTACACTTTTCGAAGTGTTACTATCAACATTCGTGTATTTTTGAGCAGAATGTCCATGTAATACAGAAAGCAATATCTGCAGTCATGTAGCCGTAAATAATCGTCATTATTTGCACGCTCCATCTCTTCCTTTTATTGGCTTCATATAATAATGGAGTTCCATTTTTGTCTTTCTTCCATAATAATTTTATCAATTATATTATTATCATGTGCTCTGTGTAAAGGATGATGTCGTTTTTGCAGCATATAGTTCATAGCATGAAGGATCCAAGCATTGCTGCATTTTGGTTGCTTACTATGCCACAGATAATTGGTGGATTCAACTTTGATGATGAAGTCAAGCAGAAAATTTGGTGGGAATACAAGGTTTAAGGTCCCTTCTTGTTGCATCTACTGACTGTAGATTCATATCCTTTGTTCATGCGTTTTTTCTTGCGAGCATACCCCCCTTACTGTGTCAGTTACAATGTCCTTCCTCTTATTTATAGCATTTTATTTCGGGTTTTGGATAAAAATAAATCGTACTTTGGAGGTATTCGACTTTTATATACCAAACTGGAAAGTTGACTGATCATGTACCACACTTTGGGGCTGATTTTTTTCTAAACCACCACCTATTTAGGGGTGGCAACTCGGTTGTTGTATGACGTGTCAAAATGAGAAAAGAGGAATTACTGTGCTACCCCTACTAAATCAGTCATCCTTCCTCCAATTGACCACCATCCCCCCGAGTTGACTCTCTCTCTTTCATTCTTCTCCTCTCTAACTATCTCTCTCTTTGATCTCTCGCTCTCATCCAACTTTTGTTCTTCCTTTCTTTACTCTCGAAAATGAGGGTTTTTGAACAAAAAAGATGCAGAGTTGTTACCTCGTAAATCGGTGGTGGTTTACAAAAAAAAATCACCCCCAAAGTACTGTAAATAAACAATTAACTTTATAGTTTGCTATATAAATGTCCAATACCTCCTAAAGTATGTTTTATTTTAATCTAAAAACCCGTTTTTTATGGTGAAAAGGTTAGCTTTTCCATTTCAACCAAGCATATCAAACTGCACAAATACTCAGGGCCCCTGGCCTTACACAATCATTTCAGCTTTTTATTCCTCAATCTACTTGATAATTCTACCACATTCTTTTTCACTTGAAAACTATCTCTTGCTTTACCTGTAAAAGTTCTCATATTTCTTTTAACCCAACATATTGATATAATCACATTTATACTCACTAACAACTTAACCTTGCTCTGCCCCTTGTAATGAAGAACAAATTCTGCCAACATCCCCAACTTAGATCAGGTATCTGAATATGCAATATCCTGAATAGTCTGTCTGATGACATATCCAGCAATCAAGCAGTCAAAAAACAAATGCTACATGCTCTCACCATCTCAACATAACAAACAGGGATTAAAGAACACTTGGGAATTCTGGCTTTATGCCAGACCAATTATACCACTCAACCTTAGGTGTTTATTTCTGAACCATTCAAAACCAGCCTTGGTATTCCACCCCTAC
Organism: Talinum fruticosum; assembly: GCA_021018815.1. Taxonomy (NCBI): domain Eukaryota; kingdom Viridiplantae; phylum Streptophyta; class Magnoliopsida; order Caryophyllales; family Talinaceae; genus Talinum; species Talinum fruticosum. Next base: position 318,405 of record JAITYX010000048.1, on the reverse strand, counting down.
TGTGTAACCTGCCTTAATCAATATCAAAACCAGCATACATAACATCTCTAATCTTCAACAAATTTCTCCAATACCAACTACTCTTAATAGGTGGCTGGCTTCCATATAGATGCACCTTTTAAATAATATTGATGAATCCAATGAATCCACAAATTATCAGCTTTAGAAGCTATTCTCCAGATAAATTTAGCAAATAAAGCAGTGAATACTGCAAACAGTCCTTAATATCCATCCCTTCCTCATCTTCAGGTAAGCAAAGTGTTTGCCGAGCTATAGGGATAGGTCTTTTATGTTCATCCATCCTTCCCCACAGGCAATCTTTACAAATTTCTTCTCTTCAAGATTGGCTTTGGCAAAATAAAAATCTGACTCCAGTAAGAAGAAACACTATATGTCAATTTCTTCACTGGCCAATTTATCAACCTTGTTGTCATTCTTTCCACCAAACATTGACAATCTTGTTTTCTGAGTCTCTGGGGTTTGAAGGAACCCCTAAGTATTAAAATGGCATCCTCCCTTCTGAAATCCAGTGATTTTCGGCAACTGATCTTGAATCTCCTCTGAAACCCCTATAATAACCATCTGAGAGTTGTCCTGGTTAGCGACTAACCCAGAGCAACTTGAAAAGTGATGAAATGCCACCATTAGGGCCTTTACACTCTCAGCATCAGCTATACTAAACACTAATAAATCATTGTCAAAACTGAGGTTACATAGCTTCAACTCCCTGCACCAAGGATGATATTTAAATTGATCTTGAAGAGTAGCAATCTTGCTCTATTCAGGTATTCCATTACAAGCGCAATCAGCAAAGGGGACATTGGATCCCCTTGCCTTAATCCTCTTTTACTCCCAATATATCCATAGCTTTCGCCATTTATTTTCACAGAGAACTTGCAGTGGTCACACAGGTTATAGCTCTCTGAACAAACTATGCTGGGAATCCATAACCAAGCAGAATGGTCACCAAGAAATGGCATCTTACACTATCAGAAGCTTTTTGCAAGTCAATTTACATCTTAGATCTTGGAGAGATACCCTTTCTGTAGTACCTTTTACCAAGTCCTCACACATCATAATATTTTGTAAAATAGATAAAAGCACCTTGATTCTCGTCTACAAGCTATGGGGACATAATCATCATTCTCTCAGAGAGCAGCTTAGTTATACACTTGTAAACTGAGTTACAGCAAGCAATCGCCTGAGTTCCCCAGAATAGGAAGGGTTTTGAACCTTAGGTGTCATAACTAAAGTAATAGCATTAACTTGCTTGAGTAACCTACCTGTGTCAAAAAAGTTATGAACTGCAGAACATACATCCTCTCCTACAATGTGCCATGTACTTTTATAGAACTGACTCCCAAACACATCTGGTCCAGGACACTTATCACTTCCAATGTCAATAGCTTGCTTTTATTCAGCATTAGGAACAGGCTGTAACATCACCTGCTGTAGATCAGTGTTTGAACAAGTAAAATTGTCCACCAAAATCCCTCCAATCTTCTTCTGATCTGAGTCACTTCACCAGCTTTATTATGCATAACCTTAGTTGCCATAGTATAATTCTTTTGTTTCAAGCTATCACAGAAAAAGGCAGTACATTGATCTCCTAACTCCAACCAAGACTCTTTAGACTTCTGTTTGGAAACTCACTTTCTGCTCTAGCCATCATATTATACTGCTGAATAACATCTTTCTCTTTACCAAACAAATCAGAGTTATCAGGATTCTTGTGAATATCTACCTGTATTTGATTCAGCAACTCCAAGTCTTCTGTAGATCTCTGCTGAATCTGACCAAACTGAGTCTTATTCATGGTCCTTAAAGGTTTCTTCAAAGCCGTACGCTTAGTCTAAAGAGCTGTTCTTACAGCTCCTTGTTTTGAGACCATTAAGGCCTCTTATATTCCATAACCCAACTCTATCCATGATCAGCTAAGGAAATAGAGCTGTTCTCAGGTGGAGTCATGCACTCTCCAATGTTACCTTCAGGAGTCATCAGGAGTTAATTCCCTATATTCTCTGCTTCTGTTCCAGCCTGTATTGTCATGAGGAGGTGTTTCCAATATAGTCATATCTTCAGGAGTTAATTCCGGGCCTTAGGGACAGGATCTGCGGCTGAATCTCTTTTCTCCTCCAAACCTTCTTTTGCTACTTCCTACAATCCTCAGCAGAATGGCCAAACATATGGCAATTTGTGCACTTCAATGGTCTCCATTCATAATCAACATCCTGGTAATTAAAATACCCTCTTCATCCATAAGCTGAACCTTCTTTGGAAAATCCTCATTGATATCCATCTCAATCATTACCCTTGGATATCTAGCTCCGGATTTATGTTGTGTAGACTTGTCTGCCACCAGAGGGCTTCCCACCAGGCTAGCTATCTTACTTGAACTCTCTTTACTTCAGAATTGTAGATATAATTCAGGACGCAATGCACTGGAACTTTGCTCCTTACATACGGACTGACCCAAACACCAGGGCTTCATAACAAGTGGTTTCTTATCAAAATAAACATAATTATGCTTAAGGACTTCATCCTGTTCCAAAATAGAATGAAACCTAACAAGGAAAACTCCATCAGGCTTAGCAATAACCCTATCATATCCCTCCTTTTGCCCCAGACTCTTTTGAAAAAACCATCCATAACTTGCACAGCTGGGTTTACAGCGTAGTTATGCCCTGAAGGATTAAAGACAATTTCTGCATTCTGAAACTGAACTCTACTAATCTAGCTGTAGTTCATTGATTTTTCTTCTTTGCTGCCCCTTTTTATAGTTTAGATATCTGTGTATTTCAGTAATGAAAAGCTTTATGCAGACTCTATTGTGTGAATGAGTGCACGTCTTTCCAATGGATAGGCTTTTTGACTGCATAATTGAATACTAAAAGGAACTGCTGGGGCACTTCTTGTGGTGAAAGCTACTCAAGATAAAACAAACACACACACACACACACGTGTGTGTGTGTGTGTATTAGGGGCAGGGGAGATAATGTCATCATTTACAATGTGTTCTATCTTTCCCTGTGTTCTGCACATTGATATGGAATAGCTCTCTGTGATATCATGCTTCTTACTCTTATGTTTTAATGCGGTCACTCATCACTTATAGTGCACTCCATGTCTCATTAGTTTTGTATATTCTGTGCATTGATATTTAATAGCTCTTTGTGATATCATTCTTCTTACTGTGTGTTTCATGTGGTAGGATTCAATGCGCTATGATCAACTTCGAGATGCAGTGGTGCAGCAAAGACCTGGCTGGGAACATCTGCAACAAGTGAGTGTTTCCCTTAGGTCTCTAACTTCAGGTCTAGTGCATTTTTTGCTTTAAAAAGAATTTCTTTTTGGGGGAGGGGGAGGGCGGTGGGTAGGTTTATTGGGTTTCTGGTTTTACAAATTCAAATGTTGGTGCTTGATGTTTATTTCAGAATTTCAGCAGATACTATATTACTGTGATGCTTCGCATATGGTGCCGCCTTTAGCATAATTAAACTTTTAGGGGATAGATTATCATGAATTGACGTCTAGCACCTTATATGATCAAGCATGTCTTGATTCTTGATTCGTGAATCCATGATAGAGTTTTGAACTAATAACTCTTGCGCGTCCGAAGAGGTTCCTAGGATGTACTTTCTAGTTTCTTGATAATGTGTGCTAGAGCTGGGTAACATAGGCTGTTGATGCTAGATGTGACATGGTACGTAGGCAGTCCTTTCCAGTGTGTCTTTGGTTTGGTGCTGATAGCAAATTAGCAACATAGTTGGATGTAAAACCAAATCAAGTGAAATTAAATCGAAGCTCCGAATTCTGCCTAGCTAAGGTGTGGCGAGTCAGATGTATGCCTAATATTCAATTATAAAGAAGCTTTTCTATTTGATCCTCACATTTGGGGAAAAAAGGGTTTGACTATTTGCTACTTCACAAGTTAAATAGAGATAGCTTAGTGAGACATTCCTTAGTCCAGTACAGTCCAATACTAAAAGAATTGCCTGATACTGACCTTTTTACTTGTTGCTTGCCTGGAATGTGGACAGAGGTATGTATCGACTTATGCTTGACTATTTAGTTGCTAATCTGTTCTCTGAATCATTCTTTTAGTTTTTGAAGTGAGGTTTCTCACTCGAGGAATAAAGCACAAAATTTTTAACTTCATGGTCTAAACTTTAAATGGTCTTGTTTATACTCCATGTATGATTTAAACCTAAGCTTTGTATATTTGGTAAAATCATCCTGATATTCTGCATTTTGTAGAATTTTAATTTTTCGAAAACCATGGTTATAACATAGTCTTGCTGACAGGCCCTAATCACGCTTGATCCTGCTCGCGCTAGAGATGATCCTGCTGTATCTAAAGATGTTCCTTATTACAAGGCCAAAAAGGCATTAGCCATGGAAGTTATGAAGCTTAGTCCTCCCCACGGCCGACAAATTGGGGTGTAAGTATTTTTATTCATAAAGCTGAATTTCGTGCAACTTTCATCTGCTTATGTTTGTGCATCCATACAATGCATCAAATAGGAATAAGTGCAGTTGATTGAAGTTTTTGTTTACAAGGCATCTCAGACTCAAAATGCTGCTAACCAATTTTTTTATTGGGTACACTTTTATGTGTTGGCCAATCATCTAGAACACTAGTTTTCCAATAAGATGTGTTAAATTCTAATTTCTGCAATTTCTAATACACTGTTAATTTAGTTGGGTACTGGTCAGACCTCAGGTTGGACCCCACCCACCCTATATATTGTTAGATGAAAGAAGATAAGGGTGGAGCAGTCTCAAGAAAGGAAAGTAAAAAGGTTGTAATTTATGGGATAAACTTAATTAGTTTTTGATTTTGATTGTTTTATCTTGTATTTTCGGATTTTATGTAGATTTACTTTCAGGAAACTCTATTTTAGAATTTGAGTCATATGATGGTTATGAAAGTAATATTTTAGGTATACTCGATTACTAGAATAGTGCCTTATTTTGTTAACTAATTTTAGGCTATAAATACCCCTTTCATATTATTTTATTTATCCTTCTCCATAACCCCAATTCCCATTCCCCAATTTTAGTGACCAAAATTTTTTCCCTACCATCCATCCACTAAATTTACTCAAAATCGAACCATGACCTACAAGATATGGCTAATTGGAATTATAGTCTTTTTCTTTCTCTTCCCTATGGAAGTACTATTATTCTAGGGAATTCCTTGTGTATTGATTTACACAAACTTTTGGGTTAGTTTGAAGGTGTAGAATATTGTCCCCTATGACACTGATCCTGGGGCATATTTTTGGGCATATATAGTGTCTATGATAGTATCACTGAAGCATATTATGGAATTCAATATGTTGATAATATCTATCACCCTGTTCCTTCTTGAGGTGGCTATAGTTTTTATCTTAGTCAAAATCAGGAATAATATTTTAGTTTCATATATCATTATGAATGAGAAAAAGAAAAGAGAAAGAAGCAAGCTATTCCTAAATCTAGATAATCAACACTAGAACAAGAGGTCGTTATTGAAGATAAACCTAATGACACTCATGAAAAAGCAGACAATTTCCTTTCTAAAAAAATCTTTGGTTACTCCTTCTAAAGTCCAAATTGATGGTGTATTGGAGGTGGAGGTAAGCAGTTGTTAGCCTTCAAGATAAGGAGCCTAAGCTTCTTAATAAGTGTACTGTGGCGTGTGGAGGACATGAACTCTGAGGTTCTGTTTAATGCTTTGGAAAATTATTTTGAACATACAATTTCCAAGTCCTCTCGATCGAAAGCTGCGGCCTTTGCCCCGTGCATCCGTGCATCATGGTTGAGCCTGATGTTCACTATTCATGGATCATTTTATCAAAGCCCCTGATTCTCCTTTTCTTCAAACTTGGGGATTAGTTTTTTCTAGGAAGTGGAGAATGATGCGAAGGTCAAGAAGGGGAAGTAAATTTATTGTAGTTTATGGGATAAACTTATTAGTTTAAGATTTTGATTGTATTTTTATTTTGTGTTTTGGATTTTATTTTAGGGATATTTTCTCTCAGAGTATATTTTAGAATTTGAATCATGAAAGCAATATTCTAGGTATCATAGGATAATAGGATGTTTTCGTTATCTTGTTAACTAGTCTTAGCTTAGGCTGTAGATACCCCTTTAATATTATTTTATTTTCAGTGACGTCCGTGGAATAAAATTGAGAGTCACTTAAAGAGTGGATTTCCATTAGTGTGTAGACGCGCTCACCCTTCTACCTCTCTCCAAGATGAACGCTTTCACTCAAGAAAAGCTCAAGTTAAGATGAGCTGTCCATGATTACAGTTGCAATATTTTGTTTTGAACTTTTATGTGCTCTTTAATGTTCTCTCAGTTTATGTATTTATCAGCATAGTGAAGCACTTGACTACAATGTATCATATGGTAATATTATCCTTGCAGGAGTTGAACCTTCCTTTAGATGTGTCTTCTTGGAGCCAGGATGACCTTAAAGATCCAAAGAAGTTGTATGAGATGACGGTTCTTCTCAATGCCCAGAGGGAGATTGCCGAAAAAATCTTGGATGCACAGTGGGAGACCCAGTGGCGTCAGAACAAGGTTCATGTTTTTTTGGCATATGTTTTTCCCATTTTTAAGCAGCTTTTTTCATTTGATGCCTTTCAAGTATGTAGTTAAATGGAAACAACCTTGTTGCCATTTAACTGTGGGGATAAGGCCATGTAAATTTGGGTGCCCTTTTTTTTTTTTGGGGGGGAGCCTTCCCATAGTAGATTTAATCTCTATTATTACTATAGTTGGGTCTTTTTAAAGAGGGGATGCAATGAATTTGCTCATGCAATGGTCAACTTTCAACCTTGTGATCTCACGGAAGCTTATGGTTCTTTTTCCGCCAGTCCATTATCCGTGGCAAGGAAATGGACATTGTTGACATATAATACAACATTTTACCTTAGCAGCTCTCGACAGATTGGTTCTTCGAAAAATTTGTGTGTTTTAATCTCTTATTCTTACTATAGTTGGTCTTTTTTAAGAGGGGATGCAATGAATTTGCTCATACAATGGTCAACTTTCATCCATCTGATCTCATGGAAGCATATGGTTTTTTCCGCCCCTCGAGGGGGTGTATAGTCCATGATCAGGGGCAAGGAAGTGGGCATTATTGATGTATAACACAAGATTTTACCCTTAGCAGCTCTCCACATATTGGTTCGATATCATTTGAACAATTGGTGTGTTTTTAGGACCAGATCAATAGTTACAATTTTGCTTATCTATAGGGTGTACCTAAAAGGGAGAATTTGGAGGACCCTCCCCACCCTCCCCCACCCCCAACCCCCCAAAAAAAAAAAAGGAAAAGAAATCCATAACCTTACAATGGAAAATCATAGATGTTTGTAAATGTGATATTAATCTTTGTTGATACCTTCTCAAAGATAACTTATTTTTTAATATGTAGTTGAATGAGATGCTCGAGAAGAAGGTGCAACCATACCTTCAAAATGCTGAGAAAGTTGGTCTCTCTCATCCAATCATCATGCGTCAACCAGCTGAACATAAAAAGGTAGGTTTTCCATCCCCACATATATTCTGACCTAGCAAAAAAATCTGGTCCGGGTCAAGTCAAATCCAGACAATTTGACCGTTCGGGCAAAAGCCTCATACCTGGACCCTCTTCGGATTATAATCCTGACACCCTGACGAGATCCAGACTTGGATGTCCGATGCCCAGACATTCTGGCCAGAATTATATTTGTGTCCGAACCTGAAACCTATTTTTGAATGTCCAAACCCAACCCAGTCTCTAGACATGACTGGTTGTCCGAATTTTAATTTCGTAAAAAATTTTTGTGATCAGTCCTGGCTTTTTCTAGGCCGGACAGATTTTTGCCAGGCCTATTACAACGCTTCATTTCATCATATTTGAAATTGCCATTCAAATACAGATTGATAACATTGTCTGTTACTCGGACTTATTATTTTGGGCACTTGATGATTGACACTTCGGGGGTATAGATATTGGTGACTTGTTTTAGACCAACAATATAAACCACTGACAAAAATTGTCAATTCTAATATCCAGAACATGCCCTTTTAAGAAACCTCTACTTTAGAATGGCTTGAGATTTTTCTATTATCATACTCTTTTTGTTCCGCTTATTCTAATTCATTCATTACGGCAGAAGGTGAGGCAAAGAAGATTTTGGCTCTTCTGACGGAGGAGTATTCAAGACGGCTGCAATTGTGAGTGAGTGATTTGTTTTGTTGTACATGCTGAGTGGGCGATACATTTTTTCTAGTTTTCTTCGGCCCTTTTTGAGCTATTCCTTCGGCTGATTTTGGATTTTTGTCACATGATTACTATTGTTGGATACTTTCACTTTAACATTGCTTCTTAATGGTAGTTTGATAGATCCATGTCTTCAAAACTCCTGAATCATGGACAAGAGATGGCGTCATGAGGGTTCGGGAGATGTAAAGTTGCTAATAACTTTGAGCAATTTGGCTCGTTTTCATTATTTCATACTGTTGTAGATTCAAGAAGATTTATCGCCACATTGGCACTATTATCGTTACAAGAACTCCAAATCTCCGTAGTAATGGATTTCTTTACAATCATGTTCTTCACAAAAAAATTTCTAATTTAGACTTTTGAATCGAGTTTAGACTTAAAAGAGTATATGGGTCCGTGGACATGAACACCTTTTTTGAGATGCTACGAAGGTCATTCCATGTGGTTATGGTTCTACCAAAAGTGGGTATATGATGTTTGAATATGTAATGTGTTTATTATCGTTGTGGTTATGCCATATAGGTTTTAATTCAAGGTAAATAATCAAGTACTCTATGATAATAATTTCTTTTTGTGATCTTGGTTTATTTACGGTTAATTTTCTTTTTGTGATCATTGGTTTATTTAGGGTTAAATAGATTAAAATAGATAAGATATGACTGAATTTTGTTATCATAATGGATAGATAAGAATTGATATATGAATTTGCAATTTGAATTGAGGATGTCCAGGCTTATGAGCTCTGCAATTTTTAGACAATTGGGTTGATTAAATCGACTCATTTTTTAGCCTTGCTATCCTCTGCATTTTTTGCTGATTAAGTATTATAGACAAAGTGATGGAGATGAAAAATAGAGGAAAGAAAGCTAAGATTAAGAATTTGGATATATTTTAGTATTTGAAATTTTGTTGTATTTTGATGTTTTATGTTATTTTAAAGATATTTTAAAAGAATCTAGATGGGGTTATTTAGAATTATTTTAATAATATTTAATTTGTTGTGCTATTTAGAAAACGTTTAGAGTCTCATTAGCTTGCTCTCTTAGTTATAGTGTCCTAGCTTGCTCTCCAAGTCAGAGTCTTACATGTAGATTATATGCCCTCGGTTATTACCAACTATTAATGAATATTGTGATTATTGCTAAGCACAAAGATGTTTCCCTCTCCTCCTCAGATCTCCCTTCTTTTGCCTACGCTCTCTTTTCCCTCTAAACTGTCTCTAATCCTCCTCCTTTCTTCCCTCTAAATCCCTTTCCCTTCCCGTCCTCCATCACAAAGACTGTTAAAGAATACAATAAGGGAAAAGATCCTTATAGAGTTGACTTGTTAAATTTATTAATTTTATAAAACTTTCATGAAAATTTGTAACACATTTATCTTCGTTGTAGATGTCTCTGAGGAAAATATTTCATATTAAATCTCAACAATTCTCATATTAAATTATTACGAAAGATAAAGAGGTCTTTTGCGATATCCACATTTTAGCAATCATTCTATTAAATTATTGTGCAAGGTAAGAAGGATCTTTGCAACATCCACGCTTAAAGCCTCAAAGGCATTTATGTGAGAGGGTAAATTAGAGGTAAACCTATTTTTAAACTTTCAATTTTCTATTTAAACTTTTGATTGAATTGATTCCATATAAAGTTCCTAAAATCCAGTTTCATCGTCATCATCATCATCATCAATGTAGTTACTAATGTTTCCCTTGCACAAATATACAAATATTCCCCTTGCACAAATGCATGGTAGGGGTCGTTAATATTTTAAGGATGGGCGAACAAATCAAATTGGCCAATAAAGGAACTTATTGAAGCCAACCCTAGTTGGACATGAGGATTATGATTTACTCATCATACTAATAATAATTAGTTAGAAAATAACTTAATTTTGGCAATTTAGTTAAAAAAATCACCCTACTATCTAACAACTAAATATATTTGAGTGTTACTTAACTTAATTGGTTAATAAGAAACTTGGGTTCGAACATAGCACGCATCAACCTTTATGCCTCATTTATGCGTAAAAAAAAAAACATAGAAAAAACCTAACTAAATAAATAAACAGGTTAAAGTGGTATTAATGATATTAAACTATAAGTTGTGCTTCTAGAAAAGAAAAAGACTTGTATCCCTACCCTTATTTGTGGTAATATAATCATTAATTGTTTGATTTTAGTCCTAAAGTATGATACATTATACTCCACGGTTCGATAGATAATTGAATAAAAGTAAATAATAGGAGTTAATGAATAAAATAAAAGGAAAAAGAGGTTAATAGAACTACCTTGCTTGATATGATGGAATTTTCAATACAATAATATATTCACTTTCACCATCATCATATATTTCTCCGAGAATCCAAAGTCAAATGATTATTGCTAGCTAGTATAAGAGAGCGCCAAACAAGATTCCCTTACTTCTATGGTGATTGCTCAGAAAAGTACGAAGATTGGTTTGCTACTAGCGTTTAGGAGGTGATACTGCTGTTATAAGAAGGATTACAAAAACTCAAAAGTAGTATACTTTTGTTCTTCACAGTCTGTTATTTATTGTTTTTAATATGACTTACTAATGTCTTTTTACTTGAGTACCTAGCTGTGATTTTGTCTATTTGATGGTCTTTTTATACCGTGGCTCTTGATTTTTACCTATATACTAATTGAAAAAAATGGTATTAGTGCAATAAAAAATCCAATAGATGTACTTCTTGTTCCTCTTTTTCTTTTTTTTTCTTTTTTTGGTGGGGAGAGGGGAGGGGTTCTTCATTCATTTGATTAAATATCATTCACAAAAATAATAGCGAGATCAAACTAAGCCATAAACTAAATTGAGAATGAAAAGGTAGCAAAAAAAATTGTGCTCAAATTATTCATGATAAGATTGCCACAACTTTGGAGCCAAATCCTAATAAAATTTGTATTAATTATTTAAAAATTTTATTGTTCTTTAAATTTTAGATCTACTATTGCTCATATATGATTTTCATTGCAAATGTCGTTTGATGTTTTATCAATAAAAATCCTTATATATATGTTAAACAAAAAAAGAAAAGAAAGAAAAGAAGATAGCATACCTCCTTGCCTCAACTAATAATTCAATTGTGTATTATTAATACAAGGTGACGCAACATAAACAATTGACAAAGCTAGGTCGACAACACACTCCAAGTGCCAATGAATCATAATGCATACAATGAAAAGAACACTACTCCATCTTTTTCAGTTTATTTATCACTTTGGTTTTGTAATATATATTGTTTTACAATTCCAATGAGATATTAACGATTAGTTTACTAATTTTTCACTTATTAATTGTATTTATTTTTCCTACTTTCCTTATTTTCAATAGAATCCTTGGAAATTCTAATGTTTAGGGTTTACAATGTTTAGGGTTAAAGGCTTAGAGTTTAGCGCTAAAGCCTAAGCCCTTAACCCTAGACATTATAAACCCTAAACACCCTAAAACCATTTAATAACTCAACGGCCATGTTTGGCTAATGACTTTTTAATTACTTTTTGGCCAAAAAAGGATTTTTAAGAGGTTTTGACTTTTGGACTTGGTTAAAAAGTTATTTAGGGTGATTGGTAGGCTGACTTTTTGTAATAATTTTTTACCCTCTAAAAGTGATTTTTAAAAAATCTAATTTCAATAACTTTTTGTGATTAACTTTGTGTAAATTAGTGTTAAACCTCGTTTTTATCGGTTTTTAAGGCATTATTTGAACCAACACCATGATAATTTTAATGATATTTATTTAGTTTTGGGTTAGATTTTGCTCATTTTCTCTTTATCGTCACCTAAGCTAGTAAATCTCTTTATTATAGGTTTTTGGGCTTAAATTTGAGAGATTTGAGGTAAATTTGATGAAAAGCGATGAAGAGAAGAGTCCGGGGCCAAGAGGACGCAAGAAAGAAGCCTAAAACACATCAAAAGAAGTTGCACAGCCCTATCAGTGCAAAGCTGCACAGCCGTGCGGATCATCGAGCGAAGGGTTCGAAGTCAAGGAAGGCCTCACGGCCCCTGTTCGCATCTTGCACGGCCGTGCGAGAAATTACGGAAGTTGAAGTTGTGCACGGTACCCCGTGCCAAAGTTGCACGGCCCGTGCAAGAGAGGCGAAAGTTCAGGCATTTTGCACGGCCTACCGTGCGGAACCCGCACGGCCATGCGAAAATCCCGCACGGCCGTGCGATACTTGCTTCGGCGGCTTTATAAACGTTTTTGTTTATTTTTTTTTTTTGCAGTTCTTTTCTCTATCAAATTTCAGGGTTTCTAGGGTAGTTTCCAGCCGTCAAATCCCTCTAGATTGAGATTTAATATTTTGAATTTTTGAAAATTAATTTGAATTCAAGCATTCGGATTTCTATTCGATAATTCTTAATTCTCTCTCTTTATGTTTGCTCTTTGCAATTTCTCTATAGTTTTCATGTTTATATTCATTGAATCTTGTCAATTGTTTAGTATCATGTTTAGGGGCTAATTTCTCCACCTAGGTTGGGATTGATCCCTATTATGCCTTGATAATCATGAATTGAGTACCAATTGAATTGTTCTATGCTTGTTAGGTTAGATTTCACTTCGCTCATCACTTTTTCATTGATTGCCTCGAGAGAGGACTCATATGCTTTTATTAGGGTTTTGTGAACATCGAAAGATGAAAACTTACCTAGAATGACGTTGTGAACGTTTAGAACTTTGATATAAAAATAATTAAGGTTTTAATCGGGGTTGTGAGATGCATTCATTGTGATTTTGCTCTTTATTAATCGCATGAAAATAGGTGATTAGATTGTGCAAGATTAGTCTTTGACCTTCGAAAGTAGGCGAAGATAGGTTTAATTTGGTGTCTCCCCTTCTAAACTGCTAGCATAGGTAAATCTCAAACGGTGTTCGATTTTGGTTTCAGGCATAGTAGTGTGATTAACCCCAATCTAAGGCTTTTTATTCATTGTTTTCTCATAGTTATTTTGTTTTTAGTTGAATCCAAAAACTGAATCACTGTCGAACTGAGTTTTTCCCTAGATTAGAGTTTTTGGGTGAATTTAGTATTTGAAAACGAGTTCCTTGTGGACACGACCCGTACTTGCCGGTTCCTAGCTACAGCTACACCGTGCACTTGCGGTAAATATTTCTTTCAACAATTAGCATTTTCTCTCACATCTTTTTGAGAAACAACTAATGTTAACAAACACTTTTTCTGAAACAGCTAATTGTTAATAGTTAATAAAAATAGTTAATTTCAATCAGCCAACAGTTAACAACTAACTCAATCAACCAACTACTAACAGGTAACAATTAACAATAAATTAACTTTTTGTTTCACATCTTTTGAGAAACAACTAATTTTATCAAACATTTTTTCAACAGCTAAATGTAAATAGCTAACACAAATAGCTAATTCCAATAAGCCAACAACTAACAACTAACTCAGTCATCAACTACTAACAACTAACAACTAATTGTCAAACAAGGCCAATATATAAATAAAAATTTCTCGAAATTATTTTTCAATGCCTTTTGGAAACCACTAAGCCCAACTTTGCGAGGATTGGACACCAATAATCCTAATTTCATAATTAGCACTTAGTACTCCAAACTTTAAGGATTTTTATTTTTAGTGTACCGCTATCGAATTGAGTTACATTCAACTTACTGAAATGATGACATTATTATGGATTTATCATACATGAATGATAATTATGTTTTTGATGATATATCAATAACTTATCTTTACCATATATTATTATTTCATGTATTGTCACCTTACATTTGTCAAGAGAAACCCCGGAACGACACCGGCTATTCTCATATATAAATTATACCATGCATCTTAACTCTGTAAACTTGAGTAACCATATATGATTCTTTTTAAAAGTTTGTTAAACCTATCCCTATTTCTATTATCATGCTTCCCAAAAAAAAAAAAAATTCCTTATGGATCTTTGGTCCATAGTATAAATATTGTTTCACATGAGTTGGTAAGATATATTAGAATGAAAAGATTATATATATGGTTAAGAGCGGAAAGCACTTTTAATTTCGATCGTCCAATCTCAATCTAATGATTGAAATTAAAAGGAATTTTTATAATTAAAAAAAGGAAAAATAAAAAATTAGAGGGAGGGGTAAGTACTCTCGACATTTCCCATTTTCACTAAAACCTTGCTTCCTCTCCTCTCTCTCCCGGTCAGCCACTCGCCGGAGTTCGCCCAGCCCGGTTGCCGGTAGCCACCCGCCGCCAACCTATCGCCGTTAGACTCCCTCGGCCGCACGCCCTGTCTCCGGTTCACCCACCTCGCTTCATCGCTCCCACCTCTCTCTCGGGGCATACCTGCTCTCTCTCTCGCTCTCTCTCTCTCTCTCTCTCTCTCAGCCATTGTGTCTCGGTCGAAGCTCTCCCTTTCGGCGAAATTAGGGCTTTCAAGATTGCGAATTCAGGTTCAAATTAGGTCATTTTTATCTTTTTGAATTTCTTGCTCAATTTAGTTGAGGACTTGAATACTCCAAGCTCTCTTCTATTGTTTGTAAATTACTTTTTGAAATTTGTCTTTGCGAATTGAGGTTGTGTCTTTGTTTTGTTTGGGCTTTCGAAATTGAGGTTGCTTATGAGAACACACGAATAATGATAAAACCTCTTAGATAACTTGAATATAACTTGGTCCTTTTAGCACAGCTACTCAAAATCTTGAAATAAAGATTAAAATAACACACAATTAGCATGACAGATGAAGATTAAAATTAATGTCCTTATCTCTTTAGAGATAGATATAGGTCCTGTTTGGCAATCGGATGTTAGTCTGTTTGACTTAAGTATTTGCATTAGATGTTTGAGGAAAGGGTGTTTGGTAAAATTAGCTGTTTCTAACAAAGTTGTTTGGTGAAATTTCATTTATACCCATAACTTAATTTCATTAACTGTTTTATACATTATAATTATTTTAATTCTATATTCATTTTTCTTCTTAAAATTAATTAAGAATTATGTGATATATAAAATTACACTTACACCTTCTATACAATTTTAATTTTGTATATCTTTTTGAAGTTTATTTTTAATAATATATTTCACATTTATATAAGAAAACTATTTATTTATTATGATAGACTAAATTATTTGTCAAAATATAAAAGATATTAAACTAAAAAAATTAACTTAAATATTAATAATCATCCTCTACTATTTTTCCAAAAGTGAAAAAATATGAATAAAAAAATCTCACATAAGTGTAATTTCAATGACAATTAGCGTAATTTCAATGACAATTAGCTTAATTTCACCAAAATGTGAAGGATAATATGGTAACTTTACGTATTAATTACAATAAGCTCTTCCAAAAAATTATTCTAAAGAACTTTTTGTAAAATAGCTTTTGGGTTAAAAAGCTATTCTAAAAGCTCTTTACCAAACACTCCCTTTATCTTTTTAACCTAGCCAAACAGTTAAAAAGAGATTTTGGGGGCAAAAATCTCTTTGCCAAACACCTTCATAGTTAGCTTTCTTTTTCTTTTTCCTTTTCTCCCCCTCCCCAACAAAAATTTCTATTACATATTTAAGTGTCGAAAATAGTTGTAAAAGATTTCTAGGTAGCATCCGAGCTGCCTTGGACATCATAATTTGCCTCAACAAGGAGTTTCATAAACCTACAATTGGTATTTGAAGCATGTATCCTTATGGCCACTTCCCAAGGAGTTATATGGCTTGTGTACTTGTCGCATAACCTGCCATATTATCCTCGTAGTTTGTATATTTGTGTGATTGTATGCCCGAAGGAACATTTCAGTTTTGAAGGGGCTACCCCTCCCCCATTTGGTCACTGAGCAAGTCACATGCTTTTCTAGCGTTAATGATTCTATGATGAGAAGGTGGGGAATGACTATTTTTAGATGTTGCTTGGTTAATGGGACTGATGCTTTCACTTTTAAACTGAATGACTTATTTTAATTTCAAGTATTTGCATCAATACCCGAGCAGCCCAATATGTAAACAGTTCAATTGCCAACAACTATGCATAGTATTTACCATCTCCAATTGTGAGTGTAGGCCAAGCATTACACTTCCATCCTAGTTGTTCAGTTTTGTGCTTCCGCTGGTGAGACGCACAAGTTCAAAATTGGGACTCGAACAAGAAGTCATTGACCTGTTAAAATGTGCTCAATTTGTTGTTGAAATCGTCATTCTTTACCAAAACTTTCAATCATTCTCGCCACTATTTCTCTTCCCTCCCCGATTGCAGGTACTCTTTAACGTGGTGAGTCTCATACTTTAGCATATTCTGAACTCTTGTGTGTTGTGTACGTGGTGATGCCAGTTCTAAGTTACCCAAGCTTGCTTAACGTGCATTTTGTGTACTATAATTGTTATAACGTGTAAATTAGTTCATATAATTGCGTAAGTTATGCCATAGGTCATCTAGTTAGTTTTTAAGTTTAATGCATATTAGTTGGACTCCGGTGTGTAGCCGTTGAGTTGTATACTCCAAGTATGTGGCTTGTTAAGTTATATTTTGATTTTTATGTAGGTTTTTAAGACTTTAAGCTTAGGGGATATGCTATATTACGGACGGAATTCTGCCAAAATTTTTAGAAAAATATTCAAGAAAGGTGTAAAATCACCTCTATTATCTTTAAGTTAGAATTAGAAAACCAAACCGACCCCTTAATTAGCCTTGGGAGTTCCTTTTGAGGAACACTGGTGATGTAATACTCCTAGGGTGGGGTTCGGGGTGCTACACAATCTTAACAAATGGTATCGTAGCTGTGAGATTTAAGAGTTCATCAAACATGGAGAACAGATAGAGGAAAATTGAGAGGTTTGATGGCAAAGACTTTGCATTCTGGAAAATACAAATCAAGGATTTACTTGTACCGAAGTAGTTGTATCAACCCTTCGAGCGAAGCCCGCTTATATGAAGCAAAAGTAATGGGAGTTGCTTGATCGACAAGCACTCGGAGACAGTGAGGTTGACATTAGCGCGAAACATGGTGTTCAACATGATGGATCGAAAACGACCAAGGGGTTGTCGAAGGCATTGTCAAACTTGTATGAGAAACCCTCGGCCATAAATAAGGTATACCTTATGCATCATTTGTTTGATCTAAAAATGAATGATGGCACTAGTTTAATGGATCATATTAATGAGTTTAATATGATCATTTCAATCTTGCTGAACTTTGAGGATGAATTTAAGGCATTAATCTTGTTGTCGTCCTTACCCGAGTCATGGGATACCATTGTGTCTACAGTTAGTGGTGTTAGAGGGCCTAATGCCTTAAAATATGATGAGGTCCAGGATTGGATCTTGAGCGAAAGCATTCGCAAGAAAGATACGTTGAAGTCATCAAGAATACATTTCATATAAGGGGTAGGGAGAAACAAAAGGGTCGGTGAAAGTCTAAAGCAACGCGACAAGTCCCAAAACTTGAGGCAAGTTGTTTGTTGGGTTTGTTGTGATAAAGGGAACTTTAAGAAAAATTATCCTAAAAAGATTAATGACCGAGATTCTGTGAATTGTATGGAAGATATAGGTGATGCACTTGTGTAGAGTGTGAAAAGTCCTATTGAGTCATGGATTGTGGATTTAGGGCGAGTGTTTCATTCTAGGTCTAGTGTAAACTTGTTCCATAATTTTGTTGCGGGAATTTTGGTAAGGTGTTTGTTGCTAATGGGAAGAGCTTGGACATACTAGTGAAGAGGGATGTGAGGATCAAAACCTCTAGTGGGGGTTTTGGATATTGCATGATGTTAGGTTTATTCAGGGGTTGGCTAAGAATTTGATTTTAGTGAGTCAATTGGATGAGTCGGGGTATCTAACGAAGTTTTGCAATAGTGGCTGGAAAATCGTAAAGGGGGCATTGGTTGTAACTAAGGATTTTAAATCTGGCTCATTGTACTCTATCGAGGGGTGTAGTGACTTAGTTGCAAATGTCGGGGTTGATTGTTCCTGTAACGCCCCCAATCACCAATACTTAATAATCCCTTCATTAGGGACTATTACGTAAGGTCGCAGCGGAAGGTAACGATCGAAGACGTTACCGCCGTCCTAAAAATAGGACAAGGCTAAATAATTGAAATAAAATGAACTACAATTTGTGCCTCCACTGTTATATTCCCAATGATCCTCGTTAAGAGTAACTACTTACTACCCAAGTAGCTAAATCATCCCAAAATACGGTTTCTTGGTTTAGCAACATAATATTTATACAACCTAGACTTTTGTCTAATCCACGGAATAATATACAACGTCCAGTAATTCCCAAGGTCATACCTAGACCCTGGTTGAGGGTAAAATCACCGTGAGCGTCTATGTACCTTCGGATCTGCGAATGCCACGTGGCTGGCTAGGGTTTGCCTTCATCGGACTTAGGAAATGGTTGATGGTTCACCAATGCTTCTTCCTAAAACAAAAACAGTAAATTATTTGGAAGGGTGAGTCGAAACTCAGCACGAACATTCCTGTACTCGTAAAATAACTTTGAAGAATATATTGATTAAGCGCGCGCATTTCAATTCATTTTAGTTTGAAATCGGGGGAGAGAAT
Source organism: Talinum fruticosum (assembly GCA_021018815.1). Classification (NCBI taxonomy): domain Eukaryota; kingdom Viridiplantae; phylum Streptophyta; class Magnoliopsida; order Caryophyllales; family Talinaceae; genus Talinum; species Talinum fruticosum. The sequence goes on along the minus strand of JAITYX010000048.1, from coordinate 299,601 downwards.
ATGAGTAAAACTTGCTTGCCTGGTTATTATCCGAAAGTGGAACCCCTTGATAATTGATACGATCTTAGTAAGGTGCACACCTCCCGGGCCGACCGAGAACCCAAGTTGAAGCCGCGCGGGTTGGGCATACGCCCGATGATTGATAATTGATGGGCATAAGCCCCGATAATTGATGATTGAGCGGGGACCACTTGATTAGGTGGCAAAACTTGATTTGCAAATGATTCATTATTAATTATATATATGAGAAATATTGAGATTTGATGAAACATGTGAATTTTCGAAAGGTACAGGCAATGAATGTACCTGAATTGAGAATATTTGTTTCTCCCCTTTTGCGAAATTTGAGTCACCAGCTATTCGGCAACGGAAGTGGCCTCGATTCTGTTTAAAATGGATTTCTAAAGTTAATAATGTTTTCTTGAGTTTTAATGCTTGAATTTGTATAAGCTTTAACAATGTATTTCATTTCTTATATTCGTATGAAAATCGATTAAATTAATGTTTGTATTACTCACCGCTTATTGAATACAATTCCTATTAATTAAAGAAGTTGATTAGGTTAACTAAATACCCAAATGATGTTGGTGTTATTCGATTTGTTAGTTGACTTGGATTGAAAATGGTGTATATAAATATACATGCCCAAACACTTATTTTTAATTCATTCCTAAGCCCATAGCTAAGCGATTATTCGGTCTAATGACGCCTTTCCATAGGTAGGCCTTATAATTACCCAAATTGCTCAAAATTTCATTCATATACCAACTTAAGGTCATGAGCCTTATTCTCACAATAACATTCACATTCACAATCGCAATTAGGCAACCTAATACTCAATTATTTTCCATGCATGTATACTTGTACATTATCGAATTTCAACTTCTACGCACACCTTCTCCTTCGTTTGCTCAATCATTTCCAAAACGTAATAGTTCCACCAAATTGTTCCATTCGCTAACAAAACCTCCTCAATCTCATTTGTCGAGTTCATAATTTCCCAAAAAGAATCACATTTATTCACATTCGTGCAATCAATTCACCACAACACCGGACCTAAATCCTCCACGCTAATTCGAATTTTTCCCAAATTAATCTTTAAATTTACTACACAAACATGTCTATAAATCCGATAATTCAATTTCACAACTACAACAACCGAGTAAATGACCAACTGTAATAATTTAGGGTTTGAGGTTTTACCTTCGAATTCACGGAGGAGGAGTCAAGGAGAGGATTTTGGGGTGCTCGGTTGCTCCGGCGACGTGGGGCAGCACCGGCGTCGAGCTCCGACGGCCGTGCTGCGGATGGTGGTTGGCGGCAGAATGGGTTGCCGCGGTGGGGAGGCAGGGCAACTGCCCGTGCGCGAGCGACAGCCGAAAGGGAGGGAGAGCGGTGGCGAGTGAGGTGCCAGGCGTCTCCCCGACGATGCCGGCGTCGGCTTCCGGCCGACGTTGGAGGCGCCCGATGGCCGGGAGCAGGCCGCAGACGGAGGCGAGAGGAAAGAGCAGAGGTGCGCGAGGGAGAGTGAGAGAGAGAGCCACCGCGTGAGAGGGTGAGCCGGCGCCGCCGGACAGCGCCTAGCGCCGGCTTCGGCCGGCGTTGGTGGCGTCCGGCGGCCAGGCTGTGAGCCGGCCACAACAGAGCGAGAGGCGAAGGGGGATGAAGGAGGGAACCAGAGGAAGCAGGGGAAAAGGGAAGAACGAAGGAACACGGGAGAGAAAGGATGAGCTCGAACATTTTTAAGTCTGTCTAACATATTCCGAGAGAATTCTTTCTCTCGGATTTTGCTTTAGAAAAATCTAATTTCGTTATTTTATTATTTTGATTTATTTCTTTATTTACTTATTTTGATTTCTTTTATTGTTACTTTTAATTTTGTTTTTAATAACGACGTTCACAAATTAAAATCTTATTATGAGATTTTTATTAGGGCCACTTCGTCGCCTTAGCCGCATAACATATAGATAAAAATAGTTTAAATATAAGATATCGAATTGAAGTGCACACGCTCAATTATATAAATAGTGTAATTAATAAAATAAATAATGTGATTTAAAATAAATAATGTGATTTAGGGTCGGGTTGTTACGGTTCCAATGGGAGTCTATGGGGTGTTAGACTTGGTAAAGAAATTGGTTCAGCTAAAATGGGAGTTGGGAAGGATGATGAAAAGTTTGTTGGGTCTATAATCGGGTTATCGGGTGCTCCATAAGGAAAAGTACAAGAACCGGGTACATTAAAGAAGGTGGTGTTGTCAACAGGAGGTAAAGCCCAAAAGTATAATTTATTTCTTCGTTATGTTTTGTTGACTAATGCAGGTGAGCCAGTTTTGCATGGTAAATGTATGCAAGAGATTAATCGATCCGAGTGGGAGTTCACATCGGGTGATAATAAACATAGGTTTGAGAAGGGTTTGGATATCAGGCTACCGGCAAGGGTGCTAGTCCAAAGTAAAGGTGCCGAAACAAGTGAGATGGTGCAAAGCCTCGGTTGGTCTCTCCCGATGAAGAGGTCATTTTTCGGTTAACTAGAAGGATGCAACAAATGAGGTAAAGCCATTAGTCTTTAAGTGGGAGATTCTTGGGTCCGTGAAGCCTAATGGGTGTGTTTAGGCTCAAGAATACGCATTGTGGAGCAAAGAACGGCGAATACGAACCATGGGCATCGAGAACGAGTCATCTAGGCTGAAGAAATCAAGAACCGGAGAGGCAGCGAGCTGCCACGGACTGGCCGTGTTGGATGACATGACCTGTGTCGGTTGACACGGATTGGCCCTGTCGGATGACATGACTGTGCCGCTTGCAACTCTTAGGTTGCCTCGGTTTTATGTCTTTCTTGTGTTTATTGCCTGTTTAATGCGTGTAATTACTCGGTTATGGTTATAAAATCGGCATGTATCCTCCATTGTTGAGTAAGGTAGTTGAATTGCAAGATATAAGCTTGTTTAGCTTAGTTGTAAATTCCTTGTAATAGCTACTCAAATCTAGTGCATCGGTTTGTGATTTTTTTCCTGGTTTTGGGTTTTCCCATGTTAAAAATCTTGTGTCCCATTTTGTTTATTCTTTTGTTCCAATTTTTATTTTGCTTGATTGAGCTGCCAATTCTAACAGGGGTGATAATGGATACTTCAAGATGGAAATGGGAAAAAACATGTGTGGTAAGTCTAACGGTTAAGATTGTGATTACATCATTTAGGTTTGCATAGCTACCCCGTTTTGGGACATAATATCATACAATGTGAAATATTGTCAAATTTGTTATTCATATATGTATTTGAATCAATCATAAATAAAGTTAAACGTTTCTTGATTTTCCTCATGCCATGCTCGAGACTTTACTTCAAATCATATAATGCAGGCATTGCTACTTGTGCATCATACCCCATTCCGGCATAAAGCTCTTGTGGAGATATATGCATGGTGTTTCAATTTGACTGAATTTTGCCATTCAAATTCCTTTAATTTGGTAGTTGATATGTGTTGATTAATCCCTTCCAACATCACAGTTTGTCAAGAAGTAGAGCAAGAAATATAGCGGAAGCAAGTTGGATGTAAGATATTCGGAAAATAGATAAGAAGACAAAATAAAGATGAACACCAAATTTTTACGTGGAAACTCAAAATAGGGAGAAAGCCACGAACGGAAGTATAAAATCCACTAAACCGAATGAGTACAAAATTCAATCTCAAGGGGCATGAAAGTACAATGAGATTAGAATAAAAGAGATTACAAACACTCTGAAACACTCACTCACAACATCTAAAGTGGACAAGTCAGATAAATCCACAAAGACCAATGGTGTAGAAGATGGATAATATTGGTTATGAATTGGGGATGATTTGGTGAATGAAAATGGTGGAATTTATTATGGAGTTTGAAGCTATGCCATTATTAGCAATAAACAAGGCTTTAAACAAAATAGTAAAACCAACTCTTAACCTTGCAAGAACCCCATGTATCAACTGCAACCCGATAAAGACGAAAATCCACACAAAAACTGCCAAAAATTGAAGCCGATGCCCATGCTCGAGGCCACTTTTCTGGGTCGTCTTCGAGCACGGCTCTTTTTACCTCGAGCACGGTTTGTTTTTCTTCCAACATGACCCATATGTAGTAGAAAACTGAGTATAACACGTCTTTTGAATAAGATTTTGGCCACCACACCTAACAATCTCCACCTTGGACAAAAATTCACCAACACCGTAAAATCGCCAAATGAACCCCGAAGGGTAGAGCCCGGTAGGGCGGAGCCCCGAAGGGTAATTGTAAGTTGTGAACACCAAAGTTAGTTCAAGCAATCCTTGAAACTAGCAAAAGAAATGGCTTGAGTAGGCCTTTGTCAATCATATAGCCTAACCGAACACAACATGAAGAAAATGAGGGTATGGAGACATCATAAGAACCCTTCATAGCATAACCTTGTATACTATTGAGGTCATCATGCCTCACACCTTTCAAGAGCAATCAAGTGCCTTTGGAGATTTTGAGAACTCCACCTTAAGCCGAGTATGTGCACCTTTTAGATTCAAGAGTGCCAAGAGAGATGAGGCTACTCTTCAAATTTGGGACATGACGAACATTAGATAAAGTTCTAATAATACCGTCATGAGTCTTGATTCAAACACTACCAATACCGGCAATTTTACAACTAGTTTTGTTGCCCATGTGAACAACACTAGAATTAAGAGATCCATATGTAAAAAACCAATCCCTATGGGGACACATATGAAAAGTGCAATCGAAATCAAGAATCCAATCAGAATCATTCCCCTTTTCAAGGAGAGTAGCAAATAAAATGTCACCATCCAACTCTTCATCAACAAATGCAGCTTCACCATGAGGTTCCTGACATTGTTTGTTTTCTTCTTCTTTCTCCTTCTCATTTTTCAATTTAAAACACTCAAAAATATCATGGCCCAACTTTCTACAATAACGGTAGGTTTAGGACCCCTCTTTTCACTAACAGTCAAGACCACGACTTTATCACCACACACTTCAAGATCATACTTCTCTTTAGATAAAATATTAGACTTAACATCCTTAAATGGCAGCATCTCATTATTACTATATAAGAGGATTTCTTTGAAATTCTTATAAGAGGGCGGCAATGAAACAACCAACAAAATAGCTTTATCCTCCTCTTCAATTTTAACGTCTAAATTTCCCAAATCAATAAGAATAGAGTTAAACTCATCTAGATGTTTACGAATACCTTCGGCCATAGAGAACATATATAAATGTTTTTTGAGATGGATCTTGTTGGAAAAACTCTTGGTCATGTAAAGTTGCTCCAGCTAAAGCCACAAACTTGCGTAAGTAGACTTATCCATCACCTCGGGGAGAACATGAGGCACCAAGCATAAATGAATTGCTGAAATAGCTTTCTCATCAAGTGCCTCCTATCGCTCATAGGTCATAGAATCGGGTTTCTTCCCGACAAAGCCTTCTTCAACCCGTATCGCATAAGAACGACGAGTCATCTAAACTTTCTAGATGTTGAAACTAATTTCACCATTGAACTTCGAATATCGAATTTCATGACGGAAGACATCCTTGAATCGAAATGCCCTAATGCCAATTGTTAGGAAGTAGAGAAAAAATATAACGGAAGCGAATTGGATGTGAGATATTAAGAAAATAGATAAGAAAGAAAAATAAAGAAACATCGACTTTTTTACATGGAAACCCAAAATAGGGAGAAAATCACGGGCGGAATTATAAAATCCGCTAAATCAAATGAGTACAAAATTCAATCTCAAGGAGCATGAAACTACAACGAGATTAAAATAAAAGATATTACAAACACTCTTAAACACTCATTCACAACACCTAAAGTGGACAATTCAGATAAATAATCCACAAAGACTCATGATGTAAAAGATAGATAATATTGGGTATGAACTAGGGATGGTTTGATGAATGAAAATGGTGGAATTTATAATAGAGTTTGAAACTATGTCATTATCAGCAATAAATAAGGTTTAAAACAAGGTAGTAAAACCAACTATTAACCTTGCAATAACCCCATGTAACAGCTGCAACCGGACGAAGACGAAAAGCCATATAAAAGTTGTCGAAAACTGAAGTTGATGCCCATCACGGACCGTGTTGGATGCTCGGAGGCCACTTTTCTAGGTCGTCTACTAGCGCAACTCGTTTTACCTCGACCACAGTTCGTTTTCCTTGCAACACGACCCATATGCAGCAAAAAACTGAGTGTAGCGAGTCTTTTGAATAAGATTTTTATCACCACACCTAACACAGTTATTGATTTTGTAAATGACTTACCAAGTATGGAGCCTTGGCATCAATATTTGTACACTTACAATGTACATTTCATGAAAATAAAAATTATCTGATAATAAAAGACACTACGAAACATATGAAAGCATTGAAAAGAGTAGCGTAAACATTGAAGTGATTGATGATGGCCCCTTTTAACCACAAAAGAAGTCATAATTTCTTTGATGAGAATTAAATTGCTTTGGGGAGGGTCAATCAACAACTAACAGGGGAAAATAAGGTTTCATGCATAGAAATATCTTATCTCAAGTCAAATAAACTCATGCTAAAATACTCCTTTCATTTCAAAATATATGTCATTTTAACTAACTTTTTCGTTTCATAATATCTATCACTTTACAATTCTAATGACATATTAATGACTAATTTACCAATTTTATTCTCATTAATTATTTTTTCTCTCCTTTTTCATTGATTTTTCCATTTTCAATAAAATTTTGGGGTAAATTGATCTTTAAACACAAATTTTGTTAAATTTTATATTTCTTTGGCATTCTCTTATAATTTTAAAGAAACAAGTATTTTGAAACGAAGTGAGTACTCTCATATTAAAGAATTTGTAAAATATCTGTTCAGGACATATGCTTTTTAATATATCATAAGTAATATATTGTTGGTGAGTGCAAATTAATGTTGATGATGCTGATTGATGATAATAATCGTTGATCGGTACTAATAAGTGATGATCGTTAATAAATGTATAAGTAGCACATAAAATTCTAATAAATAGACATAATCAGTTATCAAAAATTAAATATTAAACCATCCCATGTAGAAATTCTGTATAAACATTTAATCTTTATATAAAACTATGAAATCAAAAAATATATGTATACATTATGTTGCTCATAAATGATGCCATGCATCACAATTATTAAAAAAATAATATCCCATCATAAGTGAGGTTAAGTTGCGTTGCGTGTTGTGCTTTGATAAATGATAAATTGACAAGGGATGATGTTTACCAGAGCTTATCATTTCTCTTAAAACAGAAAGGTTGTTGCGAGGAAAAGTAAACTAATAAAAGTGAGCCATCAAAGTATGATGAGAGAGATTCCTCATGCACTTCTTCAAAGCTGTCATCTGCCATATCAACATGTCTTTGTGTCTTTATTTTCGTCCATATAATAAATTTGCTTGGATTCTTTTGCCACTGCGCCATCTTCTTTTCATATTAAAAACTGGGTTGATTATCCAAATTCAGGCTTTTTTTTTCATTTTATGATAAGTATTTAATTATATTTATTGTTAAATTGAGACATATTAAACCATGCTGAAATATACTAAAATGTATTGAATTCTGCAGAAAAACATATTAAATTATGCTGAAACATGTTGAATTGTGCTGAATTGGTTTTTGTAATTAAGCTATTGTATTTATAAAGTTGTTTAAATATGTATACTACCAAAATGAATTATTATAAGTATGTATTTATTTATCTTATAATAAGATATAAATATATTATAATGAGTTCAACATTATTATTATTATTATTATTATTATTATTATTATTATTATTATTATTATTATTATTATTATTTGGTATGATAGTTGTAAATTAATATTTAATGATTTTTTAACTAATATATATCATATATTGTGAATATATGTACGGTCTTAAGTTGTTTTATTGTCAACATAATATATTAATTTTGTATATTATTAGACATAAGTAATTGCATAAGTAATTTAATTTTCAATATAATTTGTAATTAAAACTAATAAGAACATACGACTAGTAGGGTTGTGCATTATTCGGTCCGAAACCGGACCAAATCGAAAATCAACATGGACAGAACCAGAGTAACATAATTTGGTCCGGTCCTCAGTCTTGAGATTGTTGCTATTCAGTCTTCGGTCCGGTCAAGTCCACTAATCCGGTTCTCTCAATTGGTTCGGACCGAAGACCGATTAAAATTAGGGGATTTTATGTATTTGTGTTTTTGTTCAGATTGTGATTTCGGAACTTATGGGTTGTTGCTCTTCTCTACACCTCTTACCCCCATACGATTCTCTCTCTCTCTCTCTCTCTCTCTCTCTCCTACTCCCATTCTCTCTCCTTGCCTTCATTTCTCTCTCTCTCTCTCTCTGTCTCTCTCTCTCTCCGGTGAAGTTGTCGATCGATGGTGCTCTCTCTCTCTGGCGCGTAGCGCGTTCACCACCATAGCCCTGCCTCTCTCTAAACACATTTCTCGCTTCCTCCCTCGGTCTCTCTCTCGGACTTGGACGATTCTTGCCTCTTGCCGCTTGCTCAATAGCTATATCCTACGGTTTCCGCCTGCCACCCACCACTGGCTGCTCCTTCATCTGTCGCCCACCTTATCACTAGCTAGTATTATCGACTTAGTCAACTTCTTTATTCAAGGGTTTTCACTACTATTCACTACTACCAATTATAAAACTTATGCCCTCTTCATTCCATCTCACACAAACTTTTCCTTTGCCGCCTACCAATCTCCCCTCATCAACTCTTCGAACAACACTCACCAACTGTCCCTCCCACTGCCGCCCCATTGGTTGTTCCTCCGGCTGCCGCCACGTCACACTGGCTGGTATTTAAACTAAATTTGATTTTTGCTTTTCTTGGTTTTTGGAGTCATGATTTTCTAAGGCAGCACAAAAAAAATGCTCTATATTTTCTGTCCAGATTTGGTCAAGTCCAGGTTTTCACCAGTCCAAACATGGACCTTATTTGGTATGGTCCTTGATCTTGTTTTTTTTTCGTTAATTGGATTTCGTTCCAAGCTAGTCTGGTCCTAGATCGGTAATCACCCCTAACAACCAGGTTACGCATGTAGTGATTAGGCATAAAAGATTATAATTAATTAACAAGTCAAATTACAAATTTAAGACGAAGCATTCAATAGAATGTTAGCATAATTTTAAAATACATAATTGAATTACATGCATTAACATCTTAACCTGTCATAGAATTGCAAATATTATCAGAAAATTTAGCGTGAAACACATTCATTGCAACTATGTTAGATGTATTCAATGTGTGAGAATCGTAACTTCCTTTCATATATGTGTGTCTTGGAGTGGCTATAGTATTTTTTAAGAGAAAAATATTTCAAATATTGAATACTAATTTTGTTTATGTTATTGAAATAATTGTGTAATTTAGTAAAATTATAAAATAATTTATTTAGTTAGATAATCAATTTTTTTTCAAATGTCATGCATTTTATAACTATGCACGGAGCGAGTGTTGTACAATGTACACCTTAAGAAATTATTGAATCACGAAGCGATGGGTATAGTGAGTTCCTTTTCCACAATCACTTGATCTTATTGAATAGTTGCATCTTTAATAGCCTTTTTCTATATGTTATTCCCTCATGGGAAAAATGCTTTATAATGCATCAAATTGATCAGGGCCCAACACATAAAAGTTATCGGAGCTCAATGCACATTCATTTTTTAATAATTATGAATTTATAAAGAATAAACAAACAATCTAAAAAACTAAATGAAAAAGCACTCGAAAAAATGTCATCAAGGTTTTAAGATTACATTCGCCATTTGGAACATTAAGAAGTCAATCCCTCCAAGTATCAAATTATTTATGTAAACCTCATTCATACAACTCTAGGAACAAGTGTGACAATCTGTTTATTTGTTATAGAGTGAATATGATGATTTATTCTTTCATACCTTTGCACACAAATACAATCCCTTTTTAATCTTCTAAACTCTTCGATCTTATTCAAGAGATGATATATAGTAGAAGTTTAATCATAAATAACTTTAAGTTGAGACTTCACCTCTTAAGCATAAATAATTTTAAGTTGAGGCTCTACCTCTTATCTTTTGATATTAGCATTCTTAAATCAATGGTACTCCCAAGTCATTTGTCAAACATCCAACTTAGCTTATTGCAAAATTGATTCACATATTTTAGTTTCATTTCTAACACTATCAAAACTGAATTTGCAGCTTATGTCCGCTTCTATGAAAGTTGTAACATCTTAGACGTCTAAAAGGGAATAAGAAAATCAATTAAAGAATAAATTCACTCTTGTAAACATTCACACGCAATGACAAAAATATGCTGAGAGAAAATCCATTTATGCAAACTTATTTTAACATTCTCGTAGACATTTAAATCCTTTAAGATAGAAATAGGGTGAGAAAGAATGAAAATTTCACTTTTGCATAAATTAGCAAGTGAAGCATATAAAATTCAACTTAACAATCGTCAAATTAGGTTTCATAAATCACGCTAATGATCAAGTAGGTAATAAAATAATAAAATGGTTTCGAGAAAGAACATATACAAATCCTAGAGACAGGTAACTTAAAATAGATTTTTTTTTAGGGGGAGGAGTAGGGATAATTTGGCAAGTTAGGCAAAGACACAAAATGAAGATATCAATGCCTTTAATTTGTTTTAAGCATTATGAGATAACTTGATCCTCTAATCTCTATTCTTTGACGATATATTTGCGAAGAAAATGTAGATAAAATTAAGTGTAACGATTCATTATCAAATGATCGAGACACCATCTCAAACACACTCTCCTCAATTTCAAGTACACACTAAAATAAAATGAAGGCCATAATCAAGAGATTCTTGGATACCAAAGCTAAAATTTCAAAGCAAACAAGCTTGCTAGATTTATGCACTTATAAATCAAAGCCACGACCTTCGACCCATTCTCCACTAATTCCGAAACCCCTTTCCTTTTCACCATAACGAATATGTCATTTTCTTATTCCTAAATCTTGCTTATCCCAAATGACCAATCTATTATATTTATACCACAAACAATCAAAACTTAAACAACCTAAACTAAGATCTTGAAAGTGTAAAAACAAACGTGAAAGATGAAATAGCAACTTCAAATAAGCCAATGACCATTATTCAACATTTGTTTCAATATGTGATGGAGAAAAATACTAACAAGATTATATTATCACATATGTTTTCCTTTTCATTTGGAGAAATTATTTTTTATTTAATAATTTATATCAATGGTGCATATTTAATGGAGCAATAATTTTTATGTTTGAGATTGCACTAAAATCCTACAATCACTCGTGTTGCAATACTTGGTCAATTTAAAAATATTAGTATTATATATAATATGGATTATAAAGTATTAGATCTAAGAATGATTCTTTTGGCCTCAAAAAGGGACAGGGGAAATAGTTCACTACTAGAAAATTACCATATAGAAACAGAATAATGCCAGTAAGCAACATAATTTCAACTATAGCAATGGAATTTGCGATGAAAAAATTCTTCGCAGATATCAAGCAACGAACAAGCAATTTCGTCGCTGAATCAATGACTAAACAAGCTATTTCCGTCGTTAGTTTTGTCATAGCCACCAGTGTTTATGTCGCTATGCCATCGCTAATTTTACCAAAAAAGGCTAAAATTCTGCCTGTTTTTCGTCTATTTATTACAAAAATCTAAAATGAAATACAAATCTAAATCCACAACATATGTCACAATGACATGATAAGCATACATAAATCATATTTACAACAACCATTTGGCAAAGTCTATTATCATATATAACCATATACAAATGACAAATAATCAATACAGTAATATATCTTCTAATCTAACTTAAGTTCACCAACTACCATAACAAACTAATTGAGTAACAAGTGTATTATATTTTTTAGCAAATACAAGTTATGCTCGTCAATTAGGGATCCACTTCCTCTTCCTCTTCCTCTTGCTTTTTCTCTTCCTCTTCACCTTCTACCTCATTTCATTTCCACCATGGTTATCAAAATGAAGATTAATTTACATCAAATTCTCTAAAACCTCAAATTTTACACTAAACAAACTAAACCCTAAATATAAAAAAAGATGGAGGATAGAGAAAGCTTACCTACAAGAGGTTGAAGGTAGTTAGTTGGTGACATGCACGGCGGCAACTCGCTGCGGTAGACGACAAGCACGACGACGGTGGTGGATCGGTTGCGGCGGAGGGAAACCGCCTTCCCTCTCGCACTCTCCTTGCTCTCACATTCTCACTCCCTCTCTCGTTGTCGTCCGCCCATCCTCACCTCATATCCGGATTTATAATTTTAGCTAGCGATGAATAGGGTGTTTATCGGTCCAAACCCGGATAGGACCGCATTGGACTAAAAACTAAATAAGAGAAATTAGCGAACCAAGGACCGAACTAAATAACTTTCGATCTACACTGGATCGGATAAAAAAATCTGGACTGGATCGAATAGAGATTATCACATAGGTAGACATGGGTCAACTCAAAAATGTTGAACCTTGGAGAGAGAATTGAGTTTCAAATTGGCCAAATTTAAGATGGAAGAGAATTACAATATGTTCCAATTAGAAATCCTAATTAGCTATGTATATAACTATACTAGGCAGCATGATTTATATTTTTTAGTAACTTATTCGGTCCTCGCCTAGACCGAAGACTAAATAAGAAAATTTTATGGATCGTAGATCGGACCGAATATGATCGGTCCAGTCCGGTCCAGGGCAATTAAAATCGATTTTCGATGCGACCTAATTTTGGACCGAGTAATGCATAGCCCTAGAGATGAACTCAACAACGGATTTAGTCCAGTTTGTCGCTATTTAAAAAAAATGAATAACAAGTTTTTCCGTTAATTAAAAATTATAAAATATTTAACACTTGAATAAAATTTTAATAGCCCGCTTACTAAAAAAATTAAAAAATTTTGAATAGCAACGGACAGATCTGTCGCTATTTAAAAAATTTGAAAACTTAAATATAACTTGAAAATATTTGAATATCATGCTTATTTAAAAAATTTTAAAAGCTTGAATGTTTGTTGCTATATAAAATATGAAAAATTTTAAATAATGATGGGTCAGCGACAGCGACAGATTGAATACGTGGTTAATTAAAAAATTTTAAACTTTAAATATTTTAAAAAATTGAATAATCTGTCGTTTGAAAATTTTGAAAAACAATAGACTACTTTAAATATTTTCAACTATCCACGGCTATGTACAAAAATTTAAGATTTTTAAAAAAAATTAATTTCAATCCAGCGTTAAGTGTCATATTTACGATATTGGTCTATCGCTAAGTGATTAAATAGTGATAGATTTGTCATTCATCGATAATTTCCGTCACTTATTGAGTTTTATTTAATAAAATATCAGTTTCCGCCACTACTTTGTAACAAACTTATATTATGTCAGTAAGTTTCACCTTTAGGTGTATAACGTTTTTATAATAGTAGTTATAATAGATGATCAACTTCATAAATATCTTATCATTCATATTGGAGAGAGTGCTAAAGAGTTTCTCATCAATAATTATAATAGCGACCTTACGAATTTGGTATAATTCGTATGTCCAAATTTGGTTGATAGATATCTTACCATCAACAAAGGTTTTTCTATTTAATATCTTACCATTTAAATCGATAGAGGTAAATTGTATACGCTAAAAACAAAAAGGATATGGGAGTTTTTATTGTTATTTTTCAGTACAGTTGAGGGGCGAGTCCACTGCACCCTTAGACAGACACCAACACGTATGAGTCATTCCGAGCCATTGGAGGGTCACAAACATGGTCATTGTAGGAACTTTAAATTAAATGAAAAAAATATTAATTTGACCTCAATTAAATTTATATATTAAAAGATTTAAACCTTGTGATATTATTGGTAGTTATAATTATAACCAAATCATAAGTTATTAAATTTATTAATTATCTCAATGAATGAAAAAAGGTGTTAATAGATGATCAGTTCTGATGGTAAAAAGAGAATTGTAAGTAATTTTTTTGTCATCGCCATAAGAGTACTTTTTAAAATTGAGGGAAAATAGAAACAAGATTATATTATCACATAAAAAAGAAAGGGAAGAGAAGAGTCCATTTATAAAGGAAAATCTTATCTTTTTTCTTTTTGGATATATTTTATTATTTATTTATTTATTTAATTATTTGCTTCAACGACTCATATTTAATGAACAAATAATTTTTATGCTTAAGATTGTACTAAACTCTTACAATTACTCCCGTTGAAGTATTTGACCAATTTAAAAAATATTACTATTATATATAGTATAGATTAGATAGATAAGTCTATTTATATTATTGATAAACAATCACGATCTAATATATATATATATAGGTTTTGTATGAGGAATTTAAGTATGTATTAAATAAGGTGGACTTTAAATTAAAGTATTTTTTCTAAAAATAAATTAAAAACTTTCATTTTAAATTTTGTTTCCTCCCACTATCTTTAATAAATAGATAAATAGATTATACATGCGCACAAAAAAATTACATTTAATTTTTATTTTAGCGCCCTTAATTAAATAATTCTTCTGAAAATAAATTTAAAACCATGCATTGTAAACTTTATTTCCTCCCATTACCTTTTAACACATAGATTATAAATGTGCAGAAAAACGTAGATTATACATACGATTTTATTTTAGAATATTGTTAAAGGTACTAACATAAAAAAATCTATTTTAAAAGATCCATTTTAAATTGAAGATTATTAAGTTATTTTAGGTAAAATAAAACTATTTTAGTGCCCTAAATTGAATAATTTTTTACTGAAAATAAATTTTTAAAACTTCCATTTCAAACTTTGTTTCCTCCCATTAACTTTAATAAATACAATACACATGTGAACAAAGAAAAAAAGATATTTCATTTTAGTGACTTTAATCAAGTTATTTTTAAAAACAGAAAAAAATTATTAAAAAGAAATTTGAAAAAGTTGTTTGAATAAAATTAAAAAACTTTTTAAAGTTTGTTTCCTCCTACTTGCGCTAATAATTAGTTATACATACAAATTTCATTATAGCTCCTAAAAGAATAAAAAAATACATTTTTAATTTTCATCATGTACCTTAAATTAAGTAATTTTTTCCTAGGAAAAAAGATTTGGTTTAAAAATTAACAAGTATTTTTATTTTAAACTTTCTTTCGTTCCATTTTCTTGAATAAACAGATATATATACAATTTTCATTTAACTGTCTTCATTAAGTCCAATTTTTCTGTGGAAAACAAAATTATTTTAAAATGTCTGAATTAAAATAAAAATGTTTAAAATTTTGTTTTCTTTGATTTACACAAACAAATTTCATTATAGGAGCTTCCGTTAAGTAATTTTCTCACCTTAAAAAATATTTCCATTTTAAAATTTGTTCCTCCCATTTCCTTAAATAAAACTTTTGAAAAAAACTTTTTAAAAGTTTGTTAAATCCTTATGAATGCAAATTTAAAATACTACATTTATTTTCTTATTCTTATATGAAAGTTGATGAAAATTATACAATAAATGATTAATAATTTATTAAAAATAGTTGTTATTTAGTTTAAGCAAACTCAATTTAAATTTTATATATGTACAAATTTTTATATCCATCTCGGGAGCATATACTCTCGAGTAACACATTATTATTTTATGCCCCCAAAATCCTCCTATTTTTCCATTCGTTCAACCATCCGTTGACATATGTTTGAGGAGCGAGTACTTCCGTGTATATGATTAATATTCTGTCATATCTATTTATATATTAATCAGTGCTATTCATTTATTTAAAAATCAATATCAATTTTTGCTCTCACCAAATTTTATAAAAAGTACAAAAATAAACAACACCTTGTGCAACACACCAGACGGAATATTAGTTAATTAAGTAATTTTTACACGTACTAAATTGTGTTGAATTGTAATAAATTTTACTTAATTATACTCAATTATTTAAATTATGTTAAATTGTACATGTTAGAATACTTATCCCAAGTACTTTTCATAAATTGAAACGAACATATTATTATACTGTATTTCTTTCTACTAACCCCAAATATCTACTGTCCTGATCAAAATCAAATAAAATATCTACATCCACTAGCATTTATTGTCAAAGATTTTCTTCAACACAAATCCAAATTGCGGCCAAATTCATATTCTAGTGTATGAATGATGTGCGTTCAGATTAGAAGTCACAATCAAGAAGTTTATTGTGGGTTCTTGACCATGACCCTTTAATTTCTTTATTTGATGTGTGACTGATTAGCCATTAATGAAAAGGAACAAAAAGGGAAACGAAAAATCAATTGACAAATTTACGAGAGTCAAACCAGAACACCTCATGTGCTTTACCATTTATCAACGTTGGGTGATTTAAATAGTCCTGTAATTGTTCTCCGTATGTAAAATTTTAAATTTCAAATTTATCAAATTAAATAAATTATATCAGGATAATTCTATCTATTTGTGAACCAATTAGCCCCAATGAAACTTAAAAATTGCAAAAAGCTCACCCCGCCGAGAGACTCGGGTTTGACTCTTGTGGTGCATGTAATTTATGGTTGTATTATAGGGAAGTATTTACATGTTTAGGATTGTACTTTTATAGTTTATCCCACCTCCACCCATTAGTCCTACCTAGCAAAAAATGCAGACTCTTGGGTATGAACATAACTGTCAAAATGCTATGCCACCTTCTATAAAGAGATTCAGTGGAAAATTAGGATGGAAAAATATCATCTTTTGGACATACTTTCGGCATCGAAATCATAATCTTTCACAGATTACGCGACATGATCTACGATCACTTAATCTGCAGACAAAAGTTAGTAGGTTCATTAACAAGGATAATGAGTGGAACATCTCTACACTTGGATCTATACTACCAGCTAATGTCGTCTGTTTAATTTCGGGTATACCCCGCCAGTATACCCCAAACAAGATGAGTCGTGCAGGGGACTATCCAGGGGTGAGGATTCACTACCAAATCCGCCACCTAGTTAGCGCAAAATACACAAAGGTATAATAATTGCGAGGAACAGTGGATCCGGAGAACCAATATCCTACAAAAAAATTAAAATATTCTTTTGGTAATTACTTCAGGATGGAATACCTTTGAGGAGGACACTTGCTAACGGAGGAATCCAAATTAATCCACTTTGTAAACTTTTCCAATTAAATGATGAAACAGATGGTCGCCTCTTTTTAATTGCCCTAGAACACACAGGTGTGGGCAATTGCAACTATAACCACAGCTTGGTTTCACCACATCAATTTCCTATCATCTCACTCCGATGGGAAAAAATTCTCCAAGTAGAAGCTTGGGCATATCCCTCCAGTCAGATCATCTTTATTGAGTTATTTCCTGCTATGGAGTATTTGGAAAGAAAAGAATATTCTAATCTTTAAAGGAGAACAATTTAATCACATCAAAGCATTGATCGGGGCAAAGAGTGCATTTGTGGAATGGAAATCTAGACAAAGTTGTTCCTCAATAGAACTTTACAATGTAACGCCTCAATCACCATTACTTAGTAATCCCTTAATTAGAGAATATTACGTAAGGTCACAGCAGAAGATAACGACCGGAGACGTTACTGCCGTCCTAAAATAGGACAAGGCTAAATAAGTGAAATAAAATAAAATACAATTTGTGCATCCTAACTCGTTATCTTTCCATTAGTCCTGTTAGGGGTAATTGCTTATTACCCAAGTAGCTAAATCATCCCAAAATACGATTCACTTGTTTAATAACATGATATTTATACAACCTAGACTTTCGTCTATTCCACAAGATAATATGCGATGTGTAATAACTCCTGTGGTCATACCTAAACCACGGTTGAGGGTAAAATCACCGTGAGCACCTATACACCTTCGTAATCACAAGTGCAACGTGACCGGTTATGGTTTGCCTTCGTCCGGCTTGGTAGGTAGTTTATTGTTTCACAAATGCTTCCTCCTAAAACAAAAACAGTAAAATATTTCGAAGAATGAGTCGAAACTCAGCACGAACATTCCTGCATCTGTAAAACTGCTTTGAAACATTTTAATTGAGCGCGTGCATTTCAATTCATTTTAGTTCGAAATCGGGGGAGAGAATATGAATAAAACTTGTTTGCCGGTTATTATCCGAAAGTGGAACCCCTTGATAATTGATACGATCTTAGTAAGGTGCACACCTCCCGGGCCGACCGAGAACCCGAGTTGAAGCCGCGCGGGTTGGGCATAAGCCCTGAAAATTGATAATTGGGCGGGGACCACTTGATTAGGTGGTAAAACTTAATTTGCAAATGATTCATTATTAGTTATATATATGAGAAATGTTGGGATTTGATGAAACATGTGAGTTTTCAAAAGGTACAGTGCAATGCACGTACTCGAATTGAAGCTTTTGTTTCTCCCCTTTACGTAAATTTGAGTTACCAGCTATTCGGCAACTGAAGTGGCCTCAATTCTATTTCAATAGATTTATGTTGTTAATAATGTTTCTCGTGAGTTTCAATAATTGAATTTGTATAGGCGTTGACGCTTTATTTCATTTTCTATATTTATTACGTAATCAATTAAATTACGTTTTCTTACATAACTTTACTGCATTAATTCCATTTCGAACATTGACTACATCGCATATTAGTTAAATAAGTTGATTAGGCTAATCAGGTAGCCAATGATATCTATGTAATTTAATTCATTAGTTGACTTGGATTGAAAATGGTATGCATATATATATATATATAATCAAACACTTATTCCTAATTTATTCCTTACTTCTCCCTTCATTGCATTTAAAATCCATAGTTAAATAATTAATTAACCCATCAAATGCCTTTCCCTAGGAAGGTTCCTTAATCTACCGAATTACTCAAAATTCATACATACACCATTTTAAGGTTATAAGCATTATTCTCTCAAGCAAATTTCACATTCACAACCACAATTAGGTATGCTTAGTGCTCAACTATTTCCCATGTCTCTACACATTACTCGATATCTAATTTCAATTTCCACATACGCATTCCCTTTCATTTGCTCAATACAACCATTTCCAAAATATAACAAATCCATCAATTTACTCAATTCTATAATAGGCTATCCCCAATCTCATTCACTAATTCATAATTTCCCCAAAAGAGATCTCATTCATTTACATTCATACACAATCAATCCACCAGACATATTAAATCTCAACCATCCATACCAATTTAAAATTCTCCTAATTCAATCTTTAAATTCACATCTTAAACATTTTATAATTCAATTTATAACTACAATCAATAGATAGATAATTAAGGGAGATGAATTAGGGTTTAAGGTTTTACCTTCAAATTCGAGAGAGGAAGTCGGGAGGAAGGCGGAGTAGTGGTGCACGGTTGCTCCGGCGACTATGGGGCAGCACCGGCGTCGAGCTCCGAAGGCCGAGCTGCCGCTGGTGGTTGGTTAGCGGGGCAAGGCAGGGCGTGCGCCCGCGCGAGAGGGAGAGCGAGAGAGAGACACCAGGCTTCTTCCCGACGATGCCGGCGCCGGCTTCGGCCGACGTTGGTGGCGCTTGGTGGCCGAGAGCAGGGCCGCAGGTGGAGGCAGGGGAGGGGAGCAGAGGCATGCGAGGGAGAGATAGAGAGAGTGATAACGGCAGATAGAGAGAGAGAGAGGAAGGGAGGGAGAAGGGAGGCCGGGCAAGGCAGCGGCAGCAAGAGAGAGGGAAGAAGCAGAGGAGTGGTACCTCGAGCAGGGGAAAAGCAATGAGGAAAATGGAACGGGAACTAAAAAGCCCGACTGTTTTTATCTCAACCGCCCCTTTCTTTTCTTTCTTTTTTTTTTTCTCTACATGAATCCATTTCTGGATTTTTCCTAAAAAAATCTGATTTATTTTATTATTATTATTATTATTTTTGGTTACTTGTTACTTTTAAATTTTATTTTAATAACGGTATTTACAAATTACAATTGTAACGATTTGCTTGAAATATAATATTAGGCATGTAAATTTTTGAATTTTCTCTTTTAAAAATATACGTAAATTATAATCATTATTATGAACTTCTTATTAGGGCCACTTCGTCGCCTTAATCGCATAATACTTATATAAAAATAATTTAAATATAAAATATTGAATTGAAGTGCACGCGCTCAATTATGTAAATCTTGTAATTAATAAGATAAATAATATGATTTAGGGTCGGGTTGTTACATACAACAACAATCAGATAGTCACTAAGAAGCAAACTTATATGGTCAGATGGAATAAACCTTCTAATGGTTGTACCAAACTCAATTTTAAAAGTCCAATATACATACATTATTGGACTTTTGACAGATGACGGAGTTAACAAATACATTTAAGGGTATCCCTTTTTAATATTCTTAAATTTTATAAACATTATTATTTTTTATGGGTGTCCCCTTTAATAATTTTATAAATTATTTTTAGAATTTTTAAATATAAATATAAATTATTTTTTTTGCTATGGGTGTCCTGGGACACCCATAGGCAATGCATGTCTTCGCCCCTGTCTTTGGATGATAGCCAAGAATATCTTATAAAAATTGAGCATTTTCGCATAGAAGATGCAACAATGCAACCATGGGTTTTATACTAAGAAAGGAGAATGGAAATTTGTTGGTAACAGGAGCAACCAATTTGGGAAACACATCCATCGTAGTGGCGGAAGCAAGTGCCCTCAAATGAAGACTTTAAGAAGCAATTAAAGCAAATATTCAAAGAATTCACATTGAAGGAGATAATAAAAGCCATTATTAAAATGATCAAAGGGAATTTTAAAACTTCATGGTAAGTTGAACACATCATTAAGGATATTTTAGCTCGATGACAAATTTCATAAGTTGCAAAATCAGTCACATCTTCAGAGAAATAAATTGTACAACTGACTCGGTTAGCACATTATGAGCACTTGATTCTTACTTTATCCACTTGAGGTTATTGCCCCTCCCCTCCCTTTGTGTCTATCTTGGCAAATGATAATTTATGTATAACCCTTATGAGAAGGGTTAGCCTAAATTTTCTTATTCATCTTATTTACCCTTTAAAAAATAATAAAAAAAGTTCTATTATAAGGGTTTGGTGGGATCAGAATCTTAACTATCTAAAAAAAGTAAAATAGAAACTAACTATGATGAAAATGAGCTAAGCTAACTCATAATAGTTTGTGAGCAAACTTGGGATGAAAATAAAAAAATGCAAGTACTTGAAAAAAGATCAAGCGAGCAAGAGCTCCTTGTAGAAATGAGCCGAGAGTCCTTATTGTTCATAGGCTCATGAGACTTGCAAATAGAAATTAAAACTGTGGAGAGCATGACCGAGTTATAACCAATTGTAAAAATTAATTTATATCCGTCAATACATCTAAAATTCTAAACTTATTTTTATTAATAATCATTCTTTCTATATGTCGATATTGCCCTTTATAGAGCACAACCCTCATATATAATCCTTAATAGTATATTTTTCCACCTCCAAATCTAAACTTACTTTAGGTTTAATAATGATTTTACTCAAATTTTATAGTTTCTTATACATAAAAAGTATTGGTTATGGAAGTTTGCAAGGGCTCATGAACTTAGATAAACACGGCATCAAATTTGAATTGTTAGGTAGGCTGGAGCCTTCCAACTTCAAGCTTGGTTGAACTCATTTTCACCCTTAAACATAAAGTTGGTGATTAAGATGGTGGGTGAGGCAGATCAGATTGTTAGGAGGATTTTCGTGATCCTCAAAGCCCTTGAGTTAAGTTAAATCTTTCGTGAAGTTCTATGGAAGTTTTTGGAGCTATCAGCTATAATTGCCGTCAAAGTTTATGTATTTATTATTTTCTATATTGTTTTATAAAAGCAGGTTAAGTGGAACCTTTGTGTCAGGGATTCAGAAGTACGGTTAGAGGTGATCATAAAGTGGAGATCCGCTCGACCGAACCAACTTGATCTTAAACTATAAGTGTGAAGATTATTGTAGCCATATTTTGTCTTTGACTTAAGGGAATCTTCACATATAGAAAATCTAATTTAAATGAAGGTTTGGTTAAGCTTAAGGTTTTAACTCTAGCCCTCTTCCTTAAATCACGTGGCGTGACTATTAAAAAAAGTTCAATATCATGAAATTTTTTTAAGAGTAGGATAGGTGATCGATAGTGAGAGTTTGCGTCTCACTTGTGTTATCCTTTTCATATTCACTGCCATCTTAGAGTATACCTTACTAAATTATGCGTTATTACAATTATTGAATTGATTATTCTATACTTTGTTCTAGTGGTGCAAACTGTTGTTTTGGCGTTGATTTTCATTGTGATGAAATTTCCCTTGTACTTGGGCAGTTTGATATACTTTTAGGTTGATTTTCATAGGTTTTACATAAATGCAATTTTATATATAAGATCCTATGAGGGTCAATATAACCTAATTAACCCCAACTATCCACACTCACCCTAAACCACATTTGAACTTGGTCTAACATAGTCTAGTATTATCAATGGCTCTAAGGAACAAATATTAAATTAGTTCTGATCGCAACTATCTCACAAGGAATCAAGTTCTTTAAACTACCCATACTCACCCAAGCCACATTTTAACTTGGTTTAATGGAGTCTAATATTATCGACTAATGGCTCAGAGGAACAAATATTGAATTAGTTCCGAGGACAGCCTACCTTACAAGGAATCAAATTCTTTAACCTACCCATACTCAGCCCAAACCATATTTTAACATGATCTAATGTAGTCTAGTATATTATCAATTAATGGCTTAAGGGAACAAACATTGTAGTTCCAAAGCGGCCTACCTCACAAGGAATCAAGTTCTTTAGGCTGTCTGTACAAGCCTCCCAAAAGTTCCCCGGAACCAGGAAATTTGTGTTTTTTAAAACTTGAATCCATCATCATCATCAAAGGTGAAATCCTTAAGCAAACTTTGATAACCACTATATAGTTTAAATGCAAGTCATTTTAGTGGTAGCCTTTAATGTATAACATAGGTAACTAGGTATTATAACTAGTTTTGTCTTTATGGTCACTTGGGAGAGCTTTAGAACCCTATTCGAAAATAGTATGCTGGAGTAGTGTCTAACTTTTTCACTAAGGCAGAACATTAATTAGTCAAGCATTGTTGTTTGATAAGCTCATGCTTTAATTAGTATTTATTGTAGCATGTTACATTTCAACTAATGCAAATTTTTTTTTTTAAAAAAGTTTAGCCAAACTGCTAAATTTATCAAATAAAGTTTTTTCATAGTTCAATTGAGCAATTACACACTAAGAGTTAAAGTTTGATAGTTATCAGCTAATAAACCGTCTATTTAAACAACTGTATTTTAGGATTACCTCAAACACAAGTGACTAGTTAGGGGTTAGCATATAAATTTGTTCTTGATTGTGATTTACTAGTAAATTGTGCTACTTTTGTTGTGTTGTCAAAGGGACTTGGCACCTATGCTTATGGTTAGAATATAGCATAAAAGAAGACGCTACATTTTGTTTGTGTTGTTACTTATTTAAGAATGAGGATTTGGGTGAGAGTGGAAGAGATTCTTTTACTGATAAAGGGTTTATGAATTGTAACAGAACTAAAAGATGTGAAAATCTTATAAAACGAAAGGAATCTATACAAAATACTTTCATTAAACAATATGAGAAAACTAAAGTTGAGTATCGAACTAGCATAAATGCTTCCACTGATGTAACAAGGTTGCTTTTGTATCAAGCATTACCATTTCAAGGTCATGATGAAAGTGTTAGACGTATTGTTAAAACAACTCCAGGCAAATCATGTCTTGACTTCCCCATTCATACAAACACACATCATAAATTGTTATGCACAAGAAACTTCGAAGGGCTATTCTTAAAGAAATTAGAAATGTGTGTTTTTCCATATTAGTTGATGAATTCCATGACATATCTTGTAAACAGCAAATGATTCTTGTTTTATGGTATGTTGATAAAATAGAATTCTTTGTTCTTGAAGAGAAAAAATTATTCTTTGCTTTCTAAAATATCATTTAGCCCTTCTCGAATACGAGGACAAAGGTATAATAGGGCTAGTAATATGAGAGATCTTATCAATAGACTTAGAAGCTTGATTATAGAGGACATCCATCGGCCTATAATATTCATTACTTTGCTAATAAACTTCAGTTAACTCTTGTTATTGTTGCACCTAATCATAATGATGTTGATTGGTTTGTTGATTTGCTTCGTCTTATGTTAAATGTTGTTGGAGGTTCTTATCAACGTAGAGATGATTTTAAAGACAAAAAAATAGAACTAGTTGAAGAAGCATTGCTTCGGGTGAGCCTCAAACTGGTCGGAGTTTAAATGAAGAACTTGGTCTAACTAGACTTAAGGACACTCGTTGGAGCTCTCATTTCAAATCATTTGTGAATATTATTATCATGTTTGATCCATTTGTTTATGTGTTGGCAGCGATATACCATTATCGTGTTAATGTGTTCAACTCAATTCTTGATATGTAGATGCAAAAATTCACAATCATTACTCATAATAGCTTGATTATATCCAAATGATTTGATGAGTTGGGTACTGAGGCGCTTGGCTAGGAACTTGACTCTTTTATTGTGAATATATGTCGTGCTGAGAGGTTCTTAGATTTGAATGGTCTTTGTAATTTTCCAAGGAAGTTTGTTGAGACAAACAAGTATTTCAGCTTCCCTCACGTCAATCCGCTTGCAAATATGACATTGCTTCTACCGGAGTGCACCGCAACCGTTGAAAGATTCTTCTTCACAATGAAGTATATCAAGACCACTCGGCGCAACAGGGTATCAGATGACTTTTTAAATGACGTCGTTATTACTTACTTTACAGATGTTATTTTTAAAAATTTATACAACAATGATATCATGTTTCGCTTTCAAGACATGAGAAATCGTCTAGGAGAATTTTAATGCATTAACTATGTAACTTCATTAATATGACTCGTTTTAAAATTTTTAAGCTTATGTGTTTTATTTTCCACCCCTGTTGTTTTTCTTTCTAGACCTGCCTATGCCTCTGTTTCATATCTATAGTCAAAATTTAATCCAGTTTACATTGAAAAAGTGGGTTTTAAACTAATAAAAATACTAATAAGCTATTGGAAAAGAGAATTTTGATAATATTATTGTGGCGTTTGGTTGGATATAATAAAATAGGAGTGTAATGTAATCAATTATGTAATGTAATGGGATATTAATTACATTACCATGTTTAGTTATATAAAAAGTGTAATGTAATCACAAAGGTAGTGGATTATTTAAATGGTACAAAAAATAGTAATTAAATTATTGTAGTGAACATAAATTTTTATCTAAATAAAAATTTGGGTTAAATATTTAGATTTGAGTTTTTAAAAATATTTTATATTAAATAATCAAATTTTATTTCTTTTGCGGCAAATATCAAGTATATTGTTCTAATGGCAATAAATATCTTAATAGAGATAAATGTTATTCACATGAAAACATTTTAAATTCAAAATCATATTTGAAAATTTTTTAATTTAATTTTAAATTTTTTGGTAGCAAAAAGATCAATTGGATTATTCTAGTGGCGATAAATATTTATCTTCGTGAAAAGAAATGTTATCCAAATAACAAAATTTTAAACTCTAAATTTATATTTGAGCTTTATTTAATCTCTTTATCATATAATTAAGTTTTAAATTTTTTTCATTGATAAAAAGTACCAACTGAAATTATTTTATTGATAAATATGTGTTAAATTAAAGATAAATGTTAACAAGTAAAAAAACTTTGATCTAAAAATTTTAATCTAAGTTTCTTTGATCTTTTTAATTGAATAGTTAAATTTTGAATCCAAAATATTAAAATTGAATTTTTCTTTCAACGACCAACCGATCATGTCATATATTAAGATAATAGGAGAAAGAAAATTAATTTGTTCTCAAATGGATGAAGTTTTTGCTTGACAGGGGGAGAAAAAGTATATGGAATAGAGAGAGAGAGGGAGAGAGAGGGAGAGAGAGAATTATTACAAGTGTATTAAAATTTGATCATAAAGATGGGTGTAATAATGATTGTTTAGTAAACGTTTAAATAATTGTAATTGTATAGGTAGAGGTTAATATGATTATAATGCATAACCAAACATGGTAATGTAATGATATTACCAATTTGATTATGTTACCACTTTGATTACATTCAATCAAACATGCCCTATAAAATTTAAAAAATAAATGTTTTTTTATTATAAAAATAATATAGAGGAAGTAATTACCTACTGTTATAGAAAAGAATGTTGTTAATCAATAACAATAAGCTTTGACATTACTTGTAGTCAACTGTCATTACATGCTAAGATAAAACTTAGCTAGCTACCAACACAAGTGGGTTCAAGGAGTTAGATACTTATACTTTTAAATATTATTTTAAGTTAAGGTTTTATAAATGACAAAAATTTATAGTGGGAGAGTGCGTACCCCAATGATAACTCAATTTTAATTAAATATTATATTTTTAAAAAATATGAAAACTTTCTGAAAACATGTATTACTATAAAATATAACTTTCTCTTTTCTGCTTTAGACCATTATGGATTAGTATTTGCGTTAAAAAATTTGAAAAGAAATGCAAGTCAAAATAGCATATATGCCATGTAATAGCAAACACATTCACTCTTCAAACTTTTTATTTTTACAAATAGTAAGCAAACTGACCCATTAGACCTCTATTTCAATGCAACCAATATGCCACATATATATAGCAGGGGTTGGGGAGGGAGTGGGGGATGTCAAAGCCTACAGAATTTTAGGACCATGAACCCAACACTCACAATTTCATTATAAAGAAGGAAAATTGTGCCCTGGCTAACGGTTGAACCCAAGTTGGGGGATGAAAGGTGGTGTGTTGGCCACCAGGTCATCACTATTTTAGCACATCCAATCTTCTACTTATTAGATGTCATGAGCAACATATTTAAAAGAAGCAAAAAAGAAAATGTTTAAATTTTTGTTTCGACATTAAGAAAAAGGTTAATTAGTAGTTATGAAATTTAATTGAACCTTAAAAGTTGGTAACCTTTATATTAAATTTTGAATTATTATCACGTAAAAAAACTATGAAATGAAAGATAATTGAGTCATGAAAGAATTGGGGGATATTCGTGAGAAATAATCAATGAGATATTAGAATTGTTCATTTTAGCATTTAGACAGTATTTGATAAATGCTAACCACTTCTAAATGCTCATAAAATACTACGTATCATTAACGTAAATGCCACTAACCTTTCATCTCTCTGTCCACCAAATGTTGCTAATTAGTCATTTCTATGTTATTTAAAGTCGAGACTATTTGAACTTACATATAAAATGCACATAAACGAAATAGAAACAGAAACGAACAAAACGAGTGGAAACGAATACAAATGAACATAAACAAATATAAACAAACATAAACGATACAAAAATGAACATAAAATGAACAGGACATGAATTTTAAAACATAAACGAACATAAAATATAAATAAATGTTGTTTTTTATATAAAGTCGAACATGCTTCTTAAGTACAAAGTGTTCTTGTCATAATACACCGTAAGTAAAACATTGCTATTGATATTTATCTTTGTTTCCAAACATCCATTTAATTATTCGACTCGATCAAAACAAGTTAAATCCTTCAAATAACTATTTTTCTTCTCAAGGACTGTCAACCAAACACCAATGGAGAGACTTTCAATCTTAATTTATTTATAAAATGATTCAAGTACTATTTATAAATAAATCCAATATGAGAAAAGTGCAATTTTCTTTGATTTAATAACTATTTTCTTTGATTTAATAATGTCAGGCGAGAGCCCATTCCTCACTTATCCTTGATCTTGGTTGGTATTCATCCCATTATTCAGCTACGAATCTCTCTCACGAAATTCCAATAATTTAGCTACTTGCCAATCTTCTCACTCCTCTATCTCAAAAATTAAACAACAAAATATAAAAATCTCCCCCTACCCCCGGCCCTCTCTCTCTCTCTCTCTCTCTTTAAATACCAATTTCGCCAATCCCTGATCCCCTAGAAGTTGAAAGAGCAACAATGGCTGCTGCTGCTTCAGCTCGCATTTCCTTACTCTCTCTCCTCTGCATCTTCTCCATTGCAGCAGCAGCTCTGATCTCCTCCGCGTCTTCTTCCTCCAGCTTCGCCGAGGAAAACCCTATCAGATTGGTTACTGACAGTTTACGCGAAATTCAATCCTCTGTTCTCTCTGTCCTCGGCGACACTCGTCACGCTCTCTCCTTCGCTCGCTTCATTCACAGGTGCTTTCTTCTTCTTCTTCGATCTTTTGATTTTTGGCCGTCTGATTCTGATCGTGCTACTGTGCGTCAGCGACTGTGAGTTTGGTTTTGGTGAGTCAGTGATGAAGTGTGTTTCTCTCTCCTGTATATGTAGGCATGGGAAAAGGTATGAGACGGTGGGAGAGATGAAGGAGAGATTTGAAATCTTTAAGGAGAATTTGAAATTGATCAGATCGTCTAACAAGAAGGGCGTCCCGTACAAACTCCACGTTAATAGTGAGTTAATCTCTCTTTTGGTTATCCGATTATCAGTATGTTTACTATGACTATTTGCAAAGCTCCACTTTTGTTGTTTCAGATGGTTCAAAATCAAAACCTCAATACTGATTGTACTTTGAAAGGATAATACTCTCAGCAAATGAAGATTTTTCTTGAATTGATAAATTGCAACTGACTCTTCTATTAAAAATCTGGGTTCAAGTGTCCATTTTTATCCTCAGCTCTTCTGAAGAAAAAGTTGGTTGGAAAATATGCCTCTTATCGATCAGAAATGGTGGAAAATAGGTTTTGTGAAAATTCTCTCCCCTGCCCCTCTTTCATAAACAACAGGGTCGATTAAGATTGGAACATTCTAGCCCCTCCTGGAATACCGAAAACATTCTAATCTAGTCATAAAATAAAAGATTTTTGAATTGTGAGGATTCATTTGTTGTGATGCAGAATTTGCTGATTGGACCTGGATGGAGTTCCACAGGCACAGATTGGGGGCTGCCCAGAACTGCTCTGCCACCCACAAGGGCAGTTACAAGTTATCTTACGCGTCCATTCCTGAATCGGTATGTCATAGTCTCAAATTCAATTAATAGCCCGAACTTTTATTGATGCAGGTTTTTTCTTTGGGGGGATTTGATTTGAATTACTGCTAAGAAACTTACGTAAGAATATAAGGGTTTTGTGTTGATTTGCATATACTTGATTGGGTACCAGGCTTGATATTAGCCAAAAGGCCGAACAAGGTAACAGAGCTTTGGTCCTTTGAAATTGAACTAACTATTTTACAAAAATTTCCTTGAGGTGGAAATTAATAATAGGAGCAAGAATTTTACCGAATTATCATATTTCCCGATTATATAAATATAGATTTTGCAAGTTTTTGAATTTTATATTTTGCAATCTGTACCTTGAAATTCAAAACAGCTGCTGGTAAAATGTTCTGCTTGCTTTGCTGTGTTATATCTTTGAAAGGAATTAGTATCTGATTTAAAACGAAGACAAACATCCAGGGATATTGTTTTGCAGTCAGTGTGTTCTTGCTTTTCAGGACGTGTTTTGTCACTTTGTGTGATCTAGCCCCTGAACTCTTCTTATTGAATGTTAGTGTTCTAAGAAAAAAACCATATAAGTTTCTGAACTCTCCATGCTATGAAACTGGTATTAGATTCTCATGCACAGAATCTCTTGTTGAAATCGCAGAAAGACTGGAGAGATGAGGGCATAGTGAGTGCGGTCAAGGATCAAGGCCATTGTGGATCTTGCTGGACATTCAGGTTTTCTTTAGCCCAGCAGCCTAGATAATAACCATTTCTTACTCTAGAACAAAATTAATGCTTATCTATTTGCAGTACCACTGGAGCTTTGGAGGCTGCTTATGCACAGGCATTTGGGAAGAATATCTCTTTGTCTGAGCAGCAGCTTGTTGATTGTGCCGGTGCTTTCAACAATTTTGGTTGCCATGGCGGTTTACCTTCCCAGGCTTTTGAGTACATCAAATACAATGGAGGTCTTGACACTGAAGAGGCATACCCATATATAGGAGAGAATGGGAATTGTACATTCTCATCCACAAACGTTGGTGTTCATGTCAAGGATTCTGTCAACATCACCCTCGTAAGTCACTGAAAATCCTATGTTTTAGTAGCTTGTGAGTCTTTGATTACTAAGCCTCTGTTTTCAGTTTTCTCTGGTGAATGTTTAATGGCCATTCTGGTAGCCACCAAAAGGATTGTCTGGTGGCATTGACCCAGATTTGACCAAAGAGGTTTGGGTTTCTATTCACTATGAGGGGATTCGGAGAAGGTGTTATTCTCCCTCCCTTCTAATTCGTGTTCCCATGAGTGATGGGGCCCCCAAAATTGGCCACTTACTCTTCTCCGGAAAGGGAAAGAAAGAGGAGCAATGTATTGTAGTTACTATGGGATGGTGTGAGATTCTACGAACAGAAAATCACACCTTTGACTTCGTCTTCTTTAACAGCTTTCAAAAATTTTCTTTATTTCAGTTAGCTAGGAAACTGATCAGTGTGATGGCAGACTGGCATATTACTGTTACCTTAACAAGCCAATGTGGAAAATTGGCTGCTTCTCTATGCGGATATGAACACAACAGCCTGATTTCCGTAATTAGTGACAGCATGGTTTAGCAAGATCAGCCGAAGTCATCAAGTCTTAGTATATGAGTATTTATAATTCTTATTATAAAATGGATTCTGAGTATATTTCATAGAGTTTTGGTGTGAAATGTGAATGCAGGGAGCTGAAGATGAACTGAAGGAGGCTGTAGCACTTGTTCGTCCAGTGAGTGTGGCATTTGAGGTTATTGATGGCTTCAGGTTCTATAAGGAAGGAGTTTACTCCAACACAACTTGTGGCAGCACACCTATGGTGAGTTATCAGATTTACTTAATATGAATAATATGCCACAGATAGATGTGCAGCTTGTCAATTTTTAGAGACATCTTAGGGGATAAGGCTTCGATCATTGACTATATAAAGTGCAAGCATATTCATGATGTTGATATACAAGGTGATAATAATGCAATGAAAACTGTGTGAAAGGGCCCTTCATGCACCTTTTTGGGGAAATACCATCAGACTATCAGTGTGATGTCAGTCATCCAGCAAATTCAATGTAATTTTTGGATGGAGAAAAGTTATGCAAGCAGTACTGTAAGTCTATGAGCAGAGTAGTTGAAGAAACCTTTATAATCCTACACTATTACCTTAGATAATCTGCTCAACACAACCTTTATTCTTAAGGGTTGAGGGTACGTACACCTTTCCCATAGAAATTCTTTGTAGCCACTGAATATTTACAGTCATATGAAGTCTACAAAGCCTATAATTTTTCATGCTAGAAAATATAAACTACCTAAATGCTACTTTTCTTATTCTGCCCTGCTTTCAATTTGTATAGATTAATTTTCATGGCAAGTTATTGATCAACACATACCTTGGCCCCTCTAGAGAGGACAGAAAAAATGATTAAAAGAAATTTCATGATGCTGAGAAAGTGGAATTGACAAGGGTAACCTTAAAACATGAAAAAAGCCAATAGAGGGAACATAGCCTCGAATGGGATTAAATGCTCATGCTGCAGAACGAAATGGTGCTGAATAGCAAGTCAGAATTTGAAATGGTAATTCTCTGACTTTGTGTTGGGCTATTTGTCAGGATGTGAACCATGCTGTTCTTGCTGTTGGGTACGGTGTGGAAAATGGAGTCCCATACTGGCTTATCAAGAACTCATGGGGTGCAGATTGGGGTGACAACGGATACTTCAAGATGGAGAGGGGCAAAAACATGTGTGGTAAGTCTCATAGCTAAGATTGTGATACATCTATGTTGCACGATGCCCCCGAGTTTTGGCATACCTTGCAAGTCCCATACTTTGATCATGCAGGGATAGCCACTATGAGCAGGGTATGGGTATGTTACAGCATACTTAGAGATTACACTATCTTAATTTCTTCCTATTCATATAGTGTGAAAACTTATCTATTATATAACTTATGTTGATAAGCATGACTTAGATTATCCATATATATTTCAAGGTTAATATTATCCTTTCCTCATCCATCATCATTGGGTTAAAGGTGTCCTGACTTCCCTCTTTCTGATATTGGGGATTTGACTTTGATTTTATACGATGCAGGTGTTGCTACCTGTGCATCATACCCTGTTGTGGCATGAAGCTCCTATGGTAAAAACTGAAAAGCGCGTAATTTGACCAAATTCTGCTGCTATACTTCTTCCATTGTCGGTTTTAGTACACGTTGATTTGATTCCTCCCTCTTAATCAGCATCGCAGTTTGAGATTATGCTGCCAGCTGCAGAGCTGCATATTGGATATAGATAGCTGTAAACATAGATGCTGTGTATTTTCTGGTGATAGTTGTAAGCAGAAGTAATGTAAAATGTGTCCTACAACTACAATGCTCTGAGAACTATTTGCCTTGTCCAAAATAAAGATTGATTTACCTCAGGGTTTGAAGCGAATGGTAATTGGAACTTCGCAACTCAGTGCTCTAAATCTGACTAATGGTAGATGCTTGTTAGGACTTGGGTGATTGTCGATTAGATTCAGAACCACCAAATCTCAGAGATAACGTGATTAGGATTTTCTTATCTGGATGACTTGTACTCAAATTTGATTCATTTCAAGGAGGGAAATCTAACTACAAATTACTTAGTATATGGTAGTATTGGGTCTATATAGACTCAGACTACCATGTATATAATAATAATTTGTTTTTCGGTTTTGCTAACCGTCGTTCGGAGCTAATTTTATTAATTTAAAATACAATCTTATCTTAATGTAATTAATAAAATATTTTCTTTTTGAATAAAATCTTTTTATAATTCTATTAAATCCTATTATCTAATTCTTTCCAAATTATTTATTTCTTTTTTAATACAAATTTACCTAACTAAACCATTTTTTTAATCAAAATTCATCTCAACTCATAATTAAAAATTCCATCAATTTTTTATCACAATTATTTTTTATCTAAGTGCATTGTTGCTCACCTCTCTCACCATTTTTCTGCCTAACTAATTTATCATCAAATTAGCTAAATTATCACAAGTTGACACTCTATTGTACTCTTCGAGTTAAAGGTGCACATCAGAATGTTCATCACCTTGAAATTCTTTCCGAACTTCTCTCTTCGAGTGGTGTACTCGTGTTTTATTTTAGCCATGAGTCTTGTTTCTTCCATTTTCATTGGAATATAGTTGCCTTCTTGTATGATGTTCCATACATCTTCATCGTGATCCAATAGAAAGCATTCCATGAGCTTCTTCCAAAGTACGAAATTTGATCCTTCAAACTTTGGTGGTCTGCTGGAAGATCTTCTTTCATCGAACTCTCCATTGTTACGAGCCATTTGATCTTTAAACCTTTGGATAGTTATATCGTTTACGAAAGGTTAGGCTTTGATACCAATTGAAGGTTTGCTCTTGGAGAGACTTAGTCACCCTAGAGGGGGTGAATATGGTGATGAGGAAATTTGAACAATAAATGGAAGATTAAAGTTTAAAACAAACTTTAAGACTGTCCGAGTTTAGATTGGACTCGAAAAAGTATGAACTCGAATTTACGTGGAAACCCTCATGGGGCGAAAACCACGGCCAGTGCTAATCCAAGCACCAAGTCAAATCCACTATTTTGAATCCACAAAATACGGTAGAAAGACTTTACCGAATTGCTTCCTTGGACAATTCCTTACAAGATTTTCCTAGACTCGAAGTTCCTTTATCCGATCTAGTACTTCCTAACCGAGGTAACCTTTACAGTTAGGGACAACCGAGTTGAGTTAACCCTTATAACTCGGTTAAGGGACCTTACTCGGAAAGTAAGAAGGTGAATTTGTAATCGATTACAAGACCTTACAACTCGGAAAGATGTTAAGTACGAGTTGGAGTTGTAAGTAGAAGATTGAATACGAATACAAAGACTTTTGCTTAAGTATGTGTATTGACAATGATTCCAGCAATCTTCAAGTCTTGAAAGTTCGCTTCTATTTATAGATAACCAAGCGGTTTAGCCGTTGTGACTAGCTTCGATTAGAAGTCCTCTGTGACCGTTGTAACGGTTTTTCGAGTGGCTCGGAAAAGTTCCGTTGGGACGTGTACGTTGTGCAACGGCTCTTGACTCCTTAGGATGTCCCAATTCACTGGTGGTGTCCGAAAAGTATGGTGGAAACCACCGTTGAGCTTAGCGTTGAAGATTTCTAATTTTGAAAATAGACAACCCCGACACGATGTCTGGGCCTTAGTCGAAGTAAAAAAGCCTTGTCTGCTGGTGATTTGATATCTTAAAGCCGATTCCTTTTGTAATTCAAAAATAGGATAACCTACAAAAGTAAATCAATTTTGGTTCTCAAAGTATAAAATACTTTGGTCCAAGATTAGACACGAGATAATAATTTAATTAAGATAATTAAGTGCATAATTATTCGAGTCCTGCAAGAGTGGAATTTTCCGAGTCTAATATCCATTACACTCAAATTCCATCTGAGTCAATTTGGAGAAAGATCAAGTTAGATAAAGAATATTAGAGTAAGAATACTTGATCTAGACAAATATAGTTCAAACAAAACAAGCCGACTTAAAGAGATGAATTAACACCGTAATTCACTTGAACTTAGAATAAGAAGTCATACCTGAGTTTAAACATGTTAGAGCGAATGTTTGAACGTGCGATAAACCTAAGTGTTGTCCGAGTGACTCGGAACTACAAATGTGAAATGATGAGCAAGAGTATGCTTTTTGAGTAAGTCGGAATCAAATGAAAACATATGTAATAGTTTACGTAACACTCAGAGCATGTTCTATACCACTCGGAAAAGTTTCTATAACACTTAGAATGACTTGTAATCAAAACTTACAAGAGATGAAGTTTGTACTTGATTCCTTGATAGTACTCGGAATGTTATACATGCAAAGTCCGAGTCTTCACACATCTCAACGGATCTTTTTGAGCGACTTAGGAGAACCGTTACAACGGTCACAAAGGACTTCTATTCGGAAGATAGTCACAACGGCTAATTTTCTTGGTCATCTCGTAAATAGAAGCTAACTCTTAAGACTTGAAGATTGTTGGAATCATTTGCTTGAACACATTGCTGAAATTATATCTATTTGTATAATACTCATTCAATCTTCTATTTACAACTCCCAGCTTGTAATTCATACTTTCTAAGTTGTAAAGTCTTGTAATCAGTCACATACTCTTTCTTACTTTCCGAGTAAGGTCCGCTTTAGGGTGACTAAGACTCTCCAAGAGCAAACCTTCATATGTGAATACATATCCGGCGATACACTTCGCCAATGAAAGCGAATAGATGCGGTAATTGATCATCCCGCTTCTGGTGGAAGGAATACATTAGGAATCACAGTAATCACATAATTTGGTACATCGCACACTCGGAAAGTATCCCAATTCAGAACACATACCAGACAACATCTTTTTGTACAACTGCTGGGTTTGAAACCAGCACCTATAATTTCTCCGATTGTGTATTACAGCAGATGCGAAGAAGAGCAAGCTATTCCCCTTCGGATCTGTATTTGGCCCGCTACCTTTGGGTGAGCGCAATCATGGCCTAAATATTGGGTGAATCTGCCGAAGCTGTTGAAACCTATAGGTGAGCCATCTACTACTGTATCTGCTCATTATCTAGAGTGGATAACGGTAGTGGATCCGCAACGTCACAATGCACCGAGGGCTAGACAGCTGAATCCCGAAGGAGTTGTCCCTCCTGCTACACCACTCCAAATGCACGAAGTGAACCCTCGGATAGCTGAACTTGTTCGCATAAGAGAATCTTAGGTCAAGGAAGTTGAAGAGAGGAGGGCCTGCTAGATTGAGGAGTTGAAGAAGCGTACCCAAGATGATAGAGCCGAGTCTAGTGACCCCAAAGGAAAAAAAGTGAAGATAGACTAGGGCTTAGTTTTTCCGGATAGAATTTTTAGAATGAAATAAAAGAATTTAGGAGGATTAATTTTGCCTCTTTAGAATAATTTATTTTTCACAAGTAGTGTGTTTGTTTTATTTCCCTTCTATTAGGTATGTATTTAGGTAAGTAGTAGGATTAGCTTTTATTAAATAAAAGGAAGTTTTATGCTCACCTTTATACTTTAAAAATATATATTATTTCTCACCTAGAGGTATAAATAAATTGAACCGTTCTTAAAGTTAGTTAAAATAATTAAAGGATTAATCACACATGTGGACCGCCTAATTGGACTGTCCAAAAATAAATAAAGAGACCATCTGGTTGGATGGTCAAAATAAATAATTACAAAGATAAAAACTAAAGGGGGATTATTTCGTCCCGACCAGCCCACCATTATCCGAGTTGTAGCCGGCGCACTGCCATGGCTTGGCCTAGTTAGGCTAAGCTTGGCCTGCCGTCTAAAGTCATGCTAAACGTAATATTTCTTAAGTTGATCCAAATTTATGTATTGAAAGATCTCTTTACTATCCAAATAAGTCGGTTTTACCGCCCCTCGTGGATCCTGGATTGGCGTTCTAATCACCTTGAGGACTAAGTCCCTAACCTGGAGATTTCGAGGCTTCACTCGCTTGTTAAATGCCCTTGATATACGTTCCTAGCATATTTGGACATTATGTAAGGCATTGCGGCGCCTCTCATACAGCAACACTAACTCTTTGTAGTGCGCCCACTCGCTTACGGAATCGACTTTCAGCAATGATTCTCAATGAGGAAATAGCAATCTCTATTAGAAGGACTGCTTCCATACCATATAATAAGGAGTAAGGCGTTGCTCCTGTAGAGGTCCCGATGGAGATTCGATAGCCCCATAAAGCGAAGGGCAACTTATCGGGCCAATCCTTATAGCTGATAGCCATCTTCTCCACTATTTTACGAATGTTCTTGTTGGTGGCCTCGCCTGCTCCGTTGGTCCGAGGACGATAGGGAGAAGACTTATGGTGCTTGATCTTGGATTTCTCCGAGTAGATCTGCTACTTCTTTCTTGAAATGACTACCATGGTCACTAATAAGCTCGTGGGGCATCCCATAACGCCAAATCATGTTCCAGGTAATGAACTTGGCGACCTGCTTTGATGTCGAGTTGCATAAGAGGCTGCTTCTACCCATTTAGTGAAGTAGTCAACTGCTACTAACACAAATTCGTGCCCACCCGTTCCTTTAGGGGTCACTTTGCCAATAATTTCAATTCCCCAAACCGAGAATGGCCAGGGTGATGCTAGTGTTGTGAGAAATGGTGGTGGTTGGTGTTGTAAATTTGCGTACACCTTAACATTTATGGCATTTTTAAACGAACTCTTGACGATCTGCTGCCATGCTTGACCAGTAGTATCCAAGTCTCCGAATCTTCCGAACCAACATTTTTCCATTCATATGGGGTCTACATTCCCCACCATGAATCTCGTCCATGATGCGCTTTGCTTCATGTTGGTTGACACAAAGTAAGCTGATCTATGTGTTGGTTTTCTTGTACAATTGCCCTTGATTAATGAAGAACTAGGTTGCCAACATCCTGATGGCTCACTGGGCTCTAGGCGTAGAGTCCAACAAATACTCTTGCTTATCAAAATATTGATAAATGTCATGATACCAACTAGTTTGGTCGATATTAGACACTTCTAGTGCGTAGATGTGCACAGGCTGACTACGGCACTCTATGTTGATGGGCATTGAATGAATACCATTAGGGATATTGATCATGGCTGCTAGTTTGGCTAAAGCATTTGCGAACTGGTTGTCAATCAAATGTGTTTGGTAGGGTGTCAAGGCTTCACTACGTACCTTCCATTTTGCGAAATCGATTAATAATCAGACCGGAGTCACTTAAAACCCCGATGCTCTTGACCTCGTTCTCTACAGCAGACTTCAAGGTCCATGATGCATGCTTCATACTTTGCAGCGCTGTTGGTGATCTCGAAGTCCAATTTAATTAAAATGGGAGTATGTGCTCCCTCCGGTGAGACTAGAAGAATCCCTACTCCAAAGCCCTTCTTATTAAAAGCGACGTCGAAGTACGTTGTCCAAACGTCCTCCTCTACTTGTAACATATTTTCGTTTGGAAACTCAAGGTGTTCGAGTTGCGATTCAATTATAGGTAGATCAACTACGAATTCTGACAGTACCCTTCCTTTAATTGCTTTTTAGGGACATCCTTGAGTTCAAATTCTGATAGCATGATAGTCCATCTTGTTATCTTGTTGCTGATAGTTGGTTGCTAAAGTATATACTTAATGGGATCCACATGTGCTACCACATGTACCGTGTGAGCCAACATGTAGTGCCTCAGCTTCTTGGTAGCCCGGACTACTACCATTGATGTCTTCTCTAATGGTGTGTATCCAGTCTCATAATCTAAGAACTTCTTGCTTAGATAATATATTGTATGCTCTTGCTTTCCATCCCGTTGAGCTAGCATGGCTCCCATAGTTGTCTCTGTTGTGGTGAGGAACAAAACTAAAGGTTTCCTTGGTTGGGGTGGAACTAGCACTAGAGGGTTAGCTAAGTATTCCTTAACCTTTTCGAATGCTTGTTGGCACTCGGTATCCCAAATGGGCTCAGACCCTTTCTTCAATTTCTTGAAAATGGGTTCACGGACCATAGTCGGTTTTGATATGAAACGACTAATGTACTGTAAACATCCTAGGAAACCCCGTATTTCTTTCTCTGCCTTTGGCGGTGGGATCTCCTGAATAGCTTTGATCTTGGATGGATCAAGTTCAATTGCTCTAAGACTAACAACATAGCCTAATAGTTTGCCCGAGGTTACCCCGAAGGCACACTTTTGAGAATTAAAGCGCATGTTGTATTTTCTCAATCTCTAGAAGAATTTTTTGAGGTTAGGTAAGTGCCCTGCCCTATCCTTGGACTTTATGATCATGTCATCCACATAGACCTCGGCTTCTTTATAGATGATGTCATGCAACGGTATTGTAGCCGTCCTTTAATATGTTGCACCGACGTTCTTGAGCCCAAATGCCACCACTACGTAACAATACGCCCTCCATTGAGCGATGATGGTTATCTTCTCTATGTCTTCTTCAACCATCTTCGCTTAATTAGACCTAGCATAGCCATCCATGAGCGAAACTAAAGCATGACCTGTTGTGTTATCTACAAGGATGTCGATATGAGGCAGCGGTAAATCATCTTTGGGACTTGCTTTATTCATATCTCTGAAGTCGATGCACATCCAAACCCTTCCGTCTTTCTTTGGAACCAGTACTATATTTGTTACCCACTTAGGATAGTGAATTACCTTGACGAACCCAGCCTCTAACTATTTCTGAATGTCTTCATTAATCTTCAATGCCCACTCAGGTTTCATCCTTCTTTGCTTCTATTTAACTAGCTTGGCGTCTTCGTAAAGTGTAATTTTATGTTTCACTATTCTTGGATCTATCCCGACATGTCTTTGTAGGACCATGGAAAGACATCTATGAACTCTGTAAGGAGCGAAGTAAATTACTTTTGCTCTTCCAGATCCAGTGTTTTTCCGATCTTAACCTCTTGGGATTGATCAACTGATCCTAAATTAATTGTTATTGCTTCCTCTATTATTGGTGAGCGATTTT
The DNA here is from genome assembly GCA_021018815.1 of Talinum fruticosum. Taxonomy (NCBI): domain Eukaryota; kingdom Viridiplantae; phylum Streptophyta; class Magnoliopsida; order Caryophyllales; family Talinaceae; genus Talinum; species Talinum fruticosum. The sequence goes on along the minus strand of JAITYX010000048.1, from coordinate 259,919 downwards.
CATGATCTTCCATAACTTTTATTAATTCTTTAGAAATTTTTCATCATTAGAGGCAAAACAATTGAAGCAAGAGGAGGCAAAGAGTAAGAATAAAGGTTCACTTTATTGAATGAAGAAATAAGTACATTAGACTCGAAACGGAAAATGCGGAACTGGAAGTAACATAATTAGAAAAAGAACTAGAAGTAACATGAGGAGAAATAAAAGCCCTAGTACTAGACCTATGAAAGGGGTGCGCTCCTAAGCTAACGGCGAATTCTTGGCCCTTCTCGATGTCAATCCAAGTAACATGCTTAGACCCTTTATCTTCGGTGTCGTTGATGAATCTAGATGGATCAAACTGTAGGTGCGACATGGCTTGTGATAGTACCAAGGACGAATTCCCCTCTAAGTTCTTCTCTTGTCCGAATAGTAGACTCGAAGAGATTATTCCCAGCCAGGTTGGTCCAGTTTGGTGTAGACTATCCTTCTTCGAGGAGGTAGGGTGCCTCATTTTCTAATATACAATAGTCATTAAAAATCTCCAAGCTAACTATGTGAGGTCAGGAAAACCATAGTAGGTGAAGTCATCCCCTTCTTTTAGGAACTACTCATTTAAAGTATAAGGAAAAGGTTTAATGGAGCGGACTATGTGAGGTGTAGTCCTTCTAGTCTGAAATTCGCACTTGGCTTGGGCTACTTCTTTAGCGGTAGACTGATAGCCCAACCCAAATTTATAGTTGTTATTAGGCTCAAGGGTGGAAAATTATGGTGGTATGCCCTTCGGCAAACAGTTAGACCTGGAAAATACCCCTTCTTCCTAAGCATCAAGTGGATGATAGGGTTGCCATAAGGACTGATGTTAAGAGGTGCTTCGTCTTTATCTAAGTTAGCGACAGTCTCAAGTCCATAGAGTTCCTCATCATTGCCATCATGCTCAATCTCGACCATGGATTCCTTTGAGGTGATAGTAGCACAAAGATTATCCCCCTTGACAGTTATAACTTAACCTTTGATAATCATCTTAACCTTTTGATGCAGTGTAGAGAGCACAACTTGACGATCATGCAACCAAGGGTGTCCTAGGAGTAGGTTGAATGTAGCTGGGATGTCTAGGACTCGGAAGTCAATGTTCGTTTCTACTAGCCCTAAAGACTCAGGTATAAATCTCTATTTCTCTTAGGTTGTGATTCTAAGTCATTCCGTATCCTATAGAAACTCCTATCTAAGTTTTCATTATGTTATGATCGACTCGTAAGGCGCCTTACTACATATCTTCGTCGCTGGTGTTTCGACTCACTCGGACATCATCCAGAACCATCGCATGATCAAATAATTTCCCTAACACACTTTCTCTGAGCACTTACTTTGTTTTTCAACGCAAAAAAAAAAAGAATTACAACGTTAATTTTTTATTCTAAGTCAGCTTTATTTCCTTGAGAATTATTTGACCGGATCAAGTTGTTATACTTTGATCTTTTACTCTCTCTCTCTCTAACTTGATCAGCTTAGGATTGACTCAAGATGGAATTTGAATATATTGAATATTAGACTCAGAAAATTCCATTCTTTTAGGCCAAAGATAATTAAGCATTTAATTACTCGGATTTAATTATTATCTCGTGCCTAATCTTAGACCAAAGTATTGTTATACTTTGAGAACCTATGTGGTTTGCTTTTGTAGCTTATTCAAACGAGGCTAATCTATTTTTTGAATTACAAAAGCATCTCGCTTATAGCTGTTAACCACTAGCGAGACAAGTTTTAGCTAGTTCGGACAAGGCTCGGACACCGTATCGGGGTTGTTTGTTTCCAAAACTGGAAAATTCCAACTTTAGGCCTAACGGTTGTTTCCACCGTAGTTTTTAGTCACCACCAAGTGATTGGACCATATTTTGAAGCCAAGAGCCATTGCACAACATTCACATCCCAATGGATCTTTTCGAGTGACTCGGAATAGCCATTATAACGGCTAGTGAAGATTTCAGTCCGTAAACAAGCCTCAACGGTCACTCTGCTTAGGTGTCGATAAATAGAAGCCACTTTGCAAGACTTAAAGGTTGTTGGAATTATTGTTGAACCTATTATTTGATTCATTCTTACTCAATCTTCTACTTACAACTCCAATTCCGTATTTAATATTCTTTTAGCTGTAAAGAAAGTCTTGTAATCAATTACATACTTCTCTTACTTTCTTAGTAAGTCATTTGACTAAGCTGTAAGGGTTAACTCAGCTCAGCTTGTCCCTCATTGTAAAGGTTACCTCAGTCAGGAAGTACTAGATCAGATAAGGGAACTTCGAGTCTAGGAAAACATAGTAAGGAATTGTTTAAGGGAGCAATTATGGTTGAGTCAGTCCATTGTATGTTGTTGATTCAAAATAGTGGACTTGACTTGGTGCTTGGATTAGCACTGCTCGTGGTTTTCTGTCCCAGGAGGGTTTCCACATATATTTGTGTTATTGCCTTTCTAAGTCTATTCTAGACTCGAATCGCTTTTAGTTTGTATTGGTGCAAAAATTATTTAATTTTCTTCATCGCCCTATTTACCCCCTATAGGGTGACTTAGACTCTCCAAGCGCAAACCTTCAATTGGTATCGAGCCTAGCCTTTCCAAAAGAATTTCACCATCCGAAGGTGTAAAGATCAGATGGCTTAGAACAATGGAGAGTTCAATGAAGGAAGATCATCCACCGGACCACCAAAGTTCAAAGGGTCAAACTTTGCACATTGGAAGAAGATGATGGAGTGTTTCCCGATCGACAGCGATGAAGATGTTTGGAACGTCATCCAAGTAGGCAAATACATTATAATGAAGATGGAGAATAGAACCACTGCGCCTAAAGCCAAATCTGAGTTTACCACTCGAAGAGACCGATAAGTTCGTAAAGAACTTCAAAGTTATGAACACACCGAGGTGTGCCACTAGCACAGAAAAATACAACGAGTCTCAGCTTGTGACACAACCAAAGAGGTGTGGGACACTCTTGTCAACACCTATGAAGGTATAAGCCAAGTGAAGCAGGTGAAGATAAGTCAACATCTTCATAAGTATGAGCTGTTCAAGATGGAGCTAGAAGAAAACATCACTCAGATATATGTTCGGTTCACAAAGATTACTAATAATCTCAAGTCTCTGGGTAGAAAGATCACTCACGAAGAAATGTCTAGAAAGATTCTGAGCAGTCTGTCGAAGAAGAGATGGGGTCCCAAGGTGACAACCATTGAAGAAGCTCAGAACATCTCTCAACACGGACCGGACAAGCTTATTGAGAAGTTACATACCCACGAGATTCATCCGGAAGAAGAAGATGTCGAGGTTAGCACCAAAAGGAACATTGCATAGAAGGCATAAGAAAGCAGACGTGAAAGTCCGAGCTCCTCGGAATTAGAAGAGGATCCTATGGCACTCATAACCCGCGGCTTCAAGAGAATGATGAAATACAAGAAGTGGGAAAAGAGGCCAAAGAATGAGTTCTATAAAAAGATAAGAAGGACAGAAAAGGTAAATATTCATTCCCTTTAAAGTTATGAAGACTACCTGGAGTGATGACAACTCATCCGAAGAGGATGATTCTGAGACTCAAAGTGTTTTATGGCACTTACGGACTCGGAAGCTGAATCCGAGTCGACAATGAAAGCTCAAATATTGAGGAGGTAATTGAATATTTTCTCAATTTCACCAAAGTTGACTTGGGCGAGATATATTTATACTTTGGAAGAAAACTCCAATTCGACTCTTCACTGTTCAAAGAAAAACTTGAGTCTCTTACTACCGAGAGTAGTGTTTTGAAAAATGAGTTAGAAAACCTAAGGCAAAATCTAAAAGTACTTAAGATCGGTGCTCAAGAAAATGAGACCGAGTCCGAGTCACTCGGAACAGAGAATGAGCAACCGAAAAGGAAGCTCAATGAGTCTAAGAGCTTGTTTTAAAACTTACTCAAGGTCAGAAAAACCTTGATCTTTTACTTGCCTTTCAATGTGCCTCATTCAGGAAAAAAGGACTTGGCTATAATGAAGAAGAGAAATCCAATTCCTATTCAAATCTTTTCAAAACCGATTCCGTAACCGTAAAGTTCAGGAAAGCCGAGCTTGGTCCCATTCATAAGAATGAAAAGAGGACTGAGCCCACACCAGTTTATAGAAAAAGCCTTCTCCACCTATTTACAAAAGAAAAGATTTTCAAAAGAAAGAGACACAGACTCAGTTTTCTAGAAAGAAGAATCAGAATCAGATTAGACCTAAAATTATTCAAATCTGGGTTCCCAAGAGTGCTCTTCCTCGAAAAGGACCACAGTAAAGGGAGTTACTGGGTTCGTAAGAGGAAGTGAGAAGGGTTAGTTTGTTTCGTCTTACAGGTAACTCGAAGAAGAAGAAAGGTCATTGGTACTTAGACAAGTGATCTGCTCAAGCCATATGTCAGGAGATTCAAGACTCTTCTTTGAGTTAGAAGATCTAAAAGGAGGAAATGTCACATTTGGAGATAATAACAAAGGCAAGATAGTAGGGATTGGAAAGATTGGTGAAGGAAACAACTTAGTTAGTTCAGTCTATCTTGTCAAAGGGCTGAAATACAATCTCCTTAACATCTCTCAGCTATGTGAACAAAAACAAAAGGTAATGTTCACTCATACCAACTGCTACATTTCTGATGCAATCACCAAAGAGACTAAACTCTCAGGTATGAGGTCAGGTAACACATACACTATTCCTCTATCAGGTTCAAGTTAGAATTTATCCTGTTTGAAATCATCTGTGAATGATGACTCGTGGACTTGGCTTCGTAGATTAGGTCATATCAGCATGCATACTATCAAGAAACTTGCATCTCATGGATTAGTTATGGGATTACCTAACTGTGCATTTAAGAAAGATAAAATCTATGAGGCATGCACAAAAGGCAAGCAAGTCAGGTCTTCTTTCAAGCCACTCAAAACTGTATCTACATCCAAAGTGCTTGAATTGGTTCATATGGATTTGTGTGGTGAAATTCCTACGAAAAGCCTTGGAGGTAAATCTTATGTACTTGTTATAGTTGATGATTTCTCATGATTTACCTAGGTATGTTTTCTCAAGAACAAGAATGAAGCCTTCAAAGAGTTCACTAAGCTCTACAGGAAAATTCAAGTGGAGTCTCGGACTCGGATAAGGAGGATTCGAACTAACCATGAAAGAGAGTTTGACGACTCGGAATTTGTAAACTTTTGTGACAAGAATGGAATCTCTCACAACTTCTCTACACCAAGAACTCCTCAACAGAATGGAGTAATAGAGAGAAAGAACAGAACTCTTGAAGAAATAGGAAGGACTATGATGATTGAAAATGATCTACCTTACTATTTCCGGGCTGAGGCAGATCAACATAACAAATTACACACTCAACGAGATGCCTCATCGGATCCATCTTGAAGAAAACTCCCTATGAGCTATACAAGAGAAAGAAACCCAAGATATCCTACTTCAGACCATTTGGATGTAAGTGTTTTATTCATAACAATGGTAAGGAACATCTGACTAAGTTTGATGGTAGGTCAAATGAAGGTATATTTCCGGGTTATTCATCTCATAGTAAAGCTTATCGTGTGTTTAACAAGAAAACTAACAAAGTGGAAGAAAGTATCCAGGTTATCTTTGATGAGATTGATCTTGGCAGAATAAGTGAGTCCACATACTCAGATCTAAGCCTTAATAGAGATGAAGACGACTTAGCCGAAGTCGAGCTCAGGAAGAGTCAAAACAGAATTACCGAGGTAACTTAGAATGGAGTAACTCGGAATGTTATGACTCGGACCGAACAGATTCAAGAGCCAGCTTAGAATGCTGAAGAACAAGTCAAGGCAAAGATTTAGCAAGATCAACCAACTGAAGATCATATTGTTCAACCAAAAACTTGGTAAATCAAAGGACAGGTAAAGCTTTCAAATATGCATCTAGTCACCCATCCGAAAACATACTTTCTGACATCAACAATGGAGTAAAAACTCGATCTTCTTTGCATAATCTATGTGCATTTTCTACATTCATATCATTAACTCGAACCCAAAAATGCACTAGAAGCCCTAAATGAACCTGAATGGGTAGAGGCCATGCAAGAATAGCTCAATCAATTTGAAAGAAACCAAGTCTCGGACTCAAACCAAATGACCCTCTAAACACCCAGTCATAAGAACCAAATGGGTTTTCAAGAACAAATTGGATGAGGAAGGGTTCGTAATCAGAAATAAGGCTAGACTTGTTGCTCGGGGTTATAATCAAAAGGAAGGAATTGATTGTGGGGAAACCTTTGCACCTGTTGCTAGGATTGAGGCAATCAGAATCCTATTAGCATTTGCATCTAGCATGAATATCAAGCTTCATCAGATGGATGTCAAATGTGTTTTTCTGAATGGTTTCATTCAAGAAGAAGTTTATGTTGAGCACTCCCTGGATTTGAAAACTCAGAATTTCCAAATCATGTTTTCAAATTGCAAAAGGCTTTATATGGTCATAAACAAGCTCCCAGAATGTGGTATGAAAGACTGAGCAGTTTCTTGATCGAAAATGATTTCAAAAGAGGTCAGATTGACAAAATTCTTTTCATAAAAACCAAGAGGAAAGATTTTCTTATCGCTCGGATTTATGTTGATGATATCATTTTTGGAGCTACTAATGAAACTATATGTCAAGAATTCTCTGAATTGATGAGAGAAGAGTTCTAAATGAGTATGATGGGAGAACTCAACTTCTTTCTTGGTCTACAAATCAAACAAGACAAAGATGACATCTATGTCCATCAATCCAAGTATACTAAGGAACTTTTGAAGAAGTACAAACTTCAAGATGTGAAGAATGCAGCAACACCTATGAGTAGCAGTTTGAAACTGGACTCGGACGAGAAAGGTAAAGTCTGTAGATCATAAACTCTATAGAGGTATGATCGGATCCCTACTTTATCTTACATCTAGTAGGCCAAATATCATGTTCAGTGCCTGCCTTTATGCAAGATTTCAAGCTAATCCAAAAGAATCACATCTCACTCGCGGTGAAGAGAATTTTCAGATATCTTGTAGGGACTCGGAATCTTGGTCTATGGTTTTCAAAAGACTCGGAACCGACTCTCAAAGGATACTCGGATGTTCATTATGCTGGATACAAAGTTGATAGAAAGAGCACATCAGGAGCATGCCAATTTTTGGGTCAATCCCTCATCTCCTGGCATTCAAAGAAACAAAACTCAGTTGCTCTATCAACTGCCGAGGCTGAGTACATTGCGGTTGGAGCTTGCTGTGCTCAGATTCTATGAATCAAGTAGCACTTGAAGGATCCGGGGTTATCATTCACATCTATCCTAATCAAGTGTGACAATCAGAGTGCAATAAGGATTACCAAGAATCCAGTCCAACATTCAAAGACAAAGCATATTGAGGTCAAGTATCATTTTCTGAGAGACCACTTTGAAAAAGGTGATAGTGAACTAGAATTCACTTCTACGAAATTTCGGTTAGCTGATATTTTCACTAAGCCACTTAATGAGGATCAGTTTTGTTTTATTAGGAATGAGCTTGGTATGATTAATGCATGATTATGTGATTTATTAAGTGAATTATCCTTGCATAATTATGTGTTATGTTTTTTAATAACGAATGGATCAGTTGACGAGTGAGACTAAGCTGTGAGTTATTAGTTTTCTGGGTGTTCTTAGTCACTCGGAAATCATACTGAGTCGGACTCGGTTGTTGAGAAAAATGGACATTAAGCTTCGAGATCATCTTTAGATAAATTGAGAATTTCAGAAATCTTTTTGAAAAACCCTTTATTCTCTCTCTCTTTGCGACGTGTTTCAATCAGAGAATTCTAGCTGTTGGGAGAGAGCTACTGGAATACTTGCCATTGGAGTGCAGAACGTCACACCGGTCCGAGAGTACCATTTGATATTCGGGTTAGAAAGAAGGTTGAATTTCATTTCCTCTCTGCTATAAATAGCACCTGTCTGGCTTCTTTTCTTTACTTTGCTCACTGCTTCTTGCTCTCTATTCTTGAAATTTCTACTCACCCATATTCTCTCTCTGAAATCGACACTCTCTCTTTCTCTCTATTCTCTCGCATTTTCTCTATTCATCATGCCAAAACGAGGGTCGGGACCAGAATTGGGGTCGGCTACCAAAACTCCCCGCACAAAAAATGCTCAAGAAGGACCCTCCAATTCTTCAAGAATCTTTGTCACCCAACACTTTACGTTGGATGATAAATATTTTCAAACCACTTCTTTCTCATGGTTACCGCACATCAAAAACACTGGAGTTTACAACTACTTGTGCTTCAATAATTTCATCTACCCAGAACCCGTCGCAGAGTTCTATGCTAACTTGTCCCACTCGAGGGTGTCATCACCTCAAAAGTTCAAGGGAAAGTTGTTCGTATAAACCTCCCTCTCCTTCAAAGACTATTTAAAGTCTCTTCTCTTTTTCTGAACTCCAATCCCATACTTTTATGGAGATTGCTGATGATTTCTTTTAGAAGTTTGTCAAGGAAATTCATGAGTCATGCAAAAATTTCTCAGTAACTCAAATGAAGACCGAGGCAAGATTACTTTGCTTCATCTTGATAAAGACCTTTTTCGCTTATCATTCCAGCAAAGAGAATCCGAACTCCAAAATTCTCAAAGTTTGGTTTGATATCTTAGAGGGCTACGAAGTAGACCTCTTCCCTTTATCATCAAGCAAATGGCCGCTGTGCCAGCTCACTCCAAAAAGTCTTCTCCTTTTCCTATTAGAGCTCTCTTGATGTTTGTCTTCAAATAGTTCAAGATTTCCTTTCCCTTAGAACCAACAATTGTTTATGAGGCTGCCATTGTTGTTGGCAGAAAAGAACTTCTAGGGTACGGATACCAGGAAGTCAAACCTAGTGTCTAGGTTCACGGGTCCGAGTTGAAACCTGTCTCACCTCTTCCCACTCAGACCTAGACTCCACTAGCACTTCCACCTCCCTCTGCTGGTCCCTCTACTTCTCTACCACCTCCTCCTACTCCCTCTGCTGCAATGTTTACCGAGATGGTAAACAAGATTGTCTCTATGTCCGAAGAACTTCAAAACACTCTCTGCTCTCTCAAAACCGTCTATCAAGGCATGGTGATTACCCGGAAGACCGGGTAGTCCCAGCATCGGGGAAAACCAGGATCTTTTGCTTAAATTCAAGGCCATTATCAAAAAGCAACGCGAGCAAATCCAACTCCTCCATGAACAACCATCTAAAGCTGCTTAGGACTCGGACATTTCCGATACTTCGAGGAGTCCTCCAGCCCAGCTAAGTCTACATCCGCCGAGGAGGCAGCTGAGGAAGCAGCAGAAGAAGCAGCTTCTACTGAAGAGGAGAAAGAAGAAGAGAAGGAAGAAGGAAAAGAAAAAAAAGAGGCCACTCAACCGGAGGGCCAAGGTGCACCGGAACCCGAACCAGAACCGATCTCCTCAAATCATGTTCCGAGTGGGTCAAAAGAGGCTGGTGACGTTGGTCGAGTCCCAAGCCATTGTCTCGAAGCACCGCCCGATGCTGTCTTCGAGGAAGATGAGCCTGAGAAATATGTCCCTTTGATTCACGGAACTAGGACAAAGCAACTTCCCGACATCCCAGTGCTGCAACCACCTCACTCGTCCACTTTTTCACAAGCTCACAGGCGCAGGCGCAGGCGCAACGCTCGTCCCTCCTCGTCCGGACAACAAGCTCCCCTTTCTTAGTTTATTTCTTTTCTTCGTTTCTATTTTTTTGTCCAACATCGGTTGTACTGCTCTGCTATTTTCTTCCCTCTTTTTGATGAAATGCTAGGGAGAGAAAATATATAGAAAACTTGATGTCTAGTTTAGGGGAAAACTCCGCTTAATGAATTTTTTTCTTCTTTATTCTATTTATTTTTTTCAGAGCAATGAATTTTCTTCTAGCGTACTCAGTCCTGAATTGCTTTGATGCTCTGATATTTTTCTATGCTTTGATACTAATACTTTCCATTTTGAGCATATCTGTTTCTGAGGTACATATTTTTTTTGAGATATTTACATTTACCTCCCTTGAGGTATTTGGAAATCATTTATAAACCCTCCAAGTATTGGTATTTATTTTTACCCACTCGACCGGAGTAGTTAATATTTGAGTGATGCATTGACCTTTGTTATTGATAATAAAAACATCCAAATACGACATGTGTGCTGACATGATATAAAAAAAGATGTACAATGTCACAATTGCCCTTTTATGATATGTATGGTCTTTCTAGGTGTGGGGGTATAAAAGTCATTCTAATTTAAAAATCAGGGACAAACTTGTCCTTTTACGCTTCCGATTAGCGCTTCGCCATTTTTTTATGTTAAATATTTTTATCTCTAAATTTAGGGTAGGTAAAAATAAATACCAATACCTGTAGGGTTTATAAATGATTTCCAAATACCTCGAGGGAGGTAAATGTAAATATCTTTATTTTTTCGTATTCTATACTATGATACTTCACTATGCCCCGATACTTAACTCATTAACATATCTGCGCTAATTTCAATTCCTTTTTCTCAGATACTTCATTATCCGCACATACGCTCCGAGTAATGATATGATCTGAACTGCACTTTCATTATCTTAAGGTCACCCTTGCTCTGAGAACGTGACTCTCGTTCCGATCATTAGTAATGAAAACTTATGTAATGTACTAACAAGTTTCTATCTTAAGTATGGAATAATTTTCATCAAAAAGGGGAGATTGAAGACTCAGGTATAAATCTCCATTTCAGGGAGATCTGTTCGATGAAAAGTATTTGTTCCGTCCCCACTGTTAACCAATCCTACTACTTCCTCAGAGTGCGGTTTCAGGAGAGACCTCGATCTTGCTAAGAGCGTCAATAAAGGACTATCTATGTTTCTGGGAAGCAGATATAATTTGTTAGATTGCAATATCAACTTTTAACTTTTGAAGCTGTTTCAGGATTGGGTCTTCTTCTTTAGCAGTTTCAAGTTCTTTTGAGGCTTCCTGAGTCTATTGTGGACCCAGGGGTGCATTTTGTCGTCCAGATCTAGTAAGAAATTGGATTTCTGGACCTTTAGGTTCTCCTCAAAAGTCTTCTTCTTCTAAGGATGTTTGCCCTAGAAGTCATCGTCGTTGTTGTCATTATTGTTTGTTATTTCGTACAAATCTTCTTCATCACTTACCCACAGCCCATGGAGTTCTGGATCTAATAGAGGCAAGCTAAGAAGTGGTTTGGACTCATTGATGTCTTGAATGAAGACAAATGGATCCCACTGACCTGGAATAGGTTCAGTAAAAATAGCTAAGGCTTCGCTGAAAGGATTTTTGTTGTTACTTGGTTTTTGGGTAGCCTTAGGTAAAAGAAGTTGACTGTTGCAGAACATGCTCTCTAGTTTGTTCTTGAACGTCCAACATTGCTCGGTGTCATAACCTTGTGCACGATGGTATTCGCAAAATTTTCCTGTATCCTAGTTTTTAGACTATTTTGCGGTTTCTGATTCTTCTTTAATGGGTGGCAATTTTATCTTTCCCTTAGCCAATAGACGATCAAGGGCTTAAGTATAGGTGGTATCAATAGGAGTATAGTCATTATACCTGTTGAGGGCATTGACATCTGCACCCCAGCTAGTATTGCCTGGATTGAAAGTTTTCTTATCTTTGGATTAATAATTACCTTTATACCATGTCACGACTTTTGTGGACGTAGTGGACAACTCTTCTTCTATCATCATGCTAGCATCCCAAAGTATTGAGAAGTTCATCATTGGTAGGAATTTGAGATGCTGATTGTAGGCAGGCTGAAAGTTCTTCACGATGATCCTGACTTGTTCCTTCTCGGAAGGTCGGTCTACTATATGGACAGCCTTTGCTCTCTACTAGTGAGAAAGTTTGTAGAGCTTTCTTTCTCACTTTGCTTAATCAACTCCAAGTCTCTAAGAGAAACTAGTAAATCAGTGTTATATGAGTATTGATGTAGGAACTCCTTGCACAAATCAGTCCAGCTTAGTGAGCTTGCGTGGGTCAATTGAGTCATACCACTTCATTACATCTGTATCAAAATTCCACGTGAAATGATGTGATAAGTGTCTTCCGGTATGTTCTTAAGAGTCATTGCTCCTAAGAAGTTGCGAACATGGTGATGGGGATTCTCGAAACCTTGAAATTTGATATCGGGCATGGTAAACTTAGAGGATAGCTTCCCTTTAGGGATTGAAGTGAATCCCTTATGATCAAAATAGTGATTACTGAACATGCATGACTCCCTTAACAGTTTCTCTATTTGATCTACACGTGGATCAGACTGAGGCTTAGATTCATGCTTAGGACTATCTGGAAGAGATAGACTAGGTTAAGGTGGAGGATCTACTCTTCCTCCTCTTCTTAATTGTTCTGCTTCCTCATCTCTCTTTCTGTCCTCAATCACTTTTAGGATAGCCTTAAGATCGCTCGATATAGACGTTATTTTCTAATCTTGATCAACTATCCTAGCTTCCACCCTGGCTAAGTTCTCATTAAGCAAAGCGAGAATAGGAGACTGTTCTGGTGTTCCATCCATTACAAGGGAATTCTTTCTAGGTACGATCCTATGACGAACAATAGACTGAACCGGTGTGGTATGCACCAAAATATGTCGCACTAGTGTAGACTGTGGAGTGGAACATGATTCAGAGTGGGGAGAAGATGTGTCGGACTCCTTGCTGAGGCGTTCTAACCTTTTGGAGCTCGAAATTCGACGGTACTCAATTGCAGTAGACATCCCTATTATGCAGCCCAAAGGATGAGGCTTAGGACAATGCGAAAGAATATCACTTTTGGGAGGAAGGGACTTAAGCGCAAGACCTGAAGAGACTAAGAGTACTCTTTATTTTTTATGCACATTTAAGGAATGCACAGAAAAAGGAGTGTATGTGATGACGTAATTTGGGTCTAAAGACACCTTTGGTACAATATAGGTAATCATACAAAGAGGTTGATTTTTATGATTTGGCTAATGCACACTTGGAATGCATGAATGATTATTCCTAAATGGAAGATGAATTTTTCTGGGCTAAATGAAATATGGAAATGCATTTTCCTAAATTTGGGATGAATTTTATTTTTGCTAGAGCGAAATATGAAAATGCAAAACGGACTCACCTAATTTGAGATAAATTTATTTTGGCTAAAAATGAAAATGCAAAATGGACTCACCTAATTTGAGATGAATTTATTTTGGCTAAATGAAATGTGAAAATGCGAAACGGACTCACCTAATTTAGGATGAATTTGTTTTTGGCTAAAATGAGAATGCAAAATGTAAATGCAGAAAGATAAAAGCGAACAAAATCTAAAGACAGGCTGACCAGAAGGATAGAGAGGTCCTTGGTAGGACCCTTCAGGATTGGCCGGCGGTGACTACCTAGACCGCCTAAAGAAAGTTTTAGTATGACTCGGAAATGCAAGTAATGGACCGACCTAGAGAGAAAAGATAATTTGATTTTTGGCTATATGCACATAATGGACCTACTCTAGGAAATCTTATTAAGATATTTTATTTGCACCCTTAAGGGCTAATAAGCACTCTTCACCTATCCCTAAAGGCTCACAAGTAGAAGATTAAATCTAAAACAATTACTCTCATCCAAGCATGCAAATGAAAAAGACAAGGTGTCACCTCATGGTCAAACATCTATGGTCTAAAGAGGGTTAAGACTAGGTAGGATACATGGTGACTTATAGTCCGAGGATTTAGTCTTTTGTGTGATGCACGACAAGAAAAATGCTAGAATCCTCGGTGCCTCTCAGTAAACCAAGAACGCGTGCTACAAAGGAAGAGGTACCTCTTCCGTTGGCAATCAAGCTTAGTTGGGCTTGCCTTGGTCATAATAGGAGCCTCTTACCAGAAATGTTTAACAAGGGGTGAAAACCTAATGGTCCAACAACAGTAATAAACTATGTTCAAAGGTTGCTAAATGTGGGATGCCTAATGCAGATACATTATTAAAACTTTGTAACGCCCGACCCCCAAGTAGAGACGTCACATCGCCAGGACCCTCTTCAAGGATCCTTAAGGCTAATCTAGGGAATAACTTAGCAAACATAACCTGTTTGCTAAACTATTGGAAGTTGAGCTAGAAACACTTTTTTTTTCGATAGACAAGTTGCGATTAGTCTTGAGCCCACACGGTTTCAGGTGAAACTTTTGGGTTCATACAACCTTACAACATAAAACAAAGTATAGTAATAATGGAGTTTTGGTGGGGGCCACTGAGGCCGAATCAGAACGTCTACAAATGCCAACAAACCTCTAGTTACAGACATGCCTGATTACCAAATAAATCTTACACATCATACTCAAAAGCACACACAATTAAACATAAGTAATCAATGTAGTAAAGTTTCTCGTAATTAAGAGAGCATCAAAACGGCCTCCAAAATGACAAAGCTTTCCAGGAACCTTACTATTGCTCTGGATCTGAAAATATGAAAAAGTAGGGGACGAGCAACCACAGCTCAATGGGAGTCCTTTGCCTCCCAAAAACCAAAATAACTTTGCATGCATACATATATATAGATATAATAGCAATCAATACATAATGATCATAATATTAGTAATCAAGTCGCATCATGAAGATAATCTTACCTTACTCCACCCTTAATAAAATGGGAAAACCATGATGCATTAGAACTCAAGTGAATCATATTTCCTTCATAAGTGTGACCAATCAATTCCCAATCTGGAACTTAGCTTAATTTTTATCATCTTTAATTTCTTTGGGGAAAAATTAGCACCCTGGTACTCAAATAATGCATGTGAGCCGACCCAACATACCACGGTACTGGGATTCGGAACCACTCATGCATGTGTACAAGTTTCCTATCTGAGAGGACTTGTAATCTAGGAGTGAAGTTGCTGCCCTCAGGCCGAAATATGTCATCTTCCTAGATTTTATATTTTGACGCCTGTGAGCCGACCCAACGTACCACGGTACAGGGATTCGGAACTACTCATGTGTATACCCAAGTTTCCTATCCGGGAGGAATCGTAATTTAGGAGTGAAAGCCACTGCCCTCAGGCCGGAATAAGTCACCTTACTAGACGCCTGTGAGCTGACCCAACGTACCACGGTACTGGGACTCGGAACCACTCACGCGTATACCCAAGTTTGCTACCCGGAAGGACTCATAATTTAGGAGTGAAAGCTGCTACCCGTGGGTCGGAATGTGTCACCTTCCTAGACTTGGTATTTCGACGCCTGTGAGTCGACCCAATGTATGACGGTACTGGGATTCGGAAACACTCACGTGTATACTCAAGTTTCTTATTCGGGAGGACTTGTAATCTAGGAGTGAAAGCCGCTGCCCTCAGGCCGGAATAATTCACCTTCCTAGATTTCGTATTTTGACGCCTGTGAGCCCACCCAACGTACCACGGTACTGGGACTCGGAACCACTCACGCGTATACCCAAGTTTACTACCCGGAAGGACTCATGATTTAGGAGTGAAAGCCGCTACTTGTGGGTTGGAATGTGTCACCTTCCTAGACTTGGTATTTCGACGCCTGTGACCCGACCCAACGTACTACGGTACTGAGACTCGGAACCACTTACGCGTATACCCAAGTTTACTATCCGGAAGGACTCATGATCTAGGAGTGAAAGCCGCTTCCCGTAGGCCAGAATATCATCTCATGTCACCTTCCTAGATTTCGTACAGGTAAAGTGCTCAAACCCAAGGAATCAACTTCCCATTTAACGTTATGGTTGTTATCTCTATCATTTCCTCACATATGTATTTAGTAAATTACTTCATGAGGCCCATAGCCACACTTTAAGTCTTAAACTCGCTTTTCGACACAACATACAGGGTTTACAAGTATCACGGGACAAAGCCCTCAGGTTGTGGGAGTCCAAAATTTCTTTGGAGGTCTCCACGGACATTCCCACGGCCAGTGGAGGTTAATGGTTGGCTCTAGGGGTTAGCAAGGGCCTTCCCACGGTTAGTGGGGACTTCTGGTGGCCACTATGGGCTACCCCACGACCTGTGGGAGCACCAGCGGTGGGTATTTTGGGTCAATTAAATCACTGCTTGCCCCCACGGCCTGCCCCATAACCTGTGGGGGCACCCGTGGTGGGTATTTTGGGTTAATTAAATCGCTGCTGGCCACTATGGCCTTCCCCATAGCCTGTGGGGCACCCGTGGTGGGTGGCAGTGGCTCCCAAACTCCATTTCTTATCTTCTACCTATTTTATCCTTGTGGGATGTCTATGAAAGGTTCGTTTTATAAATTTTCCAACATTCTAAGTATCATATTAGCTCAATAAGACCCATTAAAATGCACATGCAAGATACCTACTTCTCATACCAAGTTTTGGGCAAACACACATTTCCGATCATCGATCCCCAAGAGCATTATGCCAAGTATATTCTCTAACAAATGTCAAACCCAAACCTCAACAAAACCACAATTTTCACAAAAATTTAAACATATTTGATACACTTCCATCTCATGCATTAAATTATAGCAATAAAAGAGAAGCATAACCAAGTACATGATGATGATCATGTTTCTACTCTTTTCCCTCTCTAACATCCTCCTAGCATATTTATATCAATGAACCACTCCAAAACACATGTATACAACAATTTCTTCAAGTTTTGAGCATTCAAGGTTGGTCTACAAGCACACTTACGAAATTCGTTTTGGTTGGAAAGTAATAAATATTGGGGAGAAGAAGGAAACCCACCTTAATTATGATTGGTGTTAAATCTTTGATGGTTGTATTCTTGACCCTTCCTTTAATTTTTCTACCTTTATTCTTACCTCTATCCTCAGTGAAAGTGATTAAAGATGAAGGAGATGAAACTTGGACCAAGGGAGGTTGAAGCAAAATGTCTCCTTTGATTTCCCTCCTTTCTCTCTCTCTTCTCTCCTCCCTCTATTTGTAGTTGCTGGATTTCCTTTTCCAGAGAAAATGAGCCAACCCCTTTGGTTTGTGCCTCACCTTTGATCTATGCACCAGATTTGGAGTGGGTGCAATGATGGTGAAGCATGGGGGACTAGGAGCTAGTAGGCTAGGGATGATGGTTGCAGTAATAGGCCAAGAAAAGGGTACAAGCTATCAGATTTTTTTCTTTTGCCTAAATGCTCAGATTTTGGGAAGATATGAGCATGTTTTGCATGTTTAAAACTTAGGATGTTAATCAAGTTATGATACTATTCCATCTAAGCAATTAGCAAGCCAAATAAATATTTTTTGAAACTTACTCCTAATATTATTTCCAACTAAGTTAACCGTTAACTAAAAAATTTGTAGATAAACACATCTATATAAGCTAATTAGCACATTATGAATTTTATTGTAACCAACTATTAAATTAAGTCGCTTAGAGAATAAATCATATATATTAATCAAATATTTTTCTTAATATTTTTTTTAGGGCGTTACAAACTCACTACTCAAATTTTCAAGTTTCGCTCTCTTAATAAGTGATTATCCCAAATGGAGTCGCCACTGTAGGAACCGCGGCCGGCAGGACCCCGCCTTGGGCCGAGCTTCCCCACGGGTTGGCGTTAGGGTTTTTGATTAAAAGGGGTTGGAAATTATTTTAGGGTTTAAAGATTGATTTTTGAAAGTGGGGATTGATCTCTTATTGAGAGTTTCGAATTTTATTAAATCCTATTTAAAGCGAATTAAGCAAAGTTTGAATGGCGGTTTTATTAATTATTTTATTTTAGAAATTATTTTCAAAAGTCTCGGGATATTATTTTCTTAACTGAACAAAATACATAATATTAGGGTTTCCAATCTGGTGTGGGACATTAGGGCAAAACTGGTGTGAAAACAAGAGTTTGGACCCAAGCCACGACCACTGACCACTGCTAGCCGAAGTCAGCAACTAGCGATCAGGGGTGTCGACCACAGGCCACGACTGCAGAAATCAACCTCGGCCTTTGGCTTGGCTGGCAGGTTTAGAAGCCGTAAATTTTTACCCATAGTCAGAAAAAATCAAGATGCAATTTGAATAAAAACAAAACAAAAAGAGGAGTCGTCAGTCAGTTTTTAGGAAAGAAAAACTAACAAAATAAATAAAGTTTGCTCTTCCAATCTTAGTATGGGAAAACGAAGACTGGAACAGGCTAAAAAATGGCTCCATCGGTCTTGGAACTGAGAATTAGATTCGGGGCGAGGGTACGAAACGTAGGGATAAACCCTTTTGTTCCGCTCGTACAAAGATGATCATTACTAGTTTGAGTAGTGATCAGAATAACATACTAAACACAAGAAAACAACATGCTAAATGGAAATTTACAGCAACCAAAACATGATAGAAAGCGGTAAAAAGTAAATAAAAAGGAAAGCGGTAAAGAAAGCAAAAGAAAAGAAAAGCGAGAAATTTAAAGGATTACATCGGGCAGGGAGGAAATAAAAGCGATACAATTCTTCTCCACAATACGGAAAGCGATAAAAAGCATAAAATAAATAACCGTTTGAAGGCCAAATTGATGCCCTCAGGTTGTCCCACCTGCCGATCTAGATCTCCGTACTGGATCACTACAAGAAAACTCGCATTTAGCATAGGATAAAATCCGACGCTAAAAGGAAAAAATCCGACACTAATTATGTTTAGCGTCGGATTAGTATCGGAAAAATCTCACGCTAAACACATCGAGGCTAAAAAATTTAGCGTCCGATTTAGCGTCAAACTTGATCCAACGCTAAATGGCATCAGACAAAAATAAGACGCTATTAACGTCACTTTTTTTCAGTTTACCGTCAGATATTTCCAACGCTAACAGCGTCGGATTATTATCCGACTATAGATTTCACTAACAATTTTCCTTGTTTTTTTTTTTGGGTTGCTGCCAGTATTCATCACCTTGAACGAACGGGCTCTTCCACAATGGTCTCAAGCAAGGGCTTCTTCGACCGGCAAACAGACATCCGGTGCCTAAATTCCTCGGTGACGCCAACTACGCCACAGCGAGCATAATCCTCCACTGAGAGTTCCTCCTATGATCCATATTCCAGAACATTCGGTATCTCAGTCTCAAAATTGCCGCCGAGCTTGGGCAATTCATTCCGGATCCCAGTGATTTTTGCGTAATCGGTGCCAGAATCATCCGATTGGTTATCGCAATCGGGGATCTGAGGCGGAGGAGCAAGAAATGAGGCGACGCCCCAAAGCTGGCGACTTAGGGTATCGGAAAGCTTTGAGAGGTCCTCTTTGACTCCTCGAGCGGCGGTGGATTCATCGTATGGTGAAGATGAGGGGAATGATTCCATCTGACGCCGGTGGATATGATGGCGATCATCATCATCATCAGTGTGATTAGGAGCTAGCCGATTATCTCCAGAAGCGGTGGCGGCCGGGAAATAGGTGGATTGAGGGTGGAGACTGTGGTCGTGATCATCGTCGAGCTTTAGAAAGGTGGTGATGGAGTTCACTAGCCATGACATCTGATCTCTGAAGGGAGGAGAGAGAAATTGCGATAATGGCTGGCCGATTTTCACTACTGCTCCTTCTTTTTCTAAAATGTGTCTGATTTTAGCGTCAGATTTTTATCTGACGCTAAAATCTGACACTATTAGAGTCAGATTTTTATCTGACGCTAAAGTTTGACACTATTAGAGTCAGGTTTTTTATCCAATGCTAAAATCTGATGTTATTAGAGTCAGATTTTATAACCTGACGCAATCAGCATTCGATTTTTGATTTGAGGCTAAATCAATCGCTGTTAGCAACTTTTTTCGTGTCATCTATAATATACGACGCTAACAACAAGTTTTCTTGTAGTGGATCTGGTGATGCGATGGTGGTGAATCAAGGAAAGAGGCTCTTTGTGAGTTTTGTGAGGGTAAGTTCGTAGAGAATAGGAAAGATTAGCTTAATGAATATCAAGAGATCAGAATAACTGAATATTCATTAGCTCTTGGTAAGGATTCGGCGTGTAGTGTTTAGGAAAAAGGCATTTTGAGGTTACTTTTTCGTAGAGTAATGCTTAGGGGAAGGCTGTATGAACTGTTTTTGACAGCGTGACGCATAGGTTGAAGCCGTCCTAAGCTTAGTTCAGCAGCGTAACGCTAAGGAGATAAGCCATACTGAAATGAGAGCCAAGGCTCTCTATTTTTGGGGAGAGAGAGCTAGGTCAAAAATGACCTAAGGTTGCTCTCGGCCAGCCCCTCAAAAGCAGTTGAGAAAACCGGTCAAAAATCACAAGATTGAACCAGATAGAATAGGACAAATTCGGATAAAACCCCAGTCGGGGTGCCGGCCACCCGGAGTTGCCTAGGGTTTTATGCCCTTTCCATGCTGAAAAGGGAGTCTCCTGACCAAAACGCGGCATTTCACTTGAAGAATTCAGGTAGGGGCACCGGCCATATGGTGACGTTTTGAGGGAGGAAGCTCTTAGTCTCGGGCGGATTGTCTTGGAGCTTAAGCGCAGCACTTTGATACTTGTGATCATGAAATGCACTGGACTCCGTTGTATTTGGAGGCTTGACCCGGGCTTGGACGGTCCGAAAGAAAAAGAAATTTTTGGACCGGCCCAAGGCAAAAGGCTATTTATTTGGTGATGGGGGTTCTTTGTCGTTTAGTGGCTTCCGTCGCACCAATCAAATTCAGTCCATGATCCAAATCCTCAAACAAGACTCGAGATTTCATCATCGAGCCAACAATATAAAATACAAAATTAAAAGAGATAAGAGACGACATATTTTAGGTGTGTACAACTCTACATATCTGTCCTAATTTACTATGGATTCGTACTGATGGCTCATCTTGACTCTCAACCAAAAGCTTGGAGACTGGTAAAATTTTAGAAGAAATAAGGTACTCTCGGGAGCACCGGATAGTTATGTTATAATACTCAAACCTTATAGGACTAGAATGAATTTTACTAAATTTATAATGTACAAATTTCATATTTAGTATTATGTTCTGTAAACCTTGCTTTCTACAAAAAGTGGTTGTAATATTTTCCTGAAATAAAGTATTCTGTTGTATGAACCTAATTATCATTTAATAAAATTAAGAGAGTGTTACAGAAATGGTATGAGAGCCAGACTGAGAATCATGAGCCAATTATTAGATAGGAGTATACCTATGTAAGCAGAGCAAATTATAGGAGGTTAGAATATTCATTTAATGAAACATACGTGTATTTATTTGTTTTTCTACATGAAATTTGGATTTTATGTGTCTATAGAAATCATTGCCATCTTAGAGGCCAGTAACCTAATGTTTTCTAGCTATTGGATAAGGTTGTTAATCCATGTCATGTTTGTTAGGGAATTAGGAATAATGCGGTACTGGATATAATAATCAGTCGTGAACGAAATTACTTTCCTTAAAACTTATTTGTTGTATCACAAATGATCTTAGGGATAAAATGTTGAATGAACAAGTGTGATGTTTAATATTTCTCAATGTTCATCCATGAGAGTGTTGTAGTCACTTACAAGGATGATAAGTTTGTGTATATTCAGTCTCTCTCCTTTCATTGTCTATTTATAAGACTTTTGAAGCAGGAAAACTGGGCAAGATGCAATCAAGCATCACACCTTTCCACTTGAAACGTTGTATGAGTTATGATGTGCCAAAATGCAAGGCTACACCGATCCTGCCAACAGAGTGCGCTAAACGCAATTCTGAGCGACTCAGAATGGACTCAGGAATGACCAATGGAATAGTAGGCGACAAGGACTAAGCTAATCACTCGTGAGGAGATGATTAGCAAGGTAACCAGCACTGATAGGACAAGAACAAGATAAACTAGAACTATCCAAGGATACAGATATCACCACCAAGGATAAAACTAGGGCACTAATCACACTTAGTGATACAGCTATCACCACACTAAGTATAATCAGACTCTTCAGAACACAACCTAATTATGCCACTAATTAGACAAGCAAAAGAGAATTTTGGGGTTGAAAGGAGCATAGCTCAACTTTACTTAGCATATAGCCAATATCAAAATCAACATCCTTTACGAAGAGAGAGCCCATGTATATTTATAAGCCTCTTAGATAGGTTACATCATTCTAATCTAAGGGTTATAAATCCCCTTTACAATCAATGGTTGTAATGTATTCAGCAAAATAAAAGGACAAAAACAAGGACAAAAGGTAAATAATTATAGCAGAAAAAGGACAACAGAAAAGGAGGGGGACCACAGAATCAGTAATACAAAGTAGTACGGTTCCGAGTCCGGTGACAGACTACAATCGTTGTCACAAAATTCTTTCGCCTTCGATCCTTAACTTTCCTTTTCTGGCTCTGCTGAAGATGCCTAGATGATGGTCAAGTAGATTTGAGTATATCTACAATCTGGTCTAACCTCGAAACCGAAGACTCGGAAAAGATCATTTGACTTATTTTCCTCCGAATACTTCGACTTGTCCGACTCCCTTATTCATGTCCGAGGAGACAGACAAGTATTTCCGAGTGTGGCCAAAACTCCCTAGATGCCTGCGTTATCAACGAAGACCCAAGCAATGGTTTCGAGGGCTCCATAGTGAATTCCGAGGACTCGGAATTATCAATCTGTTCTGGCTGGCTCTCGGTATTAGTTGGGGTTAGGTTTGTGGTGTCCTCCCCATCAAGTTATTTCATCTTTATCCGGATAACAAAATCGCTAATTGCAATCAACACGGGCCTTGTCGGCCGACGCGGGCTGCCCGTGTTCACTGCTGGAAGCAACACGCCAGGAAAAGCACAATTGACACGGGTTGTTCCCTCCAATACGGGCTTCCCGTGTTGAAAGGTCATCCAGGGATGCCGTCTTGGTTATCCCAGGATTACAAACTGCTTCTTCCGGAATTACATTCTTGGAATTCTCCAACAATGTTCATATAAGCCCAACTGAGAACTTGGAATCATACTTTAGCAGATTAATGACAGCTATTAACACAAACAAAGATATGTTCGGTTCTATTTTCTTATAGCCACCTCGTCGGACCCACTGTTTACTGAGCGGACTTCCAGATATGTCACCATGGTCCTGTTTTAGGGAATACTATTATGATTTTCTTGTGACAGCAAATCCAATTAATCATGCTATAAATTTTCTAGAGGAAGAAAGCTCTTGGAATTATGTTGCTAAACAATTGATCTATCGTGAGATGGCAGATCGGGTAGACTAAACAGCAACTATTCTAGCCCGATGTTTTCCAGATTTAGCACCTGGAGGAATTCCTCACCATGCCACCTCCTCCGCTAGCTCCTTCTCAACTTCTTGTATTATTTCCTCTATCACATGTTACACCTCCACGCAACTCTGCAGAATCAATGGATGAAGGAAGTAGAGGAAGCACTACAAGCACTTTTAATATGTAAGCTATAGCCAGTTCATATGTTACAACACATGCAGGATTGAGCAACCTAAATGGATATGACCTTGGTTTTGAAAGTTTTCCGGGTCAGATTCAGGGGTGATGACCCTAAATATGACTCAGAAGAAAGCGAGTAAGTTCAGAAAAAGGGAGGGGGTCAGAGGTGCTCGGAGAAGGAATTGGCCCACAAAACTTAAAGAATAGTTGCAAAATCATAGCATCTGCATGTATAATATACACTTGGTAGTATATGCCATTTAAGTTTAGTTATAGTAAACACAAGTTGACATCTGAAGTGGTTGCATTTGGGGACCTACTTTTTATTTTGGCACTTAGACGCTTAGAAAGGAAATAATGCCTAACTCGATCAATACCATCCTAGTTGAACAAAAAAAAGAAGATGGTATTCTTTTTGTAGTTTTCTTTCAGCAAAGTGTCTGTTTGGAATGTGGACCTTCGTAATACAAAAAGGGGTTGGTAAACCTAGTATTGTTTTTACTATATATGTAGAATTATGGCTTGCAAATGTAATGATGGCTTATATGAATATAAGATATATGTGTGTACTTATAAGACATTACGAGTTGACAAAATATTTGTGCCAATTTATATATATGAATTAGGTTAAGAAAATAGAGAAATGCATCTACTTGGGAATTTGCCATAACTGTTATTAACATGTATGATTGTTAATGTGCGTATTATAATTATAAAATTACCCAATACATGCTAATCAATCTAATAAGCTCAAAAGGAAATTAAAATAAATAGCCTATAAGTACAACTAATATAAACTGATACAATTAACATATGATGATTTACAAAATGTCAACTGCAAGTAACAACCTGGCAGCCAATGCTCAAGAACCTTTGGCATCAGAGAACTCGTCTACTAATCCACCTATTCAAGAACATGCCCAAGGAGCTGCAAAAGAACAAACCTATAAAGTAAATCCAGATGGCAACCTTAACTGTTTGAATCCAGCTTTGTTGGGCCACACAGTAATTGAAGTACTTAATAGAATCAACCAAAATGCTCCTAAGGAAAAAGGGAGATCAAGCAAATTTATGGAGAAAGTGGCTATACCGGGGCCCAAAAACCTACGACGATAATATGGACCCAACTATTTTAGAAGAATGGATAGGACTGAAAAAATATTCAATGTCAACCATAAAAGAATTAATATGGTTACATTCTATTTAAGTGGGCAAGCATATGTTTGGTGGAGCACAGTTAAATCAAAATTTCAAACCCCTATGACCACTTCAGGTAAATTTTTAGAAGAAAGAAGAGGAAAATTTTACCCATTGCACTTACAAAAAATTAAAACAAAAAGAATTTCTACGACTAAAGTAAGGAACTATCTTAGTTATGCAATATGCAAGAAAATTTAATGAATTAGCAAGGTTTGCTCCAAAATATATTATAATGGATCGTATGATTCATTTTGATGAAAGATTATCACCTTATATACAAAAGCATTTGACTCGACATATAGTACAAACCTATCATGAACTGTATGAGAGGGCTGCTAAAATTGAGAGGATAGAAAATGAATTAAATACTACTTTCGCCCTCCAAAGAAACGATGGAATGAGAAAGGGAACCAAGATGGAGGGTGGCCCAACAAAAAAATTAGGAAGGACACAAGAAGACGCATAAAGCCCTATTTCTCCTAAAAAGTGCGCAAAATGCGGCCACGGAAGTCATACTACAACAGAATGTAGAGCCGGAACCAATGAATGCTATTGGTGTGGTGAAACTGGACACTTCTTTGCCAACTGTCCCAAAAAGCTTCATTTACTAATAAAGTTAAGGGAAATTTACAGATGGGTGGACTTTTAATTTGTATTTACAGGTGAAGTTTACAGATTTACATATGGGTCATCTTTTATGTGGGCCCCACATGAAGCTGGTTGGATTTGGCAAGGTAAAAAGACAGAGATGCCCTTAATGATGTTGCTTTGGTGTTTGGTTTGGATGGTGATTTGAAATGTCTAAAATAGCCTTAATGATGTGAGAATGAAGTCATGGAAGAAGCTGAATGTTTTAAGAAGCTTTAACATTATTTTCAGATGATCGATGCTGAGCATTGAAGAGAGAGAGAGAGAGAGAGAGAGAGAGAGGTGTGCATGATTGTGAAGGTTTCCAACAATCCATTGTTTCCGACACAGTGAAGTTGAAGGCGATTGGGACATGAAATTGGTTGGGTAAGTAAGTTTAATTGTGTATTATATTCAATTTTTGTAGGTGGGTTTTGGTTTATGATTGGTTATTATTAGGTACAACATAGGGTTAATTGTAGGTTGGGTGTGGGAATTTTGAACAATTGGGGGTAGAATTTGTTATTATTTTAAAATATGATTTTTGTATACATTTATGTCTATAAGAGTTGGCTGTAAATGGATTTAGGGTTTTTAGTTTGATCGGGTGCATTGAGTTTTGTAATGTGGTTGATGAATATTATTTTGTTGGTTAAATATGAGTCAATTAGTTGGGAGGAACATTTATTCATGTTTTATATTTGTGATGTACTTGAAGTGTTGTCATTTGAAATTGAAAAAATAAAATGTGTGGTTTAATTATGATTGCAATGCTTGGTATGTAGATTTAACAGTATAATAGGGCGTTCATACGTTGGTTGTGATTGTGTCATGCATGAGTGGAAATTTAGTTTCTGTCATACTGGTTGTACTAGCATGTCATGCTTGGATTACATTTAATGTTGAACACGTTGAGTTTGTTGAAGTTGATGTATAATTGTAAAGGTGGGTGTGAATGTGTTGTTTGGCTATGTGAATGTAATATGTAGTTTATTGTGTACATATTGTAAGGGTAATATGGCTTATGTTATATTGGATGTATGTGTATATCATGCCGGGTTAATTGTATATATATACATGGACTGTATGAATATGTTCATAAAAATAGTAATTGGTAATATATTAATATGATATGTATGTAAAGTATAATTGACAATATATGTGGTTGTCCCACATGTGGGTTGTTGTTAATATGTAGAGTGGTTCATAAGTGTGAAAGACAGAGATGGAGTCAGCTGGTGGAGCAGTAGTTGGTGAGAGAGAGGTTGTTATGTATGTTTGTTGGGGAGGGCAGTTGGAGGAGGCCCATAATGGAGGTGTGGTGTATGTAGGGGGCAGTGTAGATTGTGTTTGGTTGAAGGAGAATATAGGGGTAGGTGATGTACATATGTTGGTAGAGGACGTGATGGGGGTTCCTTTAGGGAGCGTAAGTTGTGGTACAGTTTTAAGTTTGATAGGAGGATGATAATGCCTTTTGCAAGGGAAAGTGACGTGAAGAAATTGTTGAAGCAAAACATTGATTTTGCATATATGTATGTATCCGGGGATGAGGTTCCAAGTGTGATACCTTTATCACGGACGGTGGAAAAGATTGATTGTAAAAAGCGGGGATGTGGTAACCAGAGCAATGCGGTGTTGCAAGTTGATGGTGATAGACGTAGAACTGGAGTAAGTAATCCAAGGTAATGTTCGTGGAACATGTAACCTCGGTATTTACGTTATATGTTGTTATGGTGTGTGTGTGTGTGTCTTAAATTTAGCTTTGGGGTTATGATAATTGTGCTCAATATTTGTGTGGCTATGTGAGTGCCAGGTTGCAACCTCAAGGAGAAATAAGTGGCCAAAGATTGGGTGCTGAGGCTATTATTATTGGAGAAGATGTGGACATACCACAAGACAATTCGGAGCGATCGGGTTTGGAATCCGATTCCATCTCCGAGTGTCATTCTCCTGAGGATAGGGTTGTGTGGCCTCGATCCGGGCTGCAGTCTGGAGTGTACAGTAGGAGAATGTCCATATGAAAGAATGAAATTAAAGGAGTGGGGCAGGTATTTTCTTCGGCTGAATCATTTAGGTTGAGCATGTGAAAATATGCAGTAGCCAACCAGTTTGAGTATAGGTTCAAAAGAAATTGTAGGGAGCGCATTGAGGTGGAGTGCAAGGCGGTGAACTGCAATTTTTACATATGTTTAACTCGGACCGAAGAAAGTGGATGGGATGATTGTCAAAGTTTTTAAAGCGGTACACTTGCATAGTGTGGGGGATCGATGTCGGATGGGAGAAGGGATGGGCAAAAGGATTAGAGCAAACCCGCTTGCTCATTTGGTAGATGGGAAGATCAAATTGTCCACCGATTATTCACCGGTTGAGTTATTGAAGGATATGCAGCTAGATTTTGGAATGAATGTGTCGTACATGCAAGTGTTGGAGGGCACGGGAGTACGTTCGAAAAATGGTAATGGGTGAACCACATGATCGGTACAAGTTATTGCCCCGGCTATGTGCTGCGATTGTTAGATCAAATCCCGACTCCAAAGCATTTTGCGAGGTCGATGGTTGTCGGTTGCGGTGAATGTTTGTTGCATACGGGTCATCGCTGAATGGTTTCATACTAGGGTGTAGGAAGATATTGTTTATTGATGGCACTCATCTAAGTGGACCGTACAAGGGGACCTTGTTGGTGGCAGTTGCATTGGATGCGAGATAACCATTTGTTCGACGTTGCATATGCAGTTGTGTTAGGGAAAACGACGATGATTGGTTGTGGTTTTTGACAGAATTGTTCAATTGTTTAGGAGGGTTAAAGCCTATGATAATGATAGATCGACACCAGTCGCTGTTGTCTCGCTGTGCCTAAAGTTTTTGGTGTAGATAACCATGCATACTGTCTGCGGCATGTACGGGAGAACTTTGTAAAAGCGGCAACCAAACTTGGGTACCGCAAGGAAGCTTCAAAGATACTTATTCAGGAAATGTTCAATCGGGTCGCATATGCTCCAAATGATGCTGAGTACAGCTTAGCGATGGAGGAAATGAGGATGTTTAAGCATGAGTTGGCCGTGTGGGTAGAGCAGAATGACCCGAACGGTGGGTGCAGTCGAAATTCAAGAAGGATAGGTGGGGAAATTGAATAACAACCCCATTGAGAGTTGGAACAATTGGATGCGGACGTTGAGACCAATGTCAATACCCTTCCTTGTGACTGCCCACTTGCAAAAAGTTGGTAAGAGGAACGAGAAACGCATGTGTCGGTTGGGGAGTGGAAGAATGGGGTCGGAAAAAGGGTAGAGAAGAAGCTACAAGAGACATATGATAACATTGGTTGTGTCATTGATATACAACTCGTATAATAGTGTTGTCGGAGAGTACGGCGTAGTACTAAGCAACGGTAAAGGCCTTGTTGTGAATTTAGCCAATGGGACTTGCAGTTGCAGCTGGTGGCAGGTGTAGGGATTGCCTTGCACGCATGCAATGGCTGTCATTAACAAGTACAAGTTGTCGGTGTATGAGTATGTGCACCCCTGTTACAAGGCGACGGCACGATCAACAATTTACATGAATGTTGTGCATCCTATGGAGACGCATGATTTACCTGTGGTTGACGACACGACAGGGATGGTGGTAGGTGGGGACGAGCTTGATGACAACTTCAACCGTCGTATATTACCCCTACAAATCAACGGTCAGCGGGAGACCACGAAAAAGGAGGATAGAGTCGCAGAGTCAAGTGTACGAGCTCGGAGGTGTTCAAAGTGTGGAGAAACGAGGCATTATAAGAGCACTTGCAAAAACCCCGAGTTGACTTCGATGCTCATTATCTAGGTGATGTCGTGCTTGTGGAGGACTTTCTTTCGGGCAATGTCCGATATGATGTCAGGTTGCAAGCAGTTTGTGACACCATGTTTTGCATATAATAGTAGCAATTCAAGGATTAATTGGAATATGTAATGTTTGGTCCTTGTAACTATTTGGGCCATGTAAATTTTCGGGGCTTCAAATTTTTGTAAGCATTTATTGATTAACACGGGAAATCTAATACGTATCATTACCACTTTGTGCCGTTCTATCATTAGTGTTTTTGCTGGTGTTAGGTGGGACAAATGTGTGAGTATTTTATGTAACCCCTTATTCGTACTATGAAGGAATGGGCAAATACTATCGTAAATATTGTCATGTGTATTGTTCCGGCTTGTACTGAGACATTCTTGCCACCCCTAAGACTCGATTGTAGTTCTCAATAAATGCTAACTTTGGAGACTTATGTGTCTTTTTCTACTTCATTAGGTAATTAATGAAATTGCCGAAAACTCAGATAGTATCAACGTTGCCCTGAAAGTTTCAGTTTGTGGGTGATCGATTGAGGAACAATTTGGTTGTTGTGCCGAAGTGGGTTTGAGCACCATTAGTAGTTTAGTTTAGCATAGTTCTTACTTGTATCATTTAGTGTTTGTTTATTTAGTAATGAAAATATTCCTTAGTAGTTTAGTTGCTTCAGTAAATCCCTTATTGAAACAAATTTAGTGGTAGTTTTCCTCCATCCCCGAGGATGACAATGTAAATCCCTGTATCTACAAGCGAACATGTATCATATTTGTAATTAATTTGGGTGTTACGGCCATTGAAGCACATATTCGTCCCCACGCACCTTTGTTGTCGGTAGTATATACTTTCGTAATCCTAGGATAACCGAAGTGTTTACCATGTATAACATTTGAGTATGGTTTGCAATTTACACATGCTTTGGACGGAATCCTGCGCAAACCGTCGTCACGGTTGCAGGTGTGGATGGGCACCTGAAGTGTGCAGCCCGGAAGGTGGGCAAGTTAAACCTGCAGGCCCGCAAGGTGGGAGGGACTTGAGCGTGCCGGACATGTATGCTTTGTGGTATCAAATTTCGTTGCACTCGTGCCGGTGTGGATGGGCTGGTTTAACCTACAGGCTGCAAGTTGGCACGGACTTGAGCGTGGCAAATGGCACGACCGTGCCAAACAGTGCTGTTGTTTTCGCCAATTTTGTTGCGCTGCGCCAGTCTGGATGGGCGGGTTTAACCTGCAGGCTGCAAGGTGGCACGGACTTAAGTGTGCCAATGGCACGACCATGCTACATAGGTCTGCTTGTTTTCTCCAATTTCGTTGCTGCTGGATGGGCATGTTTAACCTGCAGGCCGCAAGGTGGCGCGGACTTAAGCGTGCCAAATGGCACGACCGTGCCATACATGTCTGCTGTTTTCTCCAATTTCGTTGCGCTGGATGGGCGGGTTTAACCTGTAGGCCGCAAGGTGGCATGGTCGTCGGCGTGCCTTACGGCACGACCGTGCCATATAGGTCTCGTTGTTTTCGAAATTCCGTGACTGTGGCGAGTGTGGATGGGAAGGTTTAACCTGCAGGCCGCAATATGGCATGGGCGTCGGCGTGCCATAGGGCACGCCCTTGCCATATTATCCCGGCCCGTTTTATTGCGGTTTTCTTCTCCTCTTCTCTTCTCCTTTCATTTCACTCGCTGAATCCTTGTATCCACTTGAAAAACCCTCTTTTCTCTCTCTCTCTCTGTGACCTCCTTCACTAACCCACCCACAAATCCTACCTAAAACCACAATTTACTTTGACGAAATCCTCCTTTTCTTCCAATTCTCTCATAAAAAGGCCTAATTTCCTCACATTTGGCCTCAACTTTCTCTCTCCTCTCACCCTACTTTCAGCATTGTTGATTTAGGGGTGGAAGACAGAAAAGGTTTGGTGCTTCACTTGTTTGGGTGGGTTGTTGCATATAATCTGAAGGTTTTCCACGATTTTGAGGCCAAGTGACGAACAAGGATTTCAAAGGTTCAATGATACTTCTATGGCTCCAAAACCTAAGAGAGTTAGGGCAACCCAAGAGGCTCCAAATGCTGAAGCGAGAACCAGGTAAAGCTCAGGCACAACCTATTGTTCTTTCGTCCTCTTCTCGGTCTATTAAATGTGTCAATAGAGAACAAAAGGCTAGATTTGATGTCCTTGCTACTAGATTAGTTTCGAGCCTCGTTACCTACATCAAGAGACCCTCATGGGTCTTGGCCTTTGGGATGATATACATAGCTTGTTAGCTAACTTGGGTTGGCTTGAATTTGTGGAGTTTAAATGTGCTGTGTTTGATCAATTGATTGTTGAGTTCCCAAGCTCTTTGGGGGTTGATTGGGAAGGGGAATGTAATGGGGGCCGAGTGCATATATTTTTCCGCCTATTCAACCAGGATTATAACTTAAATCTGGTTCAATTAAATCATATCCTGCGGCTAACCCCGAGGGTGTTTCATGCATAGAGGATACCTTTTCCCCGGGATATGTGGTTTAAAATCACTTGTAGTAGACGGAGAACGCATTTTGATAGAGATTTATCTGGCCTCCGATTTCCTTTTGAGTCCCAACAAGCCAAAGTCACCGATGTCCGCAACATAACCTTTCGCTATCTCCAACGTCTTATGGCAAACATGATTTTTGGGAGACATGATAGCCAAGGTGTTGCTAGGAACCCAGAGTTATTCCTACTTTGGGCAGCGGTGAAAAAATTAAAGTAGACACAGGGGCTTTCATTGTAAGTCACTTGGAGGATGTGCGAAGCATCCAAAGAAGGTCATTGCGGTTGGGGAGTCATTACAGGTATTGCTTTAGGGCTGAATTTGAGTACTAAAATCGAGAAACTACAGCCCCATTCATGCAAGCACTTATTAGGATGAAGTTTGTGCTGATTCGAGGAAGTAAGTATTTTATTAATCATCATGGACTTCCTATTTTTCAACTCCCAAACCCCAACCGCACTACTTTAGCCAATCCCAACAATTGGCAGTTTGACGATGATGAGGACAATATTTTCCAGGACGATGTCGCCATGGAGGGTGAGGAGGGAGATCATTTTCAGGGTGAGGCACATAAGCAACACCCGCAATTTGAAGCTGGTGGCTTGTCCGAAGCCCCTCCTTTCTAGTACCACGATTCAATGGCTCAAGCCTTGGCCGATATGAGACTGGAGATTGCTTCACTCCGGTCCGATCATATTGCATTTGGGGACACTTTGAGAGGAGTGCAAGCCTGTTGCCAATCTATTCGGAGTAACATCGCGGATATTGGGAGGCGCTTGGATGAATATGAACGGCGTCAACTGTTGGCTACGAAGAGCGCCGGCAACAAGCTGAGGTTATGAAGAGGAATGATGACATGTTGAGGGCCATGTACTATCATCATGTGCGTCAAGGTGGACCTGCGTACGCTCCACCGGATTGGACCCCACCAGGCCCCGACCCTAACGGGGACCGGTGACTTTGTAATTGCTGCCTTCCCCCACCCCATCTTTTTCATAATATTTTTCTTGCGGGGCTTATTTTTGTATGATTTTAAAGGCGCTGCATGCTCGGGGAGTTGTTCATTCCGCATCGGTATCAATATATTGCCTTGCTTTGTTTGCCCTCTGCCCCCAAGTTTTTCAATATGCTTCATAACTGTTGGTCATTTGATGTACGTTTTATATTGTGGTTATCAATGATGTAAAAGTGATGGATTTGGTGTTCATATATGATATATCAATGTTGGGTTCGTGGGTGTAATAATGTACATGATCTTTGTTTTTATTACATCGTTTTATTTTTCGAGTTATGTTTGTGTTTGGCTAGATTGGAATTTGAGCGCCACATGGCGTGAGCGTGAGAGGAGTGGCCGTCACAGTATTTGTAATTACTGTCGGGGCTTTATCTAAAGCCATTCATGAGGACGACAATCTAAAACCCTTTATCTACAAACATGTATCATATTTGTAATTACTCGTCGGCCCTACGGTAGTGGATGCACATGTTGGTCCCTCTCATGGGTTTTATTGTGGTCACGCACCTTTGTTTAACTCAGTACATACTTTCGTAATCCTAGGATTACCATAGTCTTTACCCCGTATAACGTCTTGAGTACGGTTTGCAATTTACACATTATTTGGACTTAAGTTTGCAACATGGTGCTGTATTTGTCAAATCATTTTGGGAGATGATTTAAACCCTTTAAACATTGAGTTCGGAACACATTTTTCATTATCACACCAAAGTCGAACAACATACAAAGTACACGATGCAGAACAAACCAATACAGAGTGGTGTACAAAGTACAAGGACTACACATCTCATACCTTCATAATTGAAAGACTTCGTAGTGTTTTCTGTTTGCTGGGTGTTGCTTAAACTGCAGCAATCACTGGATCCCCGGCACAAGTAATGTAAGTATCACCTCACAACAAATGGGGGAACCAAATCCCTCCTATATGTGAAACAAGTGTGTGGCAGAAAAAATACAACTTATATTGACGACCAAGGAGACGTAGGCTGGCGTCGGCAATTATGCTACTCGAGATGGACTACGGACGGGTCCCACAACACAACGACTCCTCCAATGAACCCAAATGTGTCACAATAAAAGGACTCCATTCCATGTGATTCGGCCAGCAGCATCTTTGCGTTCTTCCCAACACAACGTGTCTCTGTCAACACGACTACGTGGGATTTAGTGATGGATCCGATAGTATACAAGTTTGGCCTGAAAGAAGCCCCGGGTATTCCTTTACAATTCCATACATAAATAACAATGTCATCATGAATAACCCGAGTGCAGGTCGACACACCCCACTGTATGACGTTGTCGTTGTAGCTTGCACATCATAAAGGACGCCGTTCAACTCTTCTACGGTCCTCATGTGAATATCCATTCTTCCGCCAACATACCCTTTAGGTACGACAAACATGTATGTGTTGTCCGTCCAACCACCGTATTGGATGTCGGTCACATCGGACTGTATAGTGTACATACTTTGGGGAACATACTTCGGTGCCGGGATGTGATGAATGTCAAACACTTCCAACAAATGAGGACCTTCACTCATATGCTCTAAATGTAAAGCCTGTCTTCCATCCTCCCATACACTCGGCTCTCCACTCAGGTGCCCAATTCTCGGCGAACTCCCTTACGATAGGTATTTGTCCGGGGCAAATGCGGCCGCGAGGAGTCGACACTTCAAGTTTCGCGAGATGTTTGCGATCGCTTGAGTTGAAGTCATCATCCCAACATCTAACTGGAAAATCCATGAAAGATTGGAGGGTCGGGTTCGTTAGTGGAGTGAACGTGTCACCATTCAGCCAACCAATATCAATGATGTCGCTCCAAGCATCTCGACCTCCCCCATGTGAACACGGATGTTGATGACAGAAGTGTTGTTATGGTGCGAGGGAGGATAATGAATACTTGGGGTAAACAAGTAGGGAAATGCAGCATATAAAAGTTGAGGGCAAAAAAGATAACACAAATGTTCATTTAATATTTATGCATTTATTGTTCCAACTAAAGTCAATGTGTATATTAATGAAGACGGTGGTCTTCCCCACTATTTAAACCACACAATAGAAGATTGGTCCCAAACCACATACTGATCTTCCTTATTCTCGCGAAGTTCGGTTTGTGTATAAACCTTCAACCATGGTTATTTACTGTCACTATGGTCTAGAAGCTTGTGAATTTGAGACCCGAGATCATTACCGCAGACGTTACATGGGGTGTCCAAAGAAATTCAATATGGTAATCACCTAACATTTTCTATCTTAATCAATGTTTTATAGGTTGAACCTGATTTTTAAGACTCATACATTTGTGTACTGCCCCTAACTGTACATCTTTTTTGAGTAGGATGAGCTTCAATGTGGTTTCCGTAACTACATTGACCCCGAGTATCCCCAACAAGCGAAGGATGTGATTGACGACTTGATTGCTGAATTAAGAGAAATTAGGGACACCATGATCGAAGAACGCAACTTTGTCCACTGGACTCGTGAATTAGACATGAAAGCAGATGCGGAGTTAAGGGATTACGTCCGGAAGATTAGTCTGCGGCTTCGCATTGCATACACCGTGGTCATCGTTATTCTTGCCATCATTTTTATCTAAGGTGTTCCATGGAAGTGATGCATGTGTTAATTACGGGGATAATCATGTGTCCGCTTAGTTCAAATAATCATTTGTATTGCGTTATGTTCTGATCTTAAATGGGAACGTTCAACTAGTCCTCGATTGCTCGGATTGCTTAGTTAAACTAGTTGTCAGTTGAAGTAATAATTCTTAGTACTTGTTAGTATAGTATATCCATTGAAGTTGACGTCCGTTGTTCATCACCAAATATGGTATGTAATCCCAAATGCGAACATTTCCCTGTCGCTTGTTATCCAATACTATCTTCTTATACATCCTAGGATAACGTCGACTACATGCTTGGATAACAAACGCTCATAAATTTTTTCTTCACTTATGGTTACTATATTTATACACTTCACTTCCCTTCATCACTTATTAGCAAATATGATGCTTAGTTGACGGTTACATGGTACTGGAAAAACCAGACACACCCTTGAACTTATTTAAGTGCATAAAGTATGCTCAACTTTAGTAGTTTTTATAGAAATATAGTTTTGCATAAATCAATTATAAAAGGTATCAATGTTTTCATATTATAATAGTATAAAAATATCCCAATAATTTTTTATAAAATATGGAAAGTAGGTGGCATACATTGATTAATGAGGTGGTGAAATTACCCAAATGAATGACGTGTTCGGTTCACAGCCCGGTGTAGTTTGGGGAGTTTGGCGGGAGCGGACAGACGGTTGGCGGGAACACAATGAAGTGTGGCGCCATTATGAAGGTGTAGTGGGCCTCCACTACACCAAATTAAACCTACCACTAACCTCACAATAACTTCAAAGGAAAGTACAAGTGCGAGCATGACTGTGATTATGGTCCGACCTTAGTAAATTATCACTCGTACAAAAGCCTTCCACCACAAGTATACCACCAATTTACTCTCTTCGCAGCATTCAATGGGCATTCAATCTGAAACCGGGTGCAACTATTCCGCAGTTAGGGTCTTCGGAAATGACGATGACGTTGATGTGCCAGTTCTATGTGATTGTGGGCTCCCCGTCGACATAGTTCGCGATTCTTCGAGCAGATTCGGACGTCTGTACAAGATGTTATAAGGTTATGAACTTTCCAATCACTTTCAAACTTTGACCAAAATTTATGATGCCATCATAAATTAGCAATACATTAATATAACTTCATTAATATCCACCCAAACTAAATGAACAACATATATTAATAATTGAATATATCTCCGATAATCCATACAATTGTTTTGATTTTTTGTAGAGGGCCTATAACCATTCCGTTTATGTGGATGAACCATTGACGAGAACTGAGAAGGTGTCGGCTTTGACACTTGAACGGCAAAATCGGAAATTGATTGCTGATTTAATCGCTGCCAAGGTTGTTGTCACCCGAGTACAAAGAAAATGAGTTTAGGTCGAGGACCCAACGTAAGTATGATATTTATTGGGAATTGGTGAGGCTGGTTCTCGTGTGCATGTTCGTTATCCTGTACATGCTGAAGAGGGCAACTGTTGTGGACTGATATGTAGTCCATACGGGGACAATGAGCTTCATTTTGTGTGGGTCACGAAGTTAAGAAGATCATCTTCAATTCAATTGGCATGATTGTTTTGGGTATGAGTATAATGGGATTCATTGTCATTGTACATTGGTACGATGAAGGTAGGCAAGTTGATGTTGAGGTCAATTACCATGAATTTCTTTTTGCAGATGGTCCTTCTTTGTATAGGCTGATCATCATTAGTGTTCTTTTGGGAGTATGTTTGTATATGTCTTACTATTGTATTGGACTTATGTTGTATATGATGATATCACTTTTGTAACTATGAATTGCATTTCGGAGTACTTAATGGGATGGTACTTGTTTCTATACACCTTAGTCATTACTGTTATTTTTGGATTATGTTTGTATACGCCAAACTAGTGTTTTGGGATTATTTTGTACATGATGATGTGACTTTCGGAGTACCAATAAATTGCATTTCCGTAGTACTTAATGGGATAGTAATCGTCATTGTGGACTCCTCGCCTCCAAAAAGGTAAATGGGATAGTCATTGTCATTGTGCACTCCTAGCCTCCAATAAAGGTCCCGCTCTCCAATAGCCCATTGGAGATGTTCAGCATGCTTAAATGTACGTATATTGCATAAAAGGTTATCATTGAAATGAATGCCTTGGGCAAGTAGAGCTGACCATATAAGGGTACAATATTGCACTTAATAGTGTGCCCCCAAAAATATTGAATAAATTTGAGCCAAATAAATATAAACATGCATAAGGTTCTCCCTTATAAATGATAACGACAAACATCAATTGAGCATATACCATTTACAAAATAACCAAGTACAAATAGTATAGCTTCGTTGACATTGGTGAGGCTGAATCCTCGTTTCGAACCGCTTGATGATAAGGGCATCAAGCCGACATGCAATACTCCAAATGTCCATCATGACTAGCACCGGTAGCAAAGTACGCATCATTCCCACCATGAACACAATTACCAACTACTGCATTATACATAAACAACCTATTCACAATTACTAAGCGGGACACATTGATCACAACTACAACCTGTTGTGTAACGTATTCATAATAATACATTCACTAACAAAGAAAATGGTGCATACGTGCCATCATAATGACGCGAGATGAAGATAGGAATGGATCGGGGAAGTGGGCAATATAGCCATTCAGGAGGCTCGGTAGCATCTTATCGCGAATGAGTCTAATATCAATTTCGTCAAAGAAAAGTCCGCTCGCCCTCAACGACAACACGTCTATAAACAACATCACGTAAACGCCGCAATCGTACCCACTACAATAACATTTGCCAACAAAGGAAGCAGGTGTTAAAAGTTGATACACTCACTATGGGATACAACAGAGTTGGAGAAATAGTTCGTTGGCCTAAGATATAAATGGTTAAGTTAAGAAAAGAACACCGACTTCTTTTGTTGAGGGCGATCAGCGTGCTCAACTTCCCATGACAAAGCATCATCTATATCTGTGCATGCTTGCAATGCTGATGTAATTGCGACTTTCCGACACAACACACTTAGTTAGGGAAATATAAACTAATAGACAACGGCTTTCAATATACGACAACCTATCCTAAACAAGGATGCTTACCGCTGCCCGATCAGGTCGGACCGGGCTTCTCCTTCTTGCTTTTCGACGATGGCCCTTTCAAAGGTAGGGAGTCATAAACAAAGAATCGCCTGGCATGGAAGTCGGCAACTAACGTAACCCAATGTCCGGCCTCCGCCTCTAGTAGGGGCATAAACACCTGCAACCATACATTTATGTATAACAAGTAACTTGTACGACACGAAGCATTATGAAACACATGTGTTATCCATAGGTAGTTAAGTTGAAGGCTTACGAAGCGGACGGATTCATTGAAACGATTCCGCAGCGTAACCCGAATGGACGCGTTGACGGCCTTGGGCTTGAAAGTTGCCTGCTCACACAACAATTGTACGAGTAATGAAGGAAATAGTATACGGTAAATAACGCACATCAGGATATGCCAGTCCGAACAAACCTGCATTTGGTACGGCAAGTACACGGTCTGCCAGCACAAGTCCCCATACATTTCCTGACGCTTTTGGAGGAGTGCCCCATATTCATTAACCGCAAGTCCCCCAATACGAGTACTTTTGCCACGTATCATATGCGTCGCGCTTCGGGACAACATGAATGAGGGCACTTAACATATCCCCAAATGCGTTCGGATTTGAAGCACCAGAGATTTTAACATTCCTGCACCATGAGAATGTACAAGTAACAAAGTTTATGCAAAAGACAATGGTTCCGAATGACATCGGTTGATTTGCATACCAATCACTGGGTTTTTGAACGACTTGCATGATTGACGCACAATAGCTAGCAAGTCGTTCTCCTCTTTGACAAAGGTTTTGTCAAGTACTCCCTAACATGCTAGTGGACAGATAAAGTAGGGTCAACCATCAAGTCTCAAACAAAACCACTTGACAAAGATGAATACGAATAGCAGATTACATAAGGTTATTTTACCTCCTTAGAGGGTTTTGTCACGGACTGTGCAACATGGGCAGCTCTGTATGTTGTTGTGAAAGAAAGAGAAACAGAACGTATCAGCGAGACGAAGACAAAAAGTAGTCATTGTCTTACACTTTACTGACATCGTAAAAAGCCATAAACTTGAGTATGTTTATTCTTTGCATTCACGTTGTGTGTATTCTTAGTCTGCGAGATGTTACTGAATGGTTGAATGAATTGTATGTCTATACGGTGTACATTGTCAATGTAATGCGAACACTAACACCGGCATTTTACACATAGGCCACTGTGTGGCAGTACATAATGCCCAATACCACCTTAACCCGAAAATATGAACTTATGTATATGCAAAGATAGTAATGAAAGCAATTGCGTGCAATGGTACCCAAACTAAGGAGGGAGAAATTTACGAGTGAATGGAGGAACACAAAAAAATTACATTGACAGGTGTTTGTAACGTCCCTTACCTCCGTCGGGATTGTCATCACGGCCTTACCCCTTGAACGGGTCATGGGGACTGTAGGTGGTATATTACCCTTTGCTGCACGTGCATGACCCCGCTTGGAGGGGTCGGTATATGGTGAAGACTGCACTTTGGAAGGGACTCTTGTTCTAGGGAAACTTTTCAATCGAGACCCCACTGTTGATCCGACCTTGTGTGTTGAAGATTGTCCTCCAACGCCAGCCTTATCGGTAGTTGGGTCGTCGTCCTTCCGAATCCGTACAGCAGCACACAATCCCAGCACCGTTGTTACTTCTCGGTCCATAACGGAAGTGGACACGTCAAGGTGAACACTCATGCTGCCCGCAGCATCATGTCCCTCACGCAGCTGTACATCATCGGGAATCATAGACATGCCATGACTTGGATGAGCATCGGTTGCCTTGAACCTCATCTCCAACTCGAGCAACCTCTGTCCGAATGAATCACGCTCTGCACATGTTACGCAATGAGCTTCCTTCTCTGCTGCGTACAGGTCATGCACACGTCGCAACGCTCTTCCAAGCTAAGCACACCTTAAAAAGAAGAACAGAAGAATGCATAAAGAAGACATACAACAACGATCCTCCAAGGAGTATGAGGATAAGGGATCCCATAGCAACACAAGGCTTATGGGAGGCAAGGGAAGGTTTAGATCTTTTTTGGGGTACGGAAAAAAAAAAAGCATAAATAAGACAACTTTAAAATTTCTAGCTGACCATACCGATTTTCTTTTCTTGTCTGATTTTATGTTGCTTCCTAAGTTGTCCGAATTTGTGTATGTGTGAATAAATGTTGTCGTTAGCATAAAACAAATTAATTTATTTTGTTTGATCGAAATGTCTCTCTAAATTGACTTCCAAAACATCATCATAAAACCCATAATAACGGTGGAAGCCATGAAAACAACAAACATGATTGACTCATTTAAAGCATTAAATTTCGGATGAGTTCCTCATATGCCTATATACAATGAACAAGTCTATGCTTTGTGAACTTCTCAAGTGTGATCATTGTTACAACATTCGGAAACTTTAAAGAATATTAGTTTTCCTCTTTAAGGTGTGTATTACTTAAAACAGGTTTTTGTGGCTAACAATATCTCCATGGTTGATTTTATTATTTTAAGAGCATAGGACTGCATTCGCTGTGATTATCCACAAGTATCCTAAACAAGGACACTTACCTTGTCTCGAAATTTTCACAGAGAAGGGCCCATGAAGCAACAAGTGAACTAGTTCAAAAGGAATTCTAAAAGCTTGGGCCCATGAAGCACAATGGTATTCAAGTGCAGTGAAATAAGGTATGTTTGCCATGGAAGTTTAATTGTTTGCATTACTCCTTTTAACATATGGTATTCGACCGACAGTCTGGTTTTGTAAACTTTACTACGGCCAGGGGTACTGTTATGGTTTTGTTGAGTACGAAGATGGCAACGGACAACAAAAGGCAATGGAAGTATGTCAAACTCCGTTGCTCCTCTTCGATTTTCTATATAACCATGGCATATGTTGTAATTTGCCTTGTTTTTCATTTTATGGCCACGGCATGAATCCAATACTTGTTTTGAATAGAAAGGGCTCAAAATTCGTTAGTAAATTCCGATCCCCCATCTTTTCATGGCATCAGCGAGTTGTATTTACTGTTCATGTTTATTATATTAGTTGTTACTATTGGCATTAGGCAGCAGGTAACCCCTCCCCTCTTATGTCGTCAGTCACACATTCCGTGTAATTGCCAATGACACACAACTATTCTTCGCATGGGGACCATTGAATTTTATGGGAAGGAAGCTTTTATTGAAGACAAAAAGACAACTACTCCAGGCACCATTATGCAAGGATGAGGGGTACAGGATTCTTTCAAAATGCAACAACTATGAAGACATACCTCCAAGTCCTCCAAATAAAGCTGAAAATCATCCATTCGCATGTATTCGGAGACAGCTGCTTGCCCAGCCTCATCATCCCGTGGATGCGGGACAGTACAAGCTGCGGTTGACAGATCACAACATTCCGAGGAACTACATACGTGTTCAATGAAGGCTACCCATCCCGCCAATAACAAACAAATACTCAATTTTCTCACCTCCTCCTCCGTTACGGACCGAACCATGGCCTCGGCGTTGTAGTGGGGCGGGTGCTCGAACTTTACCCCAACTACGCAGCCTTGGGAACCGGTGCCCATCTTGATTGCTATGTCTGTGTGGTATGCTCATAAAACCACAACTACACAATAAAATCAATTAGTTTCACATGGTACAATACTTGTCATACATTGAATACACAACAGGACGCAAACAACACTACTTCTTTAGCAACGCAAGCTTGACGTACTGCAGCGAGGACACAAAAGCCACCAAGATTTATCCGGGAGAGGTCGGATGTACGGAGCTTCCTCTGCGTATCTTCAATGTTCTCGACCACATCCCTCTAAATAGCTTCAGCCCAAGCATACCGGCCCAAAGCGACGGGATCATCTGCG
Organism: Talinum fruticosum; assembly: GCA_021018815.1. Classification (NCBI taxonomy): domain Eukaryota; kingdom Viridiplantae; phylum Streptophyta; class Magnoliopsida; order Caryophyllales; family Talinaceae; genus Talinum; species Talinum fruticosum. Next base: position 217,872 of record JAITYX010000048.1, on the reverse strand, counting down.
TAACGCAGACATATGCCAATTTGCTCCATTAAGAGAACGCGGGAAGAAAACCCCACTCAAGACTATCCAGCAATACGACCTAAGCCACGGCCCCGTTTCTTGCTCTGTTGTGTGCTCATTTGCCAAGTTGACCATACAATTGACGTACTTGCGCAAATAGGGCTTCTTCCCGATCCACGTTGCACCATTGAGTCCACCCGCTCCCTCTCCCACTCTCCCATGTGACTCATAAGTAGTGTGCCAACTTACGCCGACACCGGCCCGTTCAAATCCACCTTGACCCCTGTCCTTGGCAGCCCGGTTAACATAATTACATCAAACACGAGTAAAAGGAATCCTCCTCCCTCCTATTTTGAACGCCTTCCACCGAGGAAGCCACCGCTTTATCAAGGCAAGGGTCAAGTGTCTATCGGTCTCCACCAGGCCATAATCAAGCACAGGTGCAAACGCCATCCCCGCACGAGTTCCATATGGAAATCATCCAAACTTCGTTGAATGTATCCAACGTTCCTAACATACATCCGGATCGGAGGATAACATCAACATCGTCCAAACATATACCCGTATGTACCCCCGTCCGGATGTACTTGTTGTCCTCTTCCCATACCGCCTGTCCATGTCCATAGGGTCTCCCAAATCATGCTCGTCTAATGTCCCCTCCGAGGTTGACATCGTAAATGCTGACACATCTTCGCTTTCAAATGTGTCTGTTTGCCCCCGAACCATGTTCGAACCCTCCGACAATTCCATCACTTCCTCATCCATGTCAGAAGTCCTCTGCTTTTTCTCCTTGGTAGATGTCTCCCCATCATCGGTGACATTGCGTACATTCTGCTGGCTCGGGTACAACATCGTGTGACATGGATTGGATTGATTGTCACGACCTTTCCCCGCTTGTTTCCACTTTTACTGGTCATTTCTTCAACCTACGAGTTGAACACAACACAACAAACATAACAATATTTAATTCAACATACTCGCATCTGAAAATTACAATAGTGATCGAAAGCCCTCAAAAACATCACCTAACCACCAAAACTTCGATAATTTTCACATTTAATACAAAATTTGCAACTACTCAATCTTCCGATGTCAACTACCATTATTCATGATAACAATCCAAACCAATCACATTAATGCATTTTCACATTCAATGTTTTACAATTACAACATTGACTTCAACTTCACAATAACTCATCTCGGTATGTAATACCAAATCGAAACTACTCAATCCTAGGATGTCAACAACCATTATTGATGATAACAATCAAATTTATTCCTAATAATGCATTTTCACTGTTGTACAGCTATATTTAACAAGCCACTACCACTAATTTCAATATGTAATACCTAATCAGCAACTACTCAATCCTACGATGTCAACAACCATTACTGATGATAACAATCAAAACCAATCTAATACTGCATTTTCACAATGTTCTACCGCTACAATAGTTCGTTTTACATGCCACAATAGCCAACAAAGTTCACTAATTTCCATATGTAAAGTGCAATCTGCAACTACTCAATCCATGGATGTCATGACAACAATCCAAACGAATCCTAATAATCGAAACCATTCCTTTCATCTCAAAGACAATCGAATAACACGTACAATACTGATATCCGTGCATTTCCTTTTTGCTTGTATCTACCCCTGTGTAATGTTCACACATTGCAAATTTTTATTGCTAGGGTTAGTCCTCAAACTTAATTAGAGATCCTACAAACGACTACATTTTCCAAAGGTAAGCTACCAATAAGGTATGTCGGGGTGCCCCTGAAGCTTGGCAATATGAGCTTCAATTATTATCACACACTTGCAACCAAAAATACCGCTACGGTGAAACTATTAGTAGTAAACGAGGTTCGGTTATGTTGGGAAGATCCAACTGAATAACTCTATTCTATTGACCATGCGGACCTATTGGAATCATACCACCTACTCGGGTAATCCAATTATTAAGAAGACCTGCATAAACTTCCTTTAGCATCGGGAGGAAGGAAGAAAAAGTTATTCCACTAGCTTGGCGGGGCATCTACTCTTCCAAACAATATACTTGGATTGGGGATAGCCAAAACCGATGAATGGAAAAACAAAGCTCAACAACAATGCCCGGAACAAATTTCCACTCTCATCGACAAAACAATAATGGGGGAGGAGCAGCTATTGTTTTTGAATTGAAATCTATGTACTTGGAACCTTTTTCTCCATTCTATAATTATAATTATAAAACACCTGAATCGGACTGCTGATCAATTACCAAAAGCGCCAACCACAAGGGCCATACGGAGCATGCTCTGTTTTTTCTTGTAATTTTGTTCTCTTTCTAATTTCTTCACGAGTATTGTTTTCTAGTGATTTAATAGTTCTACTGGGCTTCTATACTTGATCGTATGGTTTTAAATTAGACAATGTGATTGCAAAATACCGAGTTTCATATTATACATATATCAATTTGCAAAATATTATACATATATAAGAGACAAGCAAAATTTATACCATTTTCGACCCTCAATTTATACAATAACATAGCAGATTAGCACACAAAATACCAAACTTTATTCTCATAAATGTCTGCGATTTCTTTTCTCATGTCTTTGTCTAAGTTAAATTACATTTACATCCGGATTGAAATAGAACCCACTTCCAACACAAAAAGAAATTCCAAATTCACGACTTATTTCATTCCAATTCTCAGAAATAAGACCCATTCTCAAACAAATTACAACCCCCACCCAACACAAATCGTTTCAACGAAAGCCTCGGAAATGCACGAAATTACCAGGTACAAATCGGCTTCGATCTCCTCCGATGTTGTTCCTCCTTCTTCTTCTTCTCCCTATTCTTCTCGGTCTACCTCTTTTCGCTCTTCTTCTCCAGTCTACTTGTTCGCCGTCTTCTTCTCGCCCTTCTTCTCACTCCCTTCTCGCTCTACGCGGTGAAGTAATCGCCCTTGTTCTCACGCCCTCGTTCTCACTTTCGCTCTACTTCTTCTTCTTCTTCTTCTTCTCACTCTTCTAGTTCTCTCTGGTTATCCCTCTCTCTCTCTCTTCGCGCTCAGCCTCCATTAATGTTGAATTCCCTTGCTTCCACAGGAAGCTTCAACTAAGCCTTCATCTGCCTCAAACACCGAACCAATATTAGTTAGGGCATTTTTGTCTTTTGACCTTGCCGAGCCAACACGGCTTCATGTGGGGCCCACATAAAACATGACTCATCCGTAAATTGTAAAACTTGACCTGTAAATCTAAATTAAAATGCCACCCATCTGTAAATTTCCCTAAAGTTAAAGATAGTAAGAACAATAAAAATTCACATCACACCAATCCTCAAGCTGGACGGGCTTATGTAATAACAAAAAGGAGGCAAGCACATCCGAAACAGTTATTACGGGTACACATAATTCTAACTCTATTTCCTACTTAATATTAATTGATTTTGGAGCCTCACATTCATTTGTTTCGTCCAAAGATGCTAATAAATTATAATTAAAACAACTAGAACACCCTATAAGGTTTCATATGAGCTTATCAAGCTGGGCGGTGATAATTTTTGACATCATTTATAAAAATTATCCTGTTACTTTTAGAGTGTGTTTGGTTGGGGGAAAAAATTTTCCAAGAAATTATTTTCCATGGGAAAATGATTTCTAAGGAAAATCATTTTCCACCCACATTTTCCTTTGTTTGGTAGAAGGAAAATAATTTTCTAATATAATTTATTTTCTAGGAAAATAAACTCTAACTCTAAACCCTAAATCCGATACCCTAACCCTAAATCCTAAACCCCATATCCTAATCCTAAACCCTAAACCCCATACCCTAACCCTAAACCTAGACACTGGCAAAGCCGACCCCAACCGAATGGGTCGACCCGAACAACCCGAAACCCAAACCGAATCGACATCCGAAAGCAGTTGAACCGATTTTGACCCGAAACCGAAATGAACCGACCGGAATGTAATGAACCCGATTCGGACCCGAACCGAAACGACCCGATCCGAAACCGAACCGACCCGAAACCGGAACCGACCCGAAATATAATTGACCTGATTACGACCCGAACCGAATCGGACCCGAACCGAATTTGACCCGAACCGGAATAAAAGTGATCCGAACCCGGCCCGACCGAATTTGAATTTGACCCGACTCACATTTTTTTGGGTAAGTCTCTCATAATGGACTTTTATGCTTGTAATGGTACAAACAATTTTGATCGACCTCAAATCCTATTCAAGTAAATCCAAACCAAGGGATGGTGGTGGACCCGATAATATTGTATTGTACATTATTGTTATAAATTATAATCACTCGTTCCAAATTTTGAACAAGCGTTGATTATGTGTAAAACTAGCGTAATGATGCCACCTGTGAACATGATTTTTGGTGCAACACTAAGGACTTTTAAAAATTACAAAATCAAATAAGATATCAATTCCCATTTACGATCGTGACAAACATGGTAATCTTCATAAACAACACCAACGGCAACACACACAACACAACAAATCAAACACGATCATCTCCATAAACTACATCAACGGCAACATACACAACACAACAAATCAATACAAAAGTACTAGAACATAACATAATAACATGATTATCTAATAAAAATTACACAAGCTCATAATAGTATGTAATTAGTTTTTACATATAAAGAGTTACTACTTAGAGAGTTAGTTGTGTAATAGATTGATCATTTTTCTTCATTCTTCTTATCTCGCATCAATGGAGCAAAGCAAACGGCTCGCTTCGCTTCAAAAACCTGTAATTTATTACAAATCAAATAAGATATAAATAGTGAACTTAGCAACTTCGCAATATTAAAGGAACAAATGAACAATAGCAAATCACCTCAAACAAAAAGCACGAATAATAGTAAGAGTTATATATTAATTTCACTAGCGATCATTATTTTCAAGGAAGTGTACCTGTCTTAGGCTACTTAGCATTCATTCATCCAATCCACATAAGAGCCGATAAATTCCTCTTCATCATTGGCTAAATTTCAAACCATCAAACAACAACTCATATGTTAATAAAAATAGGGACAAAAGCATATTAGTTAGGAAAAATATAAATAGAAGGAAAAATAAAGCAAAACACTTACAATCAAAACCATACAACCAACTTCGAGTAGTTATCAAAGCTTCCACATTTTCAGGAATGAAAGAGCTTTTCCATTTGTTCAAAATCCTACCACCAATGCTAAAGGTTGATTCTGAAGCAACCGTAGTAAGTGACACACTCAATATATCACTAGCCATAAGAGAGAGTTCTTTATACTTTTCAGAATTTTCTTTCCAAAAAGATAGAACATTCAACTCTCTTTTGCGCTCCATCTTAAGATCTTCCAAATATCTATCAAGCATTGTCTTTTGATTGGTGTAAGAATCATCACCAAATTCATCATTATCGAAATCCTACAAAATTACAATTAGTAACATAATTATATCTTCAATAATCAATTAAAATAAATAATGTTAACGTATAAGGTAAATAAAAAAATACATACATCTAAATAATTGAACTTTCACTTGCGAGGTGGAGATTTCAAACTTTGGGAAACGTCGATTGAAGATAGTGTTGATGCCATATTAGATGAAGGACTAGCACAATTGGTGTACTCTCTAAGAAGAACCTCTAACTTAGCAATCACTTGATTCACCTTAAAAGTCGCAACTTCTTCACTTCCATACAACTTTTTGTAATAATATTTCAAAAGCACTTTTTGCATCGGGGATCAAGAAGTGTAGCAAAAGAAAACAACAAAGTATATTCACTCCAATACTTGTCAAACTTTGCCTTCATATTTCGCACCATGTGTTTAATCACTTCATCCTTACTTTCCGATTGCTGTTTTAGGAACATATCTATCTTCCATACATTTTCAAAATACAAATTTGTCGTCGGATACTGACTACCGGAGAACATTTCAGTAATTTCACAAAAAGGACCAAGAAGTTCATGAATTCTTTCAACTCTTTCCCATTCATCATCCGAAGGAAAACTCGTATAAGAAGAATCGGTGAGGTAAAAGTGCTTAAAAGCTTTGCGATAGATAAGTGCTCTATCAAGCATAAAGTATGTTGAATTCCATCTAGTAGGAACATCTAACCATAAGGCTTTGATTTCCTTAATCTCACCTCGTTCTACACAAGCCTTAAAATGTAATTTCCTACTCTTCGATCCTTTAATATACTTTACAATTTCTCTAATCTTAACCACACAATCATCAATTGCCTTCAAACCATCTTTCACAATAAGATTTAAAATATGTGCTGCACATCGAATATGAAAATATTCCCCAATGCTCAACAAAGACCCCTTGTCCAAAAGTTTCAATTTCAAATCATCTTGCATTCTATCATTACTAGATGCATTGTCCAAAGTTAAGGAAAAGACCTTATGCTCAATGCCCCAATCTACCAGACAAATGAAACACAATCTCACACAAAACAGGGCCTGTATGGGGTGGTTCCACATGATGAAAATTCAAGACTTTACTATGCAACTTCCAATCGGAATCCACATAATGAGCGAGTCAAACACAAATATCCCTCTGTTTGACAAGAAGTCCATAAATCAAAAGTTAAAGAAATTCACCCGGAAGTGAAAGCAAAGTATCTTTTAGTTTCTTTTTAATTGAGCATGCAATTTCGGACAATCTGCTTTTGCGGTATTCCTAGTTATAGTTACAACTTTGTTGTTCGGATATGCATGAATTTCCCTATTTCCTTGGTGCTCAACCCATGAAATACTATAGCCATGCCTTATGATTGCCTTAGCTACCAATTCACGATAAACATGTTGATCAAACTCGATAGATTGGTTGGAAGCCTCTTGAGCAACCTTTGCTTCTAGATATGGTTTGCACTTGTCAAGATGCTTCTTCATGTTGCTAGTTCTATACCTTGAGTCCGCTAAAAAGTCCTTGATTCACAATGTCTACAAGTTGCTCGCTTCTTCCCATCTGTAGATGCGGATGCGAGATATTACCACAAACTCTAGCCATACTACACTTCTAGGTCCACCAACATTAGTAATTATGGAAGTAAGCACGTTGCCTTGATTATTTGACTCCTCGTTCAAATCAATATGGACATCAATTGGATTGTCATCATCAATGTCAAAGAAACATCCACCATCTTCGCCATCTAATTCCATAACTCCCTATGAATTGTGCAATAATAAGTTTAACAAAAATAAGAAATCAAAATACTAATGTTATTGCAACAATATAGTTTGTTCATAAAACTAATAGCCACATATCATTAGAGGAGACTTGTTATATACAAAAGTAATATCAATAACAACACTCGGACTAAGCCAATCTACTGGCATTTTGCAATTGCATCCTCCTGTTTTTACATCTAAATATGACATAAACTGTGAGCACTTTTGACTTGGCAATCACATACACGAACGAAGTCCGGGGCGGATTTACTCAAGATGCTTGGCATGTCGGGCTTTTTAAAGGTCATGTAATTAGCAACATTAATCGTAGGAACTACGTCGTTTTGTAATAAACATTAGAAAATGATGTATTTTTTATGACAAATGGAAGTGCAAATAATCATCAGAATTCACAACTATTCATTAATAAGAAGACATTACTTAAGTAGCAATAAGCATAGGCTAAAAGTGATGGTCTTATAGCTATATAAAGAATGTAAAAAACGAAAGAAGCATAGGTCTTAATCTCAAAGTGTGCAATGGCTATCTATAATAAACATTAGAAAAACAACAAGGCATCAAAATCCGAGGATGGCATTCACGAGAAAATTTACCAGTCATATTACAATTTACACAAACACCCAGAACAAATCAAACCAAAATTAAGCGATACAATATACATCAAAATGAAATCAGCATTAGCCAAATTGAAGGAAATTACCAATAAATCAATCACAACAAAGCCGACTAACCGGAAACCAGTCACCAACGACCGTCGACGAGAGACCGAGAGAAAAAGAGCCGAGGAGAGACCCTCGGCGACCGGAGAGAGAGCGACGAGAGACCAGAGAGAAAGCCGAGGAGAGACCGTCGACGACCGAGAGAGAGCGATGAGAGACCGGAGAGAGAGCCGAGGAGAGACCGTCGACGAGCAACCAAAGCGGCGAGAGACCAGAAAGAGAGCCGAGGAGAGACCGTCGACGACCGGAGAGAGAGCGACGAGAGACCACGAGAGGGAGCCGAGGAGAGACCGTCAACGAGAGACCGAGAGAGCGACGAGCGACGAGAGAGACAGCTGAGGAGAGACCGTCGACAAGAGACCGGAGCGACGAGAGACCGAGAGAGCGATGAGAGAGAGCCGAGGAGAGACCGAAATGGTGCAAGCTTGCAGCCATGGAGGAGAGAACAAAAGACCCAAGCCAACCGAGTGAGAAAGAAAGGCTTAAGGTTTGGTTTTTTTGTTTTATTTCTGTTCCTTTTTTGACAACTAAATCTAAAAGTCTAAAATAAGAGAGGGAGCTTTCCCTCCAAAATCTAATTATAATTTGTGACAAAAATTTTGATTTTTAAATTTTACTAGAGTAGAGTCGAGCTGAAAATTCTGACTTTTGTTAAACAAATAAGAGGAAAAAAATAAAAGCTTGAAAATTTTATATTATAACTTTATAAGATATTATTAATAGAATTTAATTTAATTTAATTCAATGAATAGGTTTAAAGAATTTACATTAAAAAATAAGTTATTATTTTGTTCATGAAAATGAAGGTAAAATATATAATTTAAAGAATACGAAAACGTGTAAATATATATGTAATTTAAAGAATAATGAAATATGTGTAAATATATATGTAATTTAAAGAATAATGAAATATGTGTAAATATATAAATAATTTAAAAATTAATGAAATATGTGTACAATATGTAATTTAATTTACATAAATAAGTTCAATTCGAATTGTATTAATTTTCACTTTGATTTAGCAAGTTTATTTGGGATTATATCGACTCAAACTTATCTAAGTTGGGTTCGTTTCATGTTAAATATAGTCATTACATGAATAAGTTAAGTACTTAATTAATATCGATGAGCATTGAGACTTGGTTTAGTAAATTAGTAGTCATTACCATGTCTCGGTATCTCGCAACTCCATTTTTGTTAATATGTACTAGTTTGAATTTAACCAAATTGATATTAAATTTAACTCTAGATTAATGTGCAAATTAGTTCAATTAATTGGTTGAAAAATTATAATACAAGATGATAATCATAAGTCGAGTATTTCGACTTGAGCAATAACCGATTGACTTACTCGACTAGATATTCTTCTTAAATGGTTATTATGACTAGTGGCCGATGAATATTCAATTTTCATTTTGATTTAGCAAGATCATTTTAGATTGTATCGACTCGAACTTATCTAAGTTATTCTACCATTATCTTTATAAATTTAACATCAAATATAATCATTATAGGAATTCGAACCGTTGCCATTTAGTCTATTAGTATTGTTATTATGACAAGTATCTCGCAATTTCGATTTTATTAATCTATGTAGTCCGTAGATAAGTTCGTTTGAAATTCTACTAGTTCGAATTTGACCAAATCGACTTGGCGTCGTATGAAATTCAGCGTCAAATTATGGTTCACATTAGTTCAATTCATTCATTACAATTTACAATTCATCACAAGTAAATTCAATTAATCTTAACTTTTATATCTATCGGACTATTGTTGTCTTGCAATTTCGTTTTTGATACTTATTAATAAGTTTGAGTTGGATTACACATATATGATGTATTGAAATATTAACTTGGTTTATCGTGTTTTAAATTTAGAGTCAAATATTCAAATTTTGCTTGTGTACACTTATAAGTTATATCTCTTAAAAGTTACTAGTATTTTTTTAAAAAACAATATGTACAACAACAAATGTGTAAAATAAAAATAAAACTAATATTAATAATAAATTAACTTTATAAAATTTTATTTTCTTCAACTCAAAAAGGTTTTGTAAAAAAATTTGACACGACAAGACCGAATATCAACCGGCCCAAAAGTGACCCGACCCGATGTTAACCCGAATCCGATCCAAAGTTAACCTGAAATCATACTCGAAACTCACCCGAATTGACATTGACTCCACCCGAACTGAAACCGATCTGAATTAATTTCACCCGATGATGACCCGATCCAAAATTAACCCAAACCGAACCAAAACCCGAACCGAACCCGAACGAGATTAACCCGAATTTGAACCGAACCAAAGTTGACTCGAACCGAAACCGAAATAACTCGAATGAGATTGACCCGAAGTTGACCCGAACCGAAGTTGACCCGAACCCGAAACCGAACCGAACCCAAACAAGATCGACCCGAAGTTAACTCGAACCGAACTAACCCAAACCGAACCTGGACTGAACAACCCGATTGCTAGGTCTACCTAAAACCTAAACCCTAAAACAAAATAAAAAAATGTGGTAAAGTTAACAAATTAACCGATGTAAGTTCTCTAAAAATATAGCGAAATAGAAGTAAAAGAAGAAATAGAAGACAATGCAACCGATGTAAGTTCGCCAAAAACATGTATATTTTTTCGATTAAGTCGTTGGCTGTATAAACCCAAAAGAATAATACAAATTAAAGATAGTTAAACATTCTAATTGAACTAAAAAATAAAATCATCTTCTCTCTCATACCATACGTAAAACACCAGCATAAGCATAAATCCATATGGTCCCACTAACAATTCAAGAACCTCAATTTAACTTAACAAGCATTCAAAAGGCTAACACTAAGTGGTTAACATAATCTAACAACTTCCACATAAGTCATCCAAACCGAATAATAGTGAAACCTTAAGACATAAACATAACAAATTAAAAAAGTCCGAAAGGAAAAATACAATACTATCGAGGTTGTGTTGTTCTTCTTCATGAAGTTTTGAAGTCAAATTTTGTGAAACTTCTCATTTTTCACAAGAAAGCCTCTACCTTGAATTTCGTTTGCAATCAAATAATCGAATGCGAAGCAAAAACTCATCTTCAAAACCTTCAGTCTTCATAACTTCTTCAAAAAGTACCTCAACATCGAGCTTGGACTTGGAGGATTTTTCAAGAGCCGTGGCATCTTGGCCAAGTTGGGAAGAAATTACTTGTATATCCAGGTTAACCTCACGAGCTCTCTTTCGACTTTTTATTGACCCCGATGGTAACCAATAGAAGAAACTGATGGATTGTCATTTGCTTTCACGGTTTCACTTTCATCATTACTCTTCTCTTCTAGATTTATCGCATTATCACAAGACCCCACTTCAACATCCTCAAATGATTTTGCAGAACTTCCTCTAGCTACATCCTTCCTAATAACGATTGCCATTTCATCGTACATCTCAATTTTTTAATTCAAATACTTGTCATGAGCAGGATTTGCCTAATCGAAAAAAAAAATTAAAAAAATCACAAATTGAGCCATCATCTAGCATCATTGAAAAACTACACAGAATACTAAGAAAACCAACTGCGTGATAAAAAAGGCATTGAATGCTTAGCTAGAGAACCGTAATGAGTCCATGCTACCCTTGGCATAATCAGGCATAATATCATAGTTCGGTTCGATTGTATAGCCAAATGACAATGTAAGGATCATAAGCTCGTCACAACACCCCCGGCTCCATATGCTTTAACGAAATCCGGAGGTAACAAGTATTTTGAACATCCCATGCTTCACCCAACATAATGCAATCCTACAGTTTCGAACATATTAGCCACTGGTCCTAAACCGCCCTTGAATTGCAACTTTTGGTTTAATTCTTAGGTGACAGTACGACAAAAACACTAAGCATAAGAACTGGAGTTCACACAGATTCATGAAGAACAGGAACAACCTTGCATCATACTACTTAGCCAACAAAGCAATAAAGAAAAGGGCCATCGAGTAAGCGGATTAAACACTTAGAATAAAAACCAATAGCAAGTAATTTCATAGATAACACTCAAACATCAAATCTCAATCGTTGGCACAAGGCATATATTAACTTTTTATAAAGTGCTAAAAGGAGTTTTAGAATTTTTCTATAAAAGATTTCAACTTTTATTTAAAATCAAAATCATTCTATGGCTTTGGGTTAAAAAAAAACTATCATATTTACCGACAATAGAAATATTAACTCAATATTCTCCATCCCGCAACCCCCACCCCGAATGCAAATAAGAGGAAAGTGATTTAGACGGATTATACAAATTAGTCCAAATTGGTTCATATAACCGGTGTATTTATGTAAATTCACATCATCTTAATTGTTTTAATTTTCTAAACTTATTCATTACAATTCTCTTTTACTTTAATCGATGATGAGAAAAACAAAATAATTCAAATAGATGAATATATTTATAGATTGGCTCGAGTGTATTGTATAATGTGAAAAAAATCATCTCTCATACATCTACAAATATTCAATTTTGGATTAACATTTTTGAGAATATTGATAATTTTTAACTAACTTGACATCACTTCATATTGGTTTAGAAGGGATTCAACTAAAATACTAGTATTTAGGAAAAATTTTGTATTTTTTTACATCGTATTAAAATTCAATTTCTGTTTTCTTTAAATGCTTGGGTTTCTTTAAATGCCTACAATTCATTGAGTAAATAAAGACAAAGCTTTCGTCATCAGCATAACGAAGCACGAATAATATATATATATATATATATATATATATATATATATATATATATATATATATATATATATATATATATATATATATATATATATATATATATATATATATATATATATATAATCAATAAGGTACACAATGTAGGAAGATAACGAGATATGGCAATCGAAAGCTTTAAAATCTGGAAACAATTTACCTTCTCAAACAGTTGAGCATAGAATAAAGGCTTAAGTGTAACCTACTACTTGAACTTCATAATACGTAATATACATCTGCTAACAACAATGTGGAAATTACACAACAACGAATTGACATGACTCTTTGGAGCCCAGCTTCAATTATATATCATTGCAAAAGATTTAACCCTATATAAATGCACCAGCCCGAATTGACATCTTAAATTGAACTTTCTAGCCGGTAGAAATATTGAATCATGTAATACCAAGGTAAGAAGAACAAATATTGACTCATGTAATGCCAAGGTAAAAAGAACAAACACAGAGCGAGTTCACTATATAGACTTGTGCTTTCAATAACAAAATGTTCCTTTAATCATTTTGACTGGGAGCCCTTAGACAACATAAGCAATTTCCTTTAATCATTAATCTAGATTTCGCAGAACATAAGCAATTTCAAAAGCAACAAAACCCAAACCAACGCCACCAAAACCATAACAATATGAGCTTCAAATCCCCAAACAACCAGAAACATGTAATCTAACCAGAAACATGTAATCTAATCTAACAAAATTCCTAAATAACCGAAGGTTTTCCAAACGCGAAAAGGATTGCGAACAAAAACCCAATTAATCAGGAAATAAACAAGCAAGGAGACGAGATGAATACTGTTGCGAAGGCCGATGCTGGCTTCTTCGGTGTTGATGTTGAAAAGAACGCCTTCGTAGTGGATTTCAGACTTGGAGGTCAAGTTAATCAAAGAATTCCTTAGGGTTCACGCAATTGAGCAGGACAATGATGAGCGAGAGGACTCGAGAGGAGAGAGAAACAGTGATGAGCGAGGACTCGAAAGGAGAGAGAAACAACGATGAGCGAGAGGCCCTTAGGGTTCACGCGAGCGAGAGGGAGAGGGAGGGTTTAGCAGAGGGAGAACATTGGAAAATGAATTTCCTCCCAAAAAGTTAAGAATTTATTTTCTGCTTAGTGAAGGAAAATATTTTAGTTCAGAAATTTTTTTCCAAATTTTTATTTACCAAACAAGTAGAAAATGGAATCTTAATTTTTCAATAAAATATTTTCCTTCCAAACAAACACACCCTTAATAATGAGGAATTTTCTATAGACTTGATTCACTTTAATCTGTCATAGATTGATATTATTTTGGGAATGGATTGGTTAACTCGTTATATAGGGCTAAAATAGATTGTCGAAACGTGAGATAACTTTGAAAAGCAATAAAGGGGTAAGATTTTGTTTCAGGAAAATAAAATCAACTTTGGCTGTCCAATTATATTCCTTGTGTCAATATGAAAACTCCTAAGGTAAGGTTGTAAAGGATACTTATGTTATATATCAGAAAACTTTAAAAAAAAGGAACTAAAAATTGAGAACATACCAATATTTCAAAATTTTCCGGACATATTTCCTAAGCATATGCCAAAATTACCACCTCAAAGAGAAATAGATTTTGAGATAAATTTAATACCAAATGCGCAACCCGTGTCAAGACCCCCTTGTAGAATGTCGCCGACAGAATTAAAGGAATTAAAAGTTCAACTTGAAGAATTACTGCCAAAAGGTTATCCGATCTAGTGTATCTCCGTGGGGTGCTCCAAGTACTATTTGTGAAGAAAAATGATGGAAATTTGAGATTATGTGTTGATTACCGAGAGCTAAATAAGATTATTGTAAAGAATAAATACCCCCTACCACGAACAAACGATTTGTTTGATCAACTACATGTGCCGGGATATTCTCAAAAATTGATCTACGATCAAGATACTCGAAGGTTTGCTCGGGAGAGTCCGAGTCACCCTAGGGGGTGAATAGGGTGATAGAAAATTCTTAGTGAAATCACACACTTTTGCATAGAAAAGAGACAAAGATAGATTCCGAGTCTATCAACAGGATCGAAAAGATTGGACTCGAAAGCAATGAATCGAAAGAACAAGAGCGAGTAAAGTCGTCCGAGTCTAGAATGAACTCGGAAAGATAACACTTAGATTTTACGTGGAAACCCTCCCGGGGCAGAAAACCACGGACCATGTCAATCCGGACACGAAGTCAAATCTACTATTTTGAGTCCACAAAATACCGTGAACTGATCGAACCCGAGTTGCTCCCTTAGACAACTCTATACAAGTTTTCCTAGACTCGGAAATTCCCTTATCCGATCTAGTACTTCCTAGCTGAGATAACCCTTACAGCTAGGGACAACTAAGCTGAGTTAACCTTTACAGCTTAGTCAAGGGACCTTACAAAGAATGTAAGAAGAGTTTGTAATCGAGTACAAGACCTTACAACTCGAAAGTAATGAATTACGAGTTGGAGTTGTAAGTTGAAGATTGAAAGTAAATACAATAACTTTGAGCAAGTATGTGTATAAACAATATGTTCGACAACCTTCAAGTCTTGTGAAGTGGCTTCTATTTATAGATAACCAAGCAGAGTAGCCGTTATCTTCATCTGCGACCGAGAGTCTTCTCGTGACCGTTGATAGAGGCTTTCCGAGTCACTCGAAAGTATCCGTTGAAATATGAACGTTGGACAACGGTTTAACTCTCTTGGAAGTCCCAAAACCATTAGCGGTGTCTTCAAAGATAAGGTAGAAACCACCGTTAAGCTTGGTATTCCAGATTTAGAAACAGACAGTGCCGACACTATCTACTGGGACTGGAGCGAGAGAAGGTGAAGAGCCATGTCTGCTGGTGATTTGACGTTCGAAGCCGGCTACTTTTGTAGTTTGAAAAATGTATCCTCAATTGAATAACCTACAAAAGTAAATCAATTTTTGGTTCTCAAAGTATAAAATACTTTGGTCCAAGGTTAGACATAGATAATAAAAATAACTATAATAATTAAGCAACCGATTATCCGAGTCGAAACGAAATGGAATTTTACGAGTCCAATATCCATGAGACTCGGAATTCCATCCGACTTAGTCTAAGCGAAGAATCAAGTTCGATAAAGAATATCGGAGAGGATTAACTTGATATAGACTAAGCATGAAATGAACTAAGAATACTGACTATAACAAAATAGAACAAATAACCACAAGTCGGATTCGAGTGAGAAAACGGCGGAATAATGGTATATTCAAAATGCGATTAGTCTAAGTGAGGATGCACTCGAACAAAGAACCAGTTTTACGAGTCGCTTACGGGAAAGCGATAAATATGATAAGTGAAAGCCGTATCACATAGAGAAGATACTATTTTACTCAAATAAGTTTCGAGACACAGAGAATACCTTGGAATCAAAACCCTATATGTATGAAATTGTTATACCCGATTCCTTTTACATAACTCGGAAAAGTATTGAGCGAGTGTCCGAGTCTTCAGATACCATTAGTTGAGAATTAAGCCAGAATATATATCAAAAACAGCATTTAGGGCATGTTATGGACATTACGAGTGTTATGCCCTTTGGGTTAACAAATGCCCTTGCAGCTTTTATAGATCTAATGAACAGAATGCCCAGGTGATACTTGGATTAAATTTGTGATTGTTTTCATAAATGATATCCTAATTTACTCGCAAACCAAAAGAGAACATGCTTAACATAGATTATATGCAAGTGAATTTTGGTTACAAGAAGTAATGTTTTTAGGACATGTCATTACTTAAGAAGGAATAAGAGTTGAACCCCAAAAATAAAAGTAGTAACATAATGGTCCCAACCAACCAATATTACTAAAATTAGAAGCGTCTTAGGTCTACTTGGATTAATAGAAGGTTTGTGCCTAATTTCTCAAAAAATAGCATTGCCACTGACCAAACTTTTACGAAAAGCGACAATGTTTAAGTGGAATGATCAATGTAAAACTGCCTTTCACGAATTGAAGAAATGATTGACAACTGCACATGTTTTAACTCTACCAATACAAAGTGGAGAATTTACAATTTATAATGATGCCTCTAAACATGAGATTGGATTTGTATTGATGCAAGATGGAAAAGTACTGGCATATGCTTCTGGCCAACTCAAGTGATATGAAAAAAATTATCCTACCTATGATTTAGATTTAGCCGCAGTGATAGTTGCATTAAAAATATGGCAACATTATTTGTATGGCGTATCATGCAAGATATTTACTGATCATAAGAATCTCAAATATATTTACACTCAAAAGGAACTTAACTTAAGGCAACATCGTTGGTTAGAACTCCTTAAAGATTACAACTTACAGATTCAGTATCATCCGGGTAAGGCAAACGTTATCGCGGACGCCTTATGCAGAAAAACCTAACATGGAATAAATATTTTGTTTGCCACTCAGAATGAAGTAATGATGGACTTATAGTGATTGGTAAAGGTGTAAACGAACCGAGCCGGCTCGCCAAGCGCTCGGGCTCAGCTAGGTCAAAGTTCGGCTCGGGCTCAAGTCAAACCGAACCCGAGCCAGCTCGAAGGCATACCGGAGTCGAGTCCGAGCACAGCAAGGCTTGGCTTGGCTCAGCTCGGTAGGCTCGGTTTAGGCTAAGTAGTTTATTTTGTTCTAAAAATACTTGTGTGGAGAGTACAAAATTACCTTTAAAATTACCAAAATTTTATTCAAACCTTTATTTTTGAAATCTAATACAAAAATATAAAATTTAACTTCGACTAACCTTAAATTCAAAAACTTTTTAAGAAAATCCAAAAAAAAAAGAAACCGAGCCGAGCTTGAGCTTGAGCCGTCCGAGCCCGAGCTTAAACTTCAAAGGCTCGGCGAGCTTCAAGCCAAGCCCGTGCTGAGCTAAATTGTAACCGAGTCGAGCCCGAGCCGGTGACTCGACTCGTTTATACCCCTATTGGGTTTAGAAACAATATTTTATGGAAACAACATAGCTCTTATTTCTAGGCTAACTATACAATCCACCTTCCTTAATGAAATCAGGGAAGCTCATAGCAACAATCTTGAAACTAAACAAATAAAGAAAAGATAATCAAAGAGTCTTATGGTTTTCATATAGATAAATGGTAAAATTTTAAAATTGAATATGTGTGCCTTAAACAAAAGAAATAAGGGATAAAATTTTTTAGAAACTCATAATTTGTTATACTCATTATTACAGGAATCACTTTTAACTACGAGTTCAAAATGACCTTTAACTACGGTTATGCGGCATCGTGTATGTGGCCATAATTGTAGGTGGGCATCTTTACTACGGTTCAAAACCCTAGTAAAAGAAGGCTTATTACTACGGTTCTCTTGAACAACCATAGTCATATATAGCTCATTACTACGGTTCTTTCAAAAGAAAAGTAGTAATAGGTTAACCTATACCTACAGTTCTTAATTAAAAGCTGTCGTAATAGGTCTTGGTCCAAATCCCCCTCTTCGACCAAAATTTTAGGCCAAGACTTGTTACTACGGTTTTTAACTAAGAACCGTAGTTATAGGTTATATTCGGACCTATTACTGCGATTCTTCCTTATAAACCGTAGTAATAGGTCTGAAATTTTTTATATATTTTTTGTACCCCTTGTACAAAGTTATACTAACATAATATACACAATTACAATCACAAAAACTTATACAGCAACTACCAACATCCTCAATTGTTTCATATACAAAATTTCACACATTACTACAAACACAACAGTTCAGTCATTAACAAGTTCAATAACAATTTCATATTTTACAATAAGTTCCAAGTAAAGAATATATTACAACAATGTGAAATATAATACAAAGTGTACTCTTCTTTCAGTATTTATGTTAAAAAGTTCATCTCTCATCTTGAAACTTTGTAGTATAAACTGATTTCAATGTTTATGTCAAAAGGAAAATCTCTATTTATCCAAATTAATGCTTTTGTAATAGATTTAGTAATGTGATTTTCTTTATAACGATATTGCTTGCTTGGATTTGTTGCATCGGTAGCCTAGACAACATATATGCATCATATTTTCTGCCCACACTACCAATGCACAAACTCCAAGCAAGCAATATATTCATAAAGACAAGAACATAACTAAATCTACTAAAAAGCATAAATTTGGGTAAATAAAGATGAACCATTTGACATAAATATTGAAATCATTTATACCACAAAATTCCAAGACCAAGAGATGGACTTTTTGGCATAAATAATGAAAAAGATATATTACAATGTAAGATATAATACAAAGAGTACGTACACTAATAGGAGATCTCACCAGCACATTCCTTTGTCATGATCCCATAGTTATGTTAAACAAGTTAATTATACCAAAAAATTCCAAATCAAGTTGGAATTTTTTTGGTATAAATTACTTGTTTAGCAGAAATATTTAAAAAGTTTATTCCTTTCGATCCTCAACGAACAATCTATTACAGGAAAGTGTTAAAGTCGAAATAATGAAAAAGCACACTGCAGATTCTTGAAACAAGCAAAAATATGGATGTCCATCAATAAAATTGTTGTATAATAATATTCTTACAGAGTTGATATAATGGTTTACACCCTTTTTCCCCTCCTTTGGACTTATCTTCAATATATATGCCCTTTTGATGGTCAACCCTTAAATATAATTCTTTAAAATTGGCATCCTAATTTTTTACAGGCATTCCCAAGGAAAAGGGTGAGGTCTCCTTAACAAACTCACACATATATTCACCATCCCCACTAGCAATGTGCCTCTTCCCTTGAAGAAAAATAGACCACTTATCATTAGTCGGGTCCTGAACGTAGAACATTTGGTTTGCTTGGGATGCCATAACGAATTGATCCCCTTTAGTCCCTTTTCTTGTGAGATCGACCATCGTAAATCCCATCTCATCAACTCGGACACCGTTGTTATTGTCAACCCATTTGCATAGAAAAACGGGCTTACGGAAGTCAACATAGTCTAACTCCATATCTCCTCAATGACTTCGTAATATGACATTTTAGCTACAACGTGATGTTTGTCCTTGGAGTTGGAAACATGAAGTGCGTAAGGCTCCAATGTGACCCCACTATTTTACACCATGCTCCTATTGTCCCGACACTTTGTGTAGAAAGAGTTTCCATTAATGTCATACCCACGGTAAGATATGACTTCCAACTATGACCATCCGGCCAAGCTTACTAACGTTTGCAAGATATGTTCTCGTGATTTTTCCAATTGGCTACCGATGACTCTGTCTCGAAACATTTGACAAATGTGCGATTATGATGGGTCGAGTACCCACGTCTCATTTTTCCTTGATACTTGTCTCCTTATGAGCAATTTGTGCTCATTAATGAACGACTACACGCCATTGTCTGTTTTGAAGAATATAAAGATGTGTTTGACCCCTCATATCCCAACTGATTATTAGGACTGTCAGCCCAGTTTCCCTGCCCACTGATCTTCCCCATAAATCGATGTTTTAGAATACCGATAACTTCCATTTGGAGGTAGTATTCACAGTAGAACTCAACACACTCCTCAGCTATGTATGCCTCAACAATGCATGCTTCCGGTCGGTACCAATTTCTAACATACCCTTTGAGAATTTTCGTAAAACGCTCTACAAGGGTACATCCATCGATAAAAAACTAGACCACAGAATCGCACTTCTCTCACTAAATAGATAACTAGGTACACCATGATATCAAAAAAGAATGTGTGAAGTACATCTCAAATTGGCACAATGTAACGATCACGCTGCACTCAAGATCATCTAATTTCTTAAAATCAACGACTTTGCTATATATGGCATTGAAGAAGAAGCAAAGTCTTGTAATCGACTATTTGACATGTTTGGACATCACGACTTAGATAGCAACCGACAGAATTTGTTGCATCAAAGCATGATAATCGTGAGATTTAAGACCGATTAGTTTATAATCAAATATCGAAATAAGTCTACTGATGTTTAAAGAATATCCCTGTGGCACTTTGAGTTTCTTTAAGGTCTCACACAAACGTTATTTTTCCCTTCTACTCAATGTGTAACACGTCGGAGGCAAATACATTCTCTTCCCCTTTAGTTGTTGTGCTAATTCCTCCCGTATTCCCGTTTCACACAAGTCAAGTCGTGCTTTCTCTTCGTCCTTGGTTTTCTCCGAGTATGTTCAAAAGAGTGTCGATGAGACATCCACATATGTTTTCTCTATATGCATTACCTCAAAATTATGTCTCACATACAACACTTTCCAATCCGGAAGATTAAAAATATTGATCTCTTTTTTCGCACATCATTTTTTGATTGACATTGGTATGGCTTGCCGAACTCCACATCAAGATCCTTCACTTGGTCATAAATTTGATTTCCCGTTTGAAGACTCGAGACACTTGCTCAACGCATTTCGAGTTGCATTAAATGAATCAGGTATAGCCATCTCATACTTATAGAGTTTTGATTCCAAGGCATTCTCTGTATCTTAGAAACTTCTCTAAGTGAAATGGTATCTTCTATAAGTGATACAGCTTTTACTTCTTATATTTCTTGCTTATCCGTAAGTGACTCAGAAAGCTGGTTCTTTGTTACGAGTCCCTCATCACTCAGATTTATCGCGGATTAAGTGAACTAGTATTTCGTCTTTTCTCACTCGGAATCGACTTCGATCTTAAGCTCTATTACTGTTATAGTAAGTGATTTCTTAGTCTATCCAATACTTAGTACGTATCAAGTTATTTCACTCGATATTCATTATATATCTTGATCTATCGCTTAGACTAAGTCGGATGGAATTTTGAGTTACATGGTTTTTAGACTCGAAATTCCACTTGTCTTCGACTCGAGATAATTAGTTGTTTAATTATCATAATTACTTTATTATATGTGTCTAATCTTGGACCAAAGTATCTTATACTTTGAGAACCAAAATTGTTTTACTTTTGTAGGTTATTCAAACGAGGATACACCTTTTTCAAACCACAAAAGTAGCCTAGGCTTCAAAACGTCAAATCACCAGCGAGACATGACTTTTCACCTTCTCTGCTCCAGTCCCAGAAGATTGTGTCGAGGTGCATGCTGTTTCCAAATCTGGAAAACTGGAGCGTTAAGCTTAACGGTGGTTTCCACCTTACCTTTCAAGACACCGCCGGTGGTTTTAGACTTCCAAGAGAGTTAAACCGTTATCCAACGTTCACATTAACACGGATACTTTTTGAGTGACTTAGAAAGCTTACGTCAGCGGTCACAAAAGACTCTCGGTCAGCGAGATGAAGATAACGGCTACTCTGCACTGGTTATCTATAAATAGAAGCCACCTCACAAGACTTGAAGATTGCCGAATATATTGTTAATACACATACTTGCTCAAAGTCTCTGTATACACTCTTAATCTTCTACTTACAACTCCCAATCTGTAATTCATTACTTTACGAGTTGTAAGGTCTTGTACTCGATTACAAACACTTTCTTACTTTCTCTGTAAGGTCCCTTGACTAAGGCTGTAAGGGTAAACTCAGCTTAGTTGTCCCTATCTGTAAGGGTTATCTCAGCTAGGAAGTACTAGATCGAGATAAGGGAATTTCGAGTCTAAGAAAACTTGTATAGAGTTGTCTAAGGGAGCAACTCGGGTTCGATCGGTTCACGGTATTTTGTGGACTCAAAATAGTGGATTTGACTTCGTGCTTGGATTAGCACGGTTCGTGGTTTTATGCCCCAGGAGGGTTTCCACGTAATTTCTAAGTGTTGTCTTTACGAGTTCATTCTAGACTCAGATTGTTATACTTCTTACGCTTGATGCGCTTATTTATTCTTGATAGCATTTACGAGTCCATATATTTCGACCACTGCTAATTGACTCAAAACCTGTCCTTGTCTCTTCTTTATCAAAAGAGTTAAAGGTTTCACGAAAAACTTCCATCACCCTATTCACCCCCTCTAGGGTGACTCGAGACTCTCCCTGAGCAAACCTTCAATTGGTATCGAGCCGAGCCTTTCGGAAAGGATCTAACCATCCAAAGGTCTAAAGATCAAATGGCTCGAGAACAACGGAGAGTTCGATGAAGGAAGATCTTCCAACAGGCCACCAAAATTCAAAGGATCAAACTTTGGGCATTGGAAGAAGCTTATGGAATGTTTCCTCATGGATCATGATGAAGATGTATGGGAAATCATCCGACAAGGAAATTACATTCCAATGAAGACGAGAGGAATTGAGAATCATTCCCAAGACAAAGGCTGAATTCACTCCAGGCGAGCGAGAGAAGTTCGAAAGAACTTCAAGGCAATGAACATTCGATGTGCGCCACTAGCTCGAGAGGAATACAATCGGGTGTCTACACTGCGACACAGCAAAAGAAGTGTGGGACACACTGGTCAACACTTATGAAGGCACAAGTCGGGTCGGACAAGCAAAGATTAGTCAATATCTTCATAAATACGAGCTATTCAAGATGGAGCCGAGAAGAGAACATTACTCGAGATGTTTATTCGGTTTGCGAGATTACCAACAATCTCAAGTCTCCGGGTAAGAAGATCACACACGAGGAAATGTGCGGAAAGATACTCGAAGTCTACCCAAAAGAAGATAGGGTCCGAAGGTGGCTGCCATAGAGGAAGCTCGGAACCTCTCACTCTTAAAGCCGAGACGAGCTCATCGGAAAGCTTCTAACTCACAAAATCCATCTAGAAGAAGAGGATGCTGAGGGCGGTACCAAAAGGAACATAGCACTAAAAGCCTCGGAATCCAAAGAAGCAAATCGAGCTCTTCGACTCGAGAAGACGATCCCATGGCACTCATTGCAAGAGGATTCAAGAAAATGATTAAGCACAAAAGATGGGACAAAAGGCCAAAAGAAGAATTCTACAAGAAAGATAAGAAAGACGAGAAAAGGTAAGTTTTCTTCTCCTTCAAAGTTATCTTTATCTAAGAATTGCAGGTGTTTCGAGTGTGGCGGCAAAGACCACATAGTCAAAGACTGTCCGAAAAGGAAAAGGGACAGAAAGAAGAAGAAGGCCATGATGGCAACATGGAGCGATGAGGATTCATCGAGAAGATGATGAGGACTCGAGACGACTCGAAATGTCGATGGCAATTTCGACTCGAAGGCTGAAAAGGAGTCGGACTCAAACTCGGACAATGAGGAAACTAATCCTCAAGAGGTAACTTATTACTTCCTCAAATTCTCCAAAGTTGATTTAGCTAAATACATTTTTACTTTAGAAGAAAAGTCCAATTCGACTCTTCCCATTTCAAAGAACAACTTGAGTCAATTTCTTCGAGAGCAATTCTTTGAAAAACGAATTGGAAAAGCTGAGACTCAAACTCGAGAGAACTCAAGACTAGTGCTCAAACAAATAAGGCGAGTCCGAGTTACTCGGGAAAGAAAATGAGCAACTAAAACAGAAGCTCACTGAGTCTCAAGATCTAATTTTAAAATTTACTCAAGGTCGGAAAAACCTTGACATGCTCTTAGGATCACAATGTGTCTCCTTTCGAAAAGAAGGTCTTGGTTTCAACAAAGAAGAGGAATCCAATTCCTACTCGGAGCTGTTTAAAAATGATTCCAGAGCTGTGAAGTTCGGGAAAGCTGAGCATGGTCCCATTCACATAAATAAAGGAAAGACTAAGCCCGGACACTGTTTACAAAAAGAAACCATTCTCTCCTGTTTCAAAAGGAAAAGTTTTCAAAAAGAAAGAGACACAGATTCGGTTCTCCGAGAGGAAGACTCGAGAATTAGACGAAACCCAAAGTCATTCAAATCTGGATTCCAAAACACCTTCTTCCTCGAGAAAATGACCACGGTAAGGAGTGTTCTTGGGTTTGTTAGAGGAAATGAGAAGGGTTAGACTCTCTTTGTTTTGCGGGTCACTCGGAAGAGATCGAAAGGACACTGGTACCTTGACGGTGGATGTTTACGCCATATGTCGGGAGATGCGGGACTCTTCTCCGAGTTGGAAAAACATAAAGAAGGAAAGGTCACATTTGGAGATGATAGCAAAGGCAAGATAGTGGGGATTGGCAAGATTGGAAAAGGAAGCAATCTGGTTAGTCCAGTCTACCTTATCAAGGGATTAAAGTATAATCTACTCGGCATCTCTCAACTATGTGACAAAGGTCAAGAGGTAAGATTCACTCGGACCAATTCCACTATTTCGATGTCACTACCAAAGAGATCAAGCTTTCGGGTAAGAGATCGGGTAATACTTACATCATTCCTCTTTCGACCCAAGTTAGAATTTATCTTGCTTAAAAGCATCTCTCCATGATGATTCATGGACTTGGCATCGTAGATTAGGCCATATTAGCATGCATACTATCAAGAAACTGGCATCTAATGGTCTAGTTAGGGGTTTACCTAACTGTGTTTTTAGAAAGACAAAGCATGTGAAGCATGCACCGAGAGGAAACAAGTCGGATCTTCATTCAAATCTCTGAAGATAGTTTCCACATCCAAAGTGCTTGAATTACGCATATGGACTTATGTGGTGAAATCCCTGTGAAGAGTCTAGGAGGTAAATCTTACATACTTGTTGTTATTGATGATTATTCACGATTTACCTGGGTGTGTTTTCTTAAGCACAAAAATGAAGCTTTCAAGGAGTTCAGCAAGCTCTGCGAGAAAAATTCAAGTTGAGTCTCGGACTCGGATCCGAGAGGATTCGAACCGACTATGGAAGGGAGTTCGATTACTCGGAATTCTCGGAGTTACGTGACAAAAGTGGAATCTCTCACAACTTCTCGGCACCCAAAACTCCTCAACGAGAATGGAGTAGTAGAGAGAAAGAACAGAACCCTCGAAGAAATAGCAAGGACAATGATGATTGAGCACAACTTGTCTTACTATTTACAGGCGGAGAGCGATCAACACGGCTAACTACACTTTGAATAGATGCCTCATCGGACCCATTACGAAGAAAACACCTTATGAGCTCTACAAAGGGAAGAAGCCAAATATTTCCTACTTCGGACCATTCGGGTGTAAGTGCTTCGTTCACAACAATGGTAAGGATCACTCGACCAAGTTTGACGCTCGGTCGGATGAAGGTATTTTTACGGGTTACTCCACTCATAGCAAAGCTTATCGCATTTTCAATAAGAGAACTAAGAAAGCTGGAGGAAAGCATCCACATAGTGTTTGATGAGCTTGAACAGGGAAACCAAGTGAGTCTTCATACTCAGAACTAAAGCTCGGAAGAGATGATGACGAAGACGAGCTCACAAAGACTCGGACTCAACACGCTCGGAATGAAGTCACTCCGAACGAGGAAACTCGGAATGAGACAATTCAAGAGCTCGCTCAAAACGAACAAGTTAATGAAGAGGATCACTCGGAACAAGCTTACGAAGATCAAGCGGCTCAGCCCATAAACCTCGTAAATCAAAGAAGCTGGTAAAGCATTCAAATTTATTTCAAGTCATCCCCAAGAAAACATCATTTCGATATCAACGGTGGGGTAAGAACTCGTTCCTCTCTTCAAAATCTATGTGCATTCACTGCATTCATTTCATTAACTGAACCCAAAAATGCACTAGAGGCCCTTAATGAACCTGAATGGGTAGAGGTCATGCAAGAGGAACTCAATCGGTTTGAAAGAAACCAAGTCCGGACTCGACCAACCGACCTTCGACCACCCGGTTATAGGAACCAAATGGGTTTTCAAGAACAAAGCTGGATGAGGGTGGTGTGGTAGTCGAAACAAAGCTAGACTTGTGGCTCAAGGTTACAATCAAGAAGAAGGAATTGATTGTGGGGAAACCTTTGCACTGTAGCGAGAATCGAAGCTATTAGAATCTTGTTGGCATTCGCATCCAGCATGCATATTAAATTATATCAAATGGATGTTAAGTGTGCATTTCTCAATGGTTTTATTGAAGAAGAAGTCTATGTCAAGCAGCCTCCTGGTTTTGAAAACTCGGAATTTCCAAATCATGTTTTGAAACTTCAAAAGGCTCTCTAAATTATATCAAATGGATGTTAAGTGTGCATTTCTCAATGGTTTTATTGAAGAAGAAGTCTATGTCGAGCAGCCTCCTGGTTTTGAAAACTCGGAATTTCCAAATCATGTTTTGAAACTTCAAAAGGCTCTCTATGGTCTTAAACAAGCACCTCGAGCTTGGTATGAAAGACTAAGTAGCTTCTTGGTTCAAAATGATTTTAAAAGAGTTCGAGATCAACAAGACACTCTTCATAAAGACCAAGGGGAAAGATTTCCTTATTGTTCAAATCTATGTTGATGATATTATTTTCGGTGCTACTAATGAGTTTACGTGCGAGAATTTTACGAGTTGATGAGTCAATAATTCCAAATAAGCATGATGGGAGAACTTAATTTCTTCCTTGGTTTACAAATCAAACAAGACAAGGATGGGATCTTTGTCCATCAATCTAAGTATACCAAGGAGCTGCTGAAGAAATACAAACTTCAAGATGCAAAGCACGCATCTACACCTATAAGCGACGGTATAAAGCTTGACTCGGACGAGAAAGGTAAAGTAATAGATCGAAACTCTATCGAGGTATGATTGGATCTTTGCTATATCTCACTTCAAGCGAGGCCGGATATAATGTTCGGTGTTTGCTTATGCGCAAGATTTCAAGCTAATCCAAAAGAATCACATCTCACTTGCGGTGAAGAGAATATTCGAGATATCTTGCGGGCACTCAGAATTTAGGTTTATGGTATTCCGGAGACTCGGAGCCGACTCTCACTTGGATACTCGAGACGCGGACTATGCAGGATACAAAGTTGATCGAAAGAGCACATCCGGAGCGTGCCAATTTCAGGTTAATCCCTAATATCTTGGCATTCAAAGAAACAGAACTCGGTAGCTCTATCAACCACTGAAGCTTAATATATTGCCGCTTGGAGCTTGTTGCGCTCAGATTCTATGGATAAAGCAACACTTGAAAGATCTTGGACTATCATTCAAATCGGTACCAATCAAGTGTAACAACCAAAGCGCAATTAGCACCACCAAGAACCCTGTCCGGCATTCGAAAACAAAGCATATCGAGGTCGAGATATCACTTCTTACGCGACCACTCGAGAAAAAGGTGATATTGAACTTGAGTTCATTCCTACTAATCTTCAATTAGCTGATATTTTTACTAAGCCTCTTGGTGAAGATCGGTTTTGCTTTATTCGGAATGAGCTTGGTATGTTAAATGCTTAATTATATGCTATTCATTGCATAATTACGTGTTATGGTTTTCTTTTTTAACCATTAGCTCGGTTGATTCGGTGATACTTGGGTTAGTAGTTATTTCGTGTTTCGAGTCACTCGAAACCAATCCGAGTCAAACTCGGACGTAGAGAAACTTGGACTTCAAATTTTCGAAACTATCTCTAGAACAGTGGAGAGTTTCGGATCATATTTTCAAAATCTTTCTCTCTCTCTCTCGAGCGCTGCGATCGAGATATTAGCCATGGATTTCTAACCGCTGAAATCTTAACCGTTGAAGAGAACCGTCACACTGTCTTCGATGGCTGATGAACAAGCCGAGTCGAACGGAGTTATGCTTAACGGATAGTTGACGGGCTTCTATTTTTTCTATAAATAACGCCTATTCATCTTCGTCTTGGTATTCTACATTCCATCTCTCTCAAACAAAACTTTTCGCAGAAGATTTCTACGTGAGCAGTCATCCTTGAACTTCTACAAGCGTCGAAGAAGCCATCTCTCGTAAGTTTTGACTTGCTCTCATTTTTTCTTCTACACTTTTTCATTTCTTCTCTTCTAACTCACCTTCTCTTTCCTACTCGAAAGTTTCATCTTCCCTTCCATCTCTCTCAAAATGCCTAAGAGAGGAAACCATCCCGACTTCCGGGTCTCCTCCTCTTCCAAAAGCCTCGCACCAAAACGCCGAAAGCTCAACCCCCTCAAAACCCATTGTCACCCAGGCACCTTGCGTCTGGACGACAAATTCTTTCCAACAACCAAATTTTCTTGGTTGTCCCACATTCAAACCACCGGAGCATACAACTTTACGTGTTTCGGTGAGTTCATCTATCCCGAACTCGTTTCGAGTTCGATACTCACCTCACGGCCTCAGAAAATGTTCTAACCTCCGGGGTTCGGAACATAAGCTGTTCGAATAAACACCTCTCTCCTCCACTTGCCTGTTCAAGGTCACCTCCCTCTTCTTGCACAGCAACCCCATTCCTTTCATTGAAGTCGGCGACGACTTCTTTGAAAAATACGCCAAAGAGTTCCCTGAGTCCCGAAAAAACTTTTACGTGACTCGGTTGAAGTCGAGCTCGCCTTACAGTGCTTTCTGCTGATGAGAACCTTTTTCTCACAGCATTCCAGACAAGGAGAACCCCAACTGCAAGCACCTCAAAGCTCTCTTTGACATTCTTGAGGGCTACGAAATAGACCTCTTCCCCTCCATCATTGAGCGGATGGCCACTGTGCCGGCTCGACTTCAATCAAAGAAGAACACCTCCCTTCCTTGCGGTGCTCTTCGACCCTTGTCTTCAAATAATTCTAAGTTCCTCTCCCCTCGGACCCAAACGCTGTGTCTAAGGCTGCCGTTGTTGTCGGCAAGAAGGAACTACAGGAGTACGGATACCGGAAGCTGAACACGGTGTGCGGGTGCATAACTTAGAGTTGAGGCCCCCTTCTCCACCTCGGACTCGAAATCAACCCCTCTCTCTCTCCCTCTCCACCTGGTGGTGCCTCCACCTCGGGTGCTTCCAAATCTCTCTCTGCTTTTTGTCCACCGCTTTTATGGACAAAATCGGCTCCGTGTCCTCCGATTTCGGGGACATGCTCCGGTCTTTCAAACTTGTCCTCCAAAATCTGACCATCAACCAAAAGACCGGCCAATCCCAAATCCGAGAGCAGCGAGTCTCTTGTTCTTGAGATGAGGGCACTGGTGAAGAAGCGGCGGGAGCTTATCGAGCTCCTCGGAGAGAGAAAGTCCAAGGCGGCTCGGGACCGGGGTGACTCGAGACGCGTCCGAGCGTATTCTAGCCCGAGTCCGACCTCCTCGGACAGCGGGGATGAAGAAGAAGAAGCTGCAGATGCTGCGGATGCGAAGCGACAGACACGAGGAACCTGCGGCGAGGCGGGACCATCCGGGCAAGGGGAGGAACACCACGAAGAAGCAGTGGGAACTGCGAGGGTCGGCCTGCTCCGTAAGCTCAAATAGTCGTACTCGGCTCGGACGGCGATGCTGGGTGGGTTAGAAGACCTAGCTACACCAGCGGGTCGGACGGAGCAGCCCCTCCAGGCTCTTGAGGTTGCAAGGCGGAACCCCTCGATCCACTCACCCCGGGTCGGCCACTCAAAGCCGAGCCTCGACGATCGTACCGATTCTCCCTCCGCCCCACTCAAGCACATCGTCAAGATCTTACCAGCGTCGGCGAACCTCCGCTCCCTCCGTCTCCACTCGAAATCTCCCTCTCCCTCGTAGGCGCCATGCATTATGTCATAATGCCAAAGTCTCGCAAATTCTTCTTCTTTACGAGAGATTTCTATTTCTTTTGTCCGGACATCTAAGTTGCACTATTTGTTCTTTTCTTCCCTTCTTTTTGTTGTTTTTGCTGAAAGGCAAGGGGAGAAATAGAGTCGGACAAACTTGTTGTCTAGTTTGGGGGAGTCTTCCCTTTCAATATATGTAATTTTGTTAAGTTCAATGAATTAATGCTTTCTCTTCTATGATTTTTGTGTTTACAATCTTTACGAGTTAACATTATCTCATTATTAAGCATATTCTTACTTTATGCTCCGACTGTTTACGTTATGCTCCGATACACTAAGTATACTTTACTCAATTTCTTTTATGAGCAACTATTCGAGTCGGATCTTTTCACTAACAAAGTTCTCGTCTAAGCATGGAATGTCTTTCATCAAAAGGGGAGATTGAAGACTCGAGACCTTGCTCAACGCATTTCGAGTTGCATTAAATGAATCGAGTATAACCATCTCATACTTATAGAGTTTTGATTCCAAGGCATTCTCTGTATCTTAGAAACTTCTCCGAGTGAAATGGTATCTTCTCTAAGTGATACAACTTTTACTTCTTATATTTCTTGCTTATCTATAAGTGACTCGGAAAACTAGTTCTTTGTTACGAGTCCCTCATCACTCAGATTTATCGCAGATTAAGTGAACTAGTATTTCATCTTTTCTCACTCAGAATCGACTTCGATCTTAAGCTCTATTCTGTTATAGTCGGTGACTTCTTAGTCTGTCAAATACTTAGTCCGTATCAAGTTATTTCACTCGATATTCATTATATATCTTGATCTATCGCTTAGACTAAGTCGGATGGAATTTTGAGTTACATGGTTTTTAGACTCGGAAATTCCACTTGTCGTCCGACTCGGATAATTAATTGTTTAATTATCATAATTACTTTATTATCTGTGTCTAATCTTGGACCAAAGTATCTTATACTTTGAGAACCAAAATTGTTTTACTTTTGTAGGTTATTCAAACGAGGATACACATTCTTCAAACCACAAAAGTAACCGGCTTCAAAACGTCAAATCACCGACGAGACATGGCTTTTTACCTTCTCTGCTCCGAGTCCCAGAAGATTGTGTCGGGGTTGTCTATTTCCAAATCTAGAAAACTGGAGCGTTAAGCTTAACGGTGGTTTCCACCTTACCTTTCAAGACACCACCGGTGGTTTTGGGACTTCCAAGCGAGTTAAACCGCTATCCAACGTTCATATTACAACGGATACTTTCGAGTGACTCGGAAAGCTTCGTCAATGGTCACGAAGACTCTCGGTCAGCGAGATGAAGATAACGGCTACTCTGCCTGGTTATCTATAAATAGAAGCCACCTCACAAGACTTGAAGATTGTCGAATATATTGTTAATACACATACTTTCTCAAAGTCTCTGTATACACTCTCAATCTTCTACTTACAACTCCCAATCTATAATTCATTACTTTACGAGTTATAAGGTCTTGTACTCGATTACAAACACTTTCTTACTTTCTCTGTAAGGTCCCTTGACTAAGTTGTAAGGGTAAACTCAGCTTAGTTGTCCCTAGTCTGTAAGGGTTATCTCGGTTAGGAAGTACTAGATTAGATAAGGGAATTTCGAGTCTAGGAAAACTTGTATAGAGTTGTCTAAGGGAGCAACTCGGGTTCGATCGGTTCACGGTATTTTGTGGACTCAAAATAGTGGATTTGACTTCGTGCTTGGATTAGCACGGTTCGTGGTTTTCTGCCCCGGGAGGGTTTCCACATAATTTCTAAGTGTTGTCTTTCTAAGTTCATTCTAGACTCGGATCGTTATACTTCTTACGCTTGATCCGCTTATTTATTCTTGATAGCATTTACGAGTCCATATATTTCGACCTCGCTAATTGACTCAGAACTTGTCCTTGTCTCTTCTTTATCAAAAGAGTTAAAGGTTTCACGAAAACTTCCATCACCCTATTCACCCCCTCTAGGGTGACTCGGACTCTCCCTGAGCAAACCTTCACCGTTAATGGAGTTGGAGCAGAATCTATCTCGATTTTACCATTAAAAGCCTTCTTTTTCTTATGATATTGATGGGAAAAGGGAAGAAACTTTAAATGTCCAAGATAGGTCATTTTTTTTTCCGTGCTTAAGTTGATAGGAGCAAGTACCCTTTGCACAAATGGGGCATGCTTTATGGCCTTTGACGTTGTATCCGGACAAGTTTCCGTATGCGAGGAAGTCATTGATTGTGGTGAAAATCATAGCTCACCCTTAGTGGTATGCATCATAAACTGAAACACCTTCATCCCACAACATTTTTAAATCTTCAACAAGAGGCGTCAAGTACATATCTATATCATTTCCTGGCTGTTTAGGCCTAGAAATAAGCATTGACAACATAACGTACTTGCGCTTCATACACAACGGCGATGGTAGGTTGTAGATAACCAAAAGAACGAGAAAACTGATGTACTTGCTACTGAGGTTACCATGGGGGTTTATTCCGTCTATATAAAGACATAGATGTAGATTTCGTGCCTCCCTACCAAATTCCGGGAACAACGAATCGATTTTTTTCCGCTGAGGAGAATGGGTAGGGTGACGCAGACTTATCATCACATAATTTTCCGTCAGCATGCCACGTGTTCTTGGCATTAGTTACCCTTTCTCCATCGATGTTTTTCATTTTGTATCAAGGTATACCACATTTAGGACATTCGTGTCTATGTGCATGTTCTTTTCGGTACAATATGCAATCGTTGAGGCGAGATATTTATCTTCTTACACTCCATGCCCATAGGACATAACATCATCTTTGCCTCATATGTACGGATGGGAAAGACATTGCCTTATGGGAGTATATATGTGAGCACACTCAGCAAGTTCGTGAAACTTTTGTCGCTCCAACCATTAGTCGTTTTTCAAGTTCATCAACCTCAACATAACCGATAAACGGATATATTTATCACACTCTAAAGAGGCTTCTCCATATCAGCTAACAATTGCTCCAATACATGTGGTTGATCGACTAATTCATGTTTTACTCTACAAACCGGATCTCATATCGATCTTCTAATTCCATACTTGTTAGCTTCATTTTCATCATACCCTTCCTCTTCTACTATGGCATTATTCACAAACCCCTCTTCCGCATTCCATACCACACCTTATAAGTTGTGTCAAATCCATGCTGATATAGGTGACCTTTACAACCTTAAGGGGTGATCTTGAGGAGTTAAAACACCTTAAACACGGACAAAATATGGATTGTTCTCCGAATTTGGTTGCATGTTCGATGGAAATCTCTAGAAAGTTGTTAATACCATCACGATATTCTACACTCCTCCTATCATGATAAACCCACGTTCGATCCATACATTACCCATAAACACGAGAAGCACTACTAGAAAAGCTGGATTTTGTGACCGCCAAAATCGGTCATAAAATGGCAAATTTCGGTGACAAATGGAGTTTGTGACCGATTTTGTGACCGATTTCGGCGGTCACGAAACCCCTGGTCGAGAAAATGGAATTTGTGACCGATTCGGTCACAAATTGTGACCGCCTTTGTGACCGCTCAATATTTCACACTCGATTTTGCGACCGTTATTTCGGTGAGAAATTATGACCGTTTTGTGACCGATTTTGTGACCATTAAATAATTGTGACCACTTTTATGACCGATTCTGTTTTATTCTTAAACACTTTTGTGACTGATTTTGTGACAGATTCTGTTTTGGACTTAACTTTTTGTGACCGCTTTTGTGACCGATTCTGAGAAAATTGAACACATATTGTGTTTGGTTTTGTGACCACTTTTTGTGCCATAAAACCATTACATACAATCATGTGACGAATCCTCGTATTACAAAATTATCTATACTAAATGTTTATACATAATCAATGTCCATAGTCCATAACAACCAAGTTAAATTTAAACAAACAAATATCTTCCTCATCTTCAAACTATCAACATCCCATACTTATACAATATTCCAATATAAAAAGTCCAATATCCATAATAATAGTAGAAACATAAGAAAATAAGACCATATCTTCAAGCATTGCCGCTACAACCATTATCATCATCATCATCATCATCATCATCATCATCACCATTATCAACATCATTATTTGGATTAGTTGGAATTGGAACATTCATATGTTGCAACAAAGTTTTTACAAGTTGATTAGTCTCACCAAGTTGTTTCTTAACACGATTCAACCTTTTCGTCAACTTTTTGTTTGTTTTTTCTCTTTTTCAAGTTGCACAATAGTAGATGAAGCACTAATAGTGGTAGTTAACGGACCAGTAGATGATGCACATTAACCTTCCATTCAAAATCCATGAATTTTACCTTTGTTAGTGAGACCAAGTAACTTCCTTCCAAATCTTCATTTGATTTTCAGTTGATAGTTGAATATCCGATGTTTCTTAGAACCTTCACCTTGAGAGCATTGCATTCCTTGGATCTCTGCAAGCTTCTTCTCATACTTCTCCTAAATTATAGAAAATGTAATATTTTTGTCATATAAATAAAAGAAAACAATAGAAATTATGAGTAACATATGATTAAGAAAGGAAATACTCACATAAGTGTCTTTCGCTTTGTCATCTACAAAAGTCTTGTCTTTCCTTGTATGTGTGTGTTTAAAATGTTCAGCAATAGTTGGCTCTCTTTGAAGTTCTTCGGCCTATATACAATCAAAAGTAGAATAATTAAGTTCATTTTTTACATCATGTGAAAGAAAACAAATTCAAGAATACAAATATATTACCAATCGCCTTTTATGCTCGGAATAAGGAATAGATCCACCATAATGCACGGAGGAACCTACTCCCGAAGGTGATGCTCTATTTGTTTTGGCAGCCTCACTTTTTAACTTGAATATATCAGATTCCCAATATTCACATAACCTATCATAAACATCCTTACTTAACCACGGAGGTTGTTTTCCACTTTTTCGTATCTCAAAAGTCATGCCCTTCAATCTTGCCGCTCCACGATGTTCAAAAACTTTCCTAACATCATGGGTATGCTCATCATCCATATAAATGAAAATTAATATTCTTGTAAATCTTGAATAGATATTTACCTTGAATTCATCAAACCACATATTCCTCACTTCAATTGGTACGTCTTTCCAAGTATGATAAGGTGCATCATACTTACTTTTTATGATGGTAGAGAGGGAATAAATGACATCTATGTGGTTTGGATAGAATCTATTTAAAAAGTAAATCATAATATAAGCATTTTTTTTTATAATGTTAAAGAAGAAGTTTGAATCATTATTCAATACTTACTCTTTTGCTATTGAAAATATTTTGCTCTTACTAGGTCTAGCTTGTTGGATCTCCTGAATAGGCTGAGAGATCTCTTCGAAGGTTGAGATATAGGTTGAGAGATCCCTTGAGAAGGATGAGAAGCCTCGGGCATTAAGGTTTGAATATGATCGGTTGATGTAGGGGACATAATGGGTGAATGAGAAGATGATGTAGGAGTTCCATGAGAAGATGTGGAAGTAAAACGAAACCTTTTGTTAGTGACACCCCTTGAATAGTAAAAGATCGATTTTTCTCCGACATCTTCAAAGTGAGTAAAAAAGAAAGAGACAAATAAACATACAATTGACATTGAACATGTAAATATGACAAAAATTGTAATTCATGTGGAATATTCAAACAACAAATAGGCAAGTTATGCAAGTAGACAAGAGAATAAAGAGACAAGTAGGCAAAAGAACAAATACTTCAAATAACATAAATCGAGTAAAATATAAAACAAAATTATCTTCATTAATAACCACTACTACTGCATTAATCAAAAATCATCATCATCCTCATCATCTTCGTCATCTTCAAGCTGCATATCATCTTCAACTTCGTATCATCCATTTCGAGTAAACTCCTCTTCCTTATCATCATCGTCATTATCATCATCATCATCATCCTCATTCACAACAGACACTCTTAGAACATCCCTATAAAGGACCTCATATTCATCATCTCTAAGATCATCAATTTGAGTATCTTCGTTGTGATAATAGTATCGATCATACTCTCTTCTTAATGTGCATTCTTCGAGTGTGTATTGACTATCCACTCTAAATCTAGGAGTTGTCTTTATAACAACCCACCAATCTTGGTTATCTTTTCTTCTCGCTGGATAAGGTGTATAATACACTTGTGTTGCAAAATTTGCAAATATAAACGGATCATATTTCCTATATCGCCGAGTGTGTTTAATTTCCACAATGCCAAAATCTTTATGAACTCTTGTACCAATATTTGGGGAATTATCAAACCATGTTGGTTTTCCTCCATTTTGTAAGCGAAAGGCTTTAGATGATGACATACAAATTGGACAAGCTAATTTTCCATGAGTACTCCATCCGGATAACATGCCATATGCAGGGAAATCATTAATAGTTCACATCAATGTAGCCTTCATGACAAAATTTTCCTTTCGAGAAATGTCATATGTTTCAACACCTTCATTCCATAATGTTTTTAAATCATCTATTAAAGGTTGTAAATAGACGTCTATGTTAACCCTGGGGCTCTTCGGGCCGGGAATAATACAAGTTAAAAACATATAAGGTGTAGTCATACACATTTCCGGAGGAAGATTGTAAGGAGTTAAAATCACTGGCCAACATGAATATTGTTTAGCAAGCTGTGATGAAAATGGAGAGAATCCATCAGCACATAAACCAAGTCTAACATTACGTGGTTCGGATGAAAATTCAGGCCAAACTCTATCAAAATGTTTCCATGCCTCCCCATCCGATGGATGACTTAACACCCCAGGCTCTCGTGGATTCTCATAATGCCATCTCATGTGCCTTACGGAACTCGGGATGCAAACAACCTTTTCAGCCTTGAATTGATGGGAAGGTAATGCATTCTTCCTAAATGAACATTCTTTTGGTTTCTATTTTTTTGAACTTTCGAGCCTTATATCGAGGAGCATCACAAAATTTGCATTGTTGTAGATGTGCATCATCTTTATAATACAACATACAACCATTAATGCAACAATCAATTTTTAGAGAAGTCAACCCGAGTTTTCTCACTAATTTTTCTGCCTCCGAGAAGTTATTCGGAACATAGTTGTTAGATCGACACACTTCTTTCATAAGTTGTGCAACATCATTAAAACAATTCGGGACATATTATGCTCAGATTTAATGTTCATCAACCGTAAGGCAACAGATAGCTCAGTATGGTCGGGACAACCATCCCACAATGGACGTTGTAGTGCCTCTAAAAGGTCATAAAACCTTTGAGCTTCGGATTAGGAAGTTGTGGCACATGTTGACGATAACTCAAAGCATCTTCAACCATTGTGTGATAAGCATTATTGGGCATATAATCATGAAAAGGAGTGCTTGATGGACTATGATTCACGTTAATTTGTACATGTTCATGGGGTTCAAATTCCCATGCGATGTCCAATACCAATATCCATTCATGAACCCTTTCTTATAAAGGTGAACCTTTACTTCTTCGGATGATAGAAACTTTGTGTTCTAACACTTAGCACAAGGACACCTATATATGTTCTCTCTCAAATACACATGTTGTTTTTTTGTAAACGCATCAAACTCATTAACCCCCTCCAAGAACTCCGGCGTTAATCCACCACGATTAGGAAAAATCTATTAACCATCCACCTACGATGTTCCGATATTTCCATATTCTGTTTAGAATTAAGCAAACTATTTCATTAGTTTCCCAATTTATTGTACAAGTATGAGTGATAAGAGAAACCTAAATCATTAAATAATTAAAATAGACTAATTTTGTACACTAATCACATACAACATAAACTAAATGATATACCATTTGCATTAATCACAATGAACTCTATTATACAAAAACATACATATTATTTACACATAATAACAATCTAATGTACACTATTATATAAAAGCATACACATTATTTACACATAGTAACAATCACATGCGCACGAGGAACCGAACCCCAATATACAAATCATCAATCAACCACAACACAATTGGTTCGATTCCACAACAAGATAATGTATATCGGGCCATTCCACACTAATCGTATAGATCAATGCCGGCCAATTAATCCCTTCCTCCACAATCATAATAAAAGTTACAAATTACAAAATAAGTATATTTGCATTAGTCATCGAAGACATACCTTTAGTGCACACCAAACACTAGCTTCCAAATCAAACTACAACTACAAGAATTCTTGAAATTAGGTTTCCTACATGAAAAATAATAGTCATAAGGTTTTACAATATGGTAAAGAATTCATTAATACAAAAAGAATGGACAAGTTTAACATTTTTAAAAATATTTATTGAACAAATCGATTCGTTAATAAACTTATAAGTTTTGTCATTTAATTGACATAAACTATGCAAAATTCAAATGAAACAAAGATAAATAAATGAGTGGTTAGCATAAAGTGTTATTTGTAACTACTGTTCACGTTTAATTAATGTGATAAATGAGGAAAGAAAAACAAATTGAAATGTTAACATAAAGTGGTTAGCAATGAGCAATTTTAGGTTTTTTAATTTTGTTTTTTCTTTGCTTTGAATCAAACAAGGTTGACCTCGGAATATATAATACAACCAATAGAATAGACCTTGCACACATGGAAGAACTGCAGAACTTTTACAGGAATAAACTAGCTCATCAAACAAATTAAGGAGGTAGCGATTCATCGGATCATAAGAGAAAGAAACCTCACAACACAGACAATTAGTAAAAGCGAGTTGTTCATAGACATAGTCCTTTGGAAGCGAGGTTATTGAGTTATGTGGATATGACATTCCGAGCAGGCTATGTTATTCGGACTTCGGGCATAGGTGTACGATATGGATATACATCCAAGTGTCGAGACTAAACTATTTTCAAAAAAAAAAAAAATAGATTTTCATTGTAATTTGAAAGAGTCAAGTGTCACACCCTTATCCCAAGTGTCGGGTCCGACACGGGTATGGTAGGTCAAAATGAAGAGTCCGAGTAGGATAGCTGAGTAGTAATCTCAAACTATCAAAGAGTAGTTGATGTGCTTAGTGGTAATTAGTTGCCTATTTCAATAACATTTTTTTCTTTTCGGAGGAAAAAAGGTGGTCTTTGACATTGCAGGACTTTCTTCCCAAGATAATTCCTAGCCTAGTGCCCATTTTTTACAAAAATGGGAAGTGTCAATAAATGGCCTTCATATTGTACAGAACTTCATTGAATGTTACAACAAACTATTTCGTGCTTTGTCTGCATCGAAACAAAAGGGCTAATCAAAATCTACCCAACCATTCTATGGTTATCAACCAATAAACAACGGACAAGATAAAAAATGCAAGCAAAGAACACTCGTCAATGTACTACGAAAATCTCTATTATGCATATATAAATCCATAATTTCGGTCTTTGATCGCAGAATGCCATTGATTTCAATTAACATCTCGGTGCAAGGTTTGAGTGCTAGAAACTATAAAGCGAGTCACAAGGACAGGAATGCTTACGGAGGGAACACGATCTCAACTCCAACACCAGCAATAATTCTCCGACTTCGGTTTGGAAAGTCGGAACCACCACTTGCCAATTTGATTTCCACAATGTCTCCGAGTCCTAATATCCGACACGAGTCGCTGCTCTTCGAAGCCTCAATCGCTCTCTTGCTTAATATCTCGCTCAATTGAATAAATTGCCATTTTGAAGCAGACCAAACAAAAGAACTCAAAACCCATAATCACAGCTTACCTTGAATAATAGAACCCAAAACATCTTCATCCAATTTGAAGGTCGAATTTGTTGCTAAAGAGCGGGATTCATAGTGGAGACGGAATTTCCTTCGCAACAACCAATAATCCTTGTCCGAACCCATATTCACAGTTAGCTTGAATAAGTGAATTCGAGACCGAATAGGAAGGGAGGGAGGGGGACACACCTGCCACTGGAGTCACCACCGACCATGGAATCTCCGGCCGCAGTGGAGTCGTCGGCCGCCGCAAGCGTTGCCGGGCACAATGACGCCTCGAAGATGAGAGCGAGTGCAAGAAAGACATATGGAGCGCCGGAGACGGTGTAACGCCCCAAACCCATAATCACCGGTTTTAGATCGAACAAGCCGCTAGCCGATGATTAGCGCAGCGAAAAGTAGGTCGGGGCATTACCGCCGCCCTTACCGGAGGAAAGGGTAAGGCTATAACAATAAATACATTTCTAACCTTGGGTTACACTTGCTTTGCCACTAACAACAAGTGTCTCATGATAAGGCATAAACTATAACTTGTATGAAGATTAAGCATAAGTATAGACTACAGTCTTGTAAACTACGACAACGGTACTTAACCCTTGATACCCCAACTAGGTTGTCGCTACGAGCCTCTAAGTCCTTAATGGACCTTTGCTTCAAATCTTCCACACCTTTACCTAAAACAAAACAAGAAAACATTTTCGAAATGTGAGTCGAAGCTCAATATGTTCACTATCATGCGAGTAAAATAATAGTTATGAAGTAATTGAGTTGAGCGCATGCATTTCAATTCATTTGTAAATGAGGAGGAGTGAATAATGTAAAGCTGTTGTCGACTAATTATCCGAATGGATCCCTTTACGATCATCGGGTTTCCCTAAACGCATGTGCATACACCCAAACCGATCGGATAGTCCGGTTGAAAGCGGTTAACGATTACGGTGTTACCAACTCGAATATTGGGCGTACTCAAATAATGGCACTTGATGGACGGGTCCATATTAATGATGGCAAATATTATTTGCAAACAATTCTTTATTGTTGTTGATGTCGGCCATATCCGGCCTTGGTTTGTAAATAAAACATTGAAGCAGCACGATCAATGAACATACTCGCTGATGTTCCTCCTTCTTTTTCTCTCGGGCGGAATCCGGATGAACGCATAACGCTAACGCTTAATGACCTTAAGTATAAATGTAAAAGGTTTTATTAATGAATATGATTTTTATTTCTTACTATTAAATCACTTTAAAAATATTTGAAATGAAAATTCACGAACTCAGTATTTACTAAAGAATACTAATATTATCTTTAGTCTATATTATTTATTTATCTTATTTCATATCATGCATGCGTAAATACACAGATATATACTTTTATATGTATTGGAGCCTTTATTATACATAGTTTTCTTCGAAATAGTAGTAAATTATTTATAATCTACGAGGTTTATTATTTTCTTTTTATTAAGTGCACACCTAAAAGTATTTATATTACCATTGAACACTCATCTCCTTTAAACCAAGGAAAAGTTTACTTTTAATTACTACCATTAGTTATTTTATTACATAAATACTTTCATTCATTCTTTTATGTACTTATTTTCTAATTTTCTAACCTTATTTTATTTTATAAGGGCATAATTAATTCCCCAAAGATGTCAATTTCTCACTCTTCAGTTTCACATGCTACCCAGAATTAGATATCATCATCAATCTTTCCCTTAATCTCCTCATTAGGTTAAATAATCATTTAAACTAACCAAAAGTAATTCCTGACTCACAATTACTTCCTGACTGTCCTTTATCCAGAAATTGTCCATAATTTTTCTTCACTTTAAGTATAACCAACATATACCAACTATCATCAGATTTTTCTAAATTCCATGAACCAGTCACAAATAAACCATAATCCAACTTAAATCTCCAAACAGGAAAAGAATAACTAATTACAACTTAAATACTTAAATTAAAAGAAATGAAGAACTGAATCTGAAAAATTAACCTAAGAAATTAAATTAATAGAACTGAATCTGAAAATTTTACCCTAAAAATTAGATGAAGAAGGTTCATTTAAGAGGGGTTTTTGAGGTGGTTGAAGGTTGGAGGGTTGAAGACCCGGGGTTAATGAAACGGAGCAGATGGTCGTGGTCGAAGCAGTCGCCAGGAGTGACGAACGGCGCCGGTGACTGGCAGAAGGCGGCTGAG
This sequence comes from Talinum fruticosum, assembly GCA_021018815.1. Lineage (NCBI taxonomy): Eukaryota > Viridiplantae > Streptophyta > Magnoliopsida > Caryophyllales > Talinaceae > Talinum > Talinum fruticosum. Next base: position 175,827 of record JAITYX010000048.1, on the reverse strand, counting down.
GCCGGACAGGGCTTGAGGACCGAAGAAACCATGACCAAACTGCGCAAAATCGGGGCAGAAACAAGCGCAAAACAGGAGCACAACCGGCGGTGTGCTGGCTTTCGGCGGCTGGGGCAGTGACAGTAGGGCGGTAGAAGGTGGCGGTGGTTGTCGGTGGCGTTTCCGGTTGCTGAGACAGAAGATAAAGAGGTGGCGGAAGAGGGAAGTGACAGAAAAAGGGGTTGCGTTTTTGGGTGGTATGATAATGATGCCGGCGATGGCGATGGCGATGGCGATGGTAATGGTGGCTGACCGAAGGTAGCTGTCGGCGCAGCCGGGGAGCAGCCGGTGCTGTCGGTTGGCGGTGGAGGTGGGACGAGAGCAGGGGCAGAGAGAGGATTTGTGGGTTTACTGATTTTAGGTTTAGGAAAAATGAAAGCTTTTTAAGTTACCTTAAGCTTTTTATAGTCCCTGTTGCTTCCTCTCTCACTGGGCCGACCGGCTCTTCCAAATTCTGGGCCCAAATCCTTAGCAAGTTATCCCTTTATTTCAGCCCAATCTTAATCTCATCCTTAATCTCCATTCTACTTAATCCTCCAAGCTTACTATTATCTTACTCATTAAGCTTATCTTAAGCTAAGAATTTTATTTATAGAAATATTAAATTTATAAGAATTATATTAATTTTATTTGTTTAAGGATTTTTAGAACTCCAAATAAATTAGCTATATAATAATGTTAATTATCTCATGAGTCATTAAAATTTATAGAATATGCTTCAGTACGTCGTCGTTGTCACCATCCGGTTCCTGCACTTTAAACAACATTGATATATATATATATATATATATATATATATATATATATATATATATATATATATATATATATATATATATATATATATACACACACACACACACATATGTATATACACATGCGTAATATGAAAATATTTGAAAATTTAAAATGCACGCGCTCATGCTAATCTTGAATTTATTTAAAGTTAATTATTTTCTTAAGGACAGGGTGTTACGGACAGTGTGGGGGACACACTCGCCATCGTTGTCGCCACCAGCCAAGGAAGCTCCAGCCACCGAGGTGTCGCCGGTTGCCGCGGGCGTCGCCGGCCAGAATCGAGCTTGACGGCGAGAGGTTGCGAGGGTTTATTTGGTCACAAAATTCAGAATCAAGCCCTTTATTATTGTAATAAAGTAGTTTAACCAATTTTGTGACCATAATTAAATTATTTTATGGTCACAAAATTAGTTACAAAACTTTAAAATTTTAATTTTGTGACTCGATTTTAAATTGGTTATAAAAGTAGTCATAAAATGTGACCGAATTTCTCACTACTGATAATTTGGTTATAAACTATGACCGCTTATAAGTGGTCACAAAAATGGTCACAAATTGTAACTCGTTTTTATTCGGTCACAAAATTGCGGTCACAAAATTCGAGTATTTCTAGAAGTGAAGTAATTCACCACATATAGTTCGAAAAGTACATACTTTCATTATTTAATTATGTGCAAATAATATGAAATAAGCCTAAGATCCTTCTACGGGGATAGATGATCCTAAACCCATTCAAGAATAATATAACCCTAAACGTGTAGCAAAATCTTATCATATATTTGACAAAATTCCAACAACGTTTCTCCTTAGTCTTTCAAATACAACATATAAAAACAAAATGGCTAATGTGTATATTCTTACTTAATTGTATGGTAACATAAGTAAAGATATACACATCAAACTCATCGTCATCATAATTGCACCCGAAGAACGAGAGGGGAAATGAGCACCGTTATATTTTGTGAAATGTATGATAAGATTATAATAGTCACATAGCCTATTATTATATTAATTTCAAACTGTTCAACACGGACAATTCAAAAAATTATACATACCAAGCTAATATCTTAAGCGTTACACACACATTTATGCACGTACCACGACCTAGGATAATTTGTTACGTATAGATTTTTGAACGGGTTCTCTAAGCTTATGAAATGCATAAGATAATTTATGAAAAGCATACATTGGTAAGTAAAATAAGCACAATTACACATAATTAAGCATGTCATTTATCAAATTATTACATGAAAACAAAAAGATGTTGTTACTTAGTATATATTCATCTAACAAGGACCATTGTTATAACTTTTTTTCCGTAGCGGTTAAATTTCTCTTTTTTAAATACATATATATATATATATATATATATATATATATATATATATATATATATATATATATATATAGTTTCTATTTTGCTTCCAATTTTGATGTATTATACATTTATCATAAACTAGACATGAGTTTTTTAAAATTTTACATAGTGCATAGGACGATTAAATATGAATAAAATGTTGAGATCATCCTTTTAATTTGCTTTAATAAAGGAACCGGAATTCCCTTGTTATGTTTAACAATGAGCTCAGGTTTACAAGACAAAACATAGAGTGTCCATGCAATGTGGGCAAATCGACGAAGAAGGGAAGAAGGGGTAGATGAGTCAAGTAGAAACAAAGATGATAAACAATAGTGAATTATTACTAGTTTCTCATTGTTTATCACCTTTGTTTCCATTTGACTCCTTTACCCCCTCTTCATGGAATGATCCACATTGCATATACACTCTATGTTTTGTCTTGTGAACCCGAGCTCATTGTTAAACACAACAAAGGAACTCCGGTTCCTATTGTGTCTTCGGTCGTTAAATCAAATTAAAAGGTGGCCTCAACATTTCATTTATATTTCATTATTATCTTATGAATTACGTAAACTTCAAAAAATCATAGTGTCTAGCTTACGATCATGTATAATACAACAAACTTGCAACCAAAAAGGAAATCGAAAACTTAGATAATTGGATAAATTAGTCCACCCCAACATCACCTCATTAAAAAATAAATTTGATAACATATTTATCTTCATGACAAGTTTTTAGGGATAGCCTTATATCCAAAAAGGTTATAAGTTCTTACTTTTTATAGTGTGTTTAAATTTCTCTCTTTTAAATATATATATATACGACTCTTTCCCTCTATTTGTTGTGTAAGAGGATTGTTTACATATATATTATATATAATTATATATATATAGTTTTCTTTTTGCTTTTAATTTTGATGTATTATATATTATCATAAAGTAGACATAATTTTTTAAGTTTTACATAATGCATAGCACAATTAATATGAATAAAATGTTGAAGTCATCCTTTTAATTCGCTTTAAGGACCCAAAGACATACCTAAACAAGGAGTTCCCAAACCCTAATCATCTTTAACAATGAGGTTGGGTTCACAAGGCAAGATATAAAGTCTATCTACGAGTGTTGGTCGGTCCACAAAAAAGGGAAGAGAGGGAAAATGGTTAAAGGGTTCATCGGACAAAAAGGTGATACATAATAACAAAACTAGTAATAATTCTCTATTGTTTATCACTTTTTCTCCAATGAACCTTTTACCCCTTTTCCCCTTTTTTGGACCAACCCACATTGTAAATAGACTCTATTACTTTGTGAACCCAACCTCATCGTTACAGTGACCAGGGTTTGGGAACTCCGTTTCTAGTTATGTATTTGGGTCATTAAAGCGAATTAAAAGGATGACCTCAACATTTTATTGATATTCATTATTGTCTTATGCATTACGTAAACTTAAAAAAAAAATCATGTACTCTAGTTTAGGATCATGTATGATACAACGAGACTTGCAACCAAAAACGAAACTAGAAATTTAGATAGTTGGATAAATTAGTACACCCTAACATCACCTCATCAAAATAAACAAATTTGACAACAAATTTATCTTCATAACAAGTTTTTGGGGATAACCCTATATACAAAAACCGTTCTAATTATTTACATTTTCTACTTTAAATTTTTTCCCTTTTGATCCTTAAACCCTAAATCATAAATATTTCCATTTTCCTAAACCTCCTAAACCACAGATTTTTCTATTTCCAAAAACCCTTAATTATAAATCTTTCTATTTCTCTAAACTCCAACCAAATTTGGATACCAATTTCAATAATTAGATAAATGAGTTCATCCCAACGTCACCTCATCAAAATAAACAAAGTTGCATACAAATTTATCTTGATGACAAGTTTTTGGGGATGATTCTATATCCAAATTATCTTTCTATTTCTCTAAACCCTAAATAAATTTGGATAAAATCTTTCAATTTACCATCCTAACTATCATTCTATATTCCTATATTAATTAAATCCTAAACTCCTAAACCCATTTCTCAAAATCTCAAACATTTCACGAATTTCCAACTTAACAAACTAAACAAATATTATCCACATTCTCAACAAACGATTCAACATTTTAACAATCTCAAACATTACCCACATTCTCAACATTCAAATAATTACCGTAAATACATTCAACATTCAACTACCAAAATTTTGTAAATAACTTAAAGCAAAAAATAAGAGAGAATAAAAATTCATATAGGAAGAACGACGACAACGGCGAGAGTGAACAAGAGGCTAGAGGGCGAACCACAACGACAGCAACAGGACGAGAGATACAACGGCAAGAGAGGAGAGCTACACCTAAAAGAGACCGAGAGGAAAGAGTGAGCGAAAGGAAAGAGGCAAGAAGAGGTACAACGGCGAGGAAAGCTTATAGGCGGCAAGTATTAGACCGAGCAGGTCTAGATCCGAAGTAGTAATGGACGAGAGGAACTGGAGAGGGATAGGAGCGATAGTAGAGAGCAGATTAACTAAGCGTGGCCAACGGTAGGTAGCAGTTCTCACGTTTTTAGATATATCCGGAGACGCATTTGATGACGGTTCAACTAAAGAAGCTGTCATAAAATATAACCTATGACTACGGTTCTTTAACGGAACCGTAGTCAAAAGTTGACAACTTCACCTATGACGATGGTTCATTTAAATAGCCATAGTCATAGGTGTTATAAAAGTCCATTATTTACAAAAATATCATCGACTCATTTTTCATGAAGATTTTTCCTTTTAACCGTCATAAATCGATCGTAATAAAAAAGTCATATATGTAGTAGTGACTCCATCCACCCAAGAGGAATAAAAATGTATAGAGATTTGAAAAAATAAAAATTTATGGAATAACATGAAAATAGATATAACACAGTTCGTAGAAAAATATTTTACATGCCAACAAGTTAAAGCAAAACATCAATGACCTATTGGAGAATTAAAACCCCTAACAATCCCTCGAATGGAAATGAGAATCGATATCCATGGATTTTATTATGGGATTACCTCTAACTCAAACAAAGAATAATGTTATCCGGGTTATCATTGATAGACTTACTAAATCTGCTCATTTCATAGTAATAGATGACTTTTGGGGGATTGATAAGTTGGCTCGGCTCTACATAAAAGAAATAGTATGTTTACACGGAATTCCCAAGGATATTATATCCGATAAAGATACAAATTTTCAGACATGATTTTGGAAAGCCTTACGGAAAGCATTTGGGACCCAATTACAATTTAGTAGTGCTTCCCATCCACAAATAGACGAACAAAATGAAAGGGTAAATCAAATAGTGGAAGATATGTTATGAGCTTATGTTTAGGATTTTCAAGGAAATTGGGAGTAGTACTTGCCATTAGTAGAATTTTCTTATAATAATAGTTATAAGGCTACAGTACCAATGACTCCATTTGAAGGACTATACGGTCGAAGATGCGGAACACCTATGTTTTGGAATGAAATGGGCGAAACTTCCCGAATCAAACCGGACCAAAGAAGAAGTCCTCTAGAATTTTAAGAATGAGACAAGGTATTTCGAAAGTATCCTCTAATCGCAGAGTCAAACGATTTAATATAAGCGAAAAACTTAACCCGCGTTTCGATAGGCCTTATGATATTATAAAAAATGTAAATCATGTGGCTTATCAACAAGCCTTACCGCCCGGTTAGAACATGCGCATGATGTTTTTCACATCTTTGAACTTCGAAATTATGTGCATAATCCCTCCCACATTATCACTTATGAACCCTTGGAGATTGTAGCCAAATGATTTAGAATATAAAGAGTAATCGGTGCAAATTATAGATTGAACGGTCAAACAATTGAGAACGAAAGAAATACCACTAGTCAAGGTTTTATGTACGTATCATAGAATTATAGAAGTTACATGGAAAACAGAAGAAGATATGAAAATTCACTATCCGAACTTATTTTAATGGTAAGTTAACATTTCTCGTAGGACGAAACTTATTTTAGAGGAAAAGAATGTAGTATCTTCAATAATAATAATAATAATAATAATAATAATAATAATATATATTATTATTATTATTATTATTATTATTAATATTAATAGTGGTAATATATATATATATATATATATATATATATATATATATATATATATATATATATATATATATATATATATATATATATATATGACTCAAGCCTTCTATATATAAGACAAAAGCAAATTGACTTGGATATGCTAAGGTTACAGGTAAAGTCATGCAATAGCGAGAGACTTTCAAGGCAAGATCAGATTGATTATAGGTAGGTAACAACAAATTGTAAGACATAAATCCTCAAAAGGGATGCACGGATCCATGCTAAAGTCCAAAACTAAAAGCCATATAAATACCCCATTTCGTCTACTTCATATCAATAGATAGTAAAAGTCCCAAAAAAAACATAAAAATAAAGAGAGAGACAATAGAAGTAAAAGAGCAGAAGGGGGCGGATGAGAAGAAAGAAACAAGGGCAACCTATTCTTCTACCATCCCATCACCACAATTAGCAAAGACAATCACCATCAAAAAACACTAATAGCCACAAAAAGGGAGAAGGTCTTCGCTACTAAACTATCTTTAAGGAGATTAGTCTCAAAATCAAGACTATTTGAAACATACAACATTCTTAACTGGAATAAACGAACCCAAATCAAAACAAGGTACATTATTGCTCATACACTTATCTCTCATTTAATAGCTAAAGTAATTTGAAAATGAATTTCTTTTGGTCCTAATTCGATATGCTATAATTGTTCATACAAAATCTAAAGATTGATGGTATTGAATCTATATTTTATGGTGCACCACCCGAGATATATAGAGGGTTCCCATTATATATGTAAGTATATGAAATGGTCCCGATTAGCTAAACCAAAGATGTTGATATTTTACGCAACTTTATGAAATTAAGTTTAAACATATTATTTGCCCGTAACTAGTTTATATATAACTTTGCTTTTACATGTATGAAGGTAATGTGCTTAGCATTATGCTAATTTTTCTAGTTAAATCCGTTGGCATGCTTTTCTTATTTTAGGGAATAAATAATAGGAGACCCACAAAATACGTATATACAAGGGAACGGAAAAAGTTTGATCAAAGATCAACTATGACCTGCGAGTTATACATATCTCTACTAATTTAATCTCTACTAATTTATCGTGGATCTTACTGATGGCTCATCTTAACCCTCATGTAAAACCTTGGAGACTGGTTGAAGAAATAAAGTACTCTTGGGAGTACACGATATTTATGTTATAGTACTCAAACCTTGTAGGACTAGAATGAATTTTACTAAATTTATAATGTACAAATTTCATATTTAATATTACGTTCTGCAAGCTTTGCTTTGTAAAAAAGCGGCAGTAACATTTTTCTGAAATAAAGTCTTCCATTGCATGAATTTAGTTATCATTTGACAAAGGAAGAGTATTCCATTGTACATCAGATTGCATGATTCAATTTTTTTCATAATCTCTCTAGAACAAAAAAAAAAAAAAAAACTCTAGCATTTTTTGTTTTGTTTTGTGTATTTGTTGAAAACTTTTGTGTGATTTGTAAAGGAATAGACATTTTTGAAGAAAAGAAAAGAATATTAAGCAATAAAATAATCTACTGAGTCTTCTATTAAAAAAAAAAAGCTAATGAATAACCGGCCGGATTCTTGCTGGTCGAAGTTAAAAAACACATTCAAATAATCCGACGCAATTTCGCCGGCGTTGAATTCGTCTGCGGGAAATGGCCAACGCTCGGAGTTCTTCCCCGATCACCACCGCCGAAGAAAACCTGTAAACCTCTCTCTCTCTCTTCCCTCCTCCCTCCCTCCCTCCCTCCTAATTACTTTCCTAATTTTTTTATTCTGACTCTTCTTTAGGTGATTGTCCTTGATGTAATTGATTCTTTGATAGCGATTTTTTAGGAGTTGAATTCTGGATCGTTAGTGATAGTCTTGACTTCACTGCTCATACCCTAAACGTGAAAGAACAACTCAACTATCTGAAATGCAGAATTTTGTGTTGATAAATAAGATAATACCGAGATGTTCAGTGCATTACTTCATTTTTTGTTGCATTTCGATATTGTTGTTAAAAATAGGAAAATTTCATTGCGAATTGATGTAGCTGTTGATTACTTAGGTTGGTCCTGTGAAGATTGATTATCACTAGAATTGATTATTGATTATCACTACAGTGAGTAGTTGGTAATGACAGATGAGGTCACTTGTACGGTTGTACATGTGTGGAGTTCCAGATCGAGGATTATAGCATGAATTGCAAATAGATCAGATTAGTCTTCACTATTTTTCCCAAAAAATGCTTCATCTGTGTTCACGTGGATTACTTGTAGTGCATTTGCTTCTAGAGGGGGGAGGGTGATTTCCCATTTGTGAAAAAATCAGAATATGAAAAGGGGTGGTGTCCCATATCGGCAAGTTAAGAGGCCTTGAGTATGTGTATAAACTTATGAGTTACTCTTCCTATTGTCAATTGGTTTTGGGTTAGAACCTCATGGGCTTATATGTATTGTTTGGTTTTTTAAAAGCCTGATTCATCTAAAATATTAACACCCCATCTCCCGAATTTTCCATCTCCAGATTCTTCTGGGGAAATTTACTGAGCGTCTTGGAAGACTAGAAAAATGGTAAAGGTTTCTCATTTGTTGGTAGAAAGCTTGAAAAATGAGGGGAAGGTTATGCATCCTTTGTTGTTCCTTAGCTTTTCCAAAGTTTTCCTGTTGGAGGATTTGAAAAGAAGCCACATCTGAAAGTGGAATCTGAATTTTTCATTCCTTGAGAAAAGCTTGTGGAAATAAAACTGTATGTGGACAACTAAACCTACTCTTAAGATTTTTTTTTTCGAAATTAATTTTCCTGATGAAAAATGAACATGATGAGTTACTACCATTTTTTAAATAACATTAGTTCAGGTCCATTGAAGTAACATGTGCATATTTTGAGCATATTTTCTGATACCATTTGAGTCTTCTCTTTTCTCATCAGAAACATTTAAAATATTTGGCTCAAAAATTGTTGGTTGTTTTGTGTATGTCTTTAACTGCTTAAGTTACTGCTCATTTTCTTCTCACAATTATCCGTTTTTGTGTAGGTTCTTGGATATAATTAACGATGCTCCATTAGCTGCACATCGGAAGCCTGCAAGCATTTATGGGAGCATAGTTTACTGCGTTTTGTTGGTAAGTCTCTTTTCCTTTTCATTTTTTTCAAAAACAAATCCCTCTTATCTTTTTGTGGTGAAATTCAGACTACTTCCACACTGAAAGAAACCATAGTGTTCTACTTGTTTTGACCTGTGTCAAATTGAGTGCTTGTGGTTTCTTGAAGTGGGCAATTGGTTTCTCGAATCCTTATCTTATGGTTCATTTTAGGCAGGTTATGCCACTGTCGGAGTAGGAGCACCATGGATTTTTGAACCACTTGAAGCATGGATCTCTCCATTGCTTTGCAGCTGCAATGTTATTCTTTTACTGATAACAGGTTCGTCTAACTAGATTTGTACCCATTTGTTTTTCTTGTGTATTATTTTTTATACCAAGATCAGCATGATTATCGTTCAGCAAAATAACAACTTAGTGGAGTAGGAGACAAGCTGAGTCTGAATTCATATCCAAATACATGCCCTAAGAGTCCTGCTAGAAGGGGAAAAAGGGGGGTGTTAGACGTGGCAGTCTCACACCCAAATTTCAGAGAGGCTAATTTTGTTGGATTCTAGATGAAAAACCATTAGCTACCTTCTACTCCATAAAAAGAAAGAAATCAAAACACAGTTTGAAGAGACATTTTGCTTTACTTCACTATAATCCTTGCCGAAGACGTGCTGAAAGTTGCTGGTCTGGTTGTTCAGAATGGGGATGTACGAGGGAGAAAAGCAATGTGCCGGACTTCCATTTTTTGTCAGTTTTGAGCATGGAATAATCTGTTTAATTGAAGGGTGTGTTTTGTTGGGAGGAAAATTTTTTTGTGGAAAACAATCTTCCAATTTTCCGTTGTTTGGTGAAGAAAAGGATGGAAAATCATTTTCTCCCATATGGGGAAAAATATTTTCCATTAAAAAGGATGGAAATTGATTTGCTGGACCCGGGCGACTTCAATGGTTTGAATCGAAACTTGACTATATGATTGGGAACATTAAAAGGAGCTCAACTCCAAAATTTGGTGTAAAAATTTATTCATTTGTCAACATTTATCACTACATATATGACCACTAAACAATTCGATCGATTGATTAACCAAAATATTTACTTGACTGCCCAAATGGTATCCAAATATGATATAATTTTAAGAATGCTTTGATTTATTTATGAGTTTCTTAAAACCACAAGAAAAAAGGTGGTTGGTCAAAATTGACCAAAGGTTGACCGGCTTGACTTTGACTTAAACGAGTGTTTTTCAGAACATTATTTTCCTTCCTAGTAAACAATTTCTCTTTTGTGGATGACATATAACTTGGATGCAAAGTGGTTCATAATGACAAACACCTGTCCTTGATTTTATGGGGAAAAATAGTTGTACATGATTCATACTTCTAAGGACCTGTTTTGGTTCTTTTTTTTGCCGGGGGTTGGGGATTGTTGGGGGTTGATTTTGGTGTTTATGAACACTCTCATGAGAAGAACAGCTCCTCTGCACTTACTAATCCCCAAATTTAAAAGTTCATCATTGCAACGAAAAAAATCTATACGAGAATCAAACTACCCATTCTCCATAGTTCATTTTTTTCTATTTTTCTCTGGTAACTAGATACAAAACGATAATAATGAAAAGCTAATTATGAAGCAATCCACCTGGGGTCTGGGACTACACCATGATATTGGATCTGGAAATCGAATCTTAACACAAGATCATATTTCTATTTTATCCTCTTAATGCAGGTATCATTTGTGATTGATCAAAGAAAATGTTAAAATTTCAATAGTCTACATTAATAGTATGTTCTTTCCTTGTATTTGCAGGCATATTTCAACAGTATCTGGTGTACCAGGTACAAAAAATACGATTGCAGGTAATGTCCTAATTTCACCTGTTGACATTTTCTAACCAGAATGAGTGCTTATCGATTCTCAATAATGCATGCCAAAATAATGAGTTCAAATATGAATATATAGCTATTTGTTGATTGGTTGCACTAGATTTGTAAACAGTTTGTTTGAAACAGTCAATAAAGGGTGGAAAAATGAAACTTTACTTATGCAATGGCATCACACTTGTGATTGGGATTCCAGGTCTTTTTGTACTTGCCATTCGATGTGAAGAGTATCTTGATTTGTGCTTGAGTCTGTCCCTAGAACTACTTGTCATATAGGACGCCTTTGCTTTCGGATATATGATCCCATGTTATTATGTTTAGGCCACTCTTAAACAAACTTGTTCTTGGGACTCCGGGAGATGTACGTTTGAACGTTATTCCATTGAAAACTAGAAGACACATGGACTTATATGCTAGAAATACGAGTTTATCTTTCTGGGGTTTCTCAATGATCTTTGTTTGGGGGAGAAAGACTAAAAAATCTTTGTATCTACCTTTTGCTTCGAGATCGCTTGGGGATTAAGTTTTTTTTTTTTATATTTTTTTAAAGTTGATTTAACTTGTTATATTTAGTTTTTAAGGACTTAGGAACTCAGTATTTCCACTTGGTTATAGTATCTATCTCATAGTTAAGGCTTGGTGATATGAAATGTATTAGCAGCCATATTTACATTACCAAAACTACTGGATTTTCTCACATAAATCACCCCCAACCCTCCCTAAAAAAAGATAAAATAAAAGAGAAAGAAGAGAAAAATATATCCCTGAACTTATTATTGTTGTATGCTTGTATGTTGTGTTCATTTTCTTGATGTTAATATATCCTTCTGATAGCACATATCTCGATTCTCATGAACTGCACATATGATATGTTAGGGCTACTATATGCTCAGCCAGAAGTTGAAGTACATGGTTCGCATGCCTTTTGCCACTATTTCATACGGTATGTGAATATGCATTTTATTGGCTCCTAAGACATCTAAGAGTTCCCCCACTTTTGCATTTGCACCTTTTCTTTTTTGTTGATATTGTGCCTTGCCATTTGAAAACACTGCCTTTTAATTCTCAGGGGTAAGATGGACTACATTTATATCTCTCCAGACTCCGCAAAAGTGGGACCCGAACTGAGAGTTGTTGTCTTTTGACCTCACTATCTGTTATGAGTCTAGTAGTTCTTGACACTGCCATCATCAAATCAAAGTATATTGTTTAGAAGAATCTCATTTATATAGGAAAAACGTGAGTTGAGGCTTAGCTAATTGTTCAAGTTTCAACTCCCTAAGACTAAGAGGGAAAGCATTAACATTTTTACAAGAGCTTTATTTTGTTTATTCTTTGGATTCGATAACTTACGGATGTTATGTTTTCAAAATTATTGTGACATAGGCTTTATAATAATATTTACTATGTTATGATATTTCAATTTCGGTGAACCAGTTTGGTTTTATGTCAGGAAGATCTGCAGAAGCTATCCACTTTATATGAGGACTCATGGAATTCTATAGTGTTTGGAAAAAGGATCTCCACATGGTGTTCATCGACTTAAAGAAAGCATATGATAGAGTACCACGAAAGGTGTTATGGAGGTGCTTGGAGAAGAAAGACGTACCGATTACATATATCCGAGTTAATAAAGATATGCATGAGGGAGTAAGGACTAATCCTAGGACCTTAGGAGGGGATAGAGATGACTTTTCTATTAATATTGGGCTGCAGCAAGGATCATCATTTAGTCCATTTCTTTTCACTGTTGTCATAGATGACCTTGCTAGAGGGATACAAGATGAGGTACCATGGTGTATGCTATTTGGTGATGATATTGTTCTCATTGAAGAGACTAGGGATGGGTTAACAATAGGTTAGAGAGATGGAGAGATACCCTAAAATCTTGAGGTTTTAAGTTGAGTTGTCTAAGACCAAATACTTAATACTTAAGATTTAGATTCCGTGGTGTCGGAATACCAAGGGTGGAGAAGTTCAAATGCTTAGGCTTGATCACTCAAGAGAAAGAGGATATTGACACAGACAAAAGTCGAGATGGAAAAAATGGAAGAATGTTTCAGGAGTGTTGTGTGATAAAAAGATCCCAATAGGTTTGCAGGGGAGAGTTTATCATATGGTGGTTAAATTAAACTAACATTGCTATACGGTGCAGAGTATTGGGCAATCAAGAACACTCTTAAGTCCCGAGGTTGTTAGCCACAGAGATGAGGATGTTAAGGTGGATGTGTGGCCATACAAGATAAGATAGGATTAGGAATGAAGTTATTGGACATAGTAGCAGTGATATCTATTGAGGACAAGATGAGAGAGACTAGACTTCGATGGCTTGGTCATGTCAAGAGAAGTAGCACAAATATACCTGTGCAAAGATGGAGAGGATTAACCTTCCAGAATATGGTAAAGGTCGAGGAAGACCAAAGAAAAGCTAGAATGAAGTGACTACACATGGTCTGAAGTATTCAGGCCTAACATAGGACAAAACTCTGGATAAGAATATGTGCATGTCTAGGATTTGGGTTATGGACCTGATGCAAGATAAGACTAAAGGAGAGATATGGATATATCTCTATGTTAGTAGATATGAAATATATTTTGTTATTTTTATTATTTTCGTAAGTTTATTATTGACATATTGTAAGATAGGTAAAATAAAGATGTTTAGTAGTATTTTTATCAAGATTTAGTTTCCTAGTCCATTAGGATAGTATTAGGTTATATATTTCTATCCGTTTATATTCTATATCTTATGTTTAGGTTTCCTAATATTAGTTAATGTCTAACTATATAAACCCCTTTATGTAATTGGAGAATGTAGACTATGAATAAGAATTGATATTGAGTTTTGAATTTCTCTGTGTGAGATTGATTGGTTATGTGTGAGCCACCCCTTTCCGTAGGAATTGCACTCAGAGCGTCCTACATTATCCCTTTGTGAGAATTGCTCTCAGAGCGTCCTACATCAGGACCTTAGGTGGCTTGCTTCTTACCCTTCTTTGGGCTCTGATTGGTTACATATTGTTATAGTGTTGTCTTGTTTATTATTTGTAGCATGTGTCTTTTTTGTTTATAGTAGTATTTTATTCCCAGCGTATATTATTGTTGTTATCTAATCTTGTGTTGAGCGCTTACCTTTCTTACATATGTAATTATTAACATTTAATGTTTATGCCACCTTTTGTGTAGTAAATATTTTTGAATTTATTTTGTTTTAATTTTTTTCACTCCAAAACATTTTTCCGAAATTTTTAATGTGGATGTCTTGGAATTGGTCTCTATGTGAACAAAAATGCTGGAAAAGGTAAGGCTGCCTACATTCGTGCAAGTGGGGCTCACAATGGGAATTGTTGTATGTTTTATAATCCTTGTAGCATAGTGATGTGTAAGGCTGCCTACTTTTGGATTTCCCCATATCCCAGGCAAGTGGGGCTCCAATGGGAGTTGTTGTATGTTTTATAAATGCTTGTAGCATAGTGATGTACAGCTGGCTTTGAACATTCGTGAAACTTGAACACTGAGTTGTCTCCTACAAAAATGGCCGCCTCTCTTTCTTGTATTAATCAATTTCTCATTCCATTCAAGATTACCTCATCTTCCTCAAAGTCACAGAATATTGTTTGATAACTGATCTCTGAAAATTACAGGTTTTTGGATATCCAATTTCTTGCCGTGAACTGTTTTAATGTGCAATAACAGCAGTATTTTTGCAGAGCTTTCCAATAACTAAAAATTTAATGCCTAAGAAGTTGCTATAGTAAATCCGAAGCCTACAAATGTAAAATTTCTGAACTATTTATTATCATGTCAGCTACAATCTCCCCTACCCCCCAAAAAAATTTCTCCAGTTCTGCCCTCAAATCTTCATGAAAGAGAGAAACAAAAGAGAATGAGAAACAAAATAAAGTAAGCTACAGAAAAATTCTGGATTCATTTTTGAGCTTCACTGAAGTTTCTTGGTTTTCTGAACTCTCATTGCTTGAACTATTATTTGAACTTCATTGACTATGTTGCACAAAAGAATGTCTGGATAACTAAATACAAATATGGGAGAGAGTAAATAGGTACAAGTGTGGCATTTTGATTTCATTATGTTTTCCTTTTGAATCTAGGGGGTTGAATAAGATAAAGTTTATAAATATTCTACTCATCATTTGATGAATGAACATTGTCTGTTATGACAAAGGCAAGCTGAATAGTTATGGGACAGTGAAACATGGAAGTAGGGTTACGGAAGTTTTCTTGCTTTGCGCTGCCTTGGTGTGAGTTTTAATCTTATAAAAGCATCAGTTTAACGTACTCATCTAGCGTGTTGCCTTTAGATTTTCTTTTACTCTGTCCAGAATCTAGTTGTTGTGTGCATTGTGTTTGGTTTTAACATATCAGTGAACGTGCCTTATTTTTTATACTTTTCTTAGGAACTGCCAGCATGCTACTTCTAGTGGTCTGGAAACTCCAGTTCAGTTTCCTCTCTTCGTCTTTGCTACTTCGGTATGTTTATCATCTCCTCTCTGTTCATCTTCCATTCATTTAGTCTTTGATGCTTTACTTGTTAATAGTTGTTTACCTGTAGTTGTGGCCACAAATAGTTTAGGACTTATATCTTTTGATACTTGAAGTTTTGGATTTAATGTTAGAAAGAGAAATTAAGAAAGAGGAGGGGGGCATTCAGTGGTGGAGTTAGAAATTTTATTCAATGGTGTCCCTTTTTGAGTATCCTTAAATTTTATGTGTTAAATTATTTTTCATGGGTATCCCCTTTTAACAATTTTGTGAACTTTTAAGAATTTTTACGCATAAACTTTAACAACTTTTTTTGCCAACGGCATCCCGGGACACTTGTTGACCAAAGAGTAGCTCCGCCCTGGGGGCATTGATGTTTCAACACACCTGAAGGCTACTGCTTTTTGGAATTAGTGCTTAGTAGTCAAGAAAAGGGAAATTGACTATTTCTTTTTTTCTTTCCTTGTCATCAAATGGAGTCAATTGACCCACTCACAAAAGGGAAAGGAAAAAAACAAAGGCAAAAGGGGGAAAGGCTGAGGGTAACTGATAGTGAGCAATAAAGGAGTTTTCCACTAAAAAAAGCAAAAAGGAGTCAAAACTTTAAAATGTAACTAAAAAGTTTTGTCACAGCTATAAATAAACGGATGATGGTAAAGGTCTTGCTACGAGGGTCTTGTATTGGCCTAATTGGTATATTATAAAGCCTTAAATCACAAATTATTAATATTTGCTACTATTAGTTATCAATTGTTCGGTTGAAGAAGTCAGTCGGCTATGCCAACGAACTGTCACCCTGATATATCAATTAGAAGAAGGATTTTACATGTAATCTTATAATTATGGGAAATTTTGACAACTACAACTGTCACCCTGATAGACCAATTAGAAGAAGGATTTTACATGTAATCTTATAATTATGGGAAGTTTTAGGTAATAATGTGATTCTATACAATCTATAAGTATTAACACATTAACCTTATCTTCCCCACAATTTTTTTAAGTTTATACGCAGTATACTGAATTTTTAAGCCCAAAACCTTTATCATTTTGCTAAATTATATAGGAAGTTTCCACACACACAGTTAGAATTCAGCCTTTTCCATTATATTTAATGCACGGCCACCATTGGTAACGGGGTCCCTGCATGTTCATATTCTTTCTCTTTGCCACTTCACTACATGGGAAAGAAGAGAGATTTTTAGTGGGATCCCAGTTTCTTCCACTTGTGTCTGTCACTGGGCTTCACTGGTCTGAGAGAGGGAGAGCGAGAAACTTCTTTGCTTCTGATGAGAAACTCAATATTTTTGCATTTGTATTCCAAAACACTTAACAAGTCACATGGACTTGTTACATGTAAAATGGATAGATGTCTTCTCTATGGCGATTTTCCTTAATCATCTAATCATTTCTCTAACTATACTCATAACGATTTCTCTTCTTGCTTGGAATTGAAGATGATAGTCTTCCAGTCCATGGGTTGATGATAAGCTTCCTGCTTTGCAGTATTCTGTTTCTTTCTAATTGATACTTAACACGTTTTTAATTATGACATTTTTTTATTATGCATTGTCTTCTTTGATGGCCATCTGTAGACTTTTGGCAGTATTAGTGATTTATGTTGTTTGGACCATTTTGGTTGATGACATAGGTTGAGACTTAATTGACATAATATGGTGCTTCTTTCTGAAATTCTTGTATTGCCTGAACAGTTTTCTCTTTGTATCCTGTTTGCAGGATAGTGATGCTAATTGAAGTTGTTATTGCGGGCTCTTTTGTGACGGTATATATTGGTATGTTTGCTGATTCAGAAGACATTTTTATATGGCACTGTATTGAGATGAATTGGCAATCACTAGTTTTTTGTCAAGTTGTACTGTTTTGCTACTTCGTGCACTACAATTCTGCTGTTTCTATACCTGTTTTATTTTGAGTTTTAGGATCAACAATGGACACGCTACTTTGAGAAGTTAACTGTTTGATCGATTGTTTTCTCTATGCATGTGGCGATGTGGTTGCGCACTTGTACTTATTTTTAGCTTTTTTCCCTTTGGGGGTAGCTAAGATGGCTAATCCAGGGGACTTGTCAAACTAGGGGACAACCTAGCTGGGGAAAGATGTACTGTAGGGCTTCAGAGGAAGGGGAGGTTTGGTGGGGGAGGCTTAAGGGGCGAAACTTCTTTTTAAATGCGGTAATGCGCTAATGGTTACTCGAACTCCACATTGTCTCACATGACTTTGGAAAACTTACTGTTTAGTGAATCCTTGGAGTCATCTGACCCTATTTAACGAAAGTCAACCTTGATATGCAAGGCTGGTGAAAACTTTGTCTTGACATGCATTGGAGGCACACTACAATAATGCTAACCCCAACTTTCTCCAGGAGTAGCTGTTCATGAGGTTTCTAATAACATTTGAATCCCTAATGGCTCGGTGGTTACATCACATCTTAATTGGGTCTAAGCTGTTTCATGTAGAGGAGAAAACATGAAAGAAAACCAACAAATAATTTTCTTTTCTTGCATCAATGTATTTTTTTGTCAAAAGAATGTTCCCTTGGCAGCCTTTTGGAAAGTGATGGTTGGTTTCCTATTAAAATTTAGAACATATATAGGTGATGAGACCTAACAAATCTCATGAATGAAGCTCTACATTTTTCAATAGGATAGTATTCACCAGAAGCCTCATTGAACATCCTTTTTACTTATGAAAGTTCTTCCTTTGGAAACCGCGCACCCTTGAGGTTGTACTCCCATTTTGAAATTTCATCCCATAAAGTACAGCCTTGTTGTGACATTGTTTATTAATTCTTAAAAGTTAGAAGTATCAGAGTGCATGACTTCTTGTGTTAACGACCATTGTTTTTTTTTTTTTTTTTGGGGGGGCAGCTCTCAAGTCATGGGTTTGAGTTATGCTAAACTCTCTGACATGGAGTTTTTTTTTTTTCCCACTATGACAAGTGTGTTCCGTTATTGTA
This sequence comes from Talinum fruticosum, assembly GCA_021018815.1. Lineage (NCBI taxonomy): Eukaryota > Viridiplantae > Streptophyta > Magnoliopsida > Caryophyllales > Talinaceae > Talinum > Talinum fruticosum. The sequence goes on along the minus strand of JAITYX010000048.1, from coordinate 157,053 downwards.
CGATGTTATTTGAGATACCTCTTTGCATAAAAGAAAGGAAAATTGGATGAAAATAAACCAACCTTTGGGAACATTGGACAAAAATAAACCATTCTTTTTTCTTGGACGTGAAAAGTAAAACCTTTAGGGGATATTTTGTTTTTGTCAAATCACCATCGAGTTTGACCACTTTTGACCCGCCGGGAAGCTAATTTGGTAAACATGAACGGTGGCTCATTGTATTTGTTTGACTTCTTTTAAAATCTGGTACACAGGTCAGACTTAATTTGTCACATTACACAATTATCCACCCTCTTGCAAAATTTTGATTCCCTAAACTGAATAAAATCCCTCTTACATCCAAATTGAAAGGAGGAGCCATCAAATCTAGTAGATCTGTCATTGAAGTGTTCAAAAGTACCGTCCATGTCTATTTTCCGATGAGTCAAAGGTGGTCAAACTCAACAGTGGTTTGACAGAAAAAATTTACCTCTTTAAAGGTCATACTATTCATGTCTGGCTTATTTACGTCCTGTTGCCCCAAAAGTTGGTTTATTTTCATCCAATTTCCCTAAAATAAATGGGAGCATTTGCCATATGAGACAAGGATTCAAGATGCAGTCGCATTATAATGCGGCAATTGTGTGGCATATCGCATTTGCCACGGGGCAAATACACGCGAGCCTCAGACGGGTCAAAAGAGCCTCCATAAATCGTTCAAAATCAAATTTTTTCAGATGCATCGCAGAGCTGACATAATTTGAATCCATTTAACATAATTAACACATAAATGCAATGATGAAAATAATGCTCAGTGTGGTGGATCCTGCCGAGGCAGGGTTTATGGAAATCTTTAAGTAGGCTACGCAGCTCTTGCTGATGCTGTCCTTGGGAGACTTAAGAGTTCTTTTTTTCTTTTAGAAAAAACCCTTGGAAAATTGTTTTAAGTGAACCAAGTCATTTGGAAGTACATTGCAAATGAGCTAGCCATGATTAGGGAATCAAATTTTAAAAAGAAAAGAAAAGAATAGATATAAAGTGGATACATGTTAATATAGTGATGCCAATAATAGAAGAAGGCATGATAAACAGCAAGCCTAGTAATATGAAATATGGAAAATTGCTGGGTAAGGGCTGCTCACATCTTGTGAATCTTCCAAGATGACTCTAAGGTGGGACAAACACTGGGTGGTGTTGGTGGTGATGTTTTATGGTTAAATCTAAACAATGGCTGATAACCTAGTAACACAAGAAAAATGGGAGGTCCTCATATATAATTTGCAAACTTAATTCTAGATTGACACTGAGGTCCATCAAGGGCCATGCTCGCAATAAGTCATAAATGTTGAATAATGTTATCAAAATTTCTGTTTTACCTTGTATGATTGACCTTATACATCTAAACTCATCTGTTTTAATATTAATATATGAGCATCCTTATTGACATACCCATCTACATCCACCACATTGTCACTAAACTATTTGATGTAGGACGCTCCGAGAGCAATTCCTACAAATGGATAAATGTAGGACGCTCTGAGAGCAATTCCTACAAAGGGATAAATGTAGGACGCTCTGAGAGCAATTCCTACAAAGGGATAAATGTAGGACGCTCCGAGAGCAATTCCTACAGAAAGAAGTGGCTCACGCAGAACCAATCAATCTCATACAGAGAAACTCAAAACTCAATATTAATTTTTATTCATAATCTGAATTTTCCAATTACGAAAAGGAGTTTATATCGTTAAGAGATTAACTAATATTAGGAAACCTAAACATAAGATATAGAATATAAAAGGATAGAAATATATAACCTAATATTATCCTACTTGGACTAGGAAACTAAATCTTGATAAAATACTACTAAATATCTTTATTTTACCTATCTTAAAATATGCCAACAATAAACCTACGAAAATAACAAAATGTATTTCACATCTACTAATATAGAGATATATCCATATCTTCTAATTTCTCCTTTATTCTTATCTTGCATCATTCTCCCCTGGTTGCAAAAACTCGACCTCGAGTTTTGAAATGAACTAAAATTGGGGACGAAGAAGATAGAATTGATTCAACTTCATGATAGATTTTTGAAATTCAATCCTTAAAATATGCTCCCGTGCTAGTAACCTTGTAAACATTGGATGAAGTTCAATTTCCACACAAAAGTCTTTAAGAATGAAGAATTCAACATGTTCAACAACTCCTTGGGTCAAACTATTATCTTGTGGCAACAGTTCCAAAATAGTCTCTACTTGCACTTCTTTTTCAACTGGTTGCACATTCGCTTTAATGACCTCCCTTGAAGAAGCTTCATCATCAATGTCTAGAGTGGCTGCTTCCATTTTAATTGCCTCATCCACAAAATAAGAGTCAACTTGAGGAACATCACTGTTTGGAACATTGCCATTGTTGTCTATAATTTCTTTCTTTGTCATTCCGAAATCTTCTTTGCTAGACTCCTCAAAAATATCCTTATCATCCTCAATGAAGGCTTGCCTGTAGTTTGTATCATGGTAGGTTGGACGTTCCTCTAAACAATAAGCCGGTGGTTCCCTAGGAAACCTGGAAGCTGAGTCTACATAATCATTCATGGGAATTCGCCAAGGTATCAAAGGATCTCTAGGAAGTTTATAGTCGAACATATATCTAGGAATGTAGGGTCTGCAACCACATATAAACTCACTAGCAAAATAGAGATCCAATGCACAGCAACCTTCATAAATTTGACGCCCTTGGAGCTTGCAAAAAGCATATATAGGATCTTCATGGGAATAAAAATTCACTCGAGCATGAAAATCACCCACTGTTCGAAGCATAGCTATGTTTTCCACATCCCCGTAAGGAGAGAAAACGCGGTACAAAACACTCTTTGTAACAGGAAATTCTTTATCAAGAATGATTACGCATAAGGCTCGGCGATGTTTTTACACCAATCCATTGTTGCTCTCAGAAATAGCTTTAAGCTACGGAAAAACTACCAAGCAGTTGCATATGAACAATTATGAGCAGCAGGCAAGACTGATCTGGAAAGCAGCAACTTGGGCAGGAAAATCAATGTGGGCACAGATCTGGATTTTTTATTTTTTGTGGTAGGGTTTTTTTTTTTGGGAAAATTTGGAAATCAAACAGAATGAAAAGATGTAACCGTATCTAGGATCAAAAGGTTCTGATCTTTGTAGGAATTGCTCTCAGAGCGTCCTACATTTATCCCTTTGTAGGAATTGCTCTAAGAGCGTCCAAATTGATGTAGCACCTGTGGGATCAAATAAAAAGGAAATTTGTGATGTGTAATGAGTTCAATTTGCTGAACTCAAAGAGTCTAAAATTTTAGTTGAGAGTAACATTAGTCTTTATGGGTTGCCTCATGTTTTTGCAAATAAATCATTTCAGATCCTGAAATTTCACTGCGTAGAATGCATAACATATATATCACACTTGCATTGCAGGTTATATTCACCAATATAACTCATTGGATTCACAGCCGGATGTGTTGAAGTCATTATATTCCCCGCTACAAACATCAAGTTCTATGGAAGGTTTAAGGTAGTGGCTAGAGAACTCATGAATGGAAGATCAGCTCTATGAGGAGAGAGTGACGGTGATCTATGGTTGTAACTGGCAAGTTTTGTGGAATAGGTACCATGAGGGAGGTCGGCTTTCTGATCAGCAAATGGCATTGTTACAATATCAACGAGAAAATATTCATTTTTTGTGTGAGGAGGTAAAGTATCTTTGTCTTTTGGATGACTTCTTCCTCTGTTCCCATTATTTGTCTATGTGGAATATGTGGATATTGATAAAGCTATCCTAAAGATTAGATGCTTTTTGCAGATTGTGCAACTCCAAGAATGTTTGAGCAAATATGAAAGGTCAGATGATGGGAGTACTCCTCAGGTGGGATCAGTTTGACCTAACAAACAATCCCTATCTATATTTATTGTTGTGATGGCTATGATGCTTTCATTGGATGCCAAAGGACCACATCTTGCACATGAATTCTAAGCAATGCTCACATGTTTTTTTTGGCTCTGTTCAGGTTGACCTTGCCCATCTTTTGGCATCTCGAGATCAAGAATTGCGGACGCTTTCTGCAGAGGTAAAGCCCCAGTTGTAACTTAGATTTTAAATATGTTTTGTGTGGTGCATTCATAGTATTTTTTGGCAACTTCCTTCAAGCTCCATATTTATCTTTGCTCAAATGGTTCATCTGTTGCCTGGAAAGAATCAGAACTACAAATTTATTAGATATAACCGCATATAGTATACTGTATACAGTCAGTAAAAAATACAAGTATTAAGTAACATCAGATGGAGTATAAAATTAAAAGGACTTGGCCCGACTGGTTCAATTTTATATCTAATGAAGGCAATACATAATTTCAGTTGATGTAATACTTATTTCCAGTGATTTATCTGCTGTTTTCCATGCACAGTTGACATATTTAGTTATCTATCAGAGGAGCAACTTTTGGCCACTGCTTGCACTGGCAGGGGAGGGGGTGCCTTGAACACTTCAATATATCTTACTTATAGACAAACTGAAATGTGCTTTTCTGAACTGACTGGATGCAAATCTTTGCATCTACTATTTGTTGCAGATGGATCAATTGCAATCTGAACTGCAGCTTGCTCGATCTCTAATTGCTGATAAGGATGCTGAGATTCAGCGTGTTCGAACCACAAATAATCAGGTCGGCCCTGATACCCAAAATATATGTTGAGAAAGTCACTCATGTTTGCTTACCACTAGTTCCACCCAATTATTATGATTTGTTTTGTAAGGGTTGTCAAGATATAACATGGACTAGAGTAGTCCTTGTCAAAGGTCAAATTAGTTCTCTTCTTTTCAAGGTTGAACTTAGTAATTATTTTAAATTGCTTCAAATTTCATGAAGTTTCGGAGTTTGAATTTAGCCGCCTATGGAGGAGGCCTAAAAGTCACCAGAAATTAAGAGACAGAACTATGATTATTAGAAGCTTTTGTATTATGCTGAACTTCGCGGATTCTCCCCACCCCCACCCCAAAAGAAGAAAAATCCCCTTTTCTTTCTGCTGGCATCCTCACATTTACCGATTGGAGAGTCAATGCTAGGAGTCCTGTCTAGGCTGATTGTGGAGTATGCACGGCAGATTAGACACGTAGGTTGTGTCTGAATTGCAAAGATGTTTCCTCTGTGGTCATTTATTTGAAAACCATTGATTGCCTTCTCCTCCAAAATCAAAGTTGACAATTTTGGAAAGCCACTTTGCTTTAGTCCATGGAACCAAAAACTTCAAAAAGGTGTCCCACGGCTACTTTTCAACTACTGTAAGTGGACTAAGTAAAACACATGATGTTCGAATCTGGACCTTCTTGTTTTGGTTATTCATGTTTTTGCAATTGAGCTTTCAAGTATTGCGTCCTAAACATGAGGTTGAAATTTATGCATAATGGCTTGTTGGAATCTCCGACTCACCACATACACATGCACATAATGAGTTACGAGTTCAGTTTTAATTTTATAGAAAAATTGTGAGGTTGATAAGCATATATCAGTCTCTGGGCTAGGTTAGTTTAGTTGCAGAGTATGCCATCTCAGCAACATATTTATCATTTAGCTAGAGATTGCTGAGCTGTTGGAGTAACTGTAGAAAAACACGGTTGTCATCTATCTCTCTCTCTTTATATATATATAATCCTCTCCATAGTATTACATCAAGTTTTTTTTTTCTTCGTAACAAAGAGAAAATGCTCATCCTTAATTCTTTTATTTTCTTCTCTCTACTTCCCGCAATTTGTAGTTTCTCTCAATTAGGCGGAAATTTTTCTTGAAGTGAACTTAAGCCACATAGGAGGATTCGCATTTGTCAAAACCTATGTTACCAGAATTCTTCATTTCACCCTCTCATACATGTGTTATGCGTCCACTCTTACCGCCGCGAGTTAGGTGAAAACCCAAAGTTTTCTTTGGAAGCAATGTCTGACACTTGGACATGCATCTATGTCTAAAATTAGTATCCAATTCTTAGCAGCTTTTCTTTTCTTTGCTTTATGTTTCTTTACACCCTGGTTCTCATGACTCTAAGACGTCCTAATTTACTGAAACAGTACATAGAAGAGAATGAGCGGTTGAGGGCGATTCTAGGTGAATGGAGCGCTCGAGCAGCTAAGGTAACACCCTCTTCTCCTTTCATCGCCTATTTTTGAAATCTGAGTTAATGTGAATTTATCGCTTTCTTTGCATGGCCTGTAATATCAGCTTGAACGCGCATTGGAGATCGAACGAATGTCAAACCTAGAACTTCAAAAGAAAGTAGCTGCATCAGGAACTAGTTTTGGTGGACAAAGTCAGCAGCGAGCCCCATAACCCCATGTAATTAAATCTTTGTAGATCTTTAATTTACTTGGCAGGACAAGTTACTCTCCTGTGATTTTATTTTCAGTTCATCTTGGTCTTAATATGATGTACTCCTTAACTTTCAGTAAATTTTTGAAATTGTTTTCCAGAAAATGGAGGGATGAATTCATTGCATAACTCTGAAGGCTATATTCTTTCGCCTGGTTTGATATGATATTATATGCGACTTTAGTAACGTTTTAAGATTGTTTCTCGAGCTTTCAAATTTAGGGGAAAGTCTGACAACTTCATCGTATATTCTTGAGATTTCTGGTTGAGTTCAAAAATATTATGTAGATGATCAGACAATGGCGAATTAGATACCACATTTTGTTTTCCGAAGTCTTTTTCTGGAAGGGGGTTCTCCAAATCCAAACTAAATGATTTAAAATTATAACTATGGCTGAAATCAAGTACGTTGAAGCTAACCCGAAACTTGAATGACTTGAACAAAATTGAGCCCCACCCAAAGCTTTTCCTCCGAAGTTATTTTTCTTTTATCAGACAAACTTATTAAAATGTTAATTTAACAAAAAAGCATGTCTGGATCGAAACTAATCAAAATTAAAACTGAACAAAACTAACCAATTTTTTAGGTTTAGGAGGGGCATTTTTACCGATCAAGCTACAGTCGATTAGTGTTAACTAGTCTCATCTAGTTTATAGACTCATGTTACCGTACATAACTTTTTAATTTTAATTTTATAACATTTACCCCCATTTTCATAGTCTCCCTTTTCCAACCCCCTCCCCCAAAAAATAGTATTGAAATTTCTTTTATGAATAGTACATTGATAATTAAGCATAGGATTTTAGAAAAGATCCATTTAACGTACCATGTGAATAGAGAGCAAATGAGAATATCAATGCACGTTTCTTTTTCTTTTTGGTTGAGTAATAATATCAATGTACTTGATTACATAGAATGTTTCGGGAGGAAACCGGTGGATGTTGATGTGGATGATGAGTTGAAGAGAGATGATTTACTGTGTCAGCTTGCGGTGGTTGGACTCGAGTGACGAACTCCTCGTGGATCCTGGGAACGCCCTTTGATGCTCAAGTTAGATTGGTAGAAAAGTCGGTAAGTCGAGGAAAATCTTCCTCGAAGTGCGTGAAGGGGTTCTCTTGGAATTTGATAACTTTATCAAAAATGTAAGGCTTTATCTCTAAGTACGAGAGAATATGTGGATTTAGTCAAGAATGTGGATTTTTTGGGAGTTGTGATATTATAAGTTTGTGACCAAGCTTGGTGATTATTTATAGAAGAATAAATAAGAGGTAAAGCAAGTCATTTTACCATAATTAGGCATAGAACCCTAACCCTAATGGGCTTTAGACCTTACCTAACTCCATGTGATAGAGGGCTCGGGCCGATGCCTCAATTATCCGACTGATCGAGAATAACTAGGCCGAGACGTGACAAATGAGTTAGAAGCTGTACGGAAAATAGTTGTATCATTTAGCCCCTCACATTCTACTCGCACGCTTCTCGAGGCGATCAAGTGGAATGTGGAGTAACTTTGGCCACGTTTCTCGTGCCTCATATTTTATATATAGGCAAGGTAAATTGGAGGCAATGCCTACTCCTTTGTTCACTTCTCTTCTTTTACTTAAGCAAATATGAGTTCTAGGTCGTTTCCTGCCAACTACCAAAAATTGTGCCCTTGCTCTCGATTATAGATTGGGATTGAAGACTCGGACATTTCTCAACGCATTTACGAGTTGCACTAAACAAGTCGGGTATAACAACCCCATGCTTTTAAAGTTTTGATTCCAAGGCATTCTCGGTATCACATAAACTCCTTTGAGTAAAATAAGTATCTTTACGAGTGATACGTCTTTTACTTAGTACTTTTATTGCTTATCTGTTTGAGACTCGGAAAAATGGTTCTTTGTTACGAGTCCATCTTCACTCAGTTTATCGCGAGACTAATGCTTCGTCTTTTTCTCACTCGGAACCTTACTTCGACTACAAGCTCTATTTACGTTAGAGTAAATTTCCTTAGTCTGTTTCATGCTTAGTCTATATCAAGTTTTCTCACTCGATATTCTTTATAGAACTTGTTCTATCGCTTAGACTAAGTCGGATGGAATTACGAGTATCATGGATATTGGACTCGGAAAATTCCACTTCATTTCGACTCGGATAATCAATTGCGTAATTATCATAATTATTTTATTATACGTGTCTAACTTCGGACCAAAGTATTTTATACTTGTGAGGACCAGAATTGATTTACTTTTGTAGGTTATTCATTCGAGGATATACCTTTTTCAAACTACAAAAGTAGCCGGCTTCGAACGTCAAATCACCAGCGAGATACGACTTTTCACCTTCCTCGCTTCGGTCCCGGAAGATTGTGTCGAAGCCGTGCGCTTCCATATCCAGAAAACTGGAACGCTAAGCTTAACGGTGGTTTCCACCTCATTTTTCAAGACACAACCGATGGTTTTGGGACTTCCAAGAGAGTTAAACCGTTGTCCAACGTCCATATTTCAACGGATACTTTACGAGTGACTCGAAAGCTCTTATCAACGGTCACAGAGGACTCTTGGTCAGCGAGATGAAGATAACGGCTACTCTGCCTGGTTATCTATAAATAGAAGCCACTTCATAAGACTTGAAGATTGCCGAAACATATTGTTTATACACATACTTGATAAAAGTTATTGTATTCACTTTCAATCTTCTACTTACAACTCCCATTCTATAATTCATTACTTTACGAGTTATAAGGTCTTGTACTTAGTTACAAACTCTTCTTACATTCTTTGTAAGGTCCCTTGACTAAGTCTGTAAAGGTTAACTCGAGCTTAGTTGTCCCTAACTGTAAGGGTTATCTCGGCTAGGAAGTACTAGATCGGATAAGGTAACTTCGAGTCTAGGAAAACTTGTATAGAGTTGTCCAAGGGAGCAACTCGGGTTCGATCGGTTCACGGTATTTTGTGGACTCAAAATAGTGGATTTGACTTCGTGTCCGGATTGACACGAGCCGTGGTTTTCTGCCCAGGGAGGGTTTCCACGTAAAATCTAAAGTGCTATCTTTACGAGTTCATTCTAGACTCGGATTGCTTTCTCGCTCTTGTTTCTTCGATTCATTGCTTTCGAGTCCAACCTTTTCGACCCTGTTTATAGACTCAAAAGCTGTCTTTGTCTCTTTTCGAGAAAAAGAGTGTGTTTTCACTAAGAATTTCCTATCACCCTATTCACCCCCTCTAGGGTGACTCGGACTCTCCCGAGCAAACCTTCGGGGATGGCTCTCGGGAGCTTCAACATGCCATGGCGTATTTTGAATGGGACCGCCTCGAGGCCTGAGTGAGGTACTACCATGAGGCTTTTCTTGAACTCTAGAAGAAAGACCTGAATTTGTTGGCGAGTGATGCGGCTAGCAGCGGTGCCACCTCTAGTGTGGGTTTGCCGCCTTGTCCCTTTACGGAAAGCGGTGAAACAACGGGTAGTCCTTCCTGTTGCTCTTCATCCAGTCGAGAAAAGCTTGCCTAAGCGGAAGAGAAGGAGCCTTCCTAAGGAGAAGAAGAGGAACCTCCTCAAGAAGAAGTGAAGATGTGGCCCTTGCTCTTTGTTCGTTGTTTCGTACGCTAGTTTGTAGTTCACGCGTTTTGTCTTGGAGATGTTCTATAGACATCTTATTGAAAATATGGTCGAGCTCTCGATCATAGATTGGGATGACGTCCGGGAGCTTCAACATGTCGTGGCGTATTCTAATTGGGACCGCCTCAAGGTCCGGGTGAGGTGCTACCACGAGGATTTTCTTGAATTCCGGACGGAAGACCCCGAACTCGTTGGCGAGTGAAGCGACCGGCGGGGCGCCACCTCTAGTGTGGGTTCGTCGCCTTGTCCCCTTCGGGAGAGGGCGAAATGGTGGGTGGTCCTTCCTCCCTCTCTTCATCCTGCCGGAAGATCTTGCCTAAGGAGAAGAGAAGGAGCCTTCTGAAGGAGAAGAAGAGAACCTCCCAAAGAAAAAGTGAAGACATGGCCCTTGCTCTTTGCTCTTTGTTTCGTATGTTAGTTTGTACTTCGTCTTTTCGCCCCCACTTGTAGCCTCATGTCCTATGTCCTTTAATGAATGATGAATGAACTTTGTGTATTGACTTTCTCATTTTCTCTGCCATAAGCTCTTGTTAAGGCGTAATGGTGGTAAATGATTTTCCTAGCCCCTTGGGGCTAAAAAGAGTGTTGAGGAAAAATAAGTTTTTCTATGAACTTGCTTATAAGGATGTTTAAAAAAGTGCAGACCCTTTATCCTTGGAGGGTCAAATTCATGCGGCGACTAGAACCTCATAGCCCCTTGGGGCTAAAAGCGTAGAGTATCTCTTGCTAGGATCTTTGGGGCGTATCGGCCTTTACCTTCCTTAGATCGAAACATGAGTTCGCCCATGGTGATGCCGTTGTGGGTCTTTATATGTCCTTTCAACTCCCGTAGGCTTGAAAGTACATGATTCTCGCCAGGGAACATCCCACGGAGAGCACGACTCCCCAACTTATAGCTGGAAGTGCAAGTGCCCATGGCTAGGCCATTACGGGTCTTTACATGATCTTTCAACTCCACTGGGCTTGAAAGTGCATGATTCTCGTTAGGGAACATCCCACGGAGATTGCGACCCCGCAACTTATAGATGGGAGTGCAAGTGCCCGTGGTTAGGCCATTACGGGTCTTTATGTGACCTTTCGGCTCCCGAAGGCTTGAAAGTGCATGATTCTTACTAGAGATATCCAACGGAGAGCCGGACCCCCTAACCTCCGGTTAGGAGTGCAAGTGCTCATGGCTAGGCCATTTTAGGTCTTTGCGCGACCTTTCGGCTCTCGTAGGCTTGAAAGTGCATAATTCTCGCTAGGGAACATCTCAAGGAGAGCGCGACCCCCTAACCTCCGAGTTAGGAGTACAAGTGCCCATGGGTTATGCTTGAAAGTGCATGATTCTTGCTGGGAACATCCCACGAAGAACACGACCCCTACCCTCCAGTGAGGAGTGCAAGTGCCCATAACTAGGTCATTTTGGGTCTTTGCACGACCTTTCAGCTTCCAGTAGGCTCGAAAGTGCAAATAAATGATAACCTCCAATGGGTATTCCTTTACGCAGTGAAAATGCAACTTTTTAGCTCCCATAGGCTAATTTGTTGTTAAACGTCGACGGACGTTGGACTCCGAAGATATCCCTTTGCGGAGGTGGAAACGCGGTTTTTAGCTCCCATAGGCTAATTTGTCTCTAGACGTCGATAGATGTTGAACTACGAAGGATGTCTCTTTACGAAGGTGGAAACACAACTTTTTAGCTCCTGTATGCTAATTCATTGCTTGACGTCGATAGACGTTTGAACTTTGAAGTCATACGTTTCGTTGTTTGCAATTTTTGGCGGAATTATACGATTTTTAATTTTTTATGACTTCGTTTGATGACTCCGGATTCCCGATTCCCGATTCCCGACTCCCGACTCGCGACTACGACTCCCGACTCCTTACTCCTACTTACCTCGCACGCTCTCGCTCACATGCTCGCTCCCATCTCCCGCTTGCTGCCTTTGGCGCTAACCCTCAACTCTCTCGCTTATCACTCGCCCATTACCGAGCCCCCTACCCCGACTCCCAGCTCCCGGGTCCCGCCTCTCGTTTCTCCCCCTCTTCCTCTCATTTCTCCTCTCGCTAACTCCTTCCCTACACCCAACTTCCCCCTCTTCCCGAGTCCCGCTCTCACCCATCTCTCCTTCCCCTCTCACTGCCGTCTCCTCGCTTCCCGGTTTCACCTTGCCGATACCTTCGCCCTCACTTGTTTGCGACTCTCGGCTCCCACTTCCCTTCTCTCTTTCACCACTCTCTCACTACCCAACCCATTCCCTCCACCCCGATTCCCGAATCCCTTCTCCCTCTCTCACTGCTACTCGCCCGGCTCCCTTCAACCCCAACTCCCGACCCTTGCTCTCCCCTCCCTCTCCTATCCTTCCTCACTAACCCCCATGCTCAGCCCACTCTTACCCATCCCCTTCCCGACCCCAGCTCTCGCCCAACAACCTACCCAAAACCCACGACCCCGTACCCAACCCAACCCCTCTCTTTTCTTCACGCCGAGCCACACCCCGACTAGACCTTAACTCCAACCGACCCCAAACCCTAATTCCCAATTTTAATTTTACTTTATTTTTTGATTGGATTTGTGAAATTGAATTTTAAAATTTGAATTTTGAAATTCAAATTTTAAAATTCGGGCTTGAATCGGGTGATGACACTGTCTCCCCTTCCACATTAGTTTTTTAAAGGGGATTGCTCTATTTAACCCCCTTAATGCTCCATTCCCCACTTCACAAATAATTTATCAAAGTGAGAAATAGTGATTGAGAGGAGCCTTCAAGCCGAGAATCGAGCATTGAACTCAAGCTTCAACTTCTTCATCCGATCTTTGAGGTATAATTCATATTCATCCTCTTTAAGTTAAATCTTTAAGTTCTTCAAGTTGTTGCATGCTTAGAATAATGAGTAGCTATGAGGAGTACTTTGCGGATATGTGGGATAGTCAGTCCAATAAACATGCTTCGAGTAGTGAATCGCCAAGCCCCTAGGATGGTATAGTGGTGACGATGTCGTAGGAGGGAGTCACAAGGCATTGTAGCGTCCGTGAACTTATAGGTTCCTACGAATTTTGATCATTGCCTTGTCGCGATTTCTTACGAGTTAGTTGAGGCGAGTCGAGTACATTGGCAGCATGTCTAGTGCCTAGTGAAATTGATAAGGTTGTCCCTTTAGTTTCGTTACCCGTGAATTTAGACTTCCATTATGAAAGGTCCCCCATTTCTAGTCTTAATAGTTTCATCCGAGAAATAATATACCCTTGGGAAGTTGGGGCAATTCATGGTTCCCTAAGCAAAATTACATTTACGGGTTGCGAATTGCAGGATTCCGATAGCGGGGACATGGCTAGGATTAAGACTACCGCTGGGCCCAAATTTGTGGAAGAGCTCGTAATCGAGGGATACTCAAGAGGTAACTCTTCGCCTTTAGATATTTCGAGTAAATGATGAGGTCACTTCTTTTTTTTTTTTCCTACTTGAGGGGGTAGATAAGTTAGCGGAGTTCTTTGTGTTGCTCGAGACATCGGATCCTAATGATGGCCCGGGCTCTTATTTTGTCGATCCTATGTGTGTGAATGATTGGGTAAACGCTACATAGCTTCGCAACACCTTGCCCTCCAGCTATCAACTGCTAGTTCCCTCCTCACGAGATACGGTGAAGTCACCTCCTCCTAGATGTCGAGCTTTTTACAAAGTGGAGCTTGATAATAGGGTCCGGTTTCCCCTCCACCCGTTGATTACATCCATGTACAATAATTTTGACTTGATTCCGGCTCGATTTTCGCCAATTCGTGGCATTCTATTTGCTCATTCATCGCCGCTTGTGAGTTGAAGGGTTTTTATGTAACTTAGACACATTCACCCTCCTCCATAGACTTCAAAGGAAGACCTCTCTTGATGGCGAACGAGGTTGGTACAACTTTTCAAATAAGAGAGGGTACATGATTGCCCTGAATTAGGAATCATCGGTCTATCGGTGGAAGTACGAGTTCTTCTTTGTAGAGAAATCGGCAGGGAATGGAATGTCCCTATTTGGAGTAAGGAGGACGATGTGATCGGGGAGCCTGTTCTTAGCAGCAAGGTTCGTCACCCCGATAAAGTATGTCGCAAATGAGTACTTCCGCATCCATGAGGTACCTTATGCTAGGGAGAAGGGAAAGAAAGAGAAGCGTCCTTCCAACTGGCTCCCTAAGAGGCGGTACTTCAAAAGAAATTATTTCTCTTTGCTACCGAATTTAGTGTCAACTTGAGATTATCACAGGATACTTACTCTTCCTCTTGTTTTTTTTTGTCTATAATTTGAACCGACTCGACTTCGGTTTATTTTTTTTCGGAATAGCGAAAGCTCTCCTTTTCCAATGCCATGGCTGGGAACTCTTCTAAGGGAAGGTGGATCGGGACAAGAGTGTCCCTCCCCAAAGCAAGGGCTCTTTGAAGAAGATAAAGAAAAAGAAGGACGTCGGGGCCCATCTCAAGACTAGGCTGGCAAGGCCATCCTGGGGACACCATTCCTCCCCGGTGAGTCTCTTACTTTTCTTGTGGACTTATTTCGTAGTTAACTTAATTTTTCACTCGATGTTTTTCTTTCTTTGTGATAGCCTCGTCCCTCTTTTGGAGAGAAGAGGCATGATCCTGCCCCCATTCCGTCGCATCAATTTCTTAGTTGGGGAAGCTCGCACTAGACACCTCTGCTTCCAGCGAAGCATTCGAGGGACGTTATAAGTCCTCCTTCCTTCAATATGAAGCCCCCTTCTTCCGAGACGAAGAAGATTTGCCTAGGTCTCTCTGCTTCCAAGTCCCGCCCTTTTTTAGAGTCCGATGCTGTGGGCAAGGCTCACATGACGGGCTCCTCGCTTAAGGTGTTCGGGATTCGCCCTTGTGAGGGTGCTCCTTCCCCAACTTCGCTACGACGAGTGGCAGTTGTTGAGGTCCGAGAAAATTTTCTCCCCTTTACTTGTATTTTTTCATCGCTCTTGGCTCTAACATACTTGTTTTTACAGGCTTTACTTAGGGCCCTTCAAGTCCTAGAGTCCCAGCCTTCCTCCTCGGATCTACGAAGAAGGTGACCTCTCTCCGAAGCTCCCCGAAGAAGCTCTCTAAGGAGAAGGAGTGCATTAAGTGCCTTGTTTCCCCCTCCGCGAGGAGGCAAATATAGTTACCTCTCCTTCGCGAGGAGGTGAGCCAGTTGAAAGCTCAACCGGAGGCTACCATAGAGAAGAGGCGAGCATGGAGTCTTGACTTGAGGTTGCCCAGGAGGAGAAACAGATCGCATTCCAGCAAGGCGCTGCCATAAGGGGCATGGTCGTGAGGAAGCTCCTTTTGGAGGTTTCCATTTCACCGACAGATGATGATGAGATGCTTGAAAAGTTGGTTGCCTATGCTTTCCACCTTCATTCCAAAGCCCTTGCTTTGGAGTTGAGCTTTCTGCTGAGTCGACCCCTGTGAAGGAGACGCTAGAGGAGGAGGAGGCCTCCGAGGACGACAGAGCGGATGAGGACGTTGGTGATGATCATGAGGACTAGCCCTTTCCCCGACTCCTTAACTTAGCACTAACTTTGGACGACTTGCGTGTGGTATGAATTTTGAGTGGCATGTGCTCTAGATGACTTGATTCTCTTGCATACTCTATTTCTTTCGTTGCTTTGTATGATATACTAAATCTTACAACACTATCTATCATTTATTTCTTTGTGCTTGATACTTGTTTATTTCGGTTCGTAACTTACTTCTTATCGCACACTTTTAGTTGTTGTTGAGTTTTGAATTTTTTCCATTAGGGTACATGTTCACCCTTCATTGTGATTGGGCTAATAAGCCCTACTAGCCTTAGTTTTAACTTAGTCACCTTCCTGAGTCATATTGGATTTTTGAGTTTTATGACTTATTTTGGTTGCCTTATGGGGTCATATTAGCCCCTATTCCCGCCTGAAAAGTCGGTACATGTAAAAATACGAGACGAGAGTTACCGAAAGTTCAATTTCCTTAGGGGATCGTATTAGCCCCTATTCTTGCCCCCAAAGTCGGTATAAGTCAAAATGCGAGATGAGAATTACCAAAAGTTTGGTTGCCTTAGGGGATTGTATTAGCCCCCATTCTTGCCCCCAAAGTTGGTACAAAAATACGAGACGAGAATTACTGAAACGCTTGCTCATTGTATTAACAAGGAAAATTGAAGCCCATACAAAATAGGAATTTGTGCCCCTGTGGAAAGCTTTTGGGAAAGCCGCATCAAGCGTGGGTGATTCTTTTACAAAATTTGGGACTTACTTGGGTAGGTTGGGTCTTTAAAGAAAGGCACCCAACACCGGACATTGAGTCTAAGCTATTTACAAAAGGCCTCACAAGCACCTAGATGAAATACTTCTTGAGATTATCAACTGTGCCATGTCCCGGGAATAGCCGATCCTTTGAGAGTGACAACTTATAAGTTCCCGGACGGACTTCTTCTTGGATGACGTATGGCCCTTCCCAATTTGCGGTCAACTTTCCGTGTTCCGCCAATTTTCCAATAGCTTTAGTTTTCCGTAGGACGAGGTCGCCAACTTTAAGACCTTTCGCCTTACCCTCCGATTATAGGCCCTTGCCATTTTGAGCTTCGTTATGGCCTCGCAAAGGTGACTATCCCCTCGCACCATAGGGAGTAAGTCAAGAGCCTCCCTAAGGGTCATGTTGTTCGACTCTTCTTAAAAGGTCGTGAGGCATGGGGTGTGAAGGGCGACTTCCACCGAAGCCACCGGAAGGACAACCTCCGACCCATAGACCCAATGAAAGAAGTTTCATCGGTGGTTGATTTCTATTGCGGTCCTTATCGACCATAGGATACCTTGTAATTTGTCGGCCCATTTTCCTTTGGCCTCATCCAACTTCCTCTTCAAGCCATTCAGTATTGTTTTGTTAGTATTAAGGACAAGCCACAGCGGTGAAGTGGGATTGATAATGGTATTGGGCAAGGTAGTTGTGGACTTTGTCGGTCTCGAATTATCGACCATTATCAATGATCATGGCTCTTGGCACTCCGAACCTTGTGATGATGTTTTTCCATATGAACCTCTTCACTTCATTAGAGGTGATGGACGCTACCGCTTCAGCCTCGACCCACTTTGTAAAGTAATCAACAGCCACAAATAGGTATTGTTATTGACTAGTGGCTTTGTTGGAAGGGTCCCAGGATGTCGGTCCCCTACTTGGCGAATGGAAAAGAGAGGCGATTGGCATGAGTTCGGTAAAAGGCCTTCTTGGAGCCGGCAAGAACTTCGGCACTTCGGCACTTCCTTATTAAAGACTCGGTATAATTCACTATCTCTCTTAGGTTTTGATTCTAAGTCATTCCGAGCCTTATAGAAACTCGTATCTAAGTTTTTATTCTCGTTTTAACCGGCTCGAAAGCACTTCATTGCATATCTTTTATTTGCGCTTCGACCCACTCGGACATCAACCGGAATTGTCGTATGTTCAAATAATTTTTCTAACATATTTATTCCGAGCAATAACTTTGCACTTCAAGTTAAAATGAATTACTACGTTAATACTTTGTTAAAAGTCGGTTTATTGGAGAATTACTTGATTGAATCAAATTCATGCTTATTGTTGATTAAATTTCAAACTTGATCTTCTAAGACTCAAGATGGAATCTGGTCTTAATGGATATTAGACTCGGAAAATTCCATTCTTTAAGACCAAAGATAATTAAGCACTTAATTACTCTAATTTAATTATTATTTGTGCCTAATCTTGGGCCAAAGTATTTTATATTTTGAGAACCAATGTGGTTTTCTTTTGTTGGTTATTCA
This sequence comes from Talinum fruticosum, assembly GCA_021018815.1. Classification (NCBI taxonomy): domain Eukaryota; kingdom Viridiplantae; phylum Streptophyta; class Magnoliopsida; order Caryophyllales; family Talinaceae; genus Talinum; species Talinum fruticosum. The sequence goes on along the minus strand of JAITYX010000048.1, from coordinate 139,322 downwards.
AACAAGGCTAATCTACTTTTGAAATACAAAAGCAACCAGCTTCTAGCCGTTAAACACCAGCGAGACAAAATTTAGCTACTTCGGACATGGCTCAAACATCGTGTCGGGGTTGTTTGTTTCCAAAGCTGGAAAACTCCAACTCTAGGTCTAACAGCTTGTTTCCACCTCGGTTTTCAATCACCGCCAGTTGATTGGACCATCTTTGGAGCCAAGAGGCGTTGCACAACGTTCACATCCCAACGGGTCTCTTACGAGTGACTCGGAATAGCCGTTAAAACGGCTAGTGAAGATTTAAGTTTAGAAACAAGATTCAACGGTAATTCCGCTTGGATGTTTATAAATAGAAGTCACTTTGCAAGATTTGAAGGTTGCCGAATTTATTGTAGAACCAATTGCTGGTCTCATACACACTCAATCTTCTACTTATAACTCCAACTCGTATTTCATATTTTCCGAGTTGTAAAGAAAGTCTTGTAATCAATTACATTCTTTTCTTACTTTCTTTGTAAGTCCCTTGATCGAGTCGTAAGGGTTAACTTAAATCGGTTGTCCCCGATTGTAAAGGTTAACTCAGTCGAAAGTACTAGATCAAATAAGGGAACTTTTGAGTCCAGGAAAATCTTGTAAGGAATTATCTAAGGGAGCAATTCTTGTTAGAGTCGAGTATCTTCACAAATACGAACTGTTAAAAATGGAGTCGAAAAGCACATCTCTCGGATCTTCACAGAGATCACTAATAATCTCAAATCTTTGGGTGGAAAGATTTCACACGAGGAAATGGTCAGAAAAATTCCGAGAAGTCTACCAAAGAGAAGATGGGGTGGTGATATTCATAGAAGAGGCTCGGAACCTATCTCCGATAAAGCCAAATAAGCTTATTGGGAAGTCTGCTCACTCATGAGATTCATCCGGAAGAAAAGGATGTCGAGGTCAGCACCAAAAGAAACATTGCACTAAAGGCCTCGGAGCGGACGTGAAATTCCGAGCTCCTCGGAATCGAAGAGGATCCCATGGCACTCATTACCCGAGGTTTCAAAAGATGATGAAGTATAAGAAGTGGCGAAAGAGGCCAAAGGAAGAGTTCTACAAAAAGATAAGAAGGATAGGGAAGGTAAATACTCATCTCCTTCAAAGTTATCTTTAACTAAGAACTCTTATTGTTTTGAATGTGGCAGCAAGGGGCACATAGTCAAAGATTGTCCCAAAAGAAAGAAGGACAGAAAGAAGAATGCTATGATGGCTACCTGGAGTGATGATGATTCATCTGAAGAAGATGATTCCGATGACTCAAAATTTCTTATGGCAGCCGATGCACTCGAAGTTGAATCCGAGTCGGACAATGAGAACTCTAATATTGAAGAGGAAATTGAATACTTTCTCAAGTTCTCCAAAGTTGATTTAGCTAGATATATTTATACTTTGGAAAAAAAGTCTAACTTTGACTTTTCACAGTTTAAAGAACAACTAGAGTCTCGTACTATTGAGAGCAATTTTTTAAAAACCGAGTTAGAAAACTTGAGACAAAATCTGAAAGTACTCAAGACTAGTGCTTAAAATAATGAGACCGAGTCCGAGTCACTCGGAATAGAGAATAAGCGATCGAAAATGAAGTTCAATGAGTCTCAAGAGCTTGTTTTGAAACTCACCCAAGGTTAGAAAAACTTTCATCTTTTACTCAGCTCTAAGTGTGTCTCATTCAGGAAAGAAGGGCTTGGCTACAATGCTGAAAAGGAATCTAATTTCTATTTCAATCTTTTCAAAACCGATTCTAGAACTGTAAAGTTCGGAAAGACCGAGCATGGTCCCATTCATACAAATTAAAAGAGGACTGAGCCTGCACCAGCTTACAGGAAAAGTTCTTCTCCACCTGTTTACAAAACAAAAGATTTTCAAAAGGAAGAGACATAAACTTAGTTTTCTAAAAGAAGACTCGGAACCATACCGGACCAAAAATTATTTGGGTTTCCAAAAGTGCTCTTCCTCATAAAAGGACCATAGTAAAGGGAGTTACTCGGGTTTGTAAGAGGAAGTGAGAAGGGTTAGTTTGTTTATGTCTTGTAGGTAACTCGAAGAAGAAGAGACACTGGTACCTAGACAGAGGAATTTCACGCCACATGTCCGGTGATTCAAGACTGTTTTTGAATTAGAAGATCCGAAAGGAGGCAAAGTCACATTTGGAGACAATAGCAAAGGCAAGATAGTAGAGATTGGCAAGATTGGCAAAGGAAACAACTCAGTCAGTCCAGTCTACCTTGTTAAAGGGTCGAAGTACAATCTCCTAAGCATTTCTCGGCTATGTGACAAGGCCAAGAGTTAACGTTCACTCGGACTAACCGCTACATTTCGATGCAGTCACCAAAGAGACTAAGCTCTCGTGTCCGAGGTTAGGTAACACTTACCATTCCTCTTTGAAATTCTAGTCAGAACTTATCTTGCTTAAAGCATCTTTGAATAATGATTCATGGACTTGGCATCGTAAATTAGGTCATATTAGCATGCATACAATCAAGAAACTTGCATCTCATGGATTGGTTAGGGGATTACCCAACTGTGCATTTAAGACAGATAAAATATGTGAAGCATGCACAAAAGGGAAGCAAGTTAGATAATCTTTTAAACCACTCAAAACTGTGTCTAAATCTAAAGTACTTGAATTAGTTCATATGGATTTGTGAGGTGAAATTCCCGTGAAAAGCCTTGGAGGTAAATCTTATGTGCTTGTAATTGTTGATGATTTCTCACGATTTACTTGGGTGTGTTTTCTCGAAGAATAAGAATGAAGCTTTCAAAGGGCTCACTATGATTTGCAGGAAAATTCAAGTGGAGTCTTAGATTTAGATCGAAGGATTCGAACCGATCATGGAAGGAAGTTGGACTACTCAAAATTTGCAGACTTTAGTGACAAGAATGACATCTCTCACAACTTCTCTGTACCAAGAAATCCTCAATAAAATGGAGTAGTGGGGAAGAAGAACATAACTCTTGAAGAAATAGGAAGGACCATGATGATTGAAAATGATCTACCTCACTATTTACGGGCTGAGGCAATCAACACGAGCAAATTATACACTCAACATATGCCTCATCAAACCTATTTTGAGAAAACACCTTATGAGCTATACAAGGGAAAGAAACCCAACATCTCCTACTTCAAACCATTTGGATGTAAATGCTTTGTGCATAACAATGGTAAGGATCATTTGACTAAGTTTGATGAAGGTATATTTATGGGTTACTCATCTCATAGTAAAGCTTATCGTGTATTTAACAAAAGGACTAACTAAGTGGAAGAAAGTATCCAAGTTGTCTTTGATGAGATTGGTCTTGACAGGATAAGTGAATCCATATTCTTAGATCTCAAGCCTAACAGAGATGAAGATGACCTTACTGAAGCTAAGCTCGAAAGAGTCAAAATAGAAGGACTGAGGAAACTCGGAATAAGACAACTCGGAACAAACCAACTCAAAATGTTGTGACTCGGAATGAACAAAATCAAGAGCTAGCTTAGAATGTTGAAGAAAAAGCTAATGCAGAGACTTAGCAAGATCAACCAACCGAAGATCGGGTTATTTAACCAACAAACTTGGTTAATCGAGAGGACAGTACAGCATTCAAATATGCATCCAATTACCCACCTGAAAACATACTTTTTGATATTAACGGTGGGGTAAGAACTCGTTCTTCTTTGCAAAATCTGTGTGCATTTTTGCATTCATTTCATTAATAGAACCCAAAAATGCACTAGAGGCCCTAAATGAACCTGAATGGGTGGTGGCCATGCAAGAAGAGCTTAATAATTTAAAAGAAACCAATTCGGCCTTTGACCAAACGACCTTCCGGCCACCCAAGTAATAGGAACCAAATGGGTTTTCAAGAACAAACTGGATGAGGAAGGGTTAGTAGTCAAAAATAAGGCTAGACTTGTTGCTCAAGGTTACAACCAAGAGGAAGGAATTGATTGTGGCCGACTAATCTACTTTTGAAATACAAAAGCAACGGGCTTCTAGCCATTAAACACCAACAAACAAAATTTAGCTACTTTTGGATATGGCTCGAGACATCGTGTCGGGGTAACGTAAAACTCCAACTCTAGGTCTAACGGTTGTTTCCACCTCATTTTCAATCACACCAGTTGATTGGACCATCTTTTAGAGCCAAGAGGCATTGCACAACGTTCACATCCCAACGGGTCTATGACTCGGAATAGTCGCTACAATGGCTAGTGAAGATTTCAAACCGAAACAAGACTCGACAGTCATTCCGCTTGGATTTCTATAAATAGAAGTCACTTTGCAAGACTTGAAGGTTGCTGAATTTATGGTAGAACCAATTGCTAGTCTCATACACATTCAATCTTCTACTTACAAGTCCAACTCTATATTTTATATTTTTTGAGTTGTAAAGAAAGTCTTATAATCAGTTACATTCTTTTCTTACTTTCTTTGTAAGTTCCTTGACTAAGCTGTAAGGGTTAACTCAACTTAATTGTCCCCGATTGAAAAGGTTAACTTAGTCGGAAGTACTAGATCGGATAAGGGAACTTTTGAGTATAGGAAAATCTTGTAAGGAATTGTCTAAGGGAGCAATTCTAGTTAGAGTCGATCCTGTGTAATTAAGGATTCAATTAGTGGATTTGACTTGTGCTTGGATTAGCACTCGTCCGTGGTTTTATGCCCTAGGAGGGTTTCCACGTACTTACGTGTGTTTATCTTTCCGAGTCCAATCTAGACTTAGAATCTGTTTTTGCTAAGTTTTGTGCAAAAAGAGTTCAATTTTATTTAAATTTCTTCATCACCCTATTCACCCCCTCTAGGGTGATTTAGTCTCTCCAAGAGCAAACCTTCACTTACCAAGCTCATTGCATTTTCCCTCAAAGAGGGCCAACGAGTACCTAGTGCAAAGCGCCCGGAAACTAGAACTCTCCCTCTAATATGGGAACTACAAGCTCCTTCATGGATCTCTTCAAGTACTTTCTCCCCAACTCGGGTGTGTTAACTTGAAGAAGAAGCCGAGAGAAGGATTATTTGTATAAAATCCCTTCAAAGAGCAAAAACTATTTGGATTTCTTCTTGATACGGTCGGCTTCCTTACGATCTAGGGGTAGTTCCCCATTAGATAGGTACTTTACAATTGGGTCCATCCAAGAATTGCTCCTGTCTGTCCACATGATTTATGGGGCATCAATGCTTCTTTCCTAGAGAATTTCCCATTTGATTTGCTTGGGTTTCCATCGAGCAAGGAGCTAGTGAGCTTAGACAAAGCGTCGGCACTGCCAATTTTCTAATCGAGGCACATGAACGACTTGAAAGTGTTTGAGTCATGCGGCAACCTCTTTTACCTTCTTAAGGTATGAGATCATGCTCTCATCTTGGGCCCCATATTCTTCATTAAGTTGGATGACGACCAATTGGGAATTAGAGTAGGCACCGATAGAGTTAGAGCTCGAAGCATAGCAAAGCTTGATATTAGTAATGAGCACCTCGTACTTAGCTTGATTATTGGAGGCCCTAAACATGAACTTGAGAGCATGATTACGCCTTTCTCCTATTGGAGAGGTGATTATCATTCCGACACCACTCCCTTGTTTATTGGAGGAACCATCGACATAGAGGGTCCAAGAGTGGTCGAGAGGTGGTTGAACTTATTCAAGATGAGAGCACTCTGCAATAAAGTCAACTAAGGCTTGGGCCTTAATCACTCATCGAGGCTCGAATTCCAAATCGTACGCCACTAGCTCAATGGCCCATTTCAACATTCTTCTTGAACTTTCCATCTTTTACATAACATTCTTTAGCGGCTGAGTCGGTTAAGATTTTGACTCGATGTGCCTCAAAATAAGGATGCAACTTTCGGTTAGCTAAGAGGACATAGGCAAATTTCTCAATGAGAGGGTACTTCAATTCTGCCCCTACCAATGCATGACTCACATAGTACACCGAAATCTGCTCCTTTCCTTGTTCTACTAGCAAAACAGCGGTAATGACTTGTTTAGAGATAACCAAGTATAAGAGCAAGGGTTCTCCTTGTCGCTGGACTCGCGATTTTTGGTAGCTGTACAAGGTACGGCTTAAGGTTGTTGAAGTCTTCTTCGCTTCCTCGTTCCATTCAAACTTTGCTTTCTTATTAAGGACTTTGAAGAAGGGTTGGCACTCATTTGTCGACTTGGACATGAATCGGCTGAGAAATGTTGTACATCCTACGAGCTTTTGAACCTCTTTGATATTGCAAGGAGACTTCATGTCTAGGATAGCTTGTACCTTATCGGGGTTTTCCTCAATCCCTTGGTGATTTATCATGAATCCCAAGAACTTTCTCACCTTGACTCCAAGTGTGCACTTCTTAGGACTCGGCTTCATTCCATACTTGCGTAGGACTTCGAACGTCTTCTTGAGATTGGAGACGTGATCGAGGTCTCGCTTACTCATGACATTCATGTCGTCCGTGTAGACCTCCATGGTCTTCCAAATGAGATGAGAAAGAATCATGTTCACCAACCTTTTATAGGTGGCACCGACATTTTTCAACCCGAAAGGCATAACGTTGTAACATTACAAGCCTTGATCGGTGATGAAGGTCGTCTTCTCTTAATCTTCCTTACTTAGAGGCATTTGGTGGTATCCTGAGAAGGCATCCATGAAACCGAGGAAGGCGTGCCCTATGGTAGCATCCACTAGTTTGTCGATTTTTGGCAAAGGATAGCTATCCTTAGGGCAAGCCTTGTTCGAGTCGATAAAGTCAATGCACACTCTCCACGTGCCATTTTCCTTTTTCACCATGACCATATTGGCGATCCACTCAGTGGTACCGAAACTCCCGAATGAATCCTACCTCGAGCAACTTCTTTAGCCACAGTGACACTATGCTCTATTCCCGGATGTCTCCACTTTTGAATGACTCGGCTTATGGGAGGGATCCACATTCAATTTGTGCTCCATCACCTTGGAGCTTAACCAGGAAATTTCTCGAGGCTTGAAGGCGAAGACATCATTATACTCCTTTAGGAGCCAAATAAGGCTATTCTTTATCCCCTTTTCGAGGTTCCTAAAATTTTTCCTCAAAGGGAATGGATTCGATGTCTTCGGAAGGCGTAGGTCGAACCCTCCCATGATCTTCTATGGTGGCGAAACACACCTTCATAGTCCGAGGGACTTTGATCGAGGGTTCCATTTTAGGCTTCTTCCCTTTGGGGTCATCTTGGGGCATCCCATCATCCATTTGTTTCTATATTAAAGGTCGAAGGCTCACATAATAACACTCTTTGTGCGGTCTTTTGGTCTTCGTAGATCTTACCCATGGAGCCGTCATCTAGCTCATATTGCATGAGAAGGAGATATGGTGTGATAACGAATGATGAAGTTATAAGTCGAAGGAACGTCAATTACCAAAAAATCTACTTCAATGTTTCAGCCTTTAGCCTTTTCTCCAATCTAGACTGGTAGGTGTATAATGCCTAGGGGATGGATTGTCTACCCCCGAATCCAAGGATAGCCTTTTCTCTAATCCAGATTCCGAGGTGAATACTTCAACTGGATTAAGAGCTCTATGGTAATGATGTCTATTGAATTCCCCATATCCATGAGGATCCCCTAGACTATGGCGAGATTTTCAGCTTGACAACTAGAGGATCATCGTGGGGAGTGGCTATTCCTTTTAAGTCTTGCTCTCCGAAGGTCATGGTTGGCACCTTCATGAGTGGAGGTTGGCCAGCTATCAAGACATGTTGAGCACTTCGGAGATGGTCTTTCCAAGAGGATAAAGTCAAGCCTCCCATGAAACCCTCGGCAATAATTTCCACGACCCTAATAGAGTCTTGTTCACCATGGCGCTTGTCCCCATGGCTAGAAGGACCTCCTCGTGTTCCGTGGGTGCCTCTCTTGAGGAAACAATTACCCCGACCATTATCGGCAAGTTCCCGAGTGCTTTTTTCGAGTACACGACATTTGGAGGTGTCATGTCCAATTTGCTCGTGAAACTCGTAATATTTATTGGAGTTTCCGACCTTGGTTGGGGTTGTCATGGGAGCCGACCTTCTCAGCATAGGGTGGCCCTTCAACTCCATGAGGATAGTCCTTGGGTCGAGTGTTGAAGCAATGATCTACTTTGTTTCCCTTGGGCTTCTTGTCATTCCTTGGATTAAACTTCCCATCCCCTCCCTTCTTCTTGGCATCTTCTCCTTCCTCGGCGCATATTTCTATGGCCTGGATGAGGTCACTGCTTTCGAAGTACATCCGCCAAAGTGAATACTTTCTACTCGGGAGGGAGAATCCGAACCTCCCACTCCTAAGTCTGTTAAGAAAGGCGGTGTAGAAAGCTTCATCTTATAGGTCAAGAATAAGGACAGCTTCCCTGTGGAATCTTCGAACATAGTCCTTAAGCATTTCATTCCTTCCTTGTTTGATTTTGGAGAGGTGAATGCTAGTTCTTTTCTGTTTGCAACTTGCAATGAATTCTCCCACAAATTTCTCACATAACTCTTCAAATGAGGAGATGTTTCTCAAGGAAGGCCATTGAACCATTTTTGCGCGATACCCTTCAAAGTGGCCGTGAAGAATCGGCGGTAAGTGGCATTATCTCCATCTTGTACGTACATGTGAGATTTGTAGTATGATAGACGATTTTCTAGATCCATCGTTCCATCATATGGATCAATGTACGACACTCTTATCTTCTTCAAGCAAGGGGCATTCATGATCCTTTTCGAGGAAGGTGTAGTGAAAGTAGGCTGAGGTGGATGCAAATCGGATCCGGATATGGGAACAACACGGGGCTGAAATCGCGGAACCCCAACAACGAAGCGCACTTCCCGATGCCTTGTTTTTCCGATTTTTCACGGTTTTTCATGACCGACGAGATCCCGATGCCTCTCGGCTGATCGATCATGTTCCATAACGGATGATCGCTCTTGGTCATGCCTAGGGATGTCGTGCTGACGCGTTCACTCGAATTGCGGCCAAGAATGGCTGAACGTGCCGAGCTGGCGGATCTCCTACTTTTTGGGGTCTCTACTCCGGGTTCGGGCAAGGAAAATAACCGCAACCCTCAAACCATGTCGAGCACCTACTGTGTGTAGCGTAGGGGTTGAGGTAGTATGCAAAGTGGCAATTTTTTCATTGGCTCTCTTAAAGAGCTCTTTTAGCCTTAGTGATCCCCCTAGCATCACCTTATTCATGACGCTTCGTCAAAGGAGTGCTTGGCTGCTCGGGAAGAGGAGTAGTTGGTGCCTTGGTTAGCGGTGCTTGGGCAACATGCGAGGGCATCCCTCCTAAGAAGTGGCCAACAAGCTAACCTCCCTAGGGGCTGTGCCATATCCCGGAGTGGGAGTGTAATGGAATGGCGAGGATGGGCAAGCGCCGATTCATATTGGCTCGTACTTCTTCATGCACTTGTTGTGCCACGGTGCTTTTCGAGTCACTATGAGGTTACGAAGCACCCCAATGTGACGTATCCCTCGATCCAGGGTTGTCGGTTGTCCGAAGAGCATTGAGATGACTCCACGTTCTCAGCATGAGGAACGCGCGGGATTGGCCCCCTAAGTAAGGAATTATAATGAGGAGGAATAGGAGGATCAATTGCGTCACATGTTATTGGATTGTGATCGAGTACCACCGACGACCATGAACTACCGCTCTCCCTACGAGACGACACCAAGATGTTTCGGGAGGAAACCCGTGGATGTTGATGTGGATGATGAGTCGGAGAGAGAGGATTTACCGTCCCAACCGTGGTGGTTAGACTCGAGTGAAGAACTCCTCGCGATCTTCGCTCCTTCTCGTACAAAGGCGCACCACGGGGTTGGATCCCGAGGAACGCTCCTCAACACTCAAGTTAGATTTGTAGAAAAGTCGGCAAATCGAGGAAAATCTTCCTCGAAGTACGTGAAAGGGGTCATTGAGTTTGAGTAACTTTACCAATAAGGTAAGGCTTTATGTCTAAATAGAGAGAATATGTGAATTTAGCCAATAATGTAGGTTTCTTGGAAGTTGCGATATTATGAGTTTGTGACCAAGTTTGGTGAGCATTCATAGAAAAAATAAATGAGGATAAAGAAGTCATTTTACTCTATGTTAAGAGAACCGACCCGGTGATCGACACGGTCGAGTAAAGTGGGTCGATGGTTCGACCGGTTGGACCATTTAGCTCGGATTAAACCGATTGGCCGGGTTGATAGTTGAGCCGGATTAGACTGTGTAAAAAATAAAGCACATTTATTTTTATAATAATAAATATGAATTTTGTCTAAAAAGTCTAACAAAATTTCAACTTAAATTCATTCTATATAAATATGGGCTTTTTGGCTCTTTACAAACAAAAACCCTAGCTCAAAATTTAACTTTATCCCCCCGCGTCACACGGTAGCCTCTAGACAGAGAGAGAGAGAGTGAGTGAGTGCGAGATGGAAATAGCGAGAGAGCTACTTGGAGAGAGAGAGATGGAGATAAGATTCGGTTCATCGAAGAGTGATAGCAAAGAGATACGAGACAGTAGGATATATCTTCCTCCTTTAATCCTCCTCCACCTCCGGCCTTCAAGGTTTCTGCTCTTCTTCATCATCTCGCTCAGCCCATTCAACTTCTTCATCATCTACTCGGTCGGTCCACCTTCATCTATTAATAATTTTTTTAAAAAAAATCCGGTCCAACCGCAGACTAGTCCGGGTCAACTTACCACCGGTTCGAACGGGTTCCACCGATTTTCACCGGTTCGAACCTAACAATTGAACGTGTTTTTGGACCGGACTATTGTCCGATTTCCGGTTCAATCGGTCAAACTAGCTAGTCTTGTCCGTTTCTCATAACGTAGATTTTACCATTATTAGGCTGAACCCTAACCTTAATGGATTTGGGCGTTACCTAGCTCCATGTGATGGAGAGTTTGAATCGATGCCTCAATTATCCGACTAATCGAAAATGACTAGACTAAGACGTCGCAGATGAGTTGGAACTATCCGAAAAATAGCCGCATCGGAATGTATCTTTATGTCCACAATATCTTGCCAAAAATTTTCTGAAAATACAAGGATACTAAATGAAATGTTCCTCCATCGAGTTACACAAGATTTGAGTTTTAACCAAGCTAATCTCAAGGATTGGCGATCTACACCTCAATTTGTCTGAAAAATGTCACTTACAACGTCCTGTCAACAAGGTAGAAGCTCACTTTACGTAAAAACTAGAAATTTTCGATATGCCGAAGAGTTTTACCCTTTCATAGGCTAACAAAAACTTGACTCTAATAATGCAAAAATCCAAGGACCCAAACGAAAAAAAAGCTAAATGCTGACTTCCATAACTAAAAATTTGGAAATATTAACCGGGAACACCCAAAATCACAAAGTCACGTCACAATTACAAGTATCAAAATTGTATACAACCCAAAACTCGGAAAACCCTTTATAATGGGGTCACATCGGTTGTCTCATTCAAAAAGAGACAACCGAACACAGAGTTGAAGAAATCTTGACCCTTGATCTCTTTTCCCTCACCAAACAAGGACCTCGTATCATACTTGCAGGCCCTCGTGCAATCAGGGCAATAGGTCACCTGCATAGCAGCAATGACAACAAAACTTAGCACAAAAATGTGAGATTGGGGCAAATATTATGCCTTTTTGGTGGTGACAAATCCTCCAAAAGAGGTTCAGTACTCTAACATCGCCATATCATTTTATGTACCTAGCAAAGAGTCATCTAGATCAGGTTTGGAACTAGTTAATGTCAGGGAAGGTCATATCCAAGTTTATGCAATTTTACGGAAGGCCACGATTAGGTGTGCTGAAGGTCAGTCCAATAATGGGTTCCAAGCAAAACATCAGGTCCAATGGGTTTTAATTATGTCCATCAACTCAATTAAGTTCGGCTCATGAATAAGTAGGTCATGCAAGATCTATGTTTTACATATCCATGTTCAGAACTGTTCTCCAGTCTCTACAGCAGTTCATTTTTGGGAGGACAAGTGATGTTATATTACTAGCCAAGACAAACCACAAAACTAAAAGGGAAAAAACTTTTGATTAACCAATGTATCCCATCCATTTGTGATATTTCAGGAAATTAGTGCTGGCAAAAATTCGGGTACGGGTCAATTCGGGTTCAAACAATTCGGACATTTGGACAAAAACACCATGCCCGGACCCTGTCCGAATTGCAGATTCGAATGCCCTGACCAGACCCGAACCCGAACCCGAACCCGAATGTCCGATGTCCGAACCCATTGTCCAAATGACCGAATTTGTAATATGAACTTTTCAAAATTAAACTGAAATTATGTACGTGACCGAACCCGAACCCGAATTTTCAATGTTCGAACCTAAATGTCCGAATATTTTATTGAAAATTTCGTAGATTTTGGGCTAAATTATGCCTAAACTCGAATGACCGAATGTTCAAACCTGGTTGTCCGATTGCCTGAATTTGTCCGAACCCAAATAAGTTATAAAATTCGGACAACTTAGACCTGAATTGTCAAACCCGAACCCGACCCGAATTTCAATTCAGACATGACCAATTGTCCTAAATTCGGACAAAAATTTTGTGATTGGACCCGGTTTTTCTCGAGTCGGACAGATTTTTGTCGGTGCTACAGGAAATGTTCATACTTATACTTTAGCATCTTTAAATTAGAATTGTACACATTTTGTGGCACATTCATTCTAGTAAAACAGTACAATCACCTATACAATTCTTTAGGTGAGATTCTGACCTCCAAAATCCTACTAAGGCAAGATCCGCACTGAGTGGTTGTATTCTAGAACTATATTCTTTCAGCGACGCGATAAGTCTTTTCTTGAAAACAAGCCATTTGTAAAAAATGTACACAAACATATCTTCATTTATTGACAGCCACATACCTCCAATAATTTGGGACAGAAAGAAGTATCAAGCATGACATCTACACCATAAATAGCCCTCGATTTCAGGTTGTGCATTTCTGGATGCACGGCAACTGCTGCCTCAAAAACCGATCGGATCATATTTCCAATTCTTTGATGGATATCCATCCACTTGACTGCAAATGATGAGGAATATATGATGAAAATGTGGCTCAATGATCAGTTAATCACTAATTTGAAGAAATAAAATTAAAAGAGCCACCACACCTTGGTGTTCCTGCTCAAACTCTCTTACAAACTCTGGCGTCGGCATGTGATTCATTGTCCCGCGGTAGTTCTGTAAAGATAATAATAACAATTAAAGCAATCTTTTACTGCCTTCATTACATAATATAGCCACATAGGTAGGAAAAATTAAGAAAAGGATTGTGTGCTCTGGTGGCCAACAGGAGAGTATCACTTCACACCCACAAAATTACATTTTCTGCACTTCCTCTGAACCACTAAAGCCCATCAGGAAGGAGGATGATGAACAAATGAAGTCACTCCCCTTGCCTATATTCGGAGGTCTTTTAGTGATGATAATAAGAAGGAATATCAGAGAGTTATTCCTTACTCATTCCTCTCCTTTACTCCTATATTTTTAACAACTCAAATTGGAATGCATCCAAACAAGCCCTAAAGGAAGCTGGAGTTTACTTTTGCTAAATTTCAAAGAAGGCCACATGATTACTATTCCTAGATCTCATTCATACTCTTCCTCTTTCCCGGATTAATATATTTCCAAATAAAACAAAACTGGGTTGGTGGGGGGGAGGAAGCTAAGTTAAAAAGGATTGATACAAAAGTTCATGGAACATACCATGACCGTGAAATGAGTCTCATACTCATACAAGCTACGCTTATCCAGAGAATAGGTATTATTTGCCAGCCTTACCTGGAAGAAAAATATGATGGTCAGAACTATCAGAAAGGAATCAAATACCCCCAGAGGGAGGCAGGGTATAGCAGATAAAATTTAGGAAAAAGATTCTAGAACTACTCAATAATGCGAAGGAGCTGATGAGGGGGAATCCAACAGTCGCCCCAGCGGTGGGAGGGGGAGCGTGGGGGGTGTTGCTGAAGCCTGAAAGTATTCAATAGAGGACTTCCCTTTTGTTGAACCCCAAATTTTAGAGCTAACTAGTAGGCCTATGTCTTACCTGCATTACAGCAATAACAAGAATAGTAATGGCACAAGAAGCATACCCAAAAGACATCAGACAAGAAGATCTCCAAAGGATTCATTCTGCGAACTAGTACAATGTAGCGAAGATCAAACTTCCTCCCTCTGAACAACGCGGGATGTTCAATGTATTTCTGGCATATTTTTGGACCAGTCTCCATTAGACGAATTATTGCAGTCAAATTACTGGTGATTGTTGTATCTATAGTTCGTGCCATATTCCAAGGTTTCAATATCCATAGGTTGTCAAGCCCATCTCTTTCACGTACAAAGTAATCTCCAATAAGCTTAGCTAAGTTCTTTTCGAGATCATAAGTGGGCTGCAACCACTTGGGATTTCCATGTGCCTGTCAAAAGATCTCTAGACTTATTGCAAACTAGCATTAATGTGACATGAAAGGTACTAAGCTTATATACTATAATAAGAGGTGCAGATCATTTGGCAAATTAATAGCACTATCCTAAATGTAGGAAAACCGCAAGAGGAGAAAAGTAGATTGACATGTTACTTTACATTAAAAAGTACAAAAGTAGGTATCTTACCTCTTGAATAGTCTCTGCCAAATGATGCTTCATGACAAGACAAGCCTCAAAAGGAAATTGGTTGATGTATTGATCATCTCTTATTCCAACAGCCTTTTTGGTGTCCTCATCCACCTGCATGCATGTCCATATAATATCTGCTTCCTTTGGATCATTTGCTGCAAGTTTCAAAAAAATAATTTTCAGAAAAGTAGATTGTTAGCATGAAAAACACTGAAACTACTCTGTAACAAGAACTTCCACGAGAAAGAACATAAAAACAGAGAAAGAGAACTTTTCCAAACAAACTAAACAAGTTAAAACTTAAAAACTCTAAAGTCAAATAAATCACAAACCAAAGGCAGGAGAACTAGAATTGAGGAAACACAAGTGAGGCTGAAGGTCATAGTGTACGATAAATCAAAAAGGCTTAAGGAGGAAGTCGCTGACCCAGAAAATCAATCAAGTGGGTTCAAACAAAATTTAAGGTTTTGACTTGCAGTTTGTATGGAAAATTTTATCCTTTGTCCGTATTGTCAGCTGCATGTCTTTGACCACCCTGATTGCAACATCACTCAATGCTCAGCAGCTATTATTTCACAGCATACTCAAATAATAACAAAACTCTGGGCCTAAAACTTTGCAGCTTGAACACTATTAACCTTATCATCAATTATGTCGAGAATAATAACTACTCCAGCTAGTAAACAAACTAGGTTAATTAGCAACAGTTTTTGACACATTACAAAGAAACCTTATGAAAATACCTAATTTAAACACAGAGACCAACTATTAGTCACAGCAGTAATGTTTGAGATTATTACTCCACATTTTTTGGCCAAAAACTCAAAAACAGGATTAATCAAATGAGTAACACATACTGATAACAAATTCAGGACGAGTCAAAAACTCCTCCACGTGGGGTATATCTGTATAAACACGTAAGCAATCTCCAGCCTGAAGTAAACTTGATGTTTGAGATGAGCCCATGGAAGGCAAAGTGACGTGCTTTGATTGCAATTTCTGCAGACGTCTGTCATACGCCTACATTATACACAAATTCAGCAAAACAACAATTTTTCCAGGACACTTAAGTTAGCACGACCCAGAAGATACTTACCATAATGAAATAATTCTTAGGTGTATGAAACCAAGCTGTCAATCTTGCAGACCGTTGTTTGTCCTCCCCTATACCAAACAAAAAGTCACGAGTGCACTCATCTCCTCCCTGAACATCTTGGGTAGGCCACAAAATAGAGAAGCTGAAAAAAACATTAAACTCAGGACATTTTTTGGATCAACATAGGCAATACTAATCAGTTATACTATATTAAAAATAAATAACAATAATGCAAAATAAATCAACAAATACATCTTTTATCAATACGAGTCTGCATCTTATTTGTCTTGGGGAAAAAGCATCAAGATTGCTTGTCCTCATTAAGTCATGCCTATGTCTCATACTCGTGTATGTGCTTCATAGCCACCATGGCAAGAAAACTATATTTCTCAGTGAAAAGGATCTTGAGAACTAAATTTCATAACATATACTCATGCTTTTGCAGAACCAGAGACGATGGAGTTCGTTCAATGAAACCTTTTTGAAAGTAACAACGTACAAATTACAGTAGTGTTTGCTAAAAGATGAATAATAAGGCACTGAACTAGAGAATAGTCAGAAGCCAACCTGACAGCTGACGATATATTTCCATCACGCATATACAAAAATGGAGCTACCCGAAAATTGGGCTCATCACTGTGCCGCAAAGCTGAACCTAGTTCATCCATCACATACCTAGGATGATACATAAAGATAACTTTAGTCACTTCTTGTGGTGTCTAGATGTATATACAAAGACAAATCTATTTTGAGCTCTGCAAGCATCATCATCACCCATTCCATACAAGAGACCACCAGCTTTTGATTGATCAACCACATAGCCATATCTTTAGTTTATCATTACTTTCAGACATCAAAGTCAGCAGATTTGGAGATTAAGAGCAACCTTCTCACAAGGATAAGGCTAGCAATCTACCCAAGGGGTCAATAATGCAGGTTTTGGATACAGTGCATCTACAAGGGTGACAAAAAGTCTAGTTCATGCCAGAATTCAGTTGGACAAATAGCACAATAGTCACAACCAGAACAGAATATTCGTTCCAATATCCAGTCTATCTCGAGGACAACTTCGTCAAAACTAAATTGGGGTCAAAAAATCAGGTTTGGACAATAGAACAGGAATGTTTATAGATGTATACTTCAATTAAAAGAAAAATACTCACAACCATATTTTTGGTTCAGACAAAGTAGATAATCAGGTAGGACAAAATCTTGCAAACGATAGAATCCACAGCAGCAAGATCAAACCCATATCAGTACTCAGTAGTAGAGCTATGCAATTAAAGTACGCTTTTTCCTCTTTTTCTTTTTTTTTTTTTTTCCAGGCGGGGTTGATAGGGAGGAAACAAGGTTGCCAGCTCCTCTTGAGCCACAAAAATAGGGCAAACAAGCAATATTCCATAATAGAGAAAAAAAAATTACAGGCACCAGTGTTGTCCCTCCATACCATTTACAAATCATATATTATACATAGCACCTGCTCACCTTCCAGGTCTCAGAAGTCGCATTCAATGGGCTGCTCTTTTGAGATGGGCAAGGGTATGACAGTTGACGTAGAAAAGAAAAAATTTATAAAAAAACAGAAAAACAAAAAGATAGAAGTTGATACCATACAGAAGTTTCATCAATCTTTTCCTCATCAGCAAGTCTATAACTCATCAGATACAGCCACATAGCATTGAGAACGCGATCTACAAGTGGTTCATCAGGATTCCACTCTGGAAGACGTGGCTCAAGCATTGAATCAACCACATGCTTCTCGCTCTCAAAAATTTTTGATGCTTTGACTCCATTAAGCAAAAATAGATTTGGAAGAGATTCTAGAATATCCAATGCACTTTCTCCAAGCGGACCAGGCACATCTACCTGAAAAAACCCTTGTCTTCCTTAATTAAAAATTCTAACATAGCATAGAGATTCAGGGTAAATTTTTGGATAGATTACCTCCAGAGAATTTAGTGAAGGAAATCTCCTTAAGATCTCCAATAGCGCATTCGTAGAATTCTCATCTAATGGATTTCCTCGGATATTCAAGTAGGAAAGATGTGGCATCTCAATAGGTGAAAAAGCCTGAATAGAAAGTAGAAATAAAATCTAAACTATTAGAATGAGTAATTCAAGAAGGAAATCTGTAGAAGAAGAGCACATAAACTACTTCCCAAAACGAGATCTCTCAAAACTTGGCAATTCATCCCCCCCAAGGTAACCATCTCAAAACAAGACACAACTAGGGACGCGAAATACAGGTCCCAACCATACAAAGACATTGGCATCCTAGGTTGGGGTAACTAATAACGAGGGAAGTATTACCCACCCAACCACCCACCACCCCCCAAAAAATAAATAAATAAAAACGAATGTAATTTTACAAGCAAATTTGAAGCTCAAAGAGGAGAGTTTTATATGCAAATAAATATCAGGCATTTTCTTGGACGCTAATTTTAAATGATAAATAGGTTAGATAATGAGTCCCAAACTCCCAACATTCATATCCGAATTCGGAGTCCACATTGAATATATTACATAGTACAGGAATGAACAAAAAG
Source organism: Talinum fruticosum (assembly GCA_021018815.1). Lineage (NCBI taxonomy): Eukaryota > Viridiplantae > Streptophyta > Magnoliopsida > Caryophyllales > Talinaceae > Talinum > Talinum fruticosum. The sequence continues at coordinate 121,081 of JAITYX010000048.1, read as the reverse complement.
TTTGGGGAATAAACATTAAAATTAATCCTAACAGGAACACTAATTAAGAAATATAGGTCAAAAGTCAAGCCTTACATATTACAACCTTATTGTTTAAATTGTGGATGAATCTATTGGAAAGATCAAGAGAGGTCACATTCTGCAACTGCTTGCCACCGTCACACTCAGGGTTTTCCTTTCCATAGATTCCTGCACAGAATCCTAATGCCCACTCACCATAATTACTTGTAAAATGTGAATTCAGGATCTCCAATTTCGGGAAAGCCAGAAGAATCGCTTCTGCATTGTGGCCCCCACTGAAAGAGCAAATCTCATATTAACTCAATTGCAGCAGATAGGACCTTGTGATATTCACAGACTAGTAATAGTATCAGTGATAATAAGACTCACCACTTTTTCAGTACAGGGTTATCATTTAACCATAGTGCACGGAGGTCCTTCAGTTTTGAAATTTCCTCCAAAATGGTTTCTGACTTTGTTATGTCATTTCCGAGTAAACTAAGAGCAATTAAATTCTGAGAGAATATTAAATGCAATATGAGAAGATACACATATATATCACAACCAAACAAAGACAAATGATATACAAGCAGGAGCGAGAGCGCTAACCGGGCATCTTCGAGGTAAATCTAATGCCAAAAGCTTGTCATCATCTATGTTAAGCTCCTCAAGCTCTAGCCACTTCAACCCATCATTACCCATCTCTTTCGCGCTACGAATTTCACTTTCTAATATTTCTTCGGCACTCATTTTTGAATTATTATCACTCAAATCATCAGCAGTGCTGTCAGTATGTTCTTGGGTATCGGTATCAACACACATCAATGAAGCCATTCTCTCCACCAAGCCTGGCACTTCAGCAAGCTGCAACAACCAAAACATGGACTGAGTTTGCCAAATTCAGTTGATATTACAAGGGGCCATCTATTTTTTTATCATTTCAACAATGATATTGCATGAAAAATTACCTTACTACAGGATTTGAAATGCACAAACTTCTCAAGAAGTTTTTAAGAGATCCCGATAACATCGGCTCTTAAGCCAATCTTTATAAGTGAGCAAATTCACAGTAACATCAAGAAGTTAATCGTGAACCTTACAAGTTACAAGTTGGTTTTCTGATGCTTGTTGCTTGTCACAAAAACATAAAAAAAGGGTCCAATATTCACTAGTTAAAAACTAGTTTTAGAATCCTAGTGTAAGATATCCCTTTTCAAGCTGGCTCATAGGTTATTCCATATCGACAAAGGATATTATGAAGCAGAATATTTTATACAAAGACACCACAGCTAGTTGGAAACCATTCTAATAAAAACACCTAAAAAGTCACCATAAATCTAGGCTTGATCATAATTTTGACATGAGTACAACTTCCTTCATACTTCCAGGGACTCACATCACATGGAAAAACCCCAATGAAACTACTTAAGGGAGGATATCAGTCTCCTTCAGTTCCCCAGGATGACCTTTTTATTCTTTGAACCTGCAAATTATACAAGGGTCAAAGTACAAATTTCTTTGCACAGCGACCTCTATAATCTGTTTCTCTTTTAACTGACAACCATTTTACATGGCATCTAAAACAACAGATAAACACAACCCTCTTCCTTTCTTTGAGAAACTAGCTAGCACTGGCGCTATGCAAAGAATTCGAATATGCTAAATTGCTAATTCAGTCAATTATTGAATGAGAATTCAGCAACCACTCTTGCTAAACATAGGTGCAAAATACAATGACTTACATAAATAACTAAATAAAAGGTCGCTCTACCTTTTTTTTTTTCAATTTTCACCCATTTCCAAATTCACAGTGGATAAACGACCAAGTATCAACTAAATGCAAACATTTCTCTTTCTCTGAATAGCAGGCTAGTAGCACTCCACAAAGCTTAGTTGATAGCAATTTAATGTAACATATCAGCACAATTCAAATTAGCAAAAAGTGACAAGTAATTTGCTACATTCATCTGAATTATAATCGAAAAAACAAACATCACTAATAACCCCAGAAAACAACGCCCAATCTTCACAAAAACGCAATACCCACAATCTGTTACACACATTTCCATTTCCAGAGCAGCTTATAACACAAAAATATATATGCAACCCTTTTTCCTCTATGCCAAAAAAAGAAAAAAAACTTCCCAGAAACCTAGACTATCAAGTTCAAACCTGCTTAGGAGCGTCAGAGAGGCGGAAAGTCCAGGCATGATCAATGAGGAAGACATTAGAGTCCTTCGCCATGGAATCCGCAGTAAGAAGAAGGCGTCTTTGGCGGCCATCTTCACAGGGATCTAGTTGGAAGAACTCGCCGCCGTCGAAAGTCTCAGAGGAGAGCTTCTGAAAGAGCTGCTCGTAAAGGGATTCCGGCAGACCCGTCGCCGTCAATAGAAGGCCATGAACGTTCACGAAGTCCTCGTAGCTCTTTATCGCTACCATTTTTGGTCGGAAAGTTTGCTCCGGCGGGGCAACTCTGGCGCCGCCAGTAACAGAGCTGCTGGTGTTTGTGCACTGGAGAGAGAGAGAGAGAGACTTCTTGGAGTAAGGTTTCGAGTGTTCAAGAATTCAAAGAAGTCCACGTTTCGTCAAACGGCTCAGCCCACTAATTCTCGGGTCGGGTCATTATTTTATTTGGGTATTTTTGGATAAAATATTTCAATTGATTATTATTGTATAGGCGCGACAAAAGTGACTCGACCGAAACGGATCACCCAAAATACAAACCAAACCGAACTCGACTCATCACTTAAAAGTTAAATTGAACCGAATCGAACCCGATCCAGAATATTTTTCGCCAAAATATTTTCTTCTCTGTAAGACAAGCTTATTAAACCAAGTGTAATCAAAGTCAACTCGAACACGACCCAATCGAAACTCAATCGAATCGTAATGACCCCACCTGAATTAGCCCAAACCGAAAGCGACCTGAATGACTTGATTGTCGGATCTATTGTTTTGTTGGTAGACTACGACAGGTAAAAATAGTTTACATGTAATAAACAAATTACAAGGTTATTAAAGCATTAAATTGATGTAAAAACTTAGTATAAGCCTGAAAATTTGATGATTCCAAAAGGTTAATATAGAATAGAGAGGAATTTTCAATATGAGGTAATTGATTAATCAAACCAGGAATAGTACCTCAAAAATTTTTTTTTTTTGAAACAAATCAATATAATTTCATTTCACCAGCAAGCTCCAAAATTGAACATATTTACAAATATATATATCGTAATCTTTTTTGTTGTCCAATCATAAGCATTACTCTACACACGATCAAGATAACCAAAAATTTGCTTCAAATTTTGTAACTGTTTGTTGTCAGAGCTAATGAAGATTGTTCTGCTGTGAATAGTCTCCTTGATCTGTTGTATTGCCCTGTCTTGATCTGGTTTCCACACTTCATTTTTTTACTCCAAATCTCATAGATGAATGTAGACATTGCTGCCCAGAGTACCAATTTCTGACATTTGTTTCCTTTGTAATTTATCAGCCATCTAATAAAACTTTGATAAGATGCCAGACTAGGCCTCAAATTTACCCAGCCAAGTATAGCCTCTCTCACAGCGTTGGTGAAAGAATACTCGAACAACATATGTGATTGTGTCTCAGTCTGCTCTTGACATAGTTCACTAGTAGTTTCCCTCTGCTACAACTTTGGCCGTCACCTGGAGTGTATCATGCATAGCTATCCAACTAATGGAGGAATGCTTCGGAAGAGTGACTCTATTTCAAACTAGTCTCCTCCATCTAATGATTATATCACTGCCATTGAGATCTTTATAAGCACTTCTCACTGAGAACCTGCCATGGGTTGTAACATACTAGCTTTCTAGACAATTGAAATCTAAAGAATTCTTCAACTTGACCCAAAAGCGTGTCTTCTTCTTGGTAACAACCTAGATATGTTTGAGCATGATATATTTGTTCCAGCGTTCCAAGTTCTTGATACCCAAACCTCCAGCAGACTTTGGCATACAAACTGTCTTCCATGCTACGAAGGGCTGTCTAGTGTACTGCACAGTTCCTTCCCAAAAGAAGTTTCTGCAAGCCACTCCAACCCTCTTAATGTCCTCTTTAGCTAAGATGAAACAAGAGGTCCAAAAGCCAAAATCACCCATGAGAACACTATTTATTAAAACTGCCCTACCAACATAGTACATATTTTTATCGCCCACATTTTGATTTCGACCACTATTTTTTCCACAAGCAATTGGCAGTCAGATGTGGACAGCCTACCTGCTTCGATGGGGCCTCCTAAATACCAGAAAGGGAGTTTCCCTTTACTAAACCCCAAAATTTTGAGTAGATCTTCTTTCAGTTCAGGGCTGACCCCAGATATTATCATTACAAACTTCTTCATATTGATTTTCATACCAGAAGACTTAGTAAACTTATCAAAAGCTCCTAATAATAAACACTCCACATAGCATATTGGAAAATTAACAGAAAGTCTATCAGCAAAAACTAATTGACTAAGCTTCAAAGATTTACATCTGGGATGAATTAGTAGAGTACACTCCTTTGTATCTGCCTGTGAAGAATCCAATATTGAAACTATCTGGTCCAAGTTATTTTATCTCAAGAATAATGAGCAAAACCTTCAGGACTTCATTTTGTTGGAAGGGTTTACTTAGGAACATTTGTTGGCCAAGAGTAAGAACCCTCCCAAATTTAAATACCACCAGAAGGCAATGAGTTCTTTTATCATCAGCTTTGCCAATCATAATCTGAAAAAACTTTAGCATATGTTCAATGACCTTGTCCCTGCCCTCAATTCTCTGAGTTCCATCCATAAGGGAATTCACATAGTTGGTTCGCTTCCTTCGTTTTATCATTGAGAAGAATAGCTTAACGCATTGATCACCCTAAGTAGTCTAGTCGAATTTACTTTGCTGTCTCATCATACGTATTGAGCTTTTCAAAGTTGCACATATTCTTGTCTGATTGACATCTCCACCTCTTGTAGAGTTCTATCTATGGGGTTATTATGTAAACAGTTTTTGGGCATCTTTAACTTTAGCTATTAATATATCATTTTTTAATGTACGCTGCCTAAATAACAACTATTAAGCTTCTTCAGATGGTGTTTCATAGTTGGTAACTCATACAACCAGAGATATAGTTGTCCAAGGCAGCTTGAACTATAGAACTCAAATCAGGATGCTTCAATTGAACTATAGAACTCAAATCAGGATGCTTCAATTGAACTATAGAACTCAAATCAGGATGCTTCAATTGAACTATAAAACTCAAATCAGGATGCTTCAACCACATATTGCAGAACTTAGAAGGACCACTATAACAATGATGCACTTCAAAAGAGATTAAAATAGGAGTGTGGTATGAGATTCCCTCAGGCATAAACTCATCATGAACTGGCATATCCAATATCCATGTTGATCAGGCATCTATCAATTTTAGAAAAAACAATTTTAGAGAAAAATCTGCTTCTGTTCTTCTGTCTATTAGACCCAGTGAAGAAGCTCAGTAATTTCACAATGGTGTTTACACAATCCCTGAACTCCATAATCTTTACAGTTGAGATTTGCTATCCTCGAATTCTTTCATTTGGATCGAGAACATTGTTAAAGTCTCCAAGAACACCTAACCGGAAGTGATCATGCTTTAACTTATCCTTTTTAAGCAATCCTAAAATGGCAATCTCAATGAATCTTCATTAAAATCATAGATAAATGTGAGATAGAATGATTGATTTGATGAATGTTGGTACACTATGCAATGACCATGTTGAGCCGACCTTTCCAAAATTTCCACATCATACTCAGCTAACTTCCAACAAACCAATATTCTTCTTCTTTGATGAAACTCATTATTGATGTGCTTGCCCCATCCAAAGAACATCTTATTATAGAGTTTTTCAAAATTTCTATATCTTATTTTGGTCTCAACCAAACCAACAATATGTGACTAAATTTACCTAAAGAAGGATAGACTATCCTCTTGTTCATTGGGACCATCAAGAACTCTAATGTTCCAGCATGGAATAATCATGGTGGTGGTTCCCTCCCCTCCCTTCCCCTGCCCTCCCAATTGATTCTCCCCTATGTTTGAAAGAGGTTGATAAAGACTCATCACAGTTTCTAGAGGAAACTCTAGCCCCTGATCTCTAGGGACAGTTCTAAATCTCTCATTATCCACATTGCTTACTGCATCACCATCGGTTACAATATACGTGGCTGTTGGCCTGTTGATAGGAACCCATACTTGTTTAGAAAGGTTTTTCTATTTTACAAATTATTTTAAAATTTTGAAGTACTTTTCTCTGTTTTACAATTATTTTTAAATTAATATACAGAATTTAATAAATGGTGAAGATTCAGTTTCAACTATGAATGTCTGCTTAAGTTATTATTTAACTCGACTACTATCAATAACATTAGAATACGTCTACATTTTGCATATGGAAAAGATGAAGAAAATCATGTTTTATACTATTTAATGTTTACGACCAAAAAAATAGAGGTTATATGTAAATTTTTGAGAATTTCTTATTCTTTTGTTATTTTTCTTTTGAAATTGGATGATTTCGCATATGATCAAACACAAATTTATTTATTTTTTGGGGTTTAATCAAGAATATGATCAGCTTTGCCAACTGTAATTATTTTCTAGCTGTGAACTTTAAGGTAAAAATCTCCCAATAAATGTATTTTCTAATATTCGAACATTCACACTTATATTTTGTTTCTTACCCCATTTGCAAAAGCTAATGACTGACCCTCCACTCGACCCCTGCCACATTCGACAAGGTATAAAATTCATTCCAGTTATGTGACGAGAGAATGTAATGGCCTCCATAATCCAAATGTGGCCCCAATATTAAGCCATATTCTTAACTAGTTCCATTTGATGATTTTCGGTAAGAAATCTCTCTGTCTCTCTCTGTCTCTTTCTCTCTTCCACACAGACACATCTCCATCCAAATGGATTGTCTAATCACTTTGATTTTACATAGATGACTTTTAGAATCGTACCATCTTCTAGAAAATGGATCCGGATTCAAGTCCCAATGGCGAAGAGCCGGCTTCATGGGAGCTATACAATATAAATCTAGTGCCTTCTGAGGTATTCCTCAAGTTTCGTAAAGAACTTGAAGGGTACAGGCTTGGTCTCAACGTAGAGGTATATATTTTAGCCTATCAGTTATTTTTTACTCTATTTTTTTAATAACCTGAATAATTTTTAATCTCGTATGAAAATGAATGTCGTTGGTTTTCTCGTTCTTATGTTAATGTAGAATTTTATAGGGTATTCTTTTCGCATGCAATGGATATAAGCCAATGGGAAAGAATTGATCAGGTTGGCGGGCAAATTAACATCAAAGTACTTCTATAGTTCATTCTCTGTGATATTCCTCACAAATGGGTTAATTTGGTACTCGTGAATAACTGAAAAAAGTCACTTCGTGGGGGTTTCTTCAACTTAATATACCTCATTAAAATCTATATGTCATGAAGTTATCCTTTGTTTCTATTTTGTAATTGATAATTAAACGGTTCTTTGTGCAATTTATAGGACATTGCTACATTTGCAACCTCTCCCCCTCCAAAAAAAATCGTACATTTATTAGCTGGCTAAAAAGTGAACAATGAATGACCCATTGTATCATATGCAAATATGATCGATAGTTAAAAGGTCTTTTTATGGATAAATTTTACGCATACATACATTTTAGAGAAAACTAAATCTGACCTTCTTTTTATAAACCTGACATTTTATCACTAGACTACCCTAAATCTCAAAAATCACAATGGTTGATAATGCACTTGTATGTTGTGGCAGCTATATAACGCCCCAACCAACGATGTCCAAACAAAGTTGGTATTGAAGCCATTATCACCGAAGCGAAGATGGAAGTTCATCTGTGAGCCTATACGTCTGGAAGTTAGTCTTCTTTCCAAGAAGATATCTATTACTAAATTCCTCAATCTTCAGGTTCAGTTCTACCCTTCTTCAGTCAAACGCATGCTCGGATTGTTAGTTTTGCACTCTACCTATTGCTTTCTATTTTTGTTTATTATGTATACATACGTTCCACAATTCTAAATGCAAAAATGATATGCTCTTTGCTAGACAGATTATCCATTATGCGACTAAAAGTTCTTCTATTGTGGAAATATGCAGCTAGGTCTCGGCCATAGCTTTTCGCTAAAGTCTTTGAGATGGAAATTTAAGCTTACTACACGTTTGGGTAGAGATGGTGTGTCTCGAATTCGGAACAAAACATCTCTTGGTTTGTGTGAATTCTTTGATTTGCGGTTAGGATGGAGGGCTGATTATGATCTTCCTATAATCAAAGGGTGAGTGTATAATTTTGCTTACTCTTATTATATAAAGGAAATGCATAGTGATTGAGGATAATCTACATTGTTATTGGGGGAACTATCAGTGGAATTGAACCCCTTTGGGTGTACAAGATGATACTTTTACCTAAATGTGATATCAAAAATCAACACCTATTAGTTACGAAGTTCTTATGGGTTTGAGAACTTTTATCCTTCTAAAAGTAGTTGTCGTTTTTAATGCATCATGTATTCTTGTGGGTGATAACTAAGGTAATATCGCACTTTCTTTTGGAGTTTATTGACTTTTAAAAAAATCGATAATTCAGTTTGCATTGAAATGGTATAATTATTGTACATGAGATCTACTTTCTTTCTTGGCTTTTGTTTGTAGTTTGTTGTAAAGGGTACAATCTCATAGCTTGATACTTGGTCTTTTGTATTCTTCCTTTGATAGGGCTATTGGAAATGATGAAGCACTATTCAACATGAATTCTGGACATTTGCAAGCATCCCTTGATAGAGTTGAAGCTATCTTCACCCTCCGAAATGATTGTCTTATTGACACACTTGATGATAACAATGATTAATGCTTTGAACTGAAACTTTCAATGTTTTGGGAACTTTTTCAATACTTTTTTAAGTTATAGTACCCCTCGAGGAAAGGGCTTGTACTCCATTTTCAATTTTTTTTTTTTTTTTGATGTTTTCCCTATCGTCTCAATTTCAAAAAGCAACTATATCTTAGAGAAAGGTCATGTCCTTAAGAGCTTAATTCAAAGGCATTTTTTTTCTTTTTTTGGTGGTGGTAAGGGTGGGGAGGAGGGGATCAAATGTAGTCACATAGACATTATGTTAGATCTAGGAGTTCACTCTTAGAAACAATAATAAATAATAAGAAGGAAAAATTAACAAAGGACACAAGAATTTTACGTAGAAAACACTAAACTAGGAAAAATCACAAACGATGCACTAGAATTTGGTAGTTTAGAAGAGATTTATTTCTTTAGTTACAAGCTGCTATACTTTACAACACCTAACGAGTAGAGGCCTACAAGCAATTCTATAGCCATAAAATCGAGCTATCAATGCAAGAAACAGCCCAAAATGGACAGAAACAGACAGCAGCCGAAGAGCCAACGGCCGACACGGGCTATGTTGTGTGACATGGCCAGCCCGAGTCGAGCACTTGGATGATGCTCCACTTTTCTAGCCAAGCAAAATGGTTGCTCCTCTTATCCCTCGGGTCATGCCGGTTGTTCGAAGCCTTGAACCGCAATTTTTCTAAGCCCAAACACCTGTTAGGTTCCACACAACCCCAACAATCTCCCACTTGGAGACCAATAGCTCAACCCCGTTGTCACTATGCACCCATCTAGTTCATCAACCCTGCCTCCTCAACAAGTGAGACCAATCGAGATTTTGCACAACATCATCATCCCGACATCAACTCCTTGGGCTAGCATGTTCATCATTATCTTGCTACCCAAAGTCTTCTCAAACCCACCATCATCCGAAGCAAGCTCTCACTCAAATTGATCAACTTCATGCATAAAAACACCATGCAACACTGGCTCACCAACATCAGTCAATAAAACATAATGAAGCGAAAGTGTATACCTCTGGGCATTACTTTTTGTTGACATTGCCGACTTTCTTATCATACTAGGTTTTTGAAACTCATCTCGTGGAGCAATCTTCTATCTCTCTGTCATTCTCACGATCTCTCTGTCGTCATCCCTCTCTTCAATTAATGGTAATGTTGTTGTTTTCCGGCAACATCAGGCGTCCACCTCATCTTCTCCTCACTTCTCTGGCAACCTACTCAACCCTCGACAAAGATTGAGTAAGCTTGCTATTCTCCTTCTCTACAATTGCGTGTAGTTAGGGTTTTGGGAAGTTTTGATAGCTTAAAACAAAAATTGGTGTTTAGTTTGTGGCAATTACTTTTTTTGTTCGATTCCGATGCTTAATTAGAGATTTTGATTGAATTTGAAACATTAGAAATTGATGCATGATGACGATTTGGCTTTTGCAAAAAGTTAGGATTTGTGCAATTGGTTTTTTTTTTTTTATGAAAAGTTAATCACCACCTTAGTTGGAATAGTAAATCATATTAAAATGTCTTTGGTAGAGAAGATAATAATGCTTCTCGATTAAATAAGGTGGAAAAAATTTTATAAAAAAGTGGAGAAAAGCTTATTTATGATATTTTAATCTTTTACTTTTGCATGTTCAGTTAATCAAACAAGGTGAACGCTTGCTCCGATTTAATTGAAAATATCGAAGAAAGTTTTATAGAAAATAAATATTAAAAATTCTAAATTCTTTTATCTTCTTATGCAAATTCTACTTTGATTAGTGAAAGTACATGCAGTTGACTTGGCTATCTTGACTCCGAGAAAATACCTAACTAAACCTAAGTCTTTAATGGTAAAACCTTATGAACGTTCTGTTTTATAGCTTATAATGAAATATATAAGATTGCCTAGATGCTTGCTTGAAACCATAGCCTTATCTTTCTAACTTACCATACTTTTGTAACTTTATCTTAAAAAAGTTATTGGTGCCTGCATTTATAGCTCATCATCCATAAACCCATGGGAAAAACAAAAAAGCATTGTTGATGAAGACGCCATCTTTTTGTAGTTGCCAAAGCTATAAGCACTATGTTTCATCTCAAGGAATGAGCTTAGATCGAACTTTAGGACTGTATTTTGTATTTAAATTTTATTAATAATTCTATGTGAACATAATTATAAGTTTTTGTAAAATTTCATTTGATCGATGTGAATATAATAATAAGTTAATTTGAGACATTGATTTGATTTTCACGTGAATTTAATAATGAGTTAATAATTCTATGAGAATTTATAAGTTTTTGTAAGACTTGATTTGATTGAAATGTGTGTTTGATTATAAATTAATTGAACTATTGGGATAATAAATGATAGTGTTACTGACAAAATTATGTGCTTAATCCTTCTATATTTTGGTGAAATCAATCTTTCCATGAATTAATAAGTATAGGTATATATGTCTTTCATTTAAGTTTAGAAAGTTTTTTTGTGATTTTTGTTAGTAATGCTTACTGTAAACAGTCTCAAAATTGACAATCATGGATCCAAGTAGAAAGTAGATGTATAAGAGAATTGATGGAAAGTATCTAAGTAAGGTATTTGTCGCAAAATTCGATGAGTTCATTTTTGTATGCTCACAAAAAGAGAAGGTACGAGTTCAAAGTAAGATTCTGAAGTGAAAAAAATTGTGGTGCGAGAAGGTACAAGTTCGATTGAATGACAGGGTCAATAAGGTGCTGCCAAACCTAATGGTGATATTGTTACATGGATGATCGATGATATTTGTGCAACATTGAAGCTTAAAAGGGAAACAAATGTCGGATTTAAGAAGCGGTCGGACATAACAAGAAAAATAACTGGCCCAAAAGCAAATATAGGGCACGAGTCATGGGTTAATATCGGCTACTAAGTGGGCAAAACTTTAGTAAGGAAACCTTATGTAAGATAAACTTTGATTAATGCAATCTTTTCTAAGTTATAATTTTGATGACAAGGTGACTTCCTGAATGCACCTTTATTGACAGGCCATCAAGTATAAAAGGAACCCTTCTTTTGCTAAGTTATATGTTGAGACTCATTTATAGGTTGATGAGAATGGTTAGAGGATTTGGCGTGATGCTTATGCATAGAGCATTTATGTAAGTTACTTAATTTATCAACATAAATTCTTATACTAAATCATCACATACTAAATTATGGTGTTTTATTTGCTTCAACTTTTTACATAATTGTTGCCTTCATTATGGTGTAGGAATCTTATGAGAAATTTTGAGAACAGTTGCTATGGAAGAAGGGATAAAAACACCTATCAAGACCGGTTGTTCTTGAAGGCTTCTGAAGGCTAGAGTAAAAATAACACTATATACGAACTTGGTAGTGAGCTTGAAGTCATGTTTGAGAGACCCTCCAAGTGTAGAGGATCTACTCCAGAGAGTTCATCATCCACGTCATCTTTAGTCACTCAACTTCAAGATGAATTGCAAACAACCCAATCTTGCTCTATTCGACTAGGGAAGAGCTTATGATGACTTAAGAAAAATTGATTGCAAGTAGAAGGGAGCTTGATGAACTAAGTTGTGATATTCTAGAGCCTCGCTGCTCAATTTGAAAACTTTTCGGAGAAACTTGGACACCCCATGTATAACAACTCGAAAGCTCGCCTTTGGAGTCGGTATGTTTGGTTTTAGCCTTTATCTTTAATTATTGTTAATTTTGTAAAGTTAAAACTCTACTTGGATGAGATTGTCGGGAACTTACACGGGGATGTTGCTTATGGTTGTCGGAAGAATGTGATAGTTATTTATAAACAACTATGAGAGTTTGTATTCGTTGATTGTTGTGTGGATGGAATTGCTCATTTTATTGTGGTTTATGTGCAAAAGTTGTACCACATTTTAATTTTGGCAGCTAGCTATTTTGTATAGTAGGTTTCACGGTCGGGAAATAAGGAACAAATATTATTAAAAAAATTGACAATTTTGACATCAAATATACCTCCGGTCTCAATAGCTACACATATATAATGATTTTGAGACCGAAACTTTTTGTCTTTATTCAATATTGTTGTAGCAAAGTATTTGAAATAGTTATTTGGATTATTTTAGTTGATTAGTTGCGTGATTAAAACTGTTGTTTGTAAGGTTTTTTTTGTAATTTTTCACATCTTCAATTTTTTGGTAAGCGAACCCACCCATAATGGTCCCTAACTCGGGGATGCCCAACGAACTTACTTGGGCTAGAGGGGGATGTCAAGGTCCAAATCCCCCCAACCACCACAATTTCCTCAAATTTGAGGAAATTGCTCCCCTAGATTCGAACCTAGGACTGGAAAAGAGGAGATGGGGTCGATGGGCCATTGACCCCCTTGACATTCTCACGTCTTCAAATGAGTTGTAAGCTTTTATATCTTTTTGATCTTTTGATCAATTAATGATAAAAAAACAAAAACTATGGGAATGAAGAGGAGTAAAGAAGGGGTAAGGGTTACTCTTATTCTTATTTACTCTCTAACACATGTCTTTCAAATATGAACAAAGGATGTTGTTATTCTTGTTTGTTCTGTCTTACCTTTTTACTTTCTTCTCAACTGGACCTACTCTTAATAATTAGGTCTTTTTTTGATTAAATATTTACGATTATCTTTTAGTATATTCTCAAAATCAATTTTATAATGTTCAAATTTACTTAACTTTATATGTTACTTAACCTAAAGTTTCTTTCAGTTCAAAAGAGTATACTTAAGCATAACAAACAAGGAAAAAACATAAAAAAAAAAAGAAAAAGAGAAAAGAAAACCACATATGCACCAATCCATTCTAGGTATTTTTAGAAGGTCGGTGATTTTTTTTTTTGAATGGGTAAGTACAATAATTAATAGGTAGCCTTTCTTGCAACGGTTCTACCTAAGTTGTCCTCCATTAATTTTGACAGTTAGCTATTTTGTATAGTAAGTTTCTGGTCAAGGAAATAAGGAACAAATATTATTAAAAAATTGGCAATTTTGACATCAAATATACCTCCGGTCTCAATAGCTACACACATATAATGATTTTGAGACTGAAAATTTTGGTCTTTATTCAATATTGTTGTAGCAAAGTATTTTAAATGGTAATTTGGATTATTTTAATTGATTAGTTGCATGATTAAAACCGTTGTTTGTAAGGTTTCTTTTTGTAATTTTTCACATCTCTAAATTTTTTTGGTAAGCGTACTCACCCATAATGGGTCCCTATCTCGAGGCGATTGCCAAGGGCTTATTGGATTGGAAAGGGGGGATGTTAAGGCCCAAAACTACCCCCACCACCACAATTTCCTCAAATTTGAGGAAACTGCTCCCTGAGATTTGAACCTAGGAGGGGAAGAGAGGAAGATGGGGTCGATGGGCCATCGACCCCTTTGACATTCTCACGTCTTCAAATGAGTTGTAGGTTTTTATATCTTTTTTATCTTTTGATCAATTAATAATATAAAAACAAAAAATATGGGAATGAAGAGGAGTAAAGAAGGGATAAGGGTTACTCTTATTCTTATTTACTCTATAGCACATGTCTTCCAAATATGAACAAAGGATGTTGTTACTCTTGTTTGTTCTATCTTATCTTTCTTACTTTCTTCTCAATCTGGACCATAATTAGGTCATTTTCTTTGATAAAATATTTCCAGTTATCTTTTAGTATGTTCTCAAAATCAATTTTATAAAGTTCAAATTTACTTAACTTTAGATGTTAATTAACCTAAAGCTTCTTTTCAATTCAAAAGAGTATGCTTAAGCTTAACAACGAGGGCGGAGGCATGACCAGGTCAACAGTGTCCATGGACACGCTTGGCCCAAAAATATCTAAGTGATATATATATATATATATATATATATATATATATATATATATATATATATATATATATATATATATATATATATATATATCAGAATTATAAAAATTAAAATAGTGGGCAAGTGGACACCCTAAAATTTGGCCCAAGAAAAACTGGACACCCTTGCCTTGATGGACCGACCCGTACTGTGAGACCCTCAAGTCTCTCTCCTCTCTCAGGCTCAGCTCTGTCTCTCTCTCTCTCTACTCCTCGGTCTCTTAACGCTGCTCTCAATTCTCTCTCTCCCATGCTTCCTATTAGGCTCTTTGTATCTCGGCTCCGGCGGTTCCTCTCTCACCCTCTCTAATCTCTGCTCTTGTTGGTCTCACTCTGCTCTTGGCCTCTACCGTCATTGCCTCCGTCCCACACTCGCTGCTTTCTCCCTCTCTGCTCTCAACCTCACGGCATCGCTCGGTGCTCGGTCTCCTCTCTGCTTTCCCCCTCTCTCGTTGGTCTCACTCTGCTCTGACCTCTACTGCCGTCGCCTCTGCCCCTGCCGATATTCTCGCTGCTTTCTCCCTCTCTGCTCTCAACCTCACGGCGACGCTCGGTGCTCGGTCTCCTTTCTGCCTCGCTGTGACGCTCGGTGCTCCTTCTCGATCTTTGGCCAGCAAGCAGCCCACCTACACCACACCGGCGACTCTCACCTCACCTCCTCAGCCTCAATTTGAAGTTAAACCCTGGGTTTTTTAAATTCAGGTATACCTTTAAAATTTAACCTCAGTTAGACTTTAATTATGTGATGACACTGAGTTAGCGTTAGGAGGTTCTTGGTTTGGTCTGTTTCTAGCCTTTGAAATTCAGCCTCCTAACCCACTACCAAGAATTAGTATAACATCATTTGTCTTTCTCCAATGGACTTTGCTCACTCACTGCTTTGAGCCTTTGAATTGATTGAAAAAAATTGCTATGAATTGATTGAACAGTAATCAGTAAACATATAACATCATTTGTATGTCTCTGGCCAACAAGAACTTTGCTCACTCACTGCTTTCCAATTAGTTATTTTATTATTTTGTTAATTAGTTGTTTTGTTTGACTGTGATTTGTTGTATAGTGTTGTGTAGTTGTGATTGCTGTGATCGTGTTTTTGGGGTTTGTGTTAAATTGTTTTATTTTTTTTGTTCTTTGTCCAGTTTAATATGGGTCGACACAATTCTATTTTTTTTTCCTTGAGCCTTTGAATTGATTGAAAAAAATTGCTATGAATTGATGAACTTTTTCTTTCCCGCATATGTTTATCAATTTCAATAAGTGGACACCCTTGTTTGAAATTCCTAACTCCGCCACTGCTTAACAAACAAGGAAAAAAAAAGAAAAGAAAAAAGAAAAAGAGAAAAGAAAACCACATATGCACCAATCCATTCTAGGGATTTTCTCGGAAGGTCGATGATTATTATTATTTTTTTGAATGAGTAAGTAAAACAATTAATAGGTAACCCTTCTCGTAAGGGTTCTATCTAAAGAAGAAAAGGGGATAGAGAACCAAACTAAAGTAGAATAAATAGAATGACCAAACTTGGTCACCCGAGTTAACGACTCGATTCCCTCTTTACATGTGTGATGAATAAAAACTTGATTGCACCTCCGAAGAAAACAATGAGTGTCTTGAATCGGCGTCCGAATTTCCCAAGGAACCTGGATTTCTTCTTTAATTGCTCTAATGATAGTTAGATTATCTCCTTCCAAAATGATAGAATGAAACCCCGCTTGAACCGCTACTTTGACACCATTTCTCATGGTAGTAGCCTCCACTAAAAGCACCGAGGATGTCCTCAAATTTGTTGCTCCAGACTTGTAGAAACCTTCTATCCCAACTTTTGATCACGAAGCCTCCCGCCGCCACTCGAAGAAAACCTTGAACCATCGAAGTTGACTTTGATAAATCCGCCACGTGGTTTGTGCCAACAAATGAGATGGTTAGAAGTGTTGACACGTAGTGGGGGATGTGAGGATGAGTTGAAATATTGATCCAAGTATGCTCCTAGATCGCCATTCAGCCCAAGATGATTTGTCTCGAAGGATTGTAGTAATGGAATTTAAAGATCCATTGTTGAGGACTTTATCATTTTTGCTCTTCCAAATACCGCATAACGAATGAATCAATCGGATCATCCGAGTTGGTTTTCTCGACTTTCCGAATGTATAGATAATATGGTTCACGAGAGGATTCCGGAATTGGATAAGATTTACCTCTAGCCACTTGTGCCGAAAGTTTGTGTCCCGGTATCCATGACACAATTGCATTGTGAGAAAAGATGGTCAATTGACTCACAATGGACTTGACAAAGTGGACAAATAGTATCAATGTTCAACTTTGTTTTAGCTAGGTTATCCCATGTAGATAAAGTATTGTGACCAATTTGCCACATAAATATTTTCAACTTAGGCATCAAATCCATATTCCAAATCCATGCAAAATCCCATGATGGTGAATAAGTAGGAATATTATGGGCATTTGAGGCGAACTTAATCGTAAACTTTCCACTTGCTAGACAAACACCAACAAACAGAATACTCAATGTCTAAAAAGAGAGAGGAATAATCTTAATAACTTGACAAACACCAGCTGAAAGAAAAGAATTAAGACGTATCGGATCTCACTCTTTACCCGGGGTTATAAATTCACCGACTGAGGCATCCAAGGAGGGAATATTCGGAAGATTACTATCATAATAATTCAATAACTTAAAATTACCACACCAAAAATCAAGCTAGAAATTTCGTATTTTTGCCATTACCTATTTTGCATCTTAAGTCTCTTTTGAAAAGATCACGTTCTTTAAGCAAACATTTCCAAACCCAAGAATCGAAGCTTTTATTTTCCTTGAGAAAAAATCCTACGATAGAGGATACTTAGTTCTCATAATCGACCCCCAAAAATTATTTTCTTCATATAAGTATTTTCAAATAAGTTTACAAAGAAAGACTTGGTTAATCGCCTCGATTTTCCTAATGCCCAAACCCCTCGATTTCTTGGGAGTACAAATTTTATCCCAAGCTACTATTGGTAACCCAGTGGCATCCTAAGATTTTTTCCAAAAAAATCCCGATTAATTTTATCCAGAGAGTTAGACGTACTTTTAGGTAGTTTAAAACTCTACATCACATGAACAAGTAGAGATTCAAGATTAGACTATGTAAGTACCGCCCTACCGCCTTAGACAACGAATTAGCTTTCCAGCTTTGTAATTTGTTATCTCGCTCTCGTTAAAAGATCCGCAAAAATAGAGTTGTTAGCTCACCTTTGAAAACTGGACTACCTAGGTATTTTCCCAAAGAATTTGAGTGCGGAATATTAAACACAAAGGAAATCGTATTCCTGTCGGCGAGTTGAAGAATTTCTGGAAAAAACAATCGCTGACTTATGAAAATTAATAAGTTAGCCAAACCGACTACGAAATCATTCAGAATACTATGGAGCCTAAGACAAGTCTCAAAATTGGATTAACAAAACAAAAGGTTATCATATGCAAACAGACAAGCGGGGATTTTTGGGCTCGCGGACAAATTTTAATACCAATCCCTAATTTAGGGTTTAAGGCGGCGAGATGAAGCATATATGCCAAGACATCCATAGACAATATGACTAAATATAGCGACAGGGGTCACCTTGCCTCAATCCTCTAGATGATCGGAAAAAACCACAAGACTCATCGTTGATGACAATTGAATATGTAACCGAAGTAATACATTCACATATCCAATTAATCCAAACTAAATGAAAACCAAGTCCTTGAGACAAGCAAAGAAAAATCTCATTCAATTCTATCATAAACTTTCTCCATATCCAATTTCGAGTCCAATATAAGCTTGTTTCCCTTGAATATTCTCAAATTTATTAATGACTTCATGTGCCACAAGAATATTATCATGAATATCCCTATTAGGCACGAAGACACTCTGGTAGGGGTTGACAATCCTTTGTAAAATAGGCCTCAACCTATTGACTAGAATTTTTGAAATAATCTTATAAAGACTGTTGCACAAACTAATCTAAAATGCGAAGTAAATGAAGGGCTTGTAACTTTTGGTATTAACACAATGAAGGTATGATTAACCTCTTTCAATAATTTTCCATTATTAAAAAAAAAATCCATAATGCACGCAATAATGTCATTACCAATAATATCCCAATGCTACTTGGAAGAACCCGACGCCAAAGCCATCATGCCCTCGAGCTTTAATTGGGTTCATTTGAAAAACAACGGTTTTGACCTCAGCAGGTGAAATCGGGAGGATGAGTCTGGTTATTATCCTCATTGGTAAGCCGGACCGACAAATTAGTGCATATCTCGTGTTCTATTAGTACCCTATTGAGACTTAAATCTTTGAGTAAAGTTCGTTACAAATTTCCGTTGAATCTCCTCTTTATTATGGATCCATCCTCCGGACTCATCTTTAATTCTAACTATATTTAATTTTTGCTTTTGGAAAGAACAACTATGATGAAAGAAATTAGAGTTTCGTCACCCTTAGTCAACCATTTTTTCGATAAAATTTTCCTCAATATATCCGATTGAACAAAAGAAGTCGCTCCCTTTGTTTGATTAAGCGAGCTTGCCAATGTAATAATCTATGATTACAACGGTCGGACAAGATTCTGTCTTCCGCACTCGTAAAAGATTCGAATTCCTTTCTAACTTGTGAGAGTAGTTATTACGGACTTTAGAGGCCCAAAGTTTAAGCTTATATTTAACATTTTTAAGTTTACTAATAACTTTTGTACGTAAACTTCCCTCGCTGGTGCCCATTCTATTGCTGCTTGACAATTTATATGGACCTACAATTTATGAAAGAATGAAAGCAGTAAAACAAATAGTAGATCGTTGAGGTAGGGGTAAAAAGGTCACTGCCGTATATACCTACCCACATACATCAACGCGTTGCTGCTGATGGTTTTGCTTTCAAAACCACGACCCACTTCCTTTTGCTTTCATCAAACGTCAAATATAGGATTTTCATCCAAATCCGTATTCCAAAAATTTCACCATGCGGCTAGGTAGGGCCTAAATATCATATCATATTGTAAATGTCGATTGATGTGTAAAATTTTTATTTTAAGATTATATACTATCAATCTCTCTTTAAACTTAGATAATTTTTGTATAATAGGAACTAAATTTGGATATTAATCGATTTATATATGTATAATTTAAAATTATTGGCAAAATTACCAATATTGAATCTCATTCAAGTTATAAATTTAGATAAGTTTAGATGATTAGATCTCAGATTATTCGACATATGGTCCCATTTTTTTAATCCGAATTTCTAAATTTTTAAAATTATAATTTTGTTTCTTTAATAAACTATTATTTTGTTTTACTCCATATATCATAGAAAGTACCAATCACTTAAAACTGTAAAATTTTCAAGACAGTACTAATCAAGTTGATAACGATGCATTATTACCAAATAATAATAGGAAAATAAATCCATCTACAAGTCTAGTTCAAGCTAGATTTGGGTTGTTTCATATAAGTTTCAGTAAAATTTTCCTTTAAAAATAAATAGTTTAGACCCGTGCTATATAGTGAGTTTAAGAAATTATTGAATCATTAAATGATGTTATATAGTGAGCTCATTTTCTTCGATTACTTAATTTTACTAAATGATTTGTAATATTTGACCAATTTAAAAAGATTACTATTATTATATAATGATAATGATAGTAAGAAAACAAATCCATTTGCAAGTCTACTTCAAGCTAAATTTGGGTTGTTCCATGTACCTTCAAGTAAACTTTCCCTTTAAAAATAAAAAGACGAAATTTTAGAAAGTTAACTTAATTTTAAATGCCAAATCAAACATAAATTTGGATAACTCAATTTAACTTTTGAATGTCAGAGAATTATACAAAATATACGCAGCCTTCAATCGAATAATAAGACTTATCTAATATCCAAGAGGAGCATGTGAAAGTTTAGGTTGAATCATGTGGCTCCAAAATTGGACAAAATAATTTTCTGGTCTGAAAAATTCAACTGACACACCAATCCACATGCCCATAAAATTCCAGCTCAATACAATCTTACATTTCTAAGTTTGTTCAAATCTTGATATCTCTATACTTTTAGCTTTAGGCCCACAGCCCCCTCTAAACTTAACTGGCCGGCTGGTGGTTGAGATGCCATTTCTCTCCCATATCACACTTTTGTCCTCTTTTCTGCCTTCTCCATTCCATGACTACTACTTCATCAAATATCATTATATATCACTGTATCCAAACTCAATCCAAACTTTGTTCTTGTAAATACCCGTCAAACCAAATCCTGCTAATCTCGGGCCGATGTCATCCAAGGTTGCCTGCTCCGAGCTGGGCTTGATCGCGCTTTCTGGCCATGGCCGGAGACTCCGGGGAGCTCACCGGTTGCCTTGCAGAATGTGAGTTAGCCCTTCCATCTGTTCTCCATCTTTGTCTTGCCTTTTCTGTGCTTTGATGAGTCAATAAAGGAAGAGCCTTAACCTCAGCTCACTTTGGGTGGGAGATGGTGCTGGGGAAGGGGAAGGATGTAGAGGACAATGCCCAACAACCTCTTAAAACTCCCTCTTAAACTCGAGGTTGATGAAAACATTATTGAAAATTGAGCATGTACTTGATGAAAGAAATTAAGAGCATATTACCTCTTTTCTTGTGTTCCAAAAACTTTTCCAATTTTGCTACTATATCTTGTCCTATCTGTTTAAAATTAGTATACTAGACTTAAAATTTGTCATTGTACTAGCTTTTATACTTTATTTAAACTCAAAATATAAAATAAGATAAACCTCAATATGTATAATTTATACTATGAAATATTCTCAGTATTTGAAAATGTATTATCTTGTTTATAGGAAAAATTGTATTTTGGTGTAAATATTATTACCTCAAGAATTTCATGTTACAATAATGTAATCCGACCTTATTTTTTTTATTGCAACTATAATTACAAGGAAGTTTTTTAATTACAATATTCTCATAAAATTAAATAAGATAATGTGAACACAATTAAAAATTTATTTGTATTACAAGATTAATTATATTGAACTAAATATTATGCGAGTAATATTAGGAAAATCAATTATAGGGCTCATTTATAAATTACAATGGTAAAATTCAATCGATATACTATCCCTCCGTTTTACAATATTTATCGTTTTTTGATTATGAGGCAATACCTGGAAAATACAAAATTCATGACAAAATTTGTGTTAATAGATCCGGTTGCTCTATGGTTTTATTGAAAATGAAAAAAGTTAATAAAAGTAAAAAGAAGATCAAATAGCACTTAGTAAGGATAAGATTCGTGAGTTAGTCATAATATATTGGGATTATAAAGAGAAAGATAGTATGAAAAAAAAATTATTTAAAGTAACATATTATAAAATGGAGGGAGTAATATCATCTAACCAATTTTATTCGATTCTCAATAATCAGGGAGATGCAAACCAAAGCCTCCACTGAAAGGATTAAAGAGGAAGACAAAGCAATTAAGCTCGAAATTAAGCAATCAATTCCTGTGAATGAAGAAACATTGAAGAGCAACAAGACAAACCTTCAATTCAACAAGCTTCAGCAATCAGAAGAAGAGATGGTGATCGAAGAGAGCAGAGTTTTTGGGGATTATGTGGCTCGAGAGGCCATTCTTGATGAAGAATACTGGGTATGTAGAATTAAATTAAACTAAAATAATCTTGCTTGCTAATTACTCCATAAT
Source organism: Talinum fruticosum (assembly GCA_021018815.1). Taxonomy (NCBI): domain Eukaryota; kingdom Viridiplantae; phylum Streptophyta; class Magnoliopsida; order Caryophyllales; family Talinaceae; genus Talinum; species Talinum fruticosum. Next base: position 98,623 of record JAITYX010000048.1, on the reverse strand, counting down.
GAATTGCTTGATATTTTTTTTAAGAAGAAAGAAAAGATGTTAATTTTGAGTAGAAATCTAAGCCAGAAGATTTTGTGTGTGATGGATTTTAATTTTGTGGTAGACAGCAGCTTGGCTGCGTGCGGAAAGCCACTGGGAAGATCGACCAAACGAAAGGTCAGTCTCTTTCATATATATTTATCCATCTCTCCCACCGATTTGTTACTCAGAAATATCACTAAACTATTTCAAAATATTTAAAAATGCCGCTTAATTTTTTCAGTTAAAAATATCATTAAATTTTATTAAATATTCAAAAATATCATTAAAATGGTTTTATTATTGAATGTTTTTAAACAGTTAAGTGGTGTATTTTATTGTTTTTTAAACAAGTTCATTGATATTTTTAATTGAAAAAAATTAAGTGATATATTTAAATATTTAAAAAGGTATAACGATACTCTCCCCCACTTGTTTCTTCTTAAATAATACTAGTGTCAACTTAATTTCTTTTGGACAGGGACATAAACCTTCCATCATTATAGTAAACCTACAATCAATTGCAAACTTAATCACAGGGATGACAGATAATCATTCGGATTGGATTAATTTGGGGTAGATTACATTGAAGTGACTAAGATTTAATTCAGTTTTTGTTTGGTTCTAGTTCGATTTCGGGTCAATTAATGTTTAGCCTAATAAGCCTATCTTGTTAGTAGGAAAAAAAGTACTTTGGTGAAAAGTATTCAATTTGACTTTGGATCTATTTCGAGCTAACTTTTCAGGTGTTGGGTTGAGTGTGGATTCAAGTAGGATTTCTTTTATGAGGTTAACTTAACCAACTCATGCAACAAAAATACCATGCATTAAGAGATCCAACAGTTCGCTTTGTAAACTTTAAAATCGATTTGTCATCTAGTTTAAAGACGGAGTAGAAACTTATCCAAAAGGGTGTGAATTGGTGAGTCTGGGGTAGTTGGATAAGTGTGATAGTTGGTCTTACTTTTACTATATGTTTGGACTTAATAAAGGGGAGGGGAATAGGAGGAAAAGAAGGGGAAGGGAGGTGATAAACATTTCAAAAAATGGAGGGGAAGGAGGATCAATTCATTATAAATTTTTGCGTCTCCTCCATTCATCCTCGATTTCGCAAAGAAGAAAAACAGAGTAAATGGGAGAGAGGGGGTGAAGCGTTCCCCTTCCCTCTCCTCTCTTCCCCTATTATTAATTTTTTCAAACAACGATAAAGACAGGTAAATGCAAACTAAGTATCGATCGAGATGTACAGCTAGGGGAAAACATACCGTACCATCGCCTGAAAATCAAGAATAGAGAAACTGCAATTATGTTCCTCGTTTTCAAAATTTTGATGGATGAGACTGACAGGGTGTATTTGATACAAGCAGTTTAGGTAGAGGTGAGTAGTACTACTAGGTCAACTTACTATTAATTATAATTTTAAATGTTCGACAAAGATAGTGGTTAAAATAATCGTTGTAACTTGTATATAGTGGCTTTGAAAAGCTACCTTAATTTTGTAACATCTTGAATGAATCAGATATGCAGAAAACTATAAAAGAAAATACGCAGACCAGGAGTATAATGCTTTAAAGAGGCGATGCAAAGGGTACCTTGGCCAAACTTGTATATGTGTTGTCACGGTAATTGTTTTTTTTTTTTTTCTAAATTACAATTTTTACATGGAAGTAAATTTTAATAAAATCATTACATGTAAAAATACCTTATTATAGATCTTCATACATTAAATAGGCCGAGCTTTAATTTTATACAGGTTAAAAAGGAAGATAAGAATGTAAAACGTACCGTTATTAAAAGCGTGGCTGGAACCTTGGATTTGAGCATACGTTACATGTTGCAAGGCGAATCCTTCCCTTGGGTAAGAACTTTTCTCAATTGTGAACAAAAATGCATGTGTTTGAATTCTCAAGTACCCTGCCCTGTATCAAATTACAGAGAAACCTAATCTGTAAAATCTTATTTGAAAACCATTGATTAATCGTACCCAAAGAAATCGATGGAAGTTTAACGAAACATTTTGTGATTTATTCCTAAACTCAAAAGAATTTCCCTAAAACGACTTTTGACTGACTGAGAATTATCTAATCAATCTAATTAAAATATCTGAAATAAGATTACTACATTATAGGAGAGGGTTAAGGCACCTGTACTCTGCAGCCTTGAGAGAAAGGAGAGCAACAGCAAATATGGCTATGTGGCCAACTTATGTGTTGCAAAATCGTCCCGCCGGAGAGGCATTGCCATCAACATGTTGAAATTCGCCATGGAATCTGCAAAATCGAAAGGTGAACATAAAATATTAAAATTTTATTTCTTGAAGCTATGAGAAGAGTGATTTATGAAAATTGATCAATCTTCAATGTCTAAACAGGAGTAGATAAAGTTTTTGTTCATGTACATAAACACAACACACCAGCCCAGAGACTCTATCAGAAGTTGGGTTTTCAGGTATGGAGATTCACAGTTTTACGTCCTTTTTTGTTTACCTTTGGCGAAAAATCTCATGCATTGCAATTTGTGATGCTTGTATTTGGTCAGATTGTGGAAGTTGCCAGCCCGCAGTTACAGGAAGAGCAGATGTACCTGCTCTGCATCAATATATGAATGAAATCACAAGGAAAATATTCCTCATTCTTTGCACCCAAATTCAAAAATTTTTTTAGCAGTGTAGTAGGATCCATCAAGGCAACATTCATACAGAGTTTCCCATTATTCAACTTAGATTTACCATTGTACTTCCCATATTGGGGAAGATTGATGTATTTTAAACTTCTTATCTCTTATCGGGATTTTGATTCGGCAGATAGATGATTCAGTCAAATTCAAGATGATTTGATTGAACATTTTAGCATAAGTTATGTTCTGAGTTTTAGATGAACAGATCATCTCAAGTTTGGGTTGCATTCAAAATCTTGTTATTCTAGTAAACTTCTCAAGAATTTGCAGTGAATATTAATTACACATAATTCAAGTCAATTTCATTTGCCGGTGTAGTTATTGGGTAGCCATTAGCCACAATGTTTTATCTGAGTTGGCCTTAACTTTAGTTGTTTGGGTAAACTCAACAGGGTAGTACGCCTCAAAACTGGCCCAAAATAAGAAAAATATAAACCTAACTTGAATCGACAAGTTTTAGCACTTACAACCTTTTTCTAATATTTACTGAAAAGAACGAATTGGTTCTCTAATTGAAGATGACTAACAAGAAGACACAAATTCTGCGAGGGTAAGCCATTTAACAGTCAAATGAGTCGCCTGATTAATGACAGACCAACTTACAAAAACTGGGTCAAAATCCCATTTGAGATATACAACACACTTATTTTGCCATAGCCCCTTCCTTCCCCCACAAGGCCAACAGCACCAAGCCACGCTGTCTATCTCGGTCTTTGGACTATTACGGTAACAACAGAGAAAACACACGGACAGCAGGAAGAGGGGGCGGGGAGGTGGGGGAACCTCATCAATCCACCAGAATTCATACGAGAGAAACCAAATTCAGCTTCTCTGTTTTGAGAATTGGCAAGTTTTATCAATGCACAGTATTTAGTACAAACGGTGCTTGCAGTATGGGTAAATGATCTGATCAAGACACAAACAAACAAGTCAACGGAACACCTGACAATGTTTGAATAAGCACAACACATTGTATTCACGCCAGAGGTTTCAGTCATACATAAATTTAAAAAAAAAACAAATACAACCGCTAACTTACTAAAGTTGATCCTTGGATCATGCTACAAAAGAGGTAGCAACCAATGGCTCCTCACATCAATTTTCTAAATACCAACTCAGGCAACACCCAAACAAGCCCAACCTCACCTTACCTAAAAAATGGGGGAAGGGCGGCCAGACAATAACAGCCAGTCAAAATGGTTAGAATAAGAAAAATCTGGCACAGCAGAATTGCCTTGTCCAAGCATCTGCAAGGGATGCATCCATGCATTTTCATATATTGATCACAATTTGCTCACCCAGAATGAAAAAAACAAACAAAGAAATGGAGTTCATAGATCAAAATGAAGGAACAGCAGAATAATGCAATGGCCCCTGTTGGAAATCAGACCGCTTGATATGGTCTAGAATTGGAGTTAGCTTCAACCCGATAACTTGTAGTTGTGGGTTTGAATGGCCATCCAAAAATGTCCTTGTAACCTGCCAAACATGAATTATGAAGGCATTAGACAGAGAACCACGTGCATCTGAAGCACCAAGGCATGTATAGTACTTTGCTTCTGGTCATTCAGTAGTGATCTCTTGTGCTCACCTTCATCAATATCCCTCAATTGAGTCATGAGCACTGATATAGTAGCTGCTTTGAATATATCTTCACTATGACAGACTCCTAAATAAGCACTAATATTCCAGCTCTGGTTTGTCAAAATCAGTCTAGAGTGGGTAGTGTGTTTGGGAGGTATGGTGGGTATAGATATAGTCTTACTGTCAAAATGCAGAGACTGTTTAGGTTGGATCCTAGATTAAAACCCGCTTATTATCCACGTCATTGAAAAACAACTAGAAGAAAATAAAGTACTTTGCTTTAGTGCAATATAATCTAAGCCAAAAGAGTTGCGGAAGAGTCCCCCGCCCCAAGGCTGTCCACAAGATGGGCAGAAAGAAAATCCGCAAACCAACTATCAATCCCAAGCCATAAACTAGCAGACAATGTGACATAATCTCATCCTTAATACATTTCTTACATGGAGACACTAAAGCTTGATCTTGTTTTTAACAAGGGAGAATCAGGGAGCACTTGTTAAAGGAAGTTAATTTGAAGAAATACTATTACACTTAATCAGGTACAGGGTAAATACTAACAGAAAAGGCATTTGACCTTAGTTTGTGACATGGCATGATAGAATCTTGTCTAAACATTTATCTCAATTCATTCACTATTAGCCTCCAGAAAATCAAATCATCATGGATAAACACATACACAAGTCGACATCCACCCTAAGTCTCTTATAGAAAGAGGTAAATTCAAGCATGCATCTAAGTGCATCACAACAAATTAGGAGCAAAAATTTACCTGTGTACAGCCAAAAAGTTTAAGCACCCTCAGTGACAAGCAACTATCCGCAATCAATCCCAAGGCCTCATCTGTGAGATTGCGGCACCATGAGAGATCCAGGCTTTGCAGATTTTTGCAACATTTAGAAAGGGAAATAGTAGTATTTTGACCGACCTACACAAAGCATAAATGTTTTCAGAATCCATACTATGTAAGGACATGCTGTCAGAGTTATTAAGAACAGAGGAGCAGAGGAAAAGGATAAAGTCCACAGCTGCAAGCTAAGGTAGATAGATACCTTTGAGATGTTATTAAGAGATAATTCTTTCAAAGATTCTCCAGAGGCTTCAAGGAAAGCCGCAATGGCATCATCACTGTCACAGAAAGGACACAGATATTAGAAGCTTTTAAATTGTTTTGAACAAAAGGTTAAATAACAAGATGATATGCCACAATACTCTTTTATGCAGATCATCCCATCTTTACTCAAATCATGGATTCCTATTTAAACATGAGAATATTCTGTTCAATTGATTTCAGATATCTTCCGAGCTTTCATCTTACTATCCATCCATGTACAGTCAGATAGCTATTTTGATATGGGAAAATAATTTTATATGTAATTAGAAACAAAGGAAAAAAAGATGCACTAATGAAATCATGTGAGGCAAGTGACACCACATTAGGCACCACAAAAAGGCCACAACAAAAGGAGGTTGTGAACAAGCAGACCAACAGCTGTACAAAATATGATCGAGAGGCTAGCAGGATCAAATAAGTCAAGCATATATAACTTAAAGAAACAACCTGAATGCATTCCGGCATAGCTTCAGATCTTGGATTCCATGACAACCATTTGCAAGATGGACCATCCCAATATCAGTCAACTTGGTCAGATGGCTAAGATCAAGGACACATAATTGAGAACATCTTTCAGCTATAACCTTCAGAGAAGAATCAGTCAGCTTTCTGCAAAGAACATCCACAAATGGTTATACAACTCATTAAATTTCTGTATAACACCAAAAGTCATCTCTTACAGATCACATTTTACCTACAAAAAAAAAAAAAAAAAAAGGCGCAGAACCTTATGTATGCATTTTTAAGAACTATGTGGACACGAGAATGGCAGAAAGAGATACTTACAGACAGTTAGCCAGAACAAGCTCCTTCATATTCTGACCATTTGAAATGACGAGTTGCTTTATAAATTTGTCAGATACATTGCCTATGCCCCTGAGTGACAGCACTTCCAGACATTGTAGTTTCTTGAGTCCTGGAAGTATACACATGGCATCTAAAGATTCGCAATCATCAAGATACAATTCTTGCAAAATTGACCCCAGTGCATTAGCAACATTTTCGATGCCAACATCAGTCAGAAGGGAGCATTGACTGAGATTCATAGAGCGCAATGCAGGAGCAGAAGAAACTAGTGCACTTAATCCAACATCTGAAATACGGCAAGCACCCTTCAGAGAAACCATAGTCAATGAAGGCAACCCTTTAGGTACTAGTGCTTTGAGCAGAGAGGAGTCTGACAGACAGTGCCCGCACAAGTCTAGTTGTAGAACCTGGTTTGAGATAACAAACAAATTACAACAATATTCACTTCGCAGACAAACTCAGTAACAAAGGAAAACAGTTTTCAATTGTGTTGCTTCAACTGTAAAGTGTTGGTAAGACAAAATTGGAAAGACTTTAAATATAGAACCATAGAGCAGAGCAGTTCAATTCACAATCGATTGTAACTGTTCATGGCATGAACTTAAACTTCCACGTTCAAACATCAGCTAAGTAATTAACACACCATCAATAAAATGAGATTTATAATAATGTTTAAAAGTTCAAGGTTCATGCACAGGATCATGTTCCTTATGCCCCAGACAGGAATTTTACACGCAGGATCCAATAGCTTCCCCCAGTATAATGGAGCTAAGACGCCTTCCTACTGCACAGGTATCAATAGCACAATAAAAGGGAGGTGTTTCTAGAAGGTAGACATAAAGCAGAAAAAAAGATTAGGATCATACAAGCAAATTTTTTTTATTTTTTTTCCTCGTCCAGGACAGGCACAATGTTTTAAAGAACTGAACTAGATTCTTATGCAATGAAATTAATTATTTCTATATAACTGGGGGCTTCTGTCATGGAAGACATCATTAATGGCTCATACTATTAGCCACTAGATAATGATGCTGTGACATAGTATTCATCTGTATTAGTCATCAGAGGAAACCCATTAAAAGCAAGCATTCATAAATACCGCAAAATATCCTCCATACTCAGACGCATTTTTGCAGAAGATCATTGTCCATACAAGAGAAACTTCTATTCAATGTTATGTAGGCCGAGCATTATGCAAGCAGAACATATCACTTATCACAATTAACGACAAATTAACACTTAACAACCACACTATCGTGCCTCCAATAGATAATGCACACATATTGAAGTGACGAAGCTGTCAAACTTTGGCAGGGGTGGAAATTGTGATATGATTTGCTCTTATATCACAAAAGGCTTCTCTGCTAGCTCATTTAAGTGGTAATTATTATGTGCTTCGCCCTATAGCTGGCAAATCAATGCTCAAACTTTGCAAAGATTTTCACTCCTTTCAAACCCATAAAAGCACACATAAACCCAATATCACAAATGTAATGCAACCAATAGAGAAACCAGGCATATCATTAACTAATAAACAGCATAACTACAACTAAATTCCATGTACCGTTAAATTCTTGGTGTCTGAGGTCTCAAATGATTTCTCAAACTTAGCCTCTTCTAGCCACGAACAATCTGGCAGGCGTATCTCTGAAGGAGATCCTTCAAGAAGAAGATCGAGAAAATGTCCATTCATCCTCCTAGAATCACAAAGCATCTGAGTGAGCTTGTGCCTCAAAACATCTGGGACATATGTAAGAGATGTGATTGCATCAACATTCTTTGCAAGGACAGTCAGGCACATATCCTGCAGGGAACTTGCAGCTCGCTTGTGCCAATCATTTCCCCTTTCTTTCCTAGGAGTCCACGAAAACAAGGGCAGGTCTCCTTTGCCTGAACCCAAGTTCTGCAATTGCCCAGTCATGTTCTTTTCCCTATCTTTAATAATCTTCATTGCAGTCGAAAATGGACCAGGCCAATCTTCAGCATTCTCAGCTGGCTGTTCCGCTGGTTCCTCAGCTCCAGCCTCAGAATCCACATGATTCTCCTCTTCCTCTCGGGCATCAAAATGGGCAAATCTAGAGGCATTTCTACGTGCTATATCTTTAAATCGATCCATCATAGACTTAGTTTGGCCAGCATTTTCCTTGTAACTAGACTCATGAATTGGAATGCTACCCTGCAACACTACGTTCTCCGTGAAATGAGAAATATCAGTAGCCCTTTCATCCAATGAATCTCCAGATTTGATATTACCATAAGCATTCACTGCCGGAGCCAAATCTTCTTCAGAATAATCTAACCCGAGCTTTAGTGTGAGCATTTCAGACCCTTCATTACTTAAGAGAACATCGTCCTCAACTAGTATACCCTTCCCCTTCTCCTCCTTAGTGTATCTTTTAGCATTTTTGAACTCGTTTGCCCTCGAATTGAAAATTGAAACATCATCATCCAACTCACTAGCTCCCTCATCCTCTACACATCTTTTAATCAAGATAGCCTTTCCTTTCAAATCCTTAGCTTCTGCTTCAGCCTCCGTTACAACTACACTTTCAACACTCCTCTTCATAACTCTCGCCCCCGAACGCAAACTCAAAAACCCATTTTCCTGCTTCACTTCAATCCCTTCCAGCCCAGACCTTCTCCTCCCGCTCTTCCTGCGTTCTCCTCCACTCCCTTCAAACCCTTTCTCCTCCATTTTTTCAACCTCGACGCTCCTCTCCTCCTCAGAATCAGAAACCCTAATAAAATTTCCGCCATCCGAACCCGACGCTAAACTATCAAAAACATTCACATTCTCGACCTCAACATCTAATTGGCACTGAAATTGACTCTTACCATTATCTTTTGCTTCCCCATCGTCAACATTTCTCCGCCGCTTCCGTCGGAAACTCGAAGAATCTAAGGTACTTTCACCGGAATTCAACTTGGAAGCTAGCCGAAGACTCCGCCGCCGGGAAGGAGCAGAAATCGAACCAGAAACGGACCCTAACTCGGCAGAGTTAGGGCTAGGAGTGGTTTCATGGGTCGATTGGTTGAGCAAAGGCTCTATGGACTGGCAAGGAGTAGAGGGCTCGATAAACCCGTTGTTTAGGGTTTTGGGGTTGGAAGAAGTGACGTTTGATGGGGAGCGAATCTCTTGAGACCTTAGGACCGGCATTGATGAGAGCTCGAAGGGTGGAGAGATAGTGAAGTGAAGGGGTGAGACTTATGGAACCACCGGCATAGGGCTGAGGAATGACGGTTGGTTTGGTTGTGGGGTGTCTCTTAGTCTTCTTCTACGCAGAAACTTCCGCGACAATCTCTATTTCCCGCCAACTTCTTGCGTTGCAACTTGCACACCACCTCCCTTCCCCACAATTTTTTAATTTTTTAAAGACTTTAGATAAAGATTTTTACTATTTTCTCCGTTTCACACTTTTGTGAATATTAATAAAATTTGTATTAAAATATTAAGTTATCCTAAGGTTTCACTAGAAATGAGGAAAGTCAATGTTTAACAAAATTTGTTTGTATCAATTATTTGTTATTAAATATTTGAATTAATTGTTTGCAATAATTGTTTCTTGAGAAAATATTTAGAAAAATTAACTGTTTGAGGAAAAATTAAATGGTAAAATTTCATTTATGAGCTTATTTATTTATATAAATAATAATAATAATAATAATAATAATATAATTATTATATTTAATTATATTTTTTTATTTTTTTGAATATAATTATATTTATGTTACGTATATAAATTATCTTCATTTATACAACTTTATTTTCTTACTACTTTTTATAAAATTTATATTTATTTTCTATCTAATATAATATTTATTCTATTTAATTTAAATAAAAATATCTAGTAGTAATAATAATAATAATAATAATAATAATAATAATAATAATAATAATAATAATAATAATAATAATAATAATAATAATAATAATAATAATAATAATAATAGCATATGGCATAATTTCTCTAAACGTTTGGGCACATGTGCATTTTTATAAATAGTCATTCCTAAAAATTTAATGGGAAGAGTTGTTTGAGGAAGAACCGCTTGGAGACAAATAACTGTTTATCGAACACTCATTTAGCTATTTAATTTGGTCAAAACAGTTAAACCCCTCCAAAAGCTTTTTCCCCCAAAAAACTATCAATCAAACATCTCTAATGAAAAAAAGGAGAGAAAAAGTAATTAATAAAGATAAAATTGATAAAATTATCATTAATATGTCATTAAAATTGTAAAATGATAGATATTGTGAAACAAAAAATATTAATTAAAGTGACAATTATTATAAAATAAAGAGAGTATTTTCGGTGGAAAGTTATATTATAGACCTAAGTCTGTTTTGTATGGTCAACATCACCCTCTTCTTTCTTCTTTATTTGGGTTTACTTAACGTTTTTCTATCACTCGTAAAGTTATGGATGAACAACAAAAATGTCCAGCGAGATAGATATATCGGTGGACTCAATGTCAAGGAACAACGGATAGCAACCATGTGTGTTCATTAGCGCCTGTTGTAGTCATGCCTAGGGGTGAGCAAAAACTAGGTACCCGGTCCCGGTCCCGAATCGGTTCCAAAAATTAGGACCCGGTTGTAATCGGGTCCGGTTTTGGGTCCAGACCATTGTGGAATCGGTCCCGGTCCCGTTACCCGGTCCCCGGTTCCCATTTCATTAAAAAAAAAAATTGTTAATATATAATGGCAAACCCTAGGTCGAGTGCTCTCCCTCTTTCACTCGGCGCCTCCCTCTCTCACTCCGAGCCATCCAACCCTCCGCTCCCTCTCGCCTTCATCGCCTTCATCGCTCTCTCTCGCTCCACCTCTTTCTCTCTCGCCTTCATCGCTCTCTCACCGCCTCCCTCTCGCTATTGTAGAGTCATCCAAGATCTAACCCTCCGCTCCCTCTTACTCGAGCACCTCCCTCTCTCACTCATACGGTCATACCCACCCCACCTCTCTCTCTCTCTCTCTCTCGGGTCTTCATCTCTCTCTCATCGCCTCCCTCTCGCTCTTGTAGTCATCCACTACATATCTCATCGACGCCACTTTCATCGCTCTCGGTGTTTTCATGCTAGCAATGGTAAGATTCTCCCTCCAATTCTCGATCTCTCGCTATGTCGCCCCGCTCTCTCTCTCTCTTTGTTCCGGAAAGACTCTTCAAGTTGTTGGATTGGAATTTGGAACACTCGAAACCTTCAATTTGCTTGCTTGGGACAGAATATTTCATCAAAAAAAAAAAATTGGGACAGAATGTCCACCGGTACCCGGTTCTAAAAATTTGGAACCGATCAAAACGGGACCGGACCGGTTCCCATTTCTGGACCCGGTTCCAACCGGGACCGGACCGGTTCCAACCGGGACCGGGACCGGTTCCAGGAAATGGACTGGGTACCCGGTCATGCTCAGCCTTAGTGATGCCCAAGCACCATCAAAACCTTCAATAGATACCGTAAACTCCAACCATTGTTCTCGGTTCATCCTTAATCGAATTAAAAGGATTGTAACACGGTGACTCTTCACCCTTATCAAGCAATCTAATCTGATTTCGACATTCCACATCAATCCCACTAATACAATTTGTCCTCAATGAAGATAATATCATCCGTTAACACTAGAGTCAATGTTTAACAACACACATTGATGTCCAAACCAGATGTATGAAACTTGTTCAGAATTTGATGGAATGATCATAAACTTATTGGAATCAACTAGGGTTCTATACTTCTATTTTATGCAAATGATAGGGGAAGGCGCACATAATCATCGAATTAGGCCCAACAGAGGCCTACTCCTATAATTAGAGTCGGCAATAGTTTAATAACTCCTAACTATAGTACTCCACCAACTCGTACCATTGGAGCTAAGCACACTCGTTAACAATGTACACTTGCAAATAATTGTATACCATTGCTTTTAATATGTTCCATTACCATTGGTGTCACTTCTTTTTGTTTTTCACGACAATAAATGGTAAGGCATGACTAAATGCCCTATTTTCGTAAGTGGTATAGGAGTGGAGTTTTCACACCACTACTACAGGAACCACGTTTAATTACGGTTCAAAACGACATTTAACTACGGTTATCGGACATTATCTATGTGATCATAGTTGTATGTAACATCTTTTACTACGGTTTAAAATCGTAGTAAAAGAGCACCGATGACGATGGTTCAGATGAAGAACTATAGTCATAGGTCACTTTATGACAACAGCTTTTCAAAAAATCGCCGTCATAGAGTGACCTATGACTATGGTTCTTTATTTGAACCGTCGTCATAGACCTTCAACCAACCCTTTTGCGACAGTCCTTCCTTAAGAACCGTAGTAATAGGTCTGTTTTTTAAAAAAATAATTTTTCTTGTGTTTGCTTGTCCTCTGTACAATACAAATCATATACAACTTAAACATTCAGAATATATAAACCACAATCCAATACAAATTTAACCAGAATATATATAAAACAACATATTCATCACATTTGTATATGGTACATATAAAAGACAAGTGTAAAAATATATATACTTATGTAAATATATATACCTATGTACATGTAAACCTATAATTGTATGACTATTAAAATTACAAACTTGACGAATCAAATAATGAAGAATAAGTGTAAATATATATCTATATCTTTATACGGTTATATACAAATTTTGCTCAACCTTGTTTTAACTTGTTGAGCACTTCATCTCGTATAAGAAATGGGTGAGTTCTTTCCCGGAAAATATTGTGACCAATGCTGTAAAAAATATATTAATTAGGTCAAGTGCAAGTATTAATCAAGCTAAAAAGAACATTAAAAAATTATTTTTTCATAATCAATTACAAGTGCAAATGTAAGTATACCTCTTTGGGACTAGAATTATTTAAATCGAGTTCGGTCACAATCTCTTTCATGTACTCGTAGAAGGTAGAAGTCGTACTCCACGTTCCCTAGTTGTTTATGGCACTACAATAATAAAATAGATTCCCAACACAGAAAATTAATTAGTACTTTATGTAGCTAGCAAGTAATATGAAATGAAAAACAATTAAAGTAGACTCTAAGCAAGAGAACCTCACTTTTACAGGGAAAATTATTGGCTTTGGTTTTGCTCGTCGATCTTTCATGCCTCCGCCAAAATAATAACGTAATAGAGCACTATTTTTCAATTGGAAAAATAAAATTCAAATTAGACATACAATTGAAACGAATACTAATTAACAAAACAACATAAAAATGATTAAAGTATGAACTCACGTCTCGACTACGTTCTTGATATCTTCCCTCATGGCGGACCTAGGGGATCAAACCAATGACGTGATATTAACCCTTGGAAATATGGCAGCAAGCATCCAATGGTGGCTACACAACTACAAATAACATATTTATATAAGTATGTATAACACCATAAAAATTTCAGTTAATTAGTTTATATTTGTACACTTGAATGGAATTAGGGTTGAGAAACTAAACGAAGTCCTTTCTAATCTCGTGCGACCACCTTACATATTAATTATATGTAGTTTGAAATTGAAATTAATAGTAAAAAAAGAACTTATTATGAATATAGTAACTCATCTAATGCCAAGCATAACAGCGGATACGCCGATATCCTCCATTTCTAAAAATTGCGAGTATGTCATCCGGGAAGACAAAGAAGGTCATGTCCCTATTGTCCCCTTCATGTTGCCTAAACATGTGACCTGGCGCGCTACTGATTAACGGTTCCTCCGTTGACAGAATCTTCACATAACATTTCAAAGTATCACACCAATCCCTGTGGGACTCCTCAATGGATACGAGATGAGACTTCTTCGGATGACGAACGAGCGCCGCTGAACGTTTGCTTATGCCAACCACGGGAGATGGAGTGCCCTTAATCCCACTCTCGGATCCGTCCCCGATATCCTAGTGAATAATCAATACAAAAATTAGAACTATATATACGTGATATTAACAAAAGCTAAATCTAATATTTTAAGAAATGAATTACCGTAGATAGGATGACCAAACTCTTGAACCAACGAAGAAAACCGTTGATCTGCGTCGTTAACAGTGGTGGAGCTCTAGTGTCCAGATCGGCAACTCACACTCGCCTTTCCCATGCATGACCTCTTTCACAGTCACCCTCACCTTATCACTTAGAAGAGGTGTCCCGTTAACGACGGTATCCGACCTCTACGGGAAAACAAATCCAATGCCACAACATGCTCTAGAGGAAGGTGATGAGAAGCTAGCTTGCACTTCGTCGGCTGCATAAGAATAAGCATAACAATTAAAATCATGGGATAACCTTTGATATAGAAGTTAAACAACCTAAAAATCCCGAAAATAAACAGACGGAGTTTTTCCTTAAAAGTAAATATTTTTCTAGGATAACGACCCTCATCCAAAATAACAAAAACATACTATAAGTAATTACTCAACTGCCACACGTCGGAGTTTCACAACAACCACACAATATACACCATTCATTCAACAAGATTGCACACCAATTAGTCAAAATATAAACATGCATACTATAAGTAATTACTCAATGGCCACATGCTTGGAGTTCCACAACAACCACACAATGTACACCATTCATTCAACAAGTTTATATACTAATTAGTCATAATATAAACATGCATGTAAATATAATTAGGTTGCAAAATATGAATTACCTCCACCATAAGTTCGAATTAGTCGATGGGTGAGATCGCATTCTCGTTGGAGTTCCCGAGTGTTTGGGGCGAGGATTGACCCAAATCGCACATGGGTATGCCGGGTGCCAACATACCCATCTTGGTGAAGTTTACCATATGTTCCCTCATATGTTCTATCCGGGCAACCATTTGGGTCATTTGGGATTGTTGGAACTCTATTTAGGACTTCATTTGGGCCATTTCGGCCTCCATCTACGTTTGCTCGGAAGTGACAGGGCACTTCTTCCTAATCCTAAAGTGCTCAACTATCCCCACCCTCCCAATGCTCGAACACGACCGGGATGCTCATCTCTTTGTAGGGCCAAGGTTAGTTTGTTGTTCCTCCCGGTGGTGTCAGCGACTTCGAAGTTGATGTTTGTGACAAAGACTCCTGTGAGAAGAAAAAAATTATCATTTGACAATTCATAAATATTAAAACTGATATTTCTCAAAATAAATAAAGGAAATAGTAAAAAAACTCACGAGTCGCTGCGCAATACATTCTACATCAGTCGTAGAAAGGTTCTATCTTTCTTCTTTCTTCCTTCGACCCACGACTCATCCCTTTCGATAACGAACTCGCGAAGTATCTATGCTGGAACCTTCACCGAATGTGGTTTGAAGTTGTTCAAGATTTTACTTGTACAACCTTTCCTTCAACTTCGTGTATCTATAAAGAATGCTACATTTACACATTTCATTTACAAAATAAGAGAGGGAGATATAAGTTACATACCGGTGGGCGAGAGTGAGAGAGAGGGCGGCGAGAGTGAGTGGGAGGATCGAAACTGCAAAGAGAGTGAATAGGTGGAGGGGGTTCAGCCACAACCGGAAACCGCAGAGAGAGTGAGTAAGAGGCACACCGAAAACCACGAAAACACCGAAATCGCAGAGAGAAGAGCAACTAGAAACCTCAATGGCAGCGAAAGAGTGAAGTGAGAGTGAGACTGAAAGTGAGAGTAAGAAAGTGGGAAAGAGGCCATAAGGGTTTTTTTTTTTTTTTCGAAGAACCTATGACGATGGTTCATTGAAAGAGCCGTCGTAAAAAGTTCTACTCGAACTTTTGATGACAATTCTTTCTTTGAACTGTCATTATAGATACATCTATGATGATGGTTCACGGAAAGCACCGTCATCAAAAGTTCGAGTAGAACCTTTGACGACGGTTCTTTCATTGAATCATCGTCATATTTGTACATTAATAACCGTTTTTTTAACAAAAATGCCACCGGACCATTTTTCATGACGGTTTGTCCTTTTAACCGTTGTTAAAGACACGTCATTAAAAGTGGTTCTTGTAGTAGTGCACTCTTCATTAGGGTTCAAATCCTAGAGGCCACAACTTCCTTAACGGAGGTTGTGGACTCATGGGAGACTTCTAATAGGCTTGAAAACAGAGCTAGACCTTTGTTGGGCTTAGTCTAGTGATTGTGCATTTCCTCTCTTTGCCCGTGAGCTCACTAGGTTTATACCTCGTATAGGTCATAATAGATGGACCCGAGTTACCATTGTCAAACAAAATTAAAGTAAGTGTTTCCTCCAATTTTGATAACAAATTAATTGCCATGTTAGCTTCTCGATAAACATGATGTATAATGAAACAGATCAATGATGTTAGGTTCTTCAAAATATATGGGAGAATGGATGCAATTTATTGAATTATGATTGCGTGATCTTGTAGGGATAATAAAAGTGTAAAATCATCACCTTCAATTGGATCTTATCTCTACTGATCCGAGAGTTGAAATTTTAATTAAGGCCCTGTTCCATTTAGCTCTAATGAGCTGTAAGATAGTAAGGAATTGTAAGGAGTTGTAAGAAACTGTAAGGAAAATTGTAAGGAGTCAGTAAGCGACCATAAGTAGATGTAAGGAGTTGTAAGATAATTGTAAAGTTAGTTATAAAAGTCTGTAAGGAGCTACAAGTAGTCGTAAAAAGTTGTAAGAAATTGTAAGGGTGTAAGCTAAAACTAAATGGAACAGAGCCTAAATGACCTGAACTTGTACCCGACTCGCAACCCGAAATATGTTGCCTAAAACCCGGATTGACCTAAACCGAATCGAACTCGACCCAAAATTTCCGATGAAGTTACTTCTTTTGATAAGACAAGCTTATGAGACCAAACTTCGACTAACTCGAACTCAAACCCAAACTAAATGGATCTAAAATAACATTGATCCTAAACATGACCTCATTCAAATTTAATTCGACCTATACTTGAACCAGCTTTACCTGTTTGCCAAAGCCAACCATTGGTTTGCTTGCTTTTTAATTTTGTATACTTCATGTTTTCCCTCTATAAAACATCACGTTTTTTGGTGTTCCAAGAGGGACTAAACCCACTAATTAAATATTTAATCAAAGGAGTATCGAGTGTACTTTACCATATGGTCACTCTTTTTTTTTTTTGGAAAGAAAACGAAGCTATATTAACAATCATCAAACAAGTGACAAGTTCAACTAACAACAACCACGAGACTTAACAAACATCAAACATAACAACTAACAAAACACCGAGGGAAATCAAGCAACAAACGAAATCTGGGGAGGGGGAACAAACGACCAAAACACAGAGGCCGTCAAAATGGTGGGGCTGGGAGTCTAATTCCATCTAGAGCAAGCCACCAAACGATCCCATTTATCCAACATTTCCTAGCTGATTTGGAGCACTCTCTCGTTAGCCTGAATAATCCATTTGACCTATGGAGGAGGAAGGGCGTGGAGAGTGACCGGTTCTAGTTGATCTTTGCTGGTGATGGCGAGGGCGAGTCACGACTAGGTTAACCGCCCCAAGTGCATGGTTAATCGTCACCTCCCATTTCCTTTTGATAAGCTCCATGACTTGTTCGATCACATAATCGATGGGCTCCAAGTTGTTAGCCTCCGGGTTCCTCTTGATACACTTAATCATGTCTTCCTCCAAATCGATCTCCATCTTGGAAATGTTGTAATCTCATGCTTTCCGCAAGGTTTCGAAGACTCGATACATCGCTATATATATTTCGAGTCATGCAAAAAGAATCGGGTATAACGATGTCATTCATATAGTGTTTTGATTCCAAGGCATTCTCTCGTGTCTTAGAAACTTACTTGAGTGAAATAGTATCTTTTCTATGCGATTCGGCCTTCACTTATCTCTTTAATCGCTTTCAGCTAGCGACTCGTAAAACTTGTTCTTTATTCCGAGTCCACTCTCTCTCAGAATCTGACTTATGATTATTTACTCTATTGTTTGCAAAGTCAGCATTCATAGTTCTTCTCGTGCTTAGTCTACATCAAGTGTTTCCCACTCGATATTTGTTGATAGAACTTGATTCCTTGCTTAAGTCTAAGTCCGATGGAATTCTAAGTATCATGGATATTAGACTCAGAAAGTTCCATTTCTTTTCCGACTCGGATAATCTGTTTGTTAATTATCATGATTATTTTTATTATCTCGTGTCTAACCTTGGACCAAAGTATTTTATACTTTGAGAACCGAAGGTGTTTTACTTTTGTAGGTTATTCAATCGAGGATATCTTTTCAAATTACAAAAGTAGCCGGCTTGTAACATCAAATCACCAGCAGATATAGCTTTTCACCATCCCTCGCTCTAGTCCCGTAAGATTGTGTCGAAGCCGTCCGCTTCCATATCCGAAAACTCGGAAGGTCAAGCTTAACGATGGTTTTCACCACACTTTTCAAGACACAACCGATGGTTTTGGGACTTCCAAGAGAATTAAACCGTTGTCCAACGACCATATTTTCAACGGATACTTTCCGAGTGACTCGTAAAGCCCTTATCAACGGTCACAGAGGACTCTCGGTCGCGAGATGAGGATAACGGCTACTCGTCCGGTTATCTACAAATAGAAGCCACTTCACAAGACTTGAAGATAGCGGAACATACCGTCAATACTCCAACTAGAACAAAGTTATTACTTTCAATCTTCAACTTACAACTCCAACTCGTAATTCATTACTTTCGAGTTGTAAGGTCTTGTACTCAGCTACAAACACTTCTTACATTCTTTGTAAGGTCCCTCGACCAAGCCGTAAGGGTTAACTCAGCTTAGTTGTCCCTAGCTGTAAAGGTTATCTCAGCTAGGAAGTACTAGATCAGATAAGGGAACTTCGAGTCTAGGAAAACTTGTATAGAGTTGTCCAAGGGAGCAACTCGGGTTCTGTCAAGTTCACGGTATTTTGTGGACTCAAAATAGTGGATTTGACTTCGTGTCTGGATTGACACGGGCCGTGGTTTTCTGCCCCAGGAGGGTTTCCACGTAAATTCTCTCGTGTTCTATTTCTGAGTTCATTCCGGACTCGGACAAAGACCGCTGAACGTATTTACTCCGATTCATTACATTCCGAGTCCAATTTTTATAACCCCTTGCTTAGACTCGTAAACTGTCTTTGATTCTTCTCTCGTCAAAAGGGTGTGTGCTTTCACAAAGAATTTTTCATCACCCTATTCACCCCCTCTAGGGTGACTCGGACTCTCCCCGAGCAAACCTTCAATTGGTATCGTAGCCTAGCCTTTCGTAAAGGATCTAACAGTCCAAAGGTTTAAAGATCGGATGGCTCGTAACACCGGAGAGTTCGACGAAGGTAGATCTTCCAACAGGCCACCAAAATTCAAAGGTTCAAATTTCGGTCACTGGAAGAAGCCGATGGAATGTTTTCTTATGGATCACGACGAAGAAGTATGGGAAATCATACAACAAGGGAACTATATCCCAACGAAGACAGATGAATTCGTAATTCTTCCAAAGACAAAGGCCGAGTTCACGCCAGCAGGCGAGAGAAGTTCGTAAAGAACTTCAAAGCCATGAACATCCTCATGTGCGCCATAAGCTCGGAAGAATATAATCGAGTCTCTGCTCGTGACTCGCTAAAGAAGTGTGGGACACTCTGGTCAACACCTACGAAGGTACAAGTCGGTGAGACAAGCAAAGATCAGCCAAGTATCTTCACAAATATGAGCTTTTTAAAATGGAGCCGAAGAGAACATTACTCGGATGTTCATACGCTTCACCGAGATCACCAACAATCTCAAATCTTTGGGAAAGAAAATCTCCCATGAAGAAATGTGCCGGAAAATTCTCGAAGCCTACCCAAGAAACGATGGGGTCCGAAGGTAACCGCCATAGAAGAGGCTCGTAACCTCTCAATCTTGAAGCCGACGAGCTCATAGGAAAGCTTCGACCCATGAGATACATCCGGAAGAAGAAGATGCCGAGGGTACTTCCAAAAAGAACATCGCTCTTAAAGCCTCGGAATCCAAAGAAGCAAGTCCAAGCTCCTCCGACTCGGAAGATGATCCCATGGCACTCATTGCAAGAGGCTTCAAGAGAATGATGAAGCACAAAAGATGGGATAAAAGGCCAAAAGAAGAATTTTACAAAAAGGACAAGAGAGACAGAAAAGGTAAGTTTTCTTCACCCACAAAGTTATCCTTGTCTAAAAATTCTGGATGTTTTGAATGTGGCAGACAAAGACCACATAGTCAAGGACTGTCCAAAACGAAGAAGGGACAGGAAGAAGAAAAAGGCCATGATGGCAACGTGGAGTGATGAGGATTCATCTCGAAGAGGACGAAGACTCGGATGACTCAAAGTGTCCGATGGCAGTCACCGACTCGAAACCGAAAAGGAGTCGACTCGGACACGTACTCGCACAATGAGGAAACCGATCCTCAAGAGGTAATAAACTATTTCCTCAAATTCTCCAAAGTTGATTTAGCTAAATACATCTTTACTTTGGAAGAAAAGTCCAATTCCGATTCTTCTCATTTCAAGGAACAACTTGAGTCAATCACTTCGAGAGCACCTTTTTAAAAATGAATTGGAAAACCGAGATCGACACTCGGAGAACTCAAGACAAGTGCTCATACTAATGAGACCGAGTCCGAGTTACTCGTAAAAGAAAATGAGCAACCGAAACGTAAGCTCATTGAGTCTCAAGATCTGGTTTTGAAGTTTTCTCAAGGACGTAAGAACCTTGATATGCTCTTAGGATCACAATGTGTCTCATTTCGAAAAGAAGGTCTTGGTTTCAACAAAGAGGAAGAATCTAATTCTTACTCGAATTGTTCAAAAAGGATTCCGTAATCTGTTAAGTTCAAAAAGGTCGAGCATGGTCCCATTCATAAAAATGAAAGGAGGACTAAACCTGCACCTATCTACAAAAAGAAACCATTCTCTCCTGTTTCAAAAGGAAAGGTTTTTAAAAGGAAAGAGACACAGACTCAGTTCTCCGAAAAGAAGAAGACTCGTAATCGACTAAACCCAAAGTCATTCAAATCTGGGTTCCGAAGCACCTTCTTCCTCGTAAAAGGACCACAAGTAAGGAATGTTACTGGGTTCATTAGAGGAAGTGAGAAGGGTTAGATTTTCTCTGTTTTGCAGTCACTCGTAAAAGATCAAAGGACACCGGTACCTGGACAGTGGATGTTCTCGACATATGTCGGTGACCAAGGACTCTTTTCTCGAGCTGGAGTCATATAAAGGAGGAAAGGTGACCTTTGGTGATGACAGCAAGGGCAAGATAGTGGGCATTGGGAAGATTGGTAATGGAAACAATCTGGTGAGCCCAGTCTACCTGGTCAAAGGACTAAAATACAACCTACTTAGCATCTCCCAGCTTTGTGACAAAGGTCAAGAGGTAAGATTCACTCAATCCAAGTGCTACATCACAGATGAGACCACCAAAGAGGTAAAGCTCTCAGGTAAGAGATCAGGTAATACCTACATCATCCCTCTTTCGACCCAAGTCAGAACTTATCATGTTTAAAAGCATATCTTCAAGATGATTCTTGGATTTGGCATCGTAGATTAGGTCATATTAGCATGCATACTATCAAAAAGCTTGCATCTCTTGGTCCAGTTAGAGGATTACCTAACCGTGCTTTTGAGAAGGATAAAGTATGTGGAGCATGCACCAAAGGGAAACAAGTCGGATCTTCATTCAAATCTCTGAAGACAGTTTCCACATCCAACGTGCTTGAATTACTACACATGGACTTATGTGGTGAAATCCTCGTAAAGAGTCTCGGAGGTAAATCTTACATACTTGTTATTATTGATGATTTTTCAAGATTTACCTGGGTGTGTTTTCTGAAGCATAAGAATGAGGCCTTCAAGGAGTTCAGCAAGCTCTGTAGAAAGATTCAAGTTGAGTCTCGCACTCAGATTCAAAAGATTCGAACCGACCATGGAAGGGAGTTCGACTACTCGTAATTCTCGAGTTTTGTGACAAGAATGGAATTTCTCACAACTTCTCAAGACCTGTAACTCCTCAACGGAATGGAGTAGTTGAGAGAAAGAACAGAACCCTTGAAGAAATAGCAAGGACGATGATGATTGAACACAACTTGCCTTACTATTATCAGGCGTAGGCAGAAACACAGACCAACTACACTCTCAATCGATGCCTCATCGGACCCATCTCAAGAAAACACCTTATGAGCTCTACAAAGGAAGGAAGCCAAATATTTCCTATTTCAGATCTTTCGGATGTAAATGCTTTGTCCACAACAACGGTAAGGATCATCCGACCAAGTTTGATGCTCGGTCGACGAAGGAATTTTTCTAGGTTACTCTTCTCATAGCAAAGCTTATCGTATATTCAACAAGAGAACTAACAAAGTGGAAGAAAGTATCCACGTAGTGTTTGATGAGCTTGAACAGGGAAAACCAAGTGAATCTTCATACTCGTAACCGAAGCTCGTAAAGGATGATGACGAAGATGAGTCTATAAAGACTCGAAGGAGACCATTCGAATGAGGAAGCTCTGAATGAGACAACTCCGGAAGTCGCTCCGAACGAGCAAGTCAATGAAGAGGATCACACGTAACAAGCTTCGAAGATCAAGCAATTCAACCATCAAACCTGGTGAATCAAAGAACTGGTAAAGCATTCAAATTTACTTCCGTGCATCCCCAAGAAAACATTATTTCGATATCAACAAGTGGAGTAAGAACTCGCTCTTCTCTTCATAATCTATGTGCATTCACCGCATTCATTTCTCCGATCGAACCCAAAAATGCACTAGAGGCCCTTAATGAACCCGAATGGGTAGAGGCCATGCAAGAAGAGCTAAATCAATTCGAGAGAAACCAAGTCCGGACTCGACCAACCGACCTTCCGACCACCCAGCTTATAGGAACCAAATGGGTTTTCAAAAACAAACTGGATGAGGGTGGAATAGTTGTCGAAACAAGGCTAGACTTGTAGCTCGTGGTTACAATCAAGAAGAAGGAATTGATTGTGGGGAAACCTTGCACCTGTAGCTGAATTGAAGCCATTAGAATATCGTTGGCATTTGCATCCTCGCATGCATATTAAATTATATCAAATGGATGTTAAGTGTGCCTTTCTCAATGGTTTTATTGAAGAAGAGGTCTATGTCGAGCAGACCTCCTGGTTTTGAAAACTCAGAATTTCCAAATCATGTTTTCAAACTTCAAAAGGCTCTCTATGGTCTTAAACAAGCCCCTAGAGCTTGGTATGAAAGACTCGAGCAGCCTTCCTGGTTCAAAATGATTTCAAAAGAGGTCAGATTGACAAGACTCTATTCATAAAGACCAAAGGGAAAGATTTTCTCATTGTTCAAATATATGTTGATGATATTATTTTCGGTGCTACTAATGAATTTCTCGTGCCGAGAATTTTCTCGAGTTGATGAGCCAAGAGTTCCAAATGAGCATGATGGGAGAACTCAATTTCTTCCTTGGGCTGCAAATCAAACAAAACAAAGATGGAATTTTTGTCCATCAATCAAAGTACACCAAGGAACCGCTGAAGAAATACAAACTTCAAGATGCAAAGCACGCATCTACTCCTATGAGCAAGCAGTATAAAACTTGACTCGGATGAGACAGTAAAGCAAGAGATCGAAACTCTATCGAGGTATGATTGGATCTCTCGCTATATCTTACTTCGAGCGCACTCGACATAATGTTCAGTGTTTGCTTATGTGCACGATTTCAAGCTAATCCAAAAGAATCACATCTCACTCGCGGTGAAGAGAATATTCGGATATCTTGCAGGCACTCGTAATCTAGGACTCGTGGTACTCCGCAGACTCGTAACCGAGACCGACCGGGTACTCGGACGCGGACTACGCAGGATACAAAGTAGATCGAAAGAGCACATCGGAGCTTGCCGCTTCGGGTCAATCCCTAATATCCCGGCACTCAAAGAAGCAAAACTCAGTAGCTCTATCAACTGCGTAAGCTGAATATATTGCCGCTGGAGCTTGTTGCGCTCGCATTCTCTCGGATAAAACAACACTTGAAGGATCTCTGATTATCTCTCAACTCAGTCCCAATCAAGTGTGACAATCAAAGCGCAATCAGCATCACTAAGAATCCCGTCCAAAGACTCAAAAACAAAGCATATTGAAGTCGGTATCACTTCTTACGCGATCACTCGTAAAAGGGTGATATTTTACTTGAATTCATTCCGACTAATCTTCAATTAGCTGATATCTTTACTAAGCCACTTGGTGAAGATCAATTCTGTTTTATTCGAATGAGCTTGGCATGTTAAATGCTTAGTTTCGTGTTATGATTCTTGCATTTGTCTCGTGCTATGTGCTTTAGTTGTCAATAACCATTGGTTCAGCTTGATCATGTGATACTCGGGCTGATAGTTATTTCGTGTTTCGAGTCGCTCGTAAACTTTTCCGAGTCAAACTCGGACGTAGAAAAAATTTTGGACATCAAATTTTCTCAAGCTATCTCTAGAACAAAGGAGAGTTTCGGATTATATTTTCAAACTCTTTTTCTCTCTCTTTCTCGAGCGCCGCGATCGTATCTTAACCGCAGATTTCAAACCGTTGTTATCTCAACCGTTGAAGCGTAACCGTCACACCGGGCATTAATGATCGATGGACGGGTAAGACGGAACGGAGTTACTTAACGGATAGTGAATGGGCGCGCGTATTCTCTATAAATAACGTCTATTCATCTTCCTCTCAGTATTCTCAAACCGCTTCCCTCTCAAACGAAAACCCTCTCGCGGAAAGTTGTCTACGTGAACAAGTGTTTCCTTGATCGTCTCGCAAGTGTTGAAGAAGCTCTCTCTCTCTCGTAAGTTTTCGATCGCTTCTCTTCTCATTTTCGTTTTTCTTCTCTTCTACACCTCCTTCTCTTTCCTCTTCTCTCGAAAAGTTTCATCTTTTCATCTCTCAAAATGCCTAAAAGAGGAAACCACCCCGACTTTCAGTGTTTCTTCATCCTCAAAGAAACCTCGCTCCAACAAGCCGTAAAGCTCAACCCCTCTAAACCCATTGTCACCCAAAGATCTTGCGCTGGACGACAAGTTCTTCCCAACAACCAAATTCTCCCGGTTGTCCCATATTCAAACCACCGGAGTCTACCATTTCTTGTGTTTCAAGCGAGTTCATCTATCCCGAACTTGTTTCGAGTTCTATACTCACCTCTCTCACTCGAAAATGTTCTAACCTCAAGGGTTCGTAACATTACCGTTCAGTATCAACACCTCTCTCCTTCACGGACTATTCAAAGTTTCTTCTCTCTTCCTGAACAAAGAACCCTATCCCCTTCATCGAAGTCGCCGATGACTTCTTTGAAAAGTACGCCAAAGAATTCCCCGGGTCCAGAAAGAACTTTTCGTGACTCGCTTGAAGTCGAAGCCGAGCTTCAGTGTTTCCGCCGATGAGAACCTTCTTCTCACAAAGACTCTAGCAAGGAGAACCCCAACTCCAAGCACCTCAAAGCTCTCTTCGATATCCCGGAGGGATACGAAGTCGACCTCTTCCCCTCCATCATTGAGCAAATGGTCGCTGTGCCAGCTCAACTCCAAACCAAGAAGAACACCTCCCTTCCTTTCGGTGCTCTTCTCACCCTTGTCTTCAAACAATTTCAAGTTCCTCTTCCTCTCGACCCTAACGCGGTGTCCGAGGCGGCCATTGTGGTCGGTAAAAAGGAACTCCAGGGGTACGGATACCAGGAAACTAACCCCGGTGTCCGGGTTCACAACTCGGAGCCGAGGTCTCCTTCTCCACCTCGGACTCGTAAATCAACCCCTCTCCCTCTTCCCTCTTCACCTGGTGGTGCCTCCACCTCCAAGTGCTTCCAAATCTCTCTCCGCCCTCTTGTCTCCTCGTCTTCTTGGACAAGATCACCTCGGTGTCTTCCGATTTCGTAGACATGCTCGGAGGTTTCAAGTCTGTCCTTCGTGGTCCGACCATCAACCAAAAGACCGGCCGATCCCAGATCCGAGAGCAGCAGTCTCTCGTTCTTGAGATGAGAGAGCTAGTTAAGGAGCGAATGAGCTGGCCGAGCTCCTCGAGAGAGACGGTCCAAGGCGGCTCGAGACCCGTAAGACTCGCACCCATCCGAGACGTCTTCGAGCCCAGGCCCGACCTCCTCGGAGAGCGAGGAAGCCGAGGAAGCGAGAGGAAGAAGCAGCAGATGCAGCGGAGGACGCCGAGGAACCCGCAGCTCGAGGCAGCTCCTTCCGGCCAAGGGAAGAAGAGGCCGTGGCAGCTGCCGAGGGACAACCTCGCTCCCCAAATTCAAGTTGTCAGTACTCAGCTCGACATGCAGCCTCGAGTGGGTCGAAGATCTCGCTCCTCCAGCCGAGTCAGCCAGAGCAGCCCCTCCAGCCCCGAGGTCCCAAGGGAAGAACCCTCGCTCCACTTTCTCCGGTCGCCCACTCGGAGCCGAGCCCTCGCGAATTGTTCCGGCTTCTCCCTTCGCCGCGCTCAAGCACATCGTCAAGGTCTTATCAGCGCAGCGCACCTCCGCCTCCACTCGAAATCCCTCCCTCCTAGTTGGAGTCATGCACCGAGTCACGATTCCTCGTGCCTCCGCACTTCTGCTTCAAAATTTTATTTTGTCCAGACAATTTCGTGTATTACTTGTACTTTTCTCCCTTCTTTTTGTTTCTTGTTTTTGTTGAAAGGCAAGGGGGAGAAATGTAGTCGAAACTGGTTGTCTTGTCTAGGGGAGTTCTTTCCGCCCTTGTAATATATTTTTTATGAACTGAATGCATTTTATTATTAATTTCGAGTTCTTTCTTTTCCGAGTGAATGAGTTCAAGCATACTCTATTTTGCTCGATATATTGTATATTGCTCTGTTCAATATGTCTTATTTTTATTCGAATTACTCGGAATCAACCTATTTCCCTCTAACAAAGTTTCGTTTAAGTATGGAATGCCTTTCATCAAAAAGGGGAGATTGAAGACTCGATACATCGCTATATATATTTCGAGTCATGCAAAAAGAATCGGTATAACGATGTCATTCATATAGTGTTTTGATTCCAAGGCATTCTCTCGTGTCTTAGAAACTTACTTGAGTGAAATAGTATCTTTTCTATGCGATTCGGCCTTCACTTATCTCTTTAATCGCTTTCAGCTAGCGACTCGTAAAACTTGTTCTTTATTCCGAGTCCACTCTCTCTCGTAATCCGACTTATGATTATTTACTCTATTGTTTGCAAAGTCAGCATTCATAGTTCTTCTCGTGCTTAGTCTACATCAAGTGTTTCCCACTCGATATTTGTTGATAGAACTTGATTCCTTGCTTAAGTCTAAGTCCGATGGAATTCTAAGTATCATGGATATTAGACTCGTAAAGTTCCATTTCTTTTCCGACTCGGATAATCTGTTTGTTAATTATCATGATTATTTTTATTATCTCGTGTCTAACCTTGGACCAAAGTATTTTATACTTTGAGAACCGAAGGTGTTTTACTTTTGTAGGTTATTCAATCGAGGATATCTTTTCAAATTACAAAAGTAGCCGGCTTGTAACATCAAATCACCAGCAGATATAGCTTTTCACCATCCCTCGCTCTAGTCCCGTAAGATTGTGTCGAAGCCGTCCGCTTCCATATCCGGAAAACTGGAAGGTCAAGCTTAACGATGGTTTTCACCACACTTTTCAAGACACAACCGATGGTTTTGGGACTTCCAAGAGAATTAAACCGTTGTCCAACGACCATATTTTCAACGGATACTTTCCGAGTGACTCGTAAAGCCCTTATCAACGGTCACGAGAGGACTCTCGGTCAGCAGATGAGGATAACGGCTACTCGCTGCAGGTTATCTACAAATAGAAGCCACTTCACAAGACTTGAAGATAGCGGAACATACTCGTCAATACTCCAACTAGAACAAAGTTATTACTTTCAATCTTCAACTTACAACTCCAACTCGTAATTCATTACTTTCGAGTTGTAAGGTCTTGTACTCGCTTACAAACACTTCTTACATTCTTTGTAAGGTCCCTTGACCAAGTCGTAAGGGTTAACTCAGCTTAGTTGTCCCTAGTCTGTAAAGGTTATCTCAGCTAGGAAGTACTAGATCGGATAAGGGAACTTCGAGTCTAGGAAAACTTGTATAGAGTTGTCCAAGGGAGCAACTCGGGTTCTGTCAAGTTCACGGTATTTTGTGGACTCAAAATAGTGGATTTGACTTCGTGTCTGGATTGACACGGGCCGTGGTTTTCTGCCCCAGGAGGGTTTCCACGTAAATTCTCTCGTGTTCTATTTCTGAGTTCATTCCAGCACTCGGACAAGACCTGCTGAACGTATTTACTCCGATTCATTACATTCTCGAGTCCAATTTTTATAACCCCTTGCTTAGACTCGAAACCTGTCTTTGATTCTTCTCTGTCAAAAGGGTGTGTGCTTTCACAAAGAATTTTTCATCACCCTATTCACCCCCTCTAGGGTGACTCGGACTCTCCCCGAGCAAACCTTCGAAATGTCGTGAGGCAGCAAGGGTGCAGCATTGCCCATGCCAAAGTCCAAGATCTGGCGGTGCCATCTTCCCGAAATCCAAGACAACCCGTGTTGAACATAGCATAGCCCGTGCTGAACACAAGTGTGCATTTTTGCCTGATTTTTATGGTTATAAATAGGAATTTTGGCTCTAATGTCTGGGAGTTAGGCTTTAAGGTTTTCTAGGGGACCTCATAGGGTTCTTACTTAGCCAAAATAAAACCCCATTCTTTACTTTAAGGGAAATTAATGTAGAATTTTGTACAAGATTTTGGATTCAAACCGTCAATTTCAATCAAGTATAAGTTTTCTCTTTCTCTTTTCATCATTACTTTAAGTTTATTATTTTGATTGTTTAATTTAGTTTACGGATTTGATTTTTATTAGTTAAGATGTTAATTAAAATTATATTGATTTCTTGTTTTCATGTTTGAGTTTTATTAATTAGTTTATGTTCTTATTCTAGTCGGTTTGTGTTAGTTTGATTTTTAGTGTAATGTTTATATTTATTTCATACTTTTATGTTAATTAGTTGTTAAAGTTGGATTCTTTGATTGTGATTAGCCTCTCTAGTGGCTAATTGATCTCGTTTAGGCCTTAACCCACCTAGTTTATGCTTGTTATTTGGGATTGTTTCTCATGCCCACCACGTGTTCGATGAAATCCCCGAAAGAGATTTTCATCTTAATTTTTGGGTGATTGGTCTATCGGTGAAGCCAATTTTCTAGTGTGGGTGCAGAGAATAGTTAGGATTTTGGCATGAAAATAGCCCGATTCCTAGCTAGAGTCCATAGGTTGCTATTCTTGTAGTCTAATTGGGCTAATCCCACGAAAGTAGGTGGTTAGAACAATTAGATTAGCTCATGACCCTCGAAAGTGTGACTTGAGTGGTCTTTGATGGTGCAACCGACCACCCTTAAATACTTGCATATACTTGGTAGGTTTAGGCTTGTTTTAATTAGTTAGTTTATTAAGTGGTAAAATTACAACCCGAGCATTCTTTTATTAGTTTATAGGATTATATCGGTTATCATATCTCTCAACTCTATTGATTCTCCTAGACAGAAAGTTTAAGATAACTTCGATATTTGAAACACAACTTTTGTGGACACGACCCATGCTTGCTCGGCTAGCTACAACTACGTCGTGTACTTATGGTTATAAATTTTAAGACTTAATTCTTCCCAACAATCGACATTGAATTCGTGGCTAGTCTCATTCTTCTCATCGGCTTTAAGTTTTTTTAGATTTGGCTTGTTTTTCTTTGTTTGTTTTTCTAGTGTTCAAATCTATTCTAGTGTTCGAATTTGGTACTATTTCTGTTGTTTGAGTAATTTTCTATTCATTTGTTTGGTGATTTTGTTTTGTTATTGGGCTAATAAAAGTTGTATAATTTGAAAAATTTGAGCTCGAAGTTCGAAACTTCTCTCTCCTTGAATAATTTTATTTTTTTATAAATAATTATACCTATAATTACGGTTCTAGAGAAAAAATCATAGAATAGGCTACCTATTAACCGTAGTAAAATAGGTTTTCTTTTACTACAATTTTGAACCATAGTAAAATATGCCCACATAAAATGATGGTCACATACACGACGTCGGATAACCGTAGTCAAAGGTATTTCGGAACCATAATTAGAAATGGTTCATGTAGTAGTGTTATTTATTTCATGTAATTTGGTTGGGAAGGACTTCGAAAAATTTGTGAATGCATCTAAGTTTAGTTAATGCAAATTAGAGTTAGATTTATATTTGGAGGATTCGCTCACGGATCAGAATGTTTTGGATATCTTGCTCTATCGAAACATGTATTAATTGTGGTGTTTGTAAGAGTGACCTTCCTGAAAAGGAGGGTGCTCATTTGGTGATATATGTAGTCATTTCAATTGTTTTTATCCTTTATTTTACTATAAGTTTTCGAATAAGTATTTGAATAATTAATTTTTAAAACTAAAAGTATTCGAAAATTTTTAAAACTAAAAACCTATGTTTTGGTTGGGGTATAAATCAAATTAAGCACAGGACAAGTCATGTTTTGGTTCAATAATATTTCATTCCAGTTCAGTTTAGTTCATATGGACTTCAAGTGAATTCCTGTTTTATTCAATAAGCTTGTGTTGTAGAAATAAGCAATATTTGTTAGGAAGTTTTAGGTTGAGATAGGTTATATTCAAGCCAAATTTGGGTTTTGATTACATTATTGAGCGTGCCTATTTGGTTCAGAGTTGGTGAATTTTTTTATTGAGGTTAATTTCAAATCAATTAATGTTTGGTCCAATAAATTTGTGTTGAAAAAAGAAGACTATGTTAAGAATACCAGATTGATTCAGTTTAATTTAAGTCAAATTCGAGTTTTAGGTCCACTCTTTGGTGAGCCTATTCGATTATTGGGTTGGATATGAATACATGTCATTCAATTAAGTGTTATGTGATGATGATTATGACTTGGCTAATGCAGAATTGAAATGCATAGATGATTATTCCTAATGGAAGATGAATTTGTTTTAGCTAAATGAGAAATGAAAATGCAAAGCGAGACTCACCTAATCCGAGATGAATTTTTGTTTGGCTAATGCAAATGAAAGACTCTCCTAATTAGAGATGAATTTAATTTTGGCTAATGCAAAAATGAAATGAACGGACTCACCTACTTTGAGATGGATTTTAATTTAGCTAATGCAAAAATAAAATGAATGGATTCACCTTAATTAAGATGATTTTGCTTTGGCTAAATGCAAAAAGGAAAAGAAAATATGGATTCACCTTAATTGAGATGAAGTTTAATTTGGGCTAATGCAAATGAAATGCAAGATTAGACTCACCTACTTTCAAATGATTTTCACTTTGGTTAAATGCAAAAAAGAAATACAAATATGGACTCACCTTAATTGAGATTAAGTTTAATTGGGCTAATGTAAAAATGAAATACGGTCTCACCTTAATTGAGATGCAATTTATTTTGTCTAATGCAAAAATGAAATGCAAATATGGACTTACCTTAATTGAGATGATTTTTGATTTAACTATTGAAAATATGGAATGAATGGACCGACCTAAAAGGGGAATGTAATTTTGGACTTTTTGGCTCAAATACACATAATTGGACCGACTTAAAATTTTATTTTGATTTTTTATTTTTGCACCCATGCAAGGATTATTCGGCGCTCCTCACCTATTCCTAGAGGCTCACAAGCGGAAGATTAAATCTAAAACAAGCACATTCATTCAAGCATACAAATGTAGAAGGGACCACCTAAAAAGTCCAAAAGGTTGGATACATGGTGACACGTAGTTTGAGAA
Organism: Talinum fruticosum; assembly: GCA_021018815.1. Taxonomy (NCBI): domain Eukaryota; kingdom Viridiplantae; phylum Streptophyta; class Magnoliopsida; order Caryophyllales; family Talinaceae; genus Talinum; species Talinum fruticosum. The sequence continues at coordinate 66,711 of JAITYX010000048.1, read as the reverse complement.
TTTGGTCCCCCATGGGTTGCACGAATAAGGATACCAACCAAATGCCTCTCGGTGAACCAAAGGGTTTAGCACAAGAGTGTATGCTACAAGGGACGAGGTACCATTTCCTCGGGCAATCAAGCCTATTTGGGCCAGCCTAAAGGAACCAAGTGGGAGCTTCATGTCCAAAAATGGTAAATAGAGGGTACAATAAAATTTTCCTAGTAGTCCGAAATTGTATTTAAACTAGTTCAAAGGTTACTAAATGCGGGATGTCTAATGCAAGCACATCCTTAAAACTCACTACTCAAATTTTCAAGTTTCGCCCTCTTAATAAAAAGTTTATCCCTAATGGAATCGCCACTATAGGAACCACGACCGGCTGGAGCCCGCCGAGTTTCCCCACGCATGTCGGGTCTCTTTTTGAAGATAGATTTTGAAGATAGTTTTAGAAAGTCGATTTTGGAATGTGGGGATGAACCTTTTATTAAATCTGATTTAAAGCGAATTAAGCAAAGTTCAATGGCGGTTTTATTAACCTTTTATTTTACAAATTATTTTGAGAACTCCCGAGATATTATTTCTTAATCGAACAATAAATAAAATTAGGGTTTTGAATCTGTCCCGAAGCTTTAGGGATAGATCGGTATGAAAACACCAATTTGGACTGAAGCCCCGCCTACCGACCACTCGGTGCAGGCAGCAACCTGTACCCAACGGTGGCCGGCGCCGGCCGGAGGTCGGCGAGGAGATCAGCCTCGGCCTCGCCTCTAGCTGGTAGATCCGAACTCGTTTTCTTACTTGTTCAATCGAAATTTCCGGAAGCGGATTTGAATGGAAATAAAGCAAAGGGAGTCGCCGATCGGTTTTAGGAGGGAAAAATAACAAAAACAAAAATAAAATTTGTTCTTCCAATCTTAGTATGGGAAAAACTAAGACTAAAAGAGGGTAGAATTGACTCCATCGGTTTTGAGCCGAGAATCGGATTCGGGGCGAGGGTATGAAACGTAGGGATAAATCCTTTCGTTCCACTCATTCGAAAACGGCCATTACTAGTTCGAGTAGTGAATTAAAATAATGCAAAAACACAAGTATACAACAACATGCTAAGCGAAATTAAAGCAACCAAACATAATTAAGGAAAGTGATAAACACTACTAGAAAATCGTCATATAGCGACGGAAATAGCGACGAAATTTCACAATTAGCGACGGAAAATTTCTGTTGCTGATTTTCGATGTCGCTAAAAATCAACGACGGAATTTTACGATTCCGTTGTCGATTAGCGACGGATTGGCGACGAATTTTGATTCCGTCGCTAATCCAATCAGCAACGGATTTTCTTGTTCCGTCGTTGAGTGGAGTAGCGACGGAATCAAATTCCATCGCTAATCAGCGACGGAATCGTAAAATTCTGTCGTTGATTTTTAGCGAATTTTTTAAAAAATTGACAATTTTGTATAGTTTTGAGTGCTTAATACAAAAAATCTATAATGAAATACAAATCCAAATAATCCGGTAGTATAACAACATCAAATTCAACTTTAATTCAAATACAAAAATCATATCCAAACACAAAAGTCATAAATAATCCAACTTCAAACATCCATAAAAACTAATTGAAAATAAAAAAAGAGTAAACAAAGTAAATTATACAAACACAAGTTATGTTCTTCATCTTCCTTTTCCTCTTCTTCTTCCTCTTTCTCATTATCTTCATCTTTTACCTCATTCCAACCATGCCTATCAAAATAAGTTATATCAAATCCTCTAAAATCTGAAATTTTATAGTAAACAAAGTAAATTATAACTACAACCAACAATGAGGGAGGATGGAGAAAGCATACCTACAAGAGGTTAAAGGTGGTTAGTTGGTGACGTCGACGGTGGCGGCGGCGGTGGCGGACGGCGGTGGCGGAGGCGGGCGGCGAACGACGGTGGTCGAAGAGGCGATGAACGATCGATTAGCCTCTCGCTCTCTCACACTTTCACTTCTATCTCTCCTTATGTTTGCCGAGTCTCGTTAAAGTTCGGATTTTATATCGAAACTAGCAACGGATTTCATCTGTCACTACTTAAAAAATTTAATTAGCGATGGAATCAGTCCATCGCTAATTAAAAAATTTTAAATTTTCAAAACCGAAGAAAATTTAATAGCTCGCAAACGTAAAATTTTTCAAATTTTGATTTAGCGATCGAATCAGCGACGAGACAAGTCCGTCGCCAACTAAAAATTTGAAAATTTTATATATTTGGAAAATGAAATAGGTGGCAAATTTAAATTTGAAAATTTTGGATTAGCGTCGAATTTTCTGTCACTAATTCAAATTTGAAAATTTTTATATTTTTCAAATTAAAGCAAGCGGCAAAATTTAAGATTAGCGACGGAATTAGCGACGGACTAATTCCGTAGCTAATAAAAAAAATTAAAAATTACATTTAGTGACGGATCGATTCCGTCACTAAGTTAAAAAATTTTTAAAAATTAGATATAGCGACGGAATCAGCGACGGACTGATTCCGTCGCTAATTATAAAAAAAATAAATTTTAATTTTTTTTTCATAAATCCGTCGTTAATTTTTTCATGTCCGTCGTTATGTCCGTCGTTAATGACTAAAATAGCGACGAAGTAAATTCTGTCACTAATTCCATCGCTAATTAAGTTTTATCTCGACACATGTAAGATTCCGTCGCTAGTTAGTGACGGACTCGATTCCGTCGCTATATAACATTTTTGTAGTAGTGAAAGGCGGAAATAGAAAAGTGATAAAGAAAACGGTAAAGAAAGTAAAAGAGGAAAGAAAAGAAAAGTGCGAAATTAAAGAGATTACATTGGGCGGGGATGAATTAAAAGCGATACATCTCGAATCCACAATATAAAAAGTGATAAAAGAAAGCATATAAAGTAAATAAACCGTTGAAGATCGAATCTGTGCCCTTAGGTTGTCCCACCTGCCGATCGGGATCTTGGATATGGATCTCTTGATGCAACGGTGGTGAATTAAAGAGGTTTTTTTGTGAGTTTTTGTGGAGATAGGTAGGCAATATGTGACTGATGTAGTTTAGGAATCGGATGGATGAAGTATGATGGAAGTAGAGAAGGAATAGGTGAAAAGGGACCAAGAGATCGGAATACGTAATGAAGTATTCGGTAGGGCTGAGCGGGACCGGGTACCCGGTCGTTTTGGCCGGACCCGGTCCCGGTCCCGGTTGCAACCGGATCCAAAATCAGGACCCGGTCCCGGGCCGGTGGGAACCGGTTCGGGCCGGGTACCCGGTTGCTCGTCCCTTTTTATTTTATTTTTTTGGTGAGATGTAGCAAAATTAAGGGGGAAGAAACGACCACCAACAAGAACAATCGGGGGCACGGGCTACCTACAATCGCACGAAAAATTGAGCAAATCAAGAACTTGTTCGTTTTTTAACATATAAAATCAACAAAAACTAAATACTCACAGCTTGGGTGCCGGAAAATAGCCGGAGGAAAAGAGCGAAGGGAGGGCAAAAACCACCGGCGAGGGCACCGAGGTATCAGTAGCAAGACAAGCGAGTCGGTGAAAGAGCGAGAGCAACCGCAATAACCGAGTGAGTGAGAGAGAGCAGCGGCGAGGGCAGGGCAAGAACCGCCGGCGAGAGCACCGAGGTACCGTAGCAGCGCAAGCAAGTCGGTGAGAGAGTGAGAACAGCCGCAACAACCGAGCGAGTAACAGAGAGCAAGCACGCCGGCAATGGCGAACTCGGGGCAAACGCCGGCGACGGCGATGCACCGGAGAAGAGAGAAAGAGAAGGGAGCGAGAGGATGGCAGGCGACGGAGACACGGGAGAGAAGGGAGCGAGAGGAGAGCGAGACAGGCGGACGCACGGGAAAGAAGGCAAACAAAGACTCAAGGCAATTAGTTAGGGTTTGATTTTTTATTTTTTATTTTTATAAAACCGAGTAATCAGGGTCGGGTCCAGGACCGGGTCCAAGATTTTACTACCCGGTCCCAGCACCGGTTATAACCGGGTCCTACAAATTGGACCCGGTCCGGTCCCGGTCCTGAGTCCCGGTCCCGGTCCAACCGGGTCCGCTTCTGACCCGCCGGGTCCAGACCGGTTCCGGTCCGAACCAGGTACCGGAATTTTTGCTCACCCCTAGTATTCGAGTGGCTCTTGGGCGAATTTCAGCAGAGTGAGGTTAAGGTAAGAAGCCGTGTGGGAATAAGAGTCAAGGCTCTCTATTTACAGGGAGAGGTTAGGTCAAGGAATTACCTAGGTTTAGCTCTCGGCCGATCATCCAAAAGCAAGCAGCAAAAATCGGGCGGGATATTGTTAAGATTGAACCGGATAGAAGATATAAGACTAGATAAAACCAGGATTGCCGCGCGCCGCCATCAAGGGATGCCTAGGGTTTCGTGCCCTAGCGTGTTTCTAAAGGAGTCTCTAGAGCAAAACACAATGATCCACTTAACATTTTGAGGTGGCACTCGCCGGCTATAGCGATTTCGAAAATGGAAAATTTCCATTTTGGCAAGTTTCCATTTTGGCGGGGTTCTATTTTTCGCAGGTTTCATTTTTTATGTGGGATGCGTGCTCCTAGTCTCGCGTGGACTGTTTTGGAGCCAAAACGCAACATTGTGATGCTTGTGATCATGAATGCAGCGTCTAACATCGTCTTGAGGTCTTCACCTCCTTGTCCGGTTGGACTGAAGTGAAACACGAGTGTTATAAGCTTGGAATTCCCAATGACGCGACACTCGGATGTCTTTGAAGGCTCGGCCCAATTCTTGGGTCGCTAGAAAGAAAGGGGGTTTTATAGACCAATCCAAGGCAAAAGGCTATTTATTTGGTGCTCGGGGGTTTTTGTGGTTTACCGGCTTATGTCGCACCAATCGATCACAGTCCGAGATCCAAATCCTCAAACAGAGTCGATATTTCATCATCGGGCCAACAAATAAAAAACAGAGAAAATGATGATACTTTTTTGGTGTCTATAGTATGGAAAATTTTCATGATGGCACTCGCTACTACGAATGGTGTCTCTCTACAAAGGTGGAAATTCGACACGCCACATTAGCATATAAAATAAGAAATTCAATTCAAAACACTTACCGTAACATATATTGCCAATGAGGAAACATGGCCCTCAGCCTATACCAAGAGGTCGCTGGGTTCCATTCATGATGAGGACGCCATTCCAAGAACAAGTCTTGAGTTATATTTTTGGCTTTTGTCCTCCTCCTGGGATGGGCATGCCTTCAAGACATTTTTCTGAAACTTTTAAGAAAACCACTCTAGTTTTCTCAAACCAAGATTGGAGTAAGCTAGAGCAAGTAAGAAAGAGTAAAGAGAAGAGCAAGTGGAAGTGTGAAAAATCAACACACAAGGCTCTCCTTTTATTGGCAAATTTGGCCAACATTTCAAATTTGAAAACAAGCCTTGAGTGGTCGGATGCATGTGCCACGATAGCCAGCTACCCAAAGCCCGACTAGCACCGGTTTCAAGGTCCGACCGGAGTCAACTCGGTGGCAACTTTGCAGGAGTAGGCCTGGGCCTAAGTGGCGCCGAGTTAAATCAAACGTGGGCAACCAATGGTGCAGGCCATGCATGCAAGTGGGCTCATGAGGTCCACTTGTTTTAACTTTGTCGATTCATTTCCCGATCCATTTTGATCGAGTTATTCGAGTAAAAATACCAAACTTTTGTGATTACGATTATTTACTAACAATACAACAAAATTGTTAAGCCAAAACTTTAGATCAAGAAATGATCAAGTTTCAGCAAAATTACCGACCTTGAGGAATTTGATCAAGCCAAGGTCCGGACTATTTTAGTCGGATTTTAGAATGCATAAATCGCAATCAAGTCCAGGCACCCTTTTAGAGTTCAGGTTCAACAATGGTCAACTCCGGACTTTTTAAAACAAACGGCATCCAAAGCAACGCAAGAAAATGAGATAAGTACCCTTTAGTGTCTACTTTGACCCTACATCTTTCAAACTCGGTCAAAGTGCGGTCTAACTATAGATACCAAAACTGTGTCATCCTTATCTCTTTATTTCATTATTTTTGTTCGCTCGGTGATGAAATCCCAGTCCTGTTTGCGAACTCGAATTGACATCGGAGTCTAATTAACGTAACGGAAGCCAATCAACCACAAAAACCTATTAGCACCACAAAAATCAGCTTTTTGCTTGGGCCAACCTACAAACACATTTTTCTTTTGGCCGAATCAAGCCCGATTCGAGCTCCCAACCAGGAGACCCAAACCGGCGTCGCATTTCGATTACATCTACACATTAAACATAGCGTTTTACTCCTAATGTTCAAGCATGACACATGACTCAAACATCTGTTCAATGTCATCCAAACCGGTACCACGTTTCGGCTGAACTTGCCAAAACGCTGTGTTTTGTTCCTAGAAGCCAACCACGGCACGAAACCGAAGACGTCTATACGATGCCGTATGAGACCGAAGCGTGTTTCGAGCTCCTAAAGTGGGATTCTCCGGTTTCGAAGATTTTTGGATCCATTTTCGTTATCCTCATCGACAAACTGGACATGGTTCAACTACTTCGACGATCGAATTGGTGTTTAGGTGATTTTTTATAACCTAAATTTCTTCTATAAATAGAGGTCTTAACCCCTCATTTTTGGCTACTATATTTTCAGCTAGTAAACCCCTAAGCTGAAAATACTCCTATTACTCTCTCCTACTTTTTACTCTCTCTATTTGGTCATACCATCACACATTTCCTCTACTCTTAAACTCCACCAAACAACCTGCTTTTGTCCTCTTCTTAGCTGACCACCATGTCGTTACATTGCTAGATTCGGTTTGAGATCCAAGCTCAGCAGGTTGGACAACATGAGGGTGTTAGATCCACTTTCATTTCCTTCTTATGGATTTTCATTCATTTATGCTTTTTACTGATTTTCATATTGTGGATCAAAGAAATAATCGCTTTTAATTCCTCCCCGCCCGCTGTATTTTTTTTAGTTTCTTTTTGCTTTCTTTTCACCTTCTTTAACGCTTTCCTCATTGCTTATTTATCTCTTTCTACCATGCTTTGTTTGATTTTATTTCAGTACTTTGCATGTTGAATGCCCGATTGATAAACACATATTTTCACTCACAACTTAAACTAGTAAAGGCCATCTATTGCTTGAGCGGAACGGAGAGCTTATCTCTTCATTTCATACCTTCACGCCGTAACACCGAATTTTCGGTTTTGGCCAATGGATGCTCTTTTAAAAAACTTCTTCCAAGCTTAGTCTTTCCATCTTAAGATTGGAAGAGTATTTTCTCTATTTTTGTCGGTTTTACTTTCTAAAACTAACTAGCGACTCTCTCAATTTTGCTTTTATTTCTCTTAATTGTTTCTCGATATTTCCGACTCAAAATAGAAACATTTATGTTATTATTTTACGAGACGAGGCTATAGGACAGTGGATCGATTTCTCAACCTCGGCCTAATAGCCGGCGCCGGTTATCGGTCAGTGCAAGCTCTCGCCGACGCCGGCTAATAACCGAGCATGGCTCTCGGTCCAAATCGGTTTATTCTACCCTTTTTGTCCTGAAGCCTTGCGGCATAAAGTAATATTTTACTTTTTCTGTTTTCTTAACCATGAAATAATATCTCGAGATTTCTTAAAAGTTCATTTCTAAAATAAATGATTAATAAAAAATTATCAATCATTATTTCACTTAAACCGTCTTAAAAATTAGATTCTAAAAATGAACAATCTTAATAAGAAGTACACCTCACTTTTCAAATAAACTTTGAAAAAGACAATTAACAAAATAAAAAAGTTGACATTCGTAGGGAAAATCCAGATCCAGTCTACAACGGGGAGGTGGGAGTCACTGGTTCTTATACGCCAACACGATTGTTTTGCGACAGTCAGGCGGCCCTTTACATCGCCAACAATCCGAGTGTTTCGTGACTTCACATACTAAGATTGATCTGTCATTTCATACGTGAGAAACTTGAAAATAAGACTGTCACATTATCCAAGATTCACACTTTACAATAGCCAGCCAACATCTTCACTAAAGCCCTTGGACATGATTAGTTCAAGTTTCAAATATCCAAGTTGGGCATTGTTATAATCTACATGCTCCAAGTTGAGATGGAGTGTTAACAAGTATTTTATTACTATTAGGAAAGTTATTAATTAGCAAGAAGTTTATGTTAATAAGTATCTTGTTACTATTAGGAAAGTTATTAGCAAGTATTCTGTCACCAATAGGAAACCTAGTTAGAGACAAACTAAAATTAGGATCAAGAGGTTATATAGGAGTAGGAAGCTTTCTCTCATGTATATGTATATATGAAGGTGATGTAGCAAACAAGCACAACAGAAAAGAAAAGAAAAGAGAAGAGTTTATTTCTCAAAGCTATTGCTTTCCTTCAAAGTTTCATAGGGGGATAGTATGGAAATAGAGGTCGGCTAGCTCGGCTAACCTCTCTTCAATTTTTATCCTCAATAATATATATTCAGGAAAATATATCATATTTGCTTTCGATTATAGCTCACTTTTACTTTTTTTTTTAAATCCCCTTCCTGGACAAAGAATTAGTCCATTGACATCAGCCTCACATAATTAAGTATCGTATTGCTAGTAAAAACATGTAGGACCCTTAAATTGATGCTGAGGATACCGATCGTGAATGACCTATGTGGCCATTTTATAGCTAAAATAAGAGCGAAATGATTTCTTTTTCAACATTTCAAAATTTTGTAATTTTGTAGTAGAGTGGGAGGCACATAGGTCAGGTAAGATCTCAAAGTTTCAAATATAACTTGTTTATACCTTATCCACTAACAATCACTTCAGTTTTACTCCCTCCATTTCTATATAAGTGTTTACTGCAAAGAACGAAAATGTTTAAGGGTGTATTATCTAATACACTATTTTCTATTGATTTTTGAAAAATGATAAATTTGTAACACTGATAGTTATAAGAAGAGATCATTTGGGACTTCAACAAAAGGAGAAAAGGGACTAGCATTTTGAACAGAGTAGTAATTAATTTTTATTATAAAAAGACTTTTTCCCTTATGCAAAAGTGAGCTTTATATATTCCATAAAAAAAAAGAGTCATCTTTATATAAATATATTTAATACAAATAATTATTGGGCATGGTTGGAGTTGGTAGCTAGTTAAAAAGGATTATCAAAACGACCCGTTCTCATAGTTAAAAATGCTTTCATTAAACTCCTAATTTCGGAGATGCAATGTACTTTGCCCAAAACACAGCAAATATTTTCTTATCGTATATTAGGAATATTAGTTGCCGTAGCGAATGATTTGGCCAATTCGTCAAGATTATGGTATCACAACTTTGAAGTTTTGGCATTTAATTTAATCATTTGAGCAGTATTGAGAGAGCGATGTCGAAATTATCATTGGACTCAATTTCTATTTGTAAGACATAATGTTAGTGTCCCCTCCCCTATAAATAGTCACAAACCCCATCACGAGATTCAACATCAAGTACAAGTTGTTAAGCCAACAATTATCTATCATCTAGTCTCTAGACTCAGAGTAAGTTACCATGAGTCTCGCAAGTTTCTTCATCCTCTCCCTCCTTGCGTCACTTTCTGAAGCGATAGTCGAGGACTTTTGTGTGGCGGACTATAGCCTTCCTAATGGACCAGCAGGGTACTCTTGTAAGGACCCTGCAAAACTGACCTTTGAAGACTTTGTCTTCTCGGGCCTAGGTGTGCCGGGCAACACCTCTAATATCTACGCTAGTGCTGTGACACCGGCATTTTCTTCTGAGTTCGCCGCTTTCAATGGGCTTGGTCTAGCCATGGCCAGGCTAGACCTTGCCCTGGGTGGAGTGGTGGGACTTCACACACACCGAACCTCAGAAGTCCTCATTTTGATCAAGGGCGAGATCGTTGCTGGATTCATATCTACTAACAACACCGCCTACTATAAAAAGCTGAAGGTCGGGGATATTATCATCTTCCCACAATCCCTCCTCCATTTCCAAGTCAATGTTGGCACAACCCCTGCCCTTGCATTTGTTACTTTGAACAGCGCCAAGCCCGGCCTTCAGTTTATCGATGATTCTCTCTTTGCTGGGAACCTCCCTTCTTGGCTCGTTGAGAAGACCATGCTCCTTGAACCCGAGCAGGTTGAGAAGCTCAAGAAGGCCTTTGGTGGCGCTCGTACTTAATTAGTTGATCAACAGTAGATTAAGTATATTAATTAATATGAGGGCAGTCCACCTAGTATGGCTTCCATTATTGCAATATCAAAGACAAATAATATATGTAATATAAACAATGATGCCATATATTAAAATATTGTAACTTGTTCTTGCCAATTTTATTGAAATACTTGCCCTTATACTGATATCGTGTCCTTGAGCCGTCTGAGTCATCTTCATGTTTTTTACTTAAAAGCTTTTGAGCCACTTGAAAATTATACACTACTCCCTCCATTCCTAAAAAATTGTCAAAGTTTAAAAATATAAAAATTTAAGAAAACATCATTTATCACTCACATATTTTAATAAAGGGTCACTTTTTGTTTTACTATATAGAGAATTTTTGACAATATTTTTAGGACATTTAAAATATAAACTTTTGACAACTTTTGTGGGATGGAGGGAGTATATCCGAATATCTGACAATGGTAAATCCAAGTAGGATTGTTCATGGGATGAGGATCACATTGAACCGGATTGGACCAGTCTGAATCAAAGATTGAATCAGAAAAAGGTAAGATCGAGGACTGGACTGAATAAGGTCAGTCCAGGAGCGGACCAGAGTGGACTGGACCAAAAGTGTAAACTCAACAAAAAAGAACAAGCATGAATCGATGATGATGAAATTTGAAGCTCAAATCAACACGAAAGGGGTAGAGACGACTTAGTCAACACAACAAGGGAGAGAAGAGAGTTTACCATATCCACGCGAGAGAGAGGGCGTTATGCATGTGATGGAGACTGCTGGACACCGGAGAGAGAGGACGAGCGAGAGAGAGTGTCAGGGGAAGCGAGACCGAGATTCTGCATGATTAGCGAAAGCTAGAGAGTGTCTAGGTGAGTGATGGAGAGTGAGAAGAAGTTTGGGCGAGTTGGCGAATGAGGGACAGTAGGGAAGTTTGGGCGTGCTACAGGGCGAGAACGACAGAGCCGCAGTGCAGCATACATGTTTAAGACAGAAAGATTTGCAAGGCTGACAAGAAAGCGAGAGTTGCGAAGCAGAGGCGAAAGAAAAAGAGAAAGCAGAGAGACAGCGAAAGTGAGAAGTGAGGGCGTGAGGCAGAGGTAGGCAGAGAGGTGAAGTTAAAGGCATTAAAAAATGTTAGGAAATTTTCCCCAACTCTATACCTCACCTTGTTAGGTCAAATTACAGCAAGAATGCGGAAGCAATTTAAGATAACAAAAACAATATCAAGAATTATCCCAAACTCGGGACCTTCCAAACCCGAGATATCACAATCCCATAACAGACTCTCTTCATAATAATTCTTCAATATGATACAATAATGGCCAACCCTCCTTTAAATAGGAAAAGAACCTTAGACCAAAAAGAAACCTAAACCTACAATAACTCTTGCTGGAATAAACTGCTAAAAACGGCTAGCAATTATCTTATAAAGACTTCATCTTTCGCTAGCATAATTAGGTGTTTTGAGTCACATCGAATAATCTCCACCTTGGATCAAAATCCCAAAAACATGCTCGCCACCTTCAACCTACCTCTTCTTCCCGAGAAGTAGCAACTTGGAGGGCTCTACCCGAAGGGCAATCACAAGTTGCAACCACTCACGAAATCCAAGCTCTCCTTCGACTTAGCTAAAAGAATCATCTCCATCAATCCCGTCTTCTTTATGTAATCTAACCACATGTCAAACAAATGAATTAACCCATCATTTGTAAATTTACCTGAAACTCCTGAAGCGACAGTTGAACCTTGAAGGATGTAGAGACCTCCGCATTCGAACCTTTCAACAAAACCTTGGAAACCTTCAATGAAGACTCGGGTATAACTCTCTATCTCTCTATGGTTTTGATTCTAAGCCATTTTCAACGTTCAAGAAACTCATATGTAAGTTTTCATCCTGTTCGACCCACTCGAAACCTTTCATCAAGCATAACATTCTTAAATCAATTTTTGACCCACTCGAGACACCACTAGAAACAATGGCATGAATAAATAATTTCTCCAACGCTTTTATTCGAGCACCGACTTCATGTTTGAAGGTTTGCTCTTGGAGAGTCTTAGTCACCCTAGAGGGGGTGAATAGGGTGATGAGGAAATTTTAACAAACTTGGAAGATTAAAGCTTGAAAAGAATAATCAAGACAATCTCGGTCTAGATTGAACTCGGAAAATTGTGAACTCGGATATACGTGGAAACCCTCCTGGAGCGAGAAAACCACAACCAGTGCTAGTCAAACACCAAGTCAAATCCACTATTTTGAATCCATAACATACAACGGACTAACTCAACCAGAATTGCTCCCTTAAACAATTCCTTACGGAATTTTCCTAGAGTCGAAGTTCCCTTATCCGATCTAGTACTTCCTAACCGAGGTAACCATTACAACTAGGGACAATTGAGCTGAGTTAACTCTTACAGCTCAGTCAAGGGACCTTACTTAGAGAGTAAGAAAGAGTATGTGACTAATTACAAGACTTTACAACTCATAAAAGTATTAAGTACGAGACTTGGAGTTATAAAAAGAAGATTGAATGAGTATTATACAAAGAGATATAATTTCAGCAATGTGTTCAAGCAATCTTCAAGCCTTGTGAAGTGGCTTCTATTTATAGATGACCAAGCAGATTAGCCGTTGTGACTATCTTCTAGATAGAAGTCCTTTGTGACCGTTGTAACGGTTCTTCCGAGTCGCTCCGAAAAGATCCGTTGAGATGTGAACGTTGTGCAATGGCTCTTGACTCCTAAAGGTGCTCGCAATTAGCTGGTGGTGTCTCGAAAAATAAGGTGGAAACCATCGTTGACCTTAGCATTGAAGATGTCCAATTTTGGAAACAGACAACCACGACACGAGCGTTTGAGTCTTGTTCGAAGTAGAAAAGCCTTGTCTGCTAGTGATTGACGACTTGAAGCCGGTTACTTTTGTAATTCAAAAATAGGATAACCTCGTTTAGATAACCTACAAAAGTAAATAAATTTTGGTTCTCAAAGTATAAAATACTTTGGTCCAAGATTAGGCACAGATAATAATTTTATTAAGATAATTAAGTGCATAATTATTTTAGGCCTAGAAGAGTGGAATTTTACGAGTCTAATATTTATTATACTCAAATTCCATCTCGATCGGTTTTAAGAAAGATCAAGTTATAAGCGTGAAAAATATCGAGTATGGGTACTTGATTTGGACAAATAAGTCTCAAATAAACATGCTGACTTAGAAAATTTAATCAACACTGTAATTCACTTTACCTCGAATATGAAGTCGAACTTAGATTAAAAGTGTTAGAGAGATTGTTTGAGCATGCGATAAATCTAAGTGGTGTTTGAGTGACTCAAAAACATTAGTGTGAGTTGATGAACAAGAATGTGATTTACGAGTCGATCGGAATCAAATGAAAACATATGCAATAGTTTCTATATATTACTCGGAATGACTTGTAATCAAAACTTAGGAGGGATGAGATTTGTACTCGAGTCCTTGATAGTAATCGGAATGATATAAATTCGAGTCCGAGTCTTTAATCTCCCCTTTTTTATGAAAGGCATTCCATACTCGAGATAGAAACTTTGTTAGCGAAATAATCAAGAGTTTTCATTTTTACTCATTTGGCAAAGAATATATCGGATCGTAGAATAAAATATTACGGAAAAATAGAATATTAAATGAAGTGATTCGGACTTAGAATATTGCTACGAGATAGCTCATTTGATGAGAAATTCCGAGTAGTTATATCGAGCAAAATAATAAAATGAGCCGATATATCCGAGCAAAACAAAATAAGAAATTTAAACTCGGAAAGACGTTATACTCGAAGTCAATATGCACGAAATCGAAACTTCATTCGGATACAATTTGATTGTCCGGACAAAAGAGAGAAAAATAAAACAATAGAAAGAAAAAAATTAAGACGGTGGAGAGGGTGCGGTCTAAGTTGAAGCGGATGAACATGCGAGTGCACCTTCGGTGATATGCTCTTGAAGACGTTGTAGACCCGGGCGGTGGTGTAGCACTGGGATCTCCGGAATGGGCTCGGCTCCGAGTGGCTAACCCGGAACAAGGTCGTTCGAGCTTCATCCTCTTGGAACGTCACGGCGGGAGGTGCTTCCTCCGGCTTGACGGCTGCTGACTGTCCAACATCGGTAGGGTCTTCGACTCACTCAGGCTGTTGTTTGAGCTTATCGATTCCGGTTGAGGAGCGGGAGCGCTTTGTCCCTCGGCTTCGTCCTTTTCACCTCTTTCTTCCTCTTTCTATTCTTCTTCCTTCTCTCTTTCCTCCTTCTCCTCGAAGGAGTCGCTTAAGCTGCAGCCTCCTCTTCTTCTTCAATTGCCTCTCCAAATTGGTTGTTAATGATCATGATTTTAATTTTTGTATTTATGGTTATTTTAAATGTACGACGAAAAATTTTGTCGTTAATAATATGTAGTTCATCGTTATTAAATCAACTAATTACGACGACATCTTGTTTCATCGTTATTTTAGTAACGACGACATCTTGTTTCATTGTTATTTTAAGTAACGACGAAAATTTTAAAGTCATCGTTAAAAGTATTAACGAGGGAAGCACTAACGACGATCGACGACCAAAATTTTTTGGTCGTTAATCACTTTTAACGACGATAAAATGTGCTTTTAACGACCAATTTTTTCGTCGTTAGAAGCCTTTTTCTAGTAGTGCTCGTTGCCAAGCCAAGCAAGCAACGAGTAAAATGGCCAATAATACAAGAAGGGAAATGCATTCAGCACACACAAGGAATTGAAATGATACAGGATTTACAACCCAAGAAGCCAAGCAAGCATTATGGAATATTGATGTGAATAAATTTGGTTAACCTAATTTGGTTCATCGTTATTTCTTTAACGATGAACATTTTCATCGTTAATAATATTATGGATAACCTAAATATATAATTTTACCAATTATCTTTAAAGTAATGTAATAAACTATTGATCACTAATATATATATATATATATATATATATATATATATAGTAACAACAAACTCAAATTGATATGCATTAATTCCTTTGAATACGACTGGTCTGCGGAAACACAATATAAAACAGAACCTAATATCAAAGCATCCTAAAACACATAATCTAAAAAACAATCCAAAGGAAACTAGAAGTTCTCATATTAATTGATATCCGAGTACAAGCAATATTAACCAAAAAACTAAAAAAATGAAGTCCTCCAAATGATTTTGAAAGTATAAATCTTCATCAACTACTCATAAAAGGTAAGTGTTAGAACTTGAATAAGCAGTCCACATCTCCAAACAAATCCACATCTACAAAAAATAGAGAATTATTAGAACTTTTACAAAATTGCAAAAGTATTCAACTTCTTATCAAATTTATGTAACTCAAACAAACAACCACCATTTGATGTTCGGAGCTACAACTGCATCATCGGTGCATTGCATTACAATACATGCAGAAGTTGTGCTGCATCTCCATCGCAAATATCAAAGATGCATGAATGTTTGAAAATGGTCCAACAAATTTTGTCCATATATGGAAAGGTTATACCAAGGGCATCAATACCATGACAAGGAGACAGGAAGAGCTAAGGGGAGCATAATAGGTTAGACTTTCTAAAAAGGGATAAATCTCTTAAGTCAATCAAGTTAAGAGCAAGTGCAATGGAAATATATCCATGATTCCTACACATCAACATTCTTTCTTTCTAATCTCAAAAAATATATTGTTCCCTACAATCAAAAAGTATATTGTTCAATCAAGGAACCACAAAGCAAAACTAACAGATCTTAGTGCCAAACTTACGGTTCTTCCGTAAAGCATATTCAAGCAAAATCAAGTCTTTAATAGTGTTCTTACACTTGATTGAACTATATGACAAAATCATGCTCGACTTTGTCTCAATTATCTTTATAACCTTCCTACTCTAGAATCACAATTATAATCACAAATCCAAAAGGAATTCCCAAAAGCAAATGTTTCAATTCTTTCCCTTTAAATGTGACAACAAATCTTAGGCAGATCGAAGTATATCCCAATTGTCAACTATTAACCAATTACACTAAGTTTCAATCACAATTGACCTTCATGTCTCACCTGAAACAACGTATGATATTTCATGGCATTCTATTAAACTAAATCAAGCTACTCACCTGGCGAAAACAAGGTTCATTTTAAGTCGATGGATTATGGATGTTGAACTGCTGGAAAATGGCATCCTTGAAATTCGCTATTTCCGATTCCACCGACTCTAAACGATTTTGAAGCTTTTGGTTTTCTGTTTCAACTATTGCCACACGTTCATGAAGAACCTCATTTTTCTTTCTCGCAGCATGGAGTTCAATTTCAAGTTCAGCTCTAGTAGGACAAGGTCCCCTTAAATCTTTTGCCTTTACTCCTCCTCCAAAGCCAACTATTCGATCTTTCGATTTTGATTTGAAAACCTTATTAAGGGTTGCAAATATATGTCAATTGCATTGCCAGGAATGGACTTTAAATCTTAAATCTTTTGCCTTCTCTCCTCCTCCAAAGCCACTATTCCCAAACTCTATGTTCACACATTTCACACATGGACAACGAATGGACTTTGTTCCTAGATTAGTAAAGGCATAATCCAAAAACTTTCAACTCCCTTTTCATATTCGAGTACTCCAGAGATCTTCATTGTTCATCCACCCCTTGTTAGGTGTCATTGTCTCAAAATTGATTTGCCAAAAAGAGTACCTTATATTTGGAACAAAAGAAAAATACATGAGCTAACCTAATTCAAATCTAATAAATACTCAAACATCTAAAATTTACTTGTGCCGAGAGGGGCTCACGACTTCTTGCTTCAAGCAAAATAATGAATCCTTCAACCTTGAGATCCGAGGCAGAATTACAAAAATTTTCATACAATGGACTCATAACTATGAAACTCCTATGGTAGAATAGAAGATTGAGCTAATTTACAGCATAAACAAAAAGGAGTTCTATTCTACCTCGCTTATTGCTATCAAGCAGCAGATCAAGAAACAGATAAGGTTGATTTCACATACCAAATGTCTTATGTCTCACTTTCTAGCCCAAAAGGAATTCATATTGAACATTTTTCATATGCCAAAGCTTTTGCAAATGCAGCTAGAGACTCAGCCTCTAATTTAGATATTTCATCTCATAACTCAGCAGCAGCTATCTGTAGCAGAAGGCAGCTGCAGCCAACAGCAGCTGCTATCTACGGCAGAAGGCTGCTGCAGCTATCGATGGCGTAAGGCTCGCTGCGAGCTGCAGCGACCTTCTAGCTGCAGTAGTAGCTAGCTGTTGGCTACAGCAGCTTTCTGCTGCGAGATGGAAGTTGCTTGTTTGTAGATCTAAATTAGAGGCTGAGTCTCTAGCTGCATCTGCAAAAGCTTTGGCATATGAAAATGTTCAATATGAATTCCAAGTGGGCCAGAAAGTGACACATAAGACATTTGGTATGTGAAATCAACCTTATCTATTTCTTGATCTGTCGCTTAATAGCTATAAGCGAGCTAGAATAGCACTCCTTTTTGTTTATGCTATAAATAGGCTCAATCTTCTATTCTACCATCGGAGTTTCATAGTTATGAGTCTATTGTATGAAAATTTTTGTAATTCGCCTCGGTTCTCAAGGTTGAAGGATTCATTATTTTGCTTGAAGCAAGAAGTCGTGAGCCCCTCTTACCGGCCCTGCTGCAAAGGAACAAGAGGTCAAGTATACCTGTCCTGAAACCTATATAGGAAGTCCATGCAATAAAGATAAGTTAAAGGTTTTCATTATCTTGAAAGTATTTTTCAACATCAATAATTGATTATTTATACGGTTGTTAAAAATTTTAAGGTTGTAGGGGGTCTATAGGTTGTGCTTTTTGTATATATGTGTGGCCAAAACTAGTGGATACTGCCTTTAATTTGTATTATTAATGTTCTCTCTTGAATGTCAAATTCCTGGTATAATTTAAACCAATGGGCCAATGCCTAATTGCATACCCCTTATGAATTATACTCCTCAACTTCACCATCTTCTTTCGTCTTCTTATATTGTATTCTTGGATGATTAAAAACTTCCCTTGTTCTTACCCATATAATACTAGCCATCTTTCTTATTTTTAACTTATTTATCAAACTAATTATCGAGTTTTTGTTTAATTTTTACAGTTGGCTAAAGAGCTCCGATATACTTTTATATGCTTCTTTTCTTATTTCGGGGTGTATTTTTCCCAAAAAAAAAGAATAAATAATATTGTACTTGGTGAGTTGGTTTTGTATAATTTGACTCTACTAGTCCATTTGCCATTTCTCACCAAGTCCTCATAGGGAGTACTTTGCTTTGGTTATAAATTATAATTCATTGTTTTAATCCAAAGGGAGTAGAGCAATTTAGACTTTAATTAAAGAAAAAGGTGAAGGAAAAAAAAAAAAAGATAAGAGAGAGTATTCCTATTTGATTTTTGTTGGGTCGGCGCCCACATTAAACCTATATAGGTCGAATTATGAAACGTCATTACCAACTCATCTGCAACATCTTAAGTATGTGCTAAGTACATAACCATAGTGTGCTCGAGTTCTTCGAGTATCATCTTTATTGCATGGACTTCCTATATAGGTTTCAAGACAGGTATACTTGACCTTGAAGGTTTGCTCGGGGAGAGTCCGAGTCACCCTAGAGGGGGATGAATAGGGTGATAGAAAATTCTTTGCGAAAACACACGCTTTTTGACGAAAAGAGGCAAAGACAGTTTCGATTCTAAACACGGGGTCGAAAAGATTGGACTCGAAAGCAATGAATCGGAATAAACAAGCACAATAAGGTCTGTCCGAGTCTAGAATGAACTCGGAAAGAGAACACAGAGATTTTACGTGGAAACCCTCCTGGGGCAGAAAACCACGGCCCGTGTCAATCCAGCACACGAAGTCAAATCCACTTTTTGAGTCCACAAAATACCGTGAACCGATCGAACCCGAGTTGCTCCCTTGGACAACTCTATACAAGTTTTCCTAGACTCGAAGTTACCTTATCTGATCTAGTACTTCCTAGCTGAGATAACCCTTACAGCTAGGGACAACTAAGCTGAGTTAACCTTTACGGCTTAGTCAAGGGACCTTACAAAGAATGTAAGAAGAGTTTGTAACTTAGTACAAGACCTTACAACTCGGAGAGTACGGAATTAAAGAATGGGAGTTGTAAGTAGAAGATTGGAAGTAAATGACTTTTCTCAAGTATGTGTATTAACAATAGAATCGGCAATCTTCAAGTCTTGTGAAGTGGCTTCTATTTATAGATAACCAAGCGAGTAGCCGTTATCTCTTTCTGCCGACCGAGAGTCCTCTATGACCGTTGATAATGGCTTTCCGAGTCACTCGAAAGTATCCGTTGAAATATGGACGTTGGACAACGGTTTAACTCTCTTGGAAGTCCCAAAACCATCGGTTGTGTCTTGAAAAATAAGGTGGAAACCACCGTTAGGCTTAGCGTTCCAGTTTTCCGGATATGGAAGCGGACGGCTTCGACACAATCTTCCGGGACTGAAGCGAGAGAAGGTGAAAAGCCATATCTCGTTGGTGATTTGACGTTACGAAGCTCGGCTACTTTTGTAGTTAGAAAAGATATCCTCGATTGAATAACCTACAAAAGTAAAACACCTTCGGTTCTTAAAGTATAAAAATACTTTGGTCCAAGGTTAGACACGAGATAAAATAATTATGATAATTACGCAATTGATTATCCGAGTCGAGAAGAAATGGAATTTTCCGAGTCTAATATCCATGATACTCGGAATTCCATATGACTTAGTCTTAAGCAAAGAATCAAGTTCTATAACGAATATCGAGTGGGAAAAACTTGATATAGACTAAGCATGAGAAGAACTACGAATGCCGACTATGTAAACAATAGAATAGATAACCATAAGTCGATTCCGAGTGAGAAACGGCGGAATACCTGGTATATTCAAAAAGCGATTAGTCCGAGTGAAAGTGGACTCGGAATAAAGAACCAGCTTTCGAGTCGCTAACCGAAAAGCGATAAAAGAGATAATTGAGGGCCGAAATACTTAGAGAAAATACTATTTTACTCAAGTAAGTTTCTAGGACGCAGAGAATGCCTTGGAATCAAAACTCTATATGAATAACATCGTTATACCCGATTCCTTTTGCATGACTCGAAAGATATTGAGCAAGTGTCTCGAGTCTTCAATCTCCCCTTTTTGATGAAAGGTATTCCATACTTAAACGAAACTTTGTTAGAGGAAAATAGATTGATTCCGAGTAGTTCGCTCATGAGTAATGCACATTGAATAAGTTAGAGCAATATATAATATATTAAAGCAAAATAAAATAAAGTATGCTTTTCACATTAACTCGAAAAAATAGAGAACTCGTAAATTAATAATGAAATGCATCACTTCATTAAAAGCGATTACAAGGGAATAAACTCCCCTAAACAAGACAACCAGTTTCGACTACATTTCTCCCCCTTGCCTTTCAAAGCAAAAACAAAGAAACAAAAAGAAGGGAGAAAAGTACAAGGTATACACATTAGTTGTCCGGACAAAAAGAAAATATGAACGAAGAAATTCTGGAGACACCGAGGAATTGGGACTCGGTGCATGGCTCTAACTAGGGAGGAGGGGATTTCGAGTGGAGGCGGAGGTGCGCCGGCGCCGATACGATCTTGACAATGTGCTTGAGCGCGGCGAAGGGAGAACCGGAATTGTTCGCAGGGGCTCGGCTCCGAGTGGCCGACCCGGAGAGAGCGGATCGAGGGTTCTTCCCTTGGGACCTCAGGGGCTGGAGGGGGCTGCTCCGGCCGACTCGCCGGAGGAGCGAGATCTTCGACCCACTCGGACCGTTGTCCGAGCCGAGTACAACAATTTGAGCTTGGGGAGCAGATCGACCCTCGGCAGCTGCCACGACCTCTTCTTCCCTTTGCTCGGAAGGGCTCGCCTCGCCCGCAGGTTCCTCAAGCATCCTCCGCCGCATCTGCAGCCTTCTTCCTCTTCTTCCTCGCCTTCCTCGCTGTCCGAGGAGGTCGGGCCGGGGCTCGAAGACGCCTCGCACGCGTCCGAGTCATCCCGGTCCCGAGCCGCCTTGGACCGTCTCTCTCGAGGAGCTCAGCCAGCTCCTTCGCTCCTTAACCAGCTTTCTCATCTCAAGAACGAGAGACTGCTCGCTCTCGGATTTGGGACTCGACCAGTCTTTTGGTTGATGGTCGACCTCGAAGAACGGACTTGAAAGCCCCGAGCATGTCTCCGAGTTCGAAGACACAGAGCCGATCTTGTCCATGAAAACAGGGGACAAGAGGACAGAGAGAGTTTTGGAAGCACCTGAGGTGGAGGCACCACCAGGTGAAGAGGGAAGAGGGAGAGGGGTTGATTTCTAAGTCCGAGGTGGAGAAGGAGGCCTCGGCTCCGAAGTTGTGAACCCGGACACCGGGGTTAGTTTCCTGGTATCCGTACTCCCGGAGTTCCTTCTGCCGACCACAATGACCGCCTCGGACACCGCGTTAGGGTCGAGGGAAGAGGAACTTGAAATTGTTTAAAGACAAGGGTGAGAAGAGCACCGAAAGGAAGGGAGGTGTTCTTCTTGGTTTGGAGTTGAGCTGGCACAGCGGCCATCCGCTCAATGATGGAGGGGAAGAGGTCGACTTCGTATCCCTCCGGGATATCGAAGAGGGCTTTGAGATGCTTGGAGTTGGGGTTCTCCTTGCTGGAATGTTGTGAGAAGAAGGTTCTCATCGGCAGAAAACATAGAAGCCCGGCTTCGACTTCAACCGAGTCACGTAAAAGTTCTTTCCGGACCCGGGGAATTCTTTAGTGTACTTTTCAAAGAAGTCGTTGGCAACTTCGAGTGAAGGGAATAGGGTTGCTGTTCAAGAAGAGAGAAGAAACTTTGAACATGACGGTGAAGGAGGGAGGTGTTGATACTGAACAGTAATGTTCCGAACCCTAGAGGTTAGAACATTTTCAGAGTGGGAGAGATGAGTATAAAACTCGGAGACGAGTTCGGGATAGATGAACTCGCTGAAACACAAGAAAGGGTAGACTCCAGTGGTTTGGATGTTGGACAACCTGGAGAATTTGGTTGTTGGGAAGAATTTGTCGTCCAGACGCAAGGTGCTAGGTGACAACGGGTTTAGAAGGGGTTGAGCTTTCGGCTTGTTGGTGCGGGGCTTTTGGAAGATGAAGAAACCCGAAAGTCGGGATGGTTTCCTCTTTTAGGCATTGTGAGAATTGGAGAGAAAAGATGAAGCTTTTCGAGTGAGAAAGAGAAGAGGGTGTAGGAGAGAAGAAAACGAAAAATGGTAGAAGAAAAGAGAATAGAGCAGTCGAGACTTACGAGAGAGAGAGAGCTTCTTCAATGCTTGCAGACGATCGGGAACACTGTTCACGTAGATAACTTCCGCGAGAAGATTTTCGTTTGAGAGGGAAGGAGTTTTAGAATATCGAGATGAAGATGGATAGTCGTTATTTATAGAGAATAAGCGCGCCTGTTCACTATCCGTTAAGTAACTCCGTTCGACTCAGCCTATCCATCGGTCATTAATGCCCGGTGTGACGGTTATTCTTCAACGGTTGAGATATCGGTGGTTTGAAATCTACGGTTATGATCCGATCGCAGCGCTCGAGAAAGAGAGAGAAAAAGATTTTGAAAAATAATCCGAAACTCTCCACTGTTGTAGAGATAGCTTCGTAAAATTTGATGTCCAAATTTCTCTACTTCTGAGTTTGACTCGGAAAAGTTTCGAGTGACTCGAAACACGAAATAACTATCAGCCCAAGTATCACGGAATCAACCGAACTAATGATTATTAACACGTAAAACACATAGCACATAAATATGCAATAAACGTAACACGTAACTAAGCATTTAACATACCAAGCTTATTCCGAATAAAGCAAAATTGATCTTCACCAAGAGGCTTAGTAAAGATATCAGCTAATTGAAGATTAGTAGGAATGAACTCAAGTGCAATATCACCCTTTTCCGAGTGATCGCGTAAGAAGTGATACCCGACCTCAATATGCTTTGTTTTTGAGTGCTCGGACAGGATTCTTAGTGATACCGATTGCACTTTGATTGTCACACTTGATTGGAACCGAGTTGAGAAATAGTCCAAGATCCTTCAAGTGTTGTTTTATCCAGAGAATTCGAGCGCAACAAGCTCCAAGCGGCAATGTATTCAGCTTCCGCAGTTGATAGAGCTACCGAGTTTTGTTTCTTCGAGTGCCGGGATATTAAGGATTGACCTGCAAATTGGCAAGCTCCGGATGTGCTCTTTCGATCAACCTTATATCCTGCGTAGTCTCGCGTCTCGAGTACCCAGTCGAGTCAGTTCGAAGTTTCGGAATACCACAGTCCTAGATTCCGAGTGCCTGCAAGATATCTCGAATATTCTCTTCACCGCAGTGAGATGTGATTCTTTTGGATTAGCTTGAAATCGTGCGCATAAGCAAACACTAAACATTATATCTCGGCCTGCTTGAAGTAAGATATAACAGTGATCCAATCATACCTCGATAGATTTTCCGATCAACTGCTTTACCTTTCTCATCCGAGTCAAGCTTTATGCTCGTCGCTCATGGGGGTAGATGCGTGCTTTGCATCTTGAAGCTTATATTTCTTCAGCAGTTCCTTGGTGTATTTTGATTGGTGAACAAAGATTCCATCTTTGTCTTGTTTGATTTGCAACCCAAGGAAGAAATTGAGTTCTCCCATCATACTCATTTGGAACTCTTGACTCATCAACTCAGAAAATTCTCGACACGTAAATTCATTAGTAGCACCAAAAATAATATCATCAACATATATTTGAACAATAAGAAAATCTTTCCCTTTGGTCCTTATGAATAGAGTCTTGTCGATCCGACCTCTTTTGAAATCATTTTGAACCAAGAAGCTGCTCGCTCTTTCATACCAAGCTCGAGGGGCTTGCTTAAGACCATAGAGAGCCTTTTGAAGTTTGAAAACGTGATTTGGAAATTCTGAGTTTTCAAAACCAGGAGGTCGCTCGACATAAACTTCTTCTTCAATGAAACCATTGAGAAAGGCACACTTAACATCCATTTGATATAATTTAATATGCATGCAGGATGCAAATGCCAACAAGTATTCTAATGGCTTCAATTCTAGCTACCGGTGCAAAGGTTTCCCCACAATCAATTCCTTCTTCTTGATTGTAACCTTGAGCTACAAGTCTAGCCTTGTTTCTGACTACCATTCCACCCTCATCCAGCTTTGTTCTTGAAAACCCATTTGGTTCCTATAACCGGGTGGTCGAAGGTCGGCTGGTCGAGTCCGGACTTGGTTTCTTTCAAATTGATTTAGTTCTTCTTGCATGGCCTCTACCCATTCAGGTTCATTAAGGGCCTCTAGTGCATTTTTGGGTTCAGTTAATGAAATGAATGCAGTGAATGCACATAAATTGTGTAAAGAAGAACGAGTTCTTACCCCACTCGTTGATATCGAAATGATGTTTTCTTGAGGATGACTGGGAGTAAATTTGAATGCTTTACCAGCTTCTTTGATTCACCAGGTTTGTGAGCTGAATTTCTTGATCTTCGTAGCTTGTTCCGAGTGATCCTCTTCATTGACTTGTTCGTTCCGAGCGACCTCTTGAGCCGTCTCATTATGAGCTTCCTCGTTCGAGTGGTCTCAATCCGAGTCTTAGTAGGCTCATCTTCGTCATCATCCTTTCCGAGCTTCAGCTCCGAGTATGAAGACTCACTTGGTTTCTCCTGTTTAAGCTCATCAAACACTACGTGGATACTTTCTTCCACTTTGTTAGTTCGCTTGTTAAAGATACGATAAGCTTTGTTGTGAGAGGAGTAACCTAGAAAAATACCTTCGTCTCGACCGAGCATCAAACTTAGTCGATGATCCTTACCATTGTTGTGGACAAAGCACTTACATCCGAAAGGTCTCGAAATAGGAAATATTTGGCTTCTTCCCTTTGTAGAGCTCATAAGGTGTTTTCTTCGTAATGGGTCCGATGAGGCATCGATTGAGAATGTAGTTTGCTGTGTTTATCGCCTCCGCCTGTAAATAGTAAGGCAAGTTGTGTTCAATCATCATTGTCCTTGCTATTTCTTCAAGGGTTCTGTTCTTTCTCTCCACTACTCCATTCTCGTTGAGGAGTTCTGGGTGCCGAGAAGTTGTGAGAGATACCATTCTTGTCACAAAACCTCGAGAATTTCGAGTAATCAAACTCCCTTCCATGGTCGGTTCGAATCTTTTGAATCCGAGTCCGAGACTCAACTTGAATCTTTCTACGTAGCTTGCTGAACTCCTTGAAGGCTTCATTTTTATGCTTAAGAAAACACACCCAGGTAAATCTTAAAAATCATCAATAATAACAAGTATGTAAGATTTACCTCCGAGACTCTTCATTGGGATTTCACCACATAAGTCCATATGCAGTAATTCAAGCACGTTGGATGTGGAAACTGTCTTCAGAGATTTGAATGAAGATTTGACTTGTTTCCTCTCGGTGCATGCTTCACATACTTTGTCCTTCTCAAACGCACGCTTAGGTAATCCTCTAACCAGACTATGAGATGCAAGCTTTTTGATAGTATGTAAGCTAATATGACCTAATCTACGATGCCAAGTCCAAGAATCATCTTGAAGAGATGCTTTTAAATAGGATAAGTTCTGACTTGGGTTAGAGAGAGGGATGATGTAGGTATTACCCGATCTCTTACCCGAGAGCTTTACCTCTTTGGTGGTCTCATCTCGTGATGTAGCACTTGGATTGAGTGAATCTTACCTCTTGACCTTTGTCACATAGCTGGGATATGCTAAGTAGATTGTACTTTAGCCCTTTGACAAGGTAGACCGGGCTCACCAGATTGCTTCCTTTTCCAATCTTTCCAATGCCCACTATTTTACCTTTGTTGTCATCACCAAAAGTTACCTTTCCTCCTTTATATGACTCCAGCTTAGAAAAGAGTCCTTGGTCACCCGACATGTGTCGAGAGCATCCGCTGTCCAGTACCAGTGTCCTTTGATCTTTTCCGAGTGACCCGCAAAACAGAGAGAATCTAACCCTTCTCACTTCCTCTAACGAACCCAATAACATTCCTTATCGTGGTCCTTTTCGAGGAAGAAGGTGCTTCGGAACCCGGATTTGAATGACTTTGGGTTTTGTCTCGATTCTCGAGTCTTCCTCTCGGAGAACCGAGTCTCGTCTCTCTTCTCTTTTAAAAACCTTTCCTTTTGAAACAGGAGAAAATGGTTTCTTTTTGTAAATAGGTCTAGGTTTAGTCCTCCTTTCATTTCTGTGAATGGGACCATGCTCAGCCTTTTTGAACTTAACCGTTCTAGAATCCTTTTTGAACAATTCTAAGTAAGAATTGGATTCTTCCTCTTTGTTGAAACCAAGACCCTCTTTTCGAAACGAGACACATTGTGATCCTAAGAGCATGTCAAGGTTCTTCCGACCTTGAGTAAACTTTAAAACCAGATCTTGAGACTCAGTAAGCTTCTGTTTCAGCTTGCTCATTTTCTTTCCCGAGTAACTCGGACTCATTCTCATTAGTTTGAGTACTTGTCTTGAGTTCTCTCGAGTGTGAGTCTCAGCTTTTCTAATTCGTTTTTTAAAGAAGTGCTCTCGAAGTGATTGACTCAAGTTGTTCCTTGAAATGAGAAGAATCAGAATTGGACTTTTCTTCCAAAGTGAAGATGTATTTAGCTAAATCAACTTTGGAGAATTTGAGGAAGTAGTTTATTACCTCTTGAGGATCGGCTTCCTCGTTGTCCGAGTCTCGAGTCCGACTCTCTTTCGCTTCTAAGTCGAAATTGCCATCGGACACTTCAAGTCATCCGAGTCCTCGTCGTCTTCGGATGAATCCTCATCACTCTATGTTGCCATCATGGCCTTTTTCTTCTTCCCTGTCCCTTCTTCGTTTTGGACAGTCCTCGACTATGTGGTCTTTGCCGCCACATTCAAAGCATCCAGTAATTCTTAGACAAAGATAGCTTTGAGGGTGAAGAAAACTTACCTTTTCTCGTCTCTCTTGTCCTTTTTGTAGAATTCTTCTTTTGGTCTTTTGTCCCATCTTTTGTGCTTCATCATTCTCTTGAAGCCTCGTGCAATGAGTGCCATGGGATCATCTTCCGAGTCGAAGAGCTCGGCCTTGCTTCTTTGGATTATGAGGCTTTAAGTGCAATGTTCCTTTTGGTAGTACCCTCAGCATCTTTTTCTTCCGGATGTATCTCATGAGTCGAAGCTTTCCGATGAGTTCGTCCGGCTTCAAGAGTGAGAGGTTCCGAGCCTCTTCTATGGCAAGTCACCTTAGGACCCCATCGTCTCTTGGGTAGGCTTCGAGAATTTTCCGGCACATTTCTTCATGGGAGATTTTCTTTCCCGGAGATTTGAGATTGTTGGTGATCTCAGTGAAGCGTATGAACATCCGAGTAATGTTTTCTTCGGCTCCATTTTGAAAAGCTCATATTTGTGAAGATACTCGACCGATCTTCGCTTGTCTCACCCGACTTGTACCTTCGTAGGTGTTGACCGAGTATCCCACACCTCTTTAGCAGAGTCACGAGCGGAGACTCGATTATATTCTTCTAAGCTTATGCCGCACATGAGGATGTTCATGGCTTTGAAGTTCTTTTGAACTTCTCTCGCCTCGCTGGTGTGAACTCAGCCTTTGTCTTGGGAAGGATTCTAAATTCATCTCGTCTTCGTTGGAATGTAGTTTTCTTGTTGTATGATTTCCCATACTTCTTCATCATGATCCATGAGGAAACATTCCATAAGCTTCTTCCAGTGACCAAAGTTAGAACCTTTGAATTTTGGTGGCCTCGTTGGAAGATCTTCCTTCGTCGAACTCTCCGGTGTTCCGAGCCATCCGATCTTTAAACCTTTGGATTGTTAGATCCTTTCGGAAAGGCTAGGCTCGATACCAATTGAAGGTTTGCTCGGGAGAGTCCGAGTCACCCTAGAGGGGGGTGAATAGGGTGATAGAAAATTCTTTGCGAAAACACACTCTTTTTGACAAAAAGCGGCAAAGACAGCTTTCGAGTCTAAACACGGGGTCGAAAAGATTGGACTCGGAAAGCAATGAATCGAATAAACAAGCACATTAAGGCCGTCCGAGTCTAGAATGAACTCGGAAAGAGAACATAGAGATTTTACGTGGAAACCCTCCCGGGGCAGAAAACCAAGGCCCGTGTCCATCCGGACACGAAGTCAAATCAACTATTTTGAGTCCACAAAATACCGTGAACCGGATCGAACCCGAGTTGCTCCCTTGGACAACTCTATACAAGTTTTCCTAGACTCGAAGTTACCTTATCTCGATCTAGTACTTCCTAGCTGAGATAACCCTTACAGCTAGGGACAACTAAGCCGAGTTAACCTTTACAGACTTAGTCAAGGGACCTTACAAAGAATGTAAGAAGAGTTTGTAACTTAGTACAAGACCTTACAACTCGTAGAGTACAGTAATTAAAGAATGGGAGTTGTAAGTAGAAGATTGGAAGTAAATGACTTTTCTCAAGTATGTGTATTAACAATAGAATCGGCAATCTTCAAGTCTTGTGAAGTGGCTTCTATTTATAGATAACCAAGCGAGTAGCCGTTATCTCTTTCGCTGACCGAGAGTCCTCTATGACCGTTGATAATGGCTTTCGAGTCACTCGTAAAGTATCCGTTGAAATATGGACGTTGGACAACGGTTTAACTCTCTTGGAAGTCCCAAAACCATCGGTTGTGTCTTGAAAAATAAGGTGGAAACCACCGTTAGGCTTAGCGTTCCAGCTTTTCCGGATATGGAAGCGCATGACTTCCGACACAATCTTCCGGGACTGAAGCAGAGAAGGTGAAAAGCCATATCTGTTGGTGATTTGACGTTCGAAGCTTCGGCTACTTTTGTAGTTAGAAAAGATATCCTCGATTGAATAACCTACAAAAGTAAAACACCTTCGGTTCTTAAAGTATAAAAATACTTTGGTCCAAGGTTAGACACGGATAAAATAATTATGATAATTACGCAATTGATTATCCGAGTCGGAGAAGAAATGGAATTTTCCGAGTCTAATATCCATGATACTCGGAATTCCATATGGCTTAGTCTTAAGCAAAGAATCAAGTTCTATAATGAATATCGAGTGGGAAAAACTTGATATAGACTAAGCATGAGAAGAACTACGAATGCCGACTATGCAAACAATAGAATAGATAACCATAAGTCGATTCTCGAGTGAAAAACGGCGAATACTCGGTATATTCAAAAGCGATTAGTCCGAGTGAGAGTGGACTCGGAATAAAGAACCAGTTTTCGAGTCGCTAACCGAAAAGCGATAAAAGAGATAATTGAGGGCCGAAATACTTAGAGAAAATATTATTTTACTCAAGTAAGTTTCTAGGACGCAGAGAATGCCTTGGAATCAAAACTCTATATGAATAACATCGTTATACCCGATTCCTTTTGCATGACTCGTAAAGATATTGAGCGAGTGTCCGAGTCTTCGGACCTCTTATTCCTAGCTAGACTTGTGAGCTCTAAGCTTTTCCTACATTCACTAGGAATCCAACATCTTAAGAGCCACGATTGACAAATTCATAATTGTTAGCTTCCTTGAGTTCATGATTGTCATGGCATGCTGAGGAAATGGTTGAATTTCATCCTTTTAAATTAGCATTTTGATTTTCTATTCTTTATTAATTGTAACTCCACTCAAGACGTTGCTTGAATAGAATAAGACAACCAAATATGGATCCTAGGACAGGCATGATTCATTAACTTTTAGCTCGAAGTGATTGCCTAATATTGTATCATGACAAACAACCGAAAAGGCACATATATGAAACCAGATTTCTTTGAACAAAAAATTTGACAAATCAGCAGCTTTTCCCACTTCTGCTCAAATCTTAGGACAGGCATGATTCATTGCAATAAAATGTATCACACCCCTAAAGACTAATAAAAGTTGTATTCAAAGCTGCAGTGACTACTAGCACCAAATGTTGAAGTCAAGGAAATCCAACAAAGTCGAATGTCATTATCTAAGTGTAGAAAGATTTTGCTTACTATGTGATCGAAACAATCC
The DNA here is from genome assembly GCA_021018815.1 of Talinum fruticosum. Taxonomy (NCBI): domain Eukaryota; kingdom Viridiplantae; phylum Streptophyta; class Magnoliopsida; order Caryophyllales; family Talinaceae; genus Talinum; species Talinum fruticosum. The sequence goes on along the minus strand of JAITYX010000048.1, from coordinate 36,525 downwards.
TGGAATCGAGTCGACAAACATGCAGTAGACACCGGAAAATTAAGAATCTCATAATTTTCTAAAGCAGAAGAGCTTAGAACTTATCACTAATTAGTAATTAGGTATATCTTCGGTGCGAGATCCAAAACACTCATCATAACTCAGCTAATTGCATCAAGAACCAACACAAGCTAAGATAGCTATGTCATTCCACCCTAAGCCAGTCCAGAGGCAGATTTTGAATGAACTTTAGGAAGTGACATATATAGAACAACATCAATGTAATATTAGGTTATGTTTAAAGTGTAGCTAGGCGACATGCCTCATTTACATCTCGAACCATTACCACTCAACACCAACCCCTATCTACATAATGGATTATGGTGAAGAAAGACCAATGATATGAAGAATGATAGTTGGGAGGGAGGGGGAGGGAGCAATTAAGAATGTACACTAGCTAAACATTGAAAGCAGCTTAGGTTCGGAGCCAAAAGTCAGCAAGCAAGACAAAGCCACAAATACAGGACCTTCTACTAAGAGGCAGCGAGATCTAAAGAGAGATGAGCAATTTAGCTTCAGCTACCCTTTCGATTAACTAGCAAGGATTAAAGGCTAGGGTTCCGTACTTAGCACATAGTGTTCTGTACTTCAGCTACCTATCGTACAACTTATAAAAGAATAAAGACTAAAAATCAAAGCAGAAATCAATTGAAAAATTAGGGGATAATTTGGAGAACGAAACCCTCGTACTCGGAAATCAACAGCAAAATTAGGCGACGCGGGCTTTGGCAATGGCAAGGCTGTTAGCGGCCGGTGATTGGTCGTCGGAGAGACTGTGTGAATGAGGAGGGCGGAGGGCGAGGCAGTCCGTGGTCGGCGATTTCAAACCGAGCGTGATAGTAGCGAGTGCGAGAGGGTAAGAGCGAGCGAGAGAGGAGGGCGGATGGTGAGGCAGTCCGTGGTTGGCGACCGGTGATCGTGTCGGAGAAAGACAGATACCGTGAGTAGTGCGAGAGGCTGAGAGTAGTGCGATTGAGAGCAAAGCATCAATGGCGATTCAAGAACTAGAGGGAAACGAAGAAAGAAGACAAGTAGCGATCGTGCGTGGTTTGATAGTTTCGTGCAGTAATTTTGACATATGAGGGAAATTATAAGTGAAATGTTTTATTTTATTTTTATTTTCCCTCCTATTTACATTAACGACCATATTTTACATATTAATAATGATGATTTTTGTAACCCATCGTCTAGCAATAATTTTTCCAAGTAAAATCGGACGACGAAAATGCACTTTTGTCATTATTAGTATTATTTAACGATAAATTTTATATATGGTCGTTAATATGTGGTTGTTAGAAACCTTTTTTCTAGTAGTGGAGGAGTTTTTGAAAATAGTAAGTTAGTGTATCACTAATCTCCTTTGAGTCTTCTCGTGAGCACTCCATCCGTGTTTGTAATGCAACTTATTCTCGCCTTTAGTACTTCGTTGCTTAATGACCGCATGAAAATATGCAGTGTTTTGATCACCCTCCTTCGATCATCCGAGCTTGGTTCTCTGAATATATGTAGCTTTTGCAGCTTGTCTTAATATGTATATCTCAACCAAAGCCTCTTTTTCTGCCGGTATAGGTCTTCACCCCCTTATCCTGCAAATATCCTATCTTGTATTTTGATAGGATTTCCTTTAAGATCTGCAATCTATGTCACAATATTGTAAAATTCAGCCTCATGAAACTTCCTCAAAGCAATCTTTGTGTTTTTATTTTCGCACCACCTTGAACTTCTTCGAACCTACCCAATCAATGAGCCAACTTCACTTAATCAATGATTGGAAGTCTTTGTGCTTGAGTCCACATATTACAAAATCTGAATGGTGGTTTCTTCCTTTCTACACGATGTTCACCACATAACAGGCAACAATGATCGGAAAGTCCTCCAGACTTCTACTAAACATTCCATATCCGGGAAGGTATCTATCCACTCCTCATTCACTAATGTTCTATCCAATCTGGATAAGACCCTGTCTATTGGGTTCCGCTTATTAGTCCATGTAAAGAAATGTCCTACATGTTTCATTTCTTGAAGCTGGCAATTGGATATGCATTCATTAAAATCCAATATATCTCTATACTTGGACTGGATGTCCACCTAGTCTTTCTTTTTCATTGAGAAGGCAATTGAAGTCTCCTGCTACAATCTATTCCTTAACACTTTCGCTGATTCCAGTAAGTATTTGCCACATTTCCTTCCTCTCAATATTACAATTTAATGCATAGATCACTATGAGATGACACCGTTTTCTTGTGGCGATATGTTGTATAAAGCGAGTGTATAGCCCGTTTATGAACAAAAAGGATGTCAACTTCATAGTATTTAGGATCCCATATAATCCAAATCTTACTTTTCATCTCCTCATCTGCATTGGTAGTAACTTTCCATCCTTTGCAGACTCTCTCGTCACCATTGAAACATGGTCTTTGCTAATTTTTGTTTCTTGTAGTCCAACTAAGTGCACCTGTTTATTCGTCAAGAAGAGAGCTAACTCTCCTTGCTTTGAGGGGCTATTCATGCCCCTTACATTCCATATTACAAATTTATCCATTTCCACCCTCCATATTACTGGGGATAGGTGGATTTTCTAAATGCTTGCTCAAGTTAATGTTTTGTAACTTCTCTATTTTCCATAATATTGAAGAGATTAGTCTGCTCCACTTGTGGTCTTGCAATAATGCCCATGTTAGGCCTAATGTTATCAACTATATTCTCAATACTTTCCTCTATTACTTCTGCACTTGTTCTATGCTTCCTGTGGAAAATTTGGATGTTTCTATCAGTCCATATGCTATGATAAATAACAGTTATTAGAGAGGCGATTACAGCAAGCTTCGAATTAGAAATTTTCCCTCCTATCAACCAATTATTCCATATGGGTCTCTAGTCCGACTTAGCCTTCCGTAGGTGCATCCCATTGATAATCTCCTGTTCAAATGAGCATTACATGAATAAATTATCAATTGACTCATTTTGGTCACAAAATTGGCAGCTAGTACTCTCCAAACTTATCCATCTTTGAATTCTATCTCTAGTCTTTAGTCTCTTCTTGAAGATAAGCTAGAGACAAAAGGGATGCTTGGGCATATTATTTTTATGCTAAGCAAATCTCCACCATCTAGGTCTGTTGTTGGACTTTGCAGGGCTTCATAGGCAACTTCAACCTAGTATTCCATGTCTCTCGAACCTTCCATTCACTACATTGGTTGTCCATCCAGTGAGCTAGATACTTTCTAAGGTTCATAATTTTCTTAAAGCTCCAACTTGCATCAGGTTTAACTTGAACAGGTTTGCCAAGTTCCTGTTTTTAAGTAGACACTATGTATCCACTTAACCTAGATGGCCTCAGGATGATTAGTTATATACCACAAGTGCTTGCCAATTAATGCCTTATTCCAGCGAGAACTGTCTCTTACAACCAACCCCATACTTCTTAGGTGTGAAACTTCTCCCCAAGCCACATGGATTGGTCTCTTGGACCCTTCGAGCCACTTCATAAAAAAATTTCTACATATTTTCTCCACTTCCTTGAGAACCTTATTTGGGAGCATAAATATAGAGCTCCAATAAGAGTGCATGTTCGGCAAAACGTAATTCACCAATTGTACTCTATCAGCATAACTAAGCTTTTTGCGCCGCAACTTTTGATTCTAGTAGTGATTTTTAAGCTAGACGCAGACTGTCACTTGCATTTAGATTCCCTGGTTTAAGAGTTATGCCTAGGTATTTCAAAGGTAGTACCCCTTTTTCAAAGCAAGTAAGTTGTAGTAGTTGTTGCTCTGTAATCTCGGACACTCCAGCCATGATAATCTGGGATTTCGTAAGTTAGCTTCAAGACCGGACACCTCAACAAACTTCTCAATAGTCTCCATGATACATGACATTGATAGCGTATCGGCTCTGCAAAAACTAATAAATCGTTTGCAAAGATTAAGTGGATGAGTCTCAAATCTTTGCAGCCGGTTGAAATTTGAATCTAGTGTCTTTAGCCATGTCTTTAAACAATCGAGATAAATACTCCATGCCAATTATAAATAAAAGGGTTGAGATCGGATCACCTCGTTTGACTCCTCTACCAGTCCGGAAAAAACCATGTAAGCTACCATTGTAGCTAAGCAAGAAGCTTGTAGATGTCGAGTAACCCAACTTACAAATTTATTTGGCAACCCTAATCCCTGCACCATCTTTTCAATAAAACTCTAATTAGTCGTGTCATATGCCTTCCTAATATCAATCTTAATGATGCACCTAGGAGAAGCTTTCTTCCTTCTATAGTGTCTAATAAGGTCCAGTGCAATAAGAATATTATGAAGGATTAAACGGTTGGATATAAAAGCGAGTGCAATTTTCCATTATTAACTCAGGCAAGATTTAAGCCTTTGGCATAGCATCTTGGATATAGTTTTATAGAGCGCATTACAGCAAGAAATTGGTCTATATTCAATAGAAGATTAGGGATCAATGCAATGGCAGTGGCATTTAGTTGTTTAAGAAGCCTACCAGATTTGAAAAATTCCAGGATAGCTAAACTCACCTCACATCCAATAATAAACCATGAACTCTAAAAGAATGTGCTCCCAAACCCATATGGACCTGGGCTTTTGGTTCCATCAATCCCCTAAATAGCAGCTTTAACATCCTTTCATCAAAAGGCTGAATCATTGCTTGTTGTCTGTGCGGGTAGCATACATTCGCCATTTTGAATTACATATCATTTTACCTTACTCTGTCTTGGTTTGGCTGTCAATAGACTTTGAAAATACTCAATCAAAGTATCAACTATTTGTAGACACCTAAAAAGTGTCGTCTCTTATCTCTTTATTACTCGTGTTTTGTTTTGTTGGCCCGATAATGAAATCCCGAGTCCCGTTTGTGGATTTGGATCTCGGACTATGATCGATTGGTCCAACATAAGCCGAGTAAACCACAAAAACCTCCAACACCAAATATATAGCCTTTTAACTTGGGTCAGTCCACAAAACCTCTTTTCTTTTAGACCGTCCAAGAACCGGGCCGAGCCTTTAAGAGATTGTGGAGTCCCATGTTGTGTGCCAGAAATTCCAAGTTCGAGTACTACATTCTACTTTTTTCAAATTAGACAAGGAGCTAAAGACCCGAAGACGGCATTAAAGCGTTGGATTTCATGATTAGGAGCATCAAAGTGTTGCGTTTAAGCTTCACAAGATAGCCCTTGTGAGGCTAGAAGCTTCTCCCCTCGGAACGACGTCGTGGTCGGTGAAGACTCGGTTTTTAACTCTAAGTCATCCTAGAGGGGGTGAATAGGGTAATGAAGAAAATTAAAAACAACAACTCAACTCAACAACAGATTCTAAGTCTAGATTGGAATCGGAAAAGTGATAACACGGATTTACGTGGAAACCCTCCTAGGGTAGAAAACCACGGACAATGCTAATTCAAGCACCCAATCAAATCCACTATTTTGAATCCACAATATACGAGAGGACAGACTCAACCAGAATTGCTCCCTTATATAATTCCTTACAATATTTTCCTAGACTAAGAAGTTCCTTTATCCGATCTAGTACTTCCTGACCGAGGTAACCTTTACAATGAGGGACAACTAAGCTGAGGTAACCCTTATAGCTCCGTTAAGGGACCTTAGAAAGTAAGAAAAGAATGTAACTGAATACAAGACTTTCTTTACAACTCATAAAATATTAAATATAGACTAGGAGTTGTAAATAGAAGATTGAGTAAGAACAATTAGTTCAACAATAAATTTAGTTCCAGACAATGTGTTAAGCAATATTTGCAAAATTAGATTGCCTTCCATGGTTAGTTCAAATCCTTCCGATCTAAGCAATGTGTTACCCCAGAATCCCTACTATCTTGCCTTTGCTATTGTCTCCATATGTGACTTTGCCTCCTTTTAGATCTTCTAACTCTAAGAAGAGCCTTGAATCTCTAGACGTATGGCCCGAGCAGCCACTATCTAAGTACCAGTGACCCTTACGTTTCTAAGTCACTTGCAAAATAGAAACAAACTAACCTTTCTCACTTCCTCTTACAAACCCAGTAACTCCCTTTACTTGTGGTTCTTTTCTTAGGAAGAGCACTTTTGGGAACCCAAATTTGAATGATTTTAGGTCTAGTCCGATGTTGAGTCTTCTTTCTAGAAAACCGAGTCTATGTCTCCTTTTTTTGAAAATCCTTTCTTTTGGAAGCAGGTGGAGAAGGCTTTTTCTCGTAAATTGGTCTGCGCTATGTCCTCTTGTCATTTGTATGAATCGGACCATGCTTAGCCTTCCTGAACTTTACAGCTTCGGAATCAGTTTTGAAAAGACTAGAATAGGAATTAGATTCCTCTTCATCATTATAACCAGGTCCTTCTTTCCTAAATGAGACACACTGAGAGCCGAGTAAAAGATCAAAGTTTTTCTAACCTTGAGTGAGTTTTAAAACAAGCTCTTGAGACTCATTCAGCTTTTTTCAGTTGCTCATTCTCTTCTCTCGAGTGACTAAGACTCAGTCTCATTGTCTTGAGCACTCGGTCTCGAGTACTTTTAGATTTTGTCTCAAGTTTTCTAACTTATTTTTAAAACATTACTCTCAGCGAGTAAGATACTCAAGTTGTTCTTTGAACTTTGAAGAGTCGAATTAGACTTTTCTTTCAAAGTAAAAATATATCCGGCTAAATCAACTTTGGACAACTTAAGGAAGTACTCAATTACCTCTTGAGGATATGTCTCGTCAATATCCGAGTTGTCATCGTCGACACGGATTCAACTTATAAGTCTGTCGAGTGTAGTAAAACACTTTGAGTCATCATCACTCCAAGTAGCCATCATAGCCTTTTTCTTCTTTCTATCCTTCTTTCTCTTTAGATAGTCCTTGACTATGTGCTCCTTGCTGCCACATTCAAAGCAATCGAGTTCTTAGTTAAAGATAACTTTGAAGGGGATGAGTATTTACCTCTCCTGTCCTTCTTATGTTTTTTGTAGAACTCTTCCTTTGGCCTCTTTTACCACTTCTTGTACTTCATCATCTTTTTGAAGTCTCGGGAAATGAGTGTCATGGGATCCTCTTCCGGTTCCGAGGAGCTCGGACTCGATGTCCGCTTTCGATGCCTTCAACGAAATGTTCTTTTTGGTGCTGACCTCGACATCCTCTTCGTCCGAGATGAATCTCATAACTAAGCAACTTCCTAACGAGCTCGTCTCACTTCAATTGAGTGAGGTTTTAAGCTTCTTCAATGGCTGTCATCTTGGGACCCCATTTTCTCTTTGGTAGACTTCTCATAATTTTTCCGACCATTTCTTTGTGTGAGATCTTTCTACCTAGAGACTTGATATTGTTAGTAATCTCTGTGAACCGAGCATACATCCGAGAGATGTTCTCTTTTAGCTCCATCTTGAACAGCACACACTTATGAAGATATTGACTTATCTTTGACTCGCTTCACTTGACTTGTTCCTTTATAGGTGTTGATAAGAGTATCCCACACCTCTTTGGTTGTGTCACAGCAGAGACCCTGTTGTGCTCTTACTCATGCTGATGGCACACATCGGTGTGTTTATAATTTTGAAGTTCTTTCTAAACTTCTCAATTTCTTCGATGGTGTACTCAGATTTCTCTTTAGTTACGGATCGTACAACTTCCATCTTTATTGGAATGTAGTTTCCATTCTGGATGATGTTCCGGAAATCTTCATCACTATCCTTCAAGACGCATTCCATCATCTTTTCTAATGTGCATAGTTTGACCCCTTGAACTTGGATGGTCTGGTAGATGATTTTCCTTCATCGAACTCTCCATTGTTCCGAGCCATTAGATTTTTATACTTTTAGATTGTGAGATCCTTCCGAAAGGCTAGGCTCGATACCAATTGAAGGTTTGCTCTTGGAGAGATTAAGTCACCATAGAGGGGGCGAATAGGGTGATGGAAGATTTTAAATAAAAATCAAACTCTTTTTGCACGTAACCGAGCACAAAAGATTTTGAGTCTATATTAGACTCAGAAAAATATACACACGAGACATACGTGGAAACCCTCATGAGGCGGAAAACCGCGGACAATGCTAATCCAAGCACCAAGTCAAATCCACTAATTGAATCCTCAACTACAAAGGGCTGACTCTAACATGTTTTTCCTAGACTCGAAGATCCCTTATCCGATCTAGTACTTCCTGACCGAGTTAACCGTTACGGTCGGGGACAACTAAGCTGAGTTAGCCCTTACAGCTCAGTCACCTGCAAAGAAAGTAATAAAAGAATGTAAGTGATTACAAGACTTTCTTTTCAACTCAAAAAGTAAGAATTACAGAGTTGGAGTTGTAAGTAGAAGATTGAGTAAGAATGCACTCGAGTAAGTGTTAAACAATATGTTCAGTAGCAATCTTCAAGTCTTACAAAGTGGCTTCTATTTATAAGCACCCAAGCAAAATGACCGTTGAGACTGGTTCTAGACTTGTGATCTTCACTAGCCGTTTTAATGGCTATTCCGAGTCACTCGAAAAGATCGGTTGGGATGTGAACATTGTGTAACGGCTCTTGGCTCCAAAAGATGGTCCAATCATTTGTTGGTGATTGAAAAACTAAGGTGGAAACAACAGTTAGACTCAAAGTTGCGGTTTTCCAGCTTTAGAAACAAACAACCCCGACACGGTGTCGAAGCCATGTCAAGAAATGGTTAATCTCTGTCTCGTTGTTGTTTAACGACTAAAAACCAGCTTGCTTTTGTACTTTAAAAGTAGATTAGGCTTGTTTGAATAACCTCGAAGGTTTTCTCTTGGAGAGTCTTCGTCACCCTAGATAGGGGTGAATAGGGTGATGAGGAAATTTAAATAAAACTTAGAAGATTAACGCTTGAAAAGAATAATTGAAGACTCGGACTTTGCATGTATATTATTCTAAGTACCATCAAGGAATTAGGTTCGGACTTCATCTCTTGTCAGTTTTGATTACAAGTCATTCTAAGTGCTTTAGAAACTTTTCTAAGTGGTATACAATCTCTTCGAGTGTTATAGAAACTATTGCATATGTTTTCATTTGATTCCGACTAACTCGGAAAGCATACTATTGCTCATCTTTTCTCACTAATAGTTATGAGTCACTCGTACAACACTCGGACTCATCGCATGTTCAAACAATCACTCCAACACTCTTGAACTCAGGTCTAAACTTCACATTCTAAGTTCTAAGTGAATTACGAGTGTTACTTCATCTTTCTAAGTCAGCATGTTTTGTTTGAACTATGTTTGTCTAGATCAAGTATTACTACTCTAACATTCTTTATCCGACTTGACTTATTTCTAGACTGACTCGAGATAGAATTTGAGTATAATGAATATTAGACTCAAAAATTCTACTCTCCCAGGACTAAGATAAATATGTACTTAATTGTCTTAATTAAATTATTATCTATGTCTAATCTTGGACCAAAGTATTTTATACTTCGAGAACCAAATTGATTTACTTTTGTAGGTTATCTAAACAAGGTTATCCTACTTTTTGAAATACAAAGTAACCGGCTTCAAAGTTGTCAATCACCAGCGAGACAAGGCTTTTTCTATTTCGACCAAGGCCCGGACATCGTATCGGGGTTGTCTATTTCCAAAACCGAAAATCGTCAACGCTAAGCTCAACGGTGGTTTCTACCCTATATTTCGGACACCACCAGTGCTTTGGGACAACCTAGGAAGTCAAGAGCCGTTGCATAACGTTCACACCTTAACGGATTTTTTCTAAGCCACTTAGAAGAACCGCTTCAAGGGTCACAAAGGACTTCTAATCGGAAGATAGTTACAAAGGCTAATCCGCTTGGTCATCTATAAATAGAAGCTACTTCATAAGACAAGAATATTGCTGAATCTAGTGCTGAAATCATTTGTTAATACACATACTAAAGCAAAAGTTTTTGTATTCTCATTCAATCTTCTACTTACAACTCCAACCCTATACTTAACATCTTTATGAGTTATAGGGTCTTATAATCAGATCACAAACTCTTATTCTTACTTTTTGAGTAAAGTCCCTTGACTGAGCTGTAAGGGTTATCTCAGCTTAGTTGTCCCTAACTGTAAAGGTTACCCCAATTAGGAAGTACTAGATGAGATCGGGGAACTTATGAGTCTAGGAAAATCTTATAAGGAATTGTTTAAGGGAGCAATTCGGTGGAGTCTTTCTACTATATTTTGTTGATTCAAAATAGTGGATTTGACTTGGTGCTTGGATTAGCACTGGCCGTGGTTTTTTGCCCCAGGAGGGTTTCCACATAATTTCGAGTTGACACTTTTCTAAGTCCAATCTAGACTCGGATCTGTCTCAAAGTCGGTTTTAGAATTTAATCTTCCATTCTTACTTCAAATTTCCTCATCACCCTATTCACCCCCTCTAGGGTGACTTAGTCTCTCCAAGAGCAAACCATCAATTAGTATCGAGCCTAACCTTTGAGAAAGGATCTAACCATCCAAAGGTCTAAAGATCTAATGGCTCGGAACAATGGAGAGTTTGATGAAGGAAGATCTTCCAGCGAGCCACCAAAGTTCAAAGGATCTAATTTCGTGCACTTGAAGAAGCTCATGGAATGTTTTCTACTTGGATCACGATGAAGATGTATGGAACATCATACAAGTGGGCAACTACATTCCAACGAAGATGGAAGATACAAGACTTGTGCCCAAAACAAAGCCCAAGTACACTATCGAAGAAGTAGAGAAGTTCGAAAGAACTTTAAGGCGATGAGCATTCGATGTGCGCCATTAGCTCGGAAGAATACAACGAGTGTCGACTTGTGACACAGCCAAAGAAGTGTGGGACACTCTTGTCAACACTTATGAAGGCATAAGCCAAGTCAGACAAGCGAAGATAAGCCAATATCGTCACAAGTACGAGCTGTCAAGATGGAGCCAGAAGAGAACATCACTCACATGTTCATCCGCTTCACCTGAGATTACTAACAATCTCAAATCTCTAGGTAGAAAGATTTCCCACGAGGAAATGCGCAGAAAGATGCTCAAAAGTCTACCCAAGAGAAGATGGGGTCCCAAGGTGACAGCCATCGAAGAGGCTCGTAACCTCTCCTTATTAAAGCCGGACGAACTCATTGGGAAGCTACTTACCCATGAGATCCATCCGGAAGAGGAGGATGTAGAGGTCGGCACTAAAAAGAACATTGTCTTGAAGGCCTCAAAAAGCAGAGAAGCGGATCTGAGTTCATCAAACTCTAAAGAAGATCCCATGGCACTTATCGCCGAGTGGCTTCAAAAGAATGATGAAGCACAAGAGATGGGATAAGAAGCTAAGCGAAGAGCTCTACAAGAAAGAAAAGAAGGATAGAAAAGGTAAACATTCTTCCCCTTCAAAGTTATCTTTAACTAAGAACTCGATTGTTTTTAATGTGGCAGCAAAGAACACATAGTCAAAGACTGTCCAAGGAGAAAGAGGGACAAAAAGAAGAAGGCTATGATGGCCACATGGAGTGATGAAGATTCATCGAAGAAGATGAAGACTCGGATGATTCAAAGTGTTCGATGGCACTCTCGGACTCGAAGCCGAATCGGAGTCGAATCGGATCACTCGGATAATGAGGAAACAAATCCTCAAGAGGTAATGGTTTCCAAAGTTAATTTCGCTAAATATATTTATACTTTGGAAGAGAAGTCCAATTCCGATTCTTCTCAGTTTAAAGAACAACTTGAGTCTATTACTTCGGAGAGCATCTCTTTAAAAAATGAATTAGAAAAACCGAGACTTACTCTTAGAGAACTCAAGACTATTGCTCAATCTAATGAGACCGAGTCCGAGTCACTCGGAGGAGAAAATGAGCGTTTGAAGCAAAAGCTCGATGAGTCTCAAGAACTTGTTTTGAAGTTTACTCAAGATAAGAAAAACCTTGACATGCTCTTAGGGTCTCAATGTGTCTCCTTCGTAAAAGAAGGACTTGGATTTAACAAGGAGGAGGAATATGATTCCTACTCGGAGCTTTTAAAAATGATTCTAGAACTGTAAAGTTCGGGAAGGCTGAGCATGGTCCTATTCATAAGAATGAAAGAAGGATTGAGCCTAGACCAGCTTACAGGAGAAAACCTTCTCCACTTGTTTATAAGAGAAAAGAGTTTCAAAAGAAAGAGACACATACTTAGTTTTCTAAAAGGAAGACTCGGAATCATACCAAACCCAAAGTTATTCAAATATGGGTTCCCAAGAGTCTTCTTCCTCGGAAAAGGACCACAGTAAAGGGAGTTACTTGGGTTCGTTAGAGGAAGTGAGAAAGGTTAGTTTGTTTCGACTTGCAAGTGGCTCGAAAAGAACAAAAGGGCATTAGTACCTGGACAGTGGATGCCCACGCCACATGTAAGGAGATTCAAGACTCTTTTCCGAGTTAGAAGATTACAAGGGAGGAAAAGTCACATTTGGAGATGACAACAAAGGCAAGATAATTGGGATAGGCAAGATTGGAAAAGGAGTCAATCCGGTCGGTTCAAGTATACCTTGTCAAGGGATTAAAGTACAATCTACTTAGCATCTCTCAACTATGTGATAAAGGTCAAGAGGTAAGATTCACTCGGACCAAATATTATATTTCGATGATATTACCAAGGAGACCAAGGTCTCGGGTAAGAGATCGAGTAACACCTACATTATTCGTCTTTCCGAACCGAGTCGAATTTATCTTGTTTAAAAGCATCTCTACATGATGACTCATGGACATGGCATCGTAGACTAGGTCATGTTAGCATGCACACCATTAAAAAGCTTGCATCTCATAGTTTAGTCGGAGGGTTGCCTAGCTGTGCATTTAAGAAAGATAAAATCGTGAAACATGCACAAAAGGGAAACAAGTGGAGGATTGCCTAGCTGTGCATTTAGAAAGATAAAATCCGTGAAGCATGCACAAAAGGGAAACAAGTCGGATCATCTTTCAAATATCTCAAAATCTGTTTCCACATCCAAGGTGCTTGAAATGTTGCATATGGATTTATGTGGTGAAATCCTCGTCAAGAGTCTCGGGGTAAATCATATGTGCTATTAATGGTTGACGATTACTCACGATTTACCTGGGTATGTTTTCTTAAGCACAAAAATGAAGCTTTCAAAGAGTTCAGTAAGCTTTGCAGGAAAATCCTAGTTGAGTCTCGGACTTAGATCTAGAGAATTCGAACCGACCATGTAAGGGAGTTTGACTACTCGGAATTTACAGAGTTTTGTGACAAGAATGACATCTCCCACAACTTCTCAGCACCAAGAACTCCTCAACAAAATGGAGTAGTGGAGAGAAAGAACCCGAACTCTTGAAGAAATAGGAAAGACAATGATGATTGAGCATGATCTTCCTTACTATTTCTGGGGTGAGGCAATCAACACAACGAAACTACACATTAAACAGATGCCTCATCGGACCGATCCTGAAGAAAACTCCAAACGAGCTCTACAAAGGGAAGAAACTCAACATTTCATACTTTAAACCCTTTGGATGTAAGTGTTTTGTTCACAACAATGGTAAGGATCACCTGAACAAGTTTGATGCTCGGTCGAGATGAAGGTATATTTCTTGGTTATTCATCTCATAGCAAAGCATATCGCATTTTCAATAAAAGAACTAACAAAGCGGAAGAAAGCATCCACGTTGTTTTTTATGAGATTGAATAGGGAACACCAAGTGAGTCAACATTCTAAGATCTAAAGCCGAGTCGAGATGATGATCTTGATGAAGAACAGCTCGTAAAGAGTCAAGGAAAGGTTACTCAAAATGAAGTAACTCGAACAACTCGACTCAAAATGAGAAAACTCAAGAACTAACCGAGAATGTTGAAGAATAATCAGCTTAGTAAGCCCACTCGCAACGGACTTCGAAGATCAACCAATCCAACCTACAAATCTGGTGAACCGAGAGAACAGGTAGAGCATTCAAATATGCTTCGAGCCACCCACTCGAAAACATCTTGTCCGATATCAACAAGTGGAGTAAGAACTCATTCCTCTCTACAAAATCCATGTGCATTCATTGCATTCATATCATTAACTCGAACCCAAAAATGCACTAGAGGCCCTAAATGAACCTGAATGGGTAGAGGCCATGCAAGAGGAACTCAATCAATTTGAAAGAAACTAAGTCTGGACTCGACCAAACGACCTTCCGACCACCCAATCATAGGAACCAAATGGGTTTTCGAGAACAAACTGGATGAAGGTGGGTTGGTAGTCAGGAATAAGGCTAGACTTGTGGATCAAGGCTACAATCAAGAAGAAGGGATTGATTATGGTGAAACCTTTGCACCTGTTGCTAGACTTGAAGCTATTAGAATCTTATTGGCATTTGCATCTAGCATGAATATCAAATTGCATCAAATGGATGTTAAATGTGCTTTCTTTAATGGTTTCATTGAAGAGGAAGTCTATGTTGAGCAACCCCTGGATTTGAAAACTCGAATTTCGAAATCATGTTTTCCAGTTGCAAAAAGCTCTCTATGGTCTTAAAAAGCTCCCAGAGCATGGTATGAAAGACTCGAGCAATTTCTTGGTTGAAAATGATTTTAGAAGAGGTCACACTGACAAGACTCCTTTTACAAAAACCAAGGGGAAAGATTTTCTTATTGCTCGGATCTATGTTGATGATATAATCTTTGGAGCTACTAATGAAATTCTTTGTCGAGATTTTTCCGAGTTAATGAGACAGGAATTTCAAATGAGTATGATGGGAGAACTTAATTTCTTCCTTGGCGTACAAATCAAGCAAGATAAAGATGGCATCTATGTCCATCAATCAAAGTATACCAAGGAGCTGCTGAAGAAGTACAAGCTTCAAGATGCAAAACATGCAACGAACACCTATGAGCAAGCAAGCATAAAACTGGATCGAGACGAGAAAGGTACAATAGTAGATCAAAAACTCTATCGAGGTATGATTGGATCTTTGCTATATCTTACTTCCAAGTAGGCTAGACATAATGTTTAGTGTATGTCTCGTGTGCAAGATTTCAAGCTAATCCAAAGGAATCACATCTCACTGCGGTGAAGAGAATATTCGGATATCTTGCACGAAGTCGAATCTAGCCCTATGGTACACTAGAGACTCACAACCGACTCTCAAAGGATACTCGGATGTTGATTGTGCTGGATACAAAGTTGATAGAAAGAGCACCTTAGAAGCCTGCTAGTTTCGGGTCAATCCTCGATATCTTGGCACTCAAAGAAGCGTAACTCGGTAGCTCTATCAACTCGCTAAAGCCGAGTATATTGCAGTCTGGAGTTTGCTGTGCTCAGATTTTATGGATAAAGCAACACATGAGAGATCTTGGACTGTCATTCAAATCAATTCCAATCAAGTGTGATAATCAAAGTGCAATCATCATCACCAAGAATCCGAGTTCAAGCACTCAAAGCCAAAACATATTGAGGTCAGCTATCATTTTCTAAGAGACCATTCCGAGAAAGGTGATATTGAACTTGAATTCATTCCTACCAAAATTCAATTAGCGGATATCTTTACTAAGCCACTTAGTGAGAATCAGTTTTGCTTTATTAGGAATGAACTTGGTATGATTAATGCATAATTATGTGTTTTTTTAGTGAGATTACATTACATGATTATGTGTTAAATGTTTCATTTCTACGCTTTAATAATAATTAGTTCAATTGAGCTAGTGATACTGAGCTATGAGTTATTGTTCGCTTGCTGTTTCGAGTCACTCGAAACTTTATTGAGTCGGACTCAAATTTTGAGAAAATGGAAATCAAACTTCTAAAATCATCTCTAGATGAGTGGAGAATTTCAGAAATTTCTTTTTAAATCTATCTTTTTTCTCTCTTTCTTGCGCGCATCGATCGGAGAACTAGCTTTGGAAGACAATCGTTGGAACTCTAATCGTTGAAGAGCATAACAATCACACCGATCTAAGGCAACCGTTGGAGAGTTGGGTCGAACGACTACTCGAAGGACATTTCTTTCTCTATAAATAGCACCCTTTTTCCTTCATTTCGCTACTTTACTCTCTACCTATTTTCACTCTCTCACTTCAACTCGAGCAAGCTTACTACGTTCGAAGAAGAAATCGTCACTCTCAAGCTAAGCGAAAGTAATCTCAAGTAAGGACTCGTTACTCTCAGCTCTCCTTCTACTCTTTCATTTTCTTTTTAGTCGCTCACTTTCGTCGAGCTCTCTCTCTCTCTCTCTCCAAGTTCATCTTTCTCTCTTTTCCAAATCCAAACATACCGAAAATAGGTTCCCACCCGGATTTTCTTGGTTCCGCATCCAAGAAGTCTCGAACAAAAAGCCAGGAAGGCCCTTCTAATCCCTCTAAAATCATTGTCACCCAACACCTAATGTTGGATGACAAATTCTTCCCAACCACAAAGTTTTCGCGGTTGAATCACATCAAATCAACAGGGGTTTACAATTTCCTCTGTTTCAGCGAGTTCATCTACCCAAAACTCGTTTATGAGTTTTACTCCAACCTATCTAGCTCGAGGGTATTCTCATCTCCAGAGTTCAAAACATCACTGTTCGCATAAACGTCTCTCTTCTCCACCGTCTCTTCAAAGTATCTTCTCTTTTCCTCAACAGCAACCCCATACCTTTCAATGAGGTTGTTGATGAATTCTATGAGAAGTATGCCAAAGAATTTCTCGAGTCACGGAAAACACTTCTCTATGACTCAACTAAAGTCGAAGCCCGTCTTCCGTGTTTTCTACCGATGAGAACCTTCTTCTCTCAAGCATTCGAGCAATGAGAACCCCAACTCCAAGCATCTCAAAGCTCTTTATGACATCCTTGAGGGCTACAAAGTAGACCTCTTTCCAGCCATAGTCGAGCGGATGGCCACTTGTTTCTGCTAAGACTCGGTCTAAGAAGTCAACCCCACTTCCTTAGGGGCTCTTCTCACCCTTATCTTTAAACAATTCAAAGTTCCTCTTCCCTTAGATCCTAATGCGGTTTCGAGGCTGCCATTGTAGTTGGCAAGAAATAACTTCTTGGGTATGGATACCGGGAGACCCAACCAGGTGTCCGGGTCCATAGCTCGGAACTAAGGCAACCTTCTTCTCCTCGGACTCGGACACAAGTTCCTCTCTCTCTACCTCCTCCACTTGGTGGTGCCTCTAACTCAGGTGATTCTCAAGCCCTTTCTTCTGCCTTGTCCACTATCATAATGGACAAGTTCTCCTCGGTGTCCACTCGAACTCAAGGACACCCTCCGGTCATTCAAGATTGTCCTCCAGTCTATGACCACCAATCAAAAGACTATTCAATCCCAAATCGAGAGCAGCAAGATGTGCTTCTTGAGATGAAGGAACTTGTCAAGGAGAAAAAGGAGATGATTGAGCTCCTTCAGGAAAGGCACTCAAAGGTCGCTCAGGACCCGGTTGACTCGGACACATCATAGGAGTCCTCGAGCCCAGCCAAATCCCCTCTGCAGGGGAAGAAGAAGAAGAAGGAGAAGAAGAGGAGACTTCGGTCGAGGCAGCTCCTCTCGAGGACAACGAGGAAGGGGAGAAGGAAGAAGAAGAAAAGGAAGAAGAAGAAAGAGCCGAAGTAACAGAGGGCCAAGGTGCTCCAGGCACTCTAACCGAACCGATCGGCTCGGATAGTAGTCCGAGTGGGTCGAAGACCCTACTCGACCATGGTCGGTCAGCAGCTGTCCCGGCCCGAGCCAGCACCGCCCTTGGTCGAGTTCCGGGAGGATGAACCTCCGGACGACTTGGTTCCGGGTCGGCCACTCGGAGATGAGCCCATCCCGAAGATCCTAGTGTTGTCCCCGCCTTGGTCTTCAACATCATCACGATCTTACCAGCGAAGGCACACTGCTCGTCCACCCACCTCGACTCGATCGCTCCCTCCCCTCTATCTTAGAAATTTGTTTTCTGTTTTAAATTTTCTTTTGTCCAGACATACAAATTGTATCTTCTTGACACATTCTTCCTCGTTTTGTTCTTGCTGAAAGGCAAGGGTGAGAATAATTAGAAAAATTTGTTGTCTTGTTTAGGGGAGTTTCTCTCACCCTTTTTGTGTATATTTTTTGTGAAGATTAATGAAGTTTCTGTTTCGTGCTTATTGTTTTTTGAGTTTTAATTATTTTTTTTGCTTTGCTCGATACAACAACTCGGTCATTTTTTTGCTTTGATATAAGCAATGCTCTAAGCTCGATTCACTTCATTTCTTTGCGATACTTCGGTTCTAGCTCTAATGGAATCTAAGCTTATTTGCTCCGATAGAATCTAAGTTTAAATCACTTTAACTATTCTATACAATTCTATCTCTTCCTTATTCTTTGAGAAAGAATGAAAAATCGGGTCTATAACACTAAGAAAGTTTCTATCTAAGTATTTCATCAAAAAGGGGAGATTGAAGACTCGGACTTTGCATGTATATTATTCCGAGTACCATCAAGGAATCAGTACAGACTTTATCTCTTGTAAGTTTTGATTACAAGTCATTCTAAGTGCTTTAGAAACTTTTCCGAGTGGTATAGAATCTTTTCGAGTGTTATAGAAACTATTGGATATGTTTTCATTTGATTTTGACTGACTCAAAAGCATACTCTTGCTCATCTTTTCTCACTAATAGTTCCGAGTCACTCGGACAACACTCATACTCATCGCATGTTCAAACAATCACTCTAACTCTCTTGAACTCAAGTCCGACTTCACATTCTAAGTTCTAAGTGAATTACAGTGTTAATTCATCTTTCTAAGTCAGCATGTTTTGTTTGAACTATGTTTGTCTAGATCAAGTATTACTCCTCCGATATTCTTTATCCGACTTGATTTATTTCTAGATTGACTTAGATGTAATTTGAGTATAATGAATATTAGACTCGGAAAATTCCACTCTTCCAGGACTCATATAATTATGCACTTAATTATCTTAATTAAATTATTATCTGTTTCTAATCTTGGACCAAAGTATTTTATACTTTGAGAACCAAATTGATTTACTTTTGTAGGTTATCTAAACGAGGTTATCCTACTTTTTGAAATACAAAAGTAACCATCTTCAAAGTCGTCAATCACCAGCGAGACAAGACTTTTTCTATTTCTAACCAAGGCCCGGACAACGTGTCGGGGTTGTCTATTTCCAAAACCGAAAATGTTCAACGCCGAGCTCAACGGTGGTTTCCACCCTACTTTTCGGACACCACCAGTGGTTTGAGACAACCTAAGGAGTCAAGAGTCGTTGCACAACGTTCACACCTCAACGGATCTTTTCGAGCCACTTTGAAGAACCGCTTCAACGGTCACAAAGGACTTCTAATAAGAAAATCACAACGGCTAATATGTCTGGTCATCTATAAATAGAAGCCACTTCACAAGACAAGAAGATTGCTGAATCTATTGCTGAAATCATTTGTCAATACACGCACTAAAGCAAAAGTCTTTGTATTCTCATTTAATCTTCTACTTACAACTCCAACCCTGTACTTAACATTTTTATGAGTTATAAGGTCTTGTAGTCATTCACAAACTCTTATTCTTACTTTCGACTAAGTTCCCTCGACCGAGCTGTAAGGGTTATCTTAGCTCGGTTGTCCCTAACTCGTAAAGGTTACCTCAATTAGGAAGTACTAGATCGGATAAGGGAATTTCGAGTCTAGGAAAATCTTATAAGGAATTGTCTAAGGGAGCAATTCTAGTTGACTCTTTCTACTTGTATTTTGTGGATTAAAAATAGTGGATTTGACTTGGTGCTTGGATTAGCATTGGCCATGGTTTTATGCCCCAGGAGGGTTTCCACGTAATTTACGAGTTGACACTTTTCTAAGTTCAATATAGACTCGGACTGTCTCAAAGTCGGTTTTAGAATTTAATATTCCATTCTTACTGCAAATTTCCTCATCACCTTATTCATGCCCCCTCTAGGGTAACTTAGTCTCTCCAAGAGCAAACCTTCAATAATCAAGACAGTCCGAGTCTAGATTAGACTTAGAAAAGTGTGAACCGAGATATACGTGGAAACCCTCTTGGGGCGGAAAACCACGGCCGATGCTAGTCCAAGCACCAAGTCAAATCCACTATTTTGAATCCACAAAATACAACAGGCTGACACAACCGAATTGCTCCCTTAAACAATTCCTTACGAGTTTTCCTAGACTCGGAAATTCCCTTACCCGATCTAGTACTTCCTAACCGAAGTAACTTTTACAGCTACGGACTATTGAGCTAAGTTAACCCTTACGGCTCGGTCAAGGGACCTTACTTAGAGAGTAAGAAAGCATATGTGACTGATTACAAGACTTTACATCTTAGAAAAGTATTAAGTACGAGACTTGGAGTTGTAAGAAGATTGAATGAGAATTATGCTAAGAGACTAATTTACGAACGAAGTCCTTTGTGACCGTTGAACCGGTTCTTCGAATGGCTCGGAAAAGATCCGTTGAGGTGTGAACGTTATGCAACGACTCTTGACTCCTAAAGATGCTCCAATCAACTGGTGGTGTCCGAAAAGTAAGGTGGAAACCACCGTTGAACTTAGCGTTGATGTTTTCCAATTTTGGAAACAGACAATCCTAACGTAGCGGCTGGGCCTTGTTCGAAGTAGAAAAGCCTTGTCTGGCGGTGATTGACAACTTTAAGCCGGTTACTTTTGTAATTCAAAAATGAGATAACCTCGTTTTGATAACCTACAAAAGTAAACCACTTTGGTTCTCAAAGTATAAAATATTTTAGTCCAATATTAGGCACAAATAATAATTTAATTAAGATAATTAAGTTCATAATTATCTCAAGCCTAGAAGAGTGGAGTTTTCGACTCTAATATTCATTATACTCGGATTCCATCATAGTCACTCTTAATAGAGATCAAGTTATAAGAGTGAAAATATCGGAGTATAAGTACTTGATCTAGACAAATAATTCTCAAACAATCATGTTGACTTAGAAAGTTGAATTAACGTTGTAATTAACTTTACCTTAAAATATGTAGTCGAACTCGGATAAGAAGTGTTAGAGAGATTATTTGAACATGCGATAAATCCGAGTGATGTCCGAGTGACTTAGAAACATCGGTGTGAGAAGATGGAGAGAAGTGTGTTTTCTAAGTCGGCCAGAATCGAATGAAAACATATGCAATAGTTTCTATAATACTTAGAATGACTTGTAATTAAAACATAAGAGGGAAGAGGTTTGTACCTATCTTTGGTATTACTCGGAATTGTCTAGTTTTTGAGTCCGAGTCTTCATAACCTACAAAAGCAAATCTCATTGGTGCTCAAGGTATAAAAATAATTTGGTTCAAGATTAGGCATAGATAATTAGTAAATCGGAGTAATTAAGCACTTAATTATCCGTGGCCTAAAAGAGTGAAATTTTCGGAGTCTAATATCCATTAGGTTCGGATTCCATCTTGAGTCAATCATTAAATGATCAAGTTAGAAATAATAAAATATCGGGATACATGAACTTGATCCAACAAATAATTCTTCAAAAATAAACTGACTTAAAACGTAGAATTAACGTTGTAATTCATTTCTACTTGAAACATGAAGTCGGTGCTCAAAATAAATATGTTAAAGAAATTATTTGTTCATGCGATAGTTCTAAGTGATGTCCGAGTGCGTCGAAGCACGGTTATCGAGAGATATGCAAGAACGTGCTTTACGAGTGGGTCGGAATAGAATGAAAACTTCGATAAAAGTTTCTATAAGGCTCGAGTGACTTATAATCAAAACTCAAGAGAGATAGAGAGTTATACCTAAGTCTTCAACATCCTCAAAAATAGTGTGCACACCTATCTTTGTTTACGTAAGTATATTTACCCAGCCCTTGTGTCCGGGTTCTATATTAACATGTCGGTTAGCAACAACATTATTTCTTTTGTTATTCAAGGTAAGACCATTCGAATCAATCTCACTCTACTTCACGAGACTTTTTAATGTGGAGTCTCTCTTTCTCAACTCCAAGCCGAAGACTCGGACTCTAAAACTAGATCATTCCGAGTATTACCAAAGACTCAAGTACAAACCTCTTCCCTCCTGTGTTTTGATTACAAGTCATTATGAGTATTACCGAAACTATTTTATATGTTTTCATTCAATTCAGACCGACTCGAAATCACATTTCTATCCATCTTCTCACACCGATGTTTCGACTCACTCACACATCACTCGGATTTATCGCATGTTCAAATAATCTCTCTAACACTTCATATCTTAGTTCACATTGCATATCTTCAAGTAAAGTGAATTACAACATTAATTCAACTTTCTAAGTCAACATATTTGTTTGAGAATTATTTGTCTAGATCAAGTACTTATACTCGATATTTTTCACTCTTATAACTTGATCTTTCTTAAGCTCGACTCGATGGAATTTGAGTATAATGAATATTAGACTCAGAAAATTCCACTCTTGTAGGCCTGAGATAATTATGCACTTAATTATCTTAATGAAATTATTATCTATGCCTAATCTTGGACTAAAGTATTTTATACTTTAAGAACCAAAATTGTTTACTTGTTGCGAGTTATCTAAACGAGGTTATCTCATTTTTTAAATTACAAAAGTAACCGGCTTCAAGCTCGTCAATCACCAGCAGACAAGGCTTTTCCACTTTTGAATAAGGCTCAAACATTGTGTCGAGGATTATATGTTTTCAAAATTAGAAAACTTCAACGCTAAGCTCAACGGTGGTTTCCACCCTACTTTTCATACAACACCGGTTGATTGGAGCACCCTTAGGAGTCAAGAGCTATTGCACAACGTTCACATCTCAACGAATCTTTTCGAGTCATTCGGAAGAACAGTTGTAACAGATCACAAAGGACTTCGTTCGAAATTAGTCACAACGATTAATTTGGTTGTACATCTATAAATAGAAGCCAACTCTTAAGACTTGAAGATTGTTGGAATCATTGTCAATACTCATTACTTAATCAAAAGTCATTGTATTCATACTCAATCTTCTATTTACAACTCCCAACTTTTAATTCATACTTTTTGAGTTGTTAAGTCTTGTAATCAGTTACATACTCTTTCTTAGTTTCTAAGTAAGGTCCCTTGACTGAATTATCGGGGTTAACTCAGCTCGGTTGTCCCTAGTCGTAAAGGTTACCTTAGTTAGGAAGTACTAGATCGGATAAGGGAATTTCGAGTCTAGGAAAACTCTGTAAGGAATTGTGTATGGGAGCAATTCTGGTTGAGTCGATCTCACTGTATTTTGTGGATTCAAAATAGTGGATTTGACTTGGTGCTTGGACTAGCATTGTTCATAGTTTTTCGCCGCAGGAGGGTTTCCACGTATATCCGAGCTTACACCTTCTCGAGTCCAATTTAAACTCATATTGTCTTGATTACTCTTTTCAAGCTTAAATCTTCTAAGTTTGCTAAAATTCCCTCATCACCTTATGCATCCCCCTCTAGGGTGACTAAGACTCTCCAAGAGAAAACCTTCACAAACCAATTCCTTTCACTCGAAGTCGCTGATGACTTCTTTGCAAAATATGCTAAAGAACCTCCTTAGTTGAGAAATAACTTTTTGTGACTCGAGATGACCTCGAAGCTAGGCTTTTATGTTTCATTTTGATGAGGACTTTCTTCTCTTATTACCCGTCTAAAGAAAACCCCAACTTCAAAGTTCTAAAGGTTCTCTATGACATTCTAGAGGGCTATAAAGTAGACAAAGTAGACCTCTTTACATTTATCTTGGAGAAGATAGCTTATGTTCCTTCTAATATTGAAAAGACTCCATATCCTTTTAGGGCTCTTCTCACTGCTCTGTTTTCACTCGGTTTCATGTTCCTCTTCCTTCGGACCCAAACTCTTTTCGGAGACTGCCGTTTGTCTTGGTAGGAGTGAACTCATTGGTCTTGGATACTAGGAAGTCAAGCTCGGTGTATGGGTTCACTCGTTTGAGTTACCACCCCGTCCTCCTCTATCTTAGACTCGGATTATTCAAGAAGTCCCACTTCGACTACTAGGCCTTTCTACTTCTTTACTTGCACCTTCTATTGAGCTTCTTGAGAAGGCGGCCAACAAATTTGCTTCTCTAGCTTGAGAGTTGAAAGTAACTCCGAGCTATTTCAAGGCTTTCATCCCAACTTTGTCTTTGATGCAATGTCGGGCTCAAACTCAACTCAAGGAGAGTCAAGATTTGATTACCGAGTCGAAGGAGGTAATCAAGCAACAACGTAATCAAATTCAGCGCCTCCAAGAGAGAAGATCAAAGGCAGCTGAGGACTTAGAATCCTCTCGAACAATCTAAGGAGTCCTCTAGCTCTTTTGAGTCGGAATCGAAGATGTCTGAAGAAGCGATAGAGGAAGGCCAAGGAGAGGCTGAAGGAGGAGAAGAAGAAGAAGACAAGGAGGATGAAGTTGTCCAACCCGAGGACCAGGGCAACAAAGAACCCTTGGTGATCTCTTCCGCTCACACTAAGAGTGCCTCAAAAGAGGCTGGTGAAGTCGGCCAGTCTTAGGCCCCTACCTCGGAACCACGACCAATAGTAGTTTTTGAGGAAGAAGAAGAAGAAGCGAGAGGAAGAAGAATCCTTATTTTCTTCTTTTTTTTTCCAAACATCTTATGTATTTACTAGTTCTTTCCTCCCTCATTTTGTTATTTTTACTGAAATGCATAGGGGAGAGAAAAGATAGAAAAATATATGTTTACTTTAGAGGAGTTTTTCCCTTAGTCGTTATCCGAGTTTATCTTATTTTGTTCTTGTAAATGTTTCTTGCAATGAATGAAATTCGCTTATTTCTTAGCATATTTGTTTCGGGTATATGTTTTTGTATTTGCTCGATATTATGTAATACCCATGATTTTACCAAAAGTAGTTATAAAGAATAGAATTTATTGAGTAATATTCAGTGAACCCGTGGGGATGAGTGACTAATTTTATTTATAGCCAGGCATATTACATTTAGCGCTCCTTTGATAGCTACTTGTTGAATAAATTAAATCAAGGAAATTGTCTCCCTTTTTCAATCCGAGTTGAACTTATGTGCGGTTGCGAATTGTCGTAACCGATAAATTAAAATAAGTGGTAAGCCGAAGCATAAAAGGATGGAAGAGGAAGGGATATGGACTTGTTGTACATAGAACAAAGGTTACCTTGGCTGGGTTATGAAGATATAAGGGATATTAGATAAGGGTCCAATAGAAAGGATAGGCATGATTTGTCTAGCAGTGGTGAGAGAGGGTGCTAAAAATTAAAGAAAAGAGGGATTGAAGGGAGGGGGCACGGGAAAGCGAGGGAAAAGAAGCAGAGCAAAGGAAGAGGAAAGAAGGAGCATCGAATGAGGAAACAGAGAGAGAGAGAGGGAGAGAGAGAGGAGGCTAGTGGTGCAAAGACCAAGGAGACCAATGGGTGACCGGCGACCACCACGGACCCGGATGAAGGTAGTCGGTGACGCGAAAGGTGGCTAGCAAGGGAAGAGAGCGAGGGACCGGGACAGAGCGGGAGGCAAAAGACGGAATCAAAGCGAGACATATGTGAGAGAGTCCGAGAGGCCGGGAGTGTAAGCAAGAAGCTACAGAGAGACCAAGGGAGAAGGATCGACAATGAGCACGCGAGGGTACGACCGAGGGATAGTGGGAACCAGAAATGGCAAGCTAGAAGTAGGGAAGTGAGAAACCAAGGGAGTGTAAGCAAGAAGCTACAGAGAGAGAGACCGAGACCAAAAGGACGGAAGTAAGGGGCCCGAAATCAACCCCTAAAACCCGAAAATTTTAGGTGGGTAGTCTTATACTCCAAATTTATAGTAATTTCGAAGTCAATTGAATTTTGTTATGAATATTGAATGTTTATGTTGTTAAACGACTTTAGTAGTTGTTAGAAGTTGAAATTAGGAGCCTTGAAGGGACTTGGTAGTTGTTTAAGCTCGAAGTGGAAACACGGGAATTCGAGACGGAGTTAGGCTCGCTTCGGTCTAGCGATTACTATCGAGATTTCAGTCGATTGGGGATGAGTACGTTGTGGTTTGGGGATAAATTATGAATTAATATTTCAGATTGAGCCTTTAGAGATTTATTGAAATTGCGGTGTTAAGAAATGATTGCTAATATCGGGAAATAATGAGTGAAGTATAAAGAGGATGAATTCATATTGATTGATGCAGAGTCAAAGCATGGGAGTGAGAAGTGGGTAAGCGAAGCTAGCGAAAATTGAGTGATGAAGGGTGATTAAGAGTTATATAACTAAGGATGGGCGAACAAGAGTTGATTAATAAGGAGTTTGACGTAGGGAAATGGCGAACCGGGGATTGTGAGGTTAAACCGAGTTTAGTATGTGTCTAAACCCTTGAGATTGAATTAAGTTGGAAGATAGGCATAGCGAGAAAAACTTGAATGATAAAGTGAGATTAAGAGTTATATGGTTGTGTATGGGCAAAAAGGAGTAGATTGATAAGGTAGAGACATAAGATGAGAAATGGAGGTAAGGATGATAATTTGTGAGAAGTTGGGACATTTGCGTTATGTGGTAACTACTGGTGGTTATTGTGACTCGGAAAAGGGAATTAATTTTACTTAATTGGTGAATCTAGAAAGGTATAGTCGGAAAGGAGTTAAGAATGATGATCCGTGTTGAATTGTGGCTATCTCGTGCACATGATTGTGTTAAATGATGTTCAAAAGTAATTTTGAAAGGAGTTACGTATTTTACACGAATGATCCTTGAATGCAACTTCTTGTTAACCGCCTTTCCGAACGTGAATATGTTTTAAAGAAACAAAACTTATTTGAGAAAGTGAATAGGATTTGAGAAAGTGAATTTATAAAGGTGACACGTGGTGTCATGCTTTCCATTGTGTTAAACTAATTTGAGAAAGTCTGTATGATGCAAATTGTTTTGAATCAACTTGGCTAGGATCGTTTAGCATACTGAAGGGTTCGAACCGGGGTCCTCATTTGTGAGGATGCCCGACTAGAAACTTCGAGGGAAGGGTTCCAACAGGGGTCCTACGAATCAGGATGCCCAATCCGAGACTTCCTAGAAAATAGGCCCAGGAGCCTTTGTTCGTGGTCGCGCCCTAAAAATTATGAAGTGCTAGTTCGAGTACATGAAAGCCCCAGAAAGTTGATTCGAGTAAAGAATTGTTAATGATTGCGAAATCATGCTTTTAAATGATTGAAGTGTTACGATCTTTATGTTTCAAACAATTTCAGGAGATTCCCTTGAAAAGTGTATAGATTTGTATTATGCTATTATGTTTTCGCCAATTTCCTTATTATAAGTAGTAAGTGTAAAGGATTTTCAATTTAAGAGTGTGAGACTTCCGGTGAGCTCGTGGTTTGCTCACCCCTATAAATTTCCCCTTTCCCCGGTGTTTCACGTACACGTAGACGAGTGTGTTATGTACTTAGCGTAATCTAGACTCCTGCATGCCGTCCGGTGACCGTTGTTACTAAAGTGATTCAAGCGCTGATATGCATTCCACATGTTATAAATGCTATAGTTTGTAATTAGGTTCACATAGTTTATACCGGATGTATAATGAACCATTTAGATTGTTTTAAATTTTATCGCATGATTGGTTGGACTCCGGCATGTGGCCGTTGAGTTATATACTCCGAGCGTGTGGCTCGTGGAGTTATATTACATTTTTATGTAGGGTATTAAGGCTTTAAGCCTAGGGGATAGTCCTTATTACCAACGAAACTCTGCCGAAATTTGTAGAAAATGGTCAATTCTTTTGGAAAATTTTCCTCTATTACCTTAAGATGGAATTAGAAAGCCAAACCATCACCCAAAGAGCCTTGAGAGTTCCTTTGAGGAACTCGGCGATGTAATACTCGCAGTGGGTGTTTTGAAGTGTTACAAAAATGGTATCGAGCATAGAATTTGGTGACCTTAAGTTTGCATTACATGTAGCCATCTAGGATCCTTATTATGTGATAATGTGCCTTATTTGTGACTACTATGCGTATAGTTTAAGAGTAACTTCGACTTATAAGAGATTACTTACTCGACTCGGTTCAATTAACCAATTGGTGGTTGCTCTTTTAGATGAGAATGTGCATTGATTAACCTGTCTTACTCCTTGCCTAAGATACTTATTTATGTGTGCCCTAAGTGTGAGGAAGTAACACAATTTTCATGCCTTAGGTAACCATTCAAATGGCGTTCACATGGGAAGATTATGTGTATGTGCCCTTCCGGTGGGCGGCTTTCAATATCGTCTTCTTCCGGAGAGTTATGGAGTTGAGGAATGAGTGGAACATAGTCCGGACAACTTTAGACTTCTTGGCCAAGAACTTCATTCAAAACCTCGCCCTTGGATGGTCCATGGGCGGAAATCACAGATCCACTTACGGGCTACCATACCTTTTAGGGGTTGGTGTCCCTTCTCTTATCGAGAATTGGTCACGTTCTTATGGAACGTAGGACCATTACTCCTTGAGCTATGAAGACTCGGATTCTACATTTATATCATTCTGAGTACTATTAATGAATCAAGTACAAACTTTATCCCTTCTAGGTTTTGATTACATGCCATTACGAGTGTTATAGAAACTTTTCTAAGTGTTACGAAACCATTGCATTTGTTTTTATTCCATTATGACTAACTCGAAATCACACTCTTATTCGTCAATTCACACCGATGGTTCCGAGTCACTCGGACATCACTACGATTTATCGCATGTTCAAACATTCACTCTAACTCTATCAAACTCGGTTCGACTTCATGTTCTAAGTTAAAGTGAATTACAACGTTAATTCAACTTTCTAAGTCAAGCATGTTTTGATTGAAATATATTTGTCTAGATCAAGTACTCTTACTCGA
This sequence comes from Talinum fruticosum, assembly GCA_021018815.1. Lineage (NCBI taxonomy): Eukaryota > Viridiplantae > Streptophyta > Magnoliopsida > Caryophyllales > Talinaceae > Talinum > Talinum fruticosum. Next base: position 7,821 of record JAITYX010000048.1, on the reverse strand, counting down.
TATTCTCTGTTTAACTTGATCTTTCTCTAGACTGGCTCGGATAGAATTTGAGTATAAGGAATATTAGACTCGAAAATTCCACTCTTCTAGGACTCGGATAATTATGCACTTAATTATCTTAATTAAATTATTAATCGTGCCTAATCTTGGACCAAAGTATTTTATACTTTGAGAACCAAAATTTTTTTACTTTTCTAGGTTATCTAAACGAGGTTATCCTATTTTTGAATTATAAAAGTAACCGGCTTCAAGATGTCAAATCGCCAGCAGACAAGGCTTTTTCTACTTCGAACAAGGCCCGGACAATCGTGTCGTGGCCGTCTGTTTCCAAAACTGGAAATTTTCAATGCTAAGCTCAATGGTGGTTTCCACCCTACTTTTCGAGACAGCACCAGTGGATTGGGACATCCTAAGGAGTCAAGAATCATTGCACAATGTTCACATCTCAACAGATCTTTTCCGAGCGACTCAAAAGAAATGTTACAACGGTCACGAGAGGACTTCTATTCGAATATAGTCACAACAGCTAATCTGCTTGGTCATCTATATATAGAAGCCACTTCACAAGACTTGAAGATTGTTGAACTCATTGCTGAAATTATATCTCGTTTGTATAATACTCATTCAATCTCCTTCTTACAACTCCCGATCCGTACTTAACACTTTTCCGAGTTGTAAAGTCTTGTAATCGAGTCACAAACTCTTTCTTAATTTCTGAGTAAGGTCCCTTGATTGAGCTATAAGGTTTAACTTAGCTCGGTTTTCACTAGCTGTAAAGGTTACCTCGGTTAGGAAGTACTAAATCGGATAAGGGAACTTCGAGTCTAGGAAAACTTTGTAAGGAATTGTCTAAGGGAGCAATTTCGGTTGAGTCGATCTACTATATTTTGTGGATTCAAAATAGTGGATTTGACTTGGTGCTTGGATTAGCACTGGCTGTGGTTTTCTACCCCGGGAGGGTTTCCACGTAATTCGAGTTCATACTTTTCCGAATCCATTCTAGACTCGGATAGTCTTGATTAGTCAATTTAAACTTTAATCCTCCATTTATTATTTAAATTTCCTCATCACCCTATTCACCCCACCTCTAGGATGACTAAGACTCTCCAAGAGCAAACCTTCAATTGGTATGAGAGCCTAGCCTTTCAGAAAGGATCTAACAATCCCAAGGTACAAAGATCAAATGGCTCGGAACAACGGAGAGTTCGATGAAGGAAGATCTTCTAGCAAACCATCAAAGTTTAAAGGATCAAATTTCGTACACTAGAAGAAACTCATGGAATGCTTTTTGCTGGATCATGATGAAGATGGATGGAACATCATACAAGAAGGCAATTACATTCCAATGAAGATGGAGGAAACAAGACTCGTCCCTAAATCAAAGCTCAAGTACACCACTGAAGAGGCGGAAAACATCGGAAAGAACTTTAAAGCAATGAACATGTTGATGTGCGCCATTAGCTTAGAAGAATACAACAGAGTGTTAGCTTGTGACATAGCAAAAGAAGTGTGGGACACTCTTGTCAACACATATGAAGGCACCAGCCAAGTTAGACAAGCGAAGATTAGCCAATATCTTCACAAATATGAGCTGTTCAAGGTGGAGCCGGAAGAAAACAACACTCGGATGTTCATCCGCTTCACTGAGATTACTAACAATCTCAAATATCCGGGTAGAAAGATTTCCCATAAAGAAATGTGCGGAAAGATTCTAAGAAGTCTACCCAAGAGAAGATAGGGTCCAAAAGTAACCGCCATCGAGGAAGCTCAAAACATCTTTCTATTAAAGCCGGACGAACTTATTGGGAAGCTACTCGTCCATGAGATCCATCTCGGAAGAAGCGGACGCCGAGGTCATCACTAAAAAGAATATTGCGCTGAAGGCCTCGAAAGCGAGAGAAGAAAATCCGAGTTCATCCGACTCGGAAGAAGATCCCATGGCACTTATCGCTCGAGGCTTCAAAAGAATGATGAAGCACAAGAGATGGAAGAAAAGGCCAAGAGAGGAGTTCTACCGGAAAGATAATAAGGATAGAAAAGGTAAACACTCTTCCCCTTCAAAGTTATCTTTAACTAAGAACTCGGTCTGTTTTGAATGTGGCAGCAAAGATCATATAGTCAAAGACTTTCCAAGAAGAAAGAGGGACAGAAAGAAGAAGACGACTATGATGGCCACATGGAGTGATGAAGACTCATCTTTTGAAGAAGAAGACTCGGACGACTCAAAGTGTCCGATTGCTCTATCGGACTCGGAATCCGAATTTGAGTCAGACTCGACAACTCGGACACCGAGGAGACAAATCCTCAATAGGTAATAGAATACTTTCTTTAGTTCTACAAAGTTGATTTAGCTAAATATATTTATACTTTGGAACAAAAGTCCAATTCTAATTCTTCTCAATTTAAAGAACAACTTGAGTCTATCACTTCGAGAGCATTTCTTTAAAAAATGAATTAGAAAAACTGAGACTTACTCTCAGAGAGCTCGAGAATAGTACTCAAGCTAATGAGACCGAGTCCGAGACACTCGAGACGACAAAATGAGCATTTGAAACAAAAGCTTAACGAGTCTCAAGAACTTGTTTTAAAGTTTACTTAAGGTCGGACAAACCTTGTCATGCTCTTAGGGTCTTAATGTGTCTCCTTCAGAAAAGAAGGACTTGATTTTAACAAAGAAGAGGAATCTAATTCTTACTCGGATCTTTTCAAAAAGGATTTCAGAACTATGAAGTTCAGGAAGGCTAAGCACGGTCCCATTCATAAGAATGAAAGGAGGACTGAGCCCGGACTAGCTTACAAGAGAAAGCTTTCTCCACCGGTTTATAAAGGAAAAGATTTTCAAACGAAAGAGACACGGACTCGGTTCTCAAAAAGGAAGACTTAGAATCGGACCAAACCCAAAGTTATTTAAATCTGGGTTCCCAAGAGTCTTCTTCCTCGAAAAGGACCTTAGTAAAGGGAGTTACTAGGTTCGTTAGAGGAAGTGAGAAGTGTTAGTTTGTTTCGACTTTTAGGTAGCTCGAAAAGGATAAAAGGTCATTGGTACCTAGACAGTGGATGCTCACGCCACATGTGAGGAGATTCAAGACTCTTTTCCGAGTTAGAAGATTACAAAGGAGGCAAAGTCACTTTTGGAGATGATAGTAAGGGCAAGATAGTTGAGATAGGTAAGATTGGAAAAGGAAACAATCTAGTCAGCCCAGTCTACCTTGTAAGGGGATTAAAGTACAATCTACTCTGTATCTCTCAACTGTGTGACAAAGGTTAAGAGGTAAGATTCACTCGGATAAATTGCTATATTTCCGATGAAACTACCAAGGAGACTAAGCTCTCGAGTAAGAGATCGGGTAACACCTACACTATTCCTCTTTCGACCCAAATCAGAACTTATCTTGTTTAAAAGCATCTCTACATGATGATTCTTGGACATGGCATCGTATACTAGGTCATGTTAGCATGGACACCATTAAAAAGCTTGCATCTCATTGTTTTAGTCGAGGCTTGCCTAACTGTGCATATAAGAAAGATAAAATTTGTGAAGCATGCAGAAAAGAGAAACATGTCGATCATCTTTTAAATCTCTGAAAACTGTTTCCACATCCAAAGTGCTTGAATTGTTGCATATGGACTTATGTGGTGAAATTCCTGTAAAGAGTATCGGAGGGAAATTATACGTACTTGTGATTGTTGATGACTACTCACGATTTACCCGGGTTTGTTTTCTTAAGCACAAAAATGAAGCTTTCATAGAGTTCAATAAGCTTTGTAGGAAAATTCAAGTTGAGTCTCGGACTCGGATCAAAAGAATTTGAACTCGACCATGGAAGGGAGTTCGATTACTCGGAATTTGCAGAGTTCTATGATAAGAATGGTATCTCCCACAACTTCTCAGCACCAAGAACTCCTCTATAGAATGGAATAGTGGAGAGAAAGAACCGAACTCTTGAAGAAATAGGAAGGACAATGATGATTGAACATGATCTCCCTTACTATTTCCGGGCTGAGGCAATCAACACGAGCAAATTACACTCCGAACGGATGCCTCATCGGACCGATCTTGAAGAAAACTCCATACGAGTTCTGCAAAGGGAAGAAACCTAACATTTCATACTTCAAACCCTTTGGATGTAAATGTTATGTTCACAACAATGGTAAGGATCACCTGACCAAGTTTAATGCTCGGTTAGATGAAGGTATCTTTCTTGGTTATTCATCCCATAACAAAGCATATCGTATTTTCAATAAAAGAACTAACAAAGTGGGAGAAAGCATCCACGTTGTTTTTTATAAGATTGATCGGGGAAAACCAAGTGAGTCAACATTCTCAGATCTCGAACCTCGGTCAAGATGATGATCTTATCGAAGATGAGCTCAAACAGAGTCAAAGAAAAGCAACTCGGAATGAGGTAAATCGGAATACCATGACTTAGACTGAATCAGTCGAAGACCCAGCTCGGAATGCTGAAGGTCAATTAGATGAGCAAGCTCAATCGAACAGCACCTCGAAGATCAACCAATTCAACCTACAAATCTGGTGAACCAGAGAACAGGTAGAGCATTCCAATATGCTTCGAGCCACCCACTCGAAAACATCTTTTCCGACATTAACATTGCGGTAAGAACTTGTTCTTTTTGCAAAACCTATGTGCATTCACTGCATTCATTTCATTAACTAAATCAAGAAATGCACTAGAGGCCCTAAATGAACCTGAATGGGTACAGGCCATGCAAGAGGAACTTTATCAATTTGAAAGAAACCAAGGCCGATCCCGTTGTCTTTGGAGGGGGTTTTCCCTCCTACATAGGATACAATCAAAAACAGGAAACTTCCGATCTACTTCGGTGTCTGGACTCGACCAAATGACCTTCCGACCACCCGATCCATAGGAACCAAATGGGTTTTCAAGAAACTGGATAAAGGTGGGTTGGTAGTCGAAATAAGCCTAGACTTGTGGCTCAAGGTTACAATCAAGAACAAGGTATTGATTGTGGGGAAACCTTTGAAGTAGTGGCTAGAATTGAAGCCATTAGAATCCTTTTGGCATTTGCATCAAGCATGAATATCAAATTGTAAAAAGTTCTTTATGGTCTTAAACAAGCTCCCGGAGCTTAGTATGAAAGATCGAGCAATTTCTTGGTTGAAAATGATTTTAGAAGAGGTCGGATTGACAAGACTCTTTTTATAAAAACCAAGGGGAAAGACTTTCTTATTGCTCAGGTCTATGTTGATGACATAATATTTAGAGCTACTAATGAAATTCTTTATCGAGATTTTTCCGAGTTCATGAGACAAGAATTCTAAATGAGCATGATAGAAGAACTCAATTTCTTCCTTGATCTACAAATCAAGCAAGACAAAAATGGCATATATGTCCATCAATCAAAGTATACCAAGGAGTTGCTAAAGAACTAAAAACTTCAAGAAGCAAAACATGCATCAACACTAATGAGCGAGCAGCATAAAACTTGACTCGGACGAAAAAGGTAAATCAGTAGATTAGAAACTCTATCGAGGTATGATTGGATCTCTGTTGTATTTCCGAGTATGAAGACTTAGACTTTACACTCACATCATTCTGAGTTTCATCAAGGAATCAGGTATAAGCCTTCATCTCTTATAAGGTTTTGATTTCAAGTCATTCTATGTGCTTTAGAAGCTTTTACGAGTGATATAGCATCTTTTCTAAGTGTTACGAAACTATTGTATATGTTCCCACTTGATTCTGACCGATTCAAAAGCATACTCGACATGCTACTTCCCACACATTTCGAGTCACTTAGACAACACTCGGATATATCGCATGTTTAAACACTTGTCATAATGTGCATGAACTCGGGTCGACTTCGTATTACGAGAATTACCATGTTAGTATATCTTTGTAAGTCAGCATGCTTTGTTTGAACTATGCTTAGTCTAGATCAAGTCCGACTACTTTGATATTCTTTATCCGACTTGATTCTCCTTTAGACTCGATTAAGATGGAATTTTAGTATCATGCATATTAGACTCGGAAAATTCCATTTATTTTCGGACTCGGATAATTATACACTTAATTATCTTCATTAAATTATTATCTCGTGTCTAATCTTGGACCAAAGTATTTTATACTTTGAGAACCAAATTGATTTACTTTGTAGGTGATTCAAACGAGGCTATACTATTTTTGAATTACAAAAGTAACCGGCTTGCAGACAAGGCCTTTTCCACCTCTAACCTAGAGCCGGACAACGTGTCGGGGTTGTCCGTTTCCAAAGCTGGAAATCTACAACGCTAAGCTCAACGGTGGTTTCCACCTTACTTCTCAAGACACCACCAAGTGTATTGGGACATCCAAAGAACTCAAGAGCCGTTGCCCAAAGTTCACATCTCAACGGATATTTTCCGAGTGACTCGGAAAATCCACTTCAACGATCACAAAGGACTTCTAGTCGAAGATGATCACAACGGCTAATCTGCTTGGTCATCTATAAATAGAAGATTACCGAACCAATTATCAATACACGTGCTTAAGTAAAAAGTCATTGTATTCATTATCAATCTTTTACTTACAACTCCAACTCTGTACTTAACATCTTTCCGACTTGTAAGGTCTTGTAATCGATTCACAATCACTCTTTCTTACTCTCTGAGTAAGGTCCCTTGACCGAGCTGTAAGGGTTAACTCAGCTCGGTTGTTCCTAAGCTGTAAAGGTTACCTCGGTTAGGAAGTATTAGATCGGATAAGGGAATTTCGAGTCTAGGAAAACCTTGTAAGGAATTGTCTAAAGAAGCAATTCCGGTTGAGTCATTCTACTCGTATTTTGTGGATTCAAAATAGTGGATTTGACTTGGTGCTTGGACTAGCACTGTTCGTGGTTTTCCGCCCGGGAGGGTTTCTACATAATTTCGAGTTGATACTTTTTTTGAGTCGGTGCATTTCGAGTTCATTCTTGACTCACACTCTCCTCGAGTCATATCTAGTTTTATTCCTCCTTCACTCGAGCGAATTTCCTTATCACCCTATTCACCCCCTCTAGGCACAAGCCGGATCGGATAAGCAAAGAAAAGCCAATATCTTCATAAGTATGAGCTATTCAAGATGGAGCCGAAGAAAACATCACTTAGATGTTCATCCGCTTCACCGAGATCACCAACAATCTCAAATCTTTGGGTAGGAAGATTTCCCACGAGTAAATGTGTAGAAAGATACTCGAAGTCTACCTAAGAGAAGATGGCATTCCAAGGTTACAACCATCGAAGAGGCTAGCAACTTCTCCCTATCGAAGCCGGACGAACTCATTGGGAAGGTTCTCACCCATGAGATCCACTTGGAAGAGGAGGATGCAGAGGTCGGCACCAAAAAGAACATTGAGCTGAAAGCCTCGTAAACCGGAGAAGCAAATCCGAGTTCTTCGACTTAGAAGAGGATCCCATGGCACTTATCGCTAGAGGCTTCAAGAGAATGTTAAAGCACAAGAGATGGGATAAGAAGCCAAGAGAAGAGTTCTATAAGAAAGACAAGAAGGATAGAAAAGGTAAACACTCTTCCACTTTAAAGTTACCTTTAACTAAGAACTCGGCTATTTTGAATGTGGCAGCAAGGAACACATAGTCAAGGATTGTCCCAGGAGAAAGAGGGACAGAAAGAAGAAAAAGGCTATGATAACTACATGGAGTGATGAAGACTCATCAAAAGATGATGAGGACTCGAGATGACTCAAAGTGAGGAAACCAATCCTCAAGAGGTAATTGAATACTTTCTTAAGTTTTCGAAAGTTGATTTAACTAAGTACATTTTTACTTTGGAAGAAAAGTCCAATTCGACTCTTCTCACTTTAAAG